>JAWHQI010000255.1:0-2400000 GCA_033032865.1 Dactylorhiza incarnata | reverse complement strand
TTGGGGGACCACTTCGACACACCGCAGCTTTGTGTCCCACCTTCCCGCAGGTGAAACACGTAATAGGAGTCCGCGCGGTCGTGGCTCCCGAAACATTCGAAGAAGCTGGTTCCGCCTGCTTGAACTTCCGCTTGTTCCTTCTGAAGTCCGGCTTGGACTGAGAGGCCGGCGCATGAAACTCGGGTTTCTTTACAACACTCTTTGCTTGTACCCTCTTCATGTCCAACTCCAAAGATCTGGCGGTTTGCACCATCACTTGGAAGCCAAACGTCATAGGGCCTGCAAGGAGCAGCCTCAACTCGTCCCGAAGCCCTTCATAGAATTTATTCGTCTTCGTCTCCTCATCCTCCACCAATGCCCCCGCATAACGACTCAGTCTGGTAAACTCATGTAAGTAATCGTCAACGGAGCGATCACCTTGAGTTAACCTCAGGAACTGGTTTTGTAACGCAATGCGTTGGGCAGAGGGGATAAACCGCTGGAGGAACGACTTTGAAAACTCAGCCATTGTTATTTCAGTAATGTCTCTATCGCCGAATTTGTGCAGTTCCTGCTCTTCCCACCACAGCACAGCCTCTCCGTCAAGAAGGAAAGTGGCTAAGGTGACCATCATGGCTTCGTCCGTCGCCGTCGCCCTCAGAGTTCTTCTAACTCTTAACAACCAGTCTTCTGCCACCGTTGGGGACTCAGATCCCGAGAAGGTGGGAGGATTAAAACTCAAGAAGTGCTTTAATTGCTGGTCACGCGCTCGCCCCGCAACTACTTGCGCAACTTGACGCTCCACCCTCGGTGCTAACGCCGGTTCCACTGCAGCTACTGGCACAGGGGCATCAACCCTTGGTGCTACCGCAGGTTCCACTGCAGGTTCAACTACCAGGGCTGCATCAGTAGTAGGCGTAGCAGGCTGTGCAAGCCTTTGCGGTTGAGCATTGATCATCGCGAAGACTGCTTCTGCGACCATTCTGATCATCTCAGCCGAAGGAGTGGTCGCTGGCACCTCAGCCGACCCACTACTTTCAGCGGTGTTACGGGGTTGAGACCGCCCCGCAGCACTTCTAGTCACCTATAATCATGCAAGGCACAATTTAGTGACCCTAAACATATCAAACATCAATCATGGAACGCTCAGGTTCCGCAAACAAGTATGTTTTTTTTTTTTCATTCCTAAGTGGACATTCTTATTAGTTTTTGTCGTTTTAGGTGAATGCACAGCCCGTGCGCACCACCCCTTAAAAGGAATTCATCCCGAATTCGCTAAACTACGGATCGACGCCTTAAGTCCGATACCAAATTGTAACACCCTGCCAGTACGAAAAGTATAACAGCAGGTCCGGCCGGGACCCCACGTCATACAAACCACACTAGCTAGGAGTTAAAAGGTGATAACCAGAAAGGTAACTACAAAACGAGAGTACAAAACGTAAGCGGAAGCATTAATTAAACCATTCAAAAAGACATGTCCACTATCATAGGAATGAGTCCAGAAGTAAGAGTTACGGCCTTAGGGCCTTACATCAAATCAATATACAAAACTCCAAAAAAAGCATACATCGGCACGCAGGCCGGCAATACGTGAGAAAACAGGAAAAAGGCTGGCCTTCGAGGGCCAACACAGCAAAAGGGTCAACGCCCGCTACTTCCCGCTAGGCTCACCTGCACCTGCATAAGAACATTCCACCAAGCGGTGGCAAACAAAGTAACGGTCAGCACAGCTGACCAAATTATAACGACCCCACCCCTTTCCCGGGGTGGCGGAGATTCTACCCTGCAAGTAAGCCATACTAGCACAAGTACTAATCTAAAGAAAGTGCAACTACACAAGGTGAGGTTTCAAGCACAATCAATCTTCTAGGTTGAGCATCAAAAGAAGGGAACCTAGGTATGCACATGATGTTGGTTGGGTTCACCCGAAGGTTTCCCACAACCGCCTAAGCAATCGCATGAGGCTAAACATAACATCAAATTCACAACACTCCACCCTAAGGGTCACAACCTTAGGTGGGAAACAAGAGCTTTTGGTCGGTCTAGGTATGACACCTTCCACGACCTCTCCCATGATCACACGGCCTTCATGAGGAAGGGACCTCTCGCCGATCTGCATGGAAACGGGTTCGGTTCAGCTTTGCCCGTGCTCTAATCGTCGCGATCTATCGCACGACGCGGGTACAGCTTCACCTCGGCCCGTAAGGGTTTAGCACTTTCAAGTGCTGCACAAAATATACGCTACGCACCTAACCCCTTCACAAGGATCTAGGCTTCGCGAATTCTCAACAAGGGAGGTACATACGCTCCGCATCAATAACGTGGTGAAGGTTTGCCTTCATCCAAAACTCGAAGCATGGGGCTTTCGTAGGGATCTTCACAAGACGCCTACACTTAACTCCCGCAATACTATAGGTGAGTTCACGGAGTCATTCTCCGGCACGCATTCTAGGTCTAACCTAAATGCAACGCCGCAAATCAAGCATCACCGATTCGGGCTCACGGCCACGAATAGGCTTCACACAAAATGCCTAAATCCGCACGACTACCGGATTTTCTACATGCAATATGCCGGGGACGGACACAATCTACCCGGAGTCCCGAAGGACTTGAGGAAATCCTACACTTCACCCATTTGGTGAAAGAGATACCTCATGCAAGCAAAGAAAGAGGAATGAATGGACAAATACAAGTCCAAAGTTCCGGAGGAAGAATCGTTACCCTAGACGTGTTCCTCTTCGCCATGGATCCGAGATTCTACGCGGAGGGAAAGAACCGCACCGGGCTGCACTCTCCGGATCTGGAAACGGCTCGCGAAACGGAGCTCCGGAGCTCCGTCAATGGCGAAATCTCCTCTTCTTCTTCCTTGCCCCCTTCTTCTTCCTCTAGCCTAGGAGAGAGAAACACTATGAAATAATGAGGGTTTAATCCCTCTCCAAAGCCCTAAGACCCCCCAGCATTAAATCCCAGCCGTTGGATCGAATTCCAAGAGATTTGATCGGTCGGATCTTCTTCTCCGCTCAAAATCGCGGAACAGAATAAACAGGGCGCACGATCACAGGCGCACGGTCAGTGGTCGTGCGCGACGAGGGCAATGGTCGTGCGCACTATCCGGGACAGAACTCTGAATTCTTGCGAATAAGCGCACGATCGCTGGCGCACGATCACTGGTCGTGCGCGAAGAGGGAAATGGTCGTGCGCACTGTCCGAGACAGAACTCGATTCTCTTCTGAATTAACGCACGATCGCTGGCACACGATCACTGGTCGTGCGCGATGAGGCCACTGATCGTGCGCTAAGAGCAGACAGGGAGAATTCTAGCCTGCTTCACGTGCCGCACTACCACTCCGCCTACTTCGCGGAACTACCTGATTTGGGGTGTTACATGTATGAGGTGCGCTATTGTCATTCATTTTATCGATTTCATTCTGTGAGCCTACTCTTCCATCCGCCAAGCTAAGCGGTGCTAACGGCCCTTGTAATCCACCACGACTCCGCCGGTGCGAACCATTCCATCCGCTAGCCTACTCGTCCATCCGCCCTTTCGAAGTAGTGCGTTCAAGTCCTACGTAGTCTCCATCCCACCTAGCGAAGCAGTGCGCTCAAGGCTGCATAGGAGTAGTTTAATTTTGTTACTTTTATTTTCCATAACCCAAACAACCCCCTTTCGCGTTCCATCCGACTAAAGGACTTCAATCTCAAGTCCTGCCTCAATAGTAAACTCCACCTTACTGTGTTCCTTGAGAGATTCGATACTCGGGGATTTACTTCCTCATATTATTACTTGACAGCAACCGGTTCACTGCCGTTCGGATCACAGTCTCGCTACCGCCTATAGCGGTGTGCAGGATTTGCGCATCAGCTGCCAAGATTGGAATCAGGGCCTCCCTATCACATTTAGACAATGACATAGAGGAGGATGAAGACATCCAAGAAGACCATAGCCTGATGGCTCTACCAGAAGATGGGGACAGTCAAAACACTTCAAAAAAAATGAGCAGGTACTAATCCACTACATTTCTTCTTCTGAATATGAGACAAGCCCAAAATCTGAAGCAACTCCATCTAATGTTGGAAGTGATTCAGAATCTGAGGAAAATGTCAATCAATTGATTGACAAGTATGGTGCTCTCTTGGAAGCTCTGAAAAAGAGCAAGATGTTAGCCAAGAAGCAAGCTCTAGAGATTGCTTCCCTAAAGCAGGCAAAAACTGATTGCACTAAACATGCTACCCAGCTAGCTCAGATGAGCAAAGAAATTGGCAAGTTAAGGGGAATGTCAATCATCCATGTTGGCACCATAAGCCATGAAATCAAGATCATCAAGGATCTTCAGGAAAAGCTTCTCAAGGAGAGGATGCTAGTGGCTCAGTTCTCTAAGCCTAAGACAGTGCTACCTATTATTGACATGTTCTCCTCCCATAATAAAAGAGGATTGGGATTCAATAAAAAGGCAGCAGTTGGTAACACAAAGGGTAAGGACATGGCTTCAATTGAACCAAAGGCTTCCTTTGTGAAGGTAATGATGCCATCCAACATATATGACCAACAAAGCATACATGGTCACCTGTTGAATGGTAGTTCAATAGCTTGAGCAAAGAGGTTCACAGCTATAGGAGTAGAAAGGAGTTAGGCTTGAGTGCCTTAAAGGCTCCACATGAGGAAATTCAGATGGCCCATCATGGACCATTTATTTTTGGAACCTCGGCTACTACACTCAAGATAAAGGAGGCTGCATCTTCCAACTCCCATCCAGCAAAAATTGGGGTTGCTGTCAGACCTATAACCAAACCTAACAGTCCAGTTTCTGCTGCCATCAACACTTTCTTAGCTGCCAAGCTAAAATCTGTCGATGTCAATCAGAAAATGGCTGCCAAGACTGATTATAGGAAGGCAAAAAGCCATGTGATTGCTGAAAGGAACAAGAAGAATACAAATGTATCCTTTCCTGGACAGAATAAGGAAACATCAACTTCTAAATCTATACAAAAAAGAAGATACAACATATATGAGTGTTGGTGTTGTGGTAAAGTGGGTCACTTTACAATTGATTGTTGGTACAACCCCAATGTGCCAATTACAAGGAAGGGCACTCCAGCCAAACAAATCCTTTCCAGGAATATTCCATATGGTATTAACAGGGACCTAGGACCCAAAATCAGTTGAGTTCCTAAGGTATAGTAAATTTTATCTTGCAGGTTAGCTCAAGTACCAGCCTTAAAAAACTATGGTACTTGGACAGTGGGTGCTCAAGGCACATGACAGGTACCAGAAATCTTCTACAGACTACACAGCTATGAAGAATGGACCTAAAGTTACATTTGGTGGATCTGAAAAGGGAGTCACCAAAGGATATGGTACAATCTCCAATGGCATAGTCTCAATCACAAGGGTAGCTTATGTTGAAGGGTTGCAATACAACCTTGTAATCATAAGTCAACTATGTGACCTAGGCTATGTCATTGAATTCCATAATGACAAGTTCTTGATCAAAAAGTCAAATGACTTAGAGACCATTCTCTCAGGCACTAGGAGTGGGAATGTATATTGTTTAGATTTTATTTGATATAATGCCCTATCTCCTGTGTGTCTTGTAGCTAATGAAAGTGAGTCTCTTTGTGTTCAATGGCACAAGAGACTTGCCCACATTAATTACAAGGCAATGTATAGACTATTTTCTAAAAACCCTATTAGGAATAGTCCAAATCTAAAATGTATTAAAAGTGGTCCTTGTCATGCTTGCCAAATGGGTAAGCAAACTAGGGCCACTTTCAAAATTATTGGCTCCAAATTCACTGGAAGATGTCTATATCTATTGCACATGGACTTGTTTGGTCCTTTGCCAATTCAGAGCCTAGGTGGGAAGTTGTATACCTTGGTGATTGTTGATGATCACTCAAAGTATACATGGGTATTCTTCCTAAAGAAGAAATCTGATACCTTAGATGTCTTTATAAATCATGTCAAGGCCATTTAGAATGATCTACAATGTACTGTGGTCAAGACTAGGACTGACCATGGCTCAGAATTTCAAACTGAAGCTATGACAAGGTTTTGTCAAGAATTTGGTATCACCCAAGAGTTGTCCTCCCCAAGGACTCCACAGCAAAATGGTGTGGCTGAGAGGAGGAATAGGACCTTGTTAGAAGCTTGTAGGACATTGCTTAGTGACTCCTCACTCCCAGAATATTTATGGGTTGAGGCAGTCAATACTACTTGTTATGTTCTCAATAGAGCTTCCATCAATAAGGTCCTTGGAATTACCACATATGAGATTCTGAAAGGTAAACAACCAACAATATCATACTTTAGAATCTTTGGTTGCAAATGCTACATTTTAAACAATGGAAAATCTAAATTGACAAGGTTTATAGAAAAATGCAATGAAGGTGTTCTTGTAGGCTATATCTCACATAGTAGAGCTTATAGAGTATACAACAAGAAAACTCATATTGTAGAAGAGTCTATGCATGTAGTGTTTGATGAGACCAGCCTACTTTATAAGGGCTGGTCTAGTTCTTCTGTTTTGACAGGAAATGGACAGAAATTGGAAGAGATGTCTATCCAAGACATTCCCAGCAGCAGCGAAGCCTATACAGATGTTGTTATTTCTGAAGATGAAGAAGTGCAGGCTGCTGAAGACCCTGCTGTTCCAGAAGAAGACTTGCAGATTGTTGACAGGATGCCTACAACAACAAGACACTTGAGAGATCATCCAAGAGAACAGATAATTGGAGATGAGAATCAAGATGTGATCACAAGAAGTAGGGCTCACAATGAAGCTCTATTCATGTGCTTCCTGTCATAATTGGAGCCCAAGAAGTTTGAAAAGGCCAATCAAGATACTTTCTGGATTCAAGCCATACAAGAAGAGCTTCCTCAATTCAAGAGATGCAAAGCCTAGAAGTTGGTGCCAAAACCTCAAGGACACAACATCATTGGCACCAAATTGATATACAGAAACAAGTTGGATGAGAATGTAATCATCATCAAGAACAAGGCTAGATTAGTATCCAAGGGCTATAGACTAGAAGAGGGTATAGACTTTGATCAAACCTTTGCCCCAGTTACAAGGTTAGAAGAAATTTGGCTATTCCTTGCCTATGCTACCCACAAGGGGTTCAAAGTATACTAGATGAATGTCAAGTCAGCTTTCCTCAATGGTGTCTTGAAGGAAAAGGTATATGTTAAACAACCTTCAGGTTTTGTACATCCTACCCTTACTTCTCATGTTTACTTACTTAGGAAAACACTATATGGTCTAAAGCAATCCCCTAGGGCTTGGTATGAGACATTGCCTAGCTTTCTCATCAAGAACAAATTCTTGAGGAGAAAGATAGATAGTATATTGTTTCTTAGGGAAACAAAAGGCAAGTGCCTCCTAGTCTAAATTTATGTTGATGACATAATTTTTGGGTCTACTGATGACAACCTCTGCAAAAGGTTTGCCAACCTTATGTGTTGGAACGTGGCTTTCTGCATCCCTTTATTTTGAGAATAACAAATCCTACTTATATTTGATCTTGTTTGCCATTGTGTTTTTAGCATGCAGGTTTGGACAGATATGACACCAGGTTGCTGCAATACTGGTCTGGCTCTATCCACAAGCAGAAGGATTGAAAGATGTCTAACGTCAGGCATTAGGTCTTAACGCTGGGCATTAGCGTTCAACCGGATGGTCTGCCGACCGACAGGATGGTCTCTCGATCGACGGGATAGCTTGCAGACTGAATAAAAATAGAAAGATGCTCAACGCTAGGCGTTAGGAATTATCGCTGGCGTTAACAATCTACGAATATGGCAAGGTGGAAGCAGTCATGATTGAAGGATGAACCTTAGGAATGATTTGCCTCAACGCCTGATGTAACCTTAATGTCGGCATTAGGATTGCCTAAAATAAACAATTCCTAAAGAGCAGAATCTCCTTCCTCTTTTGAAGATCCGAGCCATCAATATGTTGCTATACATGGTCAACGTCGGTGTTAGCTCAAGTTCTATAATTTGGATGATTTTGACATCTCTGACTACTGATTGATTTGAGCCTTACTCCAGCACTCCAGAAACTCAATCAGAGTCATATTTTCCAGAACTTCATCTCCCGCACACATTCGAGCAAAGAATTCAAGGAGAACCGGATCAACGCTTTCTCAACATGAAGAACGCACGCTTCGACTTCAAGAACTTACAGCGGCCTTCGCCATATCTAGAATTCTTCATAGGGAGTTTTAGTTTATGTACTCAAATATTAATTTGTAACCTTTTATTATTTTCTTGGAAGTAAATTCGCCTCGTGTTGGCAACTAGGTCTGGGTAGGACTTAGGGGGCAATTCGCCTCGTGTTGGCGACTAGGTCTAGGAAGTAGATCTAGGGGGTGCTCGAGGCCTTTCTGGGGATAGGAAGGCTAGAGCGGCTTGAGGCCATATCTGGGGATAGATCGGCTAAAGCCAACTGGTTCGTAGGGATACGAGTCGGTATAGAAAATGAAAAGAATATTTCATATTTCTCCTTCGATTTCTAGCGTCATAGAAATCATATTTTGTAATCAATTTTATAAATGATAATCATGTCTTTTCTTGTTTAATAAAATTGATCTCATTTCTAATTTCATTATCTCTTTACTTTTGATTTAACTTACTTCTACCAAAATATCAAAGTTCTTTATAAAAGTTTAAAGTTATCTAAAACCCTTATTCACCCCCCCCCCCCCCTCTAAAGGTGCCTCACGATCCAACAAAGTTCAGTTGGTATTTGTTTGGAGTAGGCTGTGTGCACACCCATTTTTCAAGCTAAGTCTGGGGGTGTGTCACACTTGCATTGTTCGTGGACTTGTTCAGGTGCAGCATTGTCTTTTAGCTCATTTGGGTTGCGTAGCCTTCAAGCTTATCATTGTATATCATTTCGTAACCTAAGCCTCATAAAAACCCAAAAGCCCTACAGATTCACCTTATGAGTTTGCTAAGCACCATGGAGAGAATGTGACTGGGCAAGCTTATGGCTCACGACGTTGATGGATTTCAGTAGAGTTACCCCTGAATTCCGGTCTTTGGCAACCCCCTCCTTAGTGGCTTGTTTACTTTCACACTGGTGCACGACTGCAAAATTCGCCATGATTCACCATCTGAGTAAACTTAAATTTTTACTTACGCATTTATACTACTGTAAATTAGTTAGTATAGTTAGAACCTTCTTTTACTGAATTTCTATTTTGCATGGGTATGATACTTCGCATCTTACTCCCTCTTTGCAATTCCCTACGCTAACTACCATTTTCATATCCTGCCGGATTTGTTTGCTTGGGATGCACAAACAGGTAAGTTTGGGGGTGTGATGAGTACCATTTATATACACTTTTATGGACTCATCCGGGCTAGGTTTCACTCTTGTGCACATCCTATTCGAGCTATTATTTCTTGTATTTCTCGTATAATCACTTCGGCGATATGTGCACTAATTAGGCCCATTTTGGTTTGCTTTTGGTTTTCTTGTTGTTGGGGGTAAGCACATGGTGCTCCCTAATCTTTTATTTTGTATTTATATTGAGCTGGAAGGGTATTCCCAGCTGTGATGATGTCTTTGCAGGTGGATGGATCATCCTATTTTACCCATTTTTCATGTCTGCATACATCGCAGGGTCGTGCATTTTGATTGACGCATGGACGGCTGCGGACGTGCACCCTCATCTGGGTAAAAAACAATGTTCTGTCGTTGATCGTGCATTTTTACGCACGGGCAGTTGCCCGTGCACGAAGAAAATGCACGATCGCCTGTTAAGCCTAGCATTTCGGCCATTTGGAATTGGTCATGCATTTTTACGCACGGGCGGCTTCAACTGTGCGTGAGTAAAACGCACAGGCGCTGCGACTTCTTCCTCAAGGCACTGCTTCTTCGTTAATATTGCACAGTCTACGCACGGTCGTGCGTTCAACCATGCGTGACTTAATTACTGTTGTCTTTGTATTTAATCTAGGAATTTGCTGGTTTGAGCGGCCCGGGGGGAAAACATGAGAGAGCCCGCCATTTCTGATCCAGTCTGCCCCTTTTCGCTGCTCCACCACCGCTCCACCTAGGAGAAGCTCCGACAGCCACTTTCTTGCAAATCTTCCGCCAAAGCTTCCTCCTCGGCCTCTTCCATCATCCATGTGCTTCAAGGAGAGGATCCCACCTCCATCTTCATCACCAAGCAGGAGTTCTTCGCAGTAGATGTGACCAAATTGTAGTTTACCGAAGAAGACTGGTCCATTGGGAGTAAGTGACAGCCCTCCTTTACCCCGGATGATAGTTGGGACCGGGCTAGGACGCGGATTGACAACCCGGTGATTCCTATCGAGAATCTACAACAAGCCTCCGGATTCGGTCATTTCTCTTGCCTTTTTCTCTAGCTTGTATTGATGTATATGAATGTAATCTTCATTATTTGATGATGTGGCACATGTAAACCTTGTTTTGTAGTGTTTATTTCATGTCTATGTGAAATTTCTCTTTCGTTTATATGTGTGTTTGAAGTGCGCCGATTCCGCCCCCACTCCATTCCACTCTGCAAACTTGCCATTCCATTTCGTGTAACTACTCATCCATCTGCCCTTGCGAAGTAGTGCGTTCAAGGCCTACGTAGTTTCCATCCCGCCTAGCGAAGCAGTGCGCTCAAGGACTGCATAGGAGTAGTTCAGATTCTTTTCTTTTATTTTCCATAATCCAATCAAAGCCTTTCGCAATCCATCCGACCTTAAGGACTTCAATCTCATGTCCTTCCTCGCAAATTAACTCCACCTTACTGCGTTCCTTCGAGATTGATACTTGGGGATCACTCACATTTTATATTACTTGAACGATCGGTACAATGCCGTTTCGTGACGCGTTTTGCTCCCGCCTATAAGCGGTGTAGGAATTCGCATATCAGCGGACGATGGGGGAAAGGCGGTTTTGGTACAATAACATGATGATGCGGAGTCTGAGCATTATCATGATTAGTGGATACAGAAGTGGGAACTACAACCGAACCTTCGGTACAACTTTGGCGGGCTGGATGACGAACTGGAGGAGCTTGGTAAGTTGGTTCATCGATGGCTCTCCCGCTTCTTAATTGCATTGCATTTATTGTTTCTTGCTGAAAGGTCATTAAAACAAGGGTCAACCTTTTAAGATTCTCGACTGCCTCTTGCAAACATTTAAATTCATCAAACTGTTTATTTAACAAATTGAGAACTCCACAAGCAAATGATAAGAATTCCTCTAATTCAGTCAATGATAAACACTCCCGATCTATGCAGACTGCCACAGTACTGACATTAGCATCACATGGCGGACAATGAGAATGATTCCATCGTTCACTGGTTCGTGCTACATTATCAACAACTTCACACGCATCCTCGCCTGATTGACTAAAGAGATCTCCTCCAGCAGCAACATCAAAAAGAGGTTGGACTTGCTTAAACCCGCCAAGAGAGAATATTTGAAGTAGGGATATTTTTTTCATTCCCCCAAGGAGACTATCTCTTTCCAGGGATTGAAAACGCTCCCATGCATCATATAAAATCTCTTCTCGTCCTTGAGTGAAAGTGATGGTCTCCTTCTGCTTCCTTAGAACATGCATTCTGGAGTGGAAGCTTGCTAGGAATCTCACTTCGAGTTGATTCCAAGAAGTTACCGACCTGACTGTCTTGTTCCGATACCAATCCTTGGAGTTTCCTTTTAAGAAAAAAGGAAAGAGTTGAATATTGCATCGATCACACATGGTTCCATTGCCTAAGCATGTGCTGCAAATCTCTGAAAAGTTATGTAGATGGAGAGCAACATCCTCACAATTATTCCCGCTAAATTGGCAATTGAAAGCTACAAATTCAATGAGGTCAACAGGGATCTCAAAATAGTTATCTGTTTCTTCTTCTTGTAGCAGAGCCTCATTCGAATTAGTACAAAAAGAATTATATCTAAACATTGTTGAAATTTACAAGAAACTTTCCTAACAAAGGAGCCACAACACTAGCTACAGTCCCCGGTAATGGCGCCAAAAACTTGACACGCTTACAGCAAGTGCATCGGCCGTACAAGTAATAAAAGTAGGGAGAGACTCACCGAATATCATTCTCAAAGGACTGCATGTTGGGGTGTATGATTTTCTTGCTAAGGAAGGCAATTATAAAGATTTCTAAGTTAATAAAGAGGGGGGTTTGACTTGGGTTTCCTAATTTATCAACAATAAAAGGAAAATGCCGGCCTAAAGCACTGCTTCGCATGACAAGATGGGATGCAGGACACAATGTCGTGCTTCGGTAGGCGGGTGGACGAGAAGGCTCGCGGATGGACGATTCATAACCGGCGGAATGAGGGTTGTAAGCACCTCGTCACAAAACACGCAACTAGCAATTTCTAATGCGGTGTACAACGCAGCGGTGGAGTGGATGGTGGAATGGGCGCTCCTCAACTCGCATAAACCGCAATAAATCTCATAAACATGAAATCACATTAACTTAAACAAGGGTTTATGCACATCATCCATAACAACATACATCCATAATGAAGAACTAAAACAACACACAAGGGGAAAGAGTAAACCCAAGCTCGAAGACTCGCTGAAGGTTCTCGGTCGGAATCGTCGGGTTTTCAAGCCTCGTCTGATCTCGGTCTTCAGTTGTCGTCCGGGGTTCAGAAGAGCTATCACCTTCCTCTACGTTACCCATCTTCTTCGTGGTTCAGCTCAAGCTAGCTCTTGTTGGAGATCCCTTGAATGTAGCAGAAATCTTCCATTAATTGTGTTCTTGAGCTCGTGGAAGATGGAGGAGGCCGAGGAGGAAGCTTTGACAGAAGATTTGC
This sequence comes from Dactylorhiza incarnata, assembly GCA_033032865.1. Lineage (NCBI taxonomy): Eukaryota > Viridiplantae > Streptophyta > Magnoliopsida > Asparagales > Orchidaceae > Dactylorhiza > Dactylorhiza incarnata. The sequence continues at coordinate 2,387,209 of JAWHQI010000255.1, read as the reverse complement.
AAGGAAGCGATGGCTGGAGCTTCTCCTAGGTCGAGCGGTGGTGGAGCGACGAAAAGGGCGGAATGGAACTGAAATGGCGGGCTCTAAAAGTCTTCTCAGAATTGTCCCCCAAGCCAGCAGATTTCCTGGCTTAAATACTAAAATATCATAAATTTGGTCATGCACGGTCGAACGCACGACCGTGCGTAGACCATACATTATTAACGATAAAACAAGACCTGGAAGAAGAAGCAGCAGCGCTCGTGCATTTTACTCACGCACGGTCGAAGCTGCCCATGCGTAAAAATGCACGATCAATTCCAGATAGCCTCAAAAACAAACTTAATAGGTGATCGTGTGAATCCTTCGCGCACGGGCAACTGCCCATGTGTAAAAATACACGATCAAAGACAGAACATCGTTTTCCACCACAGATGAGTGTGCACGATCGCAGCCAACCGTGCGTCAAGGAAATGCACGACCGTGCGATTCATGCAGACATGAAATCTGGGTAAAATTGGATGAATCGTCCACCTGCATAAACATCAACACAACTGGGAATACCCCTCCATCTCAATACGAATATAAAAAAAGGGTTAGGGAGCACCATGTGCTTACCCCCAACGACATGAAGCACAAAAGCATACCAAAATGGGCATAAATAGTGCACATAGCGTGGAAGTGAATACAAGAGAAATATAAGCGATTATAGCTCGAATAAGACATGCACAAGAGTGAAAACTAGCCCAGATGAGTCCATAAAATAGTATAAATATTGGACTCATCAGGTGCTATCTCTGATTAGGCAAGTTCTGGAGGCAAGTATAGAAGGCAATAGAGCCAGGCGGTAGCGGATAGCGCTGGCGGTAGCGCGGAGCACAAGAAGAATTTTGGAAAGGTTTCCTTGGAATGAAGATACACATGCGGAGAATGTTTCCTAATCCGGGATAGCGACGGCGGTAGCACTAGCTCTAAGGCTATAAAAAGGATCCCTCTTCTCTCGTTTCCTACACACATCCTTGAGAGAGTTCTAGTGCCAAATTTCCAGAGCCTTATACTGCCAAGAGTTGATCTCCAACCCAAAGTTCAGTGAGCTTCTGAAGGAGGATTTCTACACGCCGCATCCGACCAACGATCGCTTCAACCATGCTTATTCTACAGCGGTCTTTCATCTCCAACTTCAGAAGTTCTTCAAGAGGGAGTTTTTAATATTGTTGTTATTTTCATTCTTGTAATCTCTTAGTAAATTTGCCTCGTGTTGGCGACTAGGTTTGGGTAGGACTTAGGGAGGAATTCGCCTCGTGTTGGTGACTAGGTCTGGGTGTAGATCTAGGGGGTGCTCGAGGCCGTATCCGAGGGAGGATTGGCTAGAGCGGCTTGAGGTTGTATCCGGGGAAGGATAGGCTAAAGCCACTGATTTTGGGGATACGAGTTGGGATAGAAAATGAAAAAGTCATTTTAATATTCGCCTTCGATTTTTAGCGTTATAAGAAATCCAGTTTTGTAATCCTTCATTTCATATTAATAAAATCATGTCTCTATTTGATTTCAATTATTTTACTTGATTTCTCTTTATTTTAATATATTATTATTTCAAGTATATCAAAATATATTAAAAGTTTTACAACCATTATTCACCCCCCCCCCCCTCTAAGGGCACCTACAGATCCAACAAGTGGTATCAGAGGCAGGTTTTATTCCAAAACGGTCTAACAACTAGGAATAATGGCGTCTCATGATCTCGCTTTTCCTGAGGGTCGAGGTGTTAGTAGACCATCTCTTTTTACTGGGTCGAATTTCAACTACTGGAAATCTAGGATGATGTGTTTTCTTATGACCATGGATATAGAAGTATGGAATATGGTGGAAGTTTGGTACTCTCCTCCTACAATTGTAGTTGGAGAGGCTACGATAGAAAAACCTAAGGATATATGGGATGATAGCGATAAACTTAAATGCAAAAATATTCCAAATGGAATGAATGCTTTATATTGTGCTTTAAATCGAACTGAATTTAATCGAATTTCTGCATGTGTAACTGTTTATGATATTTGGAACCAATTAGAAGTTACTCATGAAGGTACATCGCAGGTAAAAGATGCAAAGCTATTCCAACTGGAATCGGAATATGAAAAATTCAGGATGGATGCCGAAGAAGACATGAACTCGATGTACACATGCTTCACCAAGATCGTCAACGCTTCAAAAGCTCTTGGAAAGATCTACTCCGACGACAACTTGGTCAGAAAAATGCTTCGCTTTCTACCTTCGAGGTTCAATCCAAAGGTGACGGCCATCTCGGAGTCACACAACCTAAGAAAGCTCCCGATCGAGAATCTCATTGGGAATCTCAAAACCCATGAGGTAGAACTCCAGATTCAATATGAAGAATAGAACAAGGAGCCAAAGAAAAAAGCGTTGGCACTAAAATCAAAGAAGGAGAACAATGAAGATGATGATGAAGATGAAGAAGGTCTCCTGGTCAAGAACTTCAAAAAATTCATTAGAAATCTGGAAAGAAGGAACGCCTTCCGAAAATTCCTCCAGAAGGATGCTCGACGTAAAGGGTCTTCCTCTTCATCAAAGAAAGAAAAGGAAATTGAAGACGAAGAAGAAAGACTGCCACCGGAGTGCTTTCACTGCAGGAATACCAGGCATATTCGGAGTCAGTGCCCGAAGTATCTAAAGGATCAAAAAGAAAAATGATACAAAGGGAAGGAGAAAAATAAGGTGCTGAAATTTACAACATAGGATGATTCTTCCTCTGAAGAATCAAGCGGATCTGAGTCAAGCAGCGAGGAGGAAGCAAACTTATGCTTGATGGTAAAAGGCAACGATCATAACACCAGTGTTCTTAGTGACACTGAGGTAACTCCTCCCACATTCAAAGAACTTTATGATGAATTTGTTAAAACCTGTGAAGCCTATGATAAAAGTATAGAAGATAATACTATTTTAAATCATGAAAATGAATCTCTCATCAAAGAAAATCATAAGCTTACTAAAAAATTAATTTCTTTGGAAAAGAAAAAGGTTTCATGCCAATAGTGTGAGCACTCCTTATGTAAGGCAAAAGATCTTGAAGTTTCTCTTTCTAAGGCCCTCTCACAAATCAAAACTCTTACAAGAGAAAAGGGGGACTTAGAGAGAAAACTAAAAACCTCTCTCTTACAAATTGAAAATAACAAAAAGGGTTTTGAAAATAAATGTGTCATGATTGTAAAAGAAAATTCATCTCTTAAAAAACAAACTCATGACCTCAACATGGCCATCAAAAAATTTGGAATTGGTCAAAAATCTCTGGACATGATTTTGGGGAACCAATGTTATGGTTCTGGAAAATTTGGGCTTGGATATCAAAGTGACAGCTACCGCCCGGCGCTAGCCACTAACGTCGGTGGTAGCCCATCATATAAAAAATCTTCTGTTTTTTCTAAAAATCAAACCTCATCCAGTAAGAGCAATATAGAATTTCAGAAAAGGGTTTATGCCCCCTTTATTTCTTGTGCAAACAATCATAGGTTTGGACACACGTCTAGCTCTTGCAGGAAAATAAAATAGGGATTTGTAAAGCAAATCTGGGTACCTAAGGCTTCCACTTATTCTATAGGTGGTACCTCTTGGGTATCCGGATCTTTACTCTCATCTTATTTCTAGATTTACAGGAAGGCTAAGGAAATGGAGGACGTGTGGTACTTGGACTCGGGCTGCTCCAAGTACATGACGGACAACAAAGCAAAGTTCCTTATCCTAGAAAAGAAGAAGGGAGGAATCATAACTTTAGGAGATAATGGTAAAGGAAGGATCATGGGAGTCGGTACAGTGGGTAACGAATCCTTTATTATTTCTAATGTTCTTTATGTAAAAGGTTTAAAACATAACTTAATATCGATTAGTCAATTGTGTGATAAAGGATTAGATGTTTTATTCAAGTCATCTACAAATCTTTGCAAAATACTTAATCCTAACACAAAAGATGTTTTGCGAACTGCACCTAGAACTCACAAAGTATATGTAGTCTCCTTTCATGATCTTTCCAAATCTTCTAAAAAATGTTTTATAACTAAAAATGGCAAGCTAGAACTTTGGCATAGACATTTAGGTCACGCTAGTATAAAGCTCATTTTAAAAGTAGCCAAAAAAGTAATTGATTAGAGGATTGCCTGGACTAAATGGAAATTTATCCTAACTATGCTCTCCATGTCAAAAAGGAAAATTTACTAAATCTTCTTTTAAAAGCAAAAACAAAATTTCTACTACAAGACCTTTGAAATTAATTCATATGGATCTTTTTGGCCCCATTAGCACCGCAAGTCTTTGTGGTGGAATATATATGTAAGACCCCAACTTTTGTGTGCAAAGAAAATGCAAGTGTTCTGAAGCTAAGGAGCTAGTGCCATGCGCTAGTGCTAGCGCCTACGGTAGCTCTTATAGGCGAATCAGTACCATAACGACGAAGGGACTTTTGTATATCGACTAAAGCATCAAGACGCCTCATCGAGTTCTAGCGCCGGCGGTAGCGCTAGCACTAGCGGTATCTTTCTCGACGACTATGTCCCGGCGAATGTATTTCGACGAACCGTGTTGAACACAAGTGAATTCATCAATGAATGATAGCATGGGCGGTAGAGCTAGCACTAGCGGTAGTGTCCTAAAGTGGTACCGACTCTGGGCTAGCGTCAGGCGCTAGTGGCTAGCGCTGGTAGTAGCGGAAAAGTATATCTAGGCTGGTTTTCAGATTTCCATCTCATTTTCTGAAGAATCCTCTACCTTTCCAAGAGAAGAAGCTGAGGGCTAGAGGAGGGAAACAAGTTGGGGAGAATCCGCGAAGGAGATCCTGCGTGCTTGTGCCATCGTCGACTCCGTGGAGAGGAAGCTATTTCAGCAAGTTCCCTCCAGATCAATCGCCGTTATATGTCACTGAAATAAGCGTCGTGGGTAACGATTCTCCACCCTACATCTTTCGACATGTGCGTCCTTTGATTTGCATGATTTGGAAGACTTCTACTTATTAGTAGATGGGTTCTTCTTGTGGGATGATGTCATCCCCACAAGACTTTGCATATAGAGTCTGGAATTGAAATACGGACATAGGCATGCTGTGTGAAGCCCATATGGATAGGTTGGTCTGGATTGGTGATGTTGCTTGCTGCATGCCAGAGAAGACTCTGTGATATATGCTTTGTTTTTGGGTTCTGGGTACTGAGACGTGCTGCGATGAGCTCTGGAGGGGTTTCCCAGACAATACCAGAAAAAAGGTAGCAGAACTGGGTTCTATTACTAGCGTCGGCGGTAGCGCCAGTGATCCTTGAGATCGCGCGGTTTGATGGCCAGTGGCCGTGGGGGAAGGGCGATGACCCTGTGAAGTTGTCTATGTGATCGGGCCAAGGTGAAATCTTACCCGCAACGTGTAGAGTTGATCGCGATGATCGAGCACGGGCCTAGCTGATCCGAACCCGCGCATAGTGGTTGTGAAGAGGTCGCCCCTCGGTGCACCGGGCAATGGAAGAGTGCTGCAACTTCGTGTGTACGGCCTAGCTCAATTGGTTGTCTAAGTTGAAATAAGAATTAGCGTGGAGGCGTAACTCAGGGAGTATGCCAAAGTGTGCCTTGAGAGCACAATACGTGCGGCCGAGAGTCAACATAAATGGTGATTGTTTCTATGCAATGCTTAGACGCACCTATGAAATATATACTGTTATTGATTGCTTGCAGGGAAGGAGTACCACCGCCCCGGGCATGGGGTGGGGTCGTTATATCTGGGTCAGCCAAAGCTTACCGGTTGACTATTTTCCCACTCTTTTGGTGGATTTGTTTGTACAGGTCCGGGCGAGACTAGCAGGAAATAGCGGGTTGAAGCCCCTTTTGCTGTGTTGTACTGGTCCTCGAAGGCCAAGTTGATATGTTTACTGTTTATCATGCGTGGTCGGCCTGCGTGTCGATGTTTGTATGCCACCTAGTTGATGTAAACAAACATCATTGTATTTTCATTCCCTGTAAGTAAGTGGACAAGTTGTGAACTGGTTTTACCTTAATAAATTAAATACTTCCGTTGTACAACTCTGTGTGTTGAGATGGTTATGTTCTTAACTGTTTAAAACTAATTCAGTAACGCGCTCTTCTGTTCATTTAATATGGCGTGGGGTCCCGGCCGGACCTACTATTATATTCTATGTAACAGGGAGGGTGTTACAAATTGGTATCAGCTACGGGTCTCGATCCATTTTCGTCTGAATTTGTGGTCGAATTCTTTTAAGTGGTGGTGAGCACGTGTGTGCGCCGCCGTTAAGACATATAAATAACTAGTAACTGTCCACTTTAGTAATGAATTACAAGTATGATTGTGATGGGACTAGTGTGTTCCTTTGTTGATCCATGTTATCTCTTAGTCGCTAATTGTGTTTTGTGCACATGTATATGCGGCTAGGAGTGGAGCGGGGCTGTCTCGACCCCCGCATTCGTCTACGAGCAGTTCACCAGCTGAGGTGCCTACTCCTCCTTCTGCTGAGACAGTGAGGATGGTAGCTGAACTGGTATTCGCTATGTTCACTACACAACCGGGAGGGAATGTCCCTGGATATCCTCCTACCCTCGGGGTGGCTCCAGTGCCGGTTGTGGTAGCTAAACCCGTGGTTGAAAGACTAGTGCTAGTAAGGGTACGAAGAGCTCCGGACCAACAGCTGCAGTACTTTCTGAGTTTCAACCCTTCGACGTTCATGGGAGTAGGAACCCCGACGCAAGCTGAGGATTGGCTATCGAGAGTGAGAAAAACCTTGAAGGCCACTGATATGGAGGAAGGTCAGAAGGTTACATTGGCAACCTTCCTTCTTGATGGGGAGGCGCAGCTATGGTGGGACAAGTTGGAGTTGCATCATCTAGCAGGAAGGCAGCTGACATACATCTCTTTTGAAGAGTTTTCGAGATTATTCTTAGCTCGGTATCTCCCTCCTGCTCAACAGATTGAGATGGAGAACCGGTTCAACTGTTTGACTCAAGGTGATAGTGTGATTGATTACTATCTTCACGAGTTTACCCAGTTGGGGAGGTATGCGGGAGCGATGTTTGCAGATGAAGCTCGTAAGACTAATCGGTTTTACGAAGGTCTGCGGGAAGAATTGTGGTTCCATTTGTCGGGGCCAATGACGCAAGGGTTTATGACCCTGGTCAATACAGCTCATTCCTTGGAGAAGGACATGAAGCGGTCCCAAAGCAGGAAGGAGTTAGCTGTGGTAAAGCCAGAGTTCAAAGTACCGAGCTCTGCGAGGTCTGGGCAAGGCAGATGGAGGAAAAGAGCGAGACCTTCTAGGTTAGCTCAATCTGTTGCATTGGGAATGATGACTTGGCGAGGACCACTCATCTGTTATAACTGTGGCAAGCTGGCGCATTATGCTCATGACTGTCGCAGCGGCAAGAAGACAGTTGTGGCATATGCAGCAGAGAAAGGAAAGGCGTTGGAATTAACTGCATCCCATACTGCTCCAGCCCAGCCTAGGGTGTAAAACCTTGGCCAGCAGGAGGCCATAAAGCAAAGTGATGTGGTGACAGGTATGCGTTATTATACAGCTTTTGTTGCTTTTTATACTTCATACCTTGTGCATTGCTTGTTAACCTTGTGTGTATTAGGCTTTGTCCTAATATTTAACTTTCTGGCGAGAGCACTGTTTGATACGGGAGCTTCACATTCCTTTCTTTCGGAGGCCTTCATACGACAACTTGAAGTGCCTTCGACAATGATAAAGGAATGGTTAGATGTGATGTTACCCAATGGGTGTTCTATGTGTGCGGATCAATGTTGTGTGGTAAAGGCATGAATCGGAAGTCAAGATTTTGATTTGGAAGCACTGATACTGCTGCTTTCGGAGTTCGATGTGATCTTTGGTATGGATTGGCTATCGGCACAGCATGCCTACATTGATTGCACTTCTAAGGAGGTCACACTGGGGCGGAATACCGAGCGTACGACTACGTTTGCTGGTTTGTGTAGATCGAGCAAGACGTTGATGTCTGTTGTCCAAGTAGTCAAGGCAGTTCGGCAGGGTGTAGAATTGTGTGTTGTGCTAGTTGGGGCTGCAAAGCCTCAGCCCAGTCTGAGTGAAATTCCTGTTATCTCGGAGTATCCAGATGTGTTTCCGAAAGATCTCCCTGGGGCGCCACCTCAGCGAGAGATTGACTTCACAATAGAGCTGTTGACAGGTGCCAAGCTTATATTACACTCTCCGTACTAGATTGCGCCAAATGAGATGGCGGAATTGAAGGTTCAGTTATAGGAGTTGCAAGAGCAAGGCTATATCCACCCAAGTTCATCCATTTGGGGTGCTCCGGTCCTCTTTGTGAAGAAGAAGGATGGAAGCATGCGGCTCTGTATCGACTATCGTGAATTGAATAAGTTGATCGAGAAGAACATGTATCCAATTCCTCGAATCGATGACTTATTTGATCAGCTAGTTGGATCAGCGGTGTATTCGAAGCTGGATCTTAAGTCTGGCTACTACCAGTTGCGGATTTGGGAGTGCGACATTCCCAAGACGGGATTTAGTACCCGCTACGAGCACTATGAGTTTACCATTATACTGTTTGGACTAATGAATGTGCCATCAGTGTTCATGGATCTGATGAATAGGGCCTTTAGAGAGTGCCTTGATCGGTTTGTGATCGTCTTTATCGACGATATTCTGGTGTACTCTCAATCTGAAGAAAAACACGCAATTCATTTACGCATAGTTTTGGAGACCCTGCGACGGAGTCAGCTGTATGCCAAGTTCTCCAAGTGCGAGTTTTGGCTAGCCTCGGTGGCATTCCTTGGTCATGTGGTTAGTGGTGAGGGTATCGCAGTGGATCTGGCAAAGATAGTTGCTATCCAGGAGTGGCCCTTTTTGACTATAGTAGCGGAAGTCAGGAGTTTTCTTGTACTAGCCGGATACTATCGGCGCTTCATGGAGAACTTTTTGCGGATTGCTCTTCCTCTCACGACCTTGACAAGGAAAGATCAGAAGTTTGTTTGGTCACCAGCGTTTGCACGAGCTTTTGAGGAGTTAAAGAGTCGTCTGACCATGACACAAATCTTGTGTTTTCCATGTGGTACAAAAGGCTATGAAATATACAGCGATGTGTCAGGGAGCGACTCAAGCCGCGTACTTCTTCAGAATGGTCAGGTGATAGCTTATGGCTCTCGCCAATTGAAAGTGCATGAGAGGAATTACCCTGTCCACGACTTGAAGTTGGCGGTCATGATCTTCGCTCTGAAATTATGGTGGCATTACTTGTATGGCATGAAGGTTGGTATCTTTACCGACCACAAGAGCCTAAAGTATCGGTTAAACCAGAAAGAGCTCAACATGCGACAGCGAAGGTGGATGGAGTTCTTGGGGGACTACACTTTCGAGATGCACTATACTCCCGAGAAGGGAAATGTCGTCGCAGATGATTTGAGCCAGAGGGCTTCAGCGCAGGCCAGTTGGATTCAGATGTATGATTCGCATCTGATCAATGACTTGGAAGACTTAGAGATCTCCTGTGTGGAGAGGTGTTCTAGTGCAAGTGCGTGTTTGAACTGGATGGAGGTGCAATATGACCTCGCGCACAGAATACGACAGGCCATGGAGCTTGATTTGAGCATGCAGCACTACTTGGCAGAGACTGGGGACGGATCTGCTACAGAGTTCATGTTGGACGACGGTATTATGTGGAAAGATGGTCAGTTGTGCGTCCCAAGTGTGGGTAAATTGCAGGATTAATTGTGGTACGAGTCACAGTTCATAAAATACTCAATTCACTCGGGGAGCACAAAAATGTACCAAGACATGAAAAGGTTGTATTGGTGGCCAGGTTTGAAGAAGGACATCACCCTTTACGTGGCGAAGTGTAAAACTTGCGCACTGGTGAAGGCCGAATGTCAGAAACCTGGTGGGTTCCTGAAGTCGTTGCCCATGTCAAAATGGAAATTTGATGATATTTCGATGGATTTCGTGCACGGTTTGTCGAGATTGCAGAATGGGAATGATGTTGTTTGGGTGATCATGGATCTCTTGACGAAGGTAGCCCACTTTATTCCGAACCGGCAGGACGATTCAGTGGAACGTTTAGCAAAGCTATATTTTGATAGCATTGTACGATTGCATGGCGTGCCCCGTAGCATCGTAAGTGATCGAGATGGGCGCTTTATGTTGGGAAAATGACTCTCAATGTTCCCTTGATTTGAAGAGGCCTCACACTCAATGTTAAGTACAAGTAGCATTTGATAAACCCCTATTTCTATCTCATGACAATGCAGGACTAGGACATACTAAGGTGTGATGTATGATCAGCTGGTTAACTGTCAAAACCGCTGAGACGAGCTCTCTATCTCAACTGAACCGCTGAGACAAGGCCATGAGCCGCTGAGAAGGTGTCTAGGCAAGCTGAGCTGCAGATAGAAGAAAACCGCTAAGATAACTGTCTATCTCAGCAGATCCGCTGAGACGGGATAGAAGCAACCACTGAGACGGCTGACCATCTCAGCCCAACCGCTGAGACAGATTCAAAAGTGATCTGGCGGGTTCTGCTTTTGGCGCAAGCTGTAGAAAGGCATCTTGGGGTCCACCAATAACTCTCATACCCGTCAGGAGGACATCTAAGAGCCGTTGAAGGTCAGTGGTGTATAAAAGGAATAAGATAGGGTTGAGCAAACACCTTTGCTATTGATCTTACTCTCCAGCACATAAACAAGCAGAACTCTACTGTTCCATTGTCGGCAGCGAAGAACTGAGCTTGCACAAGGCTGCAAGGAGAAAAGAGATTGCTTATCTTGATTCATCTCAAGATAGAGCAAGTAGATCAAGTCCATCATCTGAAGGGCTGATCAAGAAGAATCTAGTTGGAGCTGCACTTCTCCTCCCTGGTTCAAGTCTACAACTGCAGCTGTTAAGAAGAAGAAGAACAAGGCTTGACCTCTTCTTCCTTCTATTTGTAATTCTTATTATATCATCTGTAGGAGCCTTTGTGTTCTGAGACTGTAGGGCTTTCTTGCCTGAGTGTGTATGGATGATTGGCCTGAGTTGTAGAGCTGAGAGGTCAGCTTAAGGTAGGATCAGTGTGTGATCTGAGGTAGGGCTATTGTGCCTAAGGTAGGGCTGCTGTGCCTGAGGTAGGGTTTGGGAAAACCTGAGAGATCATGTGGGATCTGTGTTGTAGGCTCTTAAAGTTGAGTTTGGAGAAGTAGGCCTTGTCTAACTCATTGTTAGAAAGGTGAAGGGGAAAGAGGACTACTCAAGACACCCTGTCTTGAGGAACCTCTATAAATCTCTTTGTGCTTTCTGTGCTTGATAATTTGCTAACCTAAATTCAGAAAACACTAAGCCGAAAATAAAAGAAACCTATTCACCCCCCCCCCCCCCCCCCCCCTAGGTGTCTAATACTACATCCTATATAAACTATCAAGTGGTATCAAAGCAAGGTTGGTCAAGAAGGACATAACTGTCTGACCAGATCCTATAAAGTAATAGTCTTATCAATCCAATGGCTTCCTCTGGATTGCAGAAGGAGATGGGATCCATGAAGTTGCCCATATGCAACAAAGAAAACTTTGGCATATGGAAGCAAATGGTTAGATTGTTTATGGAATCATCTGATCCAAGGATCTACATAACTGTAAAGCAAGGGCCTTTCACCTTTCAAACTGCCTCCACCATAGATCCAACAAGAAGAGTGCCCAAGACATTCAATGTTTTAACCAAGGATGAACTTGCATTGTTCACTATGGATAAAAGGGCACAAAACATAATTTTCAATGCTATTGATGACTTTACATTTCTGAACTTGGTACATTGCACAACTGCCAAGGAAATGTGGGACACATTAGTAGTATATATGGAAGGGACAGCTGAAGTGAGGGATGATAGAAAGTCACTCCTCAACCAAGAGTATGAAGCCTTCAGGCAGCTCAGCCAGGAGAGCATCTCTATGTGCTATAAGAGGTTTTTCAGAATAGTCAATGAGCTGAGAACATATGAGAGAGTGTTCACTGATTATGAGCTGAATGATAAGTTCCTTAAATCTCTAAAAAGGGATTGGGACACAAAAATCTGTGCTATCGGGGAAGTGGCTAGGCTTGGTGAGACCCCCACTCATACACTGTTTGGAAAGCTGCTCTCTTATGAGATGCAGCTGTCTGCAAGAAAGGAAGAGGACACCTCAACAAGGGCTCAGACAGGGAGAAATCTGTAGCTCTCAAAGCTGACAGCTCCAAGAAAAGCAAGGGCAGGATGGTGTCTCCTCCAAGGAGAAGTGCTGAATCTGAAAAATCTGAAATCAGCACCTCAGATAGCTCTTCCTCTGATGCAGAGTTTGCTGCCTTCTCTAGGCAGTTCAAGAAGATGATGAGGAGGAAGCAATGGAAGAATAAGCCCTCCTCCTCATCACACTCCAAGAAAGCCCACAGGAAATCTGAAAGACAACACCCAAAGGGTGACAGGTATGATTTCAAATCTAGTAAACATGTTTCAAATAACATTATTTATTATTGTTGTAGTAAACCTGGACATGTCATAGCTGACTGTCCAGCCAAAAGAAAGGAGAAGGGTGATAAGAAGCATCATCACCAAAAGGATAGGAAGGGTGAAAAATCCTTCCTAGCAAAGAAAGGAAGAAGTTAGAGTGAATCTGAATCCTCAACTTCAGACTCAGAGAATGAAGAAGAAGCCTACATAGGGATGTTTGCAGCAGAAGAAGATGAAGATTATCCTGCTGCCAAGGTTGGAGTCAGGGCCCCTCTATCACACTCAGACAATAATATAGAGGAGGATGAAGAGGACAATGTTCAGCTAGGCCTTATGGCCATCACTATTGAGGAGGACAGTCAGAACATCTCTGAAAAAGAATAGGTATTAATTCATTCCATATCCTCTTCTCATTATGAGACTGGCCTAGAATCTGGAGGACCTTCATCAATTGGTGGAAGTTATTCAGAAGCTGAGGTAGATGTCAATCAATTGATTGACAAGTATGATGCTCTCTTGGAAGCTCTGAAAAGGAGCAAAAAGCTAGCCAAGAGGCAAACCCAAGAGATTGATTCCCTTAAAATGGAAAAACAAGAATGCACTGAATCTTCTACCAAGATGAGTCAGATGTATAGGGAAATTAGCCATCTGAAGGGGATAACTATCACCCATCTGAGCACCATATCCCTGAAGAACAAGGTTATCGAGGATCTTGAGGAGAAGCTTGTGAAAGAAAGAAGCCTAGTGGCTCAATTCTCCAAGCCAAAATTTGTGCTCCCTATTATTGACTCCTTCTCTTCTCAATCTAATAGGAGAGGACTAGGATTCAATAAAATGGAAGTAGGAGAAGGGAGTGGAGAAAAGAGCAGGGGTAAGGCTAAGCCTCAAACCACCTTTCAAAAGGTATTACTCCTTTCTAACAGGTATGACCATGAAAGCATGTATGGTCACTGGAAGAATGGAAGTACCTATAGGAAGGAAAACACTCCTTCCCATAGTGGAAGTAAGGGTATGGGATTGAGTGCTATGAAGGCTCCCCGTGAGGAAATTCAAATGGCCCAACCTGGACCATTTGTATTTGGTACATCAGCCCCTTCATTCAAGAATAAGAAAGCAAGCTCTTCTAAGGTTTATTCAGCCAAGAACATGACTGTTATAAAATCAATGGACATGTCTACTTGCTCAGTGTCTAATGCCATCAAAACTTGCATTGCCCAAAATCCAAAGCAAGTTGATGCCATTAATACAAAGACTACTAAGATTGTCCACAGATTGACTTTTAGCCAAATCCTTGCTGAAAGAAACAAGAGAAAAGTTGTTGTCTCTCCTCCTGAACGTATGGACTGTGTTGGTGTTGTGGTAAAGTGAGACACTTTTCCATAGACTGTTGGCACAATCCTAATGTGCCATGTGCAAAGATGAGCCTTCTTGCAAAGGGTGCAGCTAGTGTAAGGTCATTTCATCATGCTAACAAGGACCTAGGACCCAAAGCTGTTTGGGCTCATAAAGATAACTAAACTCCTTCTTGCAGGATAGTTCAAGTACCAACCTCAATCAAATTTGGTACTTGGACAGTGGGTGCTCAAGGCATATGACAAGAACAAGAAATCTTCTACAGGACTATAAGGCTGTGAAGAATGGACCCAAAGTTATCTTTGGGGGATCTGAAAAGGGAATCACCAAAGGATATGGTATGATCTCCAATGGCATGGTCTCAATTACAAGAGTAGCTTATGTTGAAGGGTTGCAACACAACCTAGTAAGCATAAGTCAACTATGTGATCTAGGATATGTTATTGAATTCCACAATGACAAGTGTTGATTAAAAAGTCTAAAGACTTAAAGACCATTCTCTCAGGCACTAGGAGTGGGAATGTTTATTGCTTAGACTTTATATGTAGTAATTCTCTTACATCTGTTTGTCTAGTAGCTAAAGAGAATGAGTCTCTTTGTGTTCAATGGCACAAGAGACTTGCTCACATTAACTACAAGACTATGTATAGACTATTCTCTAAAAACCTTGTTAGGAATAGTCCTAATATAAAATGTATTAAAAGTGGTCCCTGTCATGCTTGCCAAATGGGTAAGCAAACAAGGGCCACCTTTAAAAGTATTGGCTCCAAAGACACTGAAAGATGTCTTTATCTTTTGCATATGGACTTGTTTGGTCCTTTGCTAATTCAGAGCCTAGGTGGGAAGTTGTATACTTTGGTGATTGTTGATGATCAATCAAAATATACATGGGTATTCTTCCTTAAGAAGAAGTCTGATACTTTAAATATCTTTATAACTCATGTCAAAGAAATTCAGAATGACTTGCAATGTGCTGTGGTCAGGACTAGAACTGACCATGGCACAGAATTTCAATCTGAAGCTATGACAAGGTTTTATCAAGAATATGGTATCACCCAAGAGTTCTCATCCCCAAGGACTCCGCAACAAAATGGTGTGGCTGAGAGGAGGAATACGACCTTGATAGAAGCTGGGAGAACACAGCTTAGTGACTCATCAATCCCAGAATACTTCTGGGCTGAGGCAGTCAATACTGCATGCCATGTTCTCAAAAGAGCTTCCGTCAATAAGTTTCATGGAATAACTCCCTATGAGATTCTGAAAGGCAGACAACCTACAATTTCATACTTTAGAATCTTTGGCTGCAAATGCTACATGTTAAATAATGGAAAATCTCAATTAACAAAGTTTGCAGAGAAATGCAGTGTGGGTGTTCTTGTTGGCTATAGCTCACATAGTAGAGCTTATAGAGTGTATAACAAGAAAACTCATGTTGTAGAGGAGTCTATGCATGTAGTATTTGATGAGACCAGCCTAATATATAAGGGTTGGTCTAGTTCTTCTGTCTTGGCAGGAAATGAAAAGGACTTGGAAAGGATGTCAATACAAGACACACCTAGGAGCAGCAAAGCTTATTTTGATGCTTCCAACCCTAAAGAGGAAGAAATCCATACTGATGAAGACACTGCTGAACCAGCAGAAACAACACAGCAAGTTGAGAACAGACTGCCTACAGTTGTAAGACATCTAAGGTATCATCCAAGAGAACAAATAATTGGAGATCAGAATCAAGGTGTATTAACCAGAAGCAGGGCTCACAATGAGGCCCTATTCTTGAGCTTCCTATCACAAATGGAGCCCAAGAAGTTTGAAGAAGCCAACCAAGGCACTTTTTAGATTCAAGCCATGCAAGAAGAACTTCTACAATTCAAGAGATGCAAGGTATGGAAATTGGTGCCAAAACCTCAAGGACACAATATCATAAGTACCAAATGGATTTACAGGAACAAGTTAGATGAAAATAGCACAATCATAAAGAACAAGGCAAGGCTGGTAGCCAAGGGGTATAGACAGGAAGAAGGGATAGACTTTGCTCAAACCTTTGCCCTTGTTGCAAGGTTGGAAGCAATTAGGCTATTCCTTGCCTATGCTGCCCACAAGGGGTTCAAAGTGTATCAAATGGATGTCAAATCAGCCTTCCTCAATGGTGACTTGAAGGAAGAAGTATATGTTGAGCAACCATCAGGTTTTGTACATCCTACCCTCTCTAGTCATGTTTACTTACTTAGGAAAGCTCTTTATGGTCTTAAGCAAGCCCCCAGGGCTTGGTATGAGACTTTGTCTAGCTTTCTCATCAAGAACAAGTTCTTAATGGGAAAGATAGATAACACAGTGTTTCTTAGGGAAACATGGGGCAAGTGTCTCCTAGTCCAAATATATATTGATGACATAATATTTGGATCTACTGATGACAACCTCTGCAAAAGGTTTGCCAACCTAATGCAGAGGGAGTTTAAGATGAGCAGTATGGGAGAGCTCAAGTACTTTTTAGGCCTCCACGTAAAACAGTCTGATGAAGGTATGTTCATCTCTCAGACCAAGTACACTAGGGAGCTTATCAAGAAGTTTGGGATGGAATCAGCCTCCACCATGAAAACTCCCATGGGGTCCAACATTTCCCTGGACAAGGATGAGAAGGGCAAGGCCTTTGATGAATCCATGTACAGGTGCATCATTGGATCCCTGTTATATTTAACTGCTAGTAGAACAGATATTATGTATGCTACATGTTTGTGTGTGCTAGGTACCAGGCATGTCCTAAGGAATCTGACTACTCAGCTGCAAAGAGGATTTTGAGATACCTTAAAGGCAACCTACATCTTGGCATTTGGTACCCTAAGAACAATGATTTTGAACTAACGGGATTTTCAGATGCAGATTTTGCAGGCTGCAAAGAAGACAGGAAAAGAACAAGTGGCACTTGTCAATTCCTAAGAAGAAGGTTGATATCATGGAGCAGCAAAAAGCAGACAAGTGTGGCTATTTCCACTGCTGAGTCTGAATATATTACTGCAGGGAGCTGTTGTGCACAGTTATTGTGGATTCAACACCAGCTAGAGGACTATAACCTCAAGGTAAATAACTCTCCTCTTTATTGTGACTCATCTAGTGCTATCTCTATTGCTAAGAATTCTATCTCTCACAGCATGACTAAGCATATAGAGATAAGATATCATTTTATCAGAGAACATGTAGAATCTCAAGATATCTGCCTTGAATTTGTCCTCACTGACAATCAAGTGGCTGATATCTTCACTAAGCCATTAGATGAGGCCAAGTTCAATTCCTTCAAAATTGACTTGGGAATGTTGAATTTAGAATGACTTCACTTATGATTCTATACACACTATTACATTGCTTATGATTTCAACTGTACAATTTTCACAATATGTAATGTAACGAAAATTGAAAGCTAAATTGATCAACTTTATTTAAACAATAGGAATTGTCCACATGATAGGGTAGATAACCTACCTAAAATGTTAAATGTAGAATAGTGTAAAACACTTCATTCTTTCAACCATGTATGATATACTGCTTGACTTGATATAACTTAAAGTGTTGACACATCAACCTTATGAGAGACATGATTAGGCCCTCAAGTAATCCTATCTCTAATGATTTTAAAGTAGTAAGATCAGCTTAACCAGAACAATCTGTTTCAGCTGAGCCGCTGAGATAGCTGGGAAAAGCTCAGCTGAACCGCTGAGATGACTAAATCTGTCTCAGCGGCTGATAGTGTTCTGTCCCAGCGGATAGGTCACCGTCCCAGCGGTTCCGCTCAGATGGGTTGGATTCATTATAAATTGTCTAAGTGCAACCCCAGTTGACCCATTTACCCTTACAATTATAAGAGCAATCAAATCCAATTACTATGTTTAATTTTACCTAAGTCTTAAGCCATATAAATAGCAAATCTGATTAGTGAAAAGCGCATGACCCTTCTCTTCTAGCCGTCGAGATGAATAACCTACTCTTACGTCCCAGCGTATTCCTCCACCACTGCAATGGCTCCCAAAAGCTCTAAAGATCTTCTTGAGGGATATGAGATAGTAAGGCATGGGTTTGCCCATGCTCCAGAAGAAATTAAGGGATAGATTCAACTCCTAGAAGACCAAGGCCTGGAATTTCAACTATCTGAACCCTGTGTCATTCTCAGTACTGAAGTTCTGGAATGGTTTGGTAATGTCAAGTTGTCCACCTCCAAATGCTCCCTCAAGTCAAAGATTGGAGAAGATAGAATCAAGATAACCCCAACAAAACAACAAAAATCATTACATCTTCCATCCTGCAGTCCAAGTGAGGAGGATGACATCGCTGAAAATGACAAGAAAAAGGCTCTAAAATGGACTGAGTACAATGATGCCAAAATTGGCTCATTGAAGAGGAAATTCTTCAACCAAAAGGGAAAACTTTTATCAGATATTGTGGGAAAAGCCATTCTTTGCAAACCAGGGTCCCATGAGACAATCTCACAGTACATATTTGACCTCATGACAAGAATAATTCTGAAAAAGAAAACCTCTTGGGGAGAGGTCACCTTTCAAAGAATAATGGAATGCCTTCAGGCACCCAATATGGGAAGAATTCTCTCCTTGTACCTCCTTCAAACCCACCCTGACAAGTTCAACACATCAAAAGGAGCAAATCTTCACTATATCAAGAGAATGGACATCAAGACTTTAGAAAGATTCACCAGGGTATTGCCTATGAGTCAGCCCTATAAAACTAAAGGAAAAGAGAAGGCAACACCCTCATCTTCTAAGAAAACAAGGCTAATCATGTCCAGTTCTGAGTCTGATCATTCAGATAGAGATGAAGATGTGGTGCTGACATTGGTTCACACAGCATTCTTGATAAGGAGGCCACACAAGTTGACATGCCAACTGACTCTGTCCACCCACAACAGCTGGACAAAGTCATAACTTCTGGTAACTAATACCTCAAATTCTTCACAACTCATTTAAATAATTAATCATAGTTAATCACAGTAGTTAGTCAAATCTGACGTTTAATTAATGTGGACCCCAGATCCTCAAGAACTGGTGTGTGCTTCATCTGAGGGGGAGTATCAACAAGAACCATCACCCATTGATATTACAAAAATCAATGATGATGATGTGAACACAAGACCATCACCTCAAAATTTACAAGGTCAGATTGACATAATTATCTTCAGTCTTGAAGAAAGAATAAGAAACATTCATGAAAATGCACTAGCCCTGTGGTCATTATCTTCACAAGGTTCATCTGATGCCCCATCTGAGGGGGAGCAGCCACAAGAGCCATCAGCTGATAAAGATTAGGTTATTGGTAAGCCTTAAAAACCCAGCCTAAACATTCAGAATCATAAAATCTAACTCTACAATTCTTGTCCTAGAATTCCTAGATTCATCCATTCAAGTTGATTTATTTGAGGGGGGTGAAGAATGCTCCTCCTGCAGAGAAAGATGAAGTTCTAGGTAAATCTTACATTATTATCCTTAGAACCTCTAAGTAGTTCAATCTAACTCCAACTAATTGTCCCAGCATTCCTGGACTCAACAGAAAAGGATGCTCTCTCTGAGGGGGGGATGATAATGCTGGTAATGTCAATCTGAGTGATCATCAAGATGCTGACACTGAAAATGAGTAGGATGATGCCCCAGCTGCTGTTATCAACATTCAGCAAGCCTCTTCCTCCACCTCACCCAATGAGGCTCTTCTCAATGCCATAAACCTGCTGCTTCAGTCTCATCTCACCTCCATGCAAACTAATATAGTTAAATCAGTTACCTCAGTAAGGGAATATGTGGATCAGTCCATCAAGAATGTGAAAGCTGAAGTCATGTTTGAGGTCAAGGAAATAAAGGAAAACACTGAAATACTCAACAAACAAATGTCCAAATGGTTTGATCTCGCTGAAAAATCTGTAATTTCTCAGAATATCATTCTAAGATCTATGGACAAACACCTCCATCTGTCTGAACAGGACATGACATATGTCAAGAATTATGTTAGTCAAACAGATGAAGTGATAGAGAAGTCAGCCAATCATCTCCAAGAGTATGTCTATTCCACTGCCATGCAGTTAAATGAAGAAGCTGATAGGTACAAGGAAGAGATGAAAGCAGAAATTGCATCTGTCTCCCAATCTATTGCTGCAAGAGCCACCTCTTCCCATCTGAATGAAGAAGTAGGAAAGTTAAAAGATGTGCTTCAAGCTGACCTTGAGAATGTATTCCAAACTCTCTCTGGCACAATAACAACAGCTAAGCAAGACCTCCATCAAAAGATATATGAAGAAGCCAGAAAGGGGGAGGTCACCAAGGCTATCATAAATTCTGACCTCACCCTGAAAGTTCTACAAGGGACAAGGATAGCTCTGAATCTTCCTATCCTAGATGTCAACAGGGCAGAAGACTGGGATTTCCCTCATCAAGAGGCAATTGCCCAAGATAAGAATCTGAAAAAGAGAAGGGAAAGGGAGAGTGTAATGCTGGCTGAAGAATTTATGTCCAAGCAAAGGGAGGTGCAGAATAATGACCCTGACCATGAGCAATGGAGTGATGTCTCGAAGGACATCATACTAAATGCCTGGATAAGCCATGGTCAAGTGTGTAAAGATATTGACAAGCTCTATCCATCTGAAGAATGGATAAAGCATTTGGAGAGAAATTCTAAGAGGGATAAAATTTTCAAAGCAAATCTGGTAAGAAAGGAAAATCCAAAGAAAATGCCCTCTAGATACATTCCAAAACCATATATGTATTTCCAAAGGCAAGAGAACAAGAAAAGAATTGCTGATATCAAGGCTGCCAATGCTGAAAAGAAGAAGCTTCCAGGTCAAGATAACACTGTTGATGATGACATGGATGATGCTTCAGTGAAAGGGAAAGAAGCAGCTATTGACTCTCCTGAATGTTCTTCTTATAAGAAAAGAAAGCTTTGAATGATTATTGAAACAGTTTATGTATATAAATGTTATTGAACTATAATGACTTATGAATATATGAATGCAAACTGAGTTTTGAATTACTATTCTATCTGTATTGCAATTGATGGATTGTTAATGTAATCAGCTTGTATCATAGCTAAATTTGAGTTATATCTAAAACTTACCCTGTTTTTATTGGTTAATTCAATCTATGTTGCATTGTTATGTTTATCAAATCTTACTGATGGATTGATTAAACTATGTGGTACAATCCTTTCATAACAACCATCTATTTTAAAATGACTGATGCACTAAGCATGATATGTTGAACTCATTATTGCAATGTCACATACCATGAATTTATGAGTAATGTACTCTAGCATTTGAGGGTGTTCTGCCTTCTTCAAAAAGGGGGAGATTGTTGGGAAAATGACCCTCAATGTTCCCTTGATTTGAAGAGGCCTCACACTCAATGCTAAGTACAAGTTGTATTTGATAAACTCTATTTCTATCTCATGACAATGCAGGACTAGGACATACTAAGGTGTGATGTATGATCAGCTGGTTAACTGTCAAAACTGCTGAGACGAGCTCTCTGTCTCAGCTGAACCACTGAGACAAGGCCATGAGCCGCTGAGAAGGTGTCTAGGCAAGCTAAGCTGCAGATTGAAGAAAACCGCTGAGATAACTGTCTGTCTCAGCGAATCCGCTGAGACGGGACAGAAGCAACCGCTGAGACGGCTGACCATCTCAGCCGAACCGTTGAGACAAATTCAAAAGTGATCTGGCGGGTTCTGCTTTTGGCGCAAGTTGTAGAAAGGCATCTTAGGGTCCACCAATCACTCCCACACATTTCAGGAGGACAGTTAAGAGTCATTGAAGGTCAGTGGTGTATAAAAGGAATAAGTTAGGGTTGAGCAAACACCTTTTCTATTGATCTTACCCTCCAGCACGCAAAAAAGCAGAACTTTACTGTTCCATTGTCGGCAGCCAAGAACTGAGCTTACACAAGGCTGCAAGGAGAAAAGAGATTGCTTATCTTAATTCATCTCAAGATAGAGCAAGTAGATCAAGTCCATCATCGAAAGGGATGATCAAGAAGAATCTAGTTGGAGCTGCACTTCTCCTCCCTGGTTCAAGTCTGCAACAGCAGCTATTAAGAAGAAGAAGAATAAGGCTTGACCTCTTCTTCCTTCTATTTGTAATTCTTATTATATCATCTGTAGGAGCCTTTGTGTTCTAAGACTATAGGGCTTTATTGCCTGGGTCTGTAAGGCTGATTTGCCTGAGTTGTAGAGCTGAGAGGTCAGCTTGAGGTAGGATCAGTGTGTGATCTGAGGTAGGGCTATTGTGCCTGAGGTAGGGCTGATGTGCCTAAGGTAGGGTTTGGGAAAACATGAGAGATCCTGTGGGATCTGTGTTGTAGGCTCTTAGAGATGAGTTTGGAGAAGTTGGTCTTGTCTAACTCATTGTTAGAAAGGTGAAGGGGGAAAGAGGACTACTCAAGACACCCTGTCTTGAGGAACCTTTATAAATCTCTTTGTGCTTTCTGTGCTTGAAAATTTGCTAACCTAAATTTAAAAAACACTAAGCCTAAAATAAAAGAAACTTATTCACCCCCCCCCCCCCCTCTAGGTGTCTAAGACTACATCCTATATAAACTATCAATTTACTTTGAAAGATTGGAAGCTAATCCACCAGTTGTTGGGAACAAAGTTGAAATTTAGTACTACCTTCCACCCTCAAACGGATGGACAGACTGAACGTACTAACAGAACATTGTAGGATATGCTCCGCATGTGCGTCCTAGACTTCGATAAAAAGTGGGAAGATCATTTGTTCATGATCGAATTTGCTTACAATAATAGCTATCAAGCAAGTATAAAGATGGCGCCCTTCGAGGCCCTCTATGGTAGAGCTTATCGTACTCCCTTGGCCTGGGCGAAAATGGGCAAGACAAAGCTGTTTAAGCAAAAGGAAGTCGAAAATGCGAATTCGACTATCCAAACAATCTGGGAGCGATTGTTGGTGGCGCAAGATAGGCAGGCAAAATACAACAATGCCAAACACAAAAATGTAGAGTTCGCAGTGGGCGACTGAGTGTATCTCAAGATCAAGCCTTCCAAAGGTGTGTCAAGGATTCGACGCTTGAAAAAGCTGAGTTCGAGATACCTTGGACCATTCGAGATACTGGACCGTGTTTGTGAAGCTGCCTATCGGCTCACTCTTTCGACAAAGCTGAGCGGTTTGCACGATGTGTTTCACATCTCTATGTTGAGGAAAGCTGTGCTAGAGCCTAGCCAGGTGTTGATAGCAAATCAAATGTTGGTCGATGATGGGCTGAAGGCGATGGTCATGCCTATTTGCATTGAAGGCACTGATGTCAAACAGCTGCGGAATAAACTGATCAAAATGGTCAAAGTTCGTTGGAGCAATTGCGGTCGTGAGGAGCTTTCATGGGAGCATGAGCAAACCAAGCGTGACGAGTTCCCCGAATTGTTCCGTTGAGGTACAAGTTATCTTTTGTATCTTTTTGTTATTTGCACTGTTAGAATTTCGGGACAAAATTCTTTTAAGGGGGGAAGAATTGTAAGACCCCAACTTTTGTGTGCAAGGAAAATGCAAGTGTTCTGAAGCTAAGGAGCTAGCGCCAGGCACTAGTGCTAGCACCAGTGGTAGCTCTTATAGGCGAATTAGTAGCATATCGATGAAGGGACTTTTGTGTATCGATGAAAGCATTAAGACGCCTCATCGAGTGCTAGCGCCGGCGGTAGCGCTAGCGCTAGCGGTAGCTTTCTCGCCGACTGTGTCCCGACAAATGTATTTCAATGAACTGTGTTGAATGCAAGTGAATTCGTCGATGAATGATAGCATAGGCGGTGGAGCTAGCGCTAGCGGTAGTGTCCTAAAGCGGTACCGACTCTGGGCTAGCGCCAAGCGCTAGTGGCTAGCATCGGCGGTAGCGGAAAAGTATATCTAGGCTGGTTTTCGGATTTCCTTCTCATTTTCTGAAGAATCCTCTACATTTACAAGAGAAGAAGCTGAGGGCTAGAGGATGGAAACCAGTTGGGGCAAATCCGCAAAGGAGATCCTGCGTGCTTGTGCCATCGTCGACTCTGTGAAGACGAAGCTACTTCATCAAGTTCCCTCTAGATCAATCGCAGTTATATGGCACTGAAATGAGCGTCGAGGGTAGCGATTCTCCGCCCTATATATTTGGACATGTGCATCCTTTGATTTGCATGATTTGGAAGACTTCTACTAATTAGTAGATGGGTTCTTCCGGTGGGTTGATGTCATCTCCACAAGACTTTGCATATAGAGTCCAGAATCAAAGTACGGACATATGCGTGTTGTGTGAAGCCCGTCTGGACAGGTTGGTCTAGATTGGTGATGTTGCTTGCTGCGTGCTGGAGAAGACTTCGTGATATATACTGTGTTTTTCGGGTTCTGAGTACTGAGACGTGTTGCGAGGTGCTCTAGAGGGGTTTCCCAAATAATACCCAGAAAAAGGTTGCAAAACTGAGTTCTGTTACTAGCGTCGGGCGCTAGCGTTAGCGTCGGTGATAGTGCCAGTGATCCTTGAGATCGCGCGGTTTGATGGCCAGTGGCCCTGGGGTCCGGGGCAATGACCCTGTGAGGTCATCTATGTGATTGGGCCAAGGTGAAAGCTTACTCGTATCATGCAGAGTTGATCGCGATGATTGAGCACGGGCCTAGCTGATCCGAACCCGCCCATAGTGGTGGTGAAGAGGTCACCCCTCGGTGCACCGGGCTATGGAAGAGTGTCGAAACTTCATGTGTATAGCCTAGCTCAATTGGTTGTCTAAGTTGAAATAATACTTAGCATGGAGGCGTAACTCAGAGAGTATGCCAAAGTGTTCCTTGAGAGCACAATACGTGCGGCCAAGAGTCGACGTAAATGGTGATTATTTCTATGCGATGCTTAGACGCACCTGTGAAATATATACTGTTATTGCGTGCTTGCAGGGAAGGAGTACCACCGCCCTGGGCATGGGGTGGGTCGTTATATCTGGGTCAGCTAAAGCTGACCGGTTGCCTGTTTTCCCACTCTTTTGGTGGATTTGTTTGTACAGGTCTGGGCGAGACTAGAGGGAAATAGCGGGCTGAAGCCCCTGTTACTGTGATGTGCTGGTCCTTGAAGGCCAAGTTGATATGTTTACAGGTTATCATGTGTGGCCGGCCTGCGTGCTGATGTTTGTAAGCCACCTAGTTGATGTAAACAAACCTTGCTGTATTTTCATTCCCTGTAAGTAAGTGGACAAGTTGTGAACTGGTTTTACCTTAGTAAATTAAATGCTTCCGTTGTACGACTCTGTGTGTTGAGATGGTTATGTTCTTAACTATGTAAAGCTAATTCAGTAACACACTCTTCTGTTCGTTTAATAAGGCGTGGGGTCCCGACCGGACCTACTGCTATATTCTATGTAACAAGGAGGGTGTTACAATATACATTTGTTCTAATAGATGATTTCTCTAGATATTGTTGGACTTTATTTCTTTCTTCCAAATTTGATGCATTTTGTGAATTTTCAAAATTATGTACTCGTATTCAAAATGAACTAGATTTAAAAATAAAATGCATTCGCTCAGATCATGGAGGAGAGTTTGAAAATGAAAATTTTAAATCTGTTTGTGAAATGTTAGTATTAAGCATGAGTTCTCTACTCCGCGCACACCTCAACAAAATGGTGTTGTAGAAAGAAAGAATAGGATAATTAAAGAACTAGCACGTACTATGCTATCTGAATATAAATTACCTAAGTCTATTTGGGTCGAAGCCGTAAGCACATCATGTTATGTAATGAATAGAGTCATGCTTCGTCCATCTTTAAATCTCACACCATATGAACTATATTATCAAAAGAAACCTAACGTACCATATTTTAAAGTATTTGGTTGTAAATGTTTTATTCTCAATACAAAAGAAGCCTTAGGGAAGTTTGATGAAAAGTGTGATGAAGGAATATTTCTTGGATACTCTTCAACATGTAAAGCTTATAGAATATTTAACAAAAGAACGAGTAAGGTTGAAGAGTCTATTAATGTAAAATTTGATGAATTTATTCCTTGTGTAGAAAAACTTCCTACAGGTACAAATGATGAACCCTTACCATCGTTGGAGCACGACGAAGAGGAACCTTCCAAAGAGGAGGAGGAGAAGGCCAAGGAAGATGAATATGTGCCTCCAAGCATCGTAAACTTCTCAAAGAATCCTCCAAAGGAGCTAGTTATTGGGGAAACATCTATTGGGGTAAGAACTCGATCTTCTCTTCATGAAACATTTTCAAATATTTGCTTTGTTTTCGAAATAGAACCAAATAAACGTTTCAACCGCTTAAAATGATGAATTTTGGTTTTTGGCTATAAATGAAGAGTTAGATCAATTTGAAAGAAATAAAGTTTGGAATCTAGTAGAGCATCCATCTAATCATCCCGTTGTTGGCATAAAATGGATTTTTAAAAATAAATTAGATGGTGAATCTAGAATTACAAGAAATAAAGCTCGTTTAGTCGCTCAAGGCTTTTCTCAAATCGAGGGGGTAGATTTTGAAGAAAATTTTGCACTCGTTGCTCGCTTAGAATCTATATGAATTTTTTTGGCATTTGCGAGTTTGAAAAGAATAAAATTATTTCAAAGGGATGTTAAAAGTGCTTTTCTTAATGGGTTTATAAAAGAGGAAGTTTATGTAGAACAACCCCCCCCCGGTTTTATAAATGAAAAATTTCCAAATCATGTTTATTAATTATAAAAAGCGCTTTATGGTTTAAAACAAGTGCCTTGTACATTGTATGGAAGACTTACATCATTTTTATTAAAGCATGGTTATGTCATGGGAAGTGCCGACATCACACTCTTCATTAAGCATAATAATAACGATTTAATTATTTTACAAATATATGCTGATGATATCATTTTTGGAGACACTAATGAAGAGTTGTGTAATGAAGTAGTCTTAGTAATGAAAAATGAATTTGAAATGAGCCTTGTAGGAGAACTCTCTTATTTTCTTGGTTTTCAAATTTCACAACGAAATGAAGGTATTTTTATTTGCCAAACAAAATATGTTCATGATATGCTTAAACGGTTTGGATTTGAAAATCTTAAACAAGCTTCTACACCTATTAGTGCTTCTTTAAAACTAGGAAAAGATGAATCTGGAATTCCTATCAATCAAACTTTATATAGAGGTATGATTGGATCTCTTCTTTACTTAGGTGCATCTAGACCAGATATAATGTTTGTCGTATGTTGATGTGCTTGCTTTCAAGCCAATCCAGAAGAATCTCATTTAAAAGTGGTAAAACATATTTTTAGATATCTATTAGGGTCATCTAAATTAGGATTATGGTACCCGCACAATGATTCATTTACATTACACGGCTATTCCGATTCGGACAATGCCAGATGTTCACTTGATCGAAAAAGCACTAGTGGTACTTGTCACTTTTTAGGACCCTCTTTAGTTGCATGGTCTAGTAGGAAACAATCTTCGGTTTCACTCTCCATCACGGAGGCCGAATACATCGCTCCTGGGCATTGTTGTGCACAAGCTTTATGGATGAGCCAAACTCTAGAAGATTTTGGTTTTTATCTTTAAAACATTGATCTCAAATGTGACAACAAAAGTGTCATAGATCTTACAAATAATCACGTACACCACTCTAGATCCAAACACATAGATGTTCGTCCTCACTTCATTAGGGAACATATTAAGAAAGAGCATGTAAAAGTAAGTTTCATTGGTACGGACTCCCAACTTGCTGACATATTCATTAAACCTCTTCCCGATGCAAGATTTCGATTACTACGACTTGAATTGGGTGTCCTAGATCTTTCGGGTTAAGTCACATTCATAAACGCAATCGTTTTATGCAATTTTTACCTATCTAAACATCTTCAAATCTTCTGAAATTTTTGCATGAAACTAATCTTTGGACACTTAATCAATATCAAAAATTAAATTTTCAATATTTTTCAATTTTTGAAAAATCCCTAAAAATATGCTCTTTTATTTTGTATTACTTATTTTTGCATTTCTGCTTTTAATGGATTTTTGAAAAATTAAAATACAAAATTACAAAAAATATTTGTTTTTCTCTTCCTTTCTTTGTTTATTTGTTTAATTTCTATTTCAATATGCAAAAATCAAATACAAAAATACAAAACATCAAAAATAAATTTTTGAACTTAGCATTATATTTACATGTATCTTGCGAAATGGAGATTTGGGATGTCACCCCATCACATTTCCTAGTACCGGTGCGAACCCTTCACAGGGTAGACCTTGGGAAGTTCAAGATCAATTTTAAGAGTTCAAACTTTAAGTCAAAATTATTTTTCAAAATATCAAAAAAACTGTATGTACTTTATTGTGAAAATCCAAGCATAGTTTAATCTTTCATTTAGACCTTCTACAATGTTGCAATTCATCTTTTCAAACTACTTTGAACATTGTTTTTATCATGCTTTGATATATCTAATCACATGTGCATCAATCGTATTGTAAAAGTTGTGTAGAACCAAGCTTAGCATGCCTCTAAGTATGAGTAAATGTTTTATGGTTGATAATGATATTTATTCACTCACTTATTTTGGCAAAGTCTATATGTGCTTTTAATCTAAGAATACTTGCTTGTGTATTATAATTGTACAATGAATTAAAATTGCACGAGTATCTTACCTACACCTGTTGGGTTTTCCTTAAGGGTATACACATCATATGTGCGCAGCGGAAAATATCAAGAACAACCCAAAGAGACATATGGATCTTGATAAAACCATGAATCAAGAAATAGAGGCAACAAAATTACCTTCACAGAATTGAGTCAGCACTCAATCAAAAGCTCCAAGAAAATCTTCTAGGATTCGGAATCATATTCCAAGTCCTTGCTCTGCACTTCCTATCTTCTCTGTCAACAATGGACTGCTCATCGGAGGAGTAAGTGTAGAATTGTGTCCACACCTCTATAGAGGTCCACACAAGAGAAGGAGAACCCTAGCTTCTTATCGCACAAGAACTAGGTCGGAGAAGAAGAAACCTCAACGTCTTCCACAAACTGCTAGGTTCGATTACAGGAAGAAGTGGCGACTGTCGGAAGAGGAAAAAAACTCTAGCGGAATGATTCCGACGCTGCTCTCTCAAATCGCAAAAGGGGTCGGTCTAAGTTTCCGTCTTCCGTAAACCGTAAGAGGTCAGCCATCAGGAAACCTAAATAGCGAACTAATTTATATGAAGCTGCGTTCGACGAACCCGCAACAACTTGCGTTCGACGAACCTACAGAAAACTGCATTCGACGAACCGACAGAAGCCTTCGTTCGACGAACCCGCAACAACTTGCGTTCGACAAACCCGCAGAAAACTGCGTTTGACGAACCGGCAGAAATCTGCGTTTGACGAACCCGCAACAACTTGCATTCGACGACCTACAGAAATCTGCGTTCGACGAACCGGCAGAAATCTGCGTTCGACGAACCCGCAACAACTTGCGTTCGATGAACCGGCAGAAATCTGCGTTCGACGAATGAAATAAAAATAGTTTGACTAAACCCTTTAAACGAATTCGCCTATACCCTATAGACGAATTCAACTATACTAATTCGGCTATATATATAAATAAAATTCGTTTAAACCATTTAGTCGAATTTTGACTTAGCTGAAATCGTCTAAACATTTTAGCCGAATTCGTCCAAACCTATTAGCCGAATTTGACCCAGTTCGGTTAAACACTTTAGCCGAATTTGTCTAGTATAAGTCCAATCGTTTAAACACTTTAAACGATTTCCCGTTGAGACATTCTCAACTTAATTCCAAACAGTCATAAGAATGATCCTCTACTCATATCCAATATGAGAGATCAACTCAATTCTTTCTCCAATTTCTCCAAGCACTTTTATGTGCGACCCTATAGGCTCATATCGCGTTGGCAGTGAGACTAGATATTTGACCACTTCCAGATCACCATGGAAGCACCAACAGTCTCCCACTTGATCTTGAACGTATCAAATAAAAGTCTCACAAACAATGAGCGGCATCTAGCAATGCATAATTGCTACCCAAGCAATAAGCGTTCATAACTCAACAAGCCTGTCATGACCAATGTATCAGTGTTGTCATGTCCCTTTGTCCTTTACATCCGGATAGAACTAGAGGCATGGACCTTGTCACCCTCATAATTGTTCAATCCCAGTTTCCTGATCTAGAATAGACTGTCTGAAATTGGTGAGCTCAATATCATATATTGACTCAACCAAGCATGGCCATGCATTTCTCAGTCTCATTCCATTAAGGGGCCCATGGATGTAACTCCTGTCATACAGGAGGACAAATCTCATTTCTGCTCACACACAAACATCCAAATGATTCGTAACATACCCAACAACCACCCTTATCGTCAACCTTTCTCAAGAGAAGACTTTAGATGGCATCAAAGTACGCTCTTCCTCACCTGATGAATGTTGTGACTTCAGGTCAAAGGACCACAAACACCATTGCCAGTTGAGACCTACTTGTGACACATTCATATAACAATCCACGAAGTAGTCTCTCGGTGGGTCTGTCCAGTACAACTTGTTCCTAACAAGTACCCATGTGATGACTTGATATCACAAAATCATGACCTGTGAGAACTGGTCATCAGTCAACGCACATGCTAGTCTTATGATCTCATCCTCGCCCTAATTTCTAGGATGATACCTCGACCAGGGACCATTTAATAATGAAGCTTCAAATAAACATAGGCACTCACATTCAAGTCACGTACTTGAATTCCTATGGAAGCAAACATTCTAAGGGCAATCATTATGTTAATTAGTCTATCATATAGAAACAGTTGACATAATAAAAGAACTTGCCATAAATGTAAAATGAAACATACAGTACATATCACAATTCATCAAATGAATAAACAACCAACAAACATACAATCCACAAGGCTCCTACTAAAGACGATCATTCAGGTATCTAATACCCATTGATCTAACATGACAATCATGCTTACTTTGCGCAATAGGCTTTGTCAGTGGATCCGCTATATTTTCTTCAGTTGGTACTCTGTAAATGCTCACATCTCCTTGATTGACAATCTATCGAATAAGATGGAACCGATGAAGTATGTGCTTGGAGCACTGATGAGATCTAGGTTCCTTAGCTTGGGCAATTGAACCGTTGTTGTCATAGTAGAGAACTACAGGATCAACAATGCTAGGAACTACATCTAACTCGCCGATGAACTTCCTAATCCGCACAGCCTCCTTTGCCGCATTTGCGGCAGCAATATACTCGGCTTCTGTCGTAGAATCGGCAACTGTCTCCTGCTTGGAACTCTTCCAACTTACAGCTCCTCCATTGAGGCAAAATACAAAACCTGATTGGGACTTTGAATCGTCCTTATCAGTTTGGAAGTTAGCATCCGTGTAACCACTTACAACGAGCTCTTCCTCTCCACCATACACCAAGAACGTATCCTTAGTCATTCTCAAGTACTTTAGGATATTCTTGATAGCTATCCAGTGACCATCACCAGGATCAGACTGATTCATGTTCGGCATGCTCAAAGCATATGAGACATCGGGTCGAGTACACAACATTGCATACATGGTTGATCCAATTGCTGAAGCATATGGAATCATCTTCATGCGGTCCTTATCTTCCAAAGATTTCGGACACTGGTCCTTAGAGAGACTCACACCATGTGACATGGGTAAGAATCCTTTCTTGGACTCAAGCATGTTGAACCATTTCAACACCTTGTCAATGTATATACTCTGGGTCAAACCCAGCAACTTCTTCGATCTATCTCTATAGATCTTAATACCAAGTATGTAAGTCGCGTCACCCAAGTCCTTCATAGAAAAGCAGTCCCCTAGCCTGTTCTTAACAGCTTGCAGGGTTGGAATGTCATTCTCGATCAGCAGTATGTCGTCTACATACAATATCAGGAAGACAACAATGCTCCCACTAATCTTCTTGTAAACACAAGGCTCATCTTCATTCTTGATGAAACCAAACTCTTTGATCTTCTCATCAAAATGCAGATTCCAACTTCGAGAAGCTAATTTCAATCCATAAATGGATCGATTCAACTTGCATATTTTAGTGGCTTCACTTGGAGATACAAAACCCTCGGGTTGTGTCATATACACTTCCTCAAGGAGGTTTCCATTAAGGAAAGCTGTTTTGACATCCATTTGCCAGATCTCGTAGTCATAATACGCAGCAATAGCAAGTAGAATTCTGATGGACTTGACCATGGCTACAGTGGAAAAGGTCTCAACATAGTCAACACCATGAATTTGCCTAAAACCTTTAGCCACTAGTCGGCCTTTGAATGTATGTACATTCCCATCCATGTCGGTCTTCTTCTTGAAGACCCACTTGCACCCTATGGGTCGTACCCCTTCAGGTGGTTCCACCAAGGTCCAAACTTGGTTTGTATATATGGAGTCCATTTCAGATTTCATGGCCTCAAGCCACTTCTCGGATTCAGGTCCACACATAGCCTCTTGATAGGTTGCAGGCTCATCATCATGATCCATAAGTAACACACTACCTATTTGAGACATGAGAAATCCATATCTCTTAGGCTCAAATCTTGGTCTATCAGATCTACGTAGGACTTGTGTTTCTTGAGCAGGTTCTCCAACTACAACAGATTGTAGTCCTTGCTCAGGTTCCAATTCACGTTCATTCATTGTTTGTGGTTCTTGAACCTCTTCAAGTTCCACCTTTGCAGTCTTTCTGGATAAGAACTCTTTCTCCAAAAAGACGTCAGTCCTTGCGACAAACACTTTGCCCTCGGACGGCAGGTAGAAGTAATACCCTTTGGTTTCCCTAGGATATCCCATAAGGTAACACTTATCTGATTTGGGTTCCAGCTTGTCAGACATTTGACGCCGTACGTATGCCTCACAGCCCCAAATCTTAATGAAAGACATACTAGGACGCTTCCCAGTACATATCTCATATGGTGTCTTTTGAACCGTTTTCATCGGAACGTGATTTAGTGTAAAAGCAGCAGTCTCTAGAGCAAAACCCCAAAAGGAAACGGGCAAATCTGCATGACTCATCATCGACCGCACCATGTCTAACAGGGTACGATTCCTCCTCTCAGAAACACCATTATGTTGCGGTGTTCTGGGTGGGGTGAGCTGTGATACAATACCACACTCTTTCAGATGATCACGGAACTCCTGACTCAAATATTTGCCACCTCGATCAGATCGGAGTGCTTTTATCCTTTTTCCCAGTTGGTTCTCTACTTCATTCTTAAACTCTTTGAACTTTTCAAAGGTCTCGGATTTGTTCTTCATAAGAAACATGTATCTGTATCTACTGAAATCATCAGTAAATGTAACGAAGTTGTGGAACCCACCTCTAGCCATAGAACTCATGGGTCCGCACACATCACTATGTATGACACCCAAGATATCATCTGCCCTCTCAGTATAACCAGTGAAAGGGGATTTAGTCATTTTGCCTAATAAGCAAGACTCGCATCTCTCAAGTGATTCATAATCAAATGAGTCCAGTAGTCCATCTCTATGGAACTTGGATATGCATTTCTCGTATATATGGCCCAAACGACAATGCCAAAGGTATGTAGGATTCGAGTCATTTATTCTTAGTCTTTTATTATTTTCTACATTATAGATCGAATGGTCTAAGTTCAAAACATATAAACCATTAAATAATTGGGCTACACCATAACAAACATCATTCATAAAAATCAAACAACAATTGTTCTTAATTATAAATGAAAACCCTTTCATGTCAAGACATGATATGGATATAATGTTTCTAGTTATAGCTGGAACATAATAACAATTATCTAGTTCTATTACAAGCCCAGTGGACAAAGAAAGACAGTAAACACCAACGGCGACGACAGCAACTCTTGCTCCATTCCCGACGCGCAGGTCCACCTTCCCTTTACCCAGCATTCTTCTCCTTCTCAGTTCCTGCACATTTGTACAAATGTGAGAACCACATCCGGTATCCAATACCCAAGATGAAGGAGCATAAAGGTTTATCTCTATAATGTAAATACCTGAAGTGGAAGCCATACTTCCTTTCTTCTATTGCAGATCCTCAATATAGAAGGGACAGTTCCGCCTCCAATGCCCTGCCTTTCCGCAGTGGTGGCACTTTCCTTCTTTCGTCAGACCTTTCCTTTTCAGTGCAGAAGACTTGGGATCAAGAGGAGACTTAGATCAAATCTTCATCTTCTTAGATCCCTTGGCCTTGCCCTTGCTCTTATGCACCATCAGTATGGGGCTGGCAGGCTTGGCCATCTTCATATTGTTCTCGACAGTTCTCAACATGCCAAGGAGCTCGGGCAGTGTCTTTTCTATTTCATTCATGTTATAGTTTAAGATGAACTGCTCATAACTGTCCAGCAACGATTGCAGGATCAGGTCCGTGGCCAACTCTTGGCCCAAGGGAAAACCCAGTTTTTCAAGGTTCTCTATATCCCTTATCATATTGAGTACGTGAGGCCCTACTGAGTATCGAGCTCCCATTTTGCACTGAAACAATGCCTTGGATATGTCAAACCTCTCTTGTCGGGCTTGCCCCTCGAACATTTTCTTGAGGTGCCCGATTATCTCATAACCACACATGCTCTCGTGTTGCTTCTGAAGCTCAGAGTACATTGTAGCAAGCATGAGGCATTCCACATCCAAGGTATCATCTTGATACTTCTTGTAAGCATCTTTATCTGCTCTCGGAGCATTTCCGGCCGGCTCTGTGGGGGCTTCACCTTCCAAGACATAGAGCTTGGGCTCTTGCCTGAGAACAATTCTCAGGTTCCTATACCAGTCGAGGA
Source organism: Dactylorhiza incarnata (assembly GCA_033032865.1). NCBI lineage: Eukaryota > Viridiplantae > Streptophyta > Magnoliopsida > Asparagales > Orchidaceae > Dactylorhiza > Dactylorhiza incarnata. The sequence goes on along the minus strand of JAWHQI010000255.1, from coordinate 2,352,639 downwards.
AGTTCATCCCATTGAGCTTATCCTTCTCAAGGATGGCTCTCAAGGACAACGTGGAGTGTGATGTATTTGCCTTGGAAATTCTACAATAAATTTGCAAAAGATTTTCAGTACTATATTTCAAAATACATTTAACTTTAATAAGGACTTCTATTAAAAGAGCTCCCACTATTTTAATCAAATCTATAACCCTTAATATCGATTCGGAGAGTTTATGCGAGCTACTCTCTTAGTGGACAAGATCCGTATTTCACCAACACAACGAGTTCACATTGGCGTTTCTCTCACGATGTGGTTATTTAGGTAGGCAACACTTGCCAATTGCATCACTATGCAACTCTTGCTTGGTTGGTGAATAACTCTTTATTCGCATCCATCATATGGTGCATGCCAACCTTATGCCTTTAAGCACTCAACCTTTGAGGTCACTTAGTTAAGTTGGATCCAATGTCGATAGTGGGATATCATAATTATCCGCTCGCACCCTTACCAAGATAGATTAATGCACCTTACTTTGGAAAGCCCACACTTCATCGATCGAGGCAGGAAGAGTGTCATCCACTGGAAGGCATCCAAATACTTAATATTGGATAAGGGATTTTATCTTTCAATTGATGAACATTTCATCGTGATTAACATTTAATCATGATTAACATTTAATCAATGTGCACACAATACACAGGCAGACCAAGCATAACCCGGATACATTCCAGATGCACAAAACCATCAACACTTGATGATATAGATTAAATCTGAATATTTAGAACATTTCTAAACCTTCGAATTAACATGTACCGGATGCTAGCAAAAGCAAACACCCTTAAAGTAGTAGACAAGCACGTCTCTCTAGTCTTTAGTTTCACAAACTATCATAGAGACAGACAATTACTGCGAAGGGAACAATTTCTGAAACATGGAATTAGCAAAAACCTCTCTCTGATAACACTGTTGGGTTTTCCTTAAGGGTATACACATCATATGTGCGCAACAGAAAATATCAAGAACAACCCAAAGAGACATATGGATCTTGCTAAAACCATGAATCAAGAAATAGAGGTAACAAAATTAGCTTCACGGAATTGAGTCAGCACTCAATCAAAAGCTCCAAGAAAATCTTCTAGGATTCGGAATCATATTCCAAGTCCTTGCTCTGCACTTCCTATCTGCTTCGTCAACAATGGACTGCTCGTCGGAGGAGTAAGTGTGGAATTGTGTCCACACCTCTAAAGAAGTCCACACAAGAGAAGGAGAACCCTAGCTTCTTGTCGCACGAGAACTAGGTCGGAGAATAAGAAACCTCAACGTCTTCCACGAACTGCTAGAATCGATTACAGGAAGAGGTGGCGACTGTCGGAAGAGGAGAAAAGCTCTAGCGGAATGATTTCGGCGCTGCTCTCTCAAATCGCAAAAGGGGTCGGTCTAAGTTTTCGTCTTCCGTAAACCGTAAGAGGTCAGTCGTCAGGAAACCTAAATCGCAAACTAATTTATATGAAGCTGCGTTCGCCTAACCCGCAACAACTTGCGTTCGACGAACCTGCAAAAAACTGCGTTCGACAAACCGGCAAAAGCCTGCATTCGACGAACCCGCAACAACTTGCGTTCAACGAACCCGCAGAAAATAGTGTTCGACGAACTGGTGGAAATCTGCGTTCAACGAACCCGCAACAAATTGCGTTCGACGAACCGACAGAAATCTGCGTTCGACGAACCGGCAGAAATCTGCGTTCGATGAACCCGCAATAACTTGCGTTCGACGAACCGGCAGAAATCTGCGTTCGACGAATGAAATAAAAATAGTTCGACTAAACCCTTTAAACGAATTCGCCTATACCCTATAGACGAATTCGACTATACTAATTCGGCTATATATATAAATAAAATTCGTTTAAACCATTTAGTCGATTTTTGACTTAGCCGAAATCGTCTAAACACTTTAGCCGAATTCGTCCAAACCTATTAGCCAAATTTGACCCAGTTCGGTTAAACACTTTAGCCGAATTTGTCTAGTATAAGTCCAATCGCTTAAACACTTTAAACAATTTCCCGTTGAGACATTATCAACTTAATTCCAAACAGTCATAAGAATGATCCTCTACTCATATCCAATATGAGCGAGATCAACTCAATTCTTTCTCCAATTTCTCCAAGCACTTTTATGTGCGACCCTATAGGCTCATATCGCGTTGGCAGTGAGACTAGATATTTGACCACTTCCAGATCACCGTGGAAGCACCAACAACACCACTTTTATTCGCACTCTTAATATTTAAGAAAAGTGGTTGTGCTTTCAAATTTTAATTGGTTTGCAAAATAAGTGTATTCAGAGAACTTTGTACAAAATAAAAAATCATGAAATAAATTAACAAAGATAACCCCACCAAGCACTAATTGAACCTCCTGATAAGTCTTAATGCGTATTGTGAGGTTGAGCACCTTGGAAAGAATAGTAAAGTGCCTTATGCAAACCTTTTAGCTTTTTTACACCACTTATTCTTAAGTACACCGGATCACAAAAATATCAAAATTGAAAAATAAAGTGTGTGGTCCCCCAAGCACTACTTTGCACCCTGATAAGTCTTCATGAGCATTGTGTGTGCAAAGCACCTTGGTAGTTGTACATTTTTCTATGTGCATTAAAGTGTGTGGAAGTAAAATTATTTGTGTTTTATTGTGCACTTTACTCTACATATGTCTTGTATTTTTTATTAAATCATTTGCTTACTCTCTTCAAAATACACTTATGTGCACAACATTATCTTCCATAATACTTTTTCCCATGAGTATTGGATCCTATTGCTAATTATATACTCTCTTTATATAAAATGCACTAAATAACCTAGCATGCTCTCAATAATGTTTGGTATGTTTTGAATTTGTAAATTATAATAACATTGTAGTAGTTTCTTTTTGATATCCTTCTTTCATGCTTGGTTACTTTATTGTCAAACTTAAAGATTTTAAATGAATAATGATTTACAAAAAACATCTTGCTTTTTGGAACTTAAACTCATATTTTCTTCTTATGAATCATCATGATTACAAAAAGATGTTTCTTGTATTTCTATAAGTCTTCCGCATCATTACCATATATTTTTACCTTGCGCTTTCATGCTTATATAAAGTCTTCTCTTTTGTGTGCATCATCACTTGAATCTTAAAATTCCTTTCCTTCAACAAGTGTATGTAGGATCGATAGGTGCCCGTAGAGGGGGTGAATAAGGGAATAAAAATTCTTTTTATAATTTTATGAAAAATACTAAATTGTTTTTATGTAAGAGAGAGCAAAATAACAATTTAGCAAAAAGTAATTTGCAATAATAAAATTTACGCCAAATGAGAGAAATCAAGTAAACACAAATAGAGACATGATTGTATTATAGGAATAAGTGTTTACATAAATTGGATTTCAATGTCGCTAGAAATCGGAGACGTACAAATGAAAATATCTTTTCCTTTTCTATACCGACTTGTATCTCCACAAACCAGTTGCCTTAAGTCAATCCTTCCCGGATATGACCTCAAGCCGCTCTAGCCAATCCTTCCCCAGATATGGCCTCGAGCACCACCTAAATCTAATCTCCTAGACCTAGTTGCCAACTCACGCGGCGAATTACCCCCTAAGCTGCGCAAGGACCTAGTAGCCAACACAAGGCGATTTTACTACAAAAATTTACAATAATGAAATAATGCAAATAACAAGAACTCCCTCTATGAGATTTCTAAAGATGAGGATGAAGGATCGTTGTAGCACAAGCGAGGTTGAAGCGATCATTCTTTGGATGCAGCGTGACGGCTTCCTTCTCCAGAAATCTTCTTTGGCTTTGAGTGGGAGATGAATTTTCGGCAAAGTAACAGCTCCTAAATTTTGGCACAAGTAATCTCTTTGGGATGTGCAATAAAAAAATGAGAGAGAAGCCATCAATTTATAAAACTTAAAGATAGCACCTGTGGTAGCTCCTAGCGTCTGCGGTAGCATTCGTGTAGAAGCGGTTATGAAACCATCGCGGCGTGGCATTGTGGCACGAACTCGAGCTAACAACAGGCGGTAGCGCTAGCGCTAGCGGTATCGCTAAAGCTGGCGGTATCCCTCCTTCAGAGAATTTGACTTGAAGCTGCTTTCTACCTGTGGAGTATTGCACCTATAGTTCCTACACACTATAAACACATGACAAGCAATATCAAATACAATAAGGGATTTGTTATTCTCAAACAAAGGTATGTGACACACATGTCCAACAATCTCCCACTTTTGATAATAACAAATCCTCTTAGCAAGAAATCAGCAAAGGTGTTTATGGTATATGATAAGCGAGATAAAAGTGCAACTATGATAAGCATGAGAATAGTGCATACTCCCCCTATCTTAATGCTCCCCCTGCATTTTATATAAATACAATTTATGTTTTACTCACCCTAAATGATAGATTACATGAATATTTTCCCCTTAATCTTCTATATATATTCTCCCCTTAATCTTCTATATTTCTCCAATAGATTATAGATTTCTTCAATTAATCTCCCCCTTTTGGTATTATCAAAAGAAGGTGGGGTAAGGGAAGTAAGGAGGCATTCTTTATAAATGATAAATCATGATCAAGTTTTTGTAATATAGGTAATGATATAGAGTTTAAGCATAGTATATATAAGAGATTTCAAATCAAAAGATAAGAGTTGTAAGCAAGCGGAAGATTATAAGAAATATCCTTTTGTAAGCATGAAAAGCATAAGTATAAATATGAGTTAAAGTTCACAATGTAAAGATGTTTTAACCTTTTTGAAATCTCATAATTTTACATAAAGTTACCAAGCATGAAATGAACATATTAAAAAAAATATACTACAATGTTACATAATTTCAAGTGTAAGAGATACTAAAACATTGTAGAGATCATGCTAGGTAATCTAGTGCATTTCTTATATAAATAGTAGTATAGATAAAGCATTAGAATGCAATACTCATGAGAAGAAGTGTTATGAAAGATAATGAAGTGCACATAAGTGTATTTTGAGAAAAGTTAACAAATGATTTAAATCACAAAATACGAGACATATGTAGAGTTAAGTGCACAATAAAACACAAGTATATTAACTTTCACACACTTTAATGCACATAAATATTTTTTAAAAAAGTGGTGTAATAACCAAGGTTTGCACAAGACACTTTACTATTCTATCCAAGGAGTACTTGGTGGAGTTATATTTGTCTATGTTTTTTGTTCACTTTTATGAGACAACATTCTCCGAATACACTTATTTTGCAAACCCAACAAATATTTTTTAAGAACAACCACTTTTCTTAATTTCTTAAGTGCAATTCAAATGTAGTGTAGGTAATAAACTTATGCAAGTTTTAATTCATTGCACAATTGCAATACACAAGCAAGTATTTTTAGATTTAAACACACATGTTGCTTACAAAAATAAGTGAGTGAAAGGTATCATTATCAATCACAAAACATTTACTCATACTTAGAGGCATGATTAGCTTGGTTATACACATATTTTTCAATACAATCGATGCACTTAATTAGATAAATCAAAGCATGATAATAAAACAATGTTCATAGTAATTTGAAGAAATAAGTTTTAACATTGTAAATAATTCTAAATAATAAAATTCATACATGCTTGTTATTAGCAATAAGGATCATACAGTTTTGTTTGTTGTTTTGAAATTTTTCAGTGAAAGAAAAAAGACAGAAAACCACAAAAACATATTTTTTGTATTTTTGAATTTTGAAGTTTTGTAGTTGATTTTTTATAATATAAATAAAACAAAAAAACAAATGTCAGAAGTACAAAAACAAAGTAGTACATATAAACTAACATATTTTTATTAATTTTTAGAAATTTTGAAAAACAGAAAAAACAAAAACCCATACTAGCGTCGGCGCTAGTGCTAGTGCGGAAAGCAGTAAGTGATTTTTTGAGAATTTTAAATTTTCACTTTTTGATCTTGATTAAGAGTCCTTAGAGTAGTCTTATGCAAAAATTTTGTAATTTTTAGAGATGTCTTGATTGCTCAAATTGCATAAAACTTTAGCATTTTTCAAATAACTCATCCTAAGATGTCTAAGACTCTTAATTCCAACCTTAACATTTGGAACCTTGCATCGGGAAGAGGTTTGGTGAATATATCAGCAAGTTGAGAGTCCGTGCCAATGAAGCTTATCCTAACATTTTCTTTTTTAATGTGATCCCTTATGAAATGATGACGTACATCTATATGTTTGGATCTAGAACTATGTACCGGATTATTTGTAAGATCAACGGCACTTTTGTTGTCATATTTTAATTCAATATTGTTGAAAATGTTGAAGTGGGAGTTTTTGTGAAGTTGGCGGTCTAGGGGGAGACCGCGCAGTTTGGTCTGACCGCACGGTCTTGCGGTCTCCTCTGGCGGTTTGACCTATTTGGTCTAGCCGCGGGCTACTCGGCGTGATCGCCATTCTTCTGTCCAAGGGTGCCGAGGTGAGGCCGCGCGGTCTGGTTGTCTGACCGCGTGGCGGAGCAGGTCTCTACCTGGTAAGGAAGGTGCGCGGTCTGGTGCTTGTGACTGCGTGGTGCGGTCAGTCGGTCTGAGGCTGTCCGGGTTCTTTATGGTGCGCGCGGACTAAGGTCATCTTAGTCGCGCGGTCTCCGGGTTGTGTTCGCATGGCTGGTCCTTCGGCGATCAGCTGGCATATGCGGTCACAGGTGTTTGATCGACTTGGCGGGCTATGCCCTAGTCGGTCTGGTGTGTTCGCAGTCTCTGGAGGAGGTCGGGTGGCAAACACAGGTGGTGAGCGACATGACCGGGCGAGTTGTCATGTTCGCGCGGCTTCTGTTGAAGTTGGCGAGCTCACTAAGCAGGAGGTTCTTTTGCTGGTCGCGCGGGTTGACCGGTCTGGTCGCGCGATCAAGGGGTGGTGACCCTATCTCATAGGGTGGTGACTAGATCAGGTCGCCTGCCTATAAATAGGAGCCACTGTAGCAGCAAATACATAGCACTAAGTGTAAGCTGAGCTTGCGACCTGTTCTTGCGGTCTGTCTTTTGTAACCGGTCGGCTAGCTGATCGAACATGTTTTGTGCAGCTTCTGCGGATTGTGCGGGTAGCTGCGATCACCTCCTCTTCTGAAGGTGTTCGGGCGGTCTTGCGGCTTGCAGTGCGGGTTGCTGGAGTTCGGGAGGATCTGTGGAGTTTGGGAGTTCGCGTGGTTCTCAGTTGGTGTTGATCAAGGCGCAGGCAGGCAGTTCGGGCGATCTGGTTTTCTAGCCGGGTGGACTGTCAGGTCGGGCGGTCAGGCGGTCTCAAGTTGGCAGACCGCTGGTTTTCTTTTCAGCTGCTTTTCTCTTTTATGTTTTGTGTACTGGCGAAATCATGTCTCACCATGTATACCTCGCCCTGTAATGAAGAATTTTGCTTATCAATAAAGATCGTGTTTGCTTCATGTGCTTCTGGTTGTTTGGCTTGAACTTTTAGTTATACAATTCCTGCTCACTCCTAGATCTTCGGAAAATTTCACATGGTATCAGAGCCAGGTTAGAGTGGATAGAGCAGTGAATAACTAAAAGTTGTCATCGCCTTTGTGAAGAAGGAACCAGTGGTAGAGCCATGGAAGCAAGGGGTCTTGGAATTGAGATGCTTACATCGACTAACTTTAAGAAGTGGAAGCCGTGTATACAAAGTTATCTTCTGGGTGAGGACCTTTGGGAGGTAGTTGTAGGAGAGAGCACGGAGGAAGTTATTCTGATTGGGGATACCGGTCATGAGGTGAGGAACTGGAGGCGGATTAATGCCAAAGCGGAGTTCGCCCTGAAGAGGGCAATATCACCTGACCTGTTTGATCACATCTTGGGGTGTGGATCAGCTGCAGAGATCTGGAGAGCCCTGGATGGGCTGTTTAATAAGAAGAATGTGGCAAGACTTCAATTCCTTGAGAATTAGCTGGCTAGATCGGCTCAAGGTGACCTTTCTATCTCTACGTTCTTCTTGAAGATGAAGAACTTGTGCACCGAGATTTCAGCGCTGGATCCTGATGAGCCAATTTCTGAGGCGAAGCTGAAGAGGCACATCATCCGTGGCCTGCGGAAGGAATATGTTGCCTTTGTGACGTCGGTGCAGGGTTGGGCAAATCGGCCGTCTCTACTGGAGCTAGAAAATCTGCTTGCTTCGCAGGAGAGTCTGGCAAGGCAGATGGCGGGGGTGTCAGTGTCTGGGGGAGATGGCCAAGTTCTCTTCACCGGAAAGAAGAAGAAGTGGGATAAGATGAAGACCGCTGGAGGAGGCAATGGGCCTTCAACTTCTGGACAATAGGAGAGGGGTTATGCTCCTAAGGCTGAAGGGAAGAAGAAGGGATAAGGTCCCAAGTGCTTCAGGTGCGGAAAGGCTGGTCACATCAGGAAGGATTGCTGGGTGAATCTTCAGCCGGGGCATGCTGCTGCAGGAAAGGAGGAAGCTGATGCCAGACAAACTGATGGAGGATGGGGAGGAGCTTTCTCGGCTTCTGTTGGAGCTGCGTCTTCTATCAACTATCAGGAAGACTGGATCGTGGACTCGGGGTGTGGTCATCACCTCACCGGGGATGAGTCGAAGCTTTCTTCAGCTCAGCCGTACTCAGGTAATGATGCCATTATTAATGCTGATAATACCATGCATGCTATCGAGAAGGTGGGGGTTGTTTCCTTGGGCAGTGATAGAGGGCCGCTTACGTTAAAGAGTGTTTATCATGTGCCTGGAATGAGGAAAAACCTTTTCTCCATGACCAACGCTGTAGACGCTGGGTATCACGTTCTGTTTGGCCCGACAGAAGTGAGGTTTCTTTGGAATGTTGAAGCAGTGAAGGCGGAGGTCGTTCATGTGGGGAGGAGAGCTAAAGACTTGTTCGTTTTATCGACAAGTTCTTATGTTGACAAGATGCGGACGAATGATAGTGCTGTCATATGGCACGAGAGGTTGGGGCACGTAGGGATGGATAAGCTGAAAGCTATGACGGTGAAAGGTCTGGTCAAGGGCCTGCCTAGTCTATCTTCCTACGGAGATGGTCATGTGTGCGCGGGATGTCAGTTCGGCAAGTCTCATCGACTACCATTTGATAAGTCACAGACAAGGAGTAGTGTGCCATTGGAGTGCATCCACGGTGACTTGATGGGACCGACTGCTACCCCAAGCCTCAGAGGCAGCAGATATATGCTGGTGCTAATCGATGATTACACCAGATATGTCTGGGTATATTTCTTAAAGGAGAAGGCGGAGGCGTTTGCCAAGTTCGTGGAGTTCAAGGAGCTTGTGGAGGGCCGGCTTGGCCTGCAGGTTAAGAAGCTGAGAACTGACAACGGAGGGGAGTTCACCTCTGGTGAGTTCTCTACTTTTTGCAGGAAGGCAGGCATCCGGAGGGAGCTTACTTGTGCACATACTCCACAACAAAACGGAGTTGTAGAGCGGAAGATCCGTCATCTGACGGAGACCTGCAAGTGTTGGCTGCATGCCAAGAGTATTTCAAAGTCCTTCTGGGCGGAGGGAATGTCTTGTGCTGCCTACATCATCAACAGGATGCCCCTTAGTCCCATCAATATAAAGACCCCTCATGAATTTATGTTCCACCTACTATGTGCACGTTCCAGATGCGCTTCGGACGAAGCTAGATGCAAAAGCAAGGAAGCTAGTCTTCGTGGGTCATGATGATCGGAAGAAGGGCTGGAAGTGCATGGACCCAGAGATGCGGAGATTTGTTGTATCTCGCGACATCGTGTTCGACGAGGTGACGTCTTACAAGGGAAGTTCTGGTGTTGAGCTACCAGAAAGCAGGGTGGAGGAGCCGGAGAAAGCTGTGGAAAATCTTCAGGTGGAGCTGGCTGTGTCATCAGGTGGTCCATCAATTTCTAGTGCGGAGGCAGAGGCTTCTGGATCAGGAAGCAGGGGGAGCGATGCTCCAAGTACGTCTGGAAGGGGAGCTAGAGAAGAAGCAGTTGAAGATACTGCGAGTCAGGGGAAGGCATTGTGGAGATCGAAGCGAACCATCATTGCCCCTGATCGCTATACAGGAGAAAACATGGTGAGCTTTGTCTCGTGTTTCTTTGCTGGTCCCTTGAATGAGAGGGAGCCGTCGAGCTTTGAAAAGGCCAAAGGCGTGGAACAGTGGGATTCATCTATGCAGGAAGAGAGGAGTGCTCTTGAGAAGAATGAGACTTGGTCTCTGGTGCCCAAGCCCAAGGGAATCACCCCTGTGACATGCAAGTGGGTTTACAAGCTCAAGAAGAAGGCAGACGGCAGTATCGAGCGGTACAAGGCTCGCTTTGTGGCTCGGGGGTTCTCGCAGCAATACGGTGAAGACTATGAAGAGACATTCAGTCCGGTGGCAAAAATGAGTTCAGTTCGGGTTGTGATTGCCTTGGCGACGTGTTGGGGGTGGGAGATTTGGCAGCTCGACGTAAAGAATGCATTCTTGTACAGCGAGATTGACAATGACATCTTCATGGTCCAGCCGCCAAGCTTCGTATCTGAAGATTTTCTGGAGCATGTCTGCAAGTTGAAGAAGGCCCTATATGGGTTGAAGCAAGCGCCGAGGGCGTGGTATGGAAAGATAGCGGAGTATCTCTTATTCTGCGGGTTTGGTGCTTCAGACTCAGACTTAAGCTTGTTCGTCAAGAAGAGCGGGGAGCTTCAAGTCATCGTGCTGCTTTACGTCGATGATATGATCGTGATGGGGAATTCAAAGGAGGAAGTAGTAAGGCTTCGAGCTGAGCTATCTATCAGGTTCGAGATGAAGGACTTAGGTGAGCTTCACCATTTCCTTGGACTCGAGGTGCAGAGGAAGGAAAGTGGAGTGTTGGTGTCCCAGGCTGGATATGCAGAGTGAATCGTGGAGCGATTCAGCATGAAGGAAGGGAAGTGCATTTCCACACCTCTAGAGAAGGCCATGAAACTTCGCAAGGATGAGGGGAGGATTCTGGAAGATCCGCTGGTGTTCCGGGCTCTGGTTGGGAGCTTGATCTATCTGACAATTACCAGGCCGGATATTGCGTATGTAGTTGGCAGGGTGAGCCGTTATATGGCGGAACCACGGATGCCTCATCTTCTAGTGGCCAAGAATATACTGAAGTATGTCAAGGCGACTTCAGATATGGGTCTCCTGTACAGAAGGGATGCGTGCTTCGAGGTGCATGGATACATGGATGCGAATTACGGGGGAGATTCGGATGATCGAAAGTCGACGTCTGGATACGTCTTAATGGCGGGCCCCACGCCTATATCATGGTGCAGTAAGAAGCAGGATTCCGTGTCTGTCTCAACCACGAAAGCGGAATACAAGGCTTCGGCTTTGGCAGTTCAAGAAACCATCTGGCTTAGGAGGTTGGTTGGAGACGTCTATAAGGAGGTTCGAGGTCTGACTCTGCTCCGCGGCGACAATGAGAGTGCTCTCAAACTGGTTACTAATCCAGTTTGTCAAGCGAGGACCAAGCATATTGAGATCGAGCATCATTTCATTCGTGAGAAGGTGTTGGAGGGGTCTCTTTAGGTTGAGCATGTTCGGAGTCAGGACAACATTGCTGACATCTTCACAAATGCGCTAGCGAAGGGGCCGTTTACTCGGCTAAGGAGTTTACTTGGACTGTTTTCAACGTCCCACTTCAACGGGGAGTGTTGAAAATGTTGAAGTGGGAGTTTTTGAGAAGTTGGCGTTCTGGGGGGAGACCGCGCAGTTTGGTCTGACCGCACGGTCTTGCGGTCTCCTCTGGCGGTTTGACCTCTTTGGTCTAGCCGCGGGCTACTCGGCGTGATCGCCATTCTTCTGTCCAAGGGTGCCGAGGTGAGGCCGTGCGGTCTGGTTGTCTAACCGCGTGGCGGAGCAGGTTTCTACCTGGTAAGGGAGGTGCGCGGTCTGGTGCTTGTGATCGCGTGGTGCAGGCAGTCGGTCTGAGGCTGTCCGGGTTCTTTGTGGTGCGCGCGAATTAAGGTCGTCTTAGTCGCGCGGTCTCCGGGTTGTGTTCGGATGGCTGTTCCTTCGGCGATCAGCTGGCATATGCGGTCATAGGTGTTTGATCGACTTGGCGGGTTGTGCCCTAGTCGGTCTGGTGTGTTCGCGGTCTCTGGAGGAGGTCGGGTGGCGAACACAGGTGGTGAGCGACATGACCGGGCAATATGTCATGTTCGCGCGGCTTCTGTTGAAGTCGGCGAGCTCACTAAGAAGGAAGTTCTTTTGCTGGTCGCGCGGGTTGACCGGTCTGGTCGCGCGATCAAGGGGTTGTGATCCTATCGCATATGGTGGTCACTGGATCAGGTCGCCTGCCTATAAATAGGAGCCACTGTAGCAGCAAATACATAGCACCAAGTGTAAGCTGAGCTCGCGACCTGTTCTTGCGGTCTGTCTTTTGTAACCGGTCGGCTAGCTGATCGAACTTGTTTTGTGCAGCTTCTGCGGATTGTGCTGGTAGATGCGGTCACCTCCTCTTCTGAAGGTGTTCGGGCGGTCTCGCGGCTTGCAGTGCGGGTTGCCGGAGTTTGGGAGGATCAGTGGAATTCGGGAGTTCGTGTGGTTCTCAGTTGGTGTTGAGCATGGCGCGGGCAGGCAGTTTGGGCGATCTGGTTTTCTAGCCGGGCGGACTGTCAGGTCGGGCGGTCATGGGGTCTCAAGTTGGCAGACCGCTGGTTTTCTTTTCAGCTGCTTTTCTCTTCTGTTTTTTGTGTACTGGCGAAATCATGTCTCGCCATATATACCTCGCCCTGTAATGAAGAATTTTGCTTATCAATAAATATCGTGTTTGCTTCATGTGCTTCTAGTTGTTTGGCTTGAACTTTTAGTTATACAATTCCTGCTCACTCCTTGATCTTCGGAAAATTTCACAAATATGTTTTAGATGAAAACCAAAGTCCTCTAGAGTTTGGCTCATCCATAGTGCTTGTGCACAACAACTCCCTAATGCAATGTATTCGACCTCCATGGTGGATAGTGCAACCGAATTTTGTTTCCTACTAGACCATGCAACTGATGAAGGTCCTAGAAAATGGCAAGTACCGCTAGTGATTTTTCTATCAAGTGAGCAACCGGCGTAGTCCGAATTGGAATAGCCGCGAAGTGTAAATGAATTATTATGCGGGTACCATAATCCCAATCTAGATTACCCAATTAGATATCTAAAAATTCGTTTTACCACTTTTAAGTGAGATTCTTTTGGATTGGCTTGAAATCGAGCACACAAACATACGGCAAACATAATATCGGGTCTAGTTGCACTTAGATAGAGTAGAGATCCTATCATACCTCTATATAAAGTATGATCAATTGAAATACCCGATTCATCTTTTCCTAATTTTAGAGATGCACCCATTGGAGTAGAAGCTTGTTTAAGGTTTTCAAATCCAAAGCATTTAAGCATATCAAAGACATATTTAGTTTGACATATAAAAATACCATCATTTCTTTGTGATATTTGAAAACCAAGAAAGTAAGAAAGTTCTCCTACTAGACTCATTCCAAATTCATTTTTCATCTCTAAAATAACTTCATTACAGAACTCTTCATTAGTAGATCCAAAGATTATATCATCAACATATATTTGCAAAATAATCAAATCATCTTTATTGTGCTTAATGAAGAGAGTATTATCGGTACTTCCCATAATATAACCGTGCTTTAATAAAAATGATGTAAGTCTTTCATACCATGCACAGGGCGCTTGTTTTACACCATAAAGCGCTTTTTCTAGTTTATAACATGATTGGGAAATTTTTCACTAATAAAACTTGGGGGGGTTGTTCAACATAAACTTCTTCTTTTACAAACCCGTTTAGAAAAGCACTTTTTACGTCCATTTGAAATAATTTTATTCTTTTAAAGCTTGCAAATGCTAGAAAAAATCGTATAGATTCCAATCTAGCAACGGGTGCAAAAGTTTCATCAAAATTTATCCTTTCGATTTGTGAATATCCTTGTGCTACTAAGCGTGTCTTATTTCTAATGATTCTAGACTCACCACCTAATTTATTTTTATAAATCCATTTTACACCTACAACCGGATGATTAGATGGTCTTTCTACAAATTTTCAAACATTATGTCACTCAAATTGTTCTAACTCTTCATTCATAGCCAAAAACCAAAATTCATCATTTAAAGCAATAGAAACGGTTTTTGGTTCTATTTCGGAAACAAAACAAATATTTGAATAAGATTCTTGAAGAGAAGAGCGAGTTCTTACCCCAATAGATGGTTCACCAATTATTAGCTCCCGTGGATGATCCTTTATAAATTGCAGAGCGCTTGGAAGCACATAATCATCTTCCTTGGCCTCCTCTTCCTCTTCTTTGGAAGGTTCCTCGTCACCATGCTCCAAAGGTAGTAAGTGATCATCCTCTTTGCCTGCGGAAAGTCTTTCTACACAAGGAATAAGCTCATCAAATTTCACATTAATCGACTCTTCAACATTGTTAGTTCTTTTATTAAAAATTCTATAAGCTTTACTAGTTGAAGAGTATCCAAGAAAAGTTCCTTCATCGCATTTTTCATCAAACTTTCCCAAGCTATCTTCAGTATTCAAAATAAAACATTTACAACCAAAAACTTTGAAGTAAGATATGTTAGGCTTCTTTTGAAAATAAAGTTCATATGGTGTGTGATTAAGAAATAGGCGAAGCATAGTTCTATTCATAACATAACATGATGTATTTATAGCTTCGGACCAAAAGGACTTAGGCAATTTATATTCACATAGCATAGTGCGTGCTAGTTCTTGAAGTTTCCTATTCTTTCTTTCTACAAAACCATTTTGTTGTGGTGCGCATGGTGTGGAGAATTCATGTTTTATGCCTAACATATCACAAAAAGAAGTAAATTTTTCATTTTCAAATTCTCCTTCATGATCTGAGCGAATGCATTTAATTTTTAAATCACTTTCATTTTGAATATGAGTACATAATTTTGCAAATTCGCAAAACGCATCGGATTTGGATGAGAGAAATAATGTCCAACAATATCTTGAAAAATCATCTATTAAAACATATGTATATAATCTACCACTAAGACTTGCGGTGCTAACGGGACCAAAAAGATTCATATGAATTAATTGCAAGGGTCTTGTAGTAGAAATAAAATTTTTACTTTTGAAAGAGGATCTAGTAAATTTACCCTTTTGACATGGTGAACAAAGTGAAGATAAAGTTCCATTTAACTTAGGCAATCCTCTAATTAAATCACTTTTGGCAAGTTTTACAATAAGCGTTGTGCTAGCATGTCCTAGCCGTCTATGCCAAAGTTCTAATTCATCATTTTTAGTGATAAAACATTTTATAGATTATTTAGAAAGATCATGAAAAGAAACTATATAACCATTATGTATTCTTAGTGCAGTTAGTAAAATATCTTTTGTAGTTGGATTAGATATTTTGCATAGATTAGTGGAAGATTCAAATAAAACATTTAATCCTTTATCGCATCATTGACTAATAGAAATAAGATTGTGTTTTAGCCCTTTCACATAAAGATCATTAGATATAGTAAAGGATTCGTTAACAACTGTACCAATTCCCATGATACTTCCTTTTCCGTTATCGCCAAACGTCACCATCCCTCCTTTCTTCTTTTCTAGGCTAAGGAACTTTGCTTTATTGTCCGTCATGTGCTTGGAGCATCCAGAATCCAAGTACCACACGTCTTCATTTTCCTTAGCCTGCTTGCACATCTAGAAAGAAGATGAGAGTAAAGATCTAGATACCCAAGTGGTACCACCCATAGAATAAATGGAAGCCTTAGGTACCCAGATTTGCTTTAAAGTAGTTTGCTTCACTTTCCTGCAAGAACTAGACGTGTGACCTAACCTAAAATAGTTTGCACACAAAATAAAGGGGGTTGAGACCCTTTTCTGGAATTTTTTCTTGCTGGAAGGAATAGGATTTACAGAAGAAAAAGATTTTGCAAAAGAAATCTTTGGATTTTTGTATGAGGTGCTAGCTCCAGCGTTAGTGGCTAGCGTCGGGCGGTAGCCCTCACCTCGATATCCGAGCCCAAATTTTCCAGAACCGTAGCACTGGTTCCCTAAAATCATATCCAGAGATTTTTTGCCCATTCCAAATTTTTTAATGGCCACGGTGAGATCATGAACTTGTGCTTTAAGTGGGGAATTTTCTTTCACAAGCATGACACACTTATTTTCAAAACCTTTTTTATTATTTTTGATTTGCAAAAGAGAGCCTTCTAATTTTCTTTCTAATCGCTGAAAATGCAATATGAAATTCATCTCTCGTGGCAGCAGAACTGGAGGCACCAGAGGAGCTAGATGTAAGACCCCCCCCCCCCCCCCCCCCCCCCCACCCCGGAACACAAGACTCAGCCGAGGGGAGACCTATGCCCGGGACAACCGCCTTGTAGAAGTGCCAGCACACAAGCTATCCCCCTCCACAAGATGCCTATCCTGCCGGTTATTCTAACATATCATCATGCCAACCCATCAATAATAGAAAACAATAGAAGCCATTTATTCACAACTAAGTAATAATGTTCAGACAGTACAAAATGACAGGAAGCTACACAAGCTCATGATAATCATCAGAGTACAAACTTGCCCTAAGGCTACATCCCAACCACTCGCTCACCTCTGCCACTGACAGTAACCCAGGTATCATAGTCACCAGCCCTGTCACCCTGTCCTGGTTGTCCTCCTGTGTCGTACGCTACTGCTCCACCTGGGTGCGCTCCTAAAAGTAGTGGTGTAACAACCGTTAGTCATAAAGACTAAGTGGCTTCACATCCTCTCCCCCAGTGACTCCAAGGCACCGGGCGGAAGGGATTGAAGAGAGGCTGCAATATAATTAGTAATATAAAAAGCAGGTGATATGATGATGTTCGTGATCTAGCAGTTACTATATCAGCAGTACAACAAGAAGACAGGCAACAACAAGAGGTATCAACATGTATATAAAAGCACATATATACTAGCAGTGTATCAGTACAGAAGTAAGCAGTATATTTGATGTTTCAAAATGTACCTTAACTTATATGAATGCCCATACATACTTATAAGTTAAGGTTTCCAATTTGGAACCCATCATATAAAAGAGCCCATACTAATTTATATGATGGACCGATGCGGTGCAATGTTATGATCATGAAAGGATGAATGCAATGCAATGCTTATGATATGATGACTCACCCATGCATTTTTTCTATGTCGACATAGACCTGTAGTTCCCACTTTTTGAGGGTAGTTAACCTCTCAGGCGCCCCCCTGTCGTGGCCGGACGGTGGCAGTGGAACAGGCTTCTCCACTACTAGGTGGGTATGCACACTACCAAACCTAGGCCTTTCGTACGCCTCGACGCTAAGAACACAACAGCGGATCACCTGCATACTGTACTTGGAAAGGGTCTTGGGAAGTAAACACCAAGAGCACAGCCCAACCGGTCGCTAGGCACGGAAGGGGTCTTTGGAAGTAAACACAAAAAGCACAGCCCAACCGGCCAAGATCTATCTGTCGGCTCCCGTCGGTGTAATGATTGGCGAGCACGTAGATCTTACACAAGCAATCCTTCAACCAGGATCATTACACCACCATGTGTAAACCATTCACCTTCATGTAATTCCCATACATAATCTATGTTATCAAGCACCCAAGGATTCACGGATGGAGGCTTCTCACTTTTCACATCATACATGTTCACTCGATGCTAATTAACATCCAAGGCCCCCAACAACCGGGCTCTAACATTTCACCAAAAGATATAACCATATCTTATAACCCGCATCAAACCATCAATTCTACTCATGCCGAATTGATATAACTCTTGTGTGGTGGTGTGCGTATAACATGGAAATTACTCTACAAGATCCTGCAGGACTACTTGTGCGTAAAGAGACAAATTCATATTTTGCTACATAAGTAAGCCCGAACATTTCACCAATATTCAATCCTCATGCACAGATCACAGCGTGTTCCAACACGATAAAGCTATCAACCTTATTGAGAGGTTATCACCAAACTAGACATCTGATAGATTGTCAAACGATGTGTGCATTTATATAAACATGTGCTTTTTACGATTTCACATAAACTAACAATTGAAGGTTTAGTTAAGGAGACATCTCAACAGCATAAATATGAAATTATTATCACAGGACCATACTAGCATATACATGATTCATACAAAATTTCAGCCCAATCGGCCTTCACATTCGAGCAAGAAGAATACCATACGAGCTAGAGGAGAAGAGCACGTGAATTATATTGGACAAAAAAGAACAAGCACGCTGGACAAAGTACACTTATAAGGGGAAGTTGAAGGTCACCCGTGGAGTTCGGGCTTTGAACACGCTCATAAAAGAACTCGCCAAGTGGTGAAATCAATTTGTTTGAGACCTACTGCTCTTAAGCATAAATATATTCATTTATTTTATATGCTCATAAATGTTTTATTGACATGGGACATATTTCCATTTTTTTCAAAGAGCAGAGCAGGTTTTTGGACTTGCATGCTTGTAGATCCAAGCATTCGGTTGCATCCAAGCCATCCGTGGCCGCCTAACTTTTGATTCAGCTGATGGATGATAAGATGAAGCATACTTTTGCCTTGTTATTTATGTATGGAATTATTTGTTTCAACAATTATTATCACTGGATTGGATGATGCCTATTTCTGTTACTTCAACTGTTATGTGATTTTTATTTCCAAAGTTGACTGATATTTCTTTTCTTCTATTTGTTTGTGTTAGGCCTGAAAATACCTGTCTAGGGGTTTTCAAGAACTTTCTCGAGGAATCTTCCTCCACAAGAAAAAATACTTAGTTGATGTCGGTGATGCAGTTGATTAGTTAATAAAATGTTTTTAAAATTAATTGGAATAAATGGTGTTGAAATCAAGTCAAAAACTGGCAGGTTTATACAATGAATGTTCATGTTTGTTCAACTTTTATATAATACAGTTGTGGTCTTCTCGTGTGTTGATCTTCAACTGATTTTGACAAAATATTATTAATGAGTATTTGATTTTGACAAAATATAACTTTTAATTTAAAATTAAATGATTATTTTGAAATATAAAGGTTTTATTTTATTCGAAAAGAGGATAAAGGACAACACAGGAAAAGACCACAGCTTCAATAAGCGATGACAAATTTTTTTAGCAAATTAGATGTATATTCATTTTTTGATGAAAATTGTGGGGCTGTTTTTCAACAAATTCAAATTGAGAATACAAACTATAGAAAACATCTTTGGATTTGGACAAAGCAATTTTCTGACCATTTATTATATATACTAGCAAGTTTTAAACCATAAGACTGTTTTGTCTGGAGCTCAAGCTAATGGATATTTTCAGATAATTTAATGAAAACGATCATCTCAATTGTACATAATTACTTGAAAAAAAGTTGAATATTAAAAAAATGAATAAATGACTACTATCAACTTCAACCATACAATATCACGTATGGTATGCTTCCGTGAACAATTGCACCGTAATGAGAAAAAAATGATTTGTAAAAATTAAAACAATACGCATATCACTCTGGAAAATGTTTTATATGTGTTTAATGAAGTAACATTTTCAAGGGTCCAAGTACTCCTGAACATATTCCACCCAATAATCTAACCTTAGGGTTGAAGGTCAACCACGAGGGATTTTAACGCAACATATATTTTGCTAATTTGACGAGAGACTAAATCTCACGTGCCATAAAACCATGAG
This sequence comes from Dactylorhiza incarnata, assembly GCA_033032865.1. Lineage (NCBI taxonomy): Eukaryota > Viridiplantae > Streptophyta > Magnoliopsida > Asparagales > Orchidaceae > Dactylorhiza > Dactylorhiza incarnata. Next base: position 2,332,989 of record JAWHQI010000255.1, on the reverse strand, counting down.
TGTCCCCCGAAAGTCACATGCAATCTTATTCATATTGAACTATGACTATGACATCCTCCCTTCCTTTTTTTTCTCCCATCTTCTCTCTTTCTTCCTCTCTCCCTCCCTTCCTTTTTTCTTCATTTCCCTCTTCTCTCTTTCTCCGTCGCTCCACCTTTCCTTCTCCTCCCCCTCTTTTTCTTTCTCTTCCCTCCTCCCACCCCCTTCTTTCCCCCTTATACCAGAGAGGAACCCGGCGGCCCCCCAATCGGGCCTCACTCTGGTTGACTGAATCCGACTGAATATTATTAAAATAATATTAATAAAAATATAAAAACACCTTTTACAACATAGCGAAGCCCGCGCTCTACTTCGTTCTCTCCCACGGCCGAAAAACGCCTCGTTCCTCTCGCAGCTCTAGGTTTCACTACATCCGGCGCCGCCTCCCCCATCTATTCCGGCTTGATTCCAACCACCCTCCGACGACGATATCTCATCCGGATTCTCACGACATCAAGAGCACTTGGGATGAGGTTTTATCTCCGCTTGGTATTACTCTTCTACGCCATTTTGATGAAGTTCTCTCTTCCGCACACTTGTATAAATGTTCTCGGCCGGCAGCGTAGTGATCTCCGCCATTTCATAGAAAGGAGGAGAGTATATATGTTGGATCTCCGCGAAGATCAAATGGTTCTCCAGGCATAACCTTTTGATCTCTGCGGAGAACCTTTGGATCTCCACGGAGATCTTTTAGGTTCTCCGCGGAGACCTTTGGATCTCCGTGGAGCGGAGACCTTTGGATTATTAAAATAGTCAATGGTCTCCGCGAAGAACCCAAAGGATCTTCGCGGAGATTCAAAGGTCCTCCATGGAGAACCTTTGGATCTCCGCGGATATTAAAAGGTTCTTCGTGGAGACCTTTTGGATCTCCACGGAGAACCCAAAGGTTATCCGCTAAGAACTTTTGGTTTTCCCCGGAGATCCAAAAGGTCTCCGCGGAGAACCTTGGGAATTTATGCGGAGATGAATTTGTGTATTCAAAAGGTCTCCGCGACATTTATGTAGAAAACTATCTCATAACCAACTTTTTGTATATACTCTCCTCATTTCTACTAATCTTAAATTTGGTTATAATGACCAGATTGTTTGACTGTTCGTCATTATCGGAAATGAACGGTATTGACCTTGTGTTGCAGGACATTGCGAAAACACAACGATCAGTAGAGACCCTCGTTCATCGCTGCCCTAAAATTCTACCATAATCGATTCTGACGCAAACGCCTCCATTCTATTCGTCAGCATTCGATCGCCCCACTAGTGAGACGTACATTTGTGGCAAGCAATCTGACACGTTGAACAAAATTCAGGAGGATTGGATCAAGATCCAACTAAAAATGATCAAGGAAGACATGTACCCTCCTATCTGAATCGATCTACATGTGCCACTGTGGGATAAGAGTCCTGACCTGAATGTGCATCTGTTGAAACCGTTATTCATGATTGATCCGTAAAGGCAGTACGACGTCAATGTGACAGCGGGTGCATGCCTATCTTGCAACAATGTCGGCTTTCTTTTCCGCAAGCAATTCAGTGCCCCGCGAGTCGTCGATTGCATCGACACCACTACATTTGCTATAAGTTCTCGATACGTGTGCAAGAAGTCAAACACCTCAGGCGGTTGTGGTGTCACGTTCCATGTCATGGACGAGGCCAAAACCGAGAAATTGATCCTGACTCCCATCATCCTTAACTATCTCGTACAGTTGTTCGAACAGAGCATGCACGACGTCGGTCTTGTTCAAATGGCTTACGACTTGTATATGTCCCGTTCCGGCAATATTGATGACGCCAAGGTGATTCGTTATGCCTGAACGACCCGATACATGCGTCAAGCAGCACTATATCATGGTCACGTGTCGTGGTATTTGGATATGCGCTTATGGGATGCAACACTCAGGCAAACATCATCGTAGCAGGATCCGACAGTGTTTAATGATTTTCCTTCATTTTTTCAGCATTGCAACGGGTACAATGACACTCTCGGTCCAGTGGAATCAACGCTGATAGGCTTAGTCAACGACTGCATTGCTCGGACTTTCGTACTTCAACCGAATGGAAGGCGCCATAACCGGGACTCATCTCGTGGCAGACCATCATCACAACGTGTCGGGGCATTGACGGATGAGTTCAATGGCAGGAAATTCACCCCCATTGATGGATTGCACTCCGTCATGAATGAGTGCAAACAAATCCTCTCCCATCAATTCACAACCATGACGTGCAATGCAGAGCGTTGATTTATTGGTCAGGATTTGCAGAACTGGTACAATGCTTACGGTATTGATACTTCGTTGCTCATCATGTACCTTGACAAGTACTGCGATGATCGGGAATGGATAGAAGACTTCAAGAACATCTTTGTTCTCCTTGACAATCATCACCTGATCACGAGGTGCAAGGATAATTCGAACGACACGGATCGTGCTCGGCATGAACAATTTATGGCTGTCGTGGTCGAAATCATTGTTGGCAATGGACATGCTTCAATGCGGGAAGGCTCCATCATTGAGGCTGAATTGGATGCATTGTTGGATCGCATTAAAAAGTGAGAAATCGAGAATGATGTGCCACTTTCCAAGCGCATTGTGATGAGCAAACTTCTTGCTTACCACGAGACGTAGAAAAAACACACCAGAAATTGCTTAACGTCGCCAGCAGGCGCGTCGAACACCATCGTGGATCGCTTCTTTCATTCGACTCCGCGCCGTGGATCAGGGAAGAACAAAAACTTATGGTGCCCTGGACGAGCCATTTGCCCGGAGACTATATACCTAGATGGAGGGATCATGTTGCTCCATGTCGTGGTCGCTCTTCATCAAGTCACCATAAGAAATCTCGCAGCCTCAACGCATTGGGCAATGAACGTTAGTCGGCATTACAAGGGCTTAATCTCTGGGAAGCTGCGATGAACACTTCACCAATGATCAACCCCTTCGAACGTCGCTTACTTCGAATGGTTGCTCTCAAATTTCTTTATCCCGATGAACTGCTGGATCTGAAGGATTTCCCCATTGAATCCTTGCATATTCCACAATTGCATCAATATATTCTGTTCTTGTCTCGGCTTTGCATAACACTAATTTCATTTTCAAATGGTTCATTCGGCCGAAATATGAACAGGTTCTTAAACAGCACTTGGAGGATATGGTTGCCCGGGCCCGATTCAATTTGCCCATTCAACGAGCAGCGCCCAAATGCACCATCATTACTGCCCTAAATCAGGCTGTGTCATTAATTGCTCCAATGCATGCGCACCCGGCTGTTAGTTTCGTATAGTTGGAAGAGACTGTCACCACAACAACAACTCGAATCGTCAACTTGACAACCGACGCCGATCACAAGTCAAGTCAACCTCGTGCATCAGATCTGCAATCCACACCCGAACAAGTCATTGAAGGATCAACAGACGATATCATTGATCGAATTGATAAAATAGAGATTGTTGGGCATTGATGAATAGAAAATATTGCATATTTTTAATATAATTTCTAGCCTAATTTGGGTATTTTTGTACATGCAATATGTAAATTATTGAAATAATAGCTTGTTTTATCTTGTTTGTAAAATATATGTAAATATTATAAGTATAAATAAATATTGATATATTTTTAATACATATATATTTATGTATATATGTAATAATAAATAGTATATATGTATATATGTAATAAATACATATATGTATATATGTAATAATAATAAGTGTATATATAATATTAATATATATAATAAATAATTAGAGAGTATATATTTTAAATATATTCATATAAATAATTTTGTAAATTAAATGAAAATTAAATTAAAAAAATAAAAATATCTATGTAACTATAATAAGTATATTTATTGCTATATATATGTTGAAGGAACCGCTTGGCTCATTGGTTCTGGTCTTGGCTTGCCGCCCTGCTGGCCAGGGTTCGAATCCTGGCGCTGGCGGATTTATTTAGATTAAATCTATAGATGCGCTTTCTCCCCCCTTTTTTGCTTTTAATTAATTATGACGGTAACATAATATAATTAATATACCCCTATATATTACAGATGGATCCGCTTGGCCAAGTGGAGAAGGCTTTGGCTAGCCTCCTTGAGGTGGAGGGTTCGAATCTAGCCAGCCACATTTTGCTGGACGAAAGCTGCCGCCCGCGCCTTGCCCGCTGCCCGCTGCCCGCGCCTGCCCGCCGCCAGCTGTCGTGCCAGCCAGCACACCCGCCTGCTGCCCGCGCCCGCCTGCTGCCCGCACCTGCCCGCTGCCCGCGCCTGCCCCTGTAGCTCACCGCCAGCCAGCTGCTCCTCCAGCTCTCCAATTCCAGCAAGCTCTCAAGTCTAATTTTGCAACCTCTTCTCCTTCTAGAAGCCTCCAGCTCTTTTCTTTTTTGCTAAATGCACCCCCACCTCTTGGCTATAAATAAGAGGCCCTCTCCCTTGTAAAAAAGGTTCACATTTTCTAATCCATTTTAGGATTTGTGTTCCACCCTTTGTATTTGTGTTTTTATATTTTTCTCTCTCTTATTTCCCTATGTATCCTCTCTTAGTATGTAATAATTTGTTTTTCTTAAATAAATAGATAACTTGTTCTTCTTGTTCTAAGTTCTAAGTGTTCTCTTAAGTGTTCTTGTTCTTGTTATATATAAGCAAGTTTTTCTTTTGTTCTTCAAGTTCTTTATATTCATCTTCTTCATTTTGTTCTTGTTCTACCTCTTGTTTTGTTCTTCATTTTGTTCTTCTTGTTTTTCTTTTTTCTTAATTTTTGTTGGGTGTGTGAGTGTATGAGATTAAATTTTAAAAGCTTTCATAATTTAGTTTTTATGCTTTCATAATTAGTTTTAAGCTTTCATAATTTAGTTTTTATGCTTTCATAATTAGTTTTAAGCTTTCATAATTTAGTTTTTATGCTTTCATAATTAGTTTTAAGCTTTCATAATTAGGTTATTTGCTTTCATAAATAGATTTTCAGCTTTATTTCCGCTTTCATAAATAGATTTTCAGCTTTATTTCTGCTTTCATAACTTAGCTTTTCTGCTTTCCTATCGCTATTCTTAGTTTTTGCTAAACGCACACCAAGCCCGCGATTGTTATCATTTTTGTTTTTAATTATTGCAAACACTCACTTATTTTTAATCACCGATAAAACAATAGCCGTAGCTCGAAGTAACAATACTCGACGGGACCCAGGACTAAATACGACCTTGATATGATTTTTATCATATATACTACACGCGATAGGTGCGCTTGCCTCCTACGTCGTCGTTTATTTTCTTATCAAGTTTTTGGCGCCGTTGTCGGGGAATTTCATCGATATTGCGAAAAAAGTATACACTATTGATTTTATCATCTTTAAAAAATAAAAAAAAAAGTTAAAAAAACCCAAAAATATATGTTTTCTCTTTTTCTTAAGCTTTAATTTGTAAATATAACAAATTAAAAACCAAAAAAATGATGAAATATTCTTATAAAAAAATCCAAAAAATTTATTTTTTTTCTCTCTTTTTTGTTAAGTATTAATATATAGATATATTATATCCTTTTTTATCATCCATTATAAATAAAAAAAATGATGATGAAAAAGTTAGAAAAATACAAAAAATATTTGTTCTTCTTTTTTCTTTTTGTTTTTCTATTAAGTTACTTTTATTTTTATTAAGCTTTAATTTGTATATAAATGTACATATAAGAAAACTCAAAAAAATGATAGGATTTCTATTTTGTTTTTCATTAAGTTTTTTTTTAAATGCATATTTGAAAACATATTATTTCAAATTTCAAAATGAAAAAAATAATGAAAGACTTTAAAACCAAAATCAAAATGAATTCTAGGAATTTTAAGATAGGACAATAGATCGTTTTCTCGAAGTAGGATTACTCGACAGACCCGAAAGGGGATTTTTGTCGATATTTTGAAAAGAGGAAACCCCGTTGCTTTTACCTTATTATTTCTACGTTTTCTTCTTTGCTTTTCATCTTAAAGATTTTCTTTATTAATTTTGTTTTTTTTCTTATGTTTTAATATAAATTTGAATATGCGTATTTCAAAAATGATGAAAATACATTTAGAAAACTCCAAAAAAATATATATGGTTTTACTTTATATATATATTTCATCCTTTTTGTGATATAGAAAAAACCAAAAATCATAAATGTTCTTTTTACTTTGTTTTTCTCTTTCTTGTTCTTATTATTTTTGTTCCTTTCTTAGTATCATTATGTATAAAAATGTACATATAAGAAAAATCCAAAAAAATTTAATATAATTATGTATCTTTCTTTTTGTAAATATCTTTTTCCTTTTTTTCTTCCTTTCTTATTTTTATTTTTTTATATATGTAAATTATATATGTAAATATTTGGCTAAATTTTGAAAAATAAAAAAAAATGATGATGGAAAAACTAAAAAATCCCACAAAAAATTAATTAAGTATTTTTGGCTTTCTTATTTTTTCTTTTTTTTCCTCTTTCCTTTTTCTTGCTTTTCTTTTTTGTTAAGTATTTTTATCATATTAAAAATCAAAAACAAAATGATGATGAAAATATTGAAAAATCAAAAAAATATATGTTTTGTTTTCTTTCTTTTTTTTTCTCTTTCTTAAGTCTTATTACTTATTAAGTTTAATTTTGTATATAAATATGCATAAAAAAATGGTATGATTTCTATTTTATTTTCATTAATATTATATATGCATATTTAAACAAAATAAAATAATACTCTAATTAAAATGACAAAATAATGGAAAATTTTGAAACATAAATCAAAAAGAATTTTTGGAATTTTTGAGATAGAATAATAGGTAGTTTTCTCGAAGTAAGATTACTCGACAGACCCGAAAGGGGATTTTTGTCGATATTTTGAAAAGGGGAAACCCTATTACTTTTATCCTTTCATTTCACTTCTTCTTCTTTGCTTTTTATTTTAAAGTTTCTCTTTATTTTTCTCTTTTTTTTATTAAGTATAAAGGTTTTTATATATATGCATATTTTAACAATGATGAAAATATATTTAGAAAACTTTCTAAAAAATATATATATAGTTTTGCTTTATGTATATATGTTTTATTTTTTATTTTGTAACTAAGAAAAATTGGAAAAACAAATAAAAAACTTATATATATATATATGCATATGATTTTATCATTTTTATCACCCCCCCCCCCATGTACATAAACCATTATTATTATGTTTTAACATCTTTTGCAGGTAATTATTCCGGTTATCCCGTCTCCAAAATAGGGGCGTGCTTTTTCCCTCTGCTTTTTCCCCCCTTGTATTTTCTTTTTCCTCTTTTTCATGTTTTTGTACATATATAGAATTGTTCCTCATACTTACTTCAACATTGGGGACAATGTTGATTTTAATTATGGGGGTATGGTATGATGTTTTCCCCCTTTGTAATTATTGTCCCCCATTTTTACTTAGAAAAAAACAAAAAATGACAAAATAAATAAAATAGCAAAATTTGTTACAACATAAAAAATTATTTGTTATAACATAACAAAATTTGTTATGACATAATAAATTATGTTGCAACATCTTTGTCCCTCTTATAAATGTTTATGTCCCTCTTATAAATGTTTATAAATAATGTTGCAACATCTTTGCAACATCTTTGTCCCTCTTACATAAAATTCAAAAAATCCAAAAAAATCATTAATTAACTTAGAAAAAACACACACACAAATTTTATAAATGTTTTATGTTTATGTCTTTTATTTGTATATAAAAATCCTTATTTATAATAATAAATCAAAATCCAAAAAATGATGAAAAGTTTTACTACAAAAATTTTGTTATAACAAAATTCACATATTTTGTCATAACACCAAAAATTTTTATATAAATTTTTATTTTTCTTTCTCTTTCTTTTTCTTTTTTAGTATTAATGTATATATTTTACCAAAATTATAAAAAAAAAAATTGATGAAAAAAAATATATTACAAAAAACCAAAAAAATATTTTGTATGTATTTTTGCTTTTCTTAATTTTCTTCTTTCTTTTTGTTACTTTGTTTTTATTAAGTATTTATATATGTATTTTGTTATAAAAAATCAAAAATAATAATATATATATATATCTTAAAAACTCCAAAAAAATGATGAAAAAACTTATCAAAAATTCCAAAAAAAGAATAAAATCCCTACTTTGCTTTTTGTTACTTCTAAGGCTAGGTTAGGTTTATCTTTAAGCGTTTTTCATTATTTTTTTATTTACTAAAACCATTTTATTTGTATCATAGTTTGTAGGTTTAAATTTTTGGAATTTTAGTAGTAAAAAAATATTTTGTGATTTTAATTCAATTTGAGAACAAAATTTTTAGCACTACCTCGAGTTAACCCTAAATAGATTCGCTTTTGTATTAAATTGGCAAACCTTTTTTAGATTCAATTATTCTAACTCGAAACTTGTGAAACTGTAGGAATATTCTAATCTACTAAATTTTGCTCTCAAATCCTTTTTTATTACTCTAGTTTTTCTTTTGAAACCCTCACCCCTTTAGCTTGGCATAAAAAAGTAAAAGAAGAAGTTTTAAAAGAAATCCTGTGTCAATGGGAATAAAAAGATTCCGTAAACGCAGGCACCCAATATTGTTAAAAGAAATCTCGTGTCAATGGGAATAAAAAATAAAACTCCGTAAACACGGGCATTGGGTTAAGTTTAAAAAGATTTCAATTATCCACCGTAAACCAACGCTGGGAACCAAAGTAAACCACCAAAATGGTGGGGTGAGAGGATTAAATCCATCACCCCTAATCCAAGCACTCTTTTTTTTGCCAAGGCAACCTTTTTTTCCCCTACCCCTTAGCCAATAAAAGTATAGGCTAGATTTTAATTTAAAAAAGTTTGCGAGAGCATAATTGGTAGGTTTTATTTATTCTTAAAAAAAAATTCTTTAAAAAGTTAAAGTTTTATATAATTCTACTCTAATTAAAGGCGCCAAAGACTGCAATATTCGACGCTATTTAACTAACTTTAGAAGTCTCGCTAAAACTTTTTCGCTCTTTTTAAATCATCTTCATAATTTAGGACTTACCTCTTTAAATCTCCTAAATTTATTTCGATCTCACTTTTGATTAAATAAAAACTTTAGTAATTAGAAATTTTATTAACGTCTTATAGGTATCCCTTACTTTTGCTCTGGAATAGCAAAAGCTTAAGTATGGGGGAATTTGATGAATAGAAAATATTGCATATTTTTAATATAATTTCTAGCCTAATTTGGGTATTTTTGTACATGCAATATGTAAATTATTGAAATAATAGCTTGTTTTATCTTGTTTGTAAAATATATGTAAATATTATAAGTATAAATAAATATTGATATATTTTTAATACATATATATTTATGTATATATGTAATAATAAATAGTATATATGTATATATGTAATAAATACATATACGTATATATGTAATAATAATAAGTGTAAATATAATATTAATATATATAATAAATAATTAGAGAGTATATATTTTAAATATATTCATATAAATAATTTTGTAAATTAAATGAAAATTAAATTAAAAAATAAAAATATTTATGTAACTATAATAAGTATATTTATTGCTATATATATGTTGAAGGAACCGCTTGGCTCATTGGTTCTGGTCTTGGCTTGCTGCCCTGTTGGCCAGGGTTCGAATCCTGGCGCTGGCGGATTTATTTGGATTAAATCTATAGCTGCGCTTTCTCCCCCCTTTTTTGCTTTTAATTAATTATGACGGTAACATAATATAATTAATATACCCCTATATATTGCAGATGGATCCGCTTGGCCAAGTGGAGAAGGCTTTGGCTAGCCTCCTTGAGGTGGAGGGTTCGAATCCAGCCAGCCACATTTTGCTGGACGAAAGCTGCCGCCCGCACCTTGCCCGCTGCCCGCTGCCCGCGCCTGCCCGCCGCCAGCTGTCGCGCCAGCCAGCACACCCGCCTGCTGCCCGTGCCCGCCTGCCCCTGTAGCTCACCGCCAGCCAGCTGCTCCTCCAGCTCTCCAATTCCAGCAAGCTCTCAAGTCCAATTTTGCAACCTCTTCTCCTTCTAGAAGCCTCCAGCTCTTTTCTTTTTTGCTAAATGCACCCCCACCTCTTGGCTATAAATAAGAGGCCCTCTCCCTTGTAAAAAAGGTTCACATTTTCTAATCCTTTTTAGGATTTGTGTTCCACCCTTTGTATTTGTATTTTTATATTTTTCTCTCTCTTATTTCCCTATGTATCCTCTCTTAGTATGTAATAATTTGTTTTTCTTAAATAAATAGATAACTTGTTCTTCTTGTTCTAAGTTCTAAGTGTTCTCTTAAGTGTTCTTGTTCTTGTTATATATAAGCAAGTTTTTCTTTTGTTCTTCAAGTTCTTTATGTTCATCTTCTTCATTTTGTTCTTGTTCTACCTCTTGTTTTGTTCTTCATTTTGTTCTTCTTGTTTTTCTTTTTTCTTAATTTTTGTTGGGTGTGTGAGTGTATGAGATTAAATTTTAAAAGCTTTCATAATTTAGTTTTTATGCTTTCATAATTAGTTTTAAGCTTTCATAATTTAGTTTTTATGCTTTCATAATTAGTTTTAAGCTTTCATAATTTAGTTTTTATGCTTTCATAATTAGTTTTAAGCTTTCATAATTAGGTTATTTGCTTTCATAAATAGATTTTCATCTTTATTTCCGCTTTCATAAATAGATTTTCAACTTTATTTCCGCTTTCATAACTTAGCTTTTCTGCTTTCCTATCGCTTTTATTGGTTTTTGCTAAACGCACACCAAGCCCGCGATTGTTATCATTTTTGTTTTTAATTATTGCAAACACTCACTTATTTTTAATCACCGATAAAACAATAGCCGTAGCTCGAAGTAACAACACTCGACGGGACCCAGGACTAAATACGACCTTGATATGATTTTTATCATATATACTACACGCGATAGGTGCGCTTGCCTCCTACGTCGTCGTTTATTTTCTTATCAGGCATGCCGACAACATTCACTGGACCAAAGTGGTTGCCCCAGTGTACGCCCGCATTGTTGCGCGTCATGAGGATCTACTTCAGATGACCCACAAGGAGATTCAAAATCATTGGGAGTATCTTGCATGTCTCAAAAGGAGAGGGGCATCAACCTCATCGACAACACCAGGTCGTCATTCCGGATTGCTATCGCATACCAAAGCGCAGAAGGAGCTCGGTTATCAAGGCTCCCTCAAAATTCCACCATCGCCACTTGTTAAACCACCATTGCCAGCTGCAACTCCGACCACCCAGAATTCAACTCAACCTGCATCTTCTGCAGTCATCACGATGACGGAGGAATTTGTTGCGGACAGCTTGTCTGCTGTCAGCGAGATTGTTTCGTGTCCTCCATTCATGGTCAATCAAAAAATGCCTACTTTGAATCAGATAATGGAGGTCATCGTCCCCGCCCCATCTACAGGGGAGCCATTTTTCCAAGCGGAGAAGGAGCTACTCAATTACTTACTAACTAGTCCAGCAGAGCGCTCCCATGTGAAATTGACGACTGGTGATCAAATGTCTTGGAAGAGCCTGACCAAGCGTTTCATGTACTGGGCGCGAGTCGCGCGGGTGTTGAGGATAAACTAGTTTCGGGTTCGATCCAATGGGCAGCTCAAGCAAAAGATGAAGGATAATAACAAGAAAAAGAGCTTGCAACAATCTGTGTGAACACCGGACATGCATGTTTTTTATTGTTTATATATCTCCGAGAAGAGCGACCTCGACTATGTTGGGAGCATCTTCATCTCCGTGGAGATCCATTTGACTCTCCGCGGAGATCCTTTTGGATCTCTCCGTGAAGAACTTTTTGATCCAGGAGTCGCACATTGATATTGACGATGATTTTATAATGTTTCTGTAACGACCAAACTTTTAATTAAAGGGATATAATCAGATTTTGAGAGGCCATGGATGCTCTCCTGACGAACAAATACGTCAAAGATTGTCACGTTGAGGCCTACGCAAAGATCTTGACTTTGCATAGAGAGCAGGATGAAGAAGTGTATCGTCCGTTTATGTATATCAGTCCTAACCTTTTGGTATGATCTCTACCTATGCTTTGTACATTATAAATTCCGTCTGCATTGCTAAAAAATGTTTCAATTTATGTAATTGCACAACCCACCGTACAAGGATGCAGAATCTACGGTTGTAGCTCCTTTCCTCAAGGACATTACCAAGGAGAATCGCGCCAATATCCTAATGATTCTAATGCCAGTATGTTATAGCCAACACTGATATTTATTGGGGGGTCTTGTTAAAGAGAAGAAGTGGCTCGTACACGACTATCTACGTAACCCCAAGAGGAAAGATACTGCTAAAATAGTTGTAAGTACAATTCATTGTCATGCAATGTAGTAGTGTACATTACGTAGCATGCAATGTAGTAGTGCGCATTACATAGTTACTAATTGAAAGAAAATAGGTATGCTAACTAATTCACCTAGAGGGGGGGTGAATAGGTCTTTTGATATTTACTTGATAATTATGGCCTGTTAAAAAAAACAATTCTAGTCAGAGAATCAAGCAACTCAGAAAGCACACAAGTATGTATAGAAGTTCCTCAAGACAGGGTGTCTTGAGTAGTCCTCTTTCCCCCTTCACCTTTCTAACAATGTGTTAGACAAGGCCAACTCCTCCAAACTCGGCTCAAAGAGCTTACAGCACAAGTTCCTCAGAACTTCTCAGATCAAGGATGATCCTACCTCAGGACAAGAGCCCTACAACTCAGAGCTATCACTAGCTCCTACCTCAGGCACAGCATCCCTACAAACTCAGAGGAAAACACCTCCTACAGCTCAGACCACCTCCTGGTCCTACCTCAGGCAACAAGCCTTACAACTCAGAGGAAAACACCTCCTACAGCTCAGACCACCTCCTGGTCCTACCTCAGGCAACAAGCCTTACAAATCAGAGGAAAACTCCTCCTACAGCTCAGACCACCTCCTGGTCCTACCTCAGGCAACAAGCCTTACAACTCAGAGCTATCACCAACTCCTACAATTTCAGGCAAACCAGCCCTACAAACTCAGGCAAAAATCCTTACAGAAAAAAGATGTTTTAAGAAATTTTCTACAGCAGAAATACTCTCATGTAGATCCTGCACCGTCTGTGCTTTCCTGTAGCTGAAGATGTTGATAACAGCTACCACTTGATCTTCCTCTTCAATATAAGGGTGGAAGATCACCTTGCCCCTTCTGGTGGAGGAGCTATCTTTTTCTCTCTGTTTCTTCTTCTCTTTCAGTGAGTAGGAAGAAAGACGATAGCAGCAGCCATTAATGGCGAAAGTAGATTTTGCACGCAACTGGCCGGGGGATGGAAAATACCCTAACACTTTCTTTTATACTTATTTTATCTTCAACGGCTCTAATTTGATCTCCCAAGAAGTATGGGAGAGATCGGTGGTCCCCTGTAGCTTTTCTGCAACTTGCCCTAGTCGCAGGTCCCGCCTCCCTACTTATCTGTAGAGAAGGTCTGTGTTCGACGAATGCGCTACACTCTGCGCTCGACGAACCCGCTGCATCCTGCGTTCGACAATATTGCCAAACTCTGCGTTCGATGAACTAGCCAAACTTTGCGTTCAACGGTCGGCCTTGTCTCTGCGTTCGACGATCTGTCTTGTCTCTGCATTGGACGAACGACACTCTGCGTTCGACGATCGGCACTCTGCGTTCGACGATCGGCCTTGTCTCTGCGTTCAATGATCTATCTTGTCTCTGCGTTCGATGAACGACATTCTGCGTTCGACAAACACGCAAGATCCCAGCTGATTCTTCTATCTCATCTCAGCGGTCGAAGAACTTTGTTCTGCGTTCGACAAACGGCTCTCTGCGTTCGACGAACACGCCCTTTGTGCCTTCTCAGCGGCTCCTTCTCTGGTCTCGTCTCAGCGGTCGACGAATTGAGTTCTGTGTTCGACGAACGGCACTCTGCGTTCAACGAACACGCAATTATCAGCCATTTCTTCTATCTCATCTCAGCGGTCGACAAACTATGTTCTTCGTTCGGCGAACGACACTCTGCGTTCGACGAATCTAATCAGCTGAGACAATTTCTTCTGTCTACTTAGGAGAAGATTTCTCCTAACTTTAGGTCTTGATTAACCCTTCCTCTTGAGTCACTTAAGCCTGTTTAACTTACAAAAACAAAGCTTTATCAAATACAATATGTACTTAGTATTGGAAGTGATGCCTCTTCAAATCAAGGGAACATTGAGGGCAATATTCCCAACAATATCCCCCTATTTGAAGAAGGCAGAACATCCCCAATGCTAAGGTACATAGCCAATAAAAACATATCATGATAACACTTGAGGGACATATTATTTAAATGATCTATAAGATAATCATGATAACATAGCTAACAGCTTCATGATAGCATTGTTTAACATAGCTAACAGCTAACAGCTTCATGACAGATTAAATAGAGCTTTGACTAGCTAAGAGGGCATCTCCCCCTTTCTAATTCAGATAGAATAGCATATCATGCTAACTAGCTTAGAGGGCTAACACTACTTTGGTCTTAGCAGCTAGCATTCCATCTCCTATTTGCAACTAGCATGACCAAATTTGGTCTTAGCATTGGCCATCTCCCCCTTTCTGGGTTCTTCAACCTCTTTCCCATTAGGGAATAGGATTCTTCAGCCTCTTACTCTTTTCAGGATAACCTACATCCTTTCTGCCCTACTGAGCATTAGCTATCTCCCCCTCAACTTATAGCCAACTCCCCCTCAATTTGAGCAGGAGCTTGCTCCCCCTAAATTGGAGCACCTGTATTGACCCAAACAAATCCCTGTTGATTAAAAGAAAACAGGAAATACAGCTGATCCAGATGTTTCTGATCCAGCTTATCAATTTAAGTAATTCTACATTTAACAACTTAGGGATATTATCTACCCTCTCAATGGATTATGCCAATTGAAGGAAGATCAATTCAGATATTAATTTATCATAACATTACATTTTCTGATAAATTGAACAAATATGGTATAAGCAGTTTAATATAGAGAACACATATTCAGAACTGAACTCATTCTAAATTCAACATGCCTAAGTCAATTTTAAAAGAATTAAACTTGGACTCATCCAGTGGCTTAGTGAAGATATCAGCTACTTGATTGTCTGTAGAGACATATTCAAGTTTGATATTTTCACACTCTACATGCTCTCTAATGAAATGATACCTAATTTCTATGTGCTTGGTCCTGCTATGGGATACAGGATTTTTAGCAATAGAAATTGCACTGGATGAGTCACACAGCATGGGAGATTGTCTTACCTTTATGTTGTAATCTTCCAGCTGAAGTTGGATCCACATAATTTGAGCACAACAGCTACCAGTCGCAATGTACTCTGACTCAGCTGTGGACATTGCCACACTGGTTTGCTTTTTGCTGCTCCATGAGGTCAGCCTCCTCCCTAGGAATTGACAGGTGCCACTTGTGCTTTTCCTGTCCTCTTTGCATCCTGCAAAATCTGCATCTGAATAGCCTATCAGTTCAAAATCATTATTCCTAGGGTACCAAAGGCCAAGATTCGGGCTTCCCTTGAGGTATCTCAAGATCCTCTTCACAGAGGTGTAGTGAGATTCCTTAGGACAGGCCTGATACCTGGCACAAACACATGTAGAATACATAATTTCTGGCCTACTAGCAATCAAGTACAACAATGATCCAATGATACATCTGTACATGGATTCATCAAAGACCTTCCCCTTTTCATCCTTGTCTAATGATACATTAGATCTCATGGGTGTTTTCATGGTGGAGGCAGACTCCATCCCAAATTTCTTGATGAGCTCCTCGGTGTACTTGGTCTGGGAAATGATAATTCTATCATCAGACTGTTTCACCTAGAGCCCAAGGAAATATTTGAGCTCACCCATACTGCTCATCTCAAACTCCCCCTGCATTAGATTAGCAAATCTCTTGCAGAGGTTGTCATCAGTAGACCCAAAAATTATGTCATCAACATAAATTTGGACTAAGAGACACTTGTCCCTTGTTTCCCTAAGAAACAATGTGTTATCAATCTTTCCCCTCACGAACTTGTTCTTGAGGAGAAAGTTGGACAAAGTCTCATACCAAGCTCTTGGAGCTTGCTTAAGACCATACAGGGCTTTCCTAAGAAAATAGACATGAGTTTTAAGAGTAGGATGTACAAAACCTGATGGTTGCTCTACATATACTTCCTCTTTTAGATTTCCATTCAGGAATGCTGATTTGACATCCATCTGGTAGACTTTGAAGCCCTTGTGAGCAGCATATGCAAGGAATAGTCTTATGGCCTCCAACCTTTCAACTGGGGCAAAGGTTTGGTCAAAGTCTATTCCTTCCTCTTGCTTATACCCTTTTACAACCAACCTTGCTTTGTTTTTGATGATTGTCCCATTCTCATCCAACTTATTTCTGAATATCCATTTGGTGCCAATTATGTTGTGTCCTTCTGGTCTTGGCACCAACTTCCATACTTTGCATCTTTTGAATTGCAAAAGCTCTTCCTGCATGGCCTGAATCCAGAATGGATCCAAGTTGGCCTCTTCAAACCTTTTAGGCTCCACCTGTGACAGAAAACTGAGGAATAAGGCCTCATTGTGAGCCCTGCTCCTTATTGTCACACCTTGCTGAACATTCCCTATTATCTGCTCTATAGGATGATCCCTTAGATGTCTGGTAGCTGCAGTCATTCTGTTCTCAGCTTGCTGTGATGTTTCCGTAGGTTCAGCAGCTTCTTCATCAAGGTTAACTTCTTCCTCTTCTGGGATGGCAGTATCAGAAATTGTTTTGTTGTAGCTGGGAGTGTCTTGTATAGACATCCTTTCCAATTCCTGTTCATTTCCTGTCAAAACAGAAGATCTAGACTAGCCTTTATATATTAGGTTGGTCTCATCAAAAACAACATGCATAGACTCCTCTACAACATGAGTTTTCTTGTTGTATACTCTATAAGCTCTACTATGTGAGTTATAGCCAACACGAACACCTACATTACATTTCTCTGCAAACTTTGTTAATTGAGATTTTCCATTATTTAGAATGTAGCATTTGGAGCCAAAGATTCTAAAATATGAAATTGTAGGTTGTTTGCCTTTCAGAATTTCATAGGGGGTTATCCCATGAACCTTATTGATAGAAGCTCTATTGAGAACATAATAAGTTGTATTGACTGCCTCAGCCCAGAAATATTCTGGGAGTGAGGAGTCACTAAGCAGTGTTCTCCCAGCTTCTATCAAGGTTCTATTCCTCCTCTCAGCCACACCATTTTGTTGTGGAGTCCTTGGGGAGGAGAACTCTTGGGTGATACCAAATTCTTGACAAAATCTTGTCATTGCATCAGATTGAAATTATGTGTCATGGTCAGTCCTAGTCCTGACCACAGCACATTGTAGATCATTCTGAATTGCCTTGACATGATTGTTAAAGATATTTAAAGTATCATATTTCTTCTTAAGGAAGAATACCCATGTATATTTTGAGTGATCATCAACAATCACCAAAGTATACGACTTCCCACCTAGGCTCTGAATTGGCAAAGGACCAAACAAGTCCATATGCAAGAGATAAAGACATCTTTCAGTGTCTTTGGAGCCAATACTTGTAAAGGTGGCCCTAGTTTGCTTACCC
The DNA here is from genome assembly GCA_033032865.1 of Dactylorhiza incarnata. Lineage (NCBI taxonomy): Eukaryota > Viridiplantae > Streptophyta > Magnoliopsida > Asparagales > Orchidaceae > Dactylorhiza > Dactylorhiza incarnata. The sequence continues at coordinate 2,315,349 of JAWHQI010000255.1, read as the reverse complement.
ATTTGGCATGCATGACAGGGACCATCTTTAATACATTTTAAGTTTGGACTATTCCTAACAAGATTTGTAGAGAAAAGTCTATACATTATCTTGTAGTTAATATGAGCAAGTCTCTTGTGTCATTGAACATAAAGAGACTCATTCTCATTAGCTACAAGACACACAGAAGTAAAAGAATTACTGCAAATAAAATCTAAGCAATAAACATTTCCACTCCTAGTGCCTGAGAGAATAGTCTCTAAGTCATTTGACTTTTTGATCAAGCACTTGTCATTGTGGAATTCAATGACATAGCTTAAGTCACATAGTTGACTTATGCTTACTAGGTTGTGTTGCAACCCTTCAACATAAGCTACCCTTGTGATTGTAACTATGACATTGGAGATCATACCATAGCCTTTGGTGACTCCTATTTCACCTCCCCCAAATATAACTTTGGGTCCATTCTTCACAGGCTTGTAATCCTGTAGAAGACTCCTAGTTCCTGTCATGTGCCTTGAGCACCGACTGTCCAAGTACCATATTTGGTTGAGACTGGTACTTGAACTACCCTACAAAGAAAGATTTAGTATCCTTAGGATCCCAAAAAGCTTTGGGTCCTAGCTAGCGCCAGGCGGTAGCGCTAGCGCTGGCGGTATCCCTCCTTTAGAGAATTTGACTTGAAGCTGCTTTCTACCTGTTGAGTATTGCACCTATAGTTCTTGCACACTATAAACACACGACAAGCAAGATCAAATACAATAAGAGATTTGTTATTCTCAAACAAAGGGATGTGACACACATGTCCAACAGTGTAGACTTGGTTGGAAAACTTTATATTAGTTTGTGCTAAACATGAATATTATTTTTATGCTAGAAATTTTGATTTATTTCTATGAAAATTATTGTGCTAAAAACTCCTCATCATCTCATTGCCTCTAAAAGCTCGATCATGCCTCATCTGTTCTTATCAAATAACCTCTTGCTATGTCTTTTGCTACCTTAACCCACTTTTGCTAATAACAAAAGTGGGAGAACTAACATGATAAATAATAAACGCTATTAAATTAGAAAACTAACATGATTAATGATTAAGATGATAGCTTACATTTAAGGGGAGCATTCACATAGCGGGAGCATGTATTTAGTGGGAGCGATTCTAAATACCAAAATCGACAATTATCATATGTCATCTCTCTCACACACACAAGTAGATTTCATCATGCTATATATTCTCTGATTTATCATTAATGGATTTGTTATTAACAAAAGGGGGAATTTGTTGGAACATGGTCTTCTGCATCTCCTGGGTTTGAGAATAACAAATCCTATGTGTATTTGATCTTATGTGTTTAAGTGTGCAGGAAACAATGCCACGTGACTCAAGGATAACATAAGAAGGTTGCCCCCAAGTTTGAAGCCAAAATTCCAACATGTCCACTAGCGCCAGCGGTAGAACCTAGCGCGTGCACTAGCTCTAATTAGGCAAGTTCAGGCGGCAAGTATAGAAGGCGATAATGCCAGGCTGTAGAAGATAGTGTGGGCAGTAGCGCGGAGCACAAGAGAAATTTTGGAAAGGTTTCCTTGGAATGAAGATACGCACGCGGAGAATGTTTCCTAATCTGGGATAGCGTCGGCGGTAGCGCTAGTGCAGGCGGTAGCTCCAAGGCTATAAAAAGGAGCCCTCTTCTCTCGTTTCCTACACACATCCTTGAGAGAGTTCTAGTGCCAAATTTCCAGATCCTTATACTTCCGAGAGTTGATCTCCGATCCAAAGTTCCGTGAGTTTCTGAAGGAGGATTTCTACACGCCGCAGACGACTAACGATCGCTTCAACCACGCTTATTCTACAGCGGTCTTTCGTCTCCAACTTCATAAGTTCTTCAAGAGAGAGTTTGTAATATTGTTGTTATTTTCATTCTTGTAATCACTTAGTAAATTTGTCTCGTGTTGGCGACTAGGTCTGGGTAGGACTTAGGGAGGAATTCATCTCGTGTTGGCGACTAGGTCTATGGTGTAGATCTAAGGGGTGCTCGAGGTCGTATCTGAGGGGGGATTGGCTAGAGAAGCTTGAGGCCGTATCCGGGAAGGATAGGCTAAAGCCACCGGTTGGTGGGGATATGAGTCGGGATAGAAAACGAAAAAGTCATTTTATTATTCGCCTTCGATTTATAGTGTTATAAGAAATCCAGTTTTGTAATCCTTCATTTCATATTAATAAAATCATGTCTTTATTTGATTTCAATTTTTTTACTTGATTTCTCTCTATTTTAATCTCTTATTATTTCAAGTATATAAAAATATATTAAAAGTTTTAAAACCATTATTCACCCCCCCCCCCCTCTAAGGGCGCCTACAGATCCAACCGGCTCTTCTGTCATACGTAGGGGGTCTTAATCGCTGAAAATGCAATATGAAATTCATCTCTCGTGGCAGCAGAACTGGAGGCACCAGAGGAGCTGGATGTATGACCCCCCCCCCCCCCCCCCCCCGCCCACCCCAGAACACAAGACTTAGCCGAGGGGAGACCTATGCCCAGGACAACCGCCTTGCGGAAGTGCCAGCACACAAGCTATCCCCCTCCACAAGATGCCTATCCTGCCGGCTATTTGATGAGTCCTGATCATATACACTTTTTTGGACTCATCTGGGCCGTTTAGTTAGTCATTTCACTGCACTTTAGCCCTGTTTTAGTTCATATTTGATATCCCATGCTAGGTGCACCTTTTGGCCCATTTTGGTGTGATTTCATGTTGATTTTCATTAGTAGTTTTCATGCATTGTTCGGTGCCACTTTTAGTGGCCGGATTGGTGGTTGTACGCTAGAACAGGAGTCGTGCAGGTGTTTCCGGTGCAATTCTGCACAGGAACACTGCGCACGATCACTGGTTCTATTGCGCACGACCACTGGTCGTGCGCCACTGATCGTGTGCACTTAACGCTTTTTCATAAGTTCTGTTTGGTGTAATGCGCACGATCATCAACTCCAGCGCGCACGACCACCGGTCGTGCGCCACTGCTCGTGCGCACTGACCATTAATCTTTAAGTTCTGTTTCATCTATTGCGCACGACCACTGACGCTAGTGCGCACGACCATCAGTCGTGCGCCACTGGTCGTGCGAACATATTATTTTGTAATTTCTGTCTTTGCAGGTTCTGTCCAGGCAGAGCGCACGATCACAGGATTCCAGTGCGCACGACCAATGGTCGTGCGCCACTGACCGTGCGCACTGTTTAATTCCAGCGCCTATAAATTCCCTGCTCGCGATTCTAGGTTAGCATCCCGATTTTCAGCGCCGTTTTCCGCCCGATTCCGCCCGATTTCGCCCCTCCACCGTCGCCCACCATATAGAGGTGCTCCGGGCTTGCTCTTCACGCTTATCTTGAGCCGGAGTTTCCTCTCGGCCTCCTCCTTCATCCAAGAGCTCCAAAGGAAGACCTAGCCGCTATCTCCATCGAGCAAGAGGAAGTTGGCAACCTCCACCGGATCGTGACACGAAGAAGACGGGTCCATTGGAGAGTCGTGACAGCTCTCTCTACCCCGGACGTAGTTGTGGACCGAGCTTGGACGCGGATTGACAACCCGGCGATTCCAACCGTGAATCTTCAACGAGCCTTCGGATTCGGTCGATTTCTTGCCTTGTTCTCCTCTTATTGATGTGTATGTAGCTAGATCTAACATTATGATGAAGCGTGCTTGATTATTAGCATTTTTACTTGATTATGTCTATGTGATTTGAGTATTCTTGCTTATTATTTTGAGGTGTGCCTTGTGGTGTGGATTGTTGGTTGTGTTGTGCCGCCCTAACAATTGTTAGTGGTGTGCTTGTCGAAGAGGTGCGTGCGACCCTCATTCCACTAGCCTACTCGCCCATTCGCCTACCGAAGCGTGGCATCGCGGCCCGTAATCCATTCGCCTATCGAAGCAGCGCGCTCAAGGCCTGCATAGTTCGATTCCATTAGCCTTCTCGTCCATCCGCCCTTGCGACGCAGCGCGCTCAAGGCCTGCCTAGTTTCCATCCCGCCAAGCGAAGCTTTGCATAGCGGCATTGCATAGGAGTAGTTGTTAGCTTTTATTTTGTTTTCCAAAAGCCAACCCAACTCCCCCGCAATCCATCCGATTTAAGGACTTCGATCTCAAGTCCTGCCTCAATAGTAAACTCCACCTTATTGTGTTCCTCAAGAGACCGACACTCGGGGATTTATTCCCAACATTTATTACTTGAACGATCGGTACACTGCCGTTTCGTGTCGCAGTCAAGCTACCGCCTATAGCGGTGTGTGAGATTTGCGCCATCAAGTTTTTGGCGCCGTTGCCGGGGAACACAGTCGTGTGAGTTTTCTGGAGAGGGAGAACCTGAGAGAAAAGCCCTTCCATTTGTAAATTGCATTTTCTGTTATTTTATTTCTGTTCTTTTTATTCCATTTTCTTGTTTTTATTAGGTTGCTTTAGTAAATTTTTGTTAGGTGTAGTATTTTGCACATTTTGTCTGAATCGTATTATCTTCACATTATGTGGGCACATCTAAATTTCCGTTGCCGTTGGTGTGGAGCTACTTCCCACTCTAGTGTTGAATGCCCTACGGAGAATAGTAGGCATAATTCCTCTCGCCCAGCATATAGAGCATCGACTCCGTCTGATACTCCATATGGTGCGCGTAAGTCTTATGGCTACTCTGCTGAGCCATTGCCGTCATACTTCTTTTCGGCTCCAGCTCCCGCTGTGCCAAAGAAGCCTGCTAGGCAGTGCCAGTTTTGTCGGAGCACAGATCACGCCCTGAAGGATTGTGCTGCTTTTCATCGCCAATTGGATGAGGATGACGAGCCGGATATTCGGATCGTCCCAACTCCTAGCTCTGGCGGCACACCTTCAACATCCGGCTATGTGTCTTTGTCACCTTCACATTTTGAAGGGTATGGCATGGATACGGTCACCGGATGTGCGGCTGATCTATGCACCGACATTGCTGAGCCAATTCTCCATGTGCCTCCACCACTTCTAGTGGATTCGATTCTTTCCCCTATTGTGCATTCTACATTCGTTTCTGACGACATTGTCGATGATGTGTCGCAGGATGAGGTTGTTGATCTTAGTGTTGTGCCTATTCCTATGGAGGAGGACAACCTTCTAGGTGAAGAGGAGTTTTCCTCAACACCGGTGGAGGAAGTCCAAATCCTTAGCCTGGCCACCGTTGATCCCGCCGACTCTTGCAGCATTGATGACTATGCTAACATTATTTTACTTCCCCAACCTGATGGGAGTGAGACCGGGACCACTCCCCCGATTAATGTTTATTTATGTCATTCGTCTTCTTTATTTCTCGACCCCCCTTCTTCATTCGAGCCTGTGCAGGTTGAGTCTTCACAGGTATCCCAGGAGGACTTGGAGCTTTTTGCTCAAGTCAATGATGTGAGCATCCTCTCATGTGAGGAGGTTTATTCCCCCTCCGTAGAGGAAGCTCCACTCATTGCCTTTTCCTCCAGCTGCCTCCCTGTTGACGACGCCTTGCTAGGCAAGGATATTTTTGGTGAGTTGAGTGAGGACCAGGCCTCCTCCTCTTCTTACTTTCTTTTCCCTCTACCTGTGATGGGCAGGTTTTATCTATATTCGGGTAGAGGCGTGACTGTTCTTTCTCCGTATAGGTACCCGCTACCTACACGCATATTAGAACAGTTACCTGTCCACTTTTCTTTTCATAGGCCCATTAGCTAGAACTGTACAAATGCCAAATAAGTCGTGCTGGGATGACAATAACCCCAGTAGTTATCTTCCTTTTCTGCAATTTTTATTTTTATCTAATCATGTTTAGTCAGTAGTATTTTCTTTTCAGTTTCCTACTTTCTTCTGTTTTTGCGGAGCTGACCCCCTGCAGGTATCTCTTCTGGATGACGGACGCTGCAGCTTAGTCCAGGTTTACACGCCAATCTTCTGGTGTGCTCATTTCTGAGCACTGGGTACTCTCTTTCCCTAGCATTATTCTGAATTTTATAGCTGCATTTTGCGCATATTGTTTAGTTTAAGTCTGGGAAGGAGTGTACCGAGTGTTCACTACACGTGTACACGTTTTTGCATATCAGAAGTATATTTTTATCATTACACACCACTTCACCCACTTGAGCGCGCACTCATCTGTTTGCTTGCTCTGTTGTGAATTTAATTCTTTTGCTTATTTGGGAAAATCTAGGTGATGGCTTAGGATTATGTAGCAGAGTAAAATGTTGACTCTAGTAGTGCTCCTAGTCGACTGCTCGGTTGCATAGAATTTTGTGTAGAGTAGATTTCTTTTTATGCTATGGTTTTATATTTTTCTTATTAGTGTAAATGTTGTTTACTCTACTCAAATGGTGAATCCGGTGTGAATCAAACGGTAGCATAGGGATGTGTGTAAACGATCGCTAGATTCGTATTGCTTGAGTCGGGAGAAAGGAGAATCTTTCTCGGTGGCTAGAACTTGCCCCAAGCGATTCTTGAAGCATGGGTATACGGTTAGTCAATTGTGTGAATGTGATATAGGCCATCATTTTGGCCCGGTTGAGCCTTTGTGCCTATCCCTACCGCTATATCCTCGCTAGCCCAGTTGTGCCTACCCGTTCTTTGATTCAGCCCCACTTTTATTTCACCATAGCCCAAAAGCCAATCCTAGCCGCACACCCAAAATTTGAGCTTTAGCTGTTTATTATTTTCATGAGTTGGGTTGTTGATGTGGTAGTATGTTTGTGAAGATGTGGATGTGTCCTTTTGTTTATTTGCTGAAAATGATAAAAAAAATGAGAAAAAGAAAAGAAGTTAAAAAGAAAGGAAAGAGAAGGAATGTTTAATTGAAAATCTTTATGTATAGATTTATATTTGGGAGTAGGCGGTGCACACACCCATGCGTCTAAGTCCAAGTCTGGGGGTGTTGTGTACCCGCGTGTTTGTGTGGCGAATGAGGATAGTTTCCTGCATTAGCTCATCTGGGTTTAGTGCTTGAGCCGTCGTTTTTATCTTTGTTTATCCTCACCTAAACCCAAGCCCCATTTAAAACCTAAAGTCCTATTGATTCACGTATTTGAGTCAAACCAGTGCCGTGGAGAGAATGTGACCGGGCAAGCTTATGGTCACCGACACTGATGGATGTCAGTGGAGTTTGTCCCGTACCCCGATCTTGAGCAATGCTCATCTCAGCGCTTAGTTTACTTTCTCCGTATGCATGACCGACTGATTCACCGTTGTTCACCATTTTGAGTAGTTGTAATATGCTTTTACTCTTTTAGAAATTTATAAACTGTTTATATAATCAGAAATTTTCTCTACTATTCTTCTTATGCACGTGAGCATGCGACTTCGCATGGTACTCTGTATTGTAGTTTTAAGCCATCTACTGTTCTTTCCTAGTTCGCTTAGAATTTGTTTGCTCGGGACGCGCAAACAGTTAAGTCTGGGGGTGTGATGAGTCCTGATCATATACACTTTTTTGGACTCATCTGGGCCGTTTAGTTAGTCATTTCACTGCACTTTAGCCCTGTTTTAGTTCATATTTGATATCCCATGCTAGGTGCACCTTTTGGCCCATTTTGGTGTGATTTCATGTTGATTTTCATTAGTAGTTTTCATGCATTGTTCGGTGCCACTTTTAGTGGCCGGATTGGTGGTTGTACGCTAGAACAGGAGTCGTGCAGGTGTTTCCGGTGCAATTCTGCACAGGAACACTGTGCACGATCACTGGTTCTATTGCGCACGACCACTGGTCGTGCGCCACTGATCGTGTGCACTTAACGCTTTTTCATAAGTTCTGTTTGGTGTAATGCGCACGATCATCAACTCCAGCGCGCACGACCACCGGTCGTGCGCCACTGCTCGTGCGCACTGACCATTAATCTTTAAGTTCTGTTTCATCTATTGCGCACGACCACTGACGCTAGTGCGCACGACCATCAGTAGTGCGCCACTGGTCGTGCGAACATATTATTTTGTAATTTCTGTCTTTGCAGGTTCTGTCCAGGCAGAGCGCACGATCACAGGATTCCAGTGCGCACGACCAATGGTCGTGCGCCACTGACCGTGCGCACTGTTTAATTCCAGCGCCTATAAATTCCCTTCTCGCGATTCTAGGTTAGCATCCCGATTTTCAGCGCCGTTTTCCGCCCGATTCCGCCCGATTTCGCCCCTCCACCGTCGCCCACCATATAGAGGTGCTCCGGGCTTGCTCTTCACGCCTATCTTGAGCCGGAGTTTCCTCTCGGCCTCCTCCTTCATCCAAGAGCTCCAAAGGAAGACCTAGCCGCTATCTCCATCGAGCAAGAGGAAGTTGGCAACCTCCACCGGATCGTGACACGAAGAAGACGGGTCCATTGGAGAGTCGTGACAGCTCTCTCTACCCCGGACGTAGTTGTGGACCGAGCTTGGACGCGGATTGACAACCCGGCGATTCCAACCGTGAATCTTCAACGAGCCTTCGGATTCGGTCGATTTCTTGCCTTGTTCTCCTCTTATTGATGTGTATGTAGCTAGATCTAACATTATGATGAAGCGTGCTTGATTATTAGCATTTTTACTTGATTATGTTTATGTGATTTGAGTATTCTTGCTTATTATTTTGAGGTGTGCCTTGTGGTGTGGATTGTTGGTTGTGTTGTGCCGCCCTAACAATTGTTAGTGGTGTGCTTGTCGAAGAGGTGCGTGCGACCCTCATTCCACTAGCCTACTCGCCCATTCGCCTACCGAAGCGTGGCATCGCGGCCCGTAATCCATTCGCCTATCGAAGCAGCGCGCTCAAGGCCTGCATAGTTCGATTCCATTAGCCTTCTCGTCCATCCGCCCTTGCGACGCAGCGCGCTCAAGGCCTGCCTAGTTTCCATCCCGCCAAGCGAAGCTTTGCATAGCGGCATTGCATAGGAGTAGTTGTTAGCTTTTATTTTGTTTTCCAAAAGCCAACCCAACTCCCCCGCAATCCATCCGATTTAAGGACTTCGATCTCAAGTCCTGCCTCAATAGTAAACTCCACCTTATTGTGTTCCTCAAGAGACCGACACTCGGGGATTTATTCCCAACATTTATTACTTGAACGATCGGTACACTGCCGTTTCGTGTCGCAGTCAAGCTACCGCCTATAGCGGTGTGTGAGATTTGCGCCATCACTATTCTCACATATCATCATGTCAACCCATCAATAATAGAAAACAATAGAAGCCATTTATTCACAACTAAGTAATAATGTTCAGACAGTACAAAATGACAGGAAGCTACACATGCTCATGATAATCATCAGAGTACAAACTTGCCCTAAGGCTACATCCCAACCACTCGCTCACCTCTGCCACTGATGGTAACCCAAGTATCGTAGTCACCAGCCCTGTCACCCTGTCCTGGTTGTCCTCCTGTGTCGTACGCTACTACTCCACCTGGGTGCGCTCCTAAAAGTAGTGGTGTAACAACCGTTAGTCATAAAGACTAAGTGGCTTCACATCCTCTCCCCTAGTGACTCTAAGGCACCGGGCGGAAGGGATTGAAGAGAGGCTGCAATATAATCGGTAATATAACAAGCAGGTGACATGATGATGTTCGTGATCTAGCAGTTACTATATCAGCAGTACAACAAGAAGACAGGCAACAGCAAGAGGTATCAACATGTATATAAAAGCACATCTATATTAGCAGTGTATCAGTACAGAAGTAAGCAGTATATTTGATGTTTCAAAATGTACCTTAACTTATATGAATGCCCATACATACTTATAAGTTAAGGTTTCCAGTTTGGAACCCATCATATAAAAGAGCCCATACTAATTTATATGATGGACCGATGCGGTGCAATGTTATGATCATGAAAGGATGAATGCAATGCAATGCTTATGATATGATGACTCACCCATGCGTTTTTTTCTATGTCGACATAGACCTGTTGTTCCCACTTTTTGAGGGTAGCTAACCTCTCAGGCGCCCCCCGTCGTGGCCGGACGGTGGCAGTGGAACAGGCTTCTCCACTACTAGGTGGGTATGCACACTACCATACCTAGGCCTTTCGTACGCCTCGACGCTAAGAACACAACAGTGGAGCACCTGCGTACTCTACTTGGAAAGGGTCTTGGGAAGTAAACACAAAGAGCACAGCCCAACCGGTCGCTAGGCACGGAAGGGGTCTTTGGAAGTAAACACAAAGAGCACAGCCCAACCGGCCAAGATCTATCTGTCGGCTCCCGTCGGTGTAATGAGTAGCGAGCCCGTAGATCTGCCACAAGCAATCCTTCAACCAGGATCATTTCACCACCATGTGTAAACCATGCACCTTCATGTAATTCTCATGCATAATCTGTGTTATCAAGCACCCAAGGACTCACGGATGGAGTCTTCTCACTTTTCACATCAAACATGTTCACTCGATGCTAATTAGCATCCAAGGCCCCCAACAACCGGGCCCCTAACATTTCACCATAAAATATAACCATATCTTATAACCCGCATCAAACCATCAATTCTACTCATACCGAATTGATATAACTATTGTGTGGTGGCGTGTGTATAACATGGAAATTACTCAACAAGATCCTGCAGGACTACTTGTGCGTAAAGAGACAAATTCATATTTTGCTACATAAGTAAGCCCAAACATTTCACCAATATTCAATCCTCATGCACAGATCACAGCGTGTTCGAACACGATAAAGCTATCAACCTTATTGAGAGGTTATCACCAAACTAGACATCTGATAGATTGTCAAACGCTGTGTGCATTTATATAAACATGTGCTTTTTACGATTCCACATAAACTAACAATTGAAGGGTTATTTAAGGAGACATCTCAACAGCATAAATCTGAAATTATTATCACAGGACCATACTAGCATATACATGATTCATACAAAATTTCGGCCCAATCGGCCTTCACATTTGAGCAAGAAGAATACCATACGATCTAGAGGAGAAGACCACGTGAATTGGACAAAAAAGTACAAGCACGCTGGACAAAGTACACTTATGAGGGGAAGCTGAAGGTCACCCGTGGAGTTCGGGCTTTGAACATGCTCGGAAAAGAACTCGCCAAGAGGTGAAATCAATTTGTTTGAGACCTACTGCTCTTAAGCATAAATATATTCATTTATTTTATATGCTCATAAATGTTTTAATGACATGGAACATATTTCCATTTTTTTCAAAGAGCAGAGCAGGTTTCTGGACTTGCATGCTTGTAGATCCAAGCTTTCGGTTGCATCAAAGCCATCCGTGGTCGCCTAATTTTTGATTCAGCTGATGGATGATAAGATGAAGCATACTTTTGCCTTGTTATTTATGTATGGAATTATTTGTTTCAACAATTATTATCATTGGATTGGATGATGCCTATTTCTGTTACTTCAACTGTTATGTGATTTTTATTTCCAAAGTTGACTGCTATTTCTTTTCTTCTTTTATTTTGTGTTAGGCCTGAAAATACCTGTCTAGGGGTTTTCAAGAACTTTCTCGAGGAATCTTCCTCCACAAGAAAAAATACTTAGTTGATGTCGGTGATGCAGTTGATTAGTTAATAAAATGTTTTTAAAATTAATTGGAATAAATGGTGTTGAAATCAAGTCAAAAACTGGCAGGTTTATACAATGAATGTTCATGTTTGTTCAATTTTTATATGATACAGTTGTGGTCTTCTCGTGTGTTGATCTTCAACTGATTTTGACAAAATATTACTAATGAGTATTTGATTTTGACAAAATATAACTTTTAATTTAAAATTAAATGATTATTTTGAAATATAAAGGTTTTATTTTATTCGAAAAGAGGATAAAGGACAACACAGGAAAAGACCACAGCTTCAATAAGCGATGACATGTTTTTTTAGCAAATTAGATGCATATTCATTTTTTGATGAAAATTGTGGGGCTGTTTTTCAACAAATTCAAATTGAGAATACAAACTATAGAAAGCATCTTTGGATTTGGACAAAGCAATTTTCTGACCATTTATTATATATACTAGCAAGTTTTAAACCATAAGACTGTTTTGCCTGGAGCTCAAGCTAATGGATATTTTCAGATAATTTAATGAAAACGGTCATCTCAATTGTACATAATTACTTGAAAAAGTTGAATATTAAAAAAAATGAATAAATGACTACTATCAACTTCAACCATACAATATCACGTACGGTAAGCTTCCGTGAACAATTGCACCGTAATGGGAAAAAATGATTTGTAAAAATTAAAACAATACGCATATCACTCTGGGAAATGTTTTATATGTGTTTAATGAAGTAACATTTTCAAGGGACCAAGTACTCCTGAGCATATTCCACCCAATAATCTAAGCTTAGGGTTGAAGGTCAACCACGAGGGATTTTAACGCAACATATATTTTGCTAATTTGACGAGAGACTAAATCTCACGTGCCATAAAACCATGAGTGTCCCCCGAAAGTCACATGCAATCTTATTCATATTGAACTATGACTATGACATCCTCCCTTCCTTTTTTTCTCCCATCTTCTCTCTTTCTTCCTCTCTCCCTCCCTTACTTTTTTCTTCATTTCCCTCTTCTCTCTTTCTCCCTCGCTCCCCCTTTCCTTCTCCTCCCCCTCTTTTTCTTTCTCTTCCCTCCTCCCACCCCCTACTTTCCCCCTCATACCAGAGAGGAACCCGGCGGCCCCCCGATCGGGCCTCACTCTGGTTGACTGAATCCGACTGAATATTATTAAAATAGTATTAATAAAAATATAAAAACAGCTTTTACAACATAGCGAAGCCCGCGCTCTACTTCGTTCTCTCCCACGGCCGAAAAACGCCTCGTTCCTCTCGCAGCTCTAGGTTTCGCTACATCCGGCGCCGCCTCCCCCATCCATTCCGGCTTGATTCCAACCACCCTCCGACGACGATATCCCATCCGGATTCTCACGACATCAAGAGCACTTGGGACGAGGTTTTATCTCTGCTTGGTATTACTCTTCTACGCCATTTTGATGAAGTTCTCTCTTCCGCACACTTGTATAAATGCTCTCGACCGGCAGCGTAGTGATCTCCGCCATTTCATAGAAAGGAGGAGAGTATATATGTTGGATCTCCGCGAAGATCAAATGGTTCTCCGCGCATAACCTTTTGATCTCTGCGCAGAACCTTTGGATCTCCGCGGAGATCTTTTAGGTTCTCCGCGGAGACCTTTGGATCTCCGTGGAGCGAAGACCTTTGGATTATTAAAATAGTCCAAAGGTCTCCGCGAAGAACCCAAAGGATCTTCGCGGAGATTCAAAGGTCCTCCACGGAGAACCTTTGGATCTCCGTGGATTTGAAAAGGTTCTTCGCGGAGACCTTTTGGATCTTCACGGAGAACCCAAAGGTTATCCGCTAAGAACTATTGGTTTTCCCCGGAGATCCAAAAGGTCTCCGCGGAGAACCTTGGGAATTTATGCGGAGATGAATTTGTGTATTCAAAAGGTCTCCGCGACATTTATGTAGAAAACTATCTCATAACCAACTTTTTGTATATACTCTCCTCATTTTTACTAATCTTAAATTTGGTTATAATGACCAGATTGTCTGACTGTTCGTCATTATCGGAAATGAAAGGTATTGACCTTGTGTTGCGGGACATTGCGAAAACACAACGATCAGTAGAGACCCTCGTTTATCGCTGTTGGGTTTTCTATACCCCTTCATAAGGGATGACATATTGAATATGCGCAGCGGAAATGAACAAGAACAACCCAAAAAGAGATCTACGGATCTTGCGGTTTTCATGATTCAAGAGAAAAACAAAGTAAATACAATATACCTTTGCGGGATTGAGTCAATACTCAACCAAGGTGCTCCAAGATGAAATCAGAAATCTGCCTTTGAGTACTTCAAGGATCGAAATAGATCGATCCCTCTACAGAAGTCCACACAAGCGATGAAGAACCCTAGCTTCTTGTCGCACAAGAACTAGGTCGGAGAAGGAAGCTCCCAACGTCCTCACGGACTGCTAGGTCCGATCCAGAGGAGGCGGCGACCGGCGGCGGCGACTAGCGGCGGCGGAACGTCGATCGGCAGACGGAACGAGAACAGCCGGAACACTTCCGTCATTTCTCTCTCGCAAAAAGGATCGAACCAAACACCCGTCTTTTTCGAAGCCCTAATCACGTCCTTTTATACGCAAGGCATAAAATCGACTATCCGCAGACCAGAGGGAAAAACAGAAAATCTGTCCAGATTTACATTCGCCGAATTCGGCTAATCACATTAACCGAATTCGGCTATTCACTATAACCGAATCCGGCGAAACCATTTCGCCGAATTCGACTATATAAATTTGGCTGTATAAATTCAGCGAAACCCTTTCGTCGAACTGTCCTGATTCGGCTAAACCCTTTAGTCGAATCTGTAAGAAATTCGGTTAATCATATTAGTCGAATTTCATTAGTCGAATCAACTTAATTCGGTTAATCACATTAGCCGAATTTGACATAATTCGGTTAAACCCTTTAGCCGAGTTTGTCATGTATGAACCCATTCGTTTAAACACTTTAAACGATTTCCCTTTTGAGACATTCTCAACTTGATTTCAAGCAGCACAGGATTGGTCCTCCACTCATATCCAATACGAGTAAGGCCAACACAATCCTTTCTCCAATTTCTCCAAACGCTTTTATGTGCGACCCTATAGGCTCATATTGCGTTGGCAGCAAGACTAACTGTTGATTGCTTTGAGATCATCTCAGAAACTCAAACAATCGCTGCCCTAAAATTCTACCAGAATCGATTCTGACGGAAACGCCTCCATTCTATTCTTCAGCATTCGATCGCCCCACTAGTGAGACGTGCATTTGTGGCAAGCAATCTGACACGTTGAACAAAATTCAGGAGGATTGGATCAAGATCCAACTAAAAATGATCGAGGATGACATGTACCCTCCTATCTGAATCGATCTGCATGTGTCACTGTGGAACAAGCGTCCAGACCTGAATGTGTATCTGTTGAAACCGTTATTCATGATCGATCCGGAATGGCAGTACGACGTCAATGTGACAGCGGGTGCATGCCTATCTTGCAACAATGTCAGCTTTCTTTTCCGCAAGCAATTCAGTGCCCCGTGAGTCGTCGATTGCATCACCACTGCATTTGCTATCAGTGCTCGATATTGTACAACCTTGTATTCGCCGAGTGGGCCCCCGAGGCCCAAGATATTTTTAGGCCCAATATTTCCAAAGGGCGCGACCCCGGGAGGGCCGGGAGGCCTCCGGCTCGCCCAGACTCTTGTGGGGGCGAGCTGGGAGGGCCGGGAGGCCTCCGGCTCGCCCAGAGCCTTGTGGGGGCGAGCCGGGAGGGCCGGGAGGCCTCCGGCTCGCCCAGAGCCTTGTGGGGGCGAGCTGGGAGGGCCGGGAGGCCTCCGGCTCGCCCAGACTCTTGTGGGGGCGAGCTGGGAGGGCCGGGAGGCCTCCGGCTCGCCCAGACTCTTGTGGGGGCGAGCTGGGAGGGCCGGGAGGCCTCCGGCTCGCCCAGAACCTTGTGGGGGCGAGCTGGGAGGGCCGGGAGGTCTCCGGCTCGCACAGAGCCTTGTGGGGCCGAGCTGGGAGGGCTGGGAGGGCCGGGAGGCCTCCGGCTCGCCCAGAACTTTGTGGGGGCGAGCTGGGAGGGCCGGGAGGCCTCCGGCTCGCCCAGACTCTTGTGGGGGCGAGCTGGGAGGGCCGGGAGGCCTCCGGCTCGCCCAGAGCCTTGTAGGGGCGAGCTGGGAGGGTCGGGAGGCCTCCTGCTCGCCCAGAACTTTGTGGGGGCGAGCTGGGAGGGCCGGGAGGCCTCCGGCTCGCCCAAACTCTTGTGGGGGCGAGCTGGGAGGGCCGGGAGGCCTCCGGCTCTCCCAGACTCTTGTGGGGGCGAGCTGGGAGGGCCGGGAGGCCTCCGGCTCGCCCAGAGCCTTGTGGGGGCGAGCTGGGAGGGCCGGGAGACCTCCGGCTCGCCCAGAACTTTGTGGGGGCGAGCTGGGAGGGCCGGGAGGCCACCGGCTCGCCCAGACTCTTGTGGGGGAGAGCTGGGAGGGTCGGGAGGCCTCCGGCTCGCCCAGAGCCTTGTGGGGGCGAGCTGGGAGGGCCGGGAGGCCTCCGGCTCGCCCAGAACCTTGTGGGGGCGAGCTGGGAGGGCCGGGAGGCCTCCGGCTCGCCCAGAGCCTTGTGGGGGCGAGCTGGGAGGGCCGGGAGGCCTCCGGCTCGCCCAGCTCCAAGCCGGGTAGGCGGTCTGCGTTTAGCACCCAAGAGTAGCGGGATTTGGTTATCTGCAGCCCAGTTCAAGGGTATTTTGGTAATCTGGCAGAGCAGTTTTTGGCTATTTGCAGACCAACTTCAGAAATCCTATAAATAGGACCAAGGGGGCACCATTTGGGATGGATCTCATTCTAGGCTAGCTCTCTCCCTCTCTCTCTCCCTCCCCAAGTCTCTCTAGGGGGGTGAGGAGAGCCTCCAGTGGTGCCCAAGCTTAGTAGTGGCTTGGGAGGGGAAGTTCTTAGGGAACTTTCGGGTATGTGGCGGGACCTCCCCACTAAGCCCTTGGTCCAGTCCCTAGTTCCAACACCTTCAACCTAGAGCTCTCCCTTGGGAGGAGTAAGGATTGGTCGCCCCTCGGCTAGCTGAGGGCCCCGAACTCCACAGAGACCAAGATTTGTTCGCAAGTCTCGGTTTCAACACATGGTACGGTGAGCGTGGAGTGTGACTGATTCAAGAAACTCTTAAGATGAGCTCCATGGCTGGAGGTGGAGGATCCGACCCAGGTTGCTCGCAACCCCTGGTGGATAGAGCGACGTTGGAGATGTTTGAAAATTTCAGGCAAGAGATCTTGCAGACCTTGCAACTAACTTTCGCCACGATAGGCGAAGGCAGGAGAGAAATTGGTCCGGAGGCCTCACCTCAAAAGGTGGGCGAGAGCATCCTCGGCCAGGCATCCGGGAAAGAGGTGCCGGAAGGGGGGGAGTGGGGAGGTCCTCGACCCCCACTCGCCGAGACCCAAGCGGGCGAGTGGGGAGGTCCTCGACCCCCACTCGCCGAGACCCAAGCGGGCGAGTGGGGAGGTCCTCGACCCCCACTGGCCAAGACCCAAGGGGGCGAGTGGGGAGGTCCTCGACCCCCACTCGCCGAGACCCAAGTGGGCGAGTGGGGAGGTCCTCGACCCCCACTCGCCGAGACCCAAGTGGGCGAGTGGGGAGGTCCTCAACCCCCACTCGCCGAGACCCAAGGGGGCGAGAGGGGAGGCGCCATGCCCCCACTCGCCCAACCCCAAAGGGGGGCGAGCGTAGGAGGTCCTTTTTGTGAGCTTATCCTCTCAGCCCCGATTCCGGAGGGGTTCAAGGGGGCGGAGATGTCTCACTACTTCGGCAAGGATGACCCCGTCTTGCACCTGCAATGGTTTGAGGACATGGTCTCCATCATGCCCATGTCGGACGCTTTCAAGTGTCGACTCTTCGCGACAACTCTGAAAGAGAAGGCTAGAGATTGGTTCCACCAGCTCCCTGCGGGATCCATCTATGCCTTCGAAGACTTGCGCCGAGTTTTCCTGCTACGCTTCTCGACGTCAAGGAAGAGGAAGAAAGATGCTGAGGCACTTTTCAAGATCAAATAAGAGTCAGGGGAGTCGCTGGCTCACTATCTGGAACGGTTCAGGGAGGAGGTTCTCCTCGTCCAAGAAGTGCCCGGGTACACCCTCAAGCTTGCCTTCACGTTGGGGCTGCGGGAGGGCTTCTTCAAGATGGACCTCAAGAGAAGAGCTCCTTCGTCCTTTGAAGAGTTGATGGAAAGGGTGGCAGAAGAAGTCGAGAGTGAGGAGGCCAACCCGGAGTTCGCGAGAAGGCTGGCCAAGCTGAGTGAGCCAGAGGCAAGGCAGCAGGGGGGAAGAGTAGGGGCTCCCAAGAGAAAGTTCGACCAAGAGGAAGACAACTTCCAGGAAGAGGGGGTTGACCTCCCTAGGTGGGGGCAGAGGCCAAGGGCATCCCCTCCACCGCCTCAGCAGACCATGGCGATTGGCTGGGAAAAAAGGAGGAGAGTCAGAAAAGCAGGAAGAAGAGGAAGAGGGGGTAGGGTGGAGTTACCCTATTGTGACCTCCACGATGAGGAAGGTCACGCGACGATCAACTGCCCTGAGTTCTTGAAATTGAAGGAAGCGAGGGGTTTGGTGTGGCAACAACAACAATCAAATGGGAACGAGGGAGACCACCCTCGGCAGTAGGAGACCAAGTTTGTCTAAGTGCTCAGTTTCTTCTCTCCACCCTTAAGTTCATATAGCGTGGTTGTTTACTTAGTTTTTTCTTGCATGTAATGTGATGATTAATGTAGTGAAAGTTTTCAAATACTTAGTCCCGATGCTGGCCCGCTGACCAGGCTCCCATCTGTTGGGTTTTTCTAGAACCATACATCAGATGTAGGCGCAGCGGAAATAAACAGAAACAACCCAAAAATGCTTGGATCGGCCATGAATGTTGAATCAAGAAGTTAATAAAATACTAGGTAAAAATTACCTCAATGGGGTTGGTTCTAGAAAAACCAAACAGTGGTATCAGAGCTAGGTTCTGGTCATGAATTTTGTTTCAGAAGTTTGGTTATTCCAGTACGTGCAAATCTAGGTATTCAGAAGTGTTCTAAATGTCAAGATTTCTTCCTGGAACATCAAATGTTGATGATTTTCAAAAAGGGGGTCTTGGAACCCCACCAGGAACGTTTGGGATTTCGTGGTAATTTCTAATTGTTAGAAATTATTGTCTCCTTAGCAGTAACCGTCCCTCAAGTGGTTAATGAACCCTTGTTCTGTTTTGGATTTTGAATCCAACAATGAGAGACGAGCTTGTCTACTGCTTTAAGTCGAGTTGTCTTTGCCTTTGTCCAATGCATGTAAATCTGAAGATTTGGAAGAGTTCTAAATGTCCAGATTTAGCCCTTTCATCTATCAAAGGTTGATAGTCTTATGTAGTGCACATAAGGGATGCATGAGGATTTTAGAAAGTTTGTTTTTCTGTGGATGTGCACATTGATCAAATGTTGATCATGGTTAAGTGTTAACCTATCTTTAAAATTCCCTTCATCAAATATTAAGTGTTCGGATGCCTTCCGATGGATGACACTCTTCCTGCCTCGATCGATGAAGTGTGGGCTTGCCAAAGCAAGGTGCATTAATCTATCTTGGTAAGGGTGCGAGCGGATAATTGTGATATCCCACTGTCGACATCGGGTCTAACTTAACTAGGTGACCTCAAAGGTTGAGTGCCTAGAGGCATAGGGTTGGCATGCTCCATATGATGGATGCGAATAAGGAGTTATTCACCAGCCATACAAGAATTGCATGAGGATGCAATTGGCAAGCGTTGCCTACCTAAATAACCGCATTATGAGAGGAACGCCAAAGCGGACTCGTGGTGTTGGTGAAATACGGATCTTGTCCACTAAGAGAGTAGCTCGCATGGACTCTCCGAATTGATAGTGAGGGCTATCATTTTGAATAAAATAGTGGGAGTATTTAATTAAAGTCCAAATTAAAATAAATTGTATTTTGAAATTAAGGTGCTGATTAAATTCTGCATGAATTCTTGTAGAATTCCATGACAAGTGGTTCACATTCCACCTTGTCCCTAAGAGCTATCCTTGAGAAGGACAAGCTTAGTGGGACGAATTATATGGACTGGTATAGGAACCTGAGAATTGTTCTCAGGCAAGAGCGAAAGCTCTACGTCTTGGAAGAAGAAGCCCCCGAGGTGCCGACCGGGAACTCGTCCCGTGTTGATAAGGATGCTTATAAGAAGTATACCGATGACGCCTTAGACGTCGAGTGCCTTATGCTTGCCACCATGAACTCTGAGCTTCAGAAGCAACACGAGAACATGGGGTGCAAGGAGATTGACGAGCACCTAAAGAAAATGTTTCAAGGGCAAGCTCGTCAAGAGAGGTTCGATGTCACGAAGGCCTTATTTCAGTGCAAAATGGGAGCTCGAGACTCGGTTGGTACTCACGTACTCAAGATGATTGGGTATATAGAGAACCTGGAGAGACTGGGTTTTCCTCTGGGTCAAGAGTTGGCCACAGATCTTATCCTGCAATCGTTGCCGGATAGTTATGAGCAGTTCGTCTTGAACTATAACATGAATGAAATAGACAAGACACTGCCCGAGCTCCTAGGCATGTTGCGAACTGCCGAAATAAACATGAAGAAGGCCAAGCCTGCTAGTCCCATATTGATGGTACATAAAGGCAAGGGTAAGGCCAAGGGCTTCAAGAAGACGAAGGTGGGACCTAAGTCACATCTTGAGCCCAAATCTTCTGCACTGAAAAAGAAGAGCACCGTGAAGGAAGGGAAATGCCACCACTGTGGCAAGGCTGGTCATTGGAGGAGGAATTGTCCTTCATACATTGAGGGTCTGCATAAAATGAAGGGAGGTATGACTTCCGCTTCGGATATTTACGTTATAGAGATAAACCTTTCTGCTCCTTCATCTTGGGTATTGGATACCGGATGTGGTTCTCACATTTGTACAAATGTGCAGGAACTAGGAAGGAGGAGATTGCTGAGTAAAGGAGAGGTGGACCTACGTGTCGGCAATGGAGCAAGAGTTGCTGCTGTAGCCGTAGGGGTTTACCGTCTTTCTTTGCCCAGTGGGCTTGTAATAGAACTTAATAATTGTTATTTTGTTCCGGCCATAACTAGAAACATAATATCCATTTCATGTTTGGACATGATTGGATTTTCTTTTATAATTAAGAACAATTGTTGTTCTATATTTAAGAATGATGTTTGTTATGCTGTAGCTCAATTGTTTAATGGTCTTTATGTTTTGAACCTGGACCATCCGATCTATAATGTAGATAGTAATAAAAGACTAAGAACAAATGACTCAAATCCTACATATCTCTGGCATTGTCGTTTGGGCCATATAAACGAGAAGCGCATATCCAAGCTCCATAAAGATGGACTATTGGACTCATTTGATTATGAATCATTTGAGCGATGTGAGTCTTGTTTATTAGGCAAGATGACTAAAGCCCCTTTCACTGGTTATACTGAGAGGGCTGAGGATCTCTTGGGTGTTGTACATAGTGATGTATGCGGACCCATGAGTTCTATGGCTAGAGGTGGGTATTTCTACTTCGTTACATTTACTGATGATTTCAGTAGATACGGATACGTGTATCTTATGAAGTGCAAATCTGAAACCTTTGAAAAGTTCAAAGAGTTTAAGAATGAAGTGGAGAACCAATTGGGTAAAAAGGTTAAAGCACTCCGATCTGATCGAGGTGGCGAATACCTGAGTCATGAGTTCCGTGATCATCTGAAAGAGTGTGGTATTGTATCACAGCTCACTCCACCTAGGACACCGCAGCATAATGGTGTGTCTGAGAGGAGAAATCGTACTCTGTTAGACATGGTACGGTCGATGATAAGTCATGCAGACTTGCCTGTTTCCTTTTGGGGTTTTGCTTTAGAGACTGCTGCAATGTCACTGAATCGCGCTCCGACGAAAACGGTTCTAAAGACACCATATGAGATATGGACTGGGAAGCGTCCTAGTATGTCGTTCATTAAAATTTGGGGCTGTGAGGCATACGTACGACGTCAAATGCCTGACAAGCTGGAACCCAAATCAGATAAGTGTTATCTGGTGGGATATCCTAAGGAAACGAAGGGATATTACTTTTACCTACCGTCTGAGGGCAAAGTGTTTGTCGCAAGGACGGGTGTCTTCTTGGAGAAAGAGTTCTTATCAAGAAAGACGCAAAAGGTAGAACTTGAAGAAGTTCAAGAACCACAAATAGTGAATGAACCAGAGTTGGATTCTGAGCCAGGACTACAAGATGTTGTAGCTAGAGAACCTGCTCACGAAACACAAGTCCTACGTAGATCTGGTAGACCAAGATTTGAGCCTGAGAGATATGGATTTCTCGTGTCTCAAATAGGTAATGTGTTGCTTATGGATCATGATGATGAACCAGCAACCTACCAAGAGGCTATGTATGGACCGGACTCCGACAAATGGCTTGAGGCTATGAAATCCGAAATGGACTCCATGTATACAAACCAAGTTTGGAACTTGGTGGAACCACTTGAAGGGGTACGACCCATAGGGTGCAAGTGGGTCTTCAAGAAGAAGACCGACATGGATGGGAATGTACAGACATTCAAAGGGCGACTGGTGGCTAAGGGTTTCAAGCAAATTCATGGTATTGACTATGATGAGACCTTTTCCCCTGTTGCCATGGTAAAGTCCATTAGGATATTGCTTGCTATTGCTGCGTATTATGACTACGAGATCTGGCAGATGGATGTCAAAACGGCTTTCCTAAATGGAAACCTCCTTGAGGAAGTGTACATGACACAACCCGAGGGTTTTGTATCCCCAAATGAAGCCACTAAAATATGCAAGCTGAATAAGTCCATCTATGGATTGAAACAAGCCTCTAGAAGTTGGAATCTTCGTTTTGATGAGAAGATCAAAGAGTTTGGTTTTGTCAAGAACGAGGACGAACCGTGTGTTTACAAGCGAATCAGTGGGAGCATTGTTGTCTTCCTGATATTGTATGTAGATGACATACTGCTGATCGGGAATGACAAACCTACCCTGAAAGTTGTTAAGAACAACCTAGGGAACTGCTTTTCTATGAAGGACTTGGGTGAAGCGACTTACATACTCGGTATTAAGATCTATAGAGATAGATCGAATAAGTTGCTGGGTTTGACCCAGAGTACGTACATTGACAAGGTGTTGAAGCGGTTCAACATGCTTGAGTCCAAGAAAGGATTTTTGCCCATGTCTCATGGTGTGAATCTCTCTAAGGACCAGTGTCCAAAATCTTGTGAAGATAAGGACCGCATGAAGTTGATTCCATATGCTTCGGCAACTGGGTCAATCATGTATGCAATGTTATGTACTCGACCCGATGTCTCTTTTGCTTTGAGCATGACTAGCAGGTATCAGTCTGATCCCGGTGAATGTCACTGGATAGCCGTAAAGAATATCCTGAAGTACTTGAGAAGGACTAAGGATGTATTCTTGGTGTATGGTGGAGAGGAAGAGCTCGTTGTAAGTGGTTACACGGATGCTAGCTTCCAAACTGATAGGGATGATTCAAAGTCTCAGTCAGGGTTTGTGTTTTGCCTGAATGGAGGAGCTGTGAGCTGGAAGAGTTCCAAGCAAGAGACAGTTGCTGATTCTACAACTGAGGCCGAGTATATCGCTGCAGCTAATGCAGCGAAGGAGGCTGTATGGATTAGGAAATTCATCGGCGAGCTAGATGTAGTTCCTAGCATTGTTGGTCCCGTAGTTCTCTACTGTGATAACAATGGTGCAATTGCACAATCTAAGGAACCTAGATCCCATCAGCGCTCCAAGCACATACTTCGGCGGTTCCATCTTATTCGTGAGATTGTCGAACGAGGAGATGTGAGCATTTGCAGAGTGCCGACTGAGGAGAATATTGCAGATCCACTGACAAAGCCTCTCGCGCAGAGAAAGCATGATGGTCATACTAGATCAATGGGTATACGATACCTGAATGATCAACTCTAGTGGGAGTCTTGTGGGTTGCATGTAAAATAAATATTCTGTTGGCTGTTCAAAATTTATTCATATGATGAATTGTGTACCAATTATTTCTTTTTACGATTAATGGCAAGTTCTTTTATTACGATATACTGTTTCTATATGATAGAATAAAATTCGTGATAAATACCCTTAGAATGTTCGCTTCCATAGGACATCAAGTACGAGACTTGAATGTGAGAGCCTATGATTTCGAAGCTTCATTCTTAAAAGGTCCCTGGTCGAGGTATCATCGTAGAAGCTAAGGGTGATGATGATACATTAAGACTAGCATGTGTGTTGACTGATGACCGGTTCTCACAGGTCATGATATTGTGATATCAAGTCATCACATGGGTACTTGTTAGTGAACAAGTTGTACTGGACAGACCCAACCTGAGACTACTTTGTGGATTGTTACTTAAAAGTGTCACAAGTAGGTCTCATTTGACAATGGTGTTGTGGTCCTTTGACCTGAAGTCACAGCATTCACCGAGTGAGGAAGAGCGTGCTTTGATGTCATCTAAAGTCTTCCTTGAAGAAGGTTGATGATAAGGGTGGTCGTTGGGTACGTTACGAATCATTTGGGTGTTTGGGTGTGAGCAGATATGGGATTTGTCCTCCTATATAACAGGAGTTGCATCCATGGGCCCCTTGATGGAATTGGACTGAGAAATGCATGGCCATGCTTGGTAGAGTCAATATGTGATATTGAGCTCACCATTCTCTGGAAGTCCGTTCTAGATCAAGAAACTTGAATTGAGCTATTATGAGGGTGACACGGTCCATACCTCTAGTTCTTTCCGGATGTAAGGGACAAAGGGACAAAGACAACGCTGGAACATTGGTCATAAAGGCTTATGAGTTATGAACTCTTATTGCTTGGGGAGCAATGATGCATTGCTAGATGCCGCTCATTGTTTGTGAGGTTTTTGGTTTGATACTTTCAAGATCAAGTGGGAGACTGTTGGAGTTGCCATTGTGATCTAGAAGTGGTCAAACATGTAATCTCACTGCCAACGCGATATGAGCCTGCAGGGTCGCACATAAGAGCATGTGGAGAAGTTGGAAGATTGACTGTGTTGGTAAAGGTTACCAATCACCATATATATAGAATGGGGAAGTCCAGCAAATGTTGCTGTCTGAATTCGTCGGATATGATTCGTCGGATTCGTCGGGTTTACACGGATTGGATTCGTCGGATATGATTCGTGTAAACCCGACGAATCCGACGAATCATATCCGACGAATTCAGACAGCAACATTTGCTGGACTTCCCCATTCTATATATATGGTGATTGGTAACCTTTACCAACACAGTCAATCTTCCAACTTCTCCACATGCTCTTATGTGCGACCCTGCAGGCTCATATCGCGTTGGCAGTGAGATTACATGTTTGACCACTTCTAGATCACAATGGCAACTCCAACACCATCAAGCTGGCAGGTCCGAGGATCGCTCGGTGGCAGAAAAGTCCCAAGTACTTAGTCCCGATGCTGGCCCGCTGACCAGGCTCCCATCAAGCTGGCAGGTCCGAGGATCGCTCGGTGGCAGGAAAGTCCCAAGTACTTAGTCCCGATGCTGGCCCGCTGACCAGGCTCCCATCAAGCTGGCAGGTCCGAGGATCGCTCGGTGGCAGAAAAGTCCCAAGTACTTAGTCCCGATGCTGGCCCGCTGACCAGGCTCCCATCAAGCTGGCAGGTCCGAGGATCGCTCGGTGGCCGGAAAGTCCCAAATACTTAGTCCCGATGCTGGCCCGCTGACCAGGCTCCCATCAAGCTGGCAGGTCCGAGGATCGCTCGGTGGCAGAAAAGTCCCAAGTACTTAGTTCCGATGCTGGCCCGCTGACCAGGCTCCCATCAAGCTGGCAGGTCCGAGGATCGCTCGGTGGCAAAAAAGTCCCAAGTACTTAGTACCGATGCTGGCCCGCTGACCAGGCTCCCATCAAGCTGGCAGGTCCGAGGATCGCTCGGTGGCAGAAAAGTCCCAAATACTTAGTCCCGATGCTGGCCCGCTGACCAGGCTCCCATCAAGCTGGCAGGTCCGAGGATCGCTCGGTGGCAGAAAAGTCCCAAGTACTTAGTCCCGATGCTGGCCCGCTGACCAGGCTCCCATCAAGCTGGCAGGTCCGAGGATCGCTCGGTGGCAGAAAAGTTCCAAATACTTAGTCCCGATGCTGGCCTGCTGACCAGGCTCCCATCAAGCTGGCAGGTCCGAGGATCGCTCGGTGGCAGAAAAGTCCCAAGTACTTAGTCCCGATGATGGCCCGCTGACCAGGCTCCCATCAAGCTGGCAGGTCCGAGGATCGCTCGGTGGCAGAAAAGTCCCAAGTACTTAGTCCCGATGCTGGCCCGCTGACCAGGCTCCCATCAAGCTGGCAGGTCCGAGGATCGCTCGGTGGCAGAAAAGTCCCAAGTACTTAGTCCCGATGCTGGCCCGCTGACCAGGCTCCCATCAAGCTGGCAGGTCCGAGGATCGCTCGGTGGCAGAAAAGTCTCAAATACTTAGTCCCGATGCTGGCCCGCTGACCAGGCTCCCATCAAGCTGGCAGGTCCGAGGATCGCTCGGTGGCAGGAAAGTCCCAAGTACTTAGTCCCGATGCTGGCCCGCTGACCAGGCTCCCATCAAGCTGGCAGGTCCGAGGATCGCTCGGTGGCAGAAAAGTCCCAAGTACTTTGTCCCGATGCTGGCCCGCTGACCAGGCTCCCATCAAGCTGGCAGGTTCGAGGATCGCTCGATGGCAAAAAAGTCCCAAGTACTTAGTCCCGATGCTGGCCCGCTGACCAGGCTCCCATCAAGCTGGCAGGTCCGAGGATCGCTCGGTGGCAGGAAAGTCCCAAGTACTTAGTCCCGATGCTGGCCCGCTGACCAGGCTCCCATCAAGCTGGCAGGTCCGAGGATCGCTCGGTGGCAGAAAAGTCCCAAGTACTTAGTCCCGATGCTGGCCCGCTGACCAGGCTCCCACCTAGCGGGCAGGGTCAGGAACCACTCAATGGCCGAAAATTCTCTTAAGTATTTTTCCCCCGAGGCGGCTCCGCTAGCCGGGCTCTCACTAGCCGGCAGAGTTGAAAGACCTCTCGGGGAGGCTATGTATTTTTCCCCCGAGGCGGTTCCGCTAGTCGGGCTCTCACTAGCCGGCAGGGTAGGAAGGCCTCTCGGGGAGGCTAAGTGTTTTTCCCTCGAGGTGGCTCCACTAGTCGGGCCCTCACTAGTCGGCAAGGTAGGAAGGCCTCTCGGGGAGGCTGTGTTTTTCCCCGAGGTGGCTCAGCTAGCCGGGCTCTCGCTAGCCGGCAAGTTTGGGGGACCTCTCGGGGAGGCGCTGTGGCTTTTCCACGATATCACCAATAACCGGATTCCCAGCGACACTCGTCGAATATGCAGGGTTGGACATTTCTTTCCGAGCGTGAGCCACGCTCGAAAAGAGCGGGGATTGTGTATAACCCTGTATTCGCCGAGTGGGCCCCCGAGGCCCAAGATATTTTTAGGCCCAATATTTCCAAAGGGCGCGACCCCGGGAGGGCCGGGAGGCCTCCGGCTCGCCCAGACTCTTGTGGGGGTGAGCTGGGAGGGCCGGGAGGCCTCCGGCTCGCCCAGAGCCTTGTGGGGGCGAGCTGGGAGGGCCGGGAGGCCTCCGGCTCGCCCAGAGCCTTGTGGGGGCGAGCTAGGAGGGCCGGGAGGCCTTCGGCTCGCCCAGACTCTTGTGGGGGCGAGCTGGGAGGGCCGGGAGGCCTCCGGCTCGCCCAGACTCTTGTGGGGGCGAGCTGGGAGGGCCGGGAGGCCTCCGGCTTGCCCAGAACCTTGTGGGGGCGAGCTGGGAGGGCCAGGAGGCCTCCGGCTCGCCCAGAGCCTTGTGGGGGCGAGCTGGGAGGGCCGGGAGGCCTCCGGCTCGCCCAGAACTTTGTGGGGGCGAGCTGGGAGGGCCGGGAGGCCTCCGGCTCGCCCAGAGCCTTGTGGGGGCGAGCTGGGAGGGCCGGGAGGCCTCCGGCTCGCCCAGAGCCTTGTGGGTGCGAGCTGGGAGGGCCGGGAGGCCTCCGGCTCGCCCAGAACTTTGTGGGGGCGAGATGGGAGGGTCGGGAGGCCTCCGGCTCGCCCAGACTCTTGTGGGGGCGAGCTGGGAGGGCCGGGAGGCCTCCGGCTCGCCCAGACTCTTGTGGGGGCGAGCTGGGAGGGCCGGGAGGCCTCCGGCTCGCCCAGAGCCTTGTGGGGGCGAGCTGGGAGGGCCGGGAGGCCTCCGGCTCGCCCAGAACTTTATGGGGGCGAGCTGGGAGGGCCAGGAGGCCTCCGGCTCGCCCAGAGCCTTGTGGGGGCGAGCTGGGAGGGCCGGGAGGCCTCCGGCTCGCCCAGAGCCTTGTGGGGGCGAGCTGGGAGGGCCGGGAGGCCTCCGGCTCGCCCAGAACCTTGTGGGGGCGAGCTGGGAGGGCCGGGAGGCCTCCGGCTCGCCCAGAGCCTTGTGGGGGCTAGCTGGGAGGGCCGGGAGGCAGGGGTGAGCGCGGTGCGGTTTGGTGCGGTTTTGGCCCAAACCGCAACCGCACCGCAAGGGCGCGGTTTTGGCCCGAGCAAAACCGCACCGCACCGAAATTATGCGGTGCGGTTTCGGTTTGGTGCGGTTTTTTGCGGTGCGGTTGCGGTTTCGGTGCGATTTTTAGCATGTGATATACATATACACCAAAAGGATAATGTGAGGCAAAATAATTTGTAAAATTTAGGCAAAAACATAGTTACATGAGTTATATTTTCATGAAAAAATATGTAATACATATATTTTTAAAATACAAATACTACAAAATCAACCGCGAGCTAAAAATAGATCTTTATATAATACAATCCTCATGATATTACTGCTTTAGTTGCATATACAATGACACATCAAATACAAATATAATGAATCTAAATGATTTTAAGTCATAGATATGCACAACACTCACATAATTGCAACTTTTTTTATCCTTCAAACATTAAAACATTAAGAGAAATCTAGTGAATACGCATTTACAGTTAGATGAATCATTATGATACTATTTGCACTTAACAAAAGCTTACTAATCTTCAAATTCATCAATAAATCGATAAAGAACAAACAAACTAAACAAAAAAGCAACTATATGCGCTAATATAATTAGTTAATTACTATTATTAATTAATAATTTAAAAGTTATACTTTTATTTATATGTATGTGAGATGTCACAAGTTTATTAAAATTGAAATATGTCAATAGTCGGTGCGGTGCGGTTTTTGCGATTTTCAAGATCCAAAAACCGCACCGCACCGAACCGCGCTCGGTTTGTAAAAGTTCAAAACCGCACCGCACCGAAACTACGCGGTGCGGTTTAAAAATCGGTGCGGTTTGTGCGGTGCGGGCGGTTTTTGCGGTTTGCGGTTTTTTATGCTCACCCATACCGGGAGGCCTCCGGCTCGCCCAACTCCAAGCCGGGTAGGCGGTCTGCGTTTAGCGCCCAAGAGTAGCGGGATTTGGCTATCTGCAGCCCAGTTCAAGGGTATTTTGGTAATCTGGCAGAGCAGTTTTCGGCTATTTGCAGACCAACTTCAGAAATCCTATAAATAAGACCAAGGGGGCACCATTTGGGATGGATCTCATTCTAGGCTAGCTCTCTCCCTCTCTCTCTCCCTCCCCAAGTCTCTCTAGGGGGGTGAGGAGAGCCTTCAGTGGTGCCCAAGCTTAGTAGTGGCTTGGGAGGGGAAGTTCTTAGGGAACTTCCGGGTATGTGGCGGGACCTCCCCACTAAGTCCTTGGTCCAGTCCCTAGTTCCAACACCTTCAACCTAGAGCTCTCCCTTGGGAGGAGTAAGGATTGGTCGCCCCTCGGCTAGCTGAGGGCCCCGAACTCCACAGAGACCAAGTTTTGTTCGCAAGTCTCGGTTTCAACAGATACGTGTGCAAGAAGTCGAACACCTCAGGCGGCTGTGGTGTCACGTTCCATGTCATGGACGAGGCCAAAACCGAGAAATTGATCCTGACTCCCATCATCCTTAACTATCCCGTACAGTTGTTCGAACAGAGCGTGCACGACGTCGGTCTTGTTCAAATGGCTTACGACTTGTACATGTCCCGTTCTGGCAATGTTGATGCCGCCAAGGTGATTCGTTATGCCTGAAAGACTCGATACATGCGTGAAGCAACAATATATCATGGTCACGTGTCGTGGTATTTGGATATGCGCTTATGGGATGCAACACTCAGGAAAACGTCATCGTAGCAGGATCCGACAGTGTTTAATGATTTTCCTTCATTTTTTCAGCATTGCAACGGGTACAATGACACTCTCGGTCCAGTGGAATCAACGCTGACAGGCCTAGTCAACGAATGCATTGCTCGGAGTTTCGTGCTTCAACCGAATGGAAGGCACCATAACTGGGACTCATCTCGCGGCAGACCATCATCACAACGTGTCGGGACATTGACGGATGAGTTCAATGGCAGGAAATTCACCCCCATTGATGGATTGCACTCTGTCATGAACGAGTGCAAACAAATCCTCTCCCATCAATTCACAACCATGACGGACAATGCAAAGCGTCGATTTATTGGTCGGGATTTGCAGAACTGGTACAACGCTTACGGTATTGATACTTCGCCGCTCATCATATACCTTGACAAGTGCTGCGATGATCGGGAATGGATAGAAGACTTCAAGAACTTCTTTGTTCTCCTTGACAATCATCACCTGATCACGAGGTACAAGGATAATTCGAATGACACGGATCGTGCTCGGCACGAACAATTTATGGCTGTCGTAGTCGAAATCATTGTTGGCAATGGACATGCTTCAATGCGGGAAGGCTCCATCATTGAGGCTGAATTGGATGCATTGTTGGATCGCATTAAAAAGTGAGAAATCGAGAATGATGTGCCACCTTCCAAGCGCATTGTGACGAGCAAACTTCTCGCTTGCCACAAGACGTAGAAAAAACACACAAGAAATTGCTTAACGTCGCCAGCAGGCGCGTCGACCACCATCGTGGATCGCTTCTTTCATTCGACTCTGCGTCGTGGATCAGGGAAGAGCGAAAACTTATGGTACCATGGACGAGCCATTTGCCCGGAGACTATATCCCTAGATGGAGGGATCATGTTGCTCCATGTAGTGGTCGCTTTTCATCAAGTCACCATAAGAAATCTCGCAGCCTCAACGCATTGGGCAATGAACGTTAGTCGACATTACAAGGGATTAATCTCTGGGAAGCTGTGTTGAACACTTCACCAATGATCAACCCCTTCGAACGTTGCTTACTTCGAATGGTTGCTCTCAAATTTCTTTATCCCGATGAACTGCTGGATCTGAAGGATTTCCCCCATTGAATCCTTGCATATTCCACAATTGCATCAATATATTCTGTTCTTGTCTCGGCTTTGCATAACACTAATTTCGTTTTCAAATGGTTCATTCGGACGAAATATGAACAGGTTCTTAAACAGCACTTGGAGGATATGGTTGCCCAGGCCCGATTCAGATTGCCCATTCAACGAGCAGTGCCCAAATGCACCATCATTACTGCCCTGAATCAGGCTGCGTCATTGATTGCTCCAATGCATGCGCACCCGGCTGTTAGTTTATGTAGTTGGAAGAGACTTTCACCACAACAACAACTCGAATCATCACCTTGACAACCGATGCCGATCACAAGTCAAGTCAACCTCATGCATCAGATCTGCATTCCGCACCCGAACAAGTCATTGAAGGATCAACGGACGATATCATTGATCGAATTGTTAAAATAGAGATTGATGTTGGGCATGCCAACAACATTCACTGGACCAAAGTGGTTGCCCCAGCGTACGCCCGCATTGTTGCGCGTCGTGAGGATCTACTTCAGATGACCCACAAGGAGATTCAAAATCATTGGGAATATCTTGCATGTCTCAAAAGGAGAGGGGCATCAACCTCATCGAGAACACCAGGTCGTCATTCCGGATTGCTATCGCATACCAAAGCGCAGAAGGAGCTCGGTTATCAAGGCTCCCTCAACATTCCACCATCGCCACTTGTTAAACCACCATTGCCAGCTGCAACTCCGACCACCCAGAATTCAACTCAACCAGCATCTTCTGCAGTCATCGCGACGACGGAGGAACTTGCTGCGGGCAGCTTGTCTGCTGTCAGCGAGATTGTTTCGTGTCCTCCATTCATGGTCAATCAAAATATGCCTACTTTGAATCAGATAATGGAGGTCATCATCCCCGACCCATCTACAGGGGAGCCATTTTTCCAAGCGGAGAAGGAGCTACTCAATTACTTACTAACTAGTCCAGCAGAGCGCTCCCATGCGAAATCGACGACTGATGATCAAATGTCTTGGAAGAGCCTAACCAAGCATTTCATGTACTGGGCGCGAGTCGCGCGGGTGTTGAGGATAAACCAGTTTCGAGTTCTATCCAATGGGCAGCTCAAGCAAAAGATGAAGGATAATAACAAGAAAAAGAACTTGCAACAATCTGTGTGAACACCGGACATGCATGTTTTTTATTGTTTATATTTCTCCGAGAAGAGCGACCTCGACTATGTTGGGAGCATCTTCATCTCCGTGGAGATCCATTTGACTCTCCGCGAAGATCCTTTTGGATCTCTCCGTGAAGAACTTTTTGATCCAGGAGTCGCACATTGATATTGACGATGATTTTCTAATGTTTCTGTAACGACCAAACTTTTAATTAAAGGAATATAATCAGATTTCGAGAGGCCATGGATGCTCTCCTGACGAACAAATACGTCGAAGATTGTCACGTTGAGGCCTACGCAAAGATCTTGACTTTGCATAGAGAGAAGGATGAAGAAGTGTATCGTCCGTTTATGTATATCAGTCCTAACCTTTTGGTATGATCTCTACCTGTGCTTTGTACATTATAAATTCCGTCTGCATTGCTAAAAAATGTTTCAATTTATGTAGTTGCACTACCCATCGTCCAAGGATGCAGAATCTACGGTTGTAGCTCCTTTCCTCAAGGACATTACCAAGGAGAATCGCGCCAATATCCCAATGATTCTAATGTCAGTATGTTATAGCCAACACTGATTTTTATTGGGGAGTCTTGTTAAAGAGAAGAAGTGGCTCGTACATGACTCTCTACGTAACCCCAAGCGGAAAGATACCGCTAAAAAAGTTGTAAGTACAATTCATTGTCATGCAATGTAGTAGTGTACATTACGTAGCATGCAATGTAGTAGTGCACATTACGTAGTTACTAATTAAAAGAAAATAGGTATGCTAACTAATTCACCTAGAGGGGGGGGGGGGGGGTGAATAGGTCTTTTGATATTTACTTGATAATTATGGCCTGTTAAAAAAAACTATTTTAGTCAGAGAATCAAGCAACTCAGAAAGCACACAAGTATGTATAGAGGTTCCTCAAGACAGGGTGTCTTGAGTAGTCATTTTTCCCCCTTCACCTTTCTAACAATGTGTTAGACAAGGCCAACTCCTCCAAACTCGGCTCAAAGAGCTTACAGCACAAGTTCCTCAGAACTTCTCAGATCAAGGATGATCCTACCTCAGGACAAGAGCCCTACAACTCAGAGCTATCACTAGCTCCTACCTCAGGCACAGCATCCCTACAAACTCAGAGGAAAACACCTCCTACAGCTCAGACCACCTCCTGGTCCTACCTCAGGCAACAAGCCTTACAACTCAGAGGAAAACACCTCCTACAGCTCAGACCACCTCCTGGTCCTACCTCAGGCAACAAGCCTTACAACTTAGAGGAAAACACCTCCTACAGCTCAGACCACCTCCTGGTCCTACCTCAGTCAACAAGCCTTACAACTCAGAGCTATCACCAGCTCCTACAATCTCAGGCAAACCAGCCCTACAAACTCAGGCAAAAAGCCTTACAGAAAAAGATGTTTTAAGAAATTTTCTACAGCAGAAATACTCTCCTGTAGATCCTGCACCGTCTGTGCTTTCCTGTAGCTGAAGATGTTGATAACAGCTACCACTTGATCTTCCTCTTCAATAGAAGGGTGGAAGATCACCTTGCCCCTTCTGGTGGAGGAGCTATCTTCTTCTCTCTGTTTCTTCTTCTCTTTCAATGAGCAGGAAGAAAGACGAGAGCAGTAGCCGTTAATGGCGAAATTAGATTTTGCACGCAACTGGCCGGGGGATGGAAAATGCCCTAACACTTTCCTTTATACTTCTTTTATCTTCAACGAATCTAATTTGATCTCCCAAGAAGTATGGGAGAGATCGGTGGTCCCCTGTAGCTTTTCTGCAACTTGCCCTAGCCGCAGGTCCCGCCGCCCTACTTATCTGTAGAGAAGGTCTGCGTTCGACGAACACACTACACTCTGCGCTCAACGAACCCGCTGCATCCTGCGTTCGACGATCTTGCCAAACTCTGCGTTCGACGAACTTGTCAAACTCTGCGTTCAACGATCGGCCTTGTCTATGCGTTCGACGATCTTCCTCGTCTCTGCGTTCGACGAACGACACTCTGCGTTCGGCGATCGACACTCTGCGTTCGACGATCGGCCTTGTCTCCGCGTTCAACGATCTTCCTTGTCTCTGCATTTGACGAACGACATTCTGCGTTCGACGAACATGCCAGATCCCAGCTAATTCTTCTATCTCGTCTCAGCGGTCGACGAACTTTGTTCTGCGTTCGACGAAGAGCTCTCTGCGTTCGACGAACACGCCCTTTGTGCCTTCTCAGCGGCTCCTTCTCTGGTCTCGTCTCAGTGGTCAACGAACTGAGTTCTGCGTTCGAAGAACGACACTCTGCGTTCGACGAACACGCGATTATCAGCTGTTTCTTCTATCTCGTCTCAGCGGTCGACGAACTATGTTCTTCGTTCGACGAACGACACTCTGCGTTCGACGAATCTTATCAGCTGAGACAATTTTTTCTGTCTACTTAGGAGAAGATTTCTCCTAACTTTAGGTCTTGATTAACCCTTCCTCTTGAGTCACTTAAGCCTGTTTAACTTACAAAAATAAAGCTGTATCAAATACAATATACTTAGTATTAGAAGTGATGCCTCTTCAAATCAAGGGAACATTGAGGGCAATATTCCCAACACTAATGTAGGAACATATTTGTGATAATGCAGATTTCTGTGCTCTAGAAGGCGACAACGAAAAAGTCCACGCAGTATTCTCGAAGTGGAGTATCAACTTGACTACTGGTATACCACAACAGGAGAACTCCGTGGACTGCGGTATCTTCGTTATGAAGTATATGAAGCACATAGCGAAGGCAAAGTTGATAAGTTGGACGATTGAGCAGACAGACATACAAAAATGCCTATGTTTAGAGCCCAGATCTGTACAGAAATCTTTAAATATTTTGTGGATATTGATGTAAATTTAGAAAAATTATTCTTGTACATTTGCAATGTTTGTCTATAATAGCAATTATTCCATGAATGAATAACGTTTTCAAATAGTTCAAAATGTGCATAATTATAGGTTTAAATGAACTCCGCGCAAATCCAAAATGTTCTCCGCGGAGATCGAGAAGGGTCTCCGCGGAGATCCAGAAGATTCTCCGCTGAGAGCAAATGATTCTCCGCGGAGAGCCAAAAGGTCTCCGCGGAGACCCAAAAGGTTCTCCGTAGAAAACTATTTGGATATCCGCGGATACCCAAAAGGTTCTCCGCGGAAAACCATTTGGATATCCGCGGAAAACCCTTTGAATATCCGCAGAGAGTCATGTGGATCTCCAAATTATAGTCGCGATGATAAGAATTGTCACTACAAAGAGCATTACTCTCTTCAACCCTCCATTTTTTTCTTCCTTTCTCTCTTTTCTCCCCCTCTCTCCCCCTTTCCTTCTACTCCCCCTCTCTTTCTTTCTCTTCCCTCCCCCTTTTCCCCTCATACAGAGTAGAACCAGGCGGCGCCCAATTAAATATCGGGCGAGCTAGTTCAAAAAAACTGCGATCCCTCCCTTCTTGTTTTCCCGTTAAAAAATGGAAGGAAGCAAGGGCGAGGAGGCGTTCGATGCCTTGGGCTTGAATCCCCAGCTCTTCATCAACGACATTCTCAACATGGTCGACGACGTCGTCGACGCTGCCTTCGATTTCTATCACCAGTAATCTTCTCCCTGCTTTCCTCCTCTCCGAGTACCTTTTATGCTCTGTTCACTTCATCCGATCTCAAGCTTTTCTTACACCAGGGAAGCAGTGAAGATCTTAGGTTCTGGAGGTGTTGGATGTTCGATGACGTCGGAGGATTTGGTTCGGGTATGTGCAATTTTATGGATATACATCAGTCCATGGTTTATACTTAGTTCCCCATTTTTTTGGGTAGGAGTTCCCGTATTATTGTGTGCGTGGAATTCGTTGAACTAAAGATAGCTCTTTTTACAAAGGGGGTATTAATCTTCGTACATGCATCCGACGGTTTAGCTTTTGTAGTGAATTAAGGATATTCCTACCAACTGCTTAATGCTGCGGAAGGATTATATGGTTTTTGATATATTATGGCGGCTTTTGGGATCTGAGAGGTAGTATTCAAAATCGTGCACACGAAAGTTTAATCTAGTGATTGTTGAGATGCCTGTCTAGAGATTAAAAAAGGTACAAAATCTTAAAATGTGATAGTTTTGTGTTTTGACTGTAGGGGTAGCATTGACTTGAGTTGGAGTGAGTCGACCTTATCTTTAATCAAAATTCAAACAGTTTGTTTTTCGGTCCAGCCAAGTTGAAATTGAGTTAAGTACATTCTATTGAAGTCAACTTCTGATCCAGTTCGAGTCAAATCAATTAACTTAATGATTTTATTATGAAGACTTTTTTTATCCGTCTAAATATCACCATTATGTTAGAGGAATAGTGGAAGTGACATTTATCCTACATAAGATAATATAAACTAAACTTTGAGCATTTGAGCATGTGCAATGAAGGTTAGGAAAATCACCAAATAGACGAATTGCCAAAGGATTTGAGATAACAGGGGTTAGATCTAAAGTAACGTGATCAAAGTTGTTCAAAGTGATTTACAAAATTTAGGTTCAACACATCATGAAACACTTTAATAAACTGGAAATGGGAATTAATAATACAGACTCCCCTAATATTTGAGATGAGGCTATTGTTGATGATGTACTCATATACTTATGTGTATATATGTTTTGAAACGTACACACGAGCATATATATATATATATATATATGTATATATGGAAAAAAGATACTTAGATTAATATAAATAACTATACATTCTCATGCAATCATTTCAATTTAGTCTAGACCCAAGAGAGAAAACTGAAACAACATAACATTGACCCCCTCCTTTAAAAACTAATAGCAAGAACTTTCAAATCTTCCATTTTATTGCATCCCACCAATAGAGGGTGCCTGTCCTCAAGCACCCTATTATTCTTCTCAATCCAAACATGCCGTACTGCAGTCGTTAATCGAAGAAAATTACCACACCCATCTCAACACAATATTTAAAATGTTGCAAGTATGCCTTAATAACCCATATCATAGAATCCACAACTAGATGATCCGTGTTTCTCAATCACCTTGCATAATACATATGCTAGGTTGTCAATGCATAATCCCGTACTCCACATGTGCCACATATCAACAATCTATCAAGAATAGCTCTCATCATTAAAAAAGAGCATTTATGAATATCTTTTCACCGAGACTATATCGGCCCATGGAACAAGATCTCGAGCAAACACAATACAAGGCCAATGGTAATGAGTAGTTACTCTGTGATGAACCCTCCTAAACCCAGTAATATATGAAGCAACTTTGTAATAGGAATGATAGCAATTTCCTCAACAACTCTTGCCAAACCCCCCTAATGATGAAGGTGGCTCACCTTCACATAATTAGTACATCTGGCACCTTGAGATCCCCATCAATAAGAGCGGCCTTCCCAACCCAGCCTGTTATCAAGAATCAATATCCTTACTAAGTCCATAAGTTAGTCAAAAGGCCATCAA
The DNA here is from genome assembly GCA_033032865.1 of Dactylorhiza incarnata. Taxonomy (NCBI): domain Eukaryota; kingdom Viridiplantae; phylum Streptophyta; class Magnoliopsida; order Asparagales; family Orchidaceae; genus Dactylorhiza; species Dactylorhiza incarnata. The sequence goes on along the minus strand of JAWHQI010000255.1, from coordinate 2,277,980 downwards.
TAATTTTCCTTCTAATCACTGAAAAAACAATGACTCAGATGACCCAACATTAATTTTAAAGTCTCTCAATCATTATTGTCCACCAATTGATCCCCATTCTGAACATATTTATTCCAAATCTATTCAGAACACATCGATGTTATAGTGAAGAATTACTAAAAAGTTTTGGGATGGAGGCCTCCAAGGCACCTACTAAAGACTACAAACCAGCCCTCCACTCATTTTTTGACCGACAATGACCGGATCAATTAATGGCATGCATTCCTCCCTACCAAATACAGTTAAAACACTCCCGCTCAATAAAACTGGTCACCCTTATTAAAATAAATACTACATGTATCCACAAATCTAATATTCCCCCTCTAACCAGTTGAATTCTCCCATCAAATGACAACAACTGAGCCTGCCAGTCTTCAAGTCTACGTTGAGGAAATTGGATCACGAAAATCAGCTTTTGTACCATAATTAATTGATAACATAAGTCCCGAGTGTTGGAACCAAAAAAATTCTAGTTCAAAATGTTCGGACCAAGGTGTAGCCCAAGGTTACTGAACCCGTGGTCGAACGCTACAGATCTAATGGTTAGAGCAAGAGAGAGAATCGAACTGTCTATAAACACGACCCGATTGCTGTAGCAAGGAGGTCCCGCCACGTACCCGGAAGTCGAAAAGAATTTCCACTCTAAAACCAAATGGTTGAGCTTGGTACGAGGAAGGCAAGAACTTGGCGAGTATGGAACTTGGGGGGGGGGGGTCTCAACGTGCCATTTCTGGTACCCATGAGGTCCTATTTATAGACAAATCCAGGGGGGGGGGGGGGGTATTGGTCTGCAAATAACCATCCCTGACGAAATTTCAGGAAGGTTTTTGGAGGCTGCCGAGTTGATATCTGGAGGCTGCCGAGTACCTTACATGAGGATGTCGAGTACTCTCCTGGCGAGGTCTGCGAATAGCCGCAAGGATGCCGAGCTGAACGGTCTGCGAATAGTCGTCCCCGACACACGAGAGGTGGAGAAGAGTCGACACCTCCCAAAACATTCGCTAGACGAGCGAGTTCAACTGGAGGAGGTGGAGAAAAGTCGACACCTCCCTGACCATTCGCTAGATGAGCGAGCTCAACTAGGAGAGGTGGAGAAAGGTCGACACTTCCCAGGAGTGGAGCTCAACTGGAGGTGGAGAAAAGTCGACATTCCCCAGACCATTCACTAGTTGAGCGAGCTCAACTGGGAGAGGTGGAGAAGAGTCGACACCTCCCAGGAGTGGAGCTCAACTGGAGTAGGCGAAGAAGAGTCGATACCTCCCAGGAGTGGAGCTCAACTGGAGGAGGTGGAGAAGAGTCGACACCTCCTAGACCATTCGCTAGACGAGCGAGCTCAACAGGAGGAGGTGGAGAAAAGTTGACACCTCCCAGGCCATTCGCTAGACGAGCGAGCTCAACTGGGAGAGGTGGAGAAAGGTCGACACCTCCCAGTAGTGGAGCTCAACTGGAGGTGGAGAAAATGAATCACTTTTACCTGAGTGTTGTCCCCATCACCTTTTCTTGGTACGTTTTCAGGAGGGAGAGGCTCCTGGGGATCCAATGGCCAACATACAAGTGAGGTGCTGCGACCGACTTTGTAGGGGTATGGACTTATTATGACTCTCAGCACACGAGACGTTGTCCCTAAAAATCATTTGGGAGGGAGAGGCTCTCGGGGGGGGGGGGGGGGGTGGTCTAATAGGCCAACATACATGTGGAGAGCTGATCTCGTCCGACTTTATAGAGGTATGGGCTTACTAGGACTCTCAACACGCGCGTCGTTGTCCCTAAAAATCATTTGGCAGGGAGAGGCTCTCGGGGGGTTTACTAGGCCAACATACAAATGAAGAGCTGATCTCGGCCGACTTTGTAGAGGTATGGACTTACTAGGACTCTCAACACGCGAGGCGTTGTCCCTAAAAATCATTTGGGAGGGAGTGGCTCTCGGGGGGTCTACTAGGCCAACATACAAGTGGAGAGTTGATCTCGACCGATTTTGTAGAGGTATGGACTTACTAGGACTCTCAGCACGCGAGACGTTGTCCCTAAAAATCATTTGGGAGGGAGAGGCTCTCGCGGGGTCTATTAGGCCAACATACAATTGAGGAGCTGATCTCAACCGACTTTGCTTGGGTATGGACTTACTAGGAGTCTAGGACTCTCAGCACACGAGGAGTTATCCCTAAAAATCATTTGGGAGGGAGAGGCTCTCGGGAGGTCTACTAGGCCAACATACAAGTGAGGAGCTGATCTCGGCCGACTTTGCAGGTGTATGGACTTACTAGGACACTCAGCACACGAAGCGTTGTCCCTAAAAGTCATTTGGGAGGGAAAGGCTCTCGTGGGGTCTACTAGGCTAACATACAAGTGAGGAGCTGATCTTGACCGACTTTGCAGGGTTATGGATTTACTAGGACTCTCAGCACACGAGGCGTTGTCCCTAAAAATCATTTGGGAGAGAGAGGCTCTCGGGGGGTCTACTAGGCCAACATACAAGTGAGGAGCTGATCTCGGCCGACTTTGCAGGGGTATGGACTGATGTGCATGTGAGATATGTGAAATCAGCCATTGTAGTTGTCTAGCTGAACAAAGAAAATGAAAATCTAGAAACATAAAGCATGAAGATAAGAGTAAGATGAAGCGTCCCCACTATGGGAAGAAGGGGCATGAGCAAGATAAGTGTTGGGACTTGTATCCCAACTTGGTTCCTCCGGGTTGGAGTCGTGACACTGATGGAAAGTATGTGAGATCACAAACAACTATGCATGATGATGGGAGTCCATCAGAGCTAGCTCGCCGCAAGGCGGGGCCCATACTCGTATATTCGCGAAGGAAGACTTGATCGGATTGGCGATCCGACCCCACAGTTGCGTCCGACTCGCAACGTCTTCCTTCTTCCCTTGTCAATTTCGCAGGGTTCGTTGATCTCGACAGAGGACACACTGATTCCTTCCAGCGTGCCACATGCTTTTCAGATACTGAGCCCGATGCTCAAGTTTCCTCTCTCCTCCCATTTTGAGCCGCACACCATCACACTTCCTCCATCAAGCGCACTTCTACTATTTATGTCTCTTCGATCCCTGCGCAACTGTCAGTTCGAACCCATCACCACGTCGAGACAAGCTACGCACCATCTCCTTTCGCCGAATTAATGGATTCAGCTATTAATTAATTAATTCATTCCTTATTGAATTAATTACTCCTTTGGCATAGAGGTGAGTTTCGACGAGCAAGACCACACTCATGCAATGCTTTAAAAGTTATTAGAGATCTCAGAGGCATTGCGAGCGATGTTGTGCTGCCCCGTATGACCAGTCGGCTAGGCCCCAACGCCAACTGACAATGGGCAATGGAAGATCGTCGCAGACCAAAAGAAGACGAGTAACATTGGACTGCGTCAATCATTGGACCGATCAGGGGCTTGATCCGAACAGAGTGCGTCACTCCACTTGCTCTTGCACACCCCACTGTCCTTCTGACAGTCATTGCATGATTGTTTCCACTTCAGCCCTCCTCGTAGTTGACGCAGCAGGCCCCTATGCTTACCAGCCCGATGGTTAAGCTACAATAAACCGGTCAACCACCAACCTTCGCGGTTTTCCTCCATCAAAACCCTCGCCCTCTATCCTCGTGCCCACGCTCCTAGTCCCCAAGCACTAGAGCTCACCGCCGCCAATTACCAAATGTGTCGACGCCATCTCAATGTAAGCAACTACCCCACGACAACATCACTGCCCTCCACACCCGCTGCAAGCACGACATAATCTTACTGCTTGTTAACATCTCGGCCTCGACAACTAGTTTTAAGGTGTTATTCTGACTGGAAATAAAAGAACCCGTTGATCCAACAATAGGAGTCTACTTCCGAGCTTAAGGACAAGCTTGAATTGAAGGGGGATGGAATGTTATGGTATTAAGAAGTATTTTATTAATGTGGTCTTTTCTAGTCTTATTAATCGAGTCTATATTATGAGTCTTGGGGAGTCCTTTTATTTGGAGTCTTTTACATGTTTTAATTATCCAAAATGTTAAAGGGACATTTTGCATAAGTGTCTTTTGTAAGTTTTTTATGGATCCATTGAGTCATGTTATAGGAATCAAGCAAGAGTCACGTTCACTTTTTCTCCTCTCACCCCTCCCATAGTTATGCTAAAGGGTTTCTATGCGCCCCCTTGAGCCCCGTCTCCGGTAGCTATGACAAAGATCCCGCTTATCCTCCTCTTCATTACGGTTGCCTCTAGGACGCTCCCCTCTAGGATTAAGATCCCCCCAATTCCTCCAGCTCCTCAACTCCGACTGCGAATCTCAACAAGGTTTGTAACATAAGCATGGCATGTGTTGATTCTGTGTAATTAGGTTTTTATGTGCTCCCATTCTTCATTTATCATTGTTTTGTGTGCTAAAGAAATAGTCCTCATTCATAAACTTTGATCCACTTTTATTTTCAGTACTATAAGGTCAAACGATTTAATAAATTGTAAATGCTTCACATACATTTTTTTTCAGTTCTGTAAACAGTTCGTAGGGCTTCATGCCGCTGTTGATGATGACAGCTTCATGCTATGTTTGGTCCACAGGCTTCTGTTGTTAAAAATTCAATATTTGTGAACTTTCTTTCATTATTGTGTTAGCACTTGATCTGGCTTCATGCTGTACGGTAACCACTACTTTATGCAGTTAAAAACAAATATTTGTGGAATGTTGAATCTGCACAAGTTCTCTGGGGTAGTTTTCTATTTGAATGCTATTGCAATCAATCTTAGGTCCGTTCGGTTTGACGTAATTGAGGCTTCACAATTTTAATTGGAGGTCTAATTCTAATGAAAATGGACATCTAATTATAATTCTGTGCCCAATTCCATCCAAACAAATAGACCCTTAAAATTTTTATGCACTAGATCACTTATTTGGAACATTTTACCACGCTTAATGATCTCAGTGTCTATGTTTTTTAGGGGATTTCCAATCTTCGGTTTTTGGTGGAAGCCGTTTTGGATAAGCAAATGAGCATTTGGGAGAAATACTGCCTTGGTCATTGTTTTTCAGTCCCCGAGACATTTGTCTTGCCAAAAAATGTATGCTTTTCTAGATTTTTTTACATATTAACATTTCGTAGGTACTTCTCTGAATAAAGATTATGATTTTCCAAATTAATGTGTGTTCTTTTTGTGATTTGAATAATGATTTACAAAGATATTCTAATCCTATAAAAAGTCCATCATAGTTTTCTCTTTTCAAGTTAAGTTAAGCTGAAGAATTTCTGTTGACATCACACGGATACTTCATATAAAAGATTTGCTGTTTTTCCTTGTTCTTCAGTAATTTCAAGCTGACAAGGCTCCGGTGAGATTCTGGCACTATAGCTTTTCCTCTTTATATAAGCATACAGAAACTCAGTCAACCCTTTCATCTGTTCATATAGTTCTTTATCTTTTCACATAAGCATATAAGAGCTGTTATAACTTAATGTTACTGTTAGCTGTGTGAAGGAAAGAAGACATTTAGCATTTCAAGTTTTAGTATTTGTCATGGTTTTTAGTTGGATCAATCAAAACCTTCAAATTCGCAGAAATTAAGTTGAATATTCTGATTTTTTTCTGAATATTAATATACAACTTCGACTTAAAAAGCTGCAATTTTGTGGAATTCACTATAAACTGTTGATTTTTCCCTGTTAACACTTCTAGCACTTGCATTTACATCAACAATAAAAGATCGAAGACTTAATCAAACTTATTTCACCAGCAATTCTCATCCGGGAACTGCTCAATTCATCCGGAACTTCCTGATGAGCAACTCGATTTGCAGTTGGATAGCTTAAGGATGAAGCTTGCAGCAGTAAGTTTAGGCAATCATGTCTTTTTATTTTCCTTTTGAAGCAAATTTTAAGAGACACATGTCTTTGTGTTAGTATTTACTAATTAATGTTTCATGTATTTCATTAATTTATGTTTTTTCCTCCTTACCCCACTCGTATATAGTAGAGAGGCTCATTGTATTCAATTAAGAAAAGAAATTAAACATTTCAACATGATATCAAAGCCTCCTTAGGGTGAACTCCCACATGCGTTCGTCTTCCCGCATCCCGACTGCGCCGACTCTGCCTCCCGCTTTGTTTCTGCATCTCGACTCCCGCCTCCCGCTCGACTTCCATTGTGCGACCCGCCTCGTCCTGCCTCCCACAAGCACCGATTCTCATAGCACGTCCCGCTTCCAGTCGGCTCTCGGCCGATCCTTCAACCCCCGCCGGATATGGTGATCTAACCCTATTTTCTACGTCATTTTCTCTTCTTTTTGAGGAGTTGATTCTTCCTCTATCTTCATGGATCTTGGTTCTCTCTTCTTTCTATGAGCAAAGCTTAGAGGTCCATCTCTTGGTTTACCCCTTGATTCTTTGATTTCTATTCTTGGATCATCATGCCGGGGAACGGAGAATCTCCTACTATCTCTTCCAGCATCGAGGCTTCTTCCTCTACCTTGATTTATGGAGGATCTACCCTGTCAAGTCATGATTATGCCTCAAATCACTACTATACACCTGTATGGCTCTAATTGCCTCTCGTGGGCTAGATCTATTACTCTTGGCTTGAAGAGCAGACAAATGTTTGATTATGTTAATGACACTACACCGGCGCCTGCCCAAACTTCTCCAGATTGGTTGCAATGGGAGTCTGAGCACTCTTTGGTCATGTCCTGGCTTACGAACTCCATGGTGGAATCCATTGTCTGAAATTATTTATTCTTGGATACTGCGACAGATATATGGAAGAGGGTTGAGGCTACTTATTCATGCCGAGGGAATGCAACCCTAATCTTCCAATTGCAACAGAAGATCTTTCTCATGAGACAGAGTGATTGTCCTCCTTCGGTCTACTACTTAAAGTTCACTCAGCTTAATCTGGAATATGATCACTTTGACTCTCTCACCCTGGTGTTTCCCGAGGATGAAGTCGTCGTTCTAGACCGGGAAGAGTGCAACTGGGTCTTTGAATTTCTACATGGACCACATCGGGAGTTCGATCAGATCAGTGTTCAGATCCTTGAGATCTCTCATACTCCCTCTCTTCCAGAAGTGGATAGCCTTGTACAACAAGAGTTTGATCGGCGACAGACTTGGCTACCTGACTCGGTTTCTGAGGGCTTTGCCTTGGTTGCTCAGTATGGTGCTGGTAGCAGGGCTCCACATGACTTCAGATCGAAGCCCACTGATAAAGATCATCTATTTTGTGACTACTGCAGGAAATCTCGTCACTTACGGGACATATGTTTCATGCTTCATGACTTCTATCCACCGAGAGACGGTTCTGCACCGAGAGGGGGTCGCGACTATGCTCGCTCTCAGTGCCGATCATCTTAATCTAGGGCTTCTCACCTTTCTGATGCCTCAGAGGAGGTCTTGCCCTGTGCTGGCCCTGACTCTGCTAATCTTTTAGTGGTTATATCTACTGATGAGATACATGTGTTCTGCCGCTTGATGCATGAACAATCTACTGAGCCGTCCACATCTTTGTCCACATATGCCCATCAGGGACTACCAAGTGCTCATGTTGCATCCACTCGCTCTTCTACCCACTGGATCACTGATTCTAGAGCTGCATATCATATGACCGGTTCTGCTACAGGTTTTGTGTCCTACCCTTTTCTTGTATGTGTTGGGTCCAGCGTTCCTTCACTTGACCCGTAGCGCTTTTCCAACTTCCTTAAAGAAAAAGTAGCGCCCTTCCCATCAGTCCGGGCTATTGGGACAGTTGGTTGCGCTTGATCCTACAAGTGGTCTCAGAGGAGGTTGCGGGTTCGAGGCCGGGGGGCGCTGATTAAATCCTGAAATTATTGATCCTACAGTATGGTAGAGACTAAGACTGATATCGAGTCGATTTCGATCGATTCTGGCTCGACTCGAAATCAAAATTTTTGACTCGGAGTCGGCTAGAAATCGAAATGAATTTCGAGTCGAGCCGTCTCGACTTGAAATCGACTCAATTCCGAACCGACTCTGAGTCAATTTCGAGTCGGCTCGAAATTAATTTTTTTTTAATAAAAATTAAATTATTATAAATTTTATAATTAATATTTAAAAAGTGTTTTTAAATCATGTACATATTCAGTATTTCACATCCCATGTTATTTTATTAGGCAATTTTTTTTATAGTGAAATCATATCAAATAGCCCCCAAAATAAATTATAGATTTGATGAAAATATTTCCCAAGAAGTTAGTACAGATGTTATCAATACTAGAGTCAAAACATATCTCCAATTCTCCATTAACTTTGTCAAAATACCATTCAAGAATCCTAAGTCCCAACAGGTCATTCAAACACGAAATTAGCTATCAATAATAGATCAAAAATGCATCTATAAGTGATCAATCTCAAGCAGCAAATTGAAATACTAAGATAATATAGGGCAGGGTTGGAGGATAGTTGTTCACCAAAAAGAGATAATTCCGCTCCCAAATCGACCTGATATCAAGTCTATTTGAAGATCGCACCTCCCAAAGTCGTCGACCTCCTTTATCCATGGCCAAATTATCACATTACAAATCCAACTCACATAAATAACATAGTAGAACTCTTGAAAAGTTTTAAATGTAAACATAAATAAAATCTTCATAAAACGCCATAACTCCCATGCAACTTTGCATCCTGGCTGCTCCAAATATATCCTTAGTTTCATTAGTCTTCCTCACTTCCTAATCAAAATATAAGAAACATCAAATGATAAATACAATTGAATACCTGATATAATTTACATAACATATAAGTATATATCATATTACAAATCTAACTCACCAATTGAATACCTGATATCAGTAGAATAAACAAACATAATAGATATTAATAAAGATTACCCATCACTACCACCAAAAAAGCTTGAATATGACTATTTGAATATTTGACATCCACAGTCCACACTCCAGATCTTGCACACATGCAATAAAGAACAAGGGTAAGATATACAGATCAACAACTGGAAAAAACAATTATATGCTTCTAAACATGTGTCTATGAACCATCATTTTTTTGCCCTCCTCTGAACCCTCATTTTTTTGCACTCAAGATGAGGATTAAATCACATATTATTGTATGTCACATAAAAGAGAAAAAAAAACCTAAATGCAAGTTTAATCTCATTCATTAGTAGAAGTCCCAACGACCTCATCCGGTAGAGGACTTGTTAAGTCATCCACATCAAACTATGATTGTAAAACACAATGTCAAATAATATAAATATAATTGAGTACTGTTGAAACATTTGTGAATAAATAAATTTGAGTACTTAGAGAGGTACATTGACATAATGCTTATGTTGGGACCAAATCCAATTTGAAGAGAGATTTAGGTTACGACTTTCGCTTTTCAGCGAGGGAGGCGTGCCGACTGCCGTGATCGGTTCTCAAATCTCAAGAGAAATAAATTGTATATTGAAATATTGGTATCTCCCGAGAGGATTTGACGTGCCCACAGGGAAATTGCAATCAATGTCATTATGTCAATGCTTTGGAAAGTGCAAACTGAAATTTTGGAATAAATTAAATGAAAAGGTGGAAAAGTTAATAGCCCATCAACCCATGTCCCCCCTAGCCGGCAACAGTGACTTTAATAAATAAATAAATATTTAATTCGAGCCGGCTCGAATCAATAATCGAGCGATTCAAATGAGTCTCGAAATCGATTTCGAGCCAATTTTGATTCGATTCAATTTGATTTGGATTTTTTATTTCGAGTTCGATTCGAATAAAAACTCGAGCGATTTTCGAGCGACTATCGATTTTCGAGCGACTATCTATTTTCGATTATTATGCTCACTCTTATTAGAGACAATGTGAGTATTGCAGATGTATCCTTCTGTCCTATTACTGGAAAAGGATCCATCCCTTGCTCCTCTCTCACACTTTCTTTTGTTCTTCATGTTCTTTAGTTTATTCGTAACCTTCCCTCCATTAGTCACTCAACTAATTCTATGAACTGCTCTATGACTTTTTCCCACCTCTTGTGTGTTTCAAGACATGAAGACACGAAATGTGATTCCCTATACTAGACGTTGCGATGGCCTCTACATGTTTGACTCTTCCAGCCATACTTCACCATCACAAGCTCTTCATGTTGATCAGTCTTCTATTTTGGATTCCTGACATTGCTGTCTAGGACATCCTTATATCAATTCTATAAAACTTTTATTTCCCACTATGTCGTCGTTGTTATTAGACAATTTTCACTGTGATGTATGTGAACTAGGAAAACACCGTCGGACTTCTTTTAATCATATCTCTTCTCCAAGCTTTATACCTTTTGTTATTATTCATAGTGATGTTTGAGGGACATTCCCCGTTGCTTCAATTTCTGGGTGTTTTTGGTTTGTTACTTTCATTAGTTGTTTTTTGCACTACTTTTAATGAAAACAAAAAAATGAAGTGTTTCCGTTATTTCATCATTTTTAAAAATGATAGCCACTCAATTCAATGCCACCATTAAAATTCTTCATACTGACAATGGTCGTGAGTACATTGATTCACAGTTTGACTGATATTTAAGTGACCTTGGCATGATCCACCACACATCTTATGTCTACTCACCTGCTCAAAATGGTGTGGCAGAACGCAAGAATCGTCATCTTCTGGAAGTTTCCACGTGTCTCTTACTTAAGATCATCTTTTGAAATACTATCGGGGGGAAGCTGTTCTCATAACAACTTTATTAATTGTATGCCTACAAGGGTTCTTGGGAATAAAACGCCTCTTCACACTCTTCAGGTTCCTCCCACTACCCTTCATCCTTGTGTCTTTGTATTGTGTGCTTCATTCACATAGATAAAAAAACTAAACTTGACTCCCGTGCTCAAAAATATGTCTTTATCGGGTATTCCCCAACTCAAAAGGGTTACAAATGCTTCAACCCTCTTACCAAGGAGGTTTTTGTGACCATGGATGTCAAATTTCGTGAATCTGAGAGCTACTATGAGACCTCACTTCAGGGGGGTCCACTCCATGTTGGAAGTGAACTCCTTAGCTATTCTAGAGGAGTCCTCACTGATGCACAAATCTAGCACACCGCTATAGGCGGTAGCAAGACTGTGACACGAAACGACAGTGTACCGATCGTTCAAGTAATATAAAATGAGAGTGAATCCCCAAGTATCGAATCTCAAAGGAACACATCAATGTGGAGTTAACTATCGAGGAAGGACTTGAGATCGAAGTCCTTTAGATCAGATGGATTGCGGAAAAGGTGGATTGGTTTGTGGAAAGCAAAATAAAAGAAACTAAATTAACACTACAATGCAGGCCGCTATGCACTGCTTCGCTGGGCGGATGGATTACACGGGCCGCTATGCATCGCTTCACTACGCGGATGGAAGAGTAGGCTTGCGGATGTAATGGTTTGCACCGGCGGAGTCGAGATGGATTATACGGGCCATTAACATCGCTTAGCTTGACGGATGGAAGAGCAGGCTCACGTAGTGGAAGAGTAGTCAAGCGGAATGGAAGAGTAGGCTCACGGAATGGAATGACGGGTTTGCGGAGTGGAATGAAGTAGGGGTGGAATCGGCGCACTTCAAGCACATTCTACACAAATAAACATTTTCACAACTATGAAAATAACACTATAAATCAATAGTCTAGAATGACATACATCATCAAATAGTAAGGATTACATTCATATACATCCATACAAGTAGAGAAAAATGCAAGAGATACGACCGAATCCGGAGGCTTGTTGTAGATTCTCGGTAGGAATCGTCGGGTTGTCAATCCGCGTCCTAGCTCGGTCCCAACTATCGTCCGGGGTAGAGGAGGGCTGTCACTCCCTCCCAATGGACCCGTCTTCTCCGGTAAACTACAATCCGGTCACGTCCGATGCGAAGAACTCTTGCTTGGTGATGAAGATGACGGTGAAATCCTCTCTTTGAAGCACTTGGATGATGGAGGCGGCCGAGATGATCTCCGGGCTCAAGATAGGCCTGAAGGTTAGTCCCGGAGCACCTCCCGGTGGTGGAAGATGATGCAGAGGGCGGAAGAGGCGAACAAGGCTCGAAAACGGTGGAGATAATGGGTCATCCGACCTAATTTCGCGGACCCTGTATTTATAGAAAACAGGGCGCACGATCAGTGGCGCACGACTAGTGGTCGTGCGCACTAGAAGTTGGTGGTCGTGCGCACTGTGCCAGAAAACCTGTATGACAAAATTCACAGAAAAATAATATACGCACGACCAGTGGTGCACGATCAATGATCGTGCGCACTATAGCCAGTGTTCGTGCGTTTGGCAAGACAGGCCTCGAATTTTAGGGGTTAAGTGCGCACGAGTAGTGGCGCACGACCAGTGGTCGTGCGCAATATAACCAGTGGTCGTGCATAGTATTCCTGGGCAGATTTGCACCCGGAACACCTGCACGACGCCCGCATCAGCAGGAGAACTGCTCGGGCCACTGATCATGACACTTAACGCATTCAGTAATAACAACTAAACACAGCACAATACTCAGAAATAAGAAATATAAGATTGTACACTGAAATTAGGCTAGAAATGTGCACATTGAGTGGAATGACTTTAAATCAATAAAGAAGATAATATAGGTGAAAAGTTATGTGCACGCGAGTGAAAATAAGCCCAGATGAGTCCTAAAAAGGGTATATAATTTGGACTCATCACACCCCCAGACTTACCTGTTTGCGCGTCCCGAGCAAACAAATCCGTCGGGATATGAAAATGGTAGTTAGCATAGAGAATTGCCAATAAAGAGTAAGATGCGAAGTATCATACCCATGCAAATAGATATTCTGTAAAAGAAGATTCTCACTATACTAACTAATTTTCAATAGTATAAATGCGTAAATAGAGATTTATTTGTACTCAGATGGTGAATCATGAAGAATTTTGCAGTCGTGCCCGGTGTGAAAGTAAACGAACCACTCAGGAGGGTGTTGCTAAAGACCGGAATTCAGGGATAACTCCGCTGAAATCCATCAACGACGAGAACCATAGGCTTGCCCGGTTACACTCTCTCCACGACGCTAACAAACTCACAAGTTGAATTAGTAGGACTTTCAGGTTATTACATGGCTTAGGTTACGGTATGACATACAATGATAAACATGACGGCTACGCAACCCAAATGAGCTAAAAGACAATGCTACACCTGAACAAGCCCAAGAACAATGCTGGTGTGACACACCCCCAGACTTGGCTTGAAAACTGGGTGTGCACACAGCCTACTCCAAACAATTACCAACTGAATTTTTCTATTACGCCCAAGGGGATTTCTTTTCATTTCAAATTTTTTCAGATTTTACTTCTAACTTCATTTTTTTCTAATTATTTTATCCCCCAATTGGTTTACAAAAATGTGTTCAGCACACAATATAAATTTTTCCACATCACAATAATTCCATACATCACACCCAAATAAGAAATATAATTTCAGTTAACTCACTACTTGGTTGCGATAATAGGATAAGCTTCAGGTTTTGGTGATTGAAAGAAGAGTTGGAACAAAGGAGGGGTAGGCACAAATTTGGCTTGCAAAGGTAAACGCATAGGTCATGGAAATTAAGGCCCAAACTAGCCAACTAGATGACCTACTTCACGCTCAACTTTGTGAGTCGCTCTCACCCATGCTTCAAAAGTCGTTTGGGGCAAGTTCTTAGCCCACGAGAAAGATAAACCTTCCTTCCGACTCGAGCAACACACAACTAGCGCTCACTTACACACAACACCATGCTACCGCAAATTTCAGCCACATTCACCAAATGAGTAACATAAATAAAAAACTACGCAAAAACACTAATTGTAAATTAAAAGCATAGAGATAATCTAATTTTACTCAAATTTCTATGGGAGCATGCAGATGCGACTAGAGCACTACAAGAGTCAACATCGCACTCCGATTTGCAATTCCTAAGCTAACATCCTATTTCAAAATCCAAACCAAGACAACGTGTACGGAAGCACACAAACAAGTGAGTGCGCGCTTGTGTGGGTGAACTGGTGTATGCTATAATATGACATAAATAAAAATATACTTCTGGTATGCTAAAACGTGTACACGTGTAGTGAACACTCGGTACACTCTCCCCCAGACTTAAACTAAACAAACCATCATAAAATATCAACATGAAATTTAAATGAGGGCTAGGGGAAGAGAGTACCCAATGCTCAGCAAGTGAGCATACCAGAAGACGCGTGTAAAACCAGGGCAAAGCCGTGACTTCCGCCATCCAAAAATGTACACCTGCAGGGGTAAGCTCCGCAAAAACAACAGGAAAATAGAAAAGCTGAATTAAAAAAAAAACAATTAATTAAACTAGATAAGATGAAAATGCATGAAAAAGGAAGATAACTACTGAGGTTTATTGTCCTCCCCAGCACGACTTATTAAGAAAGCAAAAAGTTCTAGCTAATGGGAGTATGAAAAAGAAAATGTACGGGTAATTGTTCTAATATCCGTGTCGGTAACGGGTACCGATACAGCGATAAAACAGTTACCCCTCTACCTAAATAATAATACCTGCTATTCACAGGTAGAGGAAGCAGAAAGTAAGAAGTGGAGGAGGAGTCCTCCTCACTATTCTTACCAAAATATATGTCCTTGCCCAGCAAGGTATCGTCTTCTTCAGGACGGGTGCATGAGGAAAAGGCAATGAGTGGAGCTTCCACCATGGAGGGGGGGGGGGGGGGTTCAAACTCCTCACATAAGGGACTGCTCTCCTCATTGGCATGAGCAAGTTGCTTCGAGTCCTCCTGGAGTCCCTGTGAAGAATCAACCCGCACAGACTCAGACACTGAAGAAGGGGGGGGGGGGTCAGGAAATAAAAGAGAAGAAAAACTTAAACAAACATCAATCGGGGGAGTGGTCCCGGTCTCACTCCCAGCAGGATCCAAGGATAGATCACTGTCATCATCGCAGGTATCATAGTAAGGGGGGCCCGTGAACTCAATGGCCTTAGTGGTGAGTTGGACCTCCTCGTCCCATGAAGAAGTGCAAACCTCTTCATCAGAGAGAGTATCCTCATCATCCCACCTTGGAGCAGCCTCAGGCTCAGAATCATCACCCTGCTCAATTACTTCGACAGGATCATAAAAAATGTGTGTAGAAAAATCTTGCAAAGAAACTGGAGGAACAAAAAGATTTGGTTCCTCCGCAAAAAGATCCGCTAACGCCTCCCCGATGGAGAGAATACTTTCCTCATCACACTCAGGTGCATCTAGGAGCTCCCATTCCTCTCCCTGTTGGCTATCAAATGAGTCATCATCATCACCAGGGGTGGAGTCATACACAGGGAGTGAGGAGTCCATGCACGAAATAAGCTCGGGGGTAGAGGGCACGATTGTCTCCATGGGTAAAGAATGAACGATAGGGATAGTGTTGTCATGAGTGAAAGAGCAGCGGTCAGGATTGAAAAGACTAGGACAGTCCTTCAATTCATGACTCTCTCCTAGACACAACAAACAAACAAAATTCCTACACTGCCTAGCATTTAACTCCTTCATTTGGTCTATATAATAGACCATCTTGTCGTAAGTGCTAGGAGAAATATTCCACGAAGACATTTTCAACAATTAAAGCAGATATAACGAAACTGAAATTCCTTGCAAGGAAATTTACACAAACTATTAAAACCTCCTTGGAGTAAAGTTGCCTAAAACTTTAAAACAGGAGAGGATGAAATAATAACAATAAAAAGTATCTTAAATCAAACAAACAAACAAGAAGAAAAAAAATGACCATACACGATGGAAGGGCTTCTTTCTCTCCCTTTTCTCTCCAGAAAACTCACACGACAGTGTTCCCTGACAACGACGCCAAAAACTTGATGCGCAAATCTAGCACACCGCTATAGGCGGTAGCAAGACTGCGACACGAAACGACAGTGTACCGATCGTTCAAGTAATATAAAATGGGAGTGAATTCCCAAGTATCGAATCTCAAAGGAACACAGTAAGGTGGAGTTAACTATCGAGGAAGGACTTGAGATCGAAGTGCTTTAGATCGGATGGATTGCGGAAAAGGTGGATTGGTTTGTGGAAAGCAAAATAAAAGAAACTAAATTAACACTACAATGTAGGCCGCTATGCACTGCTTCGCTGGGCGGATGGATTACACGGGCCGCTATGCATCGCTTTACTATGCGAATGGAAGAGTAGGCTTGCGGATGGAATGGTTTGCACCGGCGGAGTCGAGATGGATTATACGGGCCGTTAGCACCGCTTAGCTTGGCGGATGGAAGAGTAGGCTCACGTAGTGATAGAGTAGTCAAGCGGAATGAAAGAGTAGGCTCACGGAATGGAACGACGGGTTTGCGGAGTGGAATGGAGTAAGGGTGGAATCGGCGCACTTCAAGCACATTCTACACAAATAAGCATTTTCACAACTATGAAAATAACACTATAAATCAAAAGTCTAGAATGACATACATCATCAAATAGTAAAGATTACATTCATATACATCCATACAAGTAGAGAAAAAGGCAAGAGATACGACCGAATCCGGAGGCTTGTTGTAGATTCTCGGTAGGACTCGTCGGGTTGTCAATCTGCGTCCTAGCTCGGTCCCAACTATCGTCCGGGGTAGAGGAGGGCTGCCACTTCCTCCCAATGGACCCGTCTTCTCCGTGTCACTATCCGCTCGTCTTCAATACATGGCTCCCAAGCATGATGATGAAATCTGGGCGGAGATCCTTCCTTTTGAAGATTGTGGATGACGGAGGCGGCCGAGATGATCTCTGGGCTCAAGATAGGCGTGAAGACTAGTCCCGGAGCACCTCCCGGTGGTGGAAGATGATGCAGGGGGCGGAATAGGCGAACAGAGCTCGAAAACGGCGGAGATAATGGGTCGTCCGACCTAATTTCGCGGACTGCGTATTTATAGAAAACAGGGCGCACAATCAGTAGCGCACGACCAGTTGTCGTGCGCACTATAAGTTGGTGGTCGTGCGCACTGTGCCAGAAAACCCGCAAGACAAAATTCACAGAAAAATAATATACGCACGACCAGTGGCGCACGATCAGTGATTGTGCACACTATAGCCAATGGTCGTGCGTTTGACAAGACAGGCCTCGAAATTTAGGGGTTAAGTGCGCACGAGCAGTGGCGCACGACCAGTGGTCGTGCGCAATATAGCCAGTGGTCGTGCACAATATTCCTGGGCAGATTTGCACCCGGAACACCTGCACGACGCCCGCATCTGCAGGAGAACTGCTCGGGCCACTGATCATGGCACTTAACGCATTCAATAATAACAACTAAACACAGCATAATACTCAGAAATACGAAATATAGGATTCTACACCGAAATTGGGCTAGAAATGTGCACATTGAGTGGAATGACTTTAAATCAATAAAGAAGAGAATATAGGTGAAAAGTGATGTGCACGTGAGTGAAAATAAGCCCAGATGAGTCCTAAAAAGGGTATATAATTTGGACTCATCACTCACCTACACCTATACCCATTCCTTCTATACATTAGCCTCCTCCAACTCCTACTCCGGTTGCTACCACTCCTCTTGTTTCCCCTAATAGCTAGGAGACATCCCATGCGCCTTCTTTACAGGTTTACTCGGAGAAATGCCCCCTCTGCAGATTTACTCTCCGAGAAATAGGGATGCAAACCCACAAGCCTCTCTCAGAATACCAGAGATGACATCTGAACCGTCTTCAGAATCTACTGCACTACGAGAAGGTACCTCTACCCAACACCCTTTGTCTTAGTTTGTATCTTATGCTTCTCTTACTACTTCACATAAAGCCTTTGTGTCCTTTATTTCCATCCCATCATTCTGGCGGGAAGCCCTTTGTCACCCCATATGACAAGAAGCCATGCTCAAAGTAATGCTTGCTAATCACATGCCCCTGAAAAACTGTACATGGGATCTTGTGCGTCTTCCTCAAGGGAAGACAGTTGTTCGGTGTAAGTGGGTGTTTGCTGTCAAACAAAATACCCAGGAAATTGTTGAGAGATACAAGGCAAGGCTGGTTGCCTGGGAATACACTTAGACTACTGGGATCGATTATCATGTTACATTTGCTTCTGTAGCAAAGATGAACTTCATAAGAGTTCTCTTATCATGCGCTACCTATAAGGGATGGAATCTCAGTGAACGAGATGTAAAGAATGCATTCATTCATGTGGACCTATAAGAGGAAGTGTATATGTCCCTACCTCCTGGACTTGCCCCTGAAGGATTTGAAGGGAAGGTCTGCAAGCTAAAAAAGACTTTATATGACCTCAAATAATCTTCTAGAGCTTGGTTTAGGAGATTTCACAAGGCCACGACTGCATTTGGATATACTTAGAGTAATGCGGATCATACTCTGTTCAT
Organism: Dactylorhiza incarnata; assembly: GCA_033032865.1. Taxonomy (NCBI): domain Eukaryota; kingdom Viridiplantae; phylum Streptophyta; class Magnoliopsida; order Asparagales; family Orchidaceae; genus Dactylorhiza; species Dactylorhiza incarnata. The sequence continues at coordinate 2,259,641 of JAWHQI010000255.1, read as the reverse complement.
CTAGTTTTTGTGGATGACATTGTTATAACATGAGATGATCTAGAAGAAGTTGAAACTCTAAAAGAAAGGCTGGCTAGAGAATTTGAGGTAAAGGACTTTTAGGAACCTTAAGTATTTAATGGGCATTAAAGTCACCGGGTCCAGACATGAGATTTACATCTCGCAGAGGAAGTATATTCTTATTTTACTTGAGAAATCAGGGATGAGTGGATGTACACCTGTCGACACGCCTATCGAAGTCAATCACAGGTTAGGGAGAGATGATAGAGAAATTGTTGAGAACATCCTTGGTTTTCAGAGGTTAGTGGGGGAAGCTGATTTACTTGTCACATACATGCTTAGATTTCTCATATGCAGTTGGAGTGGTCAGCCAATACATGCACTCCCCAAAGCGCCATCTTGATGCTGCCCAGTGTTCTCAGATATCTCAAGTCTTTTCTTAGGAGCGGTATCCTATTCTCACCGAATGATGAGCTAAATATTGAAGTCTACACACACGCAGATTGGGCTGGGTCAGTTGATAATCGACGGTCCACTTCAGGATATTGCACTTTGGTTGGTGGGAATTTGGTTACGTGGAGTAAAAAACATGTCGTGGCTAGATCTAGTGCTGAAGCTGAATTCGTAGTTATGCCACATGTAATCTGTGAAAGACCATGTATTCAAACTATCATGAGGGACCTTGGTCTTGAGAAAAATGGGTCAATTAGACTATATTGTGATACCAAGGCAGCCATTAGCATTGCTCATAACCCTGTTCAATACGATTGTACCAAACACTGAGGTTAACAAACAATTCATTAAAGAAAACATAATGAGAGGAATCGTATGTACTCCGTTCCTTCCGACTGAACAACAACTGATAGTAATTCTCACGAAAAGATTGAGTATGAATGCTTTTGGAAGGATTGTTACCAAGTTGGGCATGATCAACATTACACGCACAACTTCAGGGGGTGTTAGCATTTATTAATTAATGTTTCATGTATTTTACTCATTTATGTTTTTTCCTCATTACCCCTCACTCATATATTGTAGAGATTGTAGAGTGAGGCTCATTTTATTCAATTAAGAAAAGAAATTAAGCATGCCAATACTTTGTTATAGGCCGGAAAGAAAAATGCAGAGTTACAAAGAGATATTCATTTACTGGAGATGCAAAATAGATACGGTGCATCTGTTGTGGAGACGGTGCAATTGCTTGAACAAAATTCTGTGCCTCAGATATTTAAAGGTACATCACCAAGCAGATCGGTAGCTTATTGTATAGAATCTTTTCATTTTTTGTAATTAGGATTTTTTTCTGCCTTGATACAAATTAAATTTAAATTCACGCCGGAGATCCTGAAATCACGAATAACTCTATTTATTTCCTTCTAGTGCTTATTTTGTCCGTAGTTGCTGTGACTGAACTGCTTATTTTAGCATAACAAGTTCAATATTTTGACACCATAAATTCCATGTATGGTCATGATGTCAGGTAATTGTAAGTGCCAGCTCAGAGAAGTATCTGATTCTTTGCTATTCGATGATAGTTCCAAAGGGTGATTTTGAGGCTTATTGCTTGCTAGCTATAACAAGGTCAATAGGTTTGAAACACATAAACATGCACATATCGATACACAAGTTCATCGTTACTCTAGGCATTTAGAGATTGAAGATACAGGATGACTCGTTAACGGTTATTAATGGGTTCAAGGTTCCTCAAACTATAAGGATGCTCGCGATGGACATGTGAGAGATGTCAGGAGTGAATCTCCAGCCTGCTGGATAATAGCATTGGTCATGGGTACCAGGTAGTGAATCGGGTTGCTAATGGATGCACTAACCTAGTTATTGTGTGAGGATTTTCTTGCTCTTAGGAAAATCTCTATATTGAGATTAGACACCTTATCAGTGACGACTTCGCTGAATGCATGTAGGGGAGTTTTTTAGTAGTTTATAACTCACATTTATACAAAAAAATTCGAAATAACAAATGGTGTATAACTCTATTCACTCTGTTAGATGTAAATTATCATAATAAGTTGTCATTACATTATTAAGGGTATAAGGGTCATACCCGATTTGACGTATGTATATTTTAGAGGGATTTCGCTTAAGAAATGAACGGAAGAAATAGATTTTCATTTTACATGGTAGTATAGTACATTACCTCTCGTCGATCCTATTCCTCCTCACAGAGCCCCTCGACGCTTTCGAAAGTTCGGGCAGAGGCTCGTCGACGCCTTCCGAGCCTTCAACGACACCACTTATTCCCTTCCAATCACTCGTCAACGTCTTGATCTGTCGGGTCTCGACGATACCGTTCGAGCACTCGATGACGACTTCCATTTTATTCCAGACGCTCGGCGACAACTTCGAAGACCTTGACACGCTCAATTCTGCTTCCTGACACTTGATTCCTTCTAGATTTCTTCTCCAGAGGCTCGATCCTTTTTTGAAGTGTTGCAGGTCGCTTAGCGCTCTCACGGACCGGGTCGAAGCGGATCGTCTTAGCCCGGGAGTGAGCCGAACGCGCAAACCGTCAAAGTAGAGAACTAACAACAGACAACAAGACTTTTACGTGGAAAACCCGGAAAAGGAAAAAACCACGGGGCCAGACCAAATTCTGACAAAATCCACTAGTAGCAGTCAAGTACAAGAATCAAATTTTCAGAGGGTGACAGACCACCACTCATTTACAAAATATTTCTAAGTGTCCGGTGTTGAGCAGGACGGAGCGCGGCAGAACGCGCTCTAGAGCGGAGCGCGGCGGAGTGCGGCGAAGTGCACTGGAGTGGAGCGCAGAGGTGTGCACTGGAGCAGAGCGAATATGAACGCACAGTTTAGGTCCCTTAGATCACCAAATTTTGGGATATGACGACTTTGCCCTCCGGGCGGCTTGGGCAACTCGGGCTGCCCGGGTAGGCTCGCTTGCGGTGGCGAGCGGAGGTGGAGAGCGGCGCTGGCGAGCGGTGGTGGTGAGCGGTGGTGGCGAGCGGCGGCATCGGTAAGGGTGCGCGCGTGGGAGCGGGAGAGCGCAGGCTGCGCCCACAGGCTGCGCCCACAGGCTGCGCCCACAGGCTGCGCCCGCAGGCGCGCTGTGCGCTTGCGCGCCCAGGCCTGCAGCGCGCGCTGTGCGCTACGTGCACTGGGCACGACACACTTCACTCAGGTGTGGTGCGTCTTGCTCGCACGCGCAATTTGAGCGCCCGTCTTGTGGCGCGTGCGCATCTTTTCACATGCATGCCCCCCATGCCTTTCGAGTCCGTTTGAGGGATCAATCAGGCTCGAAATTATGCTAGAATGAGTCTGCTTGAGGGATCAAACACCTCATGGTCTGTTGTCGTTCATATTTGGTTCATGGGACACTATTCAGTTTTTTTGGGTTGGGACATAAGCTATTTTATTGCAACTTATATTGAAATTTTTGAGGACAACCAAGAATATATTATTCACTTGAGAGCAAACATATCGGCAATTATGCCCTAATATAATCTGGGGAATGGATAATAACGAATGTCATGAGTATCAGTACTAATGTATGTATGAAGAACCAAACATAAGACAAATCAATCATGCAAAATTATACATTCTCAAACAATCACATATCAACACATATCACACCAGACCAATCATACAAAAAGCCAGGAAGTAAATAAACACTCACCCTAACAAACTAAAACATACAATTAAATCAATCCACACAATATCACACCCAGACTAACTATTGGCAAAACACACAAAAGAGAGCACCTAATCGACAGCACACAAAACCCACTCAAACACCCCAATATTAAGGCACACACAAGCATGCACACAAAGCATTTGCAAAGAAAAGCACACATACATGTATAGTGATACCTAGTAATTAACTTTCGTGGATTGCATTCCGAACCTCCACCCATGAATAAATGGTTGGTGGTGTGCTAGTCAAATGAGATCAATATAAAGTAGAATAAGATATAGCGTGGATGCCTACGTATTTTAACTAACCCATGAGTTAATTAAAGATCATACCTCACATAGTTCGTATAAAGCCCCCCTCCCAAGATTAAAATGGCAAAGAAAAATTGAATTGTTAATAGAACTATTGTCAGGTCAATTGTGCTAGCCGAAAAAAGGAAAATAGAATGCTGTAGTAGCTTATAAAATTAGTGACTAATTAGAGTGATAGTAAATGCATAGAAGTAGTAGAAGAAGACGACATATGTAAGTGACGTTATTATGAAAGCGAATAGCAAAAAGTGTGAAGTACGGATTAGGGGGAGGAAATAATATCCTTCCTGAGCGCAGATGCTAGTTCATCTGGAATATTTTCGGTTGTAAAAGAGTAGGTCTCATGCGTAGTAGTGACGCGCAATCCCGCCACACCGCTATAGGCAGGAGCGAGACTGCGGTCTGAACGACAGTGAACTGGTCGTTGTCAAGTAATAAATTTGAGGAAGTAAATCCCCGGATATCGAATCTCTCCAGGAACACGGTAAGGTGGAGTAATCTATTGAGGCGAGACTTGAGATAGAAGTCTTTTTATGTCGGTGTTTTGCGGGGGATTTTGATTGTGCTAACAACTACTTACAATTAAAGAAAACTAATTAACTATGCGGGTCGCCTTCACGCTTCTCTCTTCCACGGGTCGCCGATCTCCGCTTCGCACGTCTACGGGCCGCCTTCCTCCGCTTCGCTCATCTGCGGGTCGCCTTCCTCCGCTTCGCTTGTTGCCGTAGCAACACACAACACAATCACAAACACTTCACCACCACACCACCTCCAAGCCAAGACTCATGAACATAACAATAATGATTTTCAATTAAAAGCGAACACAAATAAATAAATAAAAGTGCATGTTATGTCCATACAACTCCACCATCACCATATATGAAGAAATCCAAAAGGAAAACAAACCTAATCAGGAAGAAAAAAAAGGAAAGCAATACAAACGCTGGCCGAGTCTCTTCCTCGGAAGTGAAAGAGGTAGCAAGACTCCTAGCACGATCCTTGGCTGTCGTTCGGGGTCCTTGAAGTTGTCACACTCTCTCACCGGTCTTCTCGGTGGAATGCAACGATCACGTTGAAATCCACGAAATCACCTTCAATAGAGCTTGAATCCTTGGAGGAAGTCTTGATCCTTGAAACTTTCGTGATGAGGAGGAGCCTAGGGGCGAACCCTAGCTTGGAGGGGCGAAAAACGGCGGAACGACGCTGAAAAATCCAACAGAAAATAGGGCAGGCGGAATAAATCGCGAAACAGGCTATTTATTGGCCACGCATAGTTTTGAACGCGCACGAGTAGGTGCACGACCAGTGGTCGTGCGTGAAGGAAAGTCCAGTACTCGTGCGTGATGGAACCTGTACCAAAGTGTTCTGGTGGAGAAAGAGATAAACACGCACGAGTAGGCGCAGGACCACTGGTCGTGCGCGAAGGAAAGTCCTCTACTCGTGCGCGAAGAAGCTTGCATCGACTAGGGCTGGTGAAAGGCAAAAACGTCGAGAAGATTTTTAAGGCACGACCACTGGTCGTACGCGAAGAAATCCTACACTCGTGCGCGAAGGAGGGCCAGTACTCGTGCGTGTAAGACCCCATTTATTTTTTGCAAAAACCACCGGGTCTTAGGCCCAGAACCGCCGTTTTGCGGTGACACCTTCACTCGGGAAGGTCGCCACCACAAAACGCCGATTCTGCCGGCCAAATCGATCACCAAGAAAAGTTCATAAAAGGGAAGACAAGTCCACAGAATCACATGAATTATAAACCATAAAGGTAAATGTCCACAGATAATAACTGAATAAAAAGATATCAAAGGTACAATAATAAAGAGGGCTCATGCCCTGTACATCATATCCTCACTACAAGATCACTCGCGGAAGCTAACTACTAATCACTCACAGATCCTGAATCCTGTGCTCCTGTACTAGACTGGCCCGCCTCCGTCTGCTCCGGCCTCTGGTGTTGCTGCGTCTCCTCGAACCCCTAAAATGATATGGTCCACCGACCGTTAGTCAAAAAGACTAAGCCTTATGTTCCCCACCCCACCCCCAATGGCTCCTAGGCACCGTATGGGGAGGAGGAAGCGGAGGACATTCAAGGGGTAAAAACAAAAGCAGGTGGCGGCGGATCTACAACTACACAGGTGTATATATATATGAAACAGTAAGTAAGCATAGTAAAGTGCATGTAAAAGACAGTAAGCAGTATATGTAATGGCAAGTAAAGTAATATAAAAGTAACCATTGATTTATAGGAATGCCCATTCAAACCTATAGACCAAGGGGTCGTTTAGCAGGGCCTACCGTATAAGAAGTCCCATAACCGACTTATACGTTAGGGGTAGGTTGAATGCAATGTTTTTGCTATGACATGCAAAGTATGCTGTTATGCTATGTTCATACAGTGCAACTCACTCACTACGACTCTATGCGCATAGACCTTTAGTTCCCCCTTTTTGGAGCTAGCTAGACTCCCAGGATACTCCCGTAGTGGCAAACGGAAGCGGTGGGTTGGGCCTCGCCCACCTCTAGGTTGGTATTCACACTACCTAACCTAGACCTATCGTACGCCTCCACAAAACCCGCAGAGCGTCTGCGTACTCTTGCTGACTGGACCGCCAGACTTTCAAGGCTAAGTGTAAAACCACACTTGCCGAGTCAACGTATTGACGTCGGTGTGAACGATCGTCCAATACCGAAGACCCACCACCTTCAATGCACATGCAACATGTTCTACTTCCTACCTCCGAGCCATAAGCTCCCCGGGCTAACCTGCCCGCCATCAAACACCACTGAGTCACAAGCTCACCGGTCTTAGCAATCCGCTATCACCACCACCGAGCCTACCGCTCGCAGCAACAAACCAACTAAACTCCCGAAACCTCGGGGTGTGTTATTAGTTAATGTCTTATTCCTATAAATTAGGGTTAGTCTTGAACTTCCCGAGGGTTACCCTGTAAGGGGCTCGCTACGGTACTAGGAACTACAATGGGATGACACCCCAAAGTTCCTTTTCCCAAGTCACTTAGTATTATTGGTTACTACTCATAAGAAACCCTCTTAATGCTTTACCTGGTTCAAACCTAAGTGTTTTAAGGCAGGGAAAAGACGAACTTTCGTCAATCCCCAGAACGACCTACCCCAAGGGTGGCACCCCACCACCCTAGGACTCTTCAAACCTTAATTAACTCCAGGGATCCTCACATAGTCATATGATCACCATTAAACTCTCACATCTCCAATCAATATATCCCAATTTGATCTATAACCCCAAAATTGCCAATTTGCTAAACGCAGACCATCCTTAATGTTTTGATGCTCATAAAGGGAGGTACATTAAATAATCAACTCTATGACACAATATCTTTATTGGGGGTCCATGCTACTTATTTAAGGTCAATTCCAGAGTCTCACAATTTTCCCAACATTATTAATATTTAAAATAATTTTCCAAAAAATACAACTTTCTAAGGTTTGAACTACAAGTGCACTCTTCTGACTTCCAAAGCCTACCCAACTTTTTACATAAATCAAGGGTACCTAATAATCAGTAGATATGAATTTGTAGCGAATTCCAGCAAGATCTACTATTATTAAAAATTCCAAAACCCATTTATTTCCAATAAACTCCAAAGGAGGTACCCTCATATGAACTCCAAACCTTATGAAAATTTATACAGAGGTGATTCATACTAATCTATTCAGCCCTACCAAGTTTGACCATGTACCATAAAGGCTACAATTGTAATTTCCACCAAGGATATATTTGCAAATAATTCCAAATTGAACTAAAGGTACCAAAAATATTAATCCATAAATTATGAGCAAAATACCGTGGGTTCATAATGGTATGAAATGTCATCCAGCAAAGTTTCATGCAATTACAGAAAACTAACACCCTAAAATTGTTCATCCCAAAAATTGTCAACAATATGAATAATTACAATTTGGACCTCCAAAAGTTTTCCAATGGTTCTAATAGAATCTCCAGGTATTAATAACATCAAAACTAAGTTGGTGACAGAAGATGGTTAATCATTAAGTATTATTTCTTCCTAAATCCCAAAACCCTAAATATTTACAAATCTACCCAAGGATTTATTACCTAGGTTTGGCAACTCCAAACCCCACCAATTTCTCACAGTAGCATTCTCTGGTCACCATGACCACCTCCCCAAAATTCTAGGCCAACCCATAAAGGTTTGATCCTTCTTCCTTCATTGGCCTCTAAATGCACCCCTTAGGGTTTAACCTAGGGTTAGGGTCAAAACTTCTCCAAATCCACCCAAACTTCTTGTGAGGGTGTCACAACACTTATAGACCTCAGGGGAGTCCAATACACCCCTCCCCAAGGACAAACTCTCCTATGTCCTTCACAACCCCAATTCCACTCCATAGGGATCAACCCTATGTCCTTGAGCAAATCAACTCTAATGCTCACCAATCTTTCTCATGGGGTCTCAAATTGACCCCACTGACCTTCCCAAGAAGACTCAAGTCTCTATGGTCCCATTTGACTAATGGATCTCTACTTGGCTAAATGCACCCCAAGGTGGTCCAAACCCATGTCCTAGGGCAATCCAACTCCCCATGGACCCATAACTCTCTTGGAGGTGATTTGGGTGATATTAGGGCAGTGGCCAAAACCCCACTCCAATAGGAGGTGGTTTGACCATGAAAAATCCCAAATAGCCCTTATTCACAAATTTTCCCTAAATGGACAAATCTTTGGCCTAATGATTACCTAATCAAATGAACTCCAAATGAGTTGAGATTTTAACCAGGGGTTTATCATGACCCTAATAACACCCCACCAAAATTTGGTGGTGATTGGAGGTCATTTGACCCTCCAAATAATTTATGCAAGGATTATTAAATTTCTACAAAAACTTTAGGGAAATGTTCTCCAAAAATTCTCATTTTTGGATATGTTATAACCCTAGGTATGACTCACTACTAGTCCAAATTTCAAGTCATTTGGACTAGTGGTTTGGTGTGGGCACCCTGTCAAAGTTCAGTCAAACTTTGCACTAGAATGGATGCTGAGGTCAAACCAGGGCTCCAAATGGTGTGAACTCAATTTTGTATGATCCTAGGGGTCGAGGCCTACAACTTTCATGTTGAACATTTTCTCTGAAATGGCCTCTAAGTATTTTCTATATTTAAAACCAGAAATAGCATATAAACTATTACTATTAACTTATATTTATTAATTTCTAATTTTTCTTTTAATTGCAGGATCGGACGGCTCTCCGTCGTCTTCCTCGATGAGCCAAGGGCTCGCAGAGCCCGCGCCTGGGCCGACTTGGATGTCGATTTCCCGGCCACCTATGCCCGTTCCCGGCCGGCCAGTGCCACCACCACCTCCGTTGAGGTGGTGGCCGGCGATAGGAGGGGTTGGGCCGGCTGGTGGTGGCCGGAGTAGGGTTTTTAGGTAGGAAATATCAAGCTCCAGAAATGGAGTTTCAACCTACCCGATCTGGGATCAATTGAGCCCAGAACTTGCAGGCAATAGAAGAGGATCTACCCACTGGAGAGGAGGAGGAGAACCGGACCTGTGTGGTGGCCTGAAGTCGCGTCGATGGTCATTCCTCCATGGCCGACCGCCATTTTTGCGAGCTCCGCGATTTCTACACCAAGTTGCCCGAAACTTTCGTCTAATAGGGGGAAACTCATGCTCTGGGTCTAGGGAAGCTTTTAAAAGCTTCAATTGAGGGAGGGGAAGGGTCATGGCTTCAATGCCATCAATGGCCATGAATGGTGAATTTCGGCCATGGTGAAATCCCATGGGATTCACCCCCTAGGAGGCCGGGAAACAGATGGAAACTTCTCCCCTTCCCTTGGGGAGTTGAATCCAGCCATTAATGGAGAGGATTGAGGGGGGTTTCACCTTCCTCCATTGATGGCCTCATCTTTCTCTCTCCCCCAAATTGAATTTTCTCTCTCCTACTCATCATGGACGATTTTCCTCTCTCTCCTGGGTTAATTATCAGTCAAGCATGCTGGTTGACCACTCAATTTGGGCTTTAGCCCAAAGGGATTGGGCTAGATTTTAGAGATTTGACCTAATTTGGGTAAGTTTGACTTTTGGTCAAATTGACCAATTGGGTGACCCTAGGATGGGGCTTTTGGGTCTATTGGATTCCAAATTAGGTTTAGAAACTACTGGTGGGGTCAATTTGGTCACATGAGCCTTAGTTGACCCACTTTAAGCTGATTTGACCAAAATAGGCTAAGTTCACTTTGGTCAAATTGAGCCCTAGGGTTGACCCAGTCATGAGGCTTTTTGGTCCACTGGGTCCCCTATGACATGATAACACTATGGGTATGGTCAATTTAATATGGTGATGGTCAATTAGGGCACTTAGTGAAGAATTGCCATTTTGACCTAAAAGGGGCATTTTGGTCAATTTGCACTACTGGGGGTCCCATGATGGGGCTTTTAGGTCTACTGGATTTCTTATGATATTCTAGACCTAGATGAGTGGTCAATTTGGCATGGTGGAGGTCAATTGACTCTAAATAGGCTACTTTGACCAATTTGGGGTTATGGTTGACTTTGGTCAATTTGGCCTCTTTGGTTGACCCCAATGGGCCCTTGGTGCCCTAAGGGGGCCCCTAAAGGGTTAGAGATACTATGGTGGGGTCAAATGGTCAAGTTGAGGCCCTAAAGTTCAACCCTAAGCTTGGTAATTGAAAATTGCTATTTGCAGACCAAGGCACCTTCAACCCTAACTTGCCTAAGTTAAAGGGATTTCTACACTACCAAGGCCTTGTCATGACCTTGTCATGACCTTGTCATGACAGATTCACCTGGGGGGTCTAGCTGTCTGGGGGATGTTACAGTGCAATCTTCTGGAAAATTTTGGCCAAATAGCGCGCACGACCAGTGGTCGTTCGCGAAGGATCCACTGATCGTGCGTGAAGAAAAACGCATGATCAATGGCCAATGATGCGAAATGGGGCCGAAACTCCCCGGAAATTCTACACAAGGATGTACCTGCATGAAAAACAGCCAAACCCACAAGAACAATGCATCCACAGACAAACATAAAGCAAAATAGAATGAGAAGGAGAGGCAATCTCCTCCATGCAAGGAATGACCTAAACTAAGCTCCAAATAGCTACATCTTGCTCAATAGACTATAAGGCTACAAACAGAGATTTTATCTATTATCAAATGAAAGATGAGCGATAAGAGATGAAACAGAGCTATTAATGGAGCCTAGAATACAATATGAAATGCGCTCATCAAGTAGCGCCTTTTTAGCAAGCAAGAAGTCGATGTTGTTACCTCTTCTCGGAGTGAATGAATTGGTACTTAAGTCTATTTAGATGTTGGCGATTTTGTGTAAATATATGATGGCCTGGCTATAAATATATGATGGTCTGTCCCTAATTGTTCATATTTGGTTCATTGTAAACTCCCAATTTCTTTAGTATTCTCCATTCTGTGATTCTATTCAATGAGAATACTGTTAGTCTTGTATCCCAATTTCTGTCTAGTTGAGAAGATCTACAATTTATTTTTTTGGAGAGATATAGATTCCTCCTTTAGAGTATGCAACATCAATTCCTAGGAAGTACTTTAATCTTCCTAGTTTTTTTATCTCAATTTCAACTGCTAACGTTTCCTTCTGCAATTTCCTGTCAACTATGTCACACCCTGAAATGATAATATCATCGACCTACATAAGTAATAAGGTGATCTACTTTACTCTGCTTGTACTCTAACATCAGCATAGCTTTGGAGAATCTCCCAAACCAGACTTGAGGAGACTGCTTAAGCCCATATAGAGCCTTCTTTAGCTTGCACATTTGATTGTCATTGTTGATGTAGCAAAAAGCTGGTGGGATATCCATTTATACCTCTTCTTCAAGATCTCCATGAAGGAATGCATTTTTGATATCAAATTGATGTAGTTCCCTGTTGAACTGAACAACCATGGAAAGGAGGACTCTCACAATATTCATCTTTGATACTGGAGCAAAATTTTCCTTGTAATCTATCCCATATGTCTGAGTGTACTCTCTTGCAACCAACATTGTCTTATACCGATCTAGAGTGCCATCAGACCTGTATTTTAAGGAATAGATCCACCTGCGCCCTACAAATTGTTTGTTCTTTGGCCTTGAAAAAATATCCCAAGTTTCATTTTCTTCAGAGCTCTCATCCCCCCCCCTCCTGAAGTGGAGACTGAGGCCCTGTTTGGGTCAGCTCTGGCGGATTGAGAAGTGATTTTTCAACCGCCAGAGCTGTTTTTTAGGTGTTTGGAAGAGCTCTTCTAAAGTGCTCTTTGGGAAGTGATTATTTTAAATAGCTCATTTTGGGGTCAATTGGAAAATCCGGTTGGAGGCAGCTTTTCACGGTTTAGGAATCGCTCCCTCTTCTTCCCCGATCCCTCCCCATCTCCGCTCGATCCCCCGTCTCCGTCTCCGTTCGCTGAAACCCCCGTCTCCGTCACGGCTCGCTGAAACCCGTGTCTGCCCTCCGATTTGCGATTCCTTCATTCCGCTTCCCGTCACGGCTCGCTGAAACCCCCGTCTCCGTCACGGCTCGCTGAAACCCGCGACTTCCTTCGGTCATCTTCTCAATCGTCGACGCCATTCCAACATTTGTTGCCGATCTGCGTCCCATCTCCAGTAGTTGTTGTCGTTCCACGAGGAGCTTACTGATTTCCGACCTTCCCTGCATAGGACTTCACTGTAGTTGGAGCTTCTGCCATTAGCTTTCCGTTGGCTTCTTCCACGATCGTTTCCTGCTGTAAGAATCGATGATTTCTAGTATATCGATTCAATTTTCTGCCATTTCCAGTGATTTTTATAGCAGAAATTCCATTTTATAGCTGCAGATCTATGGTTAGATCTTCCAAGATTTTTATAGCTGTAGATCGATTCAATTTTCTGCCCAGATTATCAATTTTATTCTCATCATATTTAAGGGATAATGAACAGATAATCCCAACCTTATTTCAGGATTTTTTTTCTTTATAAATGTGATTCTGGTATCATGATCGGCTTGTCTTGGATGCGTGTGTGCCTATGGTTGTGTATGTATTATATTAATATATATTAATATTTTTGTTTTGAAAAAAACTGCTCTCAAAAAGCTGTTCTACCAAACAGTCTTATTTGAAAAAGCTCTGTTCAATCAGCGCTTATACACAGACCATCCAAACAACCTGCAGCTTTTCAAAACAGCTCCTCAAAGAGCTCTGTTTAAAGAGCTCTGTTCAATCAGCAGCTCTTCAATCCGCAGCAGCTCTCCCAAACAGACCCTGAGTAAAAATGGGAACATGTTCATGGAAAGTGATATCTATGGAGGTTAGCATACGATGATTCGAGGGATGGTAACTATGCAACCCTTCTTGTCGGATGCATAACCTAAAAAGATGTGCTTAGTAGTCCGATGGTCAAGCTTGGTACGATGATGTTGGTGGATGTGAACATAAGAAACACACCTAAATACACGTGCCTGAAGACTTTGCATGATAGGGATAGAGGGAAAGAGTGATGTCAGGAGCTTGACTGGACTAACCACGCCGAGAATCCATGAGGGTTGATGGTTGATTAAGTAGGTTGATAAGAAAAGCTTCACTACAATAATAGCGTAAGAATCGACATCAAAAAGAGCAAAAGTGCGAGTAACTTCAAGGAGATGACGATTTTTTCATTCAAAAACCACCATATTGTTGGGGAGTATCAACACAAGTAATTTCATGAATACCGTCATGTTCTTTGGCAAACTTCAAGAAATGTTGATTAACATATTCTTTACCATTGGTAAAACACACGTGTTTTATAGATATGTTGAATTGAGTTTTAACCATACAATGAAATTGGGTAAACAATTGGATGACTTTCGTTTTGTATCGCATCAAGAAAACCCAAGTTCAGTGTTGTAGATATCGACCGATATAAAAGTTTGTGGCAGAAAAGGCATGACATCGACATTTTAAGCAAAAAAAAAATCATTTCTTGAAAATACCACTTGATATATCGATTTTACCCTATATATCGGGTTTAATGGGTGCAGAAAACCCCATGACATCGACAATTTAAGCAAAAAAAATCATTTATGAAAATAACGCTCAATATATCGATTTTACCCGATATATCGACGTGAGCATTAATTTTTTTTTCATTTCTTTTAAGCGACCAAGCGGTAATATTTTTGTTTCGTGCTTCATTTCGTCCAATCTCCGAGCCTAGGTTCGACGACTTTCTCGTCTCGCTCTCATTCGGCTTCTGCTTTGATTTAGTGTCTCTGAGGCTCTGACAACTCAGTTATGGTTCTATCTTTTTCTCTGCTTCTCTCCCTATAACAATGTGAGTTTATTGTTTAAAATGCTGTTTCTTGGGTTATGGTTTCTACTTCACGGGTTGTTTGGTTTCTAATTTTGTGATAATCGTGTTGCATGCTGCCTTATCAGAGCATGTGAGTAGCAATTCTAGGGTTTTTCATATTTTTAAAATTTTACTGCCTGGTGCTTGCTGCCTGATCACTCGTCCATGTTGGGTTCTGTTTTGTGCCGGTTTATGATTGCATTTATATCTTCTATTTTTGTTTGTTTATGATTGAGTTTTATCTTATGTTTTGTGTCATGGAACTATTGGACGAATGTCATCTATCCTCAAATGATCATAAAGTTGAGAGAGGAAATAAGATATTAGTTGAGAGAGGAAATAAGATATTATTTCACAAATCTAAAAATTCTCTATTACAATGCTCCTCTATATATGCACAAAGGTGGAGATCCTAAACCAAGGTTAGAGGTGTGGGACTAAATACAAAGAGGAAAGTGGGCCTTATATGGGGGCCTTAACAATGGACTATTTTACTTCATAAAATACTCTATAATTCAACTCTCCTCAAGATGGGAGTATACGTCAATCATTCCCATCTTGGAAATGTTATCAGTGAAGGTGTCACAACTCAAGCCTTTGGTGAAGATGCCCGTCAGCTGATCTTGGGATTGCACAAAAGGAGTGCAAATGTTGCCTTTCTCCAGGTGGTCTTTGATAAAGTGTCTATCGATCTCAACATGCTTTGTTCGATCATGCTGAACAGGATTATGAGCAATGTTGATAACAACTTTATTGTCGCAGTATAGACGTATAAGCTTCCCATCTTGTAGCCTTAAATCATGCATTAGATATTTGAGCCAGAGCCCTTCAGATACCCCCTGTGACATTGCTCTGTATTCCACTTCTACACTAGACCTTCCTACTACATTTTGTTTCTTACTTCGCCAGGTCACGATTTTTCCTCCAACATAGGAGCAATACCCTGTGGTTGACTTTCGATCGTCTTGGCTTCCCAATCAGCGTCTTTATAAACTTCAACATTCAAATGCCCGTTCTGAGAGAATAGGAGTCCTCGACCAGGAGATTTCTTCAGGTATTGTAGCACTCGCATAGCGGCTTCCTGATGTCTTACTCTAGGAGAAGGCATGTATCTGCTAATGATCCCAACAACATGTGAGATATCAGGGCGAGTGTGTGTGAGGTAGATTAACCTTCCCACCAGTCTTTGATAACTAGAGGAGTTCACCTTCTCACCATCCTTGTCTTTATCAATTTTACTATTTGCTTCAATGGGGTATCTGCCGGAGCACAACCAAGCATCACTATTTCTTCTAGTAGATCTAGAACATATTTTTTCTTTGAGAAATGAAGATTCCACGGGTAGACAGTGCAACTTCAATTCATAAGAAATATTTTAACTTTCCTAGGTCCTTGACTTCGAACTCCTTGCATTGACGTGTTTTCAACATCATGATTTCTTCATTCCTCTTAACAAAGAAGGTATGATCGGAGTTACCCTGTTTGTATCCCAATAGGGTCGTGACCTTTTGGAATTTTCCAAACCAAGCCCTGGGAGATTGCTTCAACCCGTAGAGAGATTTTTGGTTGACAGACTTTCCCCTCTGCCTCTTGCTTAAAGAAACCTGGCAGAAACTTCATGTATACCTCTTCTTCGAGAGCACGATGTAAGAAGACATTTTTAATATCCATTTGCTGGAGATCCCAACCAAGACATGCAGTGCATGATAAAATAATGCAGATAAAGTTCATTTTTGGCAACTGGCGCAAATGTCTCATGATAATCCACACCAGGGGTTTGAGTATATCCCTGAGCAACAAGATGTGCCTTGTATCTCTCAACGACACCTTCTTGATTCTGCTTGATAGAAAATACCCACTTGTAGTCAACAGGTTTCTTTCCCGATGGGAGATGTGATAGAGTCCAGGTCTGGTTCTTCTCTAATGCAAACATCTCTTCTTCCATTGTCTTTCTCCATTCTGGTATATTTATTTCTTCTTACCAAGTGTTAGGAATATGAGCAGAGGCCGGAGAGGAGATGAAGGCTCTATGTGTCTCTGTCAGATTGTGATATGAGATATAATTTGCAATTGGGAAGTAGAAGAGGCCGGCTTACATTTCCAATGTATGAGAGGTTGACGAAGGTTTTCATCAGAAACTGGTTCAGAAGAGTGTATCGGCTATGGTGGAATGCCATGGGTTTGTAGCACCTTAACAACAACATTACTTCTCTGATAGACCTGAGGAAGAGGATAAATAAGTCTCAGAATAGGGAATATAGGCTGAACAGGAGTGGATACGGTAGTTGGATCCTCAGTAGGAGTACTTAGGTCCACAATAGGAGTAGTTGGATCCGCAGTAGGAGTAGTTGAAATATTTGGAAAGATTGGAAGGGGAAAAATTGGAATGACGTCGACATCGGTGTCGTGCTCCCCCTGATGTGGCCAAAGATTTTTTCCCCTTCACGGAACGTCATGTCAATGGTACAGAAGAAACGGCGAGAGGCTGGATGATAACAACGATAGCCCTTCGTAGTAGAGGAGTAGCAACAAAAACACATTTAAGGGAACGTGCATCTAATTTATCATGAGTGTGTTGATGAATGTGGACAAAACATACACATTCGAACACACGGGGAGGTAAATGAGAAGTGTGGACTACACATTTGGTGGATAATCAGGATAGAGGGGAGACATATTGTAAGGTACTGGAGGGAAGACGATTAATGAGGTATGTCGCAGTGATGACCGCTCACCCCGATAAGATTTGGGAAGATCGATAGTAATAAGGAGGCATCGGGTGACTTCTAGAAGATGTTTATTTTTTCGTTCAGTGATACCATTTTGGGTGGAAGTGTAAACGCAAGTGGTTTGATATAAGATCCCATGATCAGCAAAATACGTACCAAATATACCACGATCGTCATGCCCCCCATTGTCGTTGCCATTGACGCAAATTTTACAGCCAATTGCGTGTCAATCATCTTATGAAAGAGTTGAAAACAGTTAAACACATAACTCTTCTTTTTTAGTAAGTACACCCAGGTAGTACGAGAGAAATAATCAATAAAATTGACAAACCATCGGTGACCAGAGAAAGAAGTAACATGAGAAAGTCCCTAAACATCGGTGTGAATTATATCAAAAAGAATTGTACTGAGAGAAGATACATTATGCGGACTATGCCGAACATGTTTAGAAAAACTATAAGCATCGCAAACAAACTTTTCCAAACACTTGAAAAATAGGAAACATCCTAAGAAGATAACTGAGGGACAGATGCCTGAGACGTTGATGCCACCGACGAACATCCGCGAAAGTGTGAGCGGAGGTACTTGAGAGAGCTTTGGCAGGAGGATGGTCCAAGATGTATAGGCCCCCAAAATTCCTACTACTACCAATGCACCGCCTTGTTGCCAGATGTTGAAAAACACAACCATCAGAGAGAAACGTTACAGAGCAATTTAAGAATGTAGTCAAACGACTAATAGAGAGTAAATTGTGAGGAAATGTAGGAATATGCAAAACAGACGTGAGAGGCATGACAGAGGAACAAAAGAATGTCCTTTTGCCAGCGATAGAAGAAATAGAGCCATTAAATGTGATGACTTTATCACGTCCTGAGAGAGGGGTGTATGAGGTAAAACCTGATGACGCCATCATCATATGATCAGTAGCACTAGAGTCGATGATCCACTCAGACGGGACAACAAAAGCAGATTGCGCACCGGGAGCCGCAGATGTAGCAAAAACAACGGTAGAAGAGGTGCTAGGAGACTGAAAGAAGTGACGCAGAGCCATAAGATCTTCAGCTGAAAAACATCCGGAGAAAACTTCTCAGGACAAGCGTCAGCAGTATGGGAAGCAGGACCGGAAGTATGCGTGCGAGAACCACCCCGACCACTACCACCAGTAGTCATGCGGACATGAGCAAGATGAAGATGGAGGCGGTAACAGGATGCCTGAACATGTCCCAGCTTCCCGCAATGAGCACAAATCTATGTCGAGGGACCGGTGGATGGATGGCCTAGGCTAATGTCTACAAGAGCGGAACGATCCATAACCTTATCAAACTGGAGAGAGCGGCGCCGATCCTCATCACACAACACCATGTTGAACGCTTCTCATAGAGATGCAAGCGGGTTACGGTTCAGGACGTGTGTGCAAATTGTTGGATCTGGTGGCCAATATTAGGGGGGGGGGGGGGTGAATAAGGTTTTAAAGGAATACTGGAGATTTAAAACAATTATCTGGCGGAATGCGCTTTCTGGAACTAACGCGGGGCGGTTGTGCTACCGCCGGCGGTATTAACAGAAAGCGTATTCACGCTCTACCGAAGATCGTTTCAGCACAGGCAAGACACACACTTCACAGACATAAGGAATTGTGAATCACAAACATAAACATGATTTCATTAAACGTTTAACAAATGATTACAAGTACAAAATTAGATCTCCATGACGCCGGAGATCGTAAGCGAAGATTCGAAAACTCTTTTGTTTTCTATACCGACCCTTCCCCTGAGGACCAGTTGGCTCTCTCCCTTCCCCCCGAAGGGCTTCGAGCCGGCACTCTCCCTTCCCACCGGAAGGTCTTCGAGCCCACTAGATTTCCCTGATCTAGACGCCCTCCCCGGGCGATTTCTCACGGATTCCGCCCCAGATTCCGACGACCTCCCCGATCGATTTTAACGTCACCTCATAATAAAGAATAAAAGAGAATACAAGTAGAGATTTGTAAAGTGAAAACTCAAGAATGATTCTCCGTACAACGATGAGAGATCGGTGCGTGAGATTGTCGTTTGTTGAGCACACGGCCGTCTTCAGATTATCATTCTTGAATATGTTCTTCGGTGATCTTTGTTCACGAACGGCAGGATGCAAGTTCTCTTTTCTCTTCCTCAAGTTGGTTGGTCCTTGCTGCAGAGGCGGCTCGGAAACCCTTAGTCGTTCTGTGCTCTCCGCAATAATGCATCTCAGAGAAAGAGAAGCCCTTTTATGAATTCATTCATCAAACTACTGCCAACGGTAAGTTACCGCGCGGCGGTAGGCTTCGTGTACGCGGCTTTGCCTTGCGTTCTCGCTCCATGAAAGGAAGGCGGCAGAGCTTTCCTTGTGTTCATTAGTTTGCGCGGAGCGTTAGCGCTTGCGCGAGGGCTAGCGCGAGCGGTAGGTGCGTTTGTTTAAGAATCTTGAGTCGCTGGCCGTCTGTAGAGAAGGAAGGTGGCAGATCATTCCTTGTACACCTCGGTTACCGCGGGCGTTAATAGCAACCGTGGAGCGGTAGTAACGTGTTTGGTAACATTTCCTCTTCCGTTTTGCCGCCACTTTCTCTCGTTGATCACTTGGAGTGCTGACGTGGACTCCAGGATAGCGCGACGCGTTAGTGGTAGCACGCGACAGTAGTCGTCTCGACGATATGCTGCTCTTCCAGTCGCCGCTCCAGTCATCCAGACGACAAAACTGTCTAGACGATATTTCTATCGCGAGCGGTAACAATTTAGCGCCAGTGGTACTCCGTCTCGACGATATGATCCTCTTTTAGCTGAATCTCTAGTTGTCTAGACGACACAAACTGTCTAAACGATATTGCTAGTGCGCCGCGTTAGAGCCAGCACCAACGGTAGGCTGTCTCGACGATATGAGGTCTAGGCGATATTTTCCTTAGACTTAAGCAAGTCCAGTCGTCTTGTGTAATCCGAGCTAGCGCGCGGCTTTATCTCTAGCGCAGACGGTAACTCACAGCATTGAGTTCCAGAACTTTACACCTGTAAACCTGCACACTATACCCAAAACATGTATGATCAAATACAACTTGGGATTTGTATTATCAAACCTGAGAGATGCAGAACGCATGTTCCAACAAACTCCCTCTTTTGATAATAGCAAATTCCGTTCATGAGAAATAAATCACACCGAACATGATAGATATTGGTATAGTGTACATATGAGCATACAATGAATGATGAACGGGTTTATATATCGAGATAACACTTCGAATTAAACATGAGAAACATATGGTGTGCACTTGCTCTAGTGGAACGACTGCCCCTACATGTGTGCTCCCATATCAATGTGCTGAGACTAAGAGTATCTCCCCCTATAGGTGATCTTCTATAAATGACTAGCGTTTGACTAACTCATGAACATTCTATTAACATTATATTCTCCCACTTTGATATTATCAAAAGGGATGAGTATGATCTAGATATTTCAATTATGGAGAGATGCAGTGGAATAAGCATGCAAAACAAAATGTACACATAAAAATAAGTATGAAAAGTATAGGGGTTGACAAAGTAAATCAGAGAATTTAAATACATGGGTCAAAGCACGGAGAAATCGAAATATGACATGAAATTGACAACACTTTTTATCACTTGGTATATATATAAAACGAATCATGTCTTGGACACATCACAAGAATCAAAATACACAAGATATGTCTTACACTGTTATGTGATCTTATAGGATTAATACAAAGCAACATTGTATGTGTCATGAATAACAATCGTGTATGCGTACATTCGTATGATAGATCCGTAATGCAGTTTTAGTCCATTTCTTATGCGTGGAAGTGTTAGATAAAACAAAGACTTGTGTACGTGTAGCATCAACAGGGAAATAACATCAAATCATTAGTACATGCTATAACTCAAGTAATCTATATGCTAACACAAGAGGAATGAGGTGATAAATCATGTCACGTTTGCAATTAACACAATACCAAGATTAAAGGTAAGGGCACTAACTTATTTTTCCGGTTTTTGCACAAGATCGATGAGATTCATTTCACCAAGGTGCTCAAACTCACAATGCTCATGAAGACTTATCAGAGAGTTAGTAGTGCTTTGGGGGGGGGGGGGGGAGGTATCCTTGTTTGCTTGATTGATATCATATATCATTTTTATGATTTTGCGTACTATCAATTATATATATATATATTATTTTTTTCAAGGACCCCGAATATATCGAAATCTACCCACATAGATATATGTACTTTAACTTGTATACAATAAATCATATCAATATTGTTTCGGCCCAAAGTGCTAAGCTCTATATATAGAAAAATGAACTACGTGATATTGATTCATCAAGTCATTCTTAGCGTGTTTACACAATATCTCGAGTCGTAACAAGTACCCACAAAAATTTCTACTTGAGTGCATTCTCTAAGAATGTGTGTATTGTGAGCAGTCAATTTTTTACCTAAATCCTCACACATACCTAGAGGCAAATTAAACTTACAGTACACATCCAATAACACTCGGTATGAAATACCTATAGATTGGGACATTTCATGACAAGACATACAATGATTAACATTCCTAAAGCAGACATTGTATGAAATCGTTATGTTTTAGGTTCTAGTCATGCATGGCCCAAAACATGTTTGCATAAATTTTTGTAAAAGTTTTCAAATTTTTATTTGTTTTTCAATTTTTGAAACTAAATATGAAAGAAAATAATCAGAACATGAAAGTAAAGTCAAAAACAAAATCTACTAATGCTGAGAGTGTAAGAGAATTCAAAAACATGTTTTTGATGTTTTGAAATTTGTAGTTTTTATTTGATTTTTTTTTAAAAATTAGAAGCAAAAAATAATGAAAATATAATGAAAATAAAATAAACAGTGAAAGGAAAACAGTAAAGATATACATAGCCGAATTAAATGAACCAGTTAAGGTTGTCGTGAAAAATTGCTACCACCCGCGGTATGATAACGCCTGGCGGTATCTCACAGAGACTTGATTTTTCGCGTAAACGGCCCAGATTTTGTGATTTTTCGCTTTCAATTTTTCTTGATTCTGTATTCTCGTTGTAACAATTGTGTAATGCAGCGAAAAAATCGAAGAAAAACACGAAAAATTGCGGATTTTAAAATTAGCACATGAGATCCAAAACCCTAAATTCTAATTGAAGTAAAGAAAAAAAAAACGTGCATCCGGAAGTTGTTTTGTGAAGATTTCGGTAAAGACGCATTTGCAGCTGCAAATATATGGACGAAATAAAATGAGGGTTTGTATGGAAATTATCTACCGTCGGCCGTAGGTTACCGCTCCGCGGTAGCACACTAAGTATTTCTGACCCTATTCGTTTCCTCATTTCGCCCTAGACTTTCCCCTCTGCCTCTTACTTAAAGAAAACTGGCAGAAACTTCATGTATACCTCTTCTTCGAGAGCACGATGTAAGAAGACATTTTTAATATCCATTTGCTGGAGATCCCAACCAAGACATGCAGTGCATGATAAAATAATGCAGATAAAGTTCATTTTTGGCAACTGGCGCAAATGTCTCATGATAATCCACACCAGGGGTTTGAGTATATCCCTGAGCAACAAGATGTGCCTTGTATCTCTCGACGACACCTTCTTGATTCTGCTTGATAGAAAATACCCACTTGTAGTCAACAGGTTTCTTTCCCGATGGGAGATGTGATAGAGTCCAGGTCTGGTTCTTCTCTAATGCAGACATCTCTTCTTCCATTGTCTTTCTCCATTCTGGTATATTTATTTCTTCTTACCAAGTGTTAGGAATATGAGCAGAGGCCGGAGAGGAGATGAAGGCTCTATGTGTCACTGTCAGATTGTGATATGAGATATAATTTGCAATTGGGAAGTAGAAGAGGCCGGCTTACATTTCCAATGTATGAGAGGTTGACGAAGGTTTTCATCAGAAACTGGTTCAGAAGAGTGTATCGGCTGTGGTGGAATGCCATGGGTTTGTGATGGGTTTCCATCGGTTCGTGCACACGAAGGAGCGGGACCCACGTTCATTTATTCCCGAAGGAAGACTTGATCGGATCGCCGATCCGACTCCGCGGTTGCGTCCGGCACGTCGCCGCGAGTCAAAATCATATATTTATGTATTTGTTTTGGACATGTATTTACTTATTTAAGGGCTAAACCCACCGGCCAATCATAGCCGTTGATGGGGATGCCCTAATGCTTGTTTTTCTTATAAATAGGACTAGTGGGCTGGTTTAGAACTCATTGCTGATTTTGGAGAATACTATTCCCGGAATCCGGTGGTCAAGCCACGGTGCCGAAGCCGTGGAGCCCTAGGTGGTGACTCCTAGTGGTGGAAACTCCTCCCCAAGGTAACCCTAACCTTCCCCCATCTTCTCCCCCTCCCAAATCTCCCCCTAGCTGCCGCCAGCCCCCTTCTTCAGCCGCTGCCCTTCCAGCAGTCCAGCCGCACCCCCCCCTGTCCAACCCTAGCCCAGCCGCCAGCCCCTCTGCCCTCTTTCAGCCCAGCAGCCACCCGCCGGCCAGCTACAGGCCGCCCTCCCCTTCCCTGCAGCCGCCGGCCTCCTTGTGGCCGGCCGACCCCTTGCCTCCCTCCCTCCTTCCAAACCCCAACTCCTCTCATTCTCCCCTCTCCCCACCACAGCTCTACCTTCCTATTTCGTGGATCCACCTCCCCAAACTCCCCAAAATTTCAGATCCACTCAGATCTGAAATTTCTCCTCCCCGATCCATTATTTTCCCCACCGTCTATCCCGTCGTTGCCCGGATCCGATCCCTAACGCCGGATCTACCACTCTCGTGCCCGGACCCATCCGTATTTGCCCGGATCTATCCGTTTTCAGTCCTCCCATCCTGTTTTCCACCGTGGACAGCCACCAACCACATCTCCGGTCCGGATCTATTCCTCCAAACCCGCTGTTTCCATTGCTCCAAACCAGCCCCTAGTTGTGAGTTATCATATCGTGATTTAGTTGTATTTTTCCTTGATATTATTATTGGATATTCTAGTATTATGCTTGGATTTGGCTTGTGGAATTTTGTGTCGATTGAATACTAACTTGCAGGAGGAGCTATTCGCCGCGCGCTTTGCCTTGGCCCTCTGAGCGGAGGAAAGCCAACTAAATTCGCTCAATACTAAAATTATTCTCTTGCTGCGATTATCGTTTGTGGTGTTATATTTTCATTGCTCAATTAATTGTTGTCGTCATCGACGGTTGTGTCGCATGTAGAGTCTAGAAAGTGCACCCCCATAGCCTACCCTACATCAGTTGGTATCAGAGCCCAGGTCGGGCTGTTTTGCATGCTCCGTAGTGGTAGGTCATTTAGAAGCATGGTAGATCCACAGGTCACCAACGAACGAGCGGCAGGCTCGAATTCGAGCGCTGCCACAACGGATTTTGAGCGTCTGATGTTAGACCGTTTCGATGCTTTAGGCACCCAGTTTGAGGCCGTGCAACATGATATTGCCGCGGTGAACCGTCGCCTAGATAGGATAGAGAACGCTAGGGATACTCCTTCCCAATATGACGATGAGATAGCGGATGACCCGGCCTACCCTCCCCGCCGTGGTCAGCGGGTCAGAGATGACCCACCGCCGGCTGACCGCTACCGCCGCGAGATTCCTGTGAGAGCCCCCACCCCGCCAGCAAGGCGGACTCCTGAGCCAGCACGTGGCCGACCCCCGCCCCCGCGGGAAGATTACCGCATGCCACGTCAGCCTGGCCCCAGGGACCGTGCCCCTCCACACGGTCGTCATGACCAGCATCGAGACGAGTACTACCCACCAGGACGACGTGAGCGCCGACCCCCACCCGCTCGGCACGATTACGAGCGTGACGACGATCTTGATGATTATCCTGACCCGCGGAGAGGTGATCGCGCCCTTGACATCACCCGTAGGATTCGCCTCGATGCCCCGACATTCGATGGTCGCCTGGATCCGAAGGCCTTTAGTGACTGGCTCCTGGACATGGATCACTATTTTGATTGGTACGACATGAGTGATGATCGTTGTGTCCGGTTTGCCAAGATGAAGTTAGTCGGGCAGGCTAAGGTGTATTGGATTAGTGTTGAGCGAGCCTTAGATCGTGACGGTTACTACCCCATCACCCGATGGGATGACATGAAGGAGAGGCTTAAGGACAAATACCTCCCTGCTTCCTACCGTGACCAGCTACTTGATCAGCTGCAGAGCTTACGTCAGGGGACGCTTTCCGTAGCTGAGTATATGGCTCGATTCGACGAGCTGGTCGTTAGGAGCGACGTTTCTGAGGAGCCTATTGCCACTGCCTCCCGATTCAAGGCTGGCCTCCGCGCGGATCTCCGGAGAGAGCTGATTCCCCACCGCTTGGAGACGGTAGATCAGATATTCCAACTCGCGCTAGAGTATGAGCAGTACCTTCGTGCCCCTAGCACGAAGCAGTTTCCTGCCCGGACGGATTCGTCGACGTTTAGGAAACCCGCTCCCGCCCAGACCTCCGCGGCCACGCCTTCTCGCACCCCCACCGATGCGAAGGGCAAGGTCGTGACCACCGATGGCCAGCAGCCTGGCGGTATTGTGTGTTTTAGATGTTCGGGTAGAGGACACGTGGCGGCACGGTGCCCCACGCGGACCCTGCTAGTTGAGGGCGAGGAGCAGATTATAGACGAGGACGAGGATGCCCCTGAGGACGTCAGGGCCACTGTGGAGGATGGTTGGGAGAGTGACGCTGAGAGATCGCTAGAGATGGGAGTGATTAGACGCCTACTACATACCCCACGTGTGGACGAGGACTGGCGTCGCACCACCATCTTTTACACATACTTCCCTAGCGCAGGCGGGCCCTGCAAGCTAGCTATTGACAGTGGGAGTTGTGTGAACATCGTAGCACAGAAAGGGCTTGACCGTATGCAGGTGAAAGCCGAGCCCCACCCCCATCCTTATAGAGTCGTCTGGGTGGATAAGACGGCCATCCAGGTTACCCAACGATGTCTTGTCCCTATTACTATCACATCGTTTCAGGACAAGGTGTGGTGTGATGTTATTCCCATGGATGTCGTCCATGTTCTTCTAGGCCGCCCCTGGCTGTTTGATCGCGACGTCACGTGCTTCGGCCGCTCGAACACGTGCGTCTTTTATGATAAGGGCCGGAAGATTACGCTGACACCTACCCAGCCACGAGAGAGATCGAAGAGTGTTGTTGAGCCCTCGGTGAGCACGAGTACCTCGAGACCGCTACACATCCTGAGACGGAGTGAGTTCTTGCGCGCCAGTATTGAGTCAGATATCATCTACGTTGTCGCTGCCACTCAGACCATTGAGGACACTCCGGTTGACCACCCACTGGCGGTGCGTCCCCTTTTAGAGGAGTTTGCTGATATGATGCCGGAGGAGCTCCCCGATGAGCTGCCCCCACCACGGGACATTCAGCACGCCATTGACCTGATCCCGGGGGCCTCTCTCCCGAACCTGCCCCACTACCGCATGCACCCGGACGAGCACGCTGAGCTCAAACGGCAGGTCGATGAGCTTCTTCGGAAGCAATTTATTCGAGAGAGTATGAGTCCGTGTGCTGTTCCCGCCCTTCTTACCCCTAAGAAGGACGGCAGTTGGCGTATGTGCGTCGATAGCCGCGCCATAAACAAAATCACGGTCAAGTACCGCTTTCCCATTCCTCGATTAGATGATCTATTGGACACTATGTCCGGTGCCCGGATCTTTTCCAAGATCGATCTGCGTAGTGGGTACCACCAGATCAGAGTGCGTGAGGGAGACGAATGGAAGACCGCTTTTAAGACTAAGGATGGTCTTTATGAATGGTTAGTCATGCCATTCGGGCTGTCAAACGCCCCTAGTACGTTTATGAGAGTTATGACGCAGGTGTTGCGGCCCTACATGGGCAAGTTTCTGGTTGTGTACTTCGATGATATACTGATTTACAGTCAGACACAGGCCGCTCACCTCGATCACCTGAGGCTTCTCTTCGGCACCCTCCGCCGGGAGAAATTGTATGTGAACCTGAAAAAGTGTGCATTTCTTTCTGAGTCCGTCCACTTCCTTGGATTCATCATCTCCTCGACTGGAGTATCTGTTGACCCCGAGAAGGTCAAATCCATTCGAGACTGGCCAGTGCCCACGACTATCCACGAGGCTCGCAGCTTTCACGGGCTTGCCACCTTCTACAGGAGGTTTGTCCCGGGGTTCAGCACGATCATGGCCCCCTTCACGAGCTGCCTCAAGAAGGGAGAGTTTCAGTGGACCCCCGCTGCCACGAGAGCCTTCGAGGAGATTAAGGAGAGGCTGACGACGGCCCCAGTCCTGAGGCTTCCTGATTTTAGCCGTGCTTTTGAGGTCGCTTGCGACGCGTCTGGAGTTGGTATCGGTGGCGTATTGAGCCAAGAGGGACACCCTGTCTCCTACTTTAGCGAGAAATTAAACGAAGCAAAGCAGAAATACTCGAACTACGATCGAGAGTTTTATGCGATTGTCCAATCCTTACGCTACTGGAGGCACTACCTCCTCCCTCGAGAGTTTGTGCTTTACTCCGACCACCAGGCGTTACGCTATTTAGATTCTCAGCGCAAGTTGGGACATCGGCATGCCAAGTGGGTCGAATATCTGCAGGACTTCCACTATGTCCTCAAACACCGAGCTGGTGTTGAGAACAAACCTGCGGACGCCCTTAGTCGCCGTGTCTCCTTGCTTCAGACTATGACCGCACGTGTCGACGGGCTTGAGCACTTGATCATAGAGTATCCGACGTGCCCTGATTTTGGTGAGATTTACGCCGCCCTATCCCGAGATCCCCCAGACCCCGTTGAGGGATATCAGCTCTTCGAGGGATACTTGTACCATGGATCCCGCCTATGCATTCCCCGGACATCTTACCGTGATTTTCTGATATGGGAGTTGCATGCGGGCGGAGCCGCCGGACATTTTGGGCGCGATAAGTCCATAGCCATTGTGGAGGACCGTCTCTACTGGCCCACGCTTAGGAGGGATGTGACTAGAGTCGTCCGCCACTGCCGTATCTGCCAGACGGCCAAGGGCACGAAGCAGAACGCAGGCCTATATACGCCCTTACCGGTCCCACATCGACCCTGGGAGGACCTTAGCATGGATTTCGTTCTTGGACTTCCCCGCACTCTTCGGAAGCACGACTCCATCTTTGTGGTGGTCGATCGCTTTTCGAAGATGGCTCACTTTATTGCATGCCGCAAGACGGCGGACGCGACCCACGTTGCATCCATTTTTATGAGGGACGTCTTCCGATTACATGGTCTACCCAAGTCCATCGTATCGGACCGCGACGTGAGATTTATGAGCTACTTCTGGAAGACCATGTGGCTCAAGACGGGCACCACCCTTAAATTCTCCACTGCCTACCACCCACAGACTGATGGACAGACAGAGGTAGTGAATAGGAGCTTAGGAAACTTGTTGAGGTGTCTGGTGGGAGAGCATGTGAGTAGCTGGGACTTAGACCTTCCGGTCGCAGAGTTTGCATATAATAGTTCGGTCAATAGGACCACTGGGTTGAGTCCATTCCACATAGTGTCAGGTTACGACCCCAGGAAACCCATTGACCTTATTCCGAGCCCATTAGAGTCCCGGCCTAGTGAGTCTGCTGAGTCATTTGCACGGCATCTGCATGAGTTACATGAATCGGTCCGCCGACGTATTAATATGAGCAATGAAAATTATAAAACCCACGCAGATAAAAGAAGGCGAGAGCGTACTTTTGTTATTGGCGAACAGGTGATGGTACGAGTCCGCCCGGAGAGGCTCCCTTCGGGGCCTGCCAAGAAGTTAAGCGCCAGGCGAATGGGTCCTTTCTCGGTTATTAGTCGGATTGGGACAAACGCCTACAGGCTAGACATCCCGGCGAGTATGGGGATTCATCCAGTATTTAATGTCGAGGATCTCACACCTTATTACGAGCCTCATGACTATGGGGACCCGAGCAGTGGGAGCGACACCCCTCTCCCCTTGCCGCCCTTCACCACCTCCCCACCCACACCAGATAGCCACCACCACCCACCCATTGTTGATACCCTTCCACCTGGGAGTTCGTCGCATATGGTTCCACAGCCGGCATCACCGCTCGCACCGGGTACCACCATGAGAGAGTCGCGAGATGAGAGCATCACGGAGATCAGATCCCACCAGATTGTTCCCACCACGGACGGGCCGCGTCTTCGCTACTTGGTTCATTGGCGGGGCCGCACCGACGCTGACGACGCTTGGATATTGCCGGCAGAGCTTGATCGACTTGCCCCCGGACTTCGACTCCAGTACGATCGTCTCCATTCCTCGGAGATGAATGCTTTTCAGTCGGGGGGAGTTGATGGGTTTCCATCGGTTCGTGCACACGAAGGAGCGGGACCCACGTTCATTTATTCCCGAAGGAAGACTTGATCGGATCGCCGATCCGACTCCGCGGTTGCGTCCGGCACGTCGCCGCGAGTCAAAATCATATATTTATGTATTTGTTTTGGACATGTATTTACTTATTTAAGGGCTAAACCCACCGACCAATCATAGCCGTTGATGGGGATGCCCTAATGCTTGTTTTTCTTATAAATAGGACTAGTGGGCTGGTTTAGAACTCATTGCTGATTTTGGAGAATACTATTCCCGGAATCCGGTGGTCAAGCCACGGTGCCGAAGCCGTGGAGCCCTAGGTGGTGACTCCTAGTGGTGGAAACTCCTCCCCAAGGTAACCCTAACCTTCCCCCATCTTCTCCCCCTCCCAAATCTCCCCCTAGCTGCCGCCAGCCCCCTTCTTCAGCCGCTGCCCTTCCAGCAGTCCAGCCGCACCCCCCCCCCCCCCCCCCCCCCCCCCCCCCCCCCCCCCCCCCCCTGTCCAACCCTAGCCCAGCCGCCAGCCCCTCTGCCCTCTTTCAGCCCAGCAGCCACCCGCCGGCCAGCTACAGGCCGCCCTCCCCTTCCCTGCAGCCGCCGGCCTCCTTGTGGCCGGCCGACCCCTTGCCTCCCTCCCTCCTTCCAAACCCCAACTCCTCTCATTCTCCCCTCTCCCCACCACAGCCCTACCTTCCTATTTCGTGGATCCACCTCCCCAAACTCCCCAAAATTTCAGATCCACTCAGATCTGAAATTTCTCCTCCCCGATCCATTATTTTCCCCACCGTCTATCCCGTCGTTGCCCGGATCCGATCCCTAACGCCGGATCTACCACTCTCGTGCCCGGACCCATCCGTATTTGCCCGGATCTATCCGTTTTCAGTCCTCCCATCCTGTTTTCCACCGTGGACAGCCACCAACCACATCTCCGGTCCGGATCTATTCCTCCAAACCCGCTGTTTCCATTGCTCCAAACCAGCCCCTAGTTGTGAGTTATCATATCGTGATTTAGTTGTATTTTTCCTTGATATTATTATTGGATATTCTAGTATTATGCTTGGATTTGGCTTGTGGAATTTTGTGTCGATTGAATACTAACTTGCAGGAGGAGCTATTCGCCGCGCGCTTTGCCTTGGCCCTCTGAGCGGAGGAAAGCCAACTAAATTCGCTCAATACTAAAATTATTCTCTTGCTGCGATTATCGTTTGTGGTGTTATATTTTCATTGCTCAATTAATTGTTGTCGTCATCGACGGTTGTGTCGCATGTAGAGTCTAGAAAGTGCACCCCCATAGCCTACCCTACATCAGTTGGTATCAGAGCCCAGGTCGGGCTGTTTTGCATGCTCCGTAGTGGTAGGTCATTTAGAAGCATGGTAGATCCACAGGTCACCAACGAACGAGCGGCAGGCTCGAATTCGAGCGCTGCCACAACGGATTTTGAGCGTCTGATGTTAGACCGTTTCGATGCTTTAGGCACCCAGTTTGAGGCCGTGCAACATGATATTGCCGCGGTGAACCGTCGCCTAGATAGGATAGAGAACGCTAGGGATACTCCTTCCCAATATGACGATGAGATAGCGGATGACCCGGCCTACCCTCCCCGCCGTGGTCAGCGGGTCAGAGATGACCCACCGCCGGCTGACCGCTACCGCCGCGAGATTCCTGTGAGAGCCCCCACCCCGCCAGCAAGGCGGACTCCTGAGCCAGCACGTGGCCGACCCCCGCCCCCGCGGGAAGATTACCGCATGCCACGTCAGCCTGGCCCCAGGGACCGTGCCCCTCCACACGGTCGTCATGACCAGCATCGAGACGAGTACTACCCACCAGGACGACGTGAGCGCCGACCCCCACCCGCTCGGCACGATTACGAGCGTGACGACGATCTTGATGATTATCCTGACCCGCGGAGAGGTGATCGCGCCCTTGACATCACCCGTAGGATTCGCCTCGATGCCCCGACATTCGATGGTCGCCTGGATCCGAAGGCCTTTAGTGACTGGCTCCTGGACATGGATCACTATTTTGATTGGTACGACATGAGTGATGATCGTTGTGTCCGGTTTGCCAAGATGAAGTTAGTCGGGCAGGCTAAGGTGTATTGGATTAGTGTTGAGCGAGCCTTAGATCGTGACGGTTACTACCCCATCACCCGATGGGATGACATGAAGGAGAGGCTTAAGGACAAATACCTCCCTGCTTCCTACCGTGACCAGCTACTTGATCAGCTGCAGAGCTTACGTCAGGGGACGCTTTCCGTAGCTGAGTATATGGCTCGATTCGACGAGCTGGTCGTTAGGAGCGACGTTTCTGAGGAGCCTATTGCCACTGCCTCCCGATTCAAGGCTGGCCTCCGCGCGGATCTCCGGAGAGAGCTGATTCCCCACCGCTTGGAGACGGTAGATCAGATATTCCAACTCGCGCTAGAGTATGAGCAGTACCTTCGTGCCCCTAGCACGAAGCAGTTTCCTGCCCGGACGGATTCGTCGACGTTTAGGAAACCCGCTCCCGCCCAGACCTCCGCGGCCACGCCTTCTCGCACCCCCACCGATGCGAAGGGCAAGGTCGTGACCACCGATGGCCAGCAGCCTGGCGGTATTGTGTGTTTTAGATGTTCGGGTAGAGGACACGTGGCGGCACGGTGCCCCACGCGGACCCTGCTAGTTGAGGGCGAGGAGCAGATTATAGACGAGGACGAGGATGCCCCTGAGGACGTCAGGGCCACTGTGGAGGATGGTTGGGAGAGTGACGCTGAGAGATCGCTAGAGATGGGAGTGATTAGACGCCTACTACATACCCCACGTGTGGACGAGGACTGGCGTCGCACCACCATCTTTTACACATACTTCCCTAGCGCAGGCGGGCCCTGCAAGCTAGCTATTGACAGTGGGAGTTGTGTGAACATCGTAGCACAGAAAGGGCTTGACCGTATGCAGGTGAAAGCCGAGCCCCACCCCCATCCTTATAGAGTCGTCTGGGTGGATAAGACGGCCATCCAGGTTACCCAACGATGTCTTGTCCCTATTACTATCACATCGTTTCAGGACAAGGTGTGGTGTGATGTTATTCCCATGGATGTCGTCCATGTTCTTCTAGGCCGCCCCTGGCTGTTTGATCGCGACGTCACGTGCTTCGGCCGCTCGAACACGTGCGTCTTTTATGATAAGGGCCGGAAGATTACGCTGACACCTACCCAGCCACGAGAGAGATCGAAGAGTGTTGTTGAGCCCTCGGTGAGCACGAGTACCTCGAGACCGCTACACATCCTGAGACGGAGTGAGTTCTTGCGCGCCAGTATTGAGTCAGATATCATCTACGTTGTCGCTGCCACTCAGACCATTGAGGACACTCCGGTTGACCACCCACTGGCGGTGCGTCCCCTTTTAGAGGAGTTTGCTGATATGATGCCGGAGGAGCTCCCCGATGAGCTGCCCCCACCACGGGACATTCAGCACGCCATTGACCTGATCCCGGGGGCCTCTCTCCCGAACCTGCCCCACTACCGCATGCACCCGGACGAGCACGCTGAGCTCAAACGGCAGGTCGATGAGCTTCTTCGGAAGCAATTTATTCGAGAGAGTATGAGTCCGTGTGCTGTTCCCGCCCTTCTTACCCCTAAGAAGGACGGCAGTTGGCGTATGTGCGTCGATAGCCGCGCCATAAACAAAATCACGGTCAAGTACCGCTTTCCCATTCCTCGATTAGATGATCTATTGGACACTATGTCCGGTGCCCGGATCTTTTCCAAGATCGATCTGCGTAGTGGGTACCACCAGATCAGAGTGCGTGAGGGAGACGAATGGAAGACCGCTTTTAAGACTAAGGATGGTCTTTATGAATGGTTAGTCATGCCATTCGGGCTGTCAAACGCCCCTAGTACGTTTATGAGAGTTATGACGCAGGTGTTGCGGCCCTACATGGGCAAGTTTCTGGTTGTGTACTTCGATGATATACTGATTTACAGTCAGACACAGGCCGCTCACCTCGATCACCTGAGGCTTCTCTTCGGCACCCTCCGCCGGGAGAAATTGTATGTGAACCTGAAAAAGTGTGCATTTCTTTCTGAGTCCGTCCACTTCCTTGGATTCATCATCTCCTCGACTGGAGTATCTGTTGACCCCGAGAAGGTCAAATCCATTCGAGACTGGCCAGTGCCCACGACTATCCACGAGGCTCGCAGCTTTCACGGGCTTGCCACCTTCTACAGGAGGTTTGTCCCGGGGTTCAGCACGATCATGGCCCCCTTCACGAGCTGCCTCAAGAAGGGAGAGTTTCAGTGGACCCCCGCTGCCACGAGAGCCTTCGAGGAGATTAAGGAGAGGCTGACGACGGCCCCAGTCCTGAGGCTTCCTGATTTTAGCCGTGCTTTTGAGGTCGCTTGCGACGCGTCTGGAGTTGGTATCGGTGGCGTATTGAGCCAAGAGGGACACCCTGTCTCCTACTTTAGCGAGAAATTAAACGAAGCAAAGCAGAAATACTCGAACTACGATCGAGAGTTTTATGCGATTGTCCAATCCTTACGCTACTGGAGGCACTACCTCCTCCCTCGAGAGTTTTGTGCTTTACTCCGACCACCAGGCGTTACGCTATTTAGATTCTCAGCGCAAGTTGGGACATCGGCATGCCAAGTGGGTCGAATATCTGCAGGACTTCCACTATGTCCTCAAACACCGAGCTGGTGTTGAGAACAAACCTGCGGACGCCCTTAGTCGCCGTGTCTCCTTGCTTCAGACTATGACCGCACGTGTCGACGGGCTTGAGCACTTGATCATAGAGTATCCGACGTGCCCTGATTTTGGTGAGATTTACGCCGCCCTATCCCGAGATCCCCCAGACCCCGTTGAGGGATATCAGCTCTTCGAGGGATACTTGTACCATGGATCCCGCCTATGCATTCCCCGGACATCTTACCGTGATTTTCTGATATGGGAGTTGCATGCGGGCGGAGCCGCCGGACATTTTGGGCGCGATAAGTCCATAGCCATTGTGGAGGACCGTCTCTACTGGCCCACGCTTAGGAGGGATGTGACTAGAGTCGTCCGCCACTGCCGTATCTGCCAGACGGCCAAGGGCACGAAGCAGAACGCAGGCCTATATACGCCCTTACCGGTCCCACATCGACCCTGGGAGGACCTTAGCATGGATTTCGTTCTTGGACTTCCCCGCACTCTTCGGAAGCACGACTCCATCTTTGTGGTGGTCGATCGCTTTTCGAAGATGGCTCACTTTATTGCATGCCGCAAGACGGCGGACGCGACCCACGTTGCATCCATTTTTATGAGGGACGTCTTCCGATTACATGGTCTACCCAAGTCCATCGTATCGGACCGCGACGTGAGATTTATGAGCTACTTCTGGAAGACCATGTGGCTCAAGACGGGCACCACCCTTAAATTCTCCACTGCCTACCACCCACAGACTGATGGACAGACAGAGGTAGTGAATAGGAGCTTAGGAAACTTGTTGAGGTGTCTGGTGGGAGAGCATGTGAGTAGCTGGGACTTAGACCTTCCGGTCGCAGAGTTTGCATATAATAGTTCGGTCAATAGGACCACTGGGTTGAGTCCATTCCACATAGTGTCAGGTTACGACCCCAGGAAACCCATTGACCTTATTCCGAGCCCATTAGAGTCCCGGCCTAGTGAGTCTGCTGAGTCATTTGCACGGCATCTGCATGAGTTACATGAATCGGTCCGCCGACGTATTAATATGAGCAATGAAAATTATAAAACCCACGCAGATAAAAGAAGGCGAGAGCGTACTTTTGTTATTGGCGAACAGGTGATGGTACGAGTCCGCCCGGAGAGGCTCCCTTCGGGGCCTGCCAAGAAGTTAAGCGCCAGGCGAATGGGTCCTTTCTCGGTTATTAGTCGGATTGGGACAAACGCCTACAGGCTAGACATCCCGGCGAGTATGGGGATTCATCCAGTATTTAATGTCGAGGATCTCACACCTTATTACGAGCCTCATGACTATGGGGACCCGAGCAGTGGGAGCGACACCCCTCTCCCCTTGCCGCCCTTCACCACCTCCCCACCCACACCAGATAGCCACCACCACCCACCCATTGTTGATACCCTTCCACCTGGGAGTTCGTCGCATATGGTTCCACAGCCGGCATCACCGCTCGCACCGGGTACCACCATGAGAGAGTCGCGAGATGAGAGCATCACGGAGATCAGATCCCACCAGATTGTTCCCACCACGGATGGGCCGCGTCTTCGCTACTTGGTTCATTGGCGGGGCCGCACCGACGCTGACGACGCTTGGATATTGCCGGCAGAGCTTGATCGACTTGCCCCCGGACTTCGACTCCAGTACGATCGTCTCCATTCCTCGGAGATGAATGCTTTTCAGTCGGGGGGAGTTGATGGGTTTCCATCGGTTCGTGCACACGAAGGAGCGGGACCCACGTTCATTTATTCCCGAAGGAAGACTTGATCGGATCGCCGATCCGACTCCGCGGTTGCGTCCGGCACGTCGCCGCGAGTCAAAATCATATATTTATGTATTTGTTTTGGACATGTATTTACTTATTTAAGGGCTAAACCCACCGGCCAATCATAGCCGTTGATGGGGATGCCCTAATGCTTGTTTTTCTTATAAATAGGACTAGTGGGCTGGTTTAGAACTCATTGCTGATTTTGGAGAATACTATTCCCGGAATCCGGTGGTCAAGCCACGGTGCCGAAGCCGTGGAGCCCTAGGTGGTGACTCCTAGTGGTGGAAACTCCTCCCCAAGGTAACCCTAACCTTCCCCCATCTTCTCCCCCTCCCAAATCTCCCCCTAGCTGCCGCCAGCCCCCTTCTTCAGCCGCTGCCCTTCCAGCAGTCCAGCCGCACCCCCCCCCCCCCCCCCCCCCCCCCCCTGTCCAACCCTAGCCCAGCCGCCAGCCCCTCTGCCCTCTTTCAGCCCAGCAGCCACCCGCCGGCCAGCTACAGGCCGCCCTCCCCTTCCCTGCAGCCGCCGGCCTCCTTGTGGCCGGCCGACCCCTTGCCTCCCTCCCTCCTTCCAAACCCCAACTCCTCTCATTCTCCCCTCTCCCCACCACAGCCCTACCTTCCTATTTCGTGGATCCACCTCCCCAAACTCCCCAAAATTTCAGATCCACTCAGATCTGAAATTTCTCCTCCCCGATCCATTATTTTCCCCACCGTCTATCCCGTCGTTGCCCGGATCCGATCCCTAACGCCGGATCTACCACTCTCGTGCCCGGACCCATCCGTATTTGCCCGGATCTATCCGTTTTCAGTCCTCCCATCCTGTTTTCCACCGTGGACAGCCACCAACCACATCTCCGGTCCGGATCTATTCCTCCAAACCCGCTGTTTCCATTGCTCCAAACCAGCCCCTAGTTGTGAGTTATCATATCGTGATTTAGTTGTATTTTTCCTTGATATTATTATTGGATATTCTAGTATTATGCTTGGATTTGGCTTGTGGAATTTTGTGTCGATTGAATACTAACTTGCAGGAGGAGCTATTCGCCGCGCGCTTTGCTTTGGCCCTCTGAGCGGAGGAAAGCCAACTAAATTCGCTCAATACTAAAATTATTCTCTTGCTGCGATTATCGTTTGTGGTGTTATATTTTCATTGCTCAATTAATTGTTGTCGTCATCGACGGTTGTGTCGCATGTAGAGTCTAGAAAGTGCACCCCCATAGCCTACCCTACATCAGTTTGTAGCACCTTAACAACAACATTACTTCTCTGATAGACCTGAGGAAGAGGAGAAATAAGTCTCAAAATAGGGAATATAGGCTGAACATGAGTGGATACGGTAGTTGGATCCTCAGTAGGAGTACTTGGGTCCACAGTAGGAGTAGTTGGATCCGCAGTAGGAGTAGTTGAAATATTTGGAAAGATTGGAATGGGAAAAATTGGAATGACGTCGACATCGGTGTCGTGCTCCCCCTGATGTCGCCAAAGATTTTTTCCCCTTCACGGAACGTCATGTCCATGGTACAGAAGAAACGGTGAGAGGCAGGATGATAACAACGATAGCCCTTCGTAGTAGAGGAGTTGCAACAAAAACACATTTAAGGGAACATGCATCTAATTTATCATGAGTGTGTTGATGAATGTGGACAAAACATACACATTCGAACACACGTGGAGGTAAATGAGAAGTGTGGACTACACATTTGGTGGATAATCAGGATAGAGGGGAGACATATTGTAAGGTACTGGAGGGAAGACGATTAATGAGGTATGTCGCAGTAATGACCGCTCACCCCGATAAGATTTGGGAAGATCGATAGTAATGAGGAGGCATCGGGTGACTTCTAGAAGATGTTTATTTTTCCGTTCAGTGATACCATTTTGGGTGGAAGTGTAAACGCAAGTGGTTTGACATAGGATCCCATGATCAGCAAAAT
Source organism: Dactylorhiza incarnata (assembly GCA_033032865.1). Lineage (NCBI taxonomy): Eukaryota > Viridiplantae > Streptophyta > Magnoliopsida > Asparagales > Orchidaceae > Dactylorhiza > Dactylorhiza incarnata. The sequence continues at coordinate 2,221,877 of JAWHQI010000255.1, read as the reverse complement.
GCGTACCAAATATACCACGATCGTCATGCCCCCCATTGTCGTTGCGAATGACGCAAATTTTACAGCCAAATTGCGTGTCAATCATCTTATGAAAGAGTTGAAAACAGTTAAACACATAACTCTTCTTTTTTAGTAAGTACACCTAGGTAGTACGAGAGAAACAATCAATAAAATTGACAAACCATCGGTGACCAGAGAAAGAAGTAACATGAGAAAGTCCCTAAACATTGGTGTGAATTATATCAAAAAGAATTGTACTGAGAGAAGATACATTATGCGGACTATGCCGAACATGTTTAGAAAAACTATAAGCATCGCAAACAAACTTGTCCAAACACTTGAAAAATAGGAAACATCCTAAGAAGATAACTGAGGGACAGATGCCTGAGACGTTGATGCCACCGACGAACATCCGCGGAAGTGTGAGCGGAGGTACTCGAGAGAGCTTTGGCAGGAGGATGGTCCAAGATGTATAGGCCCCCAAAATTCCTACTACTACCAATGCACCGCCTTGTTGCCAGATGTTGAAAAACACAATCATCAGAGAGAAAAGTTACAGAGCAGTTTAAGGATGTAGTCAAACGACTAATAGAGAGTAAATTGCGAGGAAATGTAGGAATATGCAAAACAGACGTGAGAGGCATGACAGAGGAACAAAAGACCGTCCTTTTGCCAGCGATAGAAGAAATAGAGCCATTAACTGTGACGACTTTATCCCGTCCTGAGATAGGGTGTATGACGTAAAACCTGATGACGCCATCGTCATATGATCAGTAGCACCAGAGTCGATGATCCACTCAGACGGGACAACAAAAGCAGATTGCGCACCGGGAGCCGCAGATGTAGCAAAAACAACGGTAGAAGAGGTGCTAGGAGACTGAAAGAAGTGACGCAGAGCCATAAGATCTTCAGCTGAAAAAACATCCGGAGAAAGCTTCTCAGGACAAGCGTCAGCAGTATGGGAAGCAGGACGGGAAGTTTGCGGGCGAGAACCACCCCGACCACTACCACCAGTAGTCATGCGGACATGAGCAAGATGAAGATGGAGGCGGTAACAGGATGCCTGAACATGTCCCAGCTTCCCGCAATGAGCACAAATCTTAGTCGAGGGACCGGTGGATGGCTGGCCTAGGCTAATGTCTACAAGAGCGGAACGATCCATAACCTTATCAAATTGGAGAGAGCGGCGCCGATCCTCATCACACAACACCATGTTGAACGCTTCTCATAGAGATGTAAGCGGGTTACTGTTCAGGACGTGTGTGCGAACTGTTGGATCTGGTGGCCAACATTAGGGGGGGGGGGTGAATATGGTTTTAAAGGAATACTGGAGATTTAAAACAATTATCTGGCGGAATGCGCTTTCTGGAACTAACGCGGGGCGGTAGTGCTACCACCGACGATATTAACAGAAAGCGTATTCACGCTCTACCGAAGATCGTTTCAGCACAGGCAAGACACACACTTTACAGAGATAAGGAATTGTGAATCACAAACATAAACATGATTTCATTAAACGTTTAACAAATGATTACAAGTACAAAATTAGATCTCCATGACGCCGGAGATCGTAAGCGAAGATTCGAAAACTCTTTTGTTTTCTATACCGACCCTTCCCCTGAGGACCGGTTGGCTCTCTTCCTTCCCCCCGAAGGACTTCGAGCTGGCTCTCTCCCTTCCCACTGGAAGGTCTTCGAGCCCACTAGATCTCCCTGATCTAGACGCCCTCCCCGGGCGATTTCTCACGAATTCCTCCCCAGATTCCGGCGACCTCCCCGATCGATTTTAACGTCACCTCATAATAAAGAATAAAAGAGAATACAAGTAGAGATTAGTAAAGTGAAAACTCAAGAATGATTCTCCGTACAACGATGAGAGATCGGTGCGTGAGATTGTCGTTTGTTGAGCACACGGTCGTCTTCAGATTATCGTTCTTGAATATGTTCTTCGGAGATCTTCGTTCACGAACGGGAGGATGCAAGTTCTCTTTTCTTTTCCTCAAGTTGGTTGGTCCTTGCTGCAGAGGCGGCTCAGAAACCCTTAGTCGTTCTGTGCTCTCCTCAATAATGCATCTCAGAAAAAGAGAAGCCCTTTTATGAATTCATTCATCAAGCTACTGCCAACGGTATGTTACCGCGCGGCGGTAGGCTTCGTGTACGCGCCTTTGCCTTGTTGTCTCGCTCCATGAAAGGAAGGCGGCAGAGCTTTCCTTGTGTTCATAAGTTAGCGCGGAGCGTTAGCGCTTGCGCGAGGGCTAGCGCGAGCAGTAGGTGCGTTTGTTTAAGAATCTTGAGTTGCTGGCCGTCTGTAGAGAAGGAAGGTGGCAGATCATTCCTTGTACACCTCGGTTACCGCGGGCGTTAATAGCAACCGTGGAGCGGTAGTAACATGTTTGGTAACATTTCCTCTTCTGTTTTGCCGCCACTTTCTCTCGTTGATCACTTGGATTGCTGACGTGGACTCCAGGATAGCGCGACGCGTTAGTGGTAGCGCGTGACGGTAGTCGTCTCGACGATATGCTGCTCTTCCAGTCGCCGCTCCAGTCATCCAGACGACAAAACTGTCTAGACGATATTTCTATCACGAGCGGTAACAATTTAGCGCCAGTGGTAGTCCGTCTGGACGATATGATCCTCTTCTAGCTGAATCTCTAGTTGTCTAGACGACACAAACTGTCTAAACGACATTGCTAGTGCGCCGCGTTAGATCCAGCACCAACAGTAGGCTGTCTCGACGATATGAGGTCTAGCCGATATTTGCCTTAGACTTGAGCAAGTCCAGTCGTCTTGTGTAATCTGAGCTAGCGCGCAGCTTTATCTCTAGTGCAGGCGGTAACTCACAGCATTGAGTTCCAACACTTTACACCTGTAAACCTGCACACTATACCCAAAGCATGTATGATCAAATACAACTTGAGATTTGTATTATCAAACCTGAGAGATGCAGAACGCATGTTCCAACAAACTCCCTCTTTTGATAATAACAAATTCCGTTCATGAGAAATAAATCACACCGAACATGATAGATATTGGTATAGTGTACATATGAGCATACAATGAATGATGAACGGGTTTATATATCGAGATAACACTTCGAATTAAACATGAGAAACATGTGGTGTGAACTTGCTCTAGTGGAACGACTGCCCCTACATGTGTGCTCCCCTATCAATGTGCTGAGACTAAGAGTATCTCCCCCTATAGGTGATCTTCTATAAATGACTAGCGTTTGACTAACTCATGAACATTCTATTAACATTATATTCTCCCACTTTGATATTATCAAAAGGGACGAGTATGATCTAGATATTTCTATTATGGAGAGATGTAGTCGAATAAGCATGCAAAACAAAATGTATACATAAAAATAAGCATGAAAAGTATAGGGGTTGACAAAGTAAATCAGAGAATTTAAATACATGAGTCAAAGCACGGAGAAATCGAAATATGACATGAAATTGACAACACTTTTTATCACTTGGTATATATATAAAACGAATCATAAGTCTTGGACATAACACAAGAATCAAAATACACAAGATATGTCTTACACTGTTATGTGATTTTATAGGATTAATACAAAGCATCATTGTATGTGTCATGAATAACAATCGTGTATCCGTACATTCGTACGATAGATCCGTAATGCAGTTTTAGTCCATTTCTTATGCGTGGAAGTGTTAGATAAAACAAAGACTTGTGTACGTGTAGCATCAACAAGGAAATAACATCAAATCATTAGTACATGCTATAACTCAAGTAATCTATATGCTAACACAAGAGGAATGAGGTGATAAATCATGTCACGTTTGCAATTAACACAATACCAAGATTAGAGGTAAGGGCACTAACTTATTTTTCCGGTTTTTGCACAACATCGATGAGATTCATTTCACCAAGGTGCTCAAACTCACAATGCTCATGAAGACTTATCAGAGAGTTAGTAGTGCTTCGGGGGGGGGGGGGGGTATCCTTGTTTGCTTGATTGATATCATATATCATTTTTATGATTTTGCGTACTATCAATTATATATATATTATTTTTTTCAAGGACCCCGAATCTATCGAAATCTACCCACATAGATATATGTACTTTAACTTGTATACAATAAATCATATCAATATTGTTTCGGCCCAAAGTGCTAAGCTCTATATATAGAAAAATGAACTACGTGATATTGATTCATCAAGTCATTCTTAGCGTGTTTACACAATATCTCGAGTCGTAACAAGTACGCACAGAAATTTCTACTTGAGTGCATTCTCTAAGAATGTGTGTATCGTGAGCAGTCATTTTTTTACCTAAATCCTCACACATAGCTAGAGGCAAATTAAACTTACAGTACACATCCAATAACACTCGGTATGAAATACCTGTAGATTGGGACATTTCATGACAAGACATACAATGATTAACATTCCTAAAGCAGACATTGTATGAAATCGTTATGTTTTAGGTTCTAGTCATGCATGCCCCAAAACATGTTTGCATAAATTTTTGTATAAGTTTTCAAATTTTTATTTGTTTTTCAATTTTTGAAACTAAATATGAAAGAAAATAATCAGAACATGAAAGTAAAGCCAAAAACAAAATTTACTAATGCTGAGAGTGTAAGAGAATTGAAAAACATGTTTTTGATGTTTTGAAATTTGTAGTTTTTATTTGATTTTTTTTCAAAATTAGAAGCAAAAGATAACGAAAATAAAATAAACAGTGAAAGAAAATCAGTAAAGATATACATAGCCGAATTAAATGAACCGGTTAAGGTTGTCGTGAAAAACTGCTACCACCCGCGGTATGATAACGCCTGGCGGTATCTCACAAAGACTTGATTTTTCGCGTAAACGGCCCAGATTTTGTGATTTTTCGCTTTCAATTTTTCTTGATTCTATATTCTCGTTGTAACAATTGTGTAATGCAGCGAAAAAATCGAAGAAAAACACGAAAAATTGCGGATTTTAAAAGTTAGCTCATGAGATCCAAAACCCTAAATTCTAATTGAAGTAAAGAAAAAAAAAACGTGCGTCCGGAAGTGGTTTTGTGAAGATGTCAGTAAAGACGCATTTGCAGCTGCAAATATATGGACGAAATAAAATGAGGGTTTTTATGGAAATTATCTACCGCCGACTGTAGGTTACCGCTCCGCGGTAGCACACTTTAAGTATTTCTGACCCGATTCGTTTCCTCATTTCGCCCTAGACTTTCTCTCACCCGATTTTATCTTTCGCCGCTCGCTAGAACATAGGTACCGCTCTTCTCCCCCCCCCCCCCATTTTAATTACTTTTCAATTTTTCTTTGATTTTAGTGTATGATTTTAGATTTCTATGCTAGATCCATGGTAAATCTTGATTTATTTTGAGTTCCATGGTGGGTTGAGTTAGGGTTTTCACTTTCCTTCATAGATCTATGGCTAGAGTAGAGATTTCTTGGTTAGAATCGACATTGTGTCCCCAAGCTTCCAATTTCTACCCTAGACACGGTGGACTTAGTGATTTTTAGGAGAGACACGAAATATGAAGAAGATGGCTGTTTCGTTCGGTTACTGCCCGACGTTAACGAGGTTACCGCTCCGCGGTATCGATTTAAATCACTTTTTTGCTTTTTATTATTATTGATTGGTGGCGTCCTTCCTCTTATTCCAGGTAATGGCATCCTCCAGCTCCAACCCCAGACGAAGCTTCCCCAAGCGCTTTCGTGCACATGCTGAGTCCCACCCAGCGGTGGAGAGTGCTACAATGAGCGTAGTCATGTCTATTGGGATTGATGTTGATAGATATTCCCATATTTATAGCTATTTGGCTGACGCGTATATTCTACCTGTTATAGTTCTGAGAGAGCTTTGGCAGGAGGATTATCCAAAATGTATAGGCCCCCAAAATTCCTACCACTACCAATGCACCGCCTTGTTGCCAGATGTTGAAAAACACAATCATTAGGGAGAAAAGTTACACAACAGTTTAAGGATGTAGTCAAACGACTAATAGAGAGTAAATTGCGAGGAAATGTAGGAATATGCAAAACAGACGTGAGAGGCATGACAGGAGAACATAAGACAGTCCTTTTGCCAGTGATAGAAGAAATAGAGCCATTAACTGTGACGACTTTATCACGTCCTGAGAGAGGGGTGTATGAGGTAAAACCTGATGACGCCATCGTCATATGATTGGTAGCACTAGAGTCGATGATCCACTCAGACGGGACAACAAAAGCAGATTGCTCACCGGGAGCCCCAGAAGTAGCAAAAACAGCGGTAGAAGAGGTGCTAGGAGACCGAAAGAGGTGACGCAGAACCACAAAATCTTTAGCTGAAAAAACATCCGGAGAAAGCTTCTCAGAACAAGCGTCAGCAGTATGGGAAGCAGGACGGGAAGTATGAGGGCGAGAACCACCCCGGCCACTAACACCAGTAGTCATGCGAACATGAGCAAGATGAAGATGGAGGCGGTAACAAGATGCCTGAACATGTCCCGGCTTCCCGCAGTGAGCACAAATCTTCGTCGAGGGACCGGTGGATGGCTGGCCCAGGCTAATGCCTGCAAGAGTGGATCGATCTAGAACCTTATCATACTGGAGAGAGCGGCGCCGATCCTCATCACCCAATACCATGATGAACGCTTCTCGCAGAGATGTAAGCGGGTTACGGTTCAGGACATGTGTGCGAACTATTGGATCCAGTGGCCAACATTCGTGGTGGTGGTGTGTGTGTGTGTGGGGGGGGGGGGTGTGAATAAGGTTTTAACAGAATACTGGAGATTTAAAACAATTATCTGACGGAATGCGCTTTCTGGAACTAACGCGGGGCGATAGTGCTACTGCCGGCGGTATTAACAGTAAGCGTATTCACGCTCTATCGAAGATCGTTTCAACACAGGCAAGACACACACTTCACAGACAGAAGGAATTGTGAATCACAAACATAAACATGATTTCATTGAACGTTTAACAAATGATTACATGTACAAAATTAGATCTCCATGACGCCGGATATCGTAAGCGAAGATTCGAAAACTCTTTTGTTTTCTATACCGACCCGCCCCCCGAGGACTGATTGACTCTCTCCCTTCTCGCCGAAGGTCTTCGAGCCGGCTCTCTCCCTTTCAACCCTTAAGGTCTTCGAGCCCACTAGATCTCCCCGATCTAGACGCCCTCCCCGGACGATTTCCCACGGATTCCTCCCCAGATTCTGACGACCTCCCTGGTCGATTTTAACGTCACCTCATAATAAAGAAAAAAAGAGAATACAAGTGGAGATTTCCCACGGATTCCTCCCAAGATTCTGACGACTTCCCTCAAGAATGATTCTTCGTACAACGATGAGAGATCGGTGCGTGAGATTGTTGTTTGTTGAGCACACGATCGTCTTCAGATTATTGTTCTTGAATATGTTCTTCAGAGATCTTCGTTCACGAACGGGAAGATGCATGTTCTCTTTTCTCTTCTCTTCCTCAAGTTGGTTGGTCCTTGCTGCAGAGGCGGCTCGGAAACCCTTAGTCGTTCCGTGCTTTCCTCAATAATGCATCTTAGAGAAAGAGAAGCCCTTTTATTAATTCATTCATCAGGCTACCGCCAACGGTAAGTTATCGCGCGACGGTAGGCTTCGTGTACGCGCTTTTGCCCTGCTGGCTCGCTCCATGAAAGGATGGCAGCAAAGCTTTCCTTGTGTTCGTTAGTTAGTGCGGAGCGTTAGCGCTACGCGAGCAGTAGGTGCGTTTGTTTAAGAATCTTGAGTCGCTGGCCGTCTGCAGAGAAGGAAGGTGGCAGATCATTCTTTGTACACCTGGGTTACCGCGGGCGTTAATAGCAATCGCGGAGCGGTAGCAACATGTTTGGTAACATTTCCTCTTCTAGTTTGCCGCCACTTTCTCTCGTTGATCACTTGGATTGCTGACGTGGACTCCAGGATAGCGCGACGCGTTAGTGGTAGCGCGCGGCGGTAGTCGTCTTGACAATATGCTGCTCTTCCAGTAGTCGCTGCAGTCATCCAGACGACAAAACTGTCTAGACGATATTGCTATCGCCGGCGGTTACTCTTTAGCGCCAACATTAGGCTGTCTGGACGATATGATCCTCTTCTAGCCGAATCTCTAGTTGTCTAGATGACACAAACTGTCTAGACGATATTGCTAGCGCGCCGCGTTAGAGCTAGCGCCAACGGTAGGCTGTCTCGACGATATGCTCTTTCCAGCCGATACTTCAGTCATCCAGTCGATGTGTGCCTTCAAGTCAATATTGTTAGCGCGCCACATTATAACTAGCGCCAACGGTAGGCTGTCTCTCCGATATGAGGTCTAGCCGATATTTGCCTTAGACTTGAGCAAGTCCAGTCGTCTTGTTTAATCCGATCTAGCGCGCGGCGTTACCTCTAGCGCTGGCGGTAAGTCACATCGTTGAGTTTCATCACGACTTCACACCTGTAAACCTGCACACTATACCCAAAACATGTATGATCAAATACAACTTGGGATTTGTATTATCAAACCTGAGAGATGCAGAGCGCATGTTCCAACAAACTCCCTCTTTTGATAATAACAAATCCTGTTCATGAGAAATAAATCACACCGAACAGGATAGATATTGGTATAATGTACCTATGAGCATACAATGAAAGATGAACATGTTTATATATCAAGATAACACTTCGAATTAAACATAAGAAACATGTGGTGTGAACTTGCTCTAGTGGAACGACTCCCCCTACATGTGTGCTCCCCCTATCTATGTGCTGAGACTAAGAGTATCTCCCCCTATATGTGATCTTCCCTAACTGACTAGCGTATGACTAGCTCATGATCATTCTATTAACATTCTATTCTCCCACTTTGATATTATCAAAAGGGATGAGTATGATCTAGATATTTCAATTATGGAGAGATGCAGCGGAATAAGCATGCAAAACAAAATGCACACATAAAGATAAGCATGAAAAGTATAGGGGTTGACAAAGTAAAATAGAGAATTTAAATACATGGGTCAAAGCACGGAGAAATCGAAATATGACATGAAATTGACAACACTTTTTATCACTTGGTATATATATAAAACGAATCATATGTATTGGACACAACACAATAATTAAAATACACAGGATATGTCATACACAAGATCCGAGCTAGCGCGCGACGTTACCTCTAGCGCTGACGGTAAGTCACAACGTTGAGTTCCAGCACGACTTCACACCTGTAAACCTGCACACTATACTCAAAACATGTATGATCAAATACAACTTGGGATTTGTATTATCAAACCTGAGAGATGCAGAACGCATGTTCCAACAAACTCCCTCTTTTGATAATAGCAAATCCCGTTCATGAGAAATAAATCACACCGAACATGATAGATATTGGTATATTGTACATATAAACATACAATGAAAGATGAACATGTTTATATATCAAGATAACACTTAGAATTAAACATGAGAAACATGTGATGTGAACTTGCTCTAGTGGAACGACTCCCCCTACATGTGTGCTCCCCTATCTATGTGCTGAGACTAAGAGTATCTCCCCCTATAGGTGATCTTCCCTAAATGATTAGCGTATGACTAGCTCATAACCATTCTATTAACATTCTATTCTCCCACTTTGATATTATCAAAAGTGATGAGTATGATCTAGATATTTCAATTATGGAGAGATGCAGTCGAATAAGCATGCAAAACAAAATGCACACATAAAGATAAGCATGAAAAGTATAAGGGTCGACAAAGTAAATCAGAGAATTTAAATACATGGGTCAAAGCACGGAGAAATCGAAATATAACATGAAATTGACAACACTTTTTATCGCTTGGTATATATATAAAACGAATCATAAGTATTGGACACAGCACGAATTAAAATACACAAGATATGCCATGCACTGTTATGTGATTTTATAGGATTAATACAAAGCAACATCGTATGTGTCATGAATAACAATCGTGTATCTGTACATTCGTGCGATAGATGTGTAATGCAGTTTTAGTCCAATTCTTATGTGTGGAAGTGTTAGATAAAACAATGACATGTGTACTATCAACAGGGAAGTAACATCAAATCAAAATACATGCTATAACTCAAGTAATCTATATGCTAACACGAGAGGAATGAGGTGATAAATCATGTCACGTTTGCAATTAACACAATACCAAGATTAGAGGCAAGGGCACTAACCTATTTTTCTGGTTTTTGCACAAGATCGATGAGATTCATTTCACCAAGGTGCTCAAACTCACAATACTCATGAAAACTTATTAGGAGAGTGAGTAGTGGTTGGGGGTATTCTTGTTAGCTTCATTGATAACATATATCATTTTTATGATTTTTATAGATAGATGTACTTTAACTTTTATACAATAAATCATATCAATATTGTTTCGGCCCAAAGTGCTAACCTCTATATATAGAAAAATAAACTACGCGATATTGATTCATCAGGTCATTCCTAGCGTGTTTACACAATATCATGAGTCGTAACAAGCACGCACAAAAATTTCTACTTGAGTGCATTCTCTAAGGATGTATGTATCGTGTGCAATCATTGTTTTACCTAAATCCTCACACATACCTAGAGGTATATTAAACATACAATACACATCCAATAGCACTCAGTATCAAATACCTATAGATTGGGACATTTCATGACAAGGCATACAATGATTAACATTCCTAAAGCAGACATTGTATGAAATCGTTATGTTTTAGGTTCTAGTCATGCATGCGCCAAAACATGTTTGCATAATTTTTTGTATAAGTTTTCATATTTTTGTTTGTTTTTCAATTTTTGAAACCAGATATGAAAGAAAATAATCAGAACATGAAAGTAAAGCCAAAAACAAAATCAACTAATCCTGAGAGTGTAAGAGAATTCAAAAACATGTTTTTGATGTTTTGAAATTTGTAGTTTTTATTTGATATTTTTTTTTTCAAAATTAGAAGCAAAAAATAACGAAAATAAAACTAACAGTGAGAGGAAAACAGTAAAGACAAAATACACAACCGAATCAAATGAACCAGTTAAGGTTGTCGTGAAAAACTGCTACCGCCCGTGGTATGATAACGCCTGACGGTATCTCACAGAGACTTGATTTTTCGCGTAAACGGCCCAGATTTTGTGATTTTTCGCTTTCAGTTTTTCTTGATTCTGTATTCTCGTTGAAACACTTATGTAATGCAGCGAAAAATTGAAGAAAAACATGAAAAATTGCGGATTTTAAAAGTTAGCTCATGAGATCTAAAACCCCAAATTCTAATTGAAGTAAAGAAAAAAAAAACGTGCGTCTGGAAGGGGTTTTGTGAAGATGTCGGTAAAAAGACGCATTTGCAACTGCAAATATTTGGATGAAATAAAATGAGGGTTTTATGGAAATTATCTACCACCGGCGGTAGGTTACCGCTCCGCGGTAGTATGCTTTAAGTATTTCTGACCCGGTTCGTTTCCTCATTTCGCCCTAGACTTTCTCTCACCCGATTTCGTCTTTCGCTGCTCGCTAGAACAGAGGTACCGCTCTTCTTCCGCCCCTTTTTAATTACTTTTCAATTTTTCTTTAATTTTAGTGGATGATTTTTCATTTCTATGCTAGATCCATGGTAAATCTTGAGTTATTTTGAGTTCCATGGTGGGTTGAGTTAGGGTTTTCACTTTTCATCATAGATCTATGACTAGAGTTGAGATTTCTTGGTTAGAATCGACATTGTGTCCCCAAGCTTCCGATTTCTACCCTAGACACAAAATATGTAGAAGATGGCTGTTTCGTTCGGTTACCGCCCGACGTTAACGAGGTTACCGCTTGGTGGTATCGATTTAAATCACTTTTCTGCTTTTTATTATTATTGATTGGTGGCGTCCTTCCTCTTATTTCAGGTAATGGCATCCTCCAGCTCCAACCCCAGACGAAGCTTCCCCAAACGCTCTCGTGCACATGCTGAGTCCCACCCGACGGTGGAGAGTGCTACAGTGAGCATAGCCATGTCTATTGTGGTTGATGTTGATAGATATTCCCATATTTATAACTATTTGCCTGACTCGTATATTCTACCTTTCATAGTTTCTAATGATCCATTCTCGTCTGTCCTTGTTCGGGAGTTTTATAATAATCTCAGGGATCCGACGATTACAACTTTGGACGGAGGGGTTCAGTCGTACGTTGGAGCCCACCCTGTGACTATTCTCCATTATGACGTGGAAAGTATGTCCATTTGCCAGCCACCAAGACTCGGCTTTACATTGTGGAGTCATTCCGGACCACCCGGGATTGGACAGTGATGAACCAGGTTTTCCACAACGATGTCAACGAGCATGAACTTATTACTTCCATGTCTACTCTTACTCCCAATGCCCTCATCATCCAGGACGTCCTTCGCCACTCACTAATGTTCAAATCTGGGGACACTAGGAAGATGTTCAGAAGGGCTATTGACAGCCCACCAAGGGTATCGAGGTAAATGCTCCTATAGACACTTGCTGGGCGAGTGGCCCGTGAAGGCGCCACTCGCCTCTCTCCCTGCGTGCTGGGCTCGCGAGATCTCTTGCGAGTAGGGGCGAGCCCCCACTCGCCTCGCCAGACCGGTGCTGCGAGACCTCACTTGACTCGCTCTGGCTAAATGCACCCCAGAGCGATGCTAGGCTGTCTCGCCTCGCCATGCGCCACTTGCGAGTCCTTCCGCGAGCGAGGCTCGCGAGATCCCCTTCTGCGAGTGGCCCATGAGGGTACCGTTCGCTATCCCCCTGGTGCCATACACACCGGCGAGCCCTTCCTTTCCTCGCCATTGTTGAATGCACCCCAAAAGCGTCGAGCCCATAGCTGCTTCACTCTCGCATTACACTCGCACGGATATCAACCTGGCCCGTCTCCACCTCGCGGCCCTCTCGCCGCGAGGCGGCGAGCCCTTGCGCGCCTCGCCCTCGCGGCCCGCTCGCCGCGAGGCGGCGAGCCCTTGCGCGCCTCGCCCTCGCGGCCCGCTCGCCGCGAGGCGGCGAGCCCTTGCGCGCCTCGCCCTCGCGGCCCGCTCGCCGCGAGGCGGCGAGCCCTTGCGCGCCTCGCCCTCGCGGCCCGCTCGCCGCGAGACGGCGAGCCCTTGCTCGCTTCGCCCTTGCGGCCCGCTTGCCGCGAGACGGCGAGCCCCTGCTCGCTTCTGGGGTCCTGCTGGGACGGTCAGCCTGGGACTTTGCCGAGCCAGCACCCTGCGAGATCTTCTCTACTCTCCCCAGGTGGGCGAGATCCTTAAAGCCGCCCTCGTTCCTTTTTGACCTCGACGAATTACGGGTTATACAGTGATGATAATAATGATTTGATATCTTGAATTACTAGTTATTATCTGAATCTCCATGCATTTGGGTACTTATTCATTTAATTTATATAAAAAACACCAGTCTATGACATGATATGTCCTATTTCTAATAATTTGTTGTGATACTAATGGAAAATAATCTAAAATAGCCTCCATTACTACATGTGGTTACTAATATCGATACATGTTACTAATATCGATAGATGTGTAGGTTGGCAAATTTCCAGGAATGTTTTGTGGATGACATGTGGCATGCTATATCACGTGCCATTCATCCAATGGCCCGGAAAATTTCTTCTATGCTGCACTTCAGTCACCAATGTACTTAATCACTTCAATTCCATCATGTTTGTTTGTATTCGCCACAGATATAGAGGAAGCAGCATCGATGCTTCAGAAGCAAATACAGGAAACCATGGCAAGCATTAAGGATGATGCAGAAAATCAAGGGCTCATTAAAATTAATATGCTCAAAGAAGGAATCAGGAAAGAGGATAAAGGTATTAATTATCTACCTTAAACATGACTTCATCATAGACCGTCTAAGGAATTTGTATCTCTTATTGATATTCCATCATAAACTTTCATATTTATCATATGTAAATTTTTACTATTATAGTATTTCATCACAAGAAGGGGAGCCTTGGTGCACCGGTTGAGGTGTTGCCGTGTGACCTTGAGGTCACGGGTTTGAGTCCTGGAAGCAGCCTCTTGCAAAAATGCAGGGTAAGGTTTGCTTACATTTCACCGTTGTGGTGGGACCCTTCCCTGGACCTTCGGCGCGGGGATGATTTGTGCACCTTAGCTCTATATAAGTAATGTCTATACATTTTAGCACAGAGATGATCACAACAAATTCTAATTGTGCACCGAGTAATTTCTCTCGTGAACACTCAGCTTCTTTGACTCGTATGCTTTGCTTTTTCGTGCTGCATCAGAACACATGTCACAATCCTCTGATAGACACATCGTTATATATTTGGAATCCTTCCGTTCCAAATCGTAAGTACAAAGTAGGGGATGGCTATCTTTTCATTAGCTCCTCGAATGCCCGAGCACAATATGGATTCCATAGAAACTTTAGATCGTTTCGGGTACGGGTAGTTAGTGGCAAGACTAGTTTGGTGACGCTCTTCACTAATCTACAATAGTAGCCAACCAAGCCCGAAAAGCTTCAAACATTAGCGATTGAATTCAAAATTGGCCAATCTTGAATTGCTTCAATTTTTTGGGGTTTACTTGTAGCTACTAATTATATGCCCCATAAATGCATCTCTGTCAATCCAAAAGTAACATTTTGAGAACTTTGCATACAACATTTTTTCTCTGGATGTCTATTGAACAATCTATATCTACAACCTCGTATTTGATGAGTGGGCTTGATTGGACCGGCTGGTGAGAGTAGGCGTGTGTGGTCAGAATTCAAAGGAACGAGTACCCAACAAAGAAGTGCTCTCCCAGAGAAGGCAAGTCCGGGGGCGAACACCCTGCGGTAGAAGGACTCGCCACGCAGTTAGGGCGAAAGGAGGCGAGTGCCTTGTCCCATGGGACACTCACCTGGCCCTTGATGGCAAGGGCGAATACTCTCACAAAGGGGAGCATTCGCCCCCAGGAGGCGACCTGCCCCCAAAGATTCTCTGGTCTGCCCTTAACGTCTCCAAACAACGGGATTGCGTTACGCGCATACCAAGTGTTGCTGCGGATAGAAAAAGCCAAAAGGCAGAAGCCGCTAGCCGCAGACCATTTTCAATACCCTTAAATATACCCCCAAGGGCACATGACTAGGGAGCATTTTTTTGACTTTTCTAGCGCTCTCCTAGGTTTTTAGGGTGCCGAGCTCAGTCTTGGTCTGGGAGGGGGAGATCTTTGGATCTTCCGGGTTTGTGGTGGAACCTCCTCACTGTAGCTTCAGAGGTCTGTTTTAGGTTAGCTATCCAAGTGAGTTTCCTGTTTCTGAGTGCCCAACCTTGAGACCCCGCTCAGGAGAAGTAAAAACAAGCTGTCCCTAGGTCCGAACTCCGTTGAGCCGAGTTTCCCGACTTCAACATTTTTGGTGCGGCGAGCGTGGACCGCAGCTTGTTAGGAAAATTCTGAGCGAGTGCCATTACTGGAAACGAAGAATTGGGGAACTCGCCCCCTCCCGGCGAGTACGTAAGAATAAGCGATTTTGACGAGTTCAGGAAGTCGATCCTAGAAACCATGCGACTCACACTCACCCCTCCAGGCGAGTGCTCGACCCCAGCGGTGCCCCTGTTCGCTCCTCCAGCCTCGGGCGAGGCGGCTTCGACTGGGCGACCGAGAAAGGAGGCTATGGTGGAGGATTAGCGGACCCTCCACGCACGGGTGTTGTTTCCCAATCCCTTAGGCGCTTGCTACCCAGGCGAGGAGACCGTGCGAGCGCCCCCAACTCGCCAGGCAGGATGGGGGAGCCCTTTCTGCGAGTTGATTCTTTCGGCTTCGGTCCCGGAGGGTTTCAGGGAACCTGCCGTGACCTACTACACTGGCAAGGATGACCCCCTCTAGCACCTCTAGTGGTTCGAAGATGTCGTCTCCATCATACACATGACAGATGCATTCAAATGCAGGATGTTCGCCATCTCCTTCAAAGGAAAGGCGAGGGATTGGTTCCACCAACTCACCTCAGGGACCATCTACAGTTTTGAAGATCTGCGCCGGAGTTTCCTGTTGAGGTTCTCCACGTCAAAGAAGAGGAGGAAGGGGGCAGAGGCTCTCTTCTTGATTCGACAAAGGCCAGGGGAGTCTTTGGGAAGTTATGTAGATCAGTTCTAGGAAGAGGTCCTCCTAGTCCATGAGGTGCCAGTGCATACCTTGCAACTGACCTTAACCATCGGGCTGCGATAGAGGTTGTTCAGGATGGGATTGGCCCGGGACCCTCCCTTATCTTTTGAGGAGCCGATGGAGCGAGTAGGACGGGAGATCGAAAGTGAGGCAACCAATCACGAGTTTGTGACAAAATTGACCAAGTGGACCGAAGAAGAAGGGAAGGTGCAAGGAAGAGCCCCAGAGCAGGGAGCGAAGAAGAGGGAGGAGCCAAGGAGGCAAGTGTTCCAAGGCCCCTCCGGGGGGCATGATCCAGGGTGGAGATTCCAACCACCGGTCAACCGACCGATCTGGAGGCCTCAAAGAGCACCCTTTCAAGGCCAAGGAAGAGGCCACTTCCAGGGGGGAGGAAACCTCAAAGGAGGACAAGGGCGGTTTAACCCTCCAGGGTGGAAACCAGGCCCGAGGGTGTTTCAGCCCCCCGCCCCAGCAGGCCATGACAATCGGTCGAGGAAGGGGGGGGGGGGGGGGGAGAAGGAATCGTCCCGGAAGAGGAGGGAGAGGGAGGATGGCATTGCCATACTATGACTTCCATCAGGAGGAAGGTCACGCAACGACCACCTGCCCTGAATTTCTGAAGATCAGGGAAGAAAGAAGGGCCCCGACGGGTGGACAACAGTTGTTGCTGGAAGGGAGGGGAGCAAGGGAGGAAGAGGAGGATCAGTGTGAAGAACGGGCTGACCTGGGGACCCAGGGCGGGATCGGAGTGGTCCGCGGATGGGCAGGGATCGAGGCCACCCGCAAGGGGAGTCTCCACGCTATCTATCGTCGGAGTGTCGCTTCAACCTCCCAAGCCCCGCCCCCAGGTGCGAAGATCAATTTCTCGGCAAGGGACATGCCAGCTCATGAGGACCTGTTCTGCGATGCGCTGATAATCCAGACAGCAATCGACAACTTCATGGTCTCCCGAATCCTGGTGGATAATGAGAACTCGATGAATGTGGTCTTCAAAAGACCTTTGACGAGATGAAGGTGGTGGCAAAGAGAGTGCTGGCCTCGGATGGGCCGCTCTTCGGATTCTATGGAGAAAGAAAGGAGGTGGAGGGAGGAGTCAAGCTCCTCGTGTCTCTGGGAGGAACGCCAAAGAATTGCCGATTCGTCATTGTAGACGCACCGAGCAGTTACAACACTATCTTTGGACGTCCCCTCATCAACACCTTCAAGTGTGTGCCCTCCTCCTACCACCAGTGCTTGAAATATAACATGGGGGGGGGGGGTCCAGATCCGGGTCAGAGGGGACCCCAAGGTGGATCGGCAATGCTACGTCACGACGGTCAACACTATATCTTGGAAGGAGGAGGCGGAGGAAGTAGGTCGAGCTATGGAAGACTTGGCCAGACTGGAGGTGGAAGAAGAAGTGCAGGTGATGTAGATCATTATCAGCGAGGGGAGGCCAGAGAAGGTGCGGGTCAGCGGGGCGCTAAGTGAGGAGGACCAGGAAAGGGTCTGAGGGTGCATCAAGCAGAACGTCGACGTCTTCGCCTGGAGCGTCGCAGAGATGCCGGGCATCGATGCAGATGTGGCATGCCACCGCCTCAACCTCGACTTAAGCCTCCACCCCATCCGCCAGAAGAAAAGAGCCGTGTCAACCGCCCTCGCCGGGCAAATTAGAGAGGAAGTAGGGAAACTGCTGGAGGCAGGTTTCGTAGAGGAGATCCAGTATCCAGGCTGGGTCTCCAATGTTGTAATGGTGAAGAAGGGGGATGGGAAGTGGAGAATGTGCGTAGATTTCTCTCTGTTGAATAAAATATGCCCCAAGGACTGTTATCCTTTGCCTCGAATCGACGCGCTGGTAGATTCAGCAGTCAGTTTCCCTATAATGAATATTTTAGATGCATTTTCCGGTTACCATCAAATCCGAATGCACCCGCCAGATGTGAAGGATGTGTTGGGAACAGTGTCCAACAGTGTTCCCGATTTAAAGAAGTGCTCAGTTCAATGATAAGTACAAGTTGTATTTGATGTTATGTCTAGTTCATGCTTGCAGAGATCAGACAATATGTCCAGTACTTCAATAACTTCCCAAGTACAATATCGTCGTAAAGGACTGGACATATTGTCGATAAGTATATGCATGCCGTTGAAATGATGTGCAGAGCAAAGCAGAGTGAGCATATCAGCTATCGTCGAGACAACATACGTATGATGATATCGTTGTGACATCAACACTACAACACCTCACAACGATATCAGAAAGCCGAGATAAAGAAAGAAGACTCAAGCACAAACACAAGGCAGAATGTCGATGACATCGTCGTAAAGAAGCTTTGACGTCGATAAGGCTAAGGAAGAACAGATATCGTCGTAAAAGAGGCATGTCGTCGATAAGGCTGAACAAGACATGTATCGTCGTAAAGAAGCATTGTCGTTGAAAAGGCTAAGTAAGACTGATGTCAACGATATCGTCGTAAATAAGGACTGTCGTCGAAAAGACTAGGGAAGATCGATCAAAGACGGGCAATTGCTGAAGAATTGTTTGTCGACGTAATATCGACTATGTCGTCAATAAGATAAGGTGGTCACAACGATATCAAGCAATTAAGAAGATTACGTCGACATCAGTTAGATGACTTCATGTCGTCTTAAGTGCAAGTGCAGAAGGGATATCCCGTGTCGTCGAGATATCTCTATCTGAAGAAGAAGAAAGAAGACTTGAAGATCTGTCCAAGTCCAAGACAACGACACGTCTTGTCGTCGAGATATTGTCCATGTCGTCGTAACTATGGAAACATCGTCGAGACAGATTCAAAAATGCCAGACGCGCTGTTAGCATTTAATGCCGCCGCCTGATTGTCCAATCAGCGCGTGCTCTTAAGGTATGAGCGTCTGTCAGAGTAGGACATCATAGGAGACCGTTAAGCGTCTCCTCCGTCCTATAAAAGGGAACAGTGGATGCCCTAATGAACAAGGTGAAAAAGACGAAAACGAAGGAACGAAAAAGAATCCCGCCGAGCAATACAACAAAAAGCTGCGGAGAAGAATCGAAATTAAGAAGAGGAGAACAAAAATGCTCATCCAGTGTTCTCCAAGTTGCAGTCAAGCCACATTGACTGAGAAGAATCGTTCAAGTCAAGAAGCCAGTTAACATCAGACAAAAGAAGAAGGCTTGAAGAAGATCTGTGCTTTCAAGATTCAAATCAGAGTCATCTTCTTCAAGACAAGAAGCCAATCTCCATCAGGCAGAAGAGTATATATTGTATATCTTTCTTGTAAAGGCTTGCGGGCCAAATCTGTAAGATCTGGTTTCAGATCTAAGTGTCGAGCTTGAGGGCTTGAGATCTGTGAGGCTTGAGGGCTAGGGCAGAGGACTTGCGGGTCCAAACGTGTCGAGCTTGCGGTCTCGGGTGCAATGAAGGGGCTTGCGGGCCTAGGCTGCAGGGACTTGCAGGTCCAAGAGGCAAGATTTGCGGGTCTGTGCTGTGTAGGGCTTGAGGGCCTGAGTGTCGAGCTTGCGAGCTCGGGTGCAGTGAAGGGGCTTGCCGGCCTAGGCTGCAGGGACTTGCGGGTCCAAGAGGCAAGACTTGCGGGTCTGTGCCTTGTAGGGCTTGGGGGCCTGAGTGTCGAGCTTGTGGGCTCGGGTGCAGTGAATGGGCTTGCGGGCCTTGGCTGCAGGGACTTGCGTGTCCGAGTTGTAAGGCTTGCGGGCCGAAGACATTGGCGGAGTTTGCCGAGCCTAGCACACTGCTAGGTAGGCGCAGTGGGAAAGAGGACTACTCGAGACACCCTGTCTTGAGGAACCTCTATAAGTCTTTGTGTGTTTTCTGTGCAGTGCTTTTAATCTCTAGATCTATTAACCAGAAATCAAGTACACCAAAAGGGGGAACAAAACAATCTGAAAAACCTATTCACCCCCCTCTAGGTGATAAGTCGACACCCATTAACTAACAAGTGGTATCAAAGCGAGGTTGTTCAAAGAAAAGCTCAATAGCTTGAACAGATCTGCTCTTGGGTGTATCAAATCAACTGATTATCATATCCTAACTCCATGGAGAAAGTCAAAAAATCTGACATCAGGAAGTTCAGATCCTTAAGTGAAAGCAGCTGGAGCTCTTCTCATATTGAAGAAGAAAGAAGTATAGGGATCAGAGCACCCTTGACTATCTCAGACAGTGAATCTGAAGATGAAGAATGCTCTATAGTCAGAAGAAGAATAAGAGCACCCTTGACTCTCACAGACTGTGACTCTGAGGATGAGGAGGTCTATGGGTTGATGGCTCTATCAGATGAAGAAAATCATGATGAATCACATTATGATCAGGTATGCTTCATTCAGACACTTTTACTACCTGCTTCAATTAAGAAGACCAAGAGTGCATCAGATGATTGCTCATCTTCTGAAATTGATGCAGAAGACTGCTCATCAATAAGAACCATGCTGATCTAATAGAACAGTTTGGTGATCTCTTGACTGCTCTGAGAAAGAGCAAGAAGCTTGTTAGGAAGCAAGCTAAGGAGCTAGAATCACTCAGACCCATTAAGGCTGTGATGAATGAGGAAATGGGTATATCCCACAATGTGGGCACCAATTCTTGTGAGCTCAAGAAGATCATAGGCAAGCTTCACGATGAAAGAAACCAAAGGGAAGAACTCATTAGGAAATTTGAGAATGATCTTCTTAAGGAAAGAAGCTTAGTGACTCAATTCTCTAAACCCAAAACCATATTGCCCATCATTGACACCTTCTCCTCCTATGGAAATAGGAGGGGATTGAGTTTCAATGAAGGGGCAGTAGATGCCGGGAATGGAGAAAGGGGAAAAACTAAAGCTGAGCCTCATACCACCTTTCAGAAGGTAGTGCTTCCCTCTAATAAGTATGACCAGGACAGTGTTCATGGTCACTGGATGAATGAAAGCTCCAATAGTTTGAGAAATGCTCCTGACTATGATAGGAGAAAGGGGATGGGGATGAGTGCATTGAAGGCTCCCCATGAGGAAATCCAAATGGCCCATCATGGACCATTTGTGTTTGGTGCTTCAACCTCCACTTTCAAGGGTAAAGGAGCAACACCTTCCCAATCTCTTCCAGATAAGAAGCAGGCTGGTAGCACCAGTATATTCAACTCTCACTTGATCATATCTGATGCCATCAACACCATGTCAGCTACTAAGCTGATATCTGTTGCTGACAAACAGATAAAGTCAAGAAGAAATAACTATACTAGAGCAGCTAGTCAGCCCTTAGCTGAGAGAGATAGGAAAAATGCTGTTGCCTTCTCTACTGAACATAAGCATTGCGATTCTCCACCCACCTCAAAAATTGTTCAGAAAAGAAGGTACAACATCCATGAATATTGGTGCTGTGGTAAAGTTGGACACTTTGCCATTGACTGTCGGCACAACCCTAGTGTGCCTAGTGCAAAGGAGAGCCCTCCTGAAAAGGCTGAGATGAGTAGAAGAATTCCTTATCATGCTAACAAAAACCTAGGACCCAAGTCACCTTGGGCTCCTAAGGGATATTAAATCTGTCTTGCAGGGTAGTCCATGTAGCCAATCAAAAACAAATAAGGCTAATGGACAATAAGTGATCCAGGCATAACTCTGGACTAAGAAAAATCCCATTACAAGCCAAGATGCACTGGTCAAGGGGGAGCAGAAAAGAAAAATAAAAGAGACATCACATCTAGGGGGCGCTACTAGCTCAAGAAGAAGCCAAAGCTAAGGTAAATGTAACTATGTTAAATATTGACTACATAACCTTATCTTAATAGATATGTAAAAGTAATTTTGACTTGAGTAAGCAAAAACTGTCACTCAAAGAGCACATATATATATGGCACAGCTAAACAACACTGATTATTCAAAAGAATGAACAAGAACAATATCGTTTTGTATACAAAACGATATCGTCGAAATAATGACAGGTATCGTCGAAATAGTTTCTCGACATCTAAGTAGGATCACGACGATACCTAAGTGTCGATCTAACACATAAGAGATCAGAAATTAACCAAACATAACTGCTCAATCTAAGTTAATCAGACCTTTATCAAATGACACTTCGACTTTCAATCCCGAAACTATAAATAAGGTCAAATGTCTTAAGGTCAAATGTCTCAAGGTTAAAACACATTCTATATTTGCCCTAAAAACCGTCGTGCTCACTACGTCTTCGGAATGTGAACGAGTCGACAACGTTAGAATCCTCTCAAATCAAGTAAGAGATGGCGCCAAAGAAGGAAGGATTTCTCTATGAAGGAAGCGAAGTGGTGAGGGATGGTTTCTCAGAAGGGCCAGAAGAGATTCAGAGCGCCATTAAGCTATTAGACACCGTCGGCCTGGAGTTCTCTCTCTCAGAGCCAACAATAATATTAAAAAGAAAAGTGCTGGAGTTCCACTCGAATGCCAAGGGTGGCTCAAAAGTAACATCTGTGAAAAGCTTGATCAACGGGATGAAGGTCAAGGTAAATCCCAAGAGATTGGCCAGAGTTCTTCAGCTGCCGACCTGCGCCAAGGGGGAGGAAAATGAGGAAGTCACCCAGGAAGACCTTAACAAGGCTCTGGCTTGGTGCGGGCACTCCAGCAAGATCTATGGGTCTCTGGAAAGGAAGAGTTTTAATCAACAAGGAAAGCTTATGGCTGATATCGTAGGAAAACCCTCCTCTGTAAGATAGGGTCGCATGATAGGATATCCAAACCCATGTTCGAGATAATGACAAAGATAATCCTAAGTAAGAAGACCAACTGGGGTCAGATTATTTTCAAGTGGATACAAGAAAGCTTTCAAGTTTCAAATCTGGGAAGAATACTATCACTGTATCTACTGCCATCTTACCCTGAAAGTTTTAACAAGTATGGTGTAAAAATCCATCACATGAGAAGGATGGATATCAAGATACTTGAGAGATGATAGAAAGTTCTGACTAAGTCTCCCAAGAAGCTTAAGACTGCAGAGGATGTGAAGAGGAAGGGAGAAAGTTCATCTGAAGAAAGTGAGTCAGGCAACAGCTCAGACTCGTCTGATTCTGAAATGCCTGTAGAGAAAAAGAATGTCTCCCTCCAGACCTCTGTTCCAAGTCTGGAATCGAGGACAATTGTAACAGCAAGAACAGAACAAGTGATGCTGAAACTGAGGGGGAGAAGAATAGTGAGGGGGAGAAGAATAGTGAGCTCCCTGCTCAAGTGGTAGATGTGATCAATAAGATCATTGGGGCTGAGGATGCTGTTCATTCTGGACCAGTAGTTCAAAAGGACCCAACTGAAGATCCCCAAGAAGACAACCAAGAGAATCCTGCTGATAAGACTAGCAGAGATCTGCCAAATCCTGTAGAGGAAAATGAGTCAAACCAGTCACCAATCAGAAGACCTCCATCTCCCATGATGGATGGGAATGAAGAAGAGGAACCAGGACAAGCTAGTTCACCTCCAGAGAATAGGCCAGTGGTGTTCTCACTATTGCCTCAGATAAAATGCTCCTGGAAGAGAAAAGGCTAAAAATTGAAAGTCATGTTAAGTCTGCTGTCAATGAACTAAGAAGGGAACTATCTGCTGAAACTGCAAGCCTGAGAAATGATGTGAAGAATCTACAAGAGTATACAACCAAAGAGATAACACTTACTCACCAGGGTCTATCTGATGCAATGGATAATCACATAATGATCGCCAACAACATAGAGAAGGCCTACATAGTAACCAACAGATGGATGGTTGAACACAAAACTAATCTCCAAGAAAGTCTAGATCACCACAATAAGGATCTAGACAGCCATCTGCTTGAGACCAAGAACCATTTGGAAGGAGGAATTCACATGCTTAAAAGCAAGATACTAGTCCTTCAGGAGAACCTCCAAAGGGTGATATCTGATGAAGTCATAAAGGGGGAGTGATCAATGATAAAGGCCAGTGGTGAGCATGCCATCTGGACCATAAATACCATCATGGAAGCAATGAATCTCCCTCCTCTCCATTTTGATGAGCCTGCTGAAGTGTACCCTGCTGAAGATCAATATGTAGACATTCCTGATGCAGCTACTGATCAGAATATAGGAAAGGAAATATTGGAAGAAGATGAGGTAAAGATGAGAAAAAGAAAATACAGGGAGGAAATGGAGAAAAAGTATAACTATGAGAGTTGGAGTCCCAAGTCCAGAGCCATCATATTAAAAGCATGGGAGCTGGTGAAGGTAAATAAATGTGAGAGGTACAAAGTATACAGTCCTCAAGAATGGGCTAAGTATGAAGATCAAGAAGAAGCAAGGAGAGCATACAAAAGGGACAAACAAGCAGGCAGAATCCCTGCAGACACTCCTGAGCCTCTCAAGTGTCACCCTAAGTCATTTGAATACTTCACCAGACAAACTGAGAAGGAGCAGGAAGCCAGTGTCAAGAAACAAAGAGTGAAGCAGCTATGAAGGAACCAGAGAAATAGATGGCTGAATTACTAGGGGCAAATGTAGAAATGTTGAAAACTTTAAAACATCTGTCCCTATTTATAAATTATCAATGAAGTGATATTTATCAAACTCTGTGTTCACTCAAACACAACTGCAATGTCATTATTATGTGTTTATTTGCTTAAGATGTACCTTATCATTGAGTGAGTTATGACTTTTTCAAATAGGGGGAGATTATTGGGAACATTGCCCAGCAGTGTTCCTGATTTGAAGAAGTGCTCAGCTCAATGATAAGTACAAGTTGTATTTGATGTCATGTCTAGTTCATGCTTGTAGAGATCAGACAATATGTCCAGTACTTCAATAACTTGCCCAAGCACAATATCGTCGAAAAGGACTTGACATATCGTCGATAAGTATATGCATGTCGTTGAAATGATGTGCAGAGCAAAGCAGAGTGAGCATATCAGCTATCGTCGAGACAACATACGTATGATGATATCGTTGTGACATCAACACTACAACACCTCACAACGATATCAGAAAGCCGAGATGAAGAAAGAAGACTCAAGCACAAACACAAGGCAGAATGTCGATGACATCGTCGTAAAGAAGCCTTGACGTCAATAAGGCTAAGGAAGAACATATATCGTCGTAAAAGAGGCATGTCGTCGATAAGGCTGAACAAGACAGGTATCGTCGTAAAGAAGCCTTGTCGTTGAAAAGGCTAAGTAAGACTGATGTCAACGATATCATCGTAAAGAAGGACTGTCGTCGAAAAGACTAGGGAAGATCGAACAAAGATGGGCAGTTGCTGAAGAATTGTTTGTCGACGTAATATCGACTATGTCGTCGATAAGATAAGGTGGTCACAACGATATCAAGCAATCAAGAAGATTACGTCGACATCAGTTAGATGACTTCATGTCGTCTTAAGAGCAAGTGCAAAAGGGATGTCCCGTGTCGTCGAGATATCTCTATCTGAAGAAGAGGGAAGGAGACTTGAAGATTTGTCCAAGTCCAAGACAACGACACGTCCTGTCGTCGAGATATTGTCCATGTCGTCGTAACCATGGAAACATCGTCGAGACAGATTCAAAAATGCCAGACGCGCTGCAGCATTTAATGCCGCCGCCTGATTGTCCAATCAACGCGCGCTCTTAAGGTATGAGTGTCTGTCAGAGTAGGACATCATAGGAGACCGTTCAGCGGATCCTCCGTCCTATAAAATGGAACAGTGGATGCCCTAATGAACATGGTGAAAAAGACGAAAACGAAGGAACGAAAAAGAATCCCGCCGAGCAATACAACAAAAAGCTCCGGAGAAGAATCGAAATTAAGAAGAGGAGAACAAAAACGCTCATCCAGTGTTCTCCAAGTTGCAATCAAGCCACATCGACTGAGAAGAATCGTTCAAGTGAAGAAGCCAGTTAACATTTGACAAAAGAAGAAGGCTTGAAGAAGATCTGTGCTTTCAAGATTCAAATTAGAGGCATCTTCTTCAAGACAAGAAGTCAATCTCCATCAGGCAGAAGAGTATATAATGTATATCTTTCTTGTAAAGGCTTGCGGCTAAATCTGTAAGATCTGGTTTCATATCTAAGTGTCGAGCTTGAGGGCTTGAGATCTGTGAGGCTTGAGGGCTAGGGCAGAGGACTTGCGGGTCCAAACGTGTCGAGCTTGCGGGCTCGAGTGCAGTCAAGGGGCTTGCGGGCCTAGGCTGCAGGGACTTGCGGGTCCGAGTTGTAAGGCTTGCGGGCCGAAGACATTGGCGGAGTTTGCCGAGCCTATCACACTGCTAGGTAGGCACAAAGGGAAAGATGACTACTCAAGACACCCTGTCTTGAGGAACCTCTATAGGTCTTTGTGTGTTTTCTGTGTAGTGCTTTTAATCTCTAGATCTATTAACCAGAAATCAAGTACACCAAAATGGGGAACAAAACAATCTGAAAAACCTATTCACCCCCCTCTAGGTGATAAGTCGACACCCATTAATTAACAAAATGTTTCCTTCATCACGGATGACGGGTGCTATTGTTATAAAATTATGCCTTTCAGACTGAAAAACGCAGGGGCGACCTATCAAAGAATGATGGATTGAGTTTTTAAAGGACAGAAGGGTAGAAACCTGGAAGTCTCCGTAGATGACTTGATGGTGAAGAGTAGGGATGTAGAATCTCACTTACGGGACTTGACGGAAACCTTCGCCACACTCCGGAATTTCAAGATGAGACTTAACCCCTCGAAGTGTGTTTTCGGGGAGAGTCAGGGGAAGTTCCTCCGGTACCTGCTCACCCCGTTGGGGGTCGAGCCCAATCCCGATAAAGTCAAGACCATCATAGATCTCGAGTCGCCAAGGAGCGGTAAGGAGGTTCAGAGGTTGACGGGTAAGTTAGCCGGGTTGAGCAGGTTCCTTTCCAGGGCCGAGGAGATGTGCTCACCTTTCTTCAAAGCTTTGCGAGGGAGTCAAAAGTTTGAGTGGTCGCTACAGTGCGAAACAGCTTTCCAGGCCTTGAAGAGCCAACTGACGCGGGCCCCGTTGTTGTAGGGGCCAAAAGAAGGAGAAGACCTATTTCTCTACCTAAGGGTAGGAGCCGAAGCGGTGAGCTCGGTCCTGGTCCGAGAAGAGGGAAAGAAACAGTTGCCCATCTACTATGTCAGCCTAGTCCCGAAGAAAGCAGGACTCTGATATCCCATTCTGGATAAATTGGCGTTTGTCCTTATCATTTCGGCTCGGAAGCTCCGACCTTATTTCCAGGAACATTCCATGACCGATCATCCCTTGCGCCATGTCATGGAAGGGTGGAGCACTCAGGGAGGAAGACAAAATGGTCGGTGGAGCTTAGCGAGTTCGACATTACTTTCGCTCCTCAGTTATCGATGAAGGCGCAGGCAGTCGCCGAATTCCTGGCGGAGTACGTAACCGAGATGGAAAAATCAGGATCCCCCAAGCCGGTGCCGTGAACTTTTCGCAGATGGAGGCGTCAGGAAGGTACTCCCTCAGAGGAGTCATTCTGGTAAGCCCGCAAGGGACAAGGATCGATCAGGCAATCGACATCCTCTTCCCCGTCACAAACAACCAAGTTGAGTATGAAGCAGTGGTGGCTGGGCTCCGGCTGGCAAGGGAACTGGGAATCCAGGATGTGAAGACCTTCACCGATTCAATGGTAGTGTCCTCCCAGGTCCGGGGAGAATTCGAGACCAGGGAGCCAACTCTCTAGAAGTATCTGTCGAAGGTTAAGGAACTCATCGGGTGGTTCCGCACCTTTTCTATCCAGCACGTACCAAGAGAAGAGAATGCTCAAGCGGATCGGTTAGCGATGTATGGTCCCTATGCTGGTGGGACAGTGACCAAATTGTTCTGACCCTCCATCGAGGAGGGAGAGGTGATGGAGATCGATCATAAGCCCTCGTGGATGGATCCTCTTATTTCCTTTCTGACCTAGGGCAGATTCCCACAAGAAGTCTCGGACAAAAGGCGGTTTAGGTATTAATCTGCCTACTACTTATTACATGAGGGGGGCCTGTACCGGAAGACTTTAACCGGACTCTTGGCGAGGTGTGTGTCGGAGGAAGAGGTCCCAAAGGTGTTGGAAGAGATCCACTCTGGGGAATGCGACAACCATTCCGGGAGTCGGACTCTAGAGAAGAGGGTGTTGAGGCAAGGGTACTTCTGACCAACAATCCGCAAAGACACCATGTAGTGTGCAAAGAAGTGTCAGAAATGTCAGCTCTTCGCACCGCTCTAGCTCCAACCCGTGCAGAGGCTCATGACTATCACGGCTCCCTGACCCTTCGTCATTTGGGGGATGGACTTGGTAGGTCCGTTCCCTCAGGCCAGCGGGCAGAGGAGGTTCCTCCTAGTCATGATTGATTACTTCTCCAAGCGGCTGGAGGTAAAGGCGCTGACAAAAATGACCTCGCAGGTAGTAAGAAAATTCATTTGGGGGGAGATAATTTGCAGGCACGGGCTCCCCCTCGTGATAGTTACGGACAACGGACCGCAGTTCGCTAGCGAGGAGCCAACTTGCTTTTGCTGCCAGTTAGGCATTGATCTCCGCTTCGCCTCCGTCCATCATCCTCGGAGCAATGGGCTGGTAGAGGCCGCGAACAAGACCATCGTCAACCTGCTAAAGAAAAAAGTAGAGAACCTGAAGGGCAACTGGGTGGAGCAGCTCCCCTCAGTCCTTTGGGCCTTAAAAACTACGCCCAACACGACCACGTGAGAAACTCATTTTAAACTCTCTCACGGCTCTGAGGCAGTGTTACCGGTGGAGTTTGAAGTGCGATCCCCTCGAGTCGTGGTCGCGGGGAAGGGAGACGATGAGTGGAGGGTGGAGAATGAGGAGGAGCAACGACTCTCGCTCGACCTGGTGGAGGAACTCTGGGACCTGGCGACCATTCGCCAGGAAGAGGTCATGAACCGGATGGCAAGGTACTTCGACAAGCACATTCGAATCATGCAGTTTGTAAAGGGGGATCTCGTCCTCAAAAATGTCGACGCTGCTGGGAGATCAACGACAGTTGGAAAACTCCACCCCAACTGGGAGGGCCCCTATGTAATATCGGAAGCATTAAAATCAGGAGGGTATCACCTCCAGAATGCTGAGGTAGCCCCCCTTAGCAACACCTGGAGTGGTGACGACCTGAAACGTTTTTATCCCTAGTTATAATAAATTCTTTTCTTGGTGAACTTGTTTTGGGATGAATAGACCTCTACCCTGCCCCGACAGGGTACCGTGAATCGGAAGTTTCAGACTAGTTGGAAGCCTCCGAGAAGATACCGCTGACCGGGCTCCCACAAGCGGGCAGGGCATGCCCCTCACTCCGGTGGCAGTGGAAAAAGTTGATTTTAGTTGGAAGCCCCCAAGAAGATACCACTGACCGGGCTCCCACAAGCCGGCAGGGCAGATCCCTCACTCGGGTGGCAGTGGAAAAAGTTGGTTTTAGTTGGAAGCCCCCGATAAGATACCGCTGTCCGGGCTCCGACAAGCCGACAGCGCAGGCCCCTCACTCGGGTGGCAGTGGAAAAAGTTGGGTTTGGTTGGAAGCCCCCGAGAAGATACCGTTGACCGGGCTCCCACAAGCCGGCAGGGCAGGTCCCTCACTCGGGTGGCAGTGGAAAAAGTTGGTTTTAGTTGGAAGCCCCCGAGAAGATACTGCTGACCGGGCTCCCACAAGCCGGCAGGGCAGGCCCCTCACTCGGGTGGTAGTGGAAAAAGTTGGTTTTAGTTGGAAGCACCCGAGAAGTATCGCTGACCGGGCTCCCACAAGTCGGCAGGGTAGGCCCCTCACTCGGGTTGCAGTGGAAAAAGTTGGGTTTGGTTGGAAGCCCCCCAAGAAGATACCGCTGACCGGACTCCCACAAGACGGCAGGTCAGGTCCCTCACTCGGGTGGTAATGGAAAAAGTTGGTTTTAGTTGGAAGCTCCCGAGAAGATACCGCTGACCGGGCTCCCACAAGACGGCAGGGCAGGTCCCTCACTCGGGTGGCAGTGGAAAAAGTTGCTTTTAGTTGGAAGCCCCCGAGAAGATACCGCTGACTGGGCTCCCACAAGCCGGCAGGGCAGACCCCTCACTCGTGTGGCAACGGAAAAAGTTGGTTTTAGTTGGAAGCCCCCGAGAAGATACCGCTGACCGGGCTCCCTCCCACAAGCCAGCTGGGCAGGCCCCCCCCCCACTCGGGCGGCAGTTGAAAGAAGTGTGTCTGGGTTGAGGATAGAGTCACTGACCAGGCTCCTTGATACCTCTCTGCGAGCGGACGAGGCAAACGAGTACTCCTAGCTGGGATCTACAATTTAAATAAGTCTAATGCTCCTCGGCGAGCGCCCGAGGCGAAAGAGTACCGAAGCGGACTCCTACCATGTCCTGGGAGATGGGCAGGACAAAAATGTGTATTGCAGAGTAAGAAAACAGAAAGTGATGTGTAAAAACTCCGCCATTTCCTATTAAAGTAGTTACAAAAGTTAGGGAACCGCCCTTTACAAAATGCAGAACGAAAGAAAAAGGAATTAAAGGGGGGGGGGGGGGGGGGGGGGGGGGGGGGGAAAGGAACATCATTCAAGTTGGGGGAGTCTCGGGACCCGAGAGACCTCGCGCTCCTAATCATCCGGAGTTGGCGAGTAGCCCCTTTCATCGGACAGCGAGGACCTCGAGGACGGGAGAAAGGCTTTCGGGACGAGCATGTTAGCGGCCACATTGCCCCAGGAGTCTTGCAGGGCATTGCGCCTGCGAAGGATCTCCAGCATGTGCTCGGCAGTTTGCGCAGTTATCTTTCGGCGAGCGCTTTCCGCCTCGCGTGGGGTGAAATGGAGGGTCTTCGCACCTAGGGAGGAGGACCCACCAGGCTCCGGGGCTCGCGCTACCTCAGCCGATGCGGCGAGCTGCGTCCGTAGGGAGTTCTCCTGCTTTCGTTCGCCGACCCGTTTGGTCAGCTGCTCGATAACGTCCGGACCCTGAAGTTCAGAGCATCCAAGTCATAAGCATGGGATTAGCAAGTTCAACTACCTAGTAGAACGAGGAGGGAAACCATACTGGGCCGCTTGTGGACTTAGCCAGGAGTCGCTTAGCGAGCTTATGCCAAGTTTCAGATTCCTCGGCCCGATCCTCGGCCAGCTGAATGGCGTCCTCGCACTGTGCGTGCTCCCGACTGATGGCGAGGCCACGCCGCGCGGTCGCGTGAGAAAGTTGGAGAGCGAAGAGGGACGCCGAGGCGCTCTGACGAGCGAGTTTGCGCAGAGTCATCCCCTTAAAAGCCTCGGCGTCATCGCGACCATACAACCCTTAAAGGAGGCTGAAGGCGCGCTCGCCATCCCCTTCGCCTTCCGCCCAGGATGGTTGGAGGGTGGACACTGAAACCCTGCTCGCGGAATCGTCCCAGGATAGTAGAGGGTTTCCTGCGGGATCCGAGGCCTTCTGCCCCATCCGAAAGTTGGGATGCCTGCCTGGGGCATTCTGGTTCCCCAACTCCGCAAATTCCTCGGCCGCGATCTCTGGGGCGGCCTGTTCGGCAGGGGCCTCTCGCACTCGCCTCACGGACTTTTGTTTCTTTCGCGAGGATGACGCGGGAGCGTCGAGATCAATTATCCCTCCCTTTCCCTTATCAACACTCATGGCGGGTAGGCCTATGGTGTGAGAACAGGTAGCCGCCGCTGTCGACGCCACCTTCATCAGGGCGCTCGGCTCGCCCCCGCTCGCGTTGGGAGGATGGACGGGGACCGCTGGCTTGCCTGCAGGTGACCCCAAGGATAAGAGCACAAGTAGAGATGAATATGAAGAGCTGTGAAGCCCTGATATACCTTCGCCGTGCAAAACTGGAGGGAGTTGGTCGAGGTGGCGCCGGAGATAGAACACCTCAAATTTCTTCCTCGTGAAGAAGTCAGCGAGGAGAGCCGCCTCGCCATCCACACGAGGTGCGCGGTAGATCGCCTCGGTCTTCTGGACTGGCGAATACGGCAGCGGAGCGAAGTCACCATGAATGACGTCGAATTTGTTATTCCAGTGGTGCACCTTGTTCGCCGTCTCGTGCACCTTCAATTGCGAGCCCATGAGAAAAGCGACACCGTCCCCGGTCACCCTAAAGGTAAAAGGCTTTCGGAAGACGTTTAAACTAAACTCTAACCTCTCCTCGCGCATATAACATGCGAATGCGACCAGCATGGCGATCACATTGGAGTTAATCTGCGCGGGGATGAGCCCGAAGTATTTGAAGAATTGTTTTACTTCGGGCCAGAGAGTGAGACGGAGCCCCGCCTCGAAATGGGCGAGCGGAAAGGCCAGCTCATCGGGGTAGGTAGTGTTTATGGCCTCGCCCGCTGAAGGATGGTGAGCGGAATACCCCGTCGACACATACGCCGATTTGAAGGCGAGATATTCCACTTCTGACACCCTCCCTTCGGCGAATTTGTGCTCGCAGAAGTTCTCCACGCATTTCATATGACCCTCCGATTCGGACTCACCGGTTTTCCTTTTCGTCATTTTCCAGTGAGAGCGAGGCGAATGGGCGAGGGGAGGGAGAAGGATGGAAGTAGAGGAATTCAAGAGAGCGATGTATATGGTGGGTGAGGGGGGGGGGGGGGGGTAGTAATAGCAATTGGGAAAAGGCGGGAATGAGGTCGCGCCCATCGGTGGACCCCGCATTATCCCCACTCACCCACAACCCCCCACTCGCATTGTTCGAGCCTCAAGCACTCGCTAACAGCTAAGGTATGAGTAAACAAAGGCGAACGCCGGCCTCATGGGATAAAAACCAGCAACCACGAATAAATAGACTAAGCGGGTATATCCCCGCGAGCCGGGATTAAGTTATTACACGACGAGTAAAACAATAGTTCAAACATCGATTCTTGAAAAGAGAGAGAAGAAAGAGTCTCTTAAAAGAAAAGTGTGCTCAGAGAGGAAGCCATTCCACATCCCGCGACCACGCGTACGAGTCCTCGGGCCTCGCATGATGCGGACGCGCTTGCGAACCCGAGCGAGCTCCTGGTGGGCAGTCCAGACCATCTCCTCCACCTGCGTCACGTGCTCCTCCAGAGCCGTCATATTACATCCATAGCTTAGGAGGACTTCCTGAGAAAGCCGAGTGACACTCCCCTCGGGCGCCTGCATCCGCTCCTCCAGGGCCAAGATTCGAGGAAAAGGATCGGCTTCGTCCGAGACCCTCCCCTCATGAAGGGATGCAAGAAGGTGCTCGTGCCTCCACAAGATCCTGACCACCCGCTCCTTTAGCTCAATAACGCTAGAGGGTTCGCTGAGAAGCTCATCAATCCTGTTAGCGAGCGGAGAGGCCGAGTAGTTGGACTCACCAGATAGCGAGAGCTCTAGGCCTGCGAAAGGGGGGGGGGGTCAGAGTCCATTGAGCTCTAGAAAGGTGGGGAAATTTCCCAATCAACATACCATGCGAGGTCCCGACATTCTGCTCCAGGCGAGCGGGAGGACGCTCGGGACGCCATCTCGAGAAGGGCAGGGGTCGCCCTCCGGGGGCAGCGAGGGGGATGAATACGAAGGGCTTGCCCGCGCCCGCCCGAAAGGGGACCTGCTCGGGGTGAGGCACCGGAGGGGCAGGAGTAGAAGGCGAGCTCGTTAGTACGAGAGTGGCGGTGGCGGGCTCCTGAAGAGAATCAGGAAGCTGCACCTCATTCGCCGAACGAACCTCCGGGATAACTGTGTATGAGGGCACTGCAAAAATTCGAAAGGTGGCAACGATTAACGAAAATGAACCAAAAGAGAGAGTGTCACCTGTCAGAAAAGAAGTTTGAAAAAGGAGTTGTCTGTGAAAAATTGAGTTTGCAGTAAAAATTGTTTGTGTAAAACTCCGTTTGCAGAGCTGTTCGAAAACAGTGTATATAAACTGTTTGGTAAAAATGTAGTTTTGTAAAATATATTTTTCCAAATGCAAAACCATCAATAGTTACACGAAATATAAAATAAAATAACAAAAATTTTAAGTTATTATCATTTATAAGATACTATAGGCCTTCTCGTTATTTCACGGTTCCAGGTTCATTACTTGCGAACTGTGCAGAGTATATCACCTAAAAGAGCGAACACAAATATCGGTCAGAGGGTGATAAACACTACTAAACTCGAGTTTGATTCCATTCGACCTATAGTATATTCCAAAAATACAACATAAAATATTTAATAGACTGATACAAATCGACAAATTCTTCTATGCCCAAATAATAGTGTGGTGAAAATAAAGTGTGATCTCCAAATATGAAATTTACATAGTGATGTGTGTGAGATAACTGGTCAGCATATATAGTATGAGAAAATTGAAAAGTATCAAGTGGCACTTCAGAAACTGATAAATGTGGGATCGAACCTAGTGCATGTCGGTTGAGGAGTAACACGGTAGAGTCAACGAAAAGTCAACTAGTAGACGTAGAGGTCCTCTCGCGTGGCCTTGGAATAAGACAATTTTTCTGGGGAAGAAGAATAATCTTGTGTCCGCTGTGCTCGAAGGAATGAGAGTTCCTTGTGCCGTCGTGCATGACATATCGATCGCACTGCCAAGTTCTCCCTAATAGGATGTGATAGACATCTATGACGGCGACATGACATAATACTCTATCCGAATATGTGCTCCCTATAGAAAACACTACTAGACAATAATGAGTAACATGCATAGTTAAATGCCTATTGACGCCTGATAAGATGTATGGTTGTTATAATGGTTGCGTCTCAAGCCCTAATGTTTCGACCATACGTTGAGAAATGAAATTCTCCATGTTACCACTATCAATGATAATGGAACAAAATTGTCCCTGGATGCGTGCAGTAATTCGGAAAATATCGTGCCTCCTATGGTATTTCTTAGTAGGCTCGCTAAGGGTGATCAGGCTATAACGTAAGACACA
Source organism: Dactylorhiza incarnata (assembly GCA_033032865.1). Classification (NCBI taxonomy): domain Eukaryota; kingdom Viridiplantae; phylum Streptophyta; class Magnoliopsida; order Asparagales; family Orchidaceae; genus Dactylorhiza; species Dactylorhiza incarnata. The sequence goes on along the minus strand of JAWHQI010000255.1, from coordinate 2,187,074 downwards.
TACTAAATGTTCAGCATGTTCACCTACTACTTCTATGACATCTTCAGACTCGGGCTCAGGCTCAGAGTGAGATTCATTAATGTAAATTCCATACTCAGGCTCTCACCCATCAGTGGAATCAATAATAGCGACGAAGTGGAGTCGCAGACACTCAGATGATTTGTGCCCCAGTTCCATGCACTTGAAGCATCAGAATGCTCCAGTGTTGGGCTTAGCCCCAATAATCTCCTTACCCTTGGAGGGGCCAGTGGATGGAGTTGGAGTCCCGACAGTGATGTGTTGGTGAGAGGAATCTAAGGCCCTAGTAGTGGGGGCAGTGGTGATGTTCGATGTGGGACTATCAGTAGACTCCACTCTCTGTGCACGGCTCGATATCTCTCCTAAGTCCTTATAATCGAATAGTTCTAGCTGGTCTCTAATGGAATAGCGTAACCCATTCAGATAACGGGATACAATCATTTCATCATCCTCTTTGAGGTCGAGGAGAGACTAGAGTACGAGAAATTCGTTCGTGTACTCGTCCACGGATGATTTGTCTTGTCGCAGGTTGTGAAACCTATGATAGAGCGACTGCAAATAATCAGGTGGAACATACCGTTTTCAAAGTTGTGTTTTAAAATCTGCCCAGGTGGTGATTGGAGGCATGCCTAAGTTAAATTTAGAGCATTCTAGTTGTTCACACCAAACTAGGACGGACCCTTTCAGTTTAAGCGTAACATACCCAACTTGCCTAGCTTGAGGCAATTGCTTCCAAGCCAGGAAACGGTTCATCCTATCACACCAATCTAAGCAACCCTCGGGTTCTAAATGCCCTTCAAAATCACTAACGTATAATTTGATTCCTACATCCCATCGGGGTGGATTACGTGGTTCGTTTCGTGGCTCGGGCTCGGTGTGTGCCAGTTCTAGTTGCCTCGGGTTAGGGTTTACTTCATTCTCCGGAGCAGGTTCTCGATTTAATTGCATGGTGGCTTCTATATGATTAACCGATGTGCGTAATCCGTTCATTACGTACCTTACACTACCCATATTGGTGGTGAGAGTTTCTACCGCTTTCATCAAGTCGTTCATTCGTTGGGTCAGGTCCCCTTCACTAGTCTCTAAATGATCCATTCGCTTTTCCATTTAAAATAATTTGATTTTAATTTTCTCACAACTCTTAAAATATTTTAATTGTTTTTTTATCAAAAAATTAATTTATAAATCTTTTTTTAAACAAAGAGACCCATTTAAAATAAAAGATAACTCAAATATTTTTTAAAGATTTTATTTAAAATGCGAGATTACTCGAGTGGGTACAAAAACAATTTTATTTTTAATTTTGTAAGTTTTAAAACTCAAATTCAAATAAACTCTTAGAATTGCTAGAACACTATAATTAAATTTTTTTTGTTAAAAATAAAGAAATTTTAAGAAAAAATTTAATAAAACCCTTATTTTTTTTGAAAAATAAGGATCGCTTGATTCGCAATAGGAGGGATTAGGGTTTTGAAAAATAAGGTATTTTTAAATGCGAGCAATTTAAACGATGTAGCCCGAGCGGGCCAATTCAAAGTTTGTGCGCGTGAAATCACCCTTGAGGGTGGAACATCGTTAAAATCGTTAATTATTGTTTGAGTGTACCTCGAGTGCCTTACGAGTTGATCCGCCGCGAAATAATTCAAACCACAAGCAAAATTACAAACAATAATTTATGGATAACGACAATAAAGAGAGCGAGAACGTCCGGGGCAAGTTTGAATTAATTATTGAGTTGCATAAAATTACGCAAATAAATGAAGCACGAGAGTGGGCGGAGTCGCCCCAAGCATACACCAAACTATGACGAGAAGTTGACCACTCCAAGTACGATGCACTCTCGGATCTGTGATAACACCAAGGAGGCTTCTTTGAAGGAGACCGATCAAAACGGAGTTGCTGTCTGCGGCGAGCTGGCGTAGGAATAGTAATGGACGGAGATGGCACAGTGGTGACCGCTGGATTGAGTCAACAATGATCTTCATTGTCGCCGGAAGAGTTCGTCGAGGTCGACGACGACTTAAGGTGGACGCAAAATCTTCGGCGGCCTGGGAGGTGTCGATGAAAGACGGCGAATAGGCATTGTAGGCATCATCGTGAATGTGCGAGAAACGCACCCGTTTGATGTTGGCTAGGGTTGATGAAACCTTGCATTTGGTGGGGGTGTTGGACTCGAAAGATGCCACAGGTTAGGGCAAGGCTGCCGGGCTAACAGAGGAACGATAAATTTTGCCGTTCTTTGCCTCTCCCTGGCCATCACCTTCTGTCACCGTGGGGGAGATTTTAAAGAAGGAATTATAGCTTCCCTTTTAAAATGCCCAATGAATCTTCCTCATATTTATTTCCTCATATTCTGTCCAGGCTGTCATTTCCTAAACTCACATGCCTTCCTTTTTTCAAATTATTCCCAGGTTTTTACTTCTTAGACTAAACTCCCATTGAATATTCTTAATGTTAATATTTTTATATCTTTGATTTGCGTTTATTCTCCATTTAATCTTATGCGACCATAATTTGTTTAAGCTAACCTCTTTCGTCCTAGCTACTCATAATTGTCGGACCATTTATTCAGGGTCTCACCGGGTGGTCAAACCGATGAGCCGGAACTCAGCATAACATCAGTGCTTGATATATAAAAATGACAGAAAATGAAATTACACAAAAAGATAACGACCGTGTGATGATATCACGCGTCCCCTGATTCGGCGATGGATACATCAGCACATCTCTTCATATTTATCCATAAAGATCAAATTATGTTGAAGACGATTATTCTCGGAAAAACCTCTCCGAAGACTCGGATCTGTCAGCAATTTAATCAAACATTAGAAATTGCACGCATTAGATCATCAAAAGTTGATCAGTAAGGATTTCCACTAACAACTACACTACAGGCCGTAGTAAATTCAGAAACCTACCTTAGAAAAATCTAGCAAAACCAAATCATCGAGAAACCCGATGAATTCGTCCATTAAGATGACACCAAATAATGAAAATCTCCGAGAAGATAAATATCCAGTACCTACCCGATGAATTTCTGCGATTCCGCTTTTAATTTCTCCAAGGAAACGTCAACTGTACAAAAGAGAAGAACCGGATCCCATGTCGCGATTACACAATACGAACCCTCTCCTGTCGGCCATGGCACCATTTTTGCCCTCTTCTGAGCTCTTTTATATTGCATGGGAGGATTGATATATGTTCATTAGTCTCTCCAGAGCGGCGGAAGTAACCCCTAAATCATCGGCGGGAGAGAGAGCTTCGGGCGGCCATCGTCACTATAAAAAAGGAAGAGAGGAGGAAGGGAAGAGGATGATGTACTAGTTGTGCCAAGCAAACGTTTGTTGGATAACCAGGAATAATGCTCACAGTCGCCGGCTCGTCGGTGGAAGAGCAGGACGAGAATCGAGAGACAAAATATGAGAGAAAGAGCTTCCGCCTTCTGTAGACACCGTTTGGAGCAACGAAAAGGAGCTTCCAGCTGTGGTTGGGATTTTTCCTATAGGCGTCTTTTAAAAAAAACGATGTTTCGGTATATTATCTCTCCCAAACAAGAATATTTGCAGCTCCTCCGTTTTGGTCCTGTCGCATCGAAGCCCATTAGCTCAAGCAAACGCATCCTAAAAGTCACCTCGCCAGGGGCCTAGCGGACATGCGGCTACCGGGAGTATATTGATCCTAAGTCTGGTTTAGCACTACGACGCGACTTTCAATTAACCTAAAAAAGCCCTCGATAAGGGGTCAATCCTAAACTTATTAGAAATCGAAAATATTGGAAAGTCTGCAGGACCTCGACAGCGAGCTCACATCTTTGCATGCCTAAAAGCCTAACGACCATGGTAGTGAGCTCACATCTCAACGTGCCTAAGAAGAGTCCATCGACCTCGCATCGAGCTCACATCTCAGTGTGCTTAATGTTGGGTTTTCTATAAACAACACATCACATGCGCGCAGCGGAATAAAGAAACAAGAACAACCCGAAAGTGTTACAGGATCTTGCGAATTCATGGATCAAGAAATAAAAGAGCAACATATTGCATTATACCTAAGAGAGATTGAGTAAACACTCAACCAAGATGCTCCAAAATCAGATCCAGAAACTGGTGGCTGAGTTCCAAGCACAGAAAGTAGATCTGCGCCTCTATAGCAGTCCACACGAGCGAAGGAGAACCCCAAGCCTCTTGTCGAACAAGATCTGGGTCGGAGAAGGAGTGCCCTCAACGTCTCCCACAGATTGCTAGATCCGCGCAAGGGAGAGTCGGCGACGACGGGAATAGACGGACGGGTCTCGCGGAGATCTTGCGGAACGCTTCTGTATGAATCTCCCAAAAAGATAATCTCTCAAGGAAAACCTAATCGCTTCCCTATTTATACCCAGGGCATAAAATTGGATATCCGCAGACCCAGTCCTTAATAGGAGTATTTGATGTGTATCGTCGTGATCACTAAATATCGTTGAGACGATCTCGAAGATATCGTCGTGATGACCTGTATCGTCTTGACAGTCATGACGATATAGTCTTGATGACCTATATCGTCGAGACGATCTCGACGACATCGCCATGTTACTTAAAATATCGTCTTGACAGTCAAGACGATATTCCTTAGCACTCGACGATACATCATGGGTGATAGTCAGTCATGTCGTCGTGATCATTCTACGATATTCACAATATCGTTTGGATGATCTCGACGACACATGCAATGTCATCTTAAACACATTGCCAACATCCTCCATACAATATTCATAATATCTGTAGAACATTTAGTCGACTCGACCTAACTCCAATGAGTCATAAGATTGATCCTTCACTCATATCCAATATGAGTAATGCCAACACAATCTTTCCTCCAATTTCTCCAAACACTCTTATGTGCGACCCTATAAGCTCATATTGCGTTGACAGTGAGACTAACTGTTTGATTGCTTTGAGATCACCTTGGAAATACCAACACTTAAGAGCCTATATACTCAGACAACGAGCTCTCAACTCAACGGGCCTAAGGAGCTTAAGTGGTGATATGAAGCCCAAGTAACAAAATCTATATTCCATTATACATTCAAAATTCCACTTGCAGGTCGCTCGAGTGACGTGCACAAACAAATACAAGAACAAGCGAGCTTCGGTCAATAATCAACTCGGACCACGCCCTCCTCACCGCTTCCTCAACGATGATCCTAGAACTCTGGGGCCATCCAACCTCGCTCTGATTCGACCCATTGCAACTCGCCTCTATCAGGATGGCGACAAAACGCTCCACGACACAGTCATCAAATTGGTACTTCCTAAACTCCTTTTGGAGCACCGCGAGTTTCGGCTCTGAGTCCACCAACTCTCGCTCCGCTTGCCGCTCTAGAGCCTCCAAAAGGCGTATGTCAGATCGCCAGAACTAGAAAAGTAAGGAAGTTGCTAAGAATGCGAGTGTTTACCACGACACGCTCGAGGGTAGGTTTCTTTTCGGTGGCGAGCCCCTTGATCCTCCCTTCGTAAAAAAGGAGGGATCGGCTCGCCGCACCATCTTAGTTCTGCGAAGAGTAGATCGAGACACCCTGAAGGAGATATTAGACAACAAGGCATTCATGTGGACTGACGCATCGTCTTGGCAATACAGTGTGAAGCACACGATATGGGCGTCTCTATTGTCTCGTCATTCTCTATCCACGACTGCAGCTGTGAGCTCAGAGAACCGATGCCCTTTCTCAGGCCAAAACATCGGCCAGACCCCGACGATGTTATTAGCTTCGTCACCTAGATTGAAGAGCTGGTACGACGAGGATCCTCCTCGCCGGAAGGCTTGGCAGGTCACGACATCTCCTCGTATGGACGACGGTCTTACAATGTCTCTTCGACTATTTTGGGGCGGCACACCGCTTACCCTTGTCAGCTCGCTCCGTTTTAGGGCCGACCAGTAAAGGTCGCTCGGGCGTAATGCGATTTTTTGCAGAAAGAAAAGCGACAAGTTTCCAACTGGCCACCGACAAAGAAAACACGAATCATGAGAACTTACCCTCGCCAGGTGGGACCTAACGGAAATGATTTACTTAGTGGCGGTAGTATAACGCATCAAAAACCTTGTCTTTGAAAAAGTGAAACAAGGTCGCGCCATCCTCGGTCACGTCCGGGATTCAGAAAATTGAGGGATCCCGCGGCATCAGTATTGTAGGAATCTCGCCAAAGTCACCTCGGATGAAGACCACCATGTCGGTCCACCAGTGGACCTTGTTCGAGGAGTATTTCAGCTTCAGGCAACAACCTGAAATATAGGCAACCCCTTTTTGAGTTCCCTTCACCAAAAATAGGTTGTAGAAAACTGCGAAGTTTCCAGGGAATTTGTGATTCTCGAAGAAAGGTCACGAACGAGATCATAGCTGCGGCCCAATTCAGATATTTGGGCTGACACCAGCCTGAAATGGCGAAGGATCTCCTTCAACTTGGGCTGTAGAGGAAGCTACAACCTGTATACAAAGTGCTCTAGGAAGAAGGAGAGCTCCCCTTCACAACTCGAGTTGAGACGCTCTCACTGCCGGCCATGCGCCTCGTGATGAACCCCTCAAGGAGAAACTTCTCCCTGAACATCGCCATCTCGCCATCGTCAACAATGGGAGTTGAAAAGGAGTTGCAGGCCGGGAAGAACACATCGCTGTTTGAATGCCAACTTGCTGACAAAAGCGGTTTGCAAGGAAGAGAAAGTGTTCTTTGTTATATGCCCCCTATTTATATCTAGAGGTGGGAAGTCGAAACGTCGGGCACCTCGCAACCATCAAAATGCCTTGCCAGAATTCACAACGCTAATGACATCGGTAAAGGTCAATTCATTAAATATTTTATAAAGTATTATTTTGCCGAGATGACTAACGGGTCGCCGGTACCTGCGAAGCAATATATGTGGCAAGAGACACATCAATCTCAAAGAGATAAAGCTCACACTAATAAAGTCGCAACGTAAATCCATTCAGTTCATATAAAATCTGTGCCTTCCGACATTTCTAAATAAGTTGGTTATTACAAAAGATTAAAATTGTAAAAAGAAAAACTATAAGAAAGGGGGCCCTCACGCATTCGTGGCATAGAGAGCCTTATACCCCAAGTTAGTGGCAGATTGGAAAACCGTTGTGGCCTCATGAGGTCTTGTTCGCCTTGACGGACGAACTCCAGCACGTGTGACTGCTCTGAAGCCTTCTTAATAGACTGCGATCCCCGCAAAGTCGTCAGCGAGAAACTCAATGCGACGTTCCAGCTCGCGGATCTTGACCCCCATGTAGGCGATCTCAAGTAGAGCTCTTCTGAAGCCACCACCCTGGGCTCATAACCCTCCACCAGTGCTATCTGAGCCTCCTGTGCAGTGATGTGGCTCGAGAGGTTGGCGAGCTTGAGGACTCACATCCTCGTCTCCATATCAGCATAATATGAGACCAGATGGCTCTGAAGGTCGCCAGTTGAGGCCGGATCACTGATCAGAGAGGATAAGGAGACGATGTGATTGTATCCCCACCTGCCAAACGACAGGGGTTGAAGATCCTCATGCCGCCCCTTACTGGTCGTTGGAAAGTCGCCAGAAGGAACCCTTGCAAGAAGAGATAGTAAGAATCACATCGTCGATATCACCCGAGCATCCAGAAAGCTCACCAGGAGCACACGAGCCGGGAAGAGTTCCTCCGACCACGTAATTTCCCTTGGAGGATCATTGAAGATCCTTATCCTAGGGAGATACTGGAGGAGTCACCTCCCCATGCGAGAACTTGGCAAGACTGATGGAAGGACGCCGCGCCGAAGCCTCACTGAATGAGATGGCCTTCGTCTTCTTCAACGACGTCTGAACCAAATCTGACTCTCGCGACGTCGATGATTCGGCCCTCTTCCGCAAGTTCTCATCTGCAACAAAGGAGTAATTAGCTCGTAGAGGCGAGGCCCTAGGTTATAACAATCACATTGTTTACTGGTTGCAAGGTCTCCATCACATTTTATGCCCCGGTCTCGCTCAGACCATGCGACAAGCTCTGCTCGTCCACATCATGGACCTCGTTCCCTCCTGCCCCATCACCTGAAGAAACCTTGCCTTTTAATAAACAAACTGATGTGTAGGATTTAACATTCAGGAGGATATCCAATCGTGGACGGCCTTCTCCACCTTCGTGCTCTTCGCGACATCGCTAACGGGCTGGACAAGGAGAGGTATTGGAAGGATCGTCACCTTGCCCCTGCTCCAGAGCGGATCGCTTCTCAGAAGTCTCCCCTTGAAAGGACTTATGTTTCTTCTTCTTATCCTTCTTGCGTGCCACACCACTCAAAGTACTCGCGAAACGACTCAAGAAGGCATCGAGATCATCAATAGCCATTTCGACGAGTTCATTGAGCACTTATTCAGGAAGAGCTTAGGTCCTATTTATAGAAGATTGCCAGCTCGTTGAGTCTGGGTCTTGCACAGTTTTTTCGATCTCGTAATGAGCCCGAAAATATTGGGGATTCTGTACGACCCATACTCGTCGAGACCAGTAGGAGTTAGCCGGAGAAGCTATAATTACCAAGAGGGCCCCACGAGAGGGAGCTTGCAGTCAGTTCACAACCACCTTGCAGGGTATACTACTTCACCTTGCCGGACAACGAGATCAGGTCGCCACAACTCTCCGGCGGACGGACCTCGCGTAGGGATGGGGCCTGCCTCTAGATCATGAGGTATACCCCCCCCCCCCCCCCCCCCGACTGTTACCTATAAATACAACTCACTGTCGAGGTGGAGAGGAAATGCTAACAACTCACAAGGGTCCTAGAACTAGCCGAGCTCGCCTATTCTCGCTTTGAGCCTGCTTCTCCGCCCAACCAAGCACAACATTTGATTCCTATACACTCCTGGGTATGCGGCGGGACCTCCTAGTTGTAGCTCACTTGTAATCCCTTTCTTCAAGCAATAAAGATTCTTCCCCTCTTTCTTTTTCCTTGTGTTTGTGTTCACTTCTAAGTACATCAAGAAGTCAAACTTATGAAGAATTTTATAAGCGACTAGATACCAAAGATGGAGAGTGTGACATATATAAAATTGCTCGAGCTAGAGAGAGAAAGACAAGAGATTTAAGCCAAGTTAAATGCATAAAGGATGAAACATATATTATTCTGACGGATGATGTAGCTATTAAAGAGAGATGAAAAAGATATTTTTACCAACTCTATAATGAAACAAAAGACAATGAACTGAACTTGGACGAATTAAGTAAATCGGAGGAGTATATGAACATAACGTTTTATCGTAAAATTCAAGTATCAGAGGTAAATGATACTCTAAAGAAGATGCAAAATGGAAAAGCGGTTTGGCCAATCGATATACCCATCGAAGTATGAAAATGTCTAAGGAAAGAATGAATTTTGTGGCTTACATGTTGCTTCAATAAGATACTGAAATCAAAGATGATGCCGAACCAATCGAGAGAAAGTATCTTGGTACCTTTGTATAAGAACAAATGAGATATGCAAAATTATGTTAATTACAGAGGAATTAAATTAATGAGTCATACCATGAAACTATGAGAACGAGTAATAGAAAGAATATTAAGACGGGAGACTAACATCTCATAGACTTAATTTGGATTCATGTCAGGGAGGTCGACCATGAAAGCTATACATCTCTTGAGGAGACTCGTTGACAACTATCGAGAAAGAAAATAAGATTTGCATATGCTGTTTATCGATCTTGAGAAGGCCTATTATAGTGTTCCAAGAGAGATCTTATGGAGTGTCTTAGAAAAGAATGGTGTAAATGTACCATACATTGACATAATCAAAGATATGTATACAAATTCAGTGACGAGAGTGAGGACATCTGGAGGATTAACACAGGAATTCCCTATCAATGTTGACTTACATCAAGGTTCAGCTTTAAGCCCATATCTCTTTACCCTTATCTTAGATGAGCTCACTGGACATATCCAACAAGTAATACCTTTGTGTTTATTGTTTGCGGATGATATCGTTTTGGTCGATGAGACGTGCGATGGTGTAAACGCGAAACTTGAATCTTGACGAGAGACTAGAAAAGAAGGGTTTTAGGTTGAGCACGGCAAATACGGAGTATATGGAGCTTAAATTTAGCAGTGCAAGAAGGACGGATGACTTCGTTATTAAGTTGGGTGATAAAGATATTTCCCGCACTAAGTGCTTTAAATATCTTGGATCGATAGGTCAAAAAGATGGAGGTGTTGATAAAGATGTGATACATAGAATCCAAGCAGGTTGGTTGAAGTGGAGAGGCACGTCAGGGATCTTATGTGATCGTAAAGTACCATTAAAACTTAAAGACAAGTTTTACTGTACTGCAATTAGACCAACGATGCTCTATGGGTCTGAGTGTTGGGCAGTGAATTGTGTACATGAGCAAAAAATGGGAGTTGCGGAGATGTGAATGCTTAGTTGGATGTGCGGACACACGATACTTGATAAAATTAGGAATGAATGTATCAGGGATAAGACAGGAGTGACACCAATTGCAGAGAAGATGCGAGAAGCTCGACTAAGATGGTTGGACACGTACAAAGGAGACCATTAAAGGCACCTGTTAGGCGTTATGAGAGTTTAGTCATTAGGCATGTTAAACGGGGGAGAGGTAGACCAATAAAGACTTGGAATGAGACTATGGCTTCGTTTGGCGCGACTTATTTGCTCCGGTGAGTTTGGTCAAAAAGGCGTTGTGAGAGTTTAGTCACTAGGCATGTTAAATGGGGGAGGGGTAGACCAATAAAGACTTGGAATGAGACTATGGCTTCGTTTGACACGACTTATTTGCTTTGGTGAGTTTGGTCAAAAAAGCCATTATCATAAAATGTATGTTTGGCAAGACAAAGGTTATGACCACTCTAAAGAAAATAAACTAGTTTTGAGCATAAAATGGTTGAATTTTTTTATGTGAGGTCGGGCGTTCACGAACGATGGTTCATGACCACGGCATTCACGACTGCCACCACCGCGCCAAATGAAGCCTATAAGGAAAGACATGATGTACTTAGACATTAGGGAGATTATGACTAAAGATAGGGCACAGTGGCGACAATCCATATAGCCGACCCCACTATAGTGGGATAAAGGCTTGAGTGTTGTTGTTTGTGTTCACTTCCTTGGAGGGCAAGTAACATCTGCACATACTCTAGTCCAAATATTGCGAGTGGAGTTCTTGGCTCCAACACTATCCTCTTCTACTGCAAGAGGAGCTCCAATGTAATGACAACCTATTGAACTCATGTTCGTATTGGACCAATGTCTCCCCCCTTGGTACAATCAGAGGAGCTTTTCTTTCTATTTGTGATGGATATATCTCTGCAGAAAGGAGTTAAGAAACTCTTCTAAGTTACAACAGTTGTGTGACCTATGAGACAAAGTTATGTCTCTAACATATAATCTGGACATTGAAAAATTTAATGGAATACTGTCTTACCAACACCACCGTTTAGTAGTTGTGACTTCCACGACTTCTTGGCATCGACATGGAGCATAAATGCTGCCAGGGATACCTTCCCGTTCTTCGGGCATAACATCACTTTCAATAGCTCTTCACTAGCAATTTCTAGTCCTTTGAAGAAGACATGAGTGTGCAATCCTCAAAGTACTTCAAGTTTTTGTTCATGGCATCATTTGCTGCCACCAGTTCTAGTGCCACTCGCTCCAGCAGTACTGCAATGGTCTCCGGTACTACTGCTGTAACTGCCTGCCGTGCTGCCTTAAAGGACATCATAGATTCCTCCAACCAACTTAGCAAAACCTTCCGGTGTCATAATGAACATATTTCCACCTCCTCTACTACCCTCCAGGCTCCAACCCCTTTTGTCCTGAGGGGAAATTGTCCTAACCTATTCTCTCTAGGATCATGTAGACAAATAGGATGTTGGTCAAGGTAATGTAAAATTTTCAAACTACAATTTTCTCTCCTCTGTAATGTAGTTCTTTCGTTCATATCAAGTTCTCCAACTTCTCAGTTTTTCTATCTAGGTTTTTTACTAATTCAAAAATTAAATATCATTCACATAATTTGCACCTTTAAATATTATATTTTTGTATGGCAATTTTATGAAATATTTAGGGTGCTACACTTTCATGAAATATGTATTGATTCAACTGTGTTAGCATAGTGTAGCAATAATTATTTGCTAGTTTTTTGTGTGTGCAGATCTTTCTACCAGGCTCGTGGAGATCCAGAACGTTGTTAAAATTGTGAGAACGATGTGATCTATGGACTTCTTTTTTGTATTTGAAAAAAAGGTTTTCTTTGATATTTTGTCGAATCATTAATGGCATGGTCGTAGTAGTTTTTGGCACATTATAGTTATGTATTTCGAGAAATTATTACATCGTCGTCATCTTAACATCAAATCATGCAAAATGTTGTTAGTGCCATTTTCGTTAGAAGATTTATGCACTTTAGATTTCTTGGGTCATTTAGGTTCAAATTTATGTTTATTTGCAACGTAATTTTGTAAATGACTCCAAATTTCTAAATAATATATTATTTTTGAAGTTAAATGACCCTAATAACATTTTACACAGCTTACCCAAAAATATTCTCTCTTTTTTAGAGCAGTGTTAATAGCACCCCATAATTAATATTAAATTTAATATTTAACAGTTATAATAGCACCTCATTTTTACATTCACCCCTTCCTTTCCCGCTCCTATTTCAAGCAAATTTTTTGGCCGAGATTGCTCTTCTCTCCGGCGAACCTTCCGACCGAGGCTGCACGGTGTCGGCTGCGGCGGAGCAGAGGAGGGGAACCCCGTGTGGACAGAAGCTCTCCTTCCTCCTCGAAGCCGCAAACTCCAACAAGAAGTAGAGCCAATTTCAAATAGCTTGCATACTTAAACCTTTCAAGCAAAAAAAAATGAAATTAATTATGGGGTGCTCCGGGGAAGCATTGTCGTAAGCCATGCATGGTCCCCTGATGGCATCCGACGCGACGATCCAAATCTAGAGCAGAGGAGGCTCGAATCAATTTGTTTTACGATGTTTCTTTCTCATTTTCATGTTGTGCTGTTAATGAGTTTTTTGACCGGCACCATCAGCGTCGACGATGCCTCGAGCATCAAGTCGACTATTTCCCTGAGGTTGTCGATGAAGAAGTTGTAAGGAGGTCCTCAAATCCCCTGCTTCGCGAAATGCTTCTCTATCCTCCTCGGATTCCACCATAAGATGTGGAGCAGCTTGAATGTCGCGACGAGTAGCGCCACCTCGGCGGCGGCGGCTGTCCGGATAGGAACCCGCCAAAGTCGATTAGGGGTCGGGGAGAAGATGTGAAGAAGATGGGATATTTAGCAGCAAGGTGTGTGCATCGAGTGGGGTGCTATTAGATCAATTCAATATTAAATTTTAATCTAATTTATGGGGTGCTACTATCGTAACAAGGGGTGCTATTAACATTGCTCTTTTTTTTTATCACATTGCCATGTTTTTTCTTCTCTGTTTGTAGGGTCATCTAACAAATTTTTTTGTTAAATATAATAATACACAGTAGGAATGCTTTGGGGATGGCTCATCAAAAAGCTTTTTTTATCCTCTTACTTTCTCAATTTCTCCCCTCTTCTAAGTTCTTCCCCCCTTTTCATTTCCTCCCTCGGCAATCTTATACTCTTCTACTGACGGAGAATCAAGCAGTTTTCATCATCTTCACACTCGCGCTGGATTATCATGCTTATGATGTCAGACGAATTTTATTGGTTAGTTGAAACAAGCGTTAATGTTATTTATTGAGCAGTCTTAGAGATCCAAGCATCATTCTTTTACAAGAATTTTAAGGCGCAACATTCAAATGAGCATGAATCAAAATGTTGAAGTTGCGTTAACACCACTTATTAAGGATCTGTTTGAGGCGAGAGGATTTTTTAGCTCCACTTCATTTTCTGAAAAAATGCTACCGCATTTCACAAAATATTTGGAAAGTCTGCCGGTTGGAAAAGCTACCGCCCATAACTCCTTTTTCACCTCTTTTTGAAAAGTCACGGGCCTTCTATTTTTCAACCTTTTCGGAAAACATTTTCTCATCCTGATACACAGTTGACGCTGCAAATTTTTTTTCCTCCCGATCTAGTTCGACAACACTGCAGAAATCCTAACTATTCTATAACATTCCCATACCTCTAGACCCCTAGTGTGATATAGGGCATGACATGTGTCATGACATGTGGCTTAGGGCTAGGAATTGATCACATGAGCCTAGCTAACCAAGTGAATTCACCTAGAGAACCCTTGACCTAACTAGGCCAACTAACCCTAATATGGTTCAAGTAGACCCCAATGAGTCAATTGACCTCACCACTACATCCCTAATCCTAGGGATGACTCAATTGACCATAGACCACATGAATTGGTCAGCCAAACTAACCAAATTGATCAAAGTCAAACTTAGGTGAAAATATGTCAACTTATCCTAAATTGGCTCAATTATACTTCTTGGCCAAATTGACCTCACCACTACCTTCCTAACCTTATTAGTGAGTCAATTGACCATGGACCACACCATTGAGTCAACTAAATCACCAAATTTGACCAAAGTCAAACCTAGTTCAATTTAGGTCGATTTAATCCTAAATGAATCAATTAGCTCAATCATGACTCCACCATGACCCAATCAACATTGGATGGTGTCATAGGACCCATGTCCATCATATGGGGGCAACCACCTCATCTATTTGACCAAGTCAACAACAAAGTCAACCTTGGTCAAACATAGCCTAAATATGAAAATCAAAGGGGCTTAACTTAATTCCCATGGGCTAAAACCCTCAATGGCAGTTCATCCTGCAACCCACTAGCCTAAGGACCATCCATACCCTCTGAATTCAAATGGGGATGGCATGCAGTAGGGTAAATTGGAGAATTCCCCAATTTTGAATAGGACAAGAAGAGGAATTCATGGAATTGGTGACACTTTGACACTCAATTCTTCTCCCAAGAGCCTTCCCTCAACTCCCTATGAGCCTCTCTGCCAAATTCCAGCCAGTCTCCTGCCAAGTGGCTACATGGTGAAGCAACCAAGGGCTTGGCCAAATAGAGCTTTAATGGAACATTCAGTTTAAGCCTCTCCCATCCTAATATAAGTATTCCATCTCCTTCAGAAGAGCTTGAGGAGTTGGGTTGGTGCTTTGAAGTGGAGGAATCTGTGGAGAATCCAGGAATCAGCATATGACCTCAAGCTTGAATTCGACCATGACACCAAGGAGATTCCACCATCACCAAGCCCCATATTAGACAGGTTTCTCCTCCTCTCCCCTCATGCTAGCTTCTTAGATCATTTAGGATTTGATTGGGCTCAAGAGCTTGGATCAAGGCTTTTCGAAATTAGATTTTTAGCCAATTTTTCCTAGTTGGCTTTTCCTGTATACGTTGTTTCTAGCCAGCAAACTGTCGCCAATCGACGACCACCACTTCAACGAAGGAGGTGGTGGTGACCGACCGTGGAGAGAGGGAGGTTGTCGGGAATAGTAGCTGAAAGTCGACCCAGCTACCTTCAATTCCAGCTGTCGGCCGGAGGAGCAAGAAACACTGGAGCTGTTGGATAGACTTTAAGATATGTGCAGATGAATATATTACACACTATAGTTTTGTATTAATAAACATTTAACCTGTCACACTTTATTCAGAAGACTCAAGCCCAGAATTAGGTACCTTAGGGGCTGAATCAGTTTGGGGGTCCAACACCAAAATGCAGCCTCTGGAAAGACCTTTCCAGATGAGGGTTAAACTCACCAAGAGGTTGAGTGTAGCCCCCACAGTTCTCATTTTAGTGGAGGGTGTATTTTATGTGCATGCATATGTATTTTGTATATATTTCTCAAAATACACATTGCATGTGGATGAAACTTTAAACTTAGATGTAACATGACTAAATACACCTCCCACCCAAAAATCTGAATTTTTGGAGGACATTTTTCTATAGTATTAGTGAAAATATGATTTTATGTATATAAGTGAAAGTATCTAGTTGCGGCCTAAATCACCTAGAGGGGGGTGAATAGGTGGTTTCTATGCCTTTTTGCGGAATTAAAAACTATAAAAAATAAAGCGCACAGAAAACCAAAGAGCACAGTACACACAAGAATTTATAGTGGTTCCCCGTACTTGGGTAGTCCACTTTGCACCTCACCTATCTAGCACGACCGACTAGACTAGGCTACTTCACTATCTCGGATTATCAATAATCCTACAACTCGGAGTCAAACTCCTACAATCTCGGAGAACAAACTCTCCTACAAAAACTCGGAGCAAAACAACTCCTACAAGAACTCGGAGCAAAACAACTCCTACAAAAACTCGGAGCAAAACAACTCCTACAAAAACTCGGAGCAAAACTGTAACATCCCCCAAACAGCTAGACCCCCAAGTTGGTTTTGTCATGACTAGGCCATGACAAAACCATTGGAAGAGCTCAAGACCTTGTGAACATAGGTGAGAAGGAGAAAACCCAAGTGGTCTGCAAATAGCAATTTTCAGATACCAAGCCTATGGTTGGACTTTAGGACTCCACCTTGAACCTTGACCCCACAATATCATCCCTAACCCATTAGAAGTCTCCTTGAAGCACCAGTGACCCATTGGGGGTCAACCTAAGAGGCCAATTTGACTAAAGTCAACCTTAACCCTAAATTGGTCAAACTAGCTCAATTAAGGTCAATTGGCCCCCACCATGCCAAATTAACCATACCCCTACCCTTGTATGGGTACTAGGATCCCAATGGACCAAAAAGCCCCATCACGGGGCCTCCAATTTGACCAATTTGCCCTAAACCCTAAATTGGTCAAAGTGCCCTAATAAAGGGCAATTCACCCTCACTTTGCCAAATTGACCCTACCTAGACCTTCCTAACCCTTCATGGAAGCCAATGGAGCCCAAGCCCTCCCTTGGGGTCAACCCAATTGATTAATTTGACCAAAGTCAAATTTGCCTTAATTTAGGTCAAAATAACCTAGTTTGCCCAAATTGGGCCCAATCCACTTGGGCTAGGCCCAATTGGAGTAGTTCATTAGTCTAGGAGGCTGAGATTTACTCAAAGAGCCATCCAATTTCTGGAAATGGTGACTAGGAGAGAGAAATTGGGAGTTTCCCCCAATTTGAAGAGAGAGAAAGTGGCCATTAAAGGAGGATTAATGGCACTGAAGGCAAATTGATCCCTCATTCATCTCCCTTCACCCTCCATTCATCTCCTCAGGCTGTTATAAGAAGCTTAAGGGGTTTTCCAGCCCTCAAGATGGCTGAATTCAATGGATTTCTCCATGGCCGAAAATGGCCAATAATGGCCTTCATGGCAAATGGAGGTTACACCCTCCCTCTCCCCCAATTGAACCTTTTAACTCCTTCAGAGGACTGGGAGGAGGAGTTTTCCCCAACCTTCTAGAGAATATCGTGCAAAGGAGGCTCAGATCGGCAAGGAGCTCAGGGAGGGAGGTCGGCCATGGCTAATCGGATAACGACAAGGAATCACCACTCCACACAGATCTGGTTCTTCATCCCTCTTTCTGTGGATAGATCTCATCATTTTGCTTGCAAGGATTGGGGCCAATTGGTCCCAATTCGGGTAGGCCAAAAGCTACAGTTACGGAGCTTTAATTCCCGCCTCCAAATCCTTGTTCCGGCCACCTCTGGCCTGCCAACCGCCGTTGATCGCCGGCCACCACCTCGATGAAGGTGGTGGAGGCATTGGCCAGCCAGGGCGGCGCACAGGTGGCCGGGAAAACAGGGAGGAAGACAGCCCAGGTCGGGGCAATCTCAACCGTCGGCTAAAGGAAGAAGACAACCAGTAGACGTCGGTTTGCTTCAAGATCTGTGCAAGATATTATATTTAATGTTGTACTGTTTACGTTATTTCATTTAATTAGTCGAACGAAATATTTCGTCGAACGAAAAATTGCTCTGCTTTCGTCGAGCGCTGATATCTGTTATATTAGTCGAGCGCTGTTATTATCTGATTTAGTCGAGCGCAGGTGGATTTTGTCGAACGAGAGGTGTTCTGCTTTCATCGAACGCAGATTTGATCTGCTTTCGTCGAACGCCGAGTTTAATTTCGTCGAACGCTGAAACAGTTATATAAATAAAAGTTTATGCAATTTCTATCACTTATTTTGCTGTACTTAGATTTAATTATTAAAAATACTTAGGCCCCTCTACAGAAAAAGTGATCAACACCAAAGTTGTAGCCCTTAGGGTCTACTTTATTTTAAAATTGATTTCACCCCAAAAGGAGTTCTGTAGCTCCTTGTAGGTCCATATTAGTGGAGCTGGTCCCTAGTGTAGGACAACCATCAATTCTTGAATAACTTTTGATTGGGAATTGATATGGACTTGAGATTTGAAACATAGTCTACTTATACCTACACACACATCATATCCAAAGATGGGATTTTTAGGAGAACCTTTTTCTAAGGTTTTTGAAATAATTTCATAAATCATCTAATAATTAATTAGTGGGTTAAATGACCTCCAAATTTTGGTGGGTGCTCCTTAGGGTTACTGTATGACCTTGGTAAAATTATCAGCCCAATTGGGACTGTTTTGTTTAAGTATTTTATAAACCCAAGTTAGGTCAAATAAGGTCAAAGTTAGAGTATAGTGTTTGTCTTGGGGTATGGTGGTCAAAACTCATCACCATGAAGTGAAACCTTGGTAACTGGTTTAGGATCACCTAAGACACCTCCATGAGTGATATGGGGTGGTGTGGAAGTGATTAAGCCCTAGAACACTAGTTTTATACCTAGGTGTGCATTTAGGACCTTGTGAAGGCCATGTGGTCAAAAGTCCCTGGTTGGTTATGAAACTTGGTGGATAGATTCATAGGTATAAATAGGCACTGGATAATTTTATAAGAATTTTAGGAGCCAATATCCCCTTTGAATAAGGACATAACCCCTTTAGGGAAACTTCATATAAGAAACATTTACATGCTTAAAAAATCTTTGATGATGATGAGACTTTGGTTGTGCCCTTATAATCATGTTTTAGACCTCTGTTAATTTTTGTGAATTTTATTAAATGATTTAATCAGTACTTCTTTCACAAGGCACTTGTTTTGATTTAAACTTAAGAAAAATATTTGAGGGTCCAAAACTCTTTGTTAAATTGTGAAAATTGGTGATAGGACCTTTCTGAACATTAGGAAGATCTGTAAATTTTTATAGAATTTTTGAAGACTTAAATCAGTAGGTTACTTCACAGTTCATTTAATTTGAGGTTTTCTTAATTTATTTATTGTAGTGAGAAAATGATTTCCTTAAATCCTGAAACTTAGTCAGTAGCCTTTTCTGGTGAATACAAGAGCTTGGTAATTTTCCCACAATTTTAGTGTTGATCTTCTTGGTGGTTCCTTCATAAGACTATGATTTTGGATAGATGATAAATAATTAAATTAGATGAGAATTTCTTACTGTAAAAATGTGATATGCTGGTTCTGATGTTATTTAGTCACCATAGATTTATCATAATTTTTTGAGAGCCATATCATAAGATTTACTTACACTTCATGTTCATTTTCATACTTGGCAGATATTTGGAGAAATTAAAATAAATATTAATTAATTAGGGAAAAATATGATTCTCTGGAATTAGTCTTATAACATCATGATAGACTCCCAGTAATAACCTTGGGTCAATTGGATGAATATTTGGAGTACCTCCTTTTATGCAACCAATATAACTCATTTGATCTGCGTATAGTAAAACTGTGAAATTTGAGAATCAAGTGGATCCTTAGGAGGGAATGGGAGGTAAGTGGTTTACCTAGTTTAGTTGAAAAGGTGTGATGGTCAACAAGAAGGATTATAGATGGTAAAGGTGTACTTGGTGAGTTAGAGGTAAGTTGCACTCCGGGTCAACGAAAGATCGTCTTGGAAAGTCATAAGTCACTTAGGGTTAATCCAAGAGTAATGACAAGGAGGGTATTCTTACGGGTAGATACCAACAACACTAAGTGTCTTGAGAAAGGGAACTTTGGGGTGTCATCCCATTACAGTTCCTAGTATCGTAGCGAGCCCCTTGCAGGGTAATCCTCGGGAAGTCTAAGATTAACCATAAACTGTAGGAGTAAGAAGTTGTTATATAAGCTTAACTTAATAATACTCTCACCCACACCCCATTATCACAGGAATATTAGTCGGTTTGGTCTTACGAGCGGTAGGCTCGGTGGTTGTAGCAGTAGATTAATTAATCTGGTGAGCTTGTGACTCAGTAAGGATTGTTGGAACAGACGGGTTGGTCCGGCGAGCCGGTGGCTCGAAAGGTTATTGATGATAGGCAGGTTAGCCGGGGGAGCCTATGGCTCGGAGATAGGTAGTAGAACATGTTGCATGTGCATGAAGGTGGTGGGTCTCCGGTATTGGACGGTCGTTCACACCGACGTCAATACGTTGACTCGGCTAGTGTGGAATTTGCACTTAGCCTTGAAAGTCTGGTGGTCCAGCCAGTAAGAGTACGCAGATGCTCTGCAGTTTTGTGTTGAGGCATACGATAGGTCTAGGTAGGGTAGTGTGAATACAAACCTAGAGGTGGGCGAGGCCCAACCCACCGCTTCCGTTTGCCACTACGGGAGTATCCTGGGAGTCTAGCTAGCTCCAAAAAAGGGGAACTAAAGGTCTATGCGCATAGAGTCGAAGTGGGTGAGTTGCACTTGTCTGAACATAGCATAACTGCATACCTTGCCTGTCATAGCATAAACATTGCATTTCAACCCCTACCCCTATCGTATAAGTCGGTTATGGGACTTCTTATACGATAGGCCTTGATAAACGACCCCTTGCTCTATAGGTTTGTATGTGCATTCCTATAAATCGATGGTTACTTTTCTATTGCTATTGTATTTACTTATTCTTTACCTGCTTTTACTATGCTCTTTTACTGCTTCAGTTATATATATACACATGTGTAGTGTAGAAACATTTCCTGTACCACTGTCACCTGCTTTTTGATTATACCCCTTGCTGTCCTCCGCTTCATCCCTCCCGCACGGTGCCTAGGATCCATTGGGGGTGGGGTGGGGAACATAAGGCTTAGTCTTGTTGACTAACGGTCGGTGGACCATATCATTTTAGGGGATCGAGGAGACGCAGCAACACCAGAGGCCGATGCAGACGGAGGCATACCGGTGCAGTACAGGAGCACATGATTCAAGATCAGTGAGTCATTAGGAGTTAGCTTCCGCGAGTGATCTTGTAGTGAGGATATGATGTACAGGGCATGAGCCCTTTATTATTGTAACCCTTGTTATCTTTTTATTCAGTTTTTCATGTGGACATTTATATATTTTCCATGTTGATTCTGTGGAATTGTCTTCTTTAATGCACTTTTCTTTGTGATCGATTTGGCCGGCAGGATCGGTGTTTTATGGTGGTGACCTTCCCGAGTGAAGGTGTCGCCGCAAAGCGGCGGTTCTGGGCCTAAGACCCGGTGTTTGGAAAGAAAAAAATGGGGTCTTACAAAAACAACTCCAACAAAAATTATAAAAGGGGTGTTACAAAATTCTTGGATTAACAAATCCAATATCTAAGAATTTCCAAGAAATCATTTTTCTTCTTCAGATCTGATAAAATAGATCTTCTTCTTCTTCTTTGAGTATAGAAATCCTGAATGAAAATGAGGAAGAAGAAGACTCCCTTTTCTTTCTTGAAATTCTTGATCTGAGAACTTATATGCTCAACAAGATTGAGAGTATAGATGATGCAATCCAAGAGCAGTGATCTTGTTGAATAGAGACTTGATGAAGAATTTGAGCACACAAACTGTCGGCCACCAGAGATCTGAACTTTTGAGTGAGTGAGAGAAGATGATGGCTGAAATTCGAAAAGTCTTCTTTTTGATTTGCAATTCACGATTAGTTCCATTCAGGAAAAATAGAATAGAATATATATATCTATATCTTTCTCCAACGGCTATAAAGAGTGAATAAGGAAAATAATTTTGTCAACGGCTGTAATACTTAAATAAAGAAAAAAATATAATCTCCAACGGCTCTCTGCAATAATTAATGAAGATTAATTCTTTAACAGCAAGATTTAAGGAAGATCTCTTTCCATGGTTATGAAAATAAATCTCTAACGGCTGTTCTGCAAGATTTAAGGAATAAATTTTCATAAATACTTCACGCGGAGGAAGCCTATATGGAAAGCAGACAGTAAGGAAACCAGTGATTTGAATTTCGAAACAGCGCAGACCAAAATTCAGAATCTGTCGAAATTTCGTCGAACGAAATTACGATCGACGAACAAGCTTCCTTTCGTCGAACGGAGATCGGTGAACGTGATCGACGAAATATATATAAGCAGTGCTCGACGAAATCTTCAGCCAATAGCGCTCGACGAAATTTTGTGTTCGACGAATTCTTTCAGTTAGCCGAACTGAGCTCGACGAAATTTTCCCAATTCGTCGAACTAAAAATTCTTAAGCAAAATTTTCTTTCTTCCAATTTTAGCAGCAACTCTTCTAAGCTCTTCCTTTGTGTTTGAATATAAAGTACACCCCAATAGAGAAATTACTCATGAATCAACACTTGGTCTTACACAATGAAGAGTGACATTGTGTAGGACTGCATTTGATGATCCATAGTAATTTGACATTGGTTTGCACTTATCAATTTAGAACCTGCAAACACATAACTAAAGATACCATCAAATACAAATTAATTCATCTTAGTTTAAGGGATACTTCTTCAAATCAAGGTTATTGTGGTAATAATACCCAACAATCTCCCCCTATTTGAAGAAGTCAGAACCCTATCTACTAAGATGAATTTCACACATAAAACTAATAACCACAAGCAAAGATAATTATCAAAGAGAAAGGAATAACAAAATTTTATTCATAAGTAATATAAAAAAATTTTAAAAAGTTAACAGCAGTCACAACACATTCCTTAAGGCATCCTGTCCTTCTCTAACTTGGCCTTCTTCAACTTCCTGACAAAATAAGCCTTGGACTTTGGGAAATACTTTGGAGGAGGAGGAGCATCTGGATTGTTGTAGCCATGCTCATTAAAATGAATTTTTCTTTTCAGCTTTGAAGCTTTCAGCTTGTTGATTTCTTGTTGAGAATAATAATTCTGAGGATCTTCATTTGAAATCTCTATCAGATTATATGTGTTCAGAATCATACTCTTGGAAATTGGACTCCAGTTTTCATTAATATTTCTCCTTTCATACCTTGGCTCTCTAATAGCTATGCCAGCTCCCTTTCTTTTTCTTCCAGCCTTTGGCTTTAAATCTGGAATCTTTGAAGATTTTGCACTTTTATCTTGGACAGGCTTCACATCTGGATGCTTTGAGGATTTTTCAATCTCCACCTGATCAGACTTTATAGGAGGAACAAGAGATGGCTGATTTTCAAAGACTTGCTCAGGATAAACAAACTGCTTTCCTGTGAGGACATCATGAAGCCATCCAGCATTTTGAGATTGATACATGTTGCTTTCTTGAAATCTTCTCTCCACTAAACTATTTAATTCAACCAGCTTGGCTGCCATAGTTTCCTCCCCCTTTCTGACTTCTTCAAGAAGGGTTTGGATAACTGTTTCAGAGAAGCTTTTGATAGTAGAGTGGAGTATTTGATTATTTGCTTCTTGTGACCTCAACAACATATCTTGACATCTTTCTATCTTATTAGCTTGTTCATACAGAGAGAACATTCCTTTTGCAGAGAGATTCATAGCCTCAGCAGCTTTGTCAAATTTTTCATCTAGTTCTCTTCTTAGAACACCCATATTATGATTGACAGTTGCTAGACCATTATTGACATCCTTTTCAACTTCTGAAATTTTATTGTAAACAAGCTTGAGAGAAAACTCTATGTGATCTACTTGAGTCCTGAGCAGATCCTCAATAGAGTGCAACAAATCATTTGGAGAAAGTGCTGCAGGAATTGGTCTTGAAGAATTTACCTCCTTGATGAATTCATGTTTCTCTTCTTGATTTAAATCCACTGTTCTGCTTTGCCCCCCCTCAGATTTTGCCATTTCTTCTGTATAAAATGATTCAGAAGCTTTAATTTCTTCATTACCACTAATAATTGGAGCAGAACCAAAATCTGCACACTTGATTTCTCCCCCTACGTCAAGAAACTCGTGGCTGATCTGCTTTGCCATGTCCAGATTGATGGAAGGAAGCAGCAAGAACTTGCAGAGAGAATAGAGATTTGGAGGAAAATTGGCAGAACTTATTTAGGAATCGGCGAAGGAGCAGATATTGTGATGCAGCGAACCCTTATAACCTTTTTATAAAAAAAATGAGAGAGACGCGTACCTTATGGATTAGGAATTAAACCCTTAGATATAAATCTGACGGATCCAATTTCTGGACGAATAGGAATTAAATCCTTATATTCTAATACTGTCGGATCTGATTGCTGATTGATTTCGGAATTAAAGCTGTATATACTAAATCGGCTGATCCAATTTGCTGGAAAAGAATTTCCGCCAGATTGGCAATATTTCGCCTGCCATAAATATGTTCGGCGAAGAATAATGATGCGGTCGACGAAACTGAGTAATTGAGATCGACGAAATTGAATAATTGAGATCGACAAAATTATATTCAGCCGAGATCGACGAATTCTGAGTTCGACGAAATTTGAGGTCGACGAATTTTAAGTTTGCCCAAGAGATGAACTATGTATTCTCTTGAATAATTTTCAGAGCTTAATTTCTTTGCCTTCAGATCAAGAATCTTTGTTTAGCATGCCAAGTTCCATCTTGAAGAAGTTGAACTTTGACTCGTCCAGAGGCTTGGTGAAAATATCTGCAGTTTGCTTATTCGTCGGGACATAACAAAGATTAATGCCCTTGTTCTCCACATGTTCCCGGATGAAGTGATAACGAATCTCAATGTGTTTTGTTCTGCTGTGAGATACTGGATTGTGAGCAATTGCAATAGCACTTGACGAATCACAATACATCAGAATTTCTTTTAACTTCAGATTGTAGTCTTCCAGTTGATTATTTATCCACAGTAATTGTGCACAGCAACTGCCTGCGGAGATGTATTCTGACTCAGCGGTTGATATTGCTACACAATTCTGTTTCTTGCTACTCCAGGAAATTAGCCTTCTTCCTAGGAATTGACAAGTCCTGGAAGTGCTTTTCCTATCGTCCTTGCTACCTGCAAAATCTGCATCTGAAAAGCCCGTTAGCTCGAAGTCATTACTTCTTGGGTACCATAAGCCAAGATTTGGTGTGCCTTTAAGATATCTCAAAATCCGCTTTGCAGCAGCATAATGAGATTCCTTAGTGTTCACCTGAAATCTAGCACATACACATGTTGAAAACATTATGCCGGTCTACTCGCAGTAAGGTAGAGCAAGGATCCAATTATACTTCTATACTTGGTTTCGTCAAAAGGTTTCCCTTTCTCATCCTTGTCTAGAGACATAGCAGATCCCATTGGAGTCCTCATAGAGGTTGCATTCTCCATTCCGAATTTCTTAATTAACTCTTTGGTAAACTTCGTCTGACAGAGGAAAATTCCATCTTCAGATTGCTTTACCTGAAGTCCTAAGAAATACTTCAGCTCTCCCATACTACTCATTTCAAATTTCCCTTGCATCAAGTTAGAGAACTTTTTGCAGAGGTTATCATCCGTAGAACCAAAAATAATATCGTCGACATTGATTTGCACTAGCAAAATCTTGCCTTTTACTTCCCTAAGAAATAATGTCTTATTTATCTTCCTCTTGTGAACTTGTTCTCAAGAAGAAAGCTAGAGAGCGTCTTATACCAAGCTCGGGGAGCTTGTTTGAAACCATATAAAGCTTTACGCAAATAATATACATGATCAGGTAGAGAGGAGTCAACAAAACATGAGGGTTGTTCTACATATACTTCTTCCTTTAGATCACCATTAAGGAAGGCTGACTTCACGTCCATTTGATAGACTTTGAAATCTTTGTGAGTAGCATACGCTAGAAACAACCTGATTGCTTCGAGTCTTGCCACGAGAGCAAAAGTCTGATCGAAGTCAATCCCTTCTTCTTGTCTATACCCTTGAGCAACAAGTCTGGCCTTGTTCTTTATGATTACTCCATCTTCGTCTAGCTTGTTTCTAAAAACCCATTTTGTTCCTATAACATTTTGTCCTTTGGGTCTGGGTACTAGCTTCCATACGTTGCATCGCTTGAACTGATTAAGCTCCTCTTGCATAGCAATAATCCATGAGGCATCATTCTTTGCTTCATCGAACTTCTTTGGCTCAATCTGTGAAAGAAAACTTAAATGCAAAACTTGGTTAGCTGTACCTCTTCTTGTTCGTACTCCATCACTTGTTTCACCGATGATCTGTTCAATGGGGTGATCTCTCTGATGTCTGATCATCAGGTTTCTTCCATCATCCATAGTGCCGGGAGGTAATTCCACTTATGGAGTTTCTTCTTCTTCATGAAGTTCTTCCTCAGAAGGAATTGGAATATCTACTTCTGTAGACCTTGTAGCATCTTCTATTGGAGATTCTTCCAAATTGAGTTCTTTGAAATTTGAACCTGCATCTTCAACAAATACACTAGAGGAGCTGCTGTGAAGCATACTCGTTTCATCAAAAATAATGTTGCAAGTTTCTTCTACAACCAGGGTTTTCTTGTTGAAAATCCTATATGCCTTACTATGGCTACTATAGCCTACAAAAATACCTTCAAAATATTTTTCACTAAATTTAGTTTTGTAATGTTTCCCATTATTAAGTACGAAGCACTTACTGCCAAAAATTCTAAAATAAGACAAGGTTGGTTTCTTGCCCTTCAGAAGTTCATAAGGTGTCTTATGATGGTTCTTGTTGATTAGTGCACTGTTTTGCACGTGGCAAGCAGTATTGATACCTTCATCCCAGAAGTATTCTGGTAATGAAGAATCACTCAACATTGTCCTGCAGGCCTCTATGAGTGTTCTATTCTTTCTCTCGGCAACTCCATTTTGTTGTGGAGTACGAGGAGAGGAAAACTCATGAAAGATACCTAGGCTTTCACAAAATTCGGTCATGGCCCCAGACTTGAATTATGTGCCATGGTCACTTCTGATTTTGACCACAGAACATTCCAGTTCATTCTGAATTTGCCTGACGAATGCTGCGAAGGAATCAAAGGTGTCTGACTTCTATTTTAGAAAGAATACCCAAGCAAAACGTGAGTAGTCATCAACTATTACCAAAGTATAAGCTTTGCCTCCTAAGCTTCTGACTGGCATGGGACCAAACAAGTCCATATGGAGCAGATATAAACATCTGGTAGAATCTTTGCCAATGATGCTCTTAAAGGTAGCCCGAGTCTGCTTACCCATTTGGCATGCATGAAAAGGTCTCTCTTTAATGCACTTAACATCAGGAGCATCACGCACTAGATTGTGAGAAAATAGCATACTAATAGTTTTGAAATTAATATGTGCTAGTCTCTTGTGTCATTGGTCACAAAGAGATGCACTATCTTTTGCTAAAAAGCACACTGGTGTAGAAGAGTCTAAACATAGAAAATTCAAGCAGAAAATATTTCTACTCCGAGTGCCTGTTAAAATAGTTTCTGACGAATCAGACGACTTTATCAAACACTTGTCCTTGTAGAATTCTACCATATAGCCTTTGTCACATAGTTGACTTATGCTAATGAGATTATGTTGTAATCCTTTAACATAAGCCACGTCTGTGAAAGAGACTATACCGTTAGAAATCATACCGTAACCTTTAGTAACTCCCTGATCAGATCCGCCAAAGATAACCTTTGGACCATCTTTCACTGGAGTAAAATCTTGCAATAGGCTTCTTGTCCCGGTCATAAGTCGTGAACATCCACTGTCCAAGTACCATATAGGATTTGAATTGGCCTTTGGACATACTTGCAATCACCAATCAATTTCCCTTAGGAACCCAAACCAATTTGGGTCCTTGGCTTCTTGTTAGACGACTGCCACTAGAGATGTTAACATTGCGAGGGGTCATTCTTGCATTGCTAACTCGTGGAGTCTTGGCATTTCTAGGATTAAACCAGCAATCTATGGCAAAGTGACCAACCTTGCCACAACACCAACAATCGAATCGATTGTACCTTCTTCTTGTCTCCTGTTTTACTTTTTGGACGAGGGGTACAACAGGAGCATCTTTCTTGTAAGTAGATTTCTTAGAAGTGGGGGCCTCATGGTTACAACACACATATGGCTCCAACTTTTTCTCAACAGATTTGGGTGCAATCGATTTGGTTTTTGGTGCTTTCTTAGCAGCTGATCCATGAACAAATGGACCATGATCCTTGAGGATTAATTCTTCAAGAGGAGCTTTGAATGGAGACACGTCAAAGTTCTGGGGTCTGGTCCATCCTTGATATCTGTTGCTAGATTCAACATGTGTTGGTCTAGCAAAGTGACCATAGGATGCTTCAAAGTCAAATGGGTTTGTCGGAAAAACTACCTTCCTGAATGAAGGTTGACTTTGATCAGCCTTTCCCTTTCCTTTCACGACTCTTTTCTCAGCAGCCTTACTACTTTCAGCCTCATGACCAAGGCCACTACCCTTCGCAGGAGCAGAAAATCTGTCAATGAGTGGAAGAATAGTCTTTGGCTTCGAGAAGCTTTCTACGAGCTTCCTTTCCACCAATAATTTATCTTCCAGTTCATTTATCATTTTCTCCTTCAGAGTTAATAATTCAGTGGAGCCATTTAGTTCATCTTTCAAGTTTTGAACTTCTTCTCTGAAGGGAGTCAATCTTTCGATTTCCTCCTTCAGTTCTGATTCCAAAGTCTTAAGAGATGCAATCTCTTTTGACTGGGATCTGACGACATTGCGGCACCTGTCGAATTCCTTCAAAAGGGCTTCGTACTGAGTCATTAAATCTGATTCCTCCTCTGATGAATAGCCTTCATTTGCTATGGATGCAGTCTCATTATCAGAAGCGGAAAGAGGAGTGTGAAAGTTTACCTTCCCCTTATATTAGGGTTCAATTGACTCTACATGTTCAAATTGACCTCACCACCACACTCTAAACACTATAAGGAACTCATTAGACCTAAAAGCCCCATCACTTGGTCAACCAATTTGGCCAAAGTCAACTTTAGCTTAATTTGGGTCAAAATCACACCTTAAGGCTAAATTAGCCCAATTGGGGCCCCACCATGGACCAACCAATATTGGGTGGTGGAAAGGGACCCAAGACCATCAAGTGGGGTCAACCCACTCACCTTGGTTGACCAAAGTCAACCATGGTCAACCTAGCCCTTTAAGGTGAATTCCAAACCGAAATTTCAATGGGACCCAACCCCCATCATCTAACTAATTATTTATGGACCAAGGGAATGCCACCATCAGCCCTAGGACTGAACCCAAGCATGGCTTGATTAATCAAATGAAGGGGGACCAAAAAGTTGATTAAAAAGCATAAAGCAAAAGCAAAAGCAAACACCCCCCTCTACACTCCACCTCCAATCAGTTTGGGGCACCCCACCCTTGATTACTAAGCAGCTGAAGGGGACCAGAGGGCCAGCAGGGGAAGGAGTGCAGGAGGGTGGCATCAAAGAAGCTCAACCGAGGAGCTTGAATTCAAAACCACCTTTAGAGGCCTCCCCCTCCCAATCCAACCACACCATCACCTTCAGGAGGGAGAGAGCAGTCGAGAACGGCACCAGGAGCAAAGCTATTGCTGGAGAAACGGGTTCAGGAGCAGGGTCGCCGGAGCAAGGCAAATCCATGGCCAACCGTCGCCGGAGCCGCCGCCACGCCCCAATCACGGTTCGTTTCTCCTCCCCTCCCCCCATGCTAGCTTCCCATCACTAAACGAGGAAGGATCGAGCTCAATTGAGCCCGAATCTACCTCAGAAATCTCTGGTTTTCGGCTCGAAACGGGAAGGCTGGGATCGCCGGAAACCGCCTACTCCGGCCACCAGTCGCCGGCTGATGATAGCCCCGACCACCACGAAGGTGTCGGTGGTGTTGGCCGGCGGTGGTGGAGGCTGGATCGCCGGGAATCTCGGCCGCAAGATCACCCAGTGCGGTTCAATCACAGTCGTTGGCTGGAGGAGGAAGACGAGCCGGCTGCCGTGTGATCTGCTTCAAGATTCGTGCGCAGCTCTTATTCTTTAATTAAATTAATGCAAAACATTGAAATTTCTGTCCTTAACATATCAGCCACTTCAAATATTAATTAAGACCTCCTAATGACTGAATTAGAAAGAGTGCCCAACATCAAAGTTGTAGGCCTTGGTCTTGACGTTCATTAGGGCTTAAGTTCAAGTCATTTGGAGACCCACAGCTCCCTAGGGAGCTGTTTTACCAGGACTGGTCCTACACTAGGTCAGTCCATTAAAATATTTACCAAGCCCAAACCCCTCAAGCTTTGGAGCTGAGCTTTTAACCATAGGTTGGTATACCCTAGGGGCACCCCCTGCCCAAAGGCCAGCCCTTGGTGGACATTTTACCTAGGGTTTTTGTGGTAATTAGGATTTTTAAATTATGTTGATTTTTGGAGCATATGATGTCCAAATGACACCAAATTTCGGTGGCATGCTCTTTAGTACATTTGTAGTGCCTGCCTAAATTTTCACTCCATTTGGAGTTGTTTTGATATGGAAAATGGGAAACCCTAATGAGGGCCTTAAGGGGTCAAATTAGGGTTTAGGCCATTTGAGGAGTTGAGTGAGTTAGCCTCCTCCCATTATGATGATTATGTAGGTATTGATATTCAAATGCTTGTGACATGCCCTAATGGGCCATTTGGAGCCATTAGGGTGGTGTGACCTAAAACCCTAAAGGTAAACCCTTAAGGTTGCAAAGATGGGATTTGTGAAGGACATATGACCAAATGTCCTTGCCTTGACTCAGAACTTTGTAGGTTTGTTTTTAAGATCATAAAATGACTTAGGTAATTTAATGGAAATTTTTAGTGTCATTTAAGTATTTATCTCCTAATAAATGAGATTGCCACTTTTTCCTTAAATAAATAAAATGCATGGTCATATGACTTTGTATGGCTTTGAAACTTATCAGTGTCTGAATAGGGATGAAAATGGACTATAGTAATTTTGTTATGATTTATTGAGGCATTATACCTTGTGTAGGAATTTTTAAGTGCTTACTAGCTTAGAAGAATTTAATTATGAAAAATGTCAAATTATTGGGTAAAATTATGATACTTGGATATCTGTCATTTTATGTTGTCATATGTCCATGATAATTGTTTGGAAGCTTGTAGATTTGTATTTCATGTACCTCATGTAGAAATTGGAATTTACAACACTTGGGTATTAAATCATTTTAAAATGTCAAGTGATGGGGCAATGTCATGATACATGGTGATCTGTAATTTTATGTTAATATATGCCCATGATAATAGTTTGGAAGCTTGTAGACTTGTATTTCATGTACCTCATGTAGAAATTGGAATTTACACACTTGGATGTTAAATCATTTTAAATAATCAAATCACTTGATAATGACACAATCATTTGTCAGAGGACTCTAGGTCCCCATTTGGACACTTGGTAATTTTTGTAGAATTTTTAGATGTGAAATACTATTTTTCCTAATTATAGTGGCTTTTTGGTAATTATGCTAGAATGATAATTTAGTAGGCCACATGATACCCTAGAGTCATGGAACTCAGTAAACCACCTTGATATGGAACATTACCTTATTGATAATTTTCTTGTAGCATGTAGAATCATTTTGAGGGTAGTTCATGTGTAATTTGACTTAAGGCCTTAACTACTTTAAATTACAATAAATACCAAATTAATATGGAAAATTATGGAAATTGGAACATACCTTATTAAGGTCAGTGGGGGCCTAGGATAATTATACCAGACCTTGGTGATGACTTTTTAGAAGGATTCCCTTATGAGGTTTGAGGTTAGTTCAACTTGGTGGACTGCGTTTAGTAAAAACAGAATTTTGAATTTTAGGCAATTCAGACCCCTAGGTAGTGTTTAGTACTTATATCCATTCAGTATTTGAGGGACAACTCACAATGATTCAAGGAGGGTCAAACCTAGGGTTAGCTGTGAGGTTGTGTCAGGGTTAGTGCATGTGTTGTGGAGGTACGTCCAACCCAATTGGGTGGGACGGGAGTTGAGCTAAGTCACTTAAGTATATGAAATAATGAAGGGTGAACTAAATGCTAATCACCAACTAAACTAATTGTCTTGAGGAGGATGGTGGGGTTGAGCCCATTGAATCCGTAGTACCGTTGGGAACCCCTTTACGGGGTACACCGCGGGAAGTCCAAGATTCACCCTAATTTTAACATTAACTAAATTGTTAGGCAAGAGTAGCCTAAGTAGGTCTGCAATGTAGTATGGATCTCCTTCGAGAAGGAGATGGGTTGGATCAACTTGTGTGTTAGTCCCTGAGCCGGAAGCTCGGGTGGACTTGTTAACACCTGTTTCTTATGCAAATAATGGCGAGTCTTCGGTACTAGGCCAGTCGTGTCACCGACGGTAGTACGTTGACTCAGGTGAGGGTGGGGTTTAGAGGGCCGGTAAGTTAGAGTACCGCGGTCTGAAGTACAATCCCTAATAACCCACCCCGACCTTAAAGTCTGGTGGATTCCAGCAAGAGTACGCAGGAGCTCCGCTGTTGTGTTCTTAGCGTTGAGGCGTACATGAGGTCTAGGCTTGGTAGTGACCATACCCGCCTAGGATGTGGAGTGCCTGATCCACTGCCACCGTGAGCCACGACGGTCGGTACCCGAAAGGTTGGCTTCCTTTCAAACAAATTGGGAATTATAAAGGTCTGTGCGCATAGAGTCGTGTGGGTGAGTCACATTGCATAAACACATTAAAACATCATAAACATAGCATATCATAACATTCACATTAGCATACCCACATCATATAAATTAGTATGGGCTCTTTTATATGATGGGTTACCTGGACATCTTAACTTATATGTCGTATGGGCGTTCATATAAGTTAAGGTATGAATCTGTGATGATAGTTTAGTTTTACTTACTGCACCGCATTTTCTTTCCATTACTGCTTTACTTTATGCTCTACCTTACTGTCATTTACCTGCACTATACTGCTAGCTAGTTTTACTGTTTTACATATTCCTGCTAGATTAGTGCCATGTCACCTCTTCCTTTGTTTACCCTTGTTGTCCTCCGCTTCTTCCTCCCGCTCGGTACCTAGGAGTCGTGGAGGGAGGCGAGGACAAAACGACTTAGTCTTTATGACTAACGGTTGGTGTGACCGCAGGAGTCCGAGGAGACGGAGTTGTCCCGCGCGCAGCAGGACGAGATGGCAGGACCTGAGCAGCGGATGCAGCGCACTACCACGACGCGATAGGTTGATGATTAGATTGTTAGATTTCCGCATTTGAGGGTTTGTTATAGTTTATGCATGATGTAGAGAGAGAGAGAGAGAGAGAGAGAGAGAGAGAGTACTTATTTTGGATTTGTATCGGGCTTAAGACCTTTTTGCTTGTACTTCTCTTTTGGACTTTATGTTTCATTATATTTATATATGATGTTGTGACATTGTGGACATGCCTTTAATTCTGCACTTCTTTTATTGGCATATTTTTACTTATGATCGTATAGCTGGCAGAGTTGGTGCTGAACGGTGTTAGCCAATCCGAGTGTTGGTGACACCGCAAGGCAGCGATTCTGGGCGAAGGTCCACCTCAACTGTGCGATACGGGAGAGGTTCGAGTTTTCAAGTACCCGAACGGGTTTTGAGAAAAGAGATCTTACAAATGGTATCAGAGCGACGAACGATCATAAGAGAACAGTCCACAACATACTGGGTCACCCCGCTCGAGTGTAGTTTGCGGTTTTCAATCCTTTTTGACGGGACGTTAAATCATTTTGTCTTTTCTGATGGCTCTTTTGATTTCGTTTAAGGTTTATTCTACCTTAATTGATGTCGTTAAGCCTTTGATTATATAAGGCTCTCGTTCTTATGATTCTTATTATTATTCTATTCTGATCAATCCCTAACTCTCCTCCCGTTCCAAGAACGAGAAAGTGCCGCCTCCTATCGCGAAATGCTGGAGATCGATTTGCTGTTCTAAATCAGTTGTCTCCAGTGGAAGAAAAGGTTCGATTGATCATTGCTCCTTCCTCTACAGATTTTATTGGATCAAATCGAAACGAAGAAGGTCAGATCTGAGTTTTTATCGTTCTTCCTCATCGCCATCAAGTCAAAGTTTTTCAAGTCTCAAGAAGGAAGAAGATCTCTCAAGCCTTTCAGATCTGGTTATGTTTTGATAATTTTGTTTCAAATCTATTATGACATTTGATTGTAGGAGAAGTTTTCTCTGAGTTGTAGGAGAGGTTATTCTCCAAGTTGTAAGAGAGAGATTCTCTCTGAGTTTGTAGGAGATTTGTCTCTGAGATTGTAGGAGTGTTGACTCCGAGATTGTAGGATCATTCTTGATCCGAGTTATAGTGAAGTAGTCAAGTCTAGCTGTGGTGCTAGATTGGCGAGGCAGGCAAGTGGAGTACCCAAGAATGGGGAACCACTATAAATTCCTTGTGTTATCTGTGTTTGTGAGTTGCTTTCTGTGTGTTCTATTTCCTCAAGTTTTTAATTCCGCAAAAGACGCAGTTATCACCTATTAACCCCCCTCTAGGTGATTTAGGTTGGCAACTAGATACTTCAGACATCAAGTCACGGGCGTGACTCTCCCTGCGCTTCTTCCCGCCGAACCTTCCCGCCAGCAGGCAGATTTGAAGAGTACACGCCCTAGGTCATGGGTGTGACCTAGGGAGTGACGCACACGCAATGCCTACATTGAAGCCAGAAGGCGCCCTCTCCACACCAGCATCGATCACGCCCCTTACACCCTGGTAACAGGCGTGACCAAGGGCGTGTAACCCCAGTTTGAAGCCTAGTTAAAGCCAGCTCCACCAGAAGTTCAGGGACAAATTTTGGGAGTTCAAGTCTGCATTTTCCTGTATTATTTTCCTGTTTCTATTTCTTGCACTTTTCTCTCTTTCTTTTCAATTGTAATTTTCTTTTAAATAGCTTGTAATCTCTTTTTCTTAGCTTGTAATTTCCTTTACAATCAATAAAATAGTTCTTTTTCCCTTATTCTATTCTCATTGTCATTATGTATTCCTTTGTTTCTATTGATTCCTTTATCTCAATGAGTAGCTAAATCTGTATTAGTACTTGGTCGAGATGATCCAAGGAATAATATAATCTATGAAGTAATTTAGAGTTCTTCTTCTCTTCTCCAGAATTGCTTAAGATTTATCCTTGATTTATTTTTGATGAGACTATATCTTCGATATATAATTCTCATACATGTTTTCGTATTTAATTTAGCCAAGCGGTTTATAATACGAATCAATCATTCAAGGATAAAGAGAGTTGCATGCAACCCTCGAGAGAGGATGGCATAAATCTCCTTGATTGGAGTCAAATCCAATAGAGGGGTTCAATTCAATAAGGCGAGTTTTAGGTGTTTTGATTCTAGAGCGAAAGTTTGATTGATCAACCTAAACTCAGTTGAATACATCCTCGACAGATGTGCGTTTAGAATTCGGGAACCTCCACGGTCGAAGCAGTTTTCTTAAGAGATTTAGAACTATTATTTTTTCTTCTATTTTATTTCCAAGGTGATTCAAGATCGAGTGCTAATCGTCCAATTTATTATTTTAATCTTCATCTTAATTCTCCTTTCTCTTTAGTGCAAAAACCAACTCAAAGTTTTAATTGATAAAATAATAGAGATTTTCTTGAAGTAAGAATACTCAACCGCCCCGAGTCTAATATGACCTTGGTTTATATAAACCTATACTACTCTCGATACTGTACACTTGCCATTGTCGTTTGTGGATATAGTTTTGCGCATCAGCAGACCAACAAGATATCATCCTAGATGATACTACTGCCCAAAATCTCCAGTCCATCCCATCTACTACAGTTCCAGAGCCTACACCTCAGGTTCATCTCCAACCACAGCAACAAATATCCACCATCATTCATGCTGAAGACACTCCAGAAGATAATCAATCACTCTCCACTATCCACCAAAATTCTCCAGACAATAACTTTCTTGATGACAGATCTTCTCTACCTCAATCTAAAATACCTCCAGTTATCATCTCCAACACACCAGTTGACACACCTTCTGCCTCTACACCTCCCTCTTTTGATGTTGAGCAAGCATTCTCCAAAGCAGTAGGATTGGCCACAAACACTTTTGCTGATATGCTGGCCACTCAAGCCAGAAAGTTCAACGGGAAATACTCACAGATGGAGAGTGAAATGAAGGAATCAATAGAGTCTATCCTGGCCATCAAAGCATTCATGTATCCTCTATGGTATCCACAGAGTTCTTAACCTCCCTAGTCAGTAAGGTTCAGAAGGGCGAGAAATTTCATGAGGAGGAAGTGATTGGTCAAGAAAAACAGGATGGCCAGGCGAAGGACAGGATTGCTGATGCTTCTGATCATAACAGTCTTAACAAGCTTACTGTATTTCAAACAACAATTCCAGATGTCATCTTTGGAGAGGCACATATCCATGGGAGCTTCCATCAACTAAGGGTGAGCTCCCAGAAGATGATCTGCTCTTGGATGAGGTTGCACAAATTGTCAAGGAGACTTCTTTGACTGTTGAACAAGATGCACATTCTCAGGGGGAGCTGTTGGGTTTTCTACATACCATTCAAAATGACATTAACACATCAAATGTGCACAGCGGAAGAAACAAAACAAGAACAACCCAAAAGAGTTTCAGATCTTGTGATTTCATGAATCAAGAAATGAGAAAAGCAATACATTGCAATACGTGAAGGGGATTGAGTCAATACTCAACCGAGGTGATCCACAACTGAAATCCAGAGAACAGTCGATGAGTCCCAAGCGTCGAAATGGATCGGCACCTCTACGGAAGTCCACACGAGCGAGAGGAGAACCCTAGCTTCTTGTCGCATAAGAACTAGGTCGGAGAAGAAGAATGCCCTCTTGGTCTTCCACGGATTGCTAGATCCGATTACAGGAAGAGGCGGCGGCGGCGGGGTGCGGGATCAAGACCGTCGGAACACTTCTGTCGTTCTTCTCTGATTCGCAAAAGGATCACACAAAGACAGCCCCTAATATTAGGGTACTGATCGGGTTCTATTTATACCCAGGCGACAAAAAGGATAACTGCAGACCCATGACTGCATCAGAGTAAATATAGAATTCATCGAGTGAACATTTCACTGGAGAAATTCGTCGAGTTATAGATTGAATTCGTCGAGTAACGAACTAATTCGTCGAGTGAACTTTTCACAAGAAATTCGTCAAGTAAAATGAATTAGTCGAGTTATGAATTAGTTCATTCGACGAACTGAGGTAAGATTCGTCGAGTAACATTCAATTCGTCGAGTAAACCCTAACTCGACGATTTGATGTAAATGTCTTCGAGACATTCTCGTTGACTCATCTCGAATACTTGCCAACACGCTCCATATAATATTCATAATACCTGTGGAGCATTCAGTTGACTCGACCCAACTCCAATAAGTCAAGGATTGGTCCTTCGCTCATATCCAATATGAGGAAGACCAACACAATTATTTCTCCAACTTCTCCAAACACTCTTGTGTGTGACCCCATAGGCTCATATCGTGTTGGCAGTGAGGCTAGATACTTGATTACTTCCAGATCACCTTGGAAGCACCAACATTCTCCCACTTGATCTTGAACGTTTCAAACAAAAGTCTCACAAATAATGAGCGGCATCTATTAATACATCATTGCTACCCAAGCGATAAGAGTTCATAACTCAACAAGCCTGTCTTGACCAATGTACCAGTGCTATCATGTTCCTTTGTTCCTTACATCCGGATAGAACTAGCGGAATGGACCATGTCACCCTCATAATTGTTCAATCCTAGTTTCCTGATCTAGAATGGACCTTAAGAGATTGGTAAGCTCAATATCACATATTGGCTCAACCCAGCATGGCCATGCATTTCTTGGTCTCATTCCATCAAGGGGCCCATGGATGTAACTCATATCATAAAGGAGGACAAATCCCATATCTGTCCATACACAAACACCCAAATGAATCGTAACATACCCAATAACCACCCTTATCATCAACCTTTCTCAAGGAAGACATTAAATGGCATCAAAGTACGCTCTTCCTCGCTTGATGAATGATGTGACTTCAGGTCAAAGAACTACAAACACCATTGTCAATTGATACCTACTTGTGACACGTTCATATAACAATCCACAAAGTAGTCTTAAGGTGGGTCTGTCCAGTACAACTTGTTCATTAACAAGTACCCATGTGATGACTTGATATCACAATACCATGACCTGTGAGAACTGTTCATCAGTCAATGCACATGCTAGTCTTAACGTATCATCATTGCCCTTCAACTTCTAAGATGATACTCTGACTAGGGACCATTTAAGAATAATGAAGCTTCTTGCTATACATAGGCCCTCACATTCAAGTCACGTACATGAATTCCTATGGAAGCAAACATTCTAATGGCATTTATTATGCTAATTAATCTATCAAATAGAAACTATTGACATAACAATAAAAATCTTGCCATAAATGTAAAATGAAAAACACAGTACATATTGTTGGACATGTGTGTCACATCCCTTTGTTTGAGAATAACAAATCTCAAATTGTATTTGATCTTGCTTGTCGTGTATTTAGAGTGTGCAGGAACTATAGGTGCAATACTCCACAGGTAGAAAACAAATTGTAGATGACTCTCTAGAAAGTGTGCTAACGCTCGCGTTAGTTGTTAACGCCCCGCATTAACAACCGATGTGAAGGAAACTACGTTCGACGAATCAGAAGGAAACTGCGTTCGACGGATGGAACCTGCATTCGACGAAATCTGAAGGAAAGTCCGGTCGACGAACTGAACCTGCGCTCGACTTATTGCGTTCGACGAACTGAACTGCGCTCGACGAATTGGAGCATTCGACGAACTGAACTGCGCTCGATGAATTGAAGTTAACTGCGCTCGACTTACTGCGTTCGACAAACTAAACTGCGCTCGATGAAATGGAGCGTTCGACGAACTGAACTGCGCTCGACGAATTGAAGTTAACTGCGCTCGGCGATAGCGCATTCGACGAAATTGGTTTCTGCCATGATCCTGATGTTTGCGGTTGACGTAATGGGATTCCATTGACGAAGGCGTGTTCGACGAAATTAGTTTTGTTCGACAAAATTTGGTTCTGCCACGCTCCCGACACTATGCACGATCTCAGCAACTGTCGTACACGTTCACTAACGCTGGCGTTAACCTTAATGCCATGTGTTAACTCCAGTGCTTATTTAAAGACCTGATTTTGTTTTTGCTCTATGTTGGGAGGATTATTAAAGCCTTTATTCCAGAGATCTGAGAGAGCTTCCAGATAGAATACTTGTGCCAAAACTCCATTGTTGTTATGCTGTCAAAGATGGATCTCCCACAAAAAGCTTAAGGAGAATTCTGGAGGAGGACTACGTCACGCTACATCCGAAGGACGATCGCTTCGACCTCGCTCATACTACATCGATCCTTCATCTCCGACTTCAGAAGATCTCATATAGGGAGTTTTTATAGTTGTTTTCATTATTTACATTTCATTCCATTTTGTAACCGTATAGATAATTCACCTTGTGTTGGCGACTAGATCTGGGTAGGACTTAGGGAGGATTTCGCCTTGTGTTGGCGACTAGGTCTAGGTGATTAGATCTAAGGGGTGCTCGAGGACATATCCGGGGAAGGATTGGCTAGAGCGGCTTGAGTCCATATCCGGGGAAGGATAGGCTAAAGCCAACCGGTTTATGGGGATACAAGTCGGTATAGAAAATGAAAAATTGTTTTACTTTGTACGCCTCCGATTTCTAGCGATATTGAAATCAAATTTATGTAAACACCTTTTTATATAATATAAGCATGTCTCTTTTTGTGTTTACTTGATTTCGATCATTTGGCGTAAGTTATAAAATTGCACATTACAATTATTTCTTCATTTAAGTTAACTTGTTATTTCATTCTAATTTACTCTAAACAATTTAGTAAATCGTCTAAAAATTTATAAAGAATTTTATTCCCTTATTCATCCCCCCCCTCTAAGGGCGCCAATCGATCCAATAAGTGGTATCAGAGGAGGTTATTCCAAACGGTTTAAAAAAATAGGAATAATGGCGTCTTATGATCTCGTTTTTTCCGAGGGTCGGGGAATTAGTAGATCTCCACTATTTACCAGGTCAGATTATAATTACTGGAAAAATAGGATGAGATGTTTTCTTATGACCCTAGATATTGAGGTATGGAATATGGTAGAAGAGGAATACTCTCCTCCTACATCTGTAGTTGGAGAGATAACTTTAGATAAACCAAAAGGTAAATGGGATGATAGGGATAAGTTAAAATGCAAAAATAACGCCAAGGCCATGAATGCTTTATTTTGTGCGTTAGATAGAAATGAATTTAATAGAATTTCTGCATGTACTACTGCATATGAAATTTGGAATCATTTGGAAGTTACTCATGAAGGTACATCGCAGGTTAAAGATTCAAAGATTTTCCAACTTGAGTCGGAATATGAAAAAATTCGGATGGATGAAAGTGAAGATGTTGATGCCATGTACACACACTTCACCAAGATCGTCAATGCCTCCAAAGTTCTTGGAAAGACCTTCTCCAATGGCGACTTGGTCCGAAAGATTCTTCGTTCTCTTCCACCAATATTCAACACGAAGGTGACAGCCATTTCAGAATCGCATAATCTAGGAACGCTCCAAGTT
Organism: Dactylorhiza incarnata; assembly: GCA_033032865.1. NCBI lineage: Eukaryota > Viridiplantae > Streptophyta > Magnoliopsida > Asparagales > Orchidaceae > Dactylorhiza > Dactylorhiza incarnata. Next base: position 2,146,386 of record JAWHQI010000255.1, on the reverse strand, counting down.
GAGAGCCTCATTGGTAATCTCAAAACCAATGAGGTAGAACTCAAAATCCAATATGATGAATACAACAAGGAGCCAAAGAAGAAGGCGTTGGCACTAACATCAAAGAAGGAGTGCCAAGAGGATGAGGATGAAGATGAAGAAAGCCTTTTGGTGAAGAATTTCCGAAAGTTTATGCAAAATCCGGAAAGGTGAAACACTTTCCGGAAATTTATCCAAAAGGATGCAAGATGGAAAAGGTCATCCTCAAAGAATGAAAAGGAGAGCGACGATGAAGAAGAAAGACCTCCACCAGAATGCTTTCATTGTAGGAAGACCGGGCACATTCGGAGCCAGTGCCCAAAATTCTTGAAGGAGAAGAAGGAAAAGCGACACAAATGGAAGGAGAAGAGGAAGGTGCTAAAAGCTAGAACATGGGATGACTCCTCCTACTTCTCCGAAGAATCAAGCGGGTCTTCATCAAGCGAAGATGAGGAAGCAAACATGTGCCTCATGGGACATGGAAACGACGGCGACGACACCAGTGTTCATAGCGACACTAAGGTAACTCCTCCCAATTATGATGAACTCTTTAATGAATTCCTTGAAACTTGCAAAGCTTTTGATAAAAATATGAAAGATAGTATTTTATTGAATCGTGAAAATGAATCTCCTATTAAAGAAAATCAAAAGCTTTCCAAAAAATTAATTGTTTTAGAAAAGAGAAAGGTTTCTTGCCAAGAGTGTGATCACTCCACTAAATTGGCAAAAGATATTGAAGAGTCACATTCTAAAGCCCTCTCTCATGCCAAAACTCTTACTAAAGAGAAGGAGGAATTAGAAAGGAAATTAGAAGCCTCTCTTTTGCAAATAAAAAATAATAAAAAAAAAATTGAAAATAGGTGTGTCATGCTTGTGAAAGAAAATTCTTCACTTAAAGCACAAGTTCATGATCTCACCACGGCCATTAAAAAATTTGGAATAGGCCAAAAATCACTGGAAATTATTTTAGGGAACCAGTGCCATGGTTCTGGAAAATTTGGGCTCAGATATCGAGGTGAGGGCTACCGCCTGACATTAGCCACTAACGCCGGCGCTAGTACCTCATACAAGAAGCCTGAATTCTCCTTTTCAAAATGTTTTTCTTTAGTAAATCCAATTTCTTCCAGCAAGAAAATTTTCCAGAAAAGGGTCTCAACCCCCTTTATTTCATGTGCAAACTGTTATAGGTTAGGTCACACATCTAGTTCTTGCAGGAAAATAAAACAAAATACTTTAAAACAAATCTGGGTACCTAAGGCTTCCACTTATTCTATGGGTGGTACCACTTGGGTATCCGGATCTTTACTCTCATCTTCTTTCTAGATGTGCAGGCAGGCTAAGGACAATGAAGATGTGTGGTACTTGGATTCAGGATGCTCCAAGCACATGACGGGCAATAAAGCAAAGTTCCTTAGCCTAGTTAAGAAGAAGGGAGGGATCATGACGTTTGGTGACAACGGAAAAGGAAGGATCATGAGAATTGGTACAGTTGGTAACAAATCTGTTACTATATCTAATGTTCTTTATGTGAAATGATTAAAACACAATTTAATTTCTATTAGCCAATTATGTGATAAAGGATTAGATGTGTTATTTGAATCTTCCACTAATCTATGCAAAATATATAATCCTACTACAAAAGATATTTTACTAACTGCACCAAGAATACATAATGTTTATCTAGTTTCTTTTCATGATCTTTCTAAATCATCTATAAAATGCTTTATCACTAAAAATGATGAATTAGAACTTTGGCATAGAAGACTAGGGCATGCAGCTCATTGTAAAACTTGCCAAAAGTAATTTAATTATAGGATTGCCTAGGTTAAATGGAACTTTACCTTCACTTTGTTCACCATGTCAAAAAGGTAAATTTTCTAAATCCTCTTTCAAAAGTAAAAATTTCATTTCTACTACAAGACCCTTGCAAATAATTTAAATGGATCTTTTTGGTCTCATTAGCACTGCAAGTCTTGGTGGTAGATTATATATATATGTTTTAATAGATGATTTTTCAAGATATTGTTGGACATTATTTCTCTCTTCCAAATCTGATGCATTTTGTGAATTTGCAAAATTATGTACTCGTATTCAAAATGAAAGTGATTTAAAAATTAAATGCATTCACTCGGATCATGGAGGAGAATTTGAAAATAAAAAATTTACATCCTTTTGTGATATGTTAGGCATTAAACATGAGTTCTCTGCACCGCGCACACTACAACAAAATGGTGTTGTAGAAAGAAAGAATAGGACACTTCAAGAACTAGCACGCACTATGTTATGTGAATATAAATTACCTAAGTCCTTTTGGGCCGAAGCCGTAAATACATCGTGTTATGTTCCGAATAGAATCATGCTTCGCCCATCTCTTAATCTCAACCATATGAACTCTATTTTCAAAAGAAGCCTAATGTATCTTATTTCAAAGTTGTTGGTTGTAAATGTTTTATTTTGAATACAAAAGATAGCTTGGGAAAGTTTGATGAAAATTTGATGAAGGACTTTTCTTGGGTACTCTTCAACTAGTAAAGCTTATAGAATTTTTAATAAAAGAACTAGTAGAGTTGAAGAGTCAATAAATGTAAAATTTGATGAGTTTGTTCCTTATGTAGAAAAACTTTCCGCAGGCAATGAGGATGATCTCTTACAACCTTTGGAACATGGTGATGAGGAATCTTCCAAAGAAGAAGAAGAGGAGGCCAAGGAAGATGAATATGTACCTCCAAGTGCCTTGAAATTCACAAAGGATCATCCACGGGAATTAATAATTGGTGAACCATCCAACGGGATAAGAACTCGCTCTTCTCTTCATGAATCATATTCAAATATCTGTTTTGTTTCCGAAATTGAACCAAAAACTATTTCTACCGCTTTAAATGATGAATTTTGGTTTTTGGCTATGAATGAAGAGTTAGAAAAATTTGAGCGACATAATGTTTGGAAATTAGTAGAAAGACCATCTAATCACCCGGTTGTAGGTGTAAAATGAATTTTTAAAAATAAATTAGATAGTGAGTCTAGAATCACTAGGAATAAGGCACGCTTAGTAGCACAAGGATATTCACAAATCGAGGGGATAGATTTTGATGAAACTTTTGCACCCGTTGCTAGGTTGGAATCCATTAGAATTTTTCTAGCATTTACAAGCTTTAATAGAATAAAACTATTTCAAATGGATGTAAAAAGTGCTTTTCTCAACGGGTTTTTAAAAGAAGAAGTTTATGTTGAACAACCCCTGGTTTTATTAATGAAATATTTCCCAATCATGTTTATAAACTAGAAAAAGCGCTTTATGGTTTAAAACAAGCGCCGCGTGCATGGTATGAAAGACTTACATCATTTTTATTAAAGCACGGTTATATTATGGGAAGTGCCGATAATACTCTCTTCATTAAACATAATAATGATGATTTAATTATTTTGCAAATATATGTTGATGATATAATCTTTGGATTTCCTAATGAAGAGTTGTGTAATGAAGTTATTAAAGTGATGAAAAATGAATTTGAAATGAGTCTAGTAGGAGAACTTTCTTATTTTCTAGGTTTTTAAATATCACAAAGAAATGATGGTATTTTTATATGTCAAGCCAAATATGTCTATGATATGCTTAAGCGTTTTGGATTTGAAAACCTTAAACATGCTTCTACACCAATGAGTGCATCACTTAAATTAGGAAAAGATGAATAGAGAATTTCAATTGATCAAACCTTATATAGAGGTATGATAGGACCCCTACTTTATTTTAGTGCAACTAGAGCCGATATTATGTTTGTTGTATGCTTATGTGCTCGATTTCAAGCCAATCCAAAAGAATCTCATTTAAAAGGGGTAAAACGAATTTTTAGATATCTTATTGGGTCATCTAGATTAGGATTATGGTACCCGCACAATAATTCATTTACACTTCACGGCTACTCCGATTCGGACTATGCTGGTTGTTCACTTGATAGAAAAAGAACCAGTGGTACTTGTCATTTTCTAGGACCTTCATTAGTTGCATGGTCTAGTAGGAAAAAAAATTTGGTTGCACTCTCCACCACGGAGGCCGAATACATTGCATTAGGGAGTTGTTGTGCACAAGCTCTATGGATGAGCCAAACTTTAGAGGACTTTGGTTTTCATCTAAAACTTATAGAATTAAAATGTGACAACAAAAGTGCCCTTGATCTCATAAATAATCCGGTACACCACTCTAGATCCAAACATATAGATGTGCGTCATCATTTCATAAGGGATCACATTAAAAAGGAAAATGTTAGGATAAGTTTCATTGGCACGGACTCTCAACTTGCTGATATGTTTACTAAACCTCTTTCCGATGCAAGTTTTCGAATGTTAAGGTTGGAATTAGGAGTCTTAGACATCTTAGGATGAATAACATGTAAAATGCTAATGTTTTATGCAAATTTGAGCAATCAAGACATCTCCAAAAATTACAAAATTTCTACATAAGACTACTCTAAGGACACTTAATAAATATCAAAAATCAGATTTTTCAAATTCTCAAAAAATCGTGTACTGTTTCCAGCGTTAACCCTAACGCCAGCGTTAGCGTTGGTGTTGGAATTTTCTGATTTCTAAATTTCTAAAAAAACCTTACAAATATGTTAGTTTATATTTACTAATTTGTTTTTGAATTTCTGACATTTATTATCTTTGTTTTAATTAATATTTAAGAAAATCAACTACAAAAATTCAAAATACAAAAATATACTTTTGTGATTTTTTCTATTTTTATTTCATTAAAAATTTTCAAAAAAAAAAAAAACTGTATGATCTTTATTGCTAATATCAAGCATGAATGAATTTTATTAGTTAGAATTATTTACAATGTTAACATTTATTCCTTCAAATTACTATGAACATTGTTTTGTTTATCATGCTTTGATATATCTAGTTAAAGTGCATCAATTATATTGAAAAATATTTGTAGAACCAAGCTTATCATGCCTCTAAGTATGAGTAAATATATTATGATTGATAATGATACCTTTCACTCACTTATTTTGGTAATCAACATGTGTGTTTAAATCTAAAAATGCTTGTTTGTGTATTGTATTTGTACAATAAATTAAAACTTGCATAAGTTTATTACCTACACTACATTTGAATTGCACTTATGAAATTTTGAAAATTGGTTACGTTTCAAAATTGTGGGTTTGCAAAACAAGTGTATTCAGAGAATGTTGTCGCACAAATGTGAACAAAAAAAATTATATATGTAGACAACTATAACTCCACCAAGCACTACTTGAACCTCCTGATAAGTCTTCATAAGCATTGTGAGGTTGAGCACCTTGGAAAGAATAGTAAAGTGTCTTGTGCAACCCTTGATTAATACACAACTTTTTATAAAATAGTGTGCATTAAAGTGTGTGAAAGTTAATTTACTTGTGTTTTATTATGCACTTTACTTTACATATCTTATATTTTGTGATTTAAATCAATTGTTAACATTACCCAAAATACACTTATGTGCACATCATTATCTTTCATAACAATTCTTCTCATGAGTATTGGACTCTAATGCTTTATCTATACTACTCTTTATATAACAAATGCACTAGATAACCTAGCATGATCTCTACAATGTTTTGGTATCTCTTGAACTTTATATTAAGTAACATTATAGTATACCTTTTTTGATATGTTCATTTTCATGCTTGGTATATTTATGTAAAACTATGAGATTTCAAAAAGGTTAAAACATCTTTACATCTTGAACTTCAAACTCATATTTTTTTACTTATGCTTTTCATGCTTACAAAAAGATGTTTCTCATAATCTTCTGCTTGCTTACAACTCTTATCTTTTTATTTGAAATCTCTTATATATATTATGCTTAAAATCTTTATCATTATCTATATTACAAAAGCTCGATCATGCTTTATCATTTATAAGAAATGCCTCCTTACTGCCCTCACCCTACCTTCTTTTGATAATACCAAAAGGGGGAGATTAATTGAAGAAATCTATATAGGAGAAGTATAGAAGAATACAGGGAGACTAATTCATGTAATCAATCTTTTAAGGGGAGTAAAACATCAATTGCATTTATGTAGGGGGGGGGCATTAAGATAGGGGGAGTATGCATATTATCATGCATATCAAATACTATAGTTGCACTATTATCTCGCATATCATATTCTATAATCACCTTTAATGATTTCTTGCTAAGAAGATTTGTTATTATCAAAAGGGGGAGATTGTTGGACATGTGTGTCACATCCCTTTGTTTGAGAATAACAAATCCCAAATTGTATTTGATCTTGCTTGTCGTGTATTTAGAGTGTGCAGGAACTATAGGTGCAATACTCCACAGGTAGAAAACAAATTGGAGATGCCTCTCTGGAAAGTGTGATAATGCTCGTGTTAGTTGTTAACGCCCCGCGTTAACAACCGCTGTGAAGGAAACTGCATTCGACGAAATCAGAAGGAAACTGTGTTCGACGAATGGAACCTGCGTTCGACGAAATTTGAAGGCGCTCGACGAAATCTGAAGGAAAGTCCGGTCGACGAACTTAACATGCGCTCGACTTATTGAGTTCGACGAACTGAACTGCGAACGACGAATTGGAGCGTTCGACGAACTAAACTGCGCTCGAAGAATTGAAGTTAACTGCGCTCGACTTACTGCGTTCGACGAACTGAACTGCGCTTGATGAATTGGAGCGTTCGACGAACTGAAATGCGCTCGACGAATTGAAGTTAACTGCGCTCGACGATATCGCGTTCGATGAAACAAGTTTCATTCGACGAAATTGGTTTCTGCCACAATCTTGAGATTTGCGGTTGACGAAATGAGATTCCGTTCGATGAAGGCACGATCTCAGCAACTACTGTACACGTTCACTAACGCTGGCATTAACCTTAACGCCAGGCGTTAGCTCTAGTGGTTATTTAAATACCTGATTTCATTTTTGCTCTGTGCTGGGAGGATTATTGAAGCCTTTATTCCAGAGATCTGAGAGAGCTTCCAGATAGAATACTTGTGCCAAAACTCCATTATTGTTATGCTGCCAAAGATGGATCTCCCACAAAAAGCTTAAGGAGAATTCTGGAGGAGGACTACGCCACGCTACATCCGAAGGACGATCGCTTCGACCTCGCTCATACTACAATGATCCTTCATCTCCGACTTCAGAAGATCTCATATAGGGAGTTTTTATAGTTGTTTTTATTATTTACATTTCATTCCATTTTGTAACCGTATAGATAATTTGCCTTGTGTTGGCGACTAGGTCTGGGTAGGACTTAGGGAGGAATTTGCCTTGTGTTGGCGACTAGGTCTAGGTGATTAGATCTAGGGGTGCTCGAGGCCATATCCGGGGAAGGATTGGCTAGAGCGGCTTGAGGCCATATCCGGGGAAAGATAGACTAAAGCCAACCGGTTTGTGGGGATATAAGTCGGTATAGAAACAGAAAAATTGTTTAACTTTGTACGCCTCCGATTTCTAGCGATATTGAAATCAAATTTATGTAAACACCTTTTTTATATAATATAATCATTTCTTTTTTTGTGTTTACTTGATTTCGATCATTTGGCGTAAGTTATTAAATTGCAAATTACAATTGTTTCTTCCTTTAAGTTAACTTGTTATTTCATTCTAATTTACTCTAAACAATTTAGTAAATCGTCTAAAAATTTATAAAGAATTTTATTCCCTTATTCACCCCCCCCCCTCTAAGGGCGTCAATCGATCCAATACATATCACAATTCATCAAATGAATAAACAACCAACAAACATACAATCCACAAAGCTCCCACTAAAGGTGATCATTCAGGTATCTAATACCCATTGATCTAACATGACCATCATGCTTCTTTTGCGCAAGAGGCTTTGTCAGTGGATCCGCTATGTTTTCTTCAGTCGGTACTCTGCAAATGTTCACATCTCCTCGATCGACAATCTCTCGAATAAGATGGAACCGCCGAAGTATGTGCTTGGAGCGTTGATGAGATCTAGGTTCCTTAGCTTGGGCTATTGCACCATTGTTGTCACAGTAGAGAACTACGGGACCAACAATGCTAGGAACTACACCAAGCTCGCTCATGAATTTCCTAATCCACACAGCCTCCTTCGCCGCATTTGCAGCAATGATATACTCGGCCTCAGTCGTAGAATCGGCAACTGTCTCTTGCTTGGAACTCTTCCAGCTTACAGCTCCTCCATTAAGGCAAAACACAAAACCTGATTGGGACTTTGAATCATCCCTATCAGTCTGGAAGCTAGCATACATGTAACCATTTACAACGAGCTCTTCCTCTCCACCATACACCAAGAACATATCCTTAGTCCTTCTCAAGTACCTTAAGATATTCTTGACAATAATCCAGTGACCATTACCGGGACTAGACTGGTATCTGCTCATCATGCTTAAAGCATAAGAGACATCGGGTCAAGTACACAACATTGCATACATGATTGATCCAATTGCCGAAGCATATAGAATAAACTTCATGCGGTCCTTATCTTCCAAAGATTTAAGACATTGGTCCTTAGAGAGACTCACACCATGAGACATGGGTAAGAATCCCTTCTTGGGCTCAAGCATGCTGAACCGCTTCAGCACCTTCTCAATGTAGGTACTTTGGGTCAAACCCAGCAACTTCTTCAATCTATTTCTATAGATCTTAATACCAAGTATGTAAGTCGCTTCACCCATGTCTTTCATAGAAAAGTAGTCCCCTAGTCTGTTCTTAACAGCTTACAGGGTCGGAATGTCATTCCCGATCAGCAGTATGTCATCCACATACAATATCAGGAAAACAACAATGCTCGCATTAATCCTCTTATAAACACAAGGCTCATCCTCACTCTTGATGAAACCAAACTCTTTGATTTTCTCATCGAAACGAAGATTCCAACTTCGAGAAGCTTGTTTCAATCCATAAAGGGATCGATTCAACTTGCATATTTTAGTGGCTTCACTTGGAGATACAAAACCCTCAGGTCGTGTCACATACACTTCCTCAAGGAGGTTTCCATTAAGGAAAGCCGTTTTGACATCCATTTGCCAGATCTCGTAGTCATAATACGCAGCAATAGCAAGTAGAATTCTGATGGACTTGACCATGGCCATAGGGGAAAAGGTCTCATCATAGTCAATACCATGAATTTGCCTGAAACCTTTAGCCACCAGCCGACCTTTGAATGTCTGTACATTCCCATCCATGTCGGTCTTCTTCTTGAAGACCCACTTGCACCCTATGGGTCTTACCCATTCAGGTGGTTCCACCAAGGTCCAAACTTGGTTTGTATACATGGAGTTCATTTCAGATTTCATGGCCTCAAGCCACTTCTCAGAGTCCGGTCCATTCATAGCATCTTGGTAGGTTACAGGCTCATCATCATGATCCATAAGCAACACATTACCTATTTGAGACACGAGAAATCCATATCTCTCAGGCTCAAATCTTGGTCTACCAATTCTACGTAGGACTTGTATTTCTTGATGAGGCTCTCCAGCTACAACTTCTTGTAGTCCTTGCTCATGTTCTAATTCTGGTTCGTTCATTGTTTGTGGTTCTTGAACTTCTTCAAGTTCTACCTTTGCAGTCTTTCTGGATAAGAACTCTTTCTCCAAAAAGACAGTAGTCCTTGCGACAAACACTTTGCCCTTAGACGGCAGGTAGAAGTAGTACCCTTTGGTTTCCCTAGGATACCCCACTAGATAATATTTATCTGATTTAGGTTCCATCTTGTCAGGCATTTGACGTCGTACGTATGCCTCACAGCCCCAAATCTTAATGAACAACATACTAGGACGCTTCCTAGTCCATATCTCACATGTTGTCTTTTAAACCGTTTTCATCAGAACTCGATTTAGTGTGAAAGCAGCAGTCACTAGGGCAAAACCTCAAAAGGAAACGGGCAAATCTGCATGACTCATCATTGACCGTACCATGTCCAACAAAGTATGATTCCTCCTCTCAAACACACCATTATGTTGAGGTGTTCTGGGCGGAGTGAGTTGTGATATAATACCACATTCTCTCAGATGATCACGGAACTCATGACATAGATATTCGCCACCTCGATCAGATTAGATTGCTTTTATTCTTTTTCCCAGTTGGTTCTCTACTTCATTCTTAAACACCTTAAAATTTTCAAAGGTTTCAGATTTGTTCTTCATAATAAACATGTATCCATATCTACTGAAATCATCAGTAAATATAACGAAGTAGTTGAACCCACCTCTAGCCATAGAACTCATGGGTCCGCATACATCACTATGTATTATACCCAAGAGATCATCAGCCCTCTCACTACAACTAATGAAAGAAGCTTTCGTCATCTTGCCTAATAAACATGACTCGCATCTCTCAAATGATTCATAATCAAATGAGTTCTATTCCATCTCTATGGAGCTTGGATATGCGTTTCTCGTTTATATGGCTTAAACGACAATTCCAAAGGTACGTAGGATTCGAGTCATTTGTTTTTAGTCTTTTAGTATTTTCTACATTATAGATCGGATGGTCTAAGTTCAAAACATATAAACCATTAAACAATTGGGCTACACCATAACAAACATCATTCATAAAAATCGAACAATAATTGTTCTTAATTATAAATGAAAAACCTTTCATGTCAAGACATGAAATAGATATAATGTTTCTAGTTATGGCTGGAATAAAATAGCAATTATCTAGTTCTATTACAAGCCCAGTGGGAAAAGAAAGACAATAGACACCAAAGGTGACGACAGCAACTCTTGCTCCATTTTCGACGCGCAGGTCTACCTCCCCTTTACCCAGCATTCTTCTCCTTTTCAGTTCCTGCACATTTGTACAAATGTGAGAACTGCATCCGGTATCCAATACCCAAGATGATGGAGCAGAAAGGTTTATCTCTATAACGTAAATACCTGAAGTGGAAGTCACACTTCCCTTCTTCTTTTGCAGATCCTCAATATAGAGGGGACAGTTCTGCCTCCAATGCCCTGCCTTACCGCAATGGTGGCACTTTCCTTCCTTCGCCGGACCTTTCTTTTTCAGTGCAGAAGATTTGAGATCAAGGTGAGACTTAGATCCTATCTTCGTCTTCTTGGATCCCTTAGTCTTGCCCTTGCCTTTATGCACCATCAGTATGGGGCTAGCAGGCTTGACCTTCTTCATATTATTTTCGGCATTTCTCAACATGCCTAGGAGCTCGGGTAGTGTCTTGTCTATTTCATTCATGTTATAGTTCAAGACGAATTGCTCATAACTGTGCGGCAACGATTGCAGGATCAGATTTGTGGCCAAATCTTGGCCCAAGGGAAAACCCAGTCTTTCAAGGTTCTCTATATACCCAATCATCTTGAGTACGTGAGTCCCTACTGAGTCTCGGGATCCCATCTTGCACTGAAATAATGCCTTGGATATGTCAAACCTCTCTTGCCGAGCTTGCCCCTCGAACATTTTCTTGAGGTGCTCGATTATCTCATAACCACACATGCTCTCGTGTTGCTTCTGAAGCTCGGAGGACATGGTAGCAAGCATGAGACATTCCACATCCAAGGTATCATCTTGATACTTCTTGTAAGCATCTTTGTCTGCTCGCGGAGCATTCCCGGTCGGCTCTGTAGGGGCTTCCCCTTCCAAGACATAGAGCTTGCGCTCTTGCCTGAGAACAATTCTCAGGTTTCTGTACCAGTCAAGGAAGTTCGTCCCGTTGAGTTTGTCCTTCTCAAGGATAGCCCTCAGGGACAAGGTGTAGTGTGAAGTGCTTGTCATGAAAATTCTACAATAAATTTGCAAAACTGTTAGTACTGTATTTCAAAATACATTTTATATTAATAAGGACTTTTATTAAAATCTCCCACTAATTTAATCAAATCGACAACCCTCAATTTCGATTCGGAGAGTTTATGCGAGCTACGCTCTTAGTGGACAATATTTGTATTTCACCAACACAATGAGTCCGCGTTGGCGTTCCTCTCATAATGCGGTTATTTAGGTAGACAACACTTGTCAATTGTATCACTATGCAACTCTTGTATGGTTGGTGAATAACTCTTTATTGGCATCCATCATATGGAGCATGTCAACCCTATGCCTATAGGCACTCAACCTTTGAGGTCACCTAGTTAAGTTGGACCCGATGTCGATAGTGGGATATCACAATTATCCGATCGCACCCTTACCAAGATAGATTAATGCAACTTGCTTTGGCAAGCCCACACTTCATCGATCGAGGCAGGAAGAGTGTCATCCATCGAAAGGCATCCGAACACTTAATATTGGATAAGAGATTTTATTATTCAATCGATGAACATTTCATCGTGATTAACGTTTAATCACAGTGCACATTCACAAATTAGAAATATAACATTTGCAAACCAAATGCATCCCCTATGTGCACACAAACAAATTATCAACACTTTGATAAGAGGTGCTAAATCTGAATACTTAGAACACTTCAAAATCTCCAGATTTACATGCATTGAACACAGGCAAAACAACTCCACTTATGCAGTAGACAATCTCGTCTCTCAATGTCAGATTCAAAATCTAAGACATTTGATTTCACAAATCATTTTGAGGGACGGTTACTGCAAAGGAGAAACAATTTCTGAAATAATGAAATCGCAACGCAATCACATGCGTTCCTGGCGGGGTTCCAAGACGCACCGCCCCTGGCGGTGGTCTTAGGGGCAGAGCACTTGCGGGGTGAGGGGCAGAGCCCCGACCAAATTTTGACAAACACACCACCGGAAACCGCACAGAATACATCAAATCTGATATTCCAGGAAGAAATCTAGGTACTTAGAACACTTCTAAATTTCTAGATTTACATGCACCGATTGAAACCTCGCTCGGATACCACTGTTGGGTTTTCTACATACCATTCAAAATGACATTAACACATCAAATGTGCGTAGCGGAAGAAACAAAACAAGAACAACCCAAAAGAGTTTCGGATCTTGCAATTTCATGAATCAAGAAATGAGAAAAGCAATACATTGCAATACCTGAAGGGGATTGAGTCAATACTCAACCGAGGTGCTCCACAACTGAAATCCAGAGAACAGTCTATGAGTCCCAAGCGTCGAAATGGATCGGAGCCTCTACGGAAGTCCACACGAGCGAGAGGAGAACCCTAGCTTCTTGTCACACAAGAACTAGGTTGGAGAAGAAGAATGCCCTCTTGGTCTTCCACGGATTGCTAGATCCGATTACAGGAAGAGGCGGCGGCGGCGAGGTGCGGGATCAAGACCGTCGGAACACTTCAGTCGTTCTTCTCTGATTCACAAAAGGATCGCACAAAGACAGCCCCCAATAATAGGGTATTGATCGGGTTCTATTTATACCCAGGCGACAAAAAGGATAACCACAGACCCATGACTGCATCAGAGTAAACACAGAATTCGTCGAGTGAACATTATACTGGAGAAATTCGTCGAGTTACAGGTTGAATTCGTCGAGTAACTAACTAATTCGTCGAGTGAACTTTTCACAAGAAATTCATCGAGTAAAATGAATTAGTCGAGTCATGAATTAGTTCATTCGACGAACTGAGGGAAGATTCGTCGAGTAACATTCAATTCGTCGAGTAAACCATAACTCAACGATTTGATGTAAACGCCTTCGAGACATTCTCGTCGACTTGCCAACACGCTCCATACAATATTCACAATACCTGTGGAGCATTCAGTTGACTCGACCCAACTCCAATAAGTCAAGGATTGGTCCTTCACTCATATCAAATATGAGTAAGACCAACATAATTCTTTCTCCAATTTCTCCAAACACTCTTGTGTGTGACCCCATAGGCTCATATCGCGTTGGCAGTGAGGCTAGATGCTTAATGAGTAGTAAATTATGCATATTTTTAGTGTAGTTTTTAGCATAATTTTGGGTAATATTGTACATATTTCATATAAATTATTGAATAAATAATTTGTTTTAGCTAATTTTTATATTTATATATTTATATGTAAAAAGAAACTATTTAAGTATGTAAATATATATATATATATAAATTATTTAAATATATATGTAAATATTCATTGAATATAATTAAGTTAGTTATTGAATATGTATTAATATAAAAATTCTGTGAATATATATATATATATTTATATATATATAGTAGTATAGTATAATAATAACATAGTATTAATAATGTATATATTATATATATAATGAAATATATATGTATATATAATAAATAATAATAATATATATAAGTCTGCAGGCGTTCGACGAAAGGCAAACTGCGTTAGACGAAAGGTGCCCTGCGTTCGACGAATTCTCCCCGCGCTGCGTTCGACGAACACTCCCCGAGCTGCATTCGACGAACCCCGCCCTGCGTTCGACGAATTCTCCCGCGCTATGTTCGATGAACACTCCCTGAGCTGCGTTCGACGAACCCCGCCCTGCGTTCGACGAACCCCGCCCTGCGTTCGACGAACCCCGCCCTGCGTTCAACGAATTCACCCCGCCCTGCGTTCGACGAATTCTCCCCGAGCTGCGTTCGACGAATCCCTCTCCACTGCGTTCGACGAACCTGCCCGCTGAGACTCAGCCCGAACCGCTGAGACCAATCCTGCCCGCTGAGACCAAACCTGCCAGCTCACTCCAACCCGCCAGCACTCTCCTTCTAGAATCAGTAAGCTGCTATCCGCACCCCACCAGTGCTCAAGTCAAACTTGCCAACCTCTCCAGTCAAACCGCCAGCTGCTATTTCTTTTGCTAAGTGCAGCTCACTTTTTCCTATGAATAGAGGGGGTCGACTGATGGCTTGAGGGTTCACAAATTCTGATGTTTTTTAGGATTTGTGATCCACTTTTGTGTTGTTTTAGTTTTTATAATTTTCTCTCTCTTTGTTCAACTCTTTCTCTCTCTAGGATTGTAATATTTCCTTTTGCTTAATGAAAATAGATAGTTTTCATCATAGTTGTTCTCCTTTTCTTAGCATAACTTTTCTCGCTTTCATAGCTAGTTTTTATCACTTTCATAATTAATTTTATTGCTTTCATAGCCTAGATTTTTTGCATTATTTACCGCTTTCATAGCTTAGATTTTCTGCATTATCATCGCTTTTCTTGGTTTTTGCTAACGCACACCAAGCCCGCGATTTTAAGCATTATTTACGGCTTTCATAGCTTAGATTTTCTGTATTATCATCGCTTTTCTTGGTTTTTGCTAAACGCACACCAAGCCCGCGATTATCGTCTTTTCTGCTTTTTAGAATTACTGCAATCACACTTATTTTCATCGATAAAATAATAGCGCGTTCTCAAAAAGTAAAAATAATCAACAGGATCCGGAAAAATACGACCGCGATATCATTTTCTAAAAAATTTGTATCATGTACTATAAACGATAAGGTGCACTTGCCTTTATCGCAAGATAAGTTGGATAAACTACTTTCAAAAACTCTGCGAGAGACCTTTTTATAAAAATTAATTAACCAAAAAAATAATTTCGGCCCCATCGCCGCGGTGCTTCCCCCGATATTCCGAAAGCGGGAGCATCGTTACTTCCATCACCTCGACAGGTGGGATAACTGTTAAGCTCCTCAAAGTAGGAGTACTCGCCGGACTCCTCGAAAATGCCCGCCGGAATCCAACCGAACCCAGGCTCCGCAGGAATTTAATTTCTTTGCCATCAATGCTTGATTACTTCCAGATCACCTTGGAAGCACCAACAGGAGCCTTCCAAAGAAAACGAAACTCATCAAGATGCTGGAATGGCTGCTGAATAAGAAGAAGATGACACACTGAAGTTTGCACCAAGAAATGTAATACCACAAATCTTCTCAAGGAAGAGGAATACTCTTGACAAAGAATAGTGAAGTCCAGGTATTCAGTAATTGTGATTTTCGTACATTATATCATCAGGAGGACACATATCACTTAAAAATTTATAATATGGTCTGTGATCCTATTCAATAATGTCTTTATTGTCTCTGTATAGTTGTTTGTATTTAATGTTATGTCAAAGCATGTTTGAAATCTCTCACTTCATTTTGTAAAATTTGTTAAGATAAATATGAGGAGATTGTTGGGAAAACCCTTGTGATTTATCTAACAAATTACTTACAGTGATTTCATCAGTTAGATTATATTACCCACATTATATAGAAAGGGTAAAATGGTCATTAGATGTCCTAGGATGTCACACTCACCTTAGAGTGTCTAGGCCAGGTCAAGATAATCACAAAATCAGTTAAGTTAAGACTTGCGTCGAATGGAAGTCGACGCAACTCTGACTAGAAGTTGAAGCAATTCAATTTGTTTTTCAAAGTATCAAGTCAAGTCGGCGCAACGTCGAAAGGAACTCGACGCAGAAGGAAGAGCATGTCGAAGCCATCTTAGATGTCGACGCAACTTTGACTTCAATTCGACGTAAAAGATAAAGTTCAAGTCCAAGTCTTCAACTCGACGGATACGTCGATAAGAACTCGATACAACATCGACATCTGAGTTCAGCCAGAGCTAAGAAGGAATTCGAAGCTACTTCGATAAGAACTCAGAGGCGCGTCGATATGAAGAATGATGAAATTGATGCAGCGTCGAAAACAGTCATAATTAGAAGTTTCTCTGTTGTCATTTCTAATACCTTTTCAGAAGGTCTACAAAGCTGAAGACTATTCTCCAATGATTGGTTTATTGCCAAGAATGGAATGGAGTATTCCAGTAATGCAGCAAAGACATTCTTGGAAGTTTATTTAAAACAGATGGATGGGTCGGGAACAAAAATAAAAGGCAAGATCAATTGTCGAATGGACATTCCTTCTAAGGACAGCCTAGAAGAAGAAAGAAATTCAAATGCAAATGATAGAGAATAAGTATGTTGAGAGGAGAAGAGGAAGACAACGAATTGATTATTATTCTATCTGTCGAAATATGGCTACTTCTTCTTCCTCCTTCAACCCTAAGACAGAAAAGAAGAATATCTCTCTCTGCACAGAAAAATAACAACACAACTATTTCATCTTCCCCCATCACATAGCAGCAAGACAACAAAAGGGCAGAGAATCAGGATCAAGCTCATAACCCTTGCAATCATCACAATCATAAGCAAGGGTTCATCACATTCAGATCCTGTGATAAACAGAAACTACAACATTCAAGAAACAACTTCTGAAGAATTCTGAAAGCAGAATTCAATTCTCCTCTTTCTTTCTTCTTCTCCATTCACCTGTTGTAAAAGAGTTTTAAGAATCCTTCTTTCAAAGGATTCAGTGATTCTAAGATTCTCCTAATCAAAAGATTCAGTGGTTCTAAAAGTCTCAATATCAAAAGACTCTGTGGTTCTAAGAGTCTCCTTATCAAAAGACTCAGTGGTTATGAGAATCTCCTTGTCAAAAGACTCAGGCACAGTTAGTGCAATCCTACCAGGGAGGTAGAAGAGTGGACTACCCACATTTTTGGGAACCACTATAAAAATCATGTGTCTTCTGGATTGTTTTTTTGTGTTGTCCCAGTTTACTATTTTCTGTATTTATATTTCCTGCATTTACTTATTATGTTTTGGTAGTGTTGATAGCATAATACTTAGTAGTTTTATTGTGTGTGTACATTTAGGGTATAAAATATTTAAAACTCTATTCACCCCCCCCCCCCTCTAGAGAATACTCAGAGGCACACTGCACACTTTCAAACTCCTTCGACGAGCAGTCTAATCTTGACAAAGTCGAAGGAAGCACAAAGGAAGGACTCGGAATAGGATTCTGATCCCTAGAAGAATTTTCATGGAGCATCTGATTGAGTATTGACACAATTCCGCAAAGGTAATTTTTTTATTGTTGCAATTTCTTGATTCATAGTTTTAGCAAGATCCATATGTCTCTTTTGGGTTGTTATTGTATACTCCGCTGTGAACATTTGATGTGACTAACCCTAAGGAAAACCCAACATTATAGACTCTGGTGCCCTGGGAATCAAGTTGCAGTCTTTGAGGTTACCGGTATAGTTTTTTGGAGTTCGCTCGACTCAAAGAAGTGCGGGGATTATGTTAACACAAATCCTGCGACCGGAACCGGCGCTCTTTATGCCAGTCCCAGGCGGACACCACGGTAGTGTCTGTGATCGCCTTCCCGACGGATCCATGTTTTCTCCTCAGCAAAGGTCACGGGCGGACACCCGGGAGTTCCCGCGGACTCTTTCCTAGTGGATATGTATTCTCCTCAGCAAAGGCGCGTGTTCGGTTCCCCGTCGCAGTGTATGCACCTTCCAGCAAGTAGCATCAGCTTCCTAGAGAGGTCGTGTTGGGTTCCTTTTAGAGTCCTCCTGAGTACCTCTCTCCCTCTGTTAGCAGTAGTGCGTGCGGATATGGCATGTCGTGCCCGTGTTCACTTTTTCTCTCTACCACGACCGACGCTTCGGTTCCCTTAGATTACAGAGCATTTAATGAAGCATTAAATGCTCCCCACCGGCCAAGCAGCCTACCCTCAAGTATAAATAAGAGGACATGGTTGCTTGGAAGGGACGTGGAACCTGTATCAGAGCCTACCCTGATATAGGTGTGGTTATAAGTGTCGTCACTTGGTTGCCTTCTATTTCCAGCGCATACTCCTGTAATAGCTTATAATAGACCTTTGTGAAATATCATTAGCCCGCAGCAAGAGGCATTTGCAGTTGCGGGCTAGTCTGGTGCCCTCCGCTACTAGTGGTGTCCTCTTCTTTGCGCTCTGTTCGTCAAGCCCTCACGGGTCAGTAACCGGTTGATAGCGGTTCTCGATCTTCTCATCGGACTCCCCATACAGGTTGTTGAGTGTGGAAATTTGGGTGACAAATTTTCACCAATAGTTCGACCACGGTCTTCCTCAGCCCACCCACCCCCGCAACTGCTTCCCCACGGACGCTACTCGAACAGCAACTGAAGGCACGACCTCTGCGGCGGGCTTCTTCGCTTTCAGAGCAGCAAGGATCGATTCATTAAGTCTGGTCATCCTGATAGGGGAGGTCGCAACTGGAAGAAAGAGGCGGAGTGGAGTAGTCTGTGGGACCGGTACGAAGCTATTTATAGACTCTGGTGTCCCGGGAATCGAGCTGTAGTCTTTGCGGTTACCAGTGTACTTTTTCGGAGTTTACTCGACTCAAAAAAGTGCGGGGATTATGTTAACCCAAATCATGCGACCGCAATCGGTGCTCTTTATGCAGATCACAGAGGTCCCATGCGGACGCCCCAGCAGTGTCCGCGATCACCCTCCTGACGGATCCATGTTTTCTCCTCAGCAAAGGTCCCGGGAAGACACGTGGGAGTGCACGCGGACTCTCACAGTGGATAGGTATCTTCCTCAGCAAAAGCGCGTATTCGGTTCCCCATCGGAGTGTCCACACCTTCCAGCAAGCAACATCAACTTCCTAGAGAGGCCACGATTGGTGCTTTTAGAGCCTGCCTGAGTCCCTCTCTCCCTCTACATGCAGTAGTGCGCGCGGCTACAACCTGTCCTGCCCGCGCGTCCACTTTTTCTCTCTTCCACGGCCGACGGTTCGGTTCCCTTAGATTGTGGAGCATTTAATTTATCATTAAATGCTCCTCACCAGCCAAGTAGCAACCCTCAAGTATAAATAAGGGGGTAGTGGTGCTTGGAAGGGATACAAAACATGGACCAGAGTCTACCCTATTGTAGATGCGGTTACAAGAGTCCGTCACTCGGTGGCCTTCTATTTCCAGTGCATAATCCTGTAATAGCTTGCAATAGACCTTTGTGAAATATCATAAGCCCGCAGCAAGAGGCATTCGCCGCTGCGGGCAAGTCTTGCGTCCACCGCTGCTATCGGTGCCCTCTTCTTTGCGCTCTATTCGCCAAGCCCTCACAGTTCAGTAACCGGTTAATTGTGGTTCTCGATCTCCTCGTCGAACTCCCCGTACCGGTCGTTGAGTGTGGAAAGTTGGGTGACAAATTTTGCACCAACAAAAATGAAAAGAGAAGAAAATGATCATCCAACATGTACCATTTACAATACAAATTGTTGACATCCTTACAAAACCTCTTCCCCGAGGACCCTTTACATATTTCACTTCCATGCTAGGCATGATCGATGTTTATGCTCCAGCTTGCAGGAGAATATTGATGTCCAATGGCCCAACTAATTCCCCATTTTCTACGAGCTTGCAATGTTCATTCTTTGTACCTAAATATATGGGCATGCATTCTACATGAAATAAATTATTGTTACCTCACAGATTTGACTAAGATCAAGTGATAGTTAAATGTGGTGGTGGTTGTTTATCAACAATTGAATTTTCGTGACAATTTTTTTGGCTCAAAGCTTACTTTCTAGGTCTCACGACCGCTAAAACATAACCGTATAATCACGAATGTGGAAAATAGCGTTTGTAACTGCTGCTCAAATGTTACATGCATTTTTCATAATTGTGTTCATAACTGCACCACTATCAAATACGACCTACCTCAGGGACAACAGTTATACCATGAATGTGGGTGAGAAAATGGATGAGTCATGAAGTCGCCTCGTGGTTAAGTGAGCTCTCTGTACATTATATTTGATGTTAGATTTTCAATTGAAAGAGTAATGGCCCATATGAAGAGCTCTTATATGGAGATACTATTAAGTCATGTAAGAGCATTAAGTTTTGTTCAACACCAAATAGTAGAAAATATGTAGATATAGCAAAATTCACCTAAAAGCTATGCGTTATTTAGCTTGATATTATTCGAGCTTCCATTGCTCCATACTCCCAAATAGTCATTGTAGCGTTAACATTCCTCAAAGAAGATATTCTTATATGAAATATAACAGAGGTTATACCAACATCCATTCCTTGAGTACTGATAATCTATCAACCCAACACTTTTGAAAACAAAAAACTTTCTTATGCACATGTATCTATCCCACCAGATACACCAATATAACAAATTTGGGCATTTCCTGGAATATATTTGTCATGGGTCAAGATGATGACTTCGATTTTCTTTTCCTTAACTCAAGACATTTATTTTTCATGGATCCAGGTGATGACTCTGTTTTTCTTCCTCCTGCAGCATTTGCAATTTCCTGGAATTTATTTTTCATGGATCCAACTGATGATTCCGATTTCCTTCCTCCTACAACACTTCTGATTTCTAGGAATCTGCTTTTCATGTATCCAGCTGATGATTCTGATTTTCTTCCTTCTGCAACATTTCCGATTTCCAGGAATTTACTTTTCATGTATCCAGCTGGTGATTCTGATTTCATTCCTCCTGCATCATTTCCTATTTCCTGAAGTACAAACAATTAAATCACAACACTAGTAATTAAATTTAAAATACATAAATAAATAAAAGAGATGCAAAAGTGTTGGAAAATATGTGTGTGTGTGTGTGGAATTCCATGAACAGAAGTATCTTTTTCAAAAGAGATGCTTGGGTGGTTTCACTTCTATAAATAAAATTTATGCATAAATAAAAACATCTCCAAAGTTGAAACATTAATCCTTGATTTTAAATATAATGATTTCATATTATTGATTATTAATGATGAACTGAAACTAGTTACAATAACATTTATTATTTGTGGTTAAGATTAATTTGTTCTCTCTCTCTCTCTCTCTCTCTCTCTCTCTCTCTCTCTCTCTCTCTCTCTCTCTCTCTCTCTATCTATCTATCTATAGGTGGTTAAGATTTGTATATATATATATATTCTAGCCTACTATATATTTACTTCCATAAAGACAAACTATAAATTATAAATGTAATGTCATAGGCACATTTGTTACATATTATGTGATTGAGAGAGAGAAAGAAAGGTTTAGTTATTAGTTATATCTATATAGGAACTATATATATTCATGTGTTAATATCAATAAACAAGAAGTAATATTGAAGTTAATCTCAGTTAATGATGCGCTCAAAAAAAGCGTTTCAAAATGAAAGTTAAATCAAATAATAACAATTTAAGAGTAGATTGGAAATGTCAGATAAAAATTATGTACAATATATTGATCTTATTTTATTAAAATTGATAATTAAGAAATTTATTTAACTTTATGAAGTTATAATGATCCTTAGAACTTTTTTTAATATAGATTTTAGGAATGCTAATTCTTAATAAAATAAATTTAAAACTATTAAAATTTTTTAAATAGTTAGAAAAATGCCAAAGTTGATGTAATCCGCTAATTTTAGCCTTGACTCTTCTACGATCGATCAAAACTTGTGTTTGTTCAGCTCTAATAATGTTCTATGTATAAAAATTTCAATTTCAAAATAGTGCTAAAAATGTTAATTAATTAGAATATATATTGAAATAAATGTTTAATCATGCATGTGTTAACATTTAATTAAAGGGGCGGAGACTCCAAAGGAGTGGCGCCAGTAGGCAAAATTTTTATAACCGGGCTCCGTTTCCAAATCCAAGTCCAGATTAAAGCAGAGCGCGACACGTGCCGGAATCTCATAAAACTCTTTTTTTTTTGCTTTTCTTCTCTTAAGCGTGCGCGCCTATCATTTTTTATCTCCTCGAAGATCATTTCTGATCTCCCAGGATTATTTCTGATCTCCTAGGAGATCAAAAATGTATCAAAAATTTCTGGATCAAAATGATCTCTCGGGAGATCAAAAATGATTTCCCGATCAAAATAATCTATGATCTCTCGGGAGATCAAAAAACATCTCAAAAATTTCTGAATAAAAAAGATATCCCGGGAGATCAAAAAGGGAGATTTGGGAGATCAAATCTCCCTTTTTGATCTCCCGGGAGATCAAACTCAAAATGATCTCCTAACGTGGACTTGGCTTTGATAAATTTTTGATCTCCTGGGAGATCAGAAATGATCTCCTGGGAGCTCAGAAATGAACTCCTGGGAGATAGGCGCACAGCTTAAGAGAAGAAAAAAGCTAGTTTTATGAGATTTCAACACGTGTCGCGCTCTGCTTTAATCTGGACCTAGATTTGGAAACGGAGCCCGGTTCCAAAAATTTCACCGCCAGTAGATGGAAAGAGTCAAAGAATATGAGGATGTTCCCCCATTTTCACATGCACGAGAAAGAT
Source organism: Dactylorhiza incarnata (assembly GCA_033032865.1). Lineage (NCBI taxonomy): Eukaryota > Viridiplantae > Streptophyta > Magnoliopsida > Asparagales > Orchidaceae > Dactylorhiza > Dactylorhiza incarnata. The sequence goes on along the minus strand of JAWHQI010000255.1, from coordinate 2,123,420 downwards.
GCATGGCTCGAGCGAAAAGGTCGACAATGCGTCCATAATGCTTGAGCTCTGGTCTGATTCTGAACTCCCCTTCCATGGATTCAAGTAGCTTAGTCACCACATCTACCGCTCCGGCATGGCTTCAGGCAGAGGGTTTCAGGCGGCAAAGCATTCGGGCATCAACAGGAAGAAAATGAGAACTCGCCCTCCAGAAATCGTCAAGGAGGCGGCGCGGGGGGCTGTTTGGCGTGAAGTCACGAGTCGCGGGCTGGGGGCGGCGTGAACAAGAAGGGGGAGGGGTCGGTTTTTCTCGGCGGTACGTTCAGATTTTTTGTAGCCCTAAAAATTGTTTTATTTTTTGAAATCAGGGGATATGAATAGCCATATTTAGAGGATATGCATAGTCATATTTGGTGTGGATGCGGAACGGAGACGTCGACCCGCAGCGGAGGACGAGTTTTAGGCCAGTTTGGGGCCGATTGACTACTTACCACATATGGCATATCCGGATCGATGATCCGACTTCACAGATGCGTCCGACCCGTTGTTTTCACACGATTTGATATATTATATTGTTATTTTAGCTTTTATTTTGAAGTAATCGGCCAACCCCATCTCCGGGCAATTTTAGCCGTTGAAGGTGGGATGCTCTAATATCTCTTTATTATAAATAAAGGTGTATGAGGCTGTTTGAAGTCATTGCAGATTTTGGAGAAGTGAATTCCTGGAATCCCGCGATCACTCCACGGTGCCGACTCCTGGAATCCCTAGGTGACGACTCCTAGGTCTTCTCCCGCTCCCCAAAGGTAACCCTAACCCTTAGTCACCTTCCTGCACCTCCAAATCCCCCTCTCACAGCCCCTACTGGTGATTCCAGCGATTGCCATTCTGCCCAACAGCAACTCCTGTTTCTGCGACCTTAATATCGCTGAATTCTTGTTCCTGCGGCTTGAATATCGTTGATTTACTGTTACCGCACCTATCGCACCTATCGTTGATTTACTATTACAACCGCCTCCCCAAGCCCTCCCAACAGCCCGCCAGCTCCTCCGTTACCCTCCTCCACAGTCCCAACACCGCCCCAATCCCAATGTCGCGCCTATGAACCAACAAGGAAGCCACTAGCCCCCAGATCTCTACCCTACAGTCCCGATCCCATCCCAGTCTGTCAGATCCAGTTGCTGTCCCGTCACTTCAGCCACCGGTTCCTCTTCGGATTGTCCCTACTGTGCCGCACATCTCTGAATCTGCTCTCCTACGACAGCCCCCATGTGTTTTTAGTTGTTTGTTGTATGGAACTGAAATTCTCATTATTGGCTTGAATCTTCTACGATGGTTGTTTATTTTGGATTATTACCCCTCTGTTACCCTCCTCCACAGTCCCGATCCCATCCCATGCGTTTTTAGTTGTTTGTTGTATGGAACTCAAATCCTCGACTTTTATAGTGTTATGATTTCAAGCTGGCTTGAATCTCTTGAATATTAGTTGTTTATTTTGGATTATTCTCGCGATTTGCAGGGTTAATTTGTCGCGCGCTCTTGCTTTGGCCCTCCACGTGGAGGAAAACAATTGCTTGTTTGCCTAAAGAAATTATTTGTCTTCTGCTAAAATTATCTATGCGTGATTTGACAATTTATTGCTCAATTTAATTCGCCGTCGGATCTCGTATCTTGCATATAATCATTTAGGGTCATCGAGTTGTTTACCGGACACATCACTTAGGATTGCATTCTAGTAACCAAACATCAAGCCTCTAACCCTTCATTAGACGATGTTTAGGATCATTGCATTTGTCACGTGCTCACTTGTATTGCATGTAGGGTTAGGGCATCGTTAATCCGCCGCCTATAGATTTGTCCTGCGTCAATTGGTATCAGAGTCAGGTTGCGAGCACCCTTATGATACGCAGTTGTACTGTTGTAGAGTCTATAGGTTTCTTCATGGCTAGGTATCACTAATATTCCTCTCCTCTATTTGGGGATCCCGGGTCCACTTACACCCGCTCCCATAGAGCCCCTTCAGGGAGATCCTTACGTTACTACGATGATTATTATCGATCGCAATACACCATTTGGAGAGATCGTGATGATCCTTCGAGACGATTTGATTATGCTAGAGACGACCACCACGATGAGAGGTCCTCACGTTATCATCATTACCCCTCTCCTCGACTTTATGATAGTATGGTTGAGTATTATTCGGGTCATCGTCGCTACGCATCTCCTCAACTTGAGGGATCTACGTCTGTATATGTGCAACCATCACCACACGTTCGTAGTGATCACGTCCGTCTAGATGACCATCAGGAGCCCAATCGAGGACACCATCACCAGGATCACATCACATGTCAAGACCCCCTAGTGTTCCACAATCTGAGTTACCTAAAGCAGAATTTCAACGATTAGTCCTTGATAAATTTGATCGTTTGGATGCTCATGTTGCTCACATGAGGTCTACCTTAAGAAGAATCAATAGGAAAAAGCATATGGATTTAGGTCAACCACCGATGTGTTTAGTAGTACTCTTACTGACATTAGAGAGCTGACACCTGATTTTGATTCATCTCGTCCGGATGAGACTCAGTTCCCACTTGACCTTGGAGTCGATTCTGATCATGACCATTCCATACAGGTGAAGAGTGATAAGTATTACTAGTGAGCGTGGTCACGAGAGTGAGGACAAGCGACCCAATGACACTGTGATAGTATATCCACCATCTACACCTCATTTATGTTAGGAACGGCCGTCTAGATGACCATCAGGAGCCCAATCGAGGACACCATCACCAGGATCACATCACATGTCAAGACCCCCTAGTGTTCCACAATCTGAGTTACCTAAAGCAGAATTTCAACGATTAGTCCTTGATAAATTTGATCGTTTGGATGCTCATGTTGCTCACATGAGGTCTACCTTAAGAAGAATCAATAGGAAAAAGCATATGGATTTAGGTCAACCACCTATGTGTTTAGTAGTGCTCTTACTGACATTAGAGAGCTGACACCTGATTTTGATTCATCTCGTCCGGATGAGACTCAGTTCCCACTTGACCTTGGAGTCGATTCTGATCATGACCATTCCATATAGGTGGAGAGTGATAAGTATTACTAGTGAGCGTGGTCACGAGAGTGAGGACAAGCGACCCAATGACACTGTGATAGTATATCCACCATCTACACCTCATTTAGACTTAGTTTCCCCCTCGGCTAGAAAGTCAGACCTCGACATTATACCTAGTGGCCTAATATTGAGTATGGACTTTTCCCACTCCTCCCTTATCATTGTCCTGAGCCACATTGCGACCGAGAGCCTAGTGTTGACCTCGTAGTGACTGCCTTACCCGCTTATGAGGACACCACCTCTATCGGCGATACTCATCTGGAGGATCATCCCAATATTATTGACTTCATTATTGAACCCTTCGATGAGCCTACTGATGAGCCACTACTCCCTTGGGAGGGTCATGGGTCTAGCATTGACTTTGTTATGGATGTCCCATTCATTTTCATAGACACTATTGTTGGTGATGGTTTTCTTTTAGAGGAACATCTTGTCATTATTGACCCCCTTGGGAAACCCTTCGTTGATTCCTCGAGAGACCCATTTGACGAGCCTCCCTTCACAGGGCGCACTCAACATTGTATGCTTGGCTCGTGCCTTCGCACTAGTGAGCTGAACATTCGAGATGAATTTTCTTATATACCTACTGGAGATCCACATGACAGGACTTATCATTTGATTAGTACTCAACACACCCCTACGTTGTGTTCTTCTGTCACCATCTGCGTTAGTCCTTTGGGTGATGGCATTATTCACGGCAAATTTTTTATCTACCGCCAGGTGAGCTTCCTGATGGCTCACAACCCTTGGAATGTATTTGACATTCCATAGTTCCGCAACTCAGTACCGATGTCTCAAGAAATCATTTAGGTATTCGTCTCCCACTAGACGAGTATTTCTATATTCTACCGAAAGAACCACCTGATAGGCCACAACATTTTCGAGACATCCCAGTCATTATTAAATTTTCCCCTAGCGAGTGTTTTGTGTCTGTCGTGTTTCATTTGCATCATTTGCATGAATCTGCTGAGTCAACTGTTCATCATTTGCATGTGTTTGTTGAGTCGTTTGTTCATCGTTTGCATGTGTTTCATAAGTCGGGCCGGCGGAGGATCAATATTGGTAATAAATCTTATAAAACGCATGCAGATGTTCACTCGCAAGAGCAGATATTTCATGAAAGCGAGCAGATGATGGTGAGAATATACGTTGTGAGGCTCCGTGGGAGGCCTGCTAAATGTTTGAGCGTTAGGCGAATGGATCCATACACAATCATGAGACAGATCAAATATTTATGATCTTGAAATCCCGACGAGCATGAATCTCCATCTCATATTTAATGTTAAGGATTTTACGTCATACTATAAGTCTCACGAGCATGTGGACCCACTTCGTGGAGATCCTCTTGAGTCTACACCTCCACAACCTTTTGAGCCTACACCTCCACATCCTCAGTCCTGCACCGAGTCCATTTTCTGAGCCTCACCTGCCTTTGGGTCAGTCGTCTATGGTGTCACCGTCTGACCAGTGATCGCACCGGGACTTCCAGCGCATCAGTGGATTATTGAGAGCATTATTGATATCGTGGCTCGTGCATGCATAACCGCGCCAGACAGTCAGACACAGGAGTACCATTGGCGAGGATAATTTACCATAGACGATACTTGGACGACCTATGGTGGACCTCATTGAGTCTTACCTGGCAAACACCGAGAGAATTCCGATCTCTATTCATCAGGAGATGGATTCTTTCAAGCCACGGAGAATGAAGCAGAACGGAGAGGCGGACCCGCAGCGGAGGACAAGTTTTGGGCCCCTTCGGAGTCGATTGGCTACTTACCATATATGGCGTATCCATATCGATGGTCCGACATAACGGATGAGTCCGGACCGTCATTTTCACACTATTTCATATATTATATGGTTATTTAGCTTTTTTTGATGTAATCGGGCTACCCCATCTCCGGCCAATCATAGTCGTTGATTGTGAGATGCCCTAGCATCTTTTAATTATAAATAGATGTGTAGGGGGTTGTTTGAAGGCATTGCATATTTTGGAGAAGTGAAATCCCGGAATCCCGCGATCATACCACGGTGCCGACTCATAGAACCCTAGGTGACGACTCCTAGGCCCTCTCCCGCTCCCCAAAAGTAACCTTAACCCTTAGCCACCTTCCTCCACCTCCAAATCCCCCTCCCACAGCCCTTACTGGTGATTCTAGCGATTGCCATTCTACCCAACAACAACTCCTGTTTTTTGCGACCTTAATATCGCTAAATTCATGTTCTCGCGACTTGAATATCGCTGATTTACTGTTAACGCACCTATCGCAGCTCCCTGTTACCGCTCCTGCTGCTGCTCCCTGCATACAACAGCCTCCCCAAGCCCTCCCAACAGCCCGCCAGCCCCTCTGTTCCCCTCCTCCACAGTCCCAACACCACCCCAATCCCATTGCCGCCCCTGTGAGACACCCAGGAAGCCACCCAGGAAGCCACCAGCCCCGAGATCTCTGCCCTACAGTCCCGATCCCATCCCAATCTGTCATATCCAGTTGTTGTCCCATCATTTCAGCCATTGATTCCTCTCCGGATCGTCCCTATTGTGCCGCACATCTCCGAATCTGCTCTCCTACGGCAACCCTCATGCGTTGTGAGTTGTTGCTTGTTGTATGGAACTCTAATTCTCAGTATTAATATATGGTGTTGTGATTTCATGTTGGCTTGAATCTCTTGAATATTAGTTGTTTGTTTTGGATTATTCTCGTGATTTGCAGGATCAATTTTCCGCGCGCTCTTGCTTTGGCCCTCCACACAGAGGAAAACCATTGCTTGTTTGTCTAAAGAAATTATTTGTCTTCTGCTAAAATTATCTCTGTGATTTGACTATTTATTGCTTAATTTGAATTCGCAGTCGGATCTCGCATCTTGCATATAATCATTTAGGGTCATCGAGTTGTTTCCCTGACACATCACTTAGGATTGCATTCTAGTAACCACACATCAAGCCTCTAACTCTTCAATACACGGTGTTTAGGTTCATTGCATTTGTCACGTGCTCACTTGCATTGCATGTAGGGTTAGGGTATTGTTAACCCGCCGCCTATAGATTCGTCCTGCGTCAGGTGTACTACAACAATCAAAGATAATATTATTATACGGTGAAAATCATTATATTATTTGAATTATCAAGCCACAAGATACTCCAATCTTTCTTCTCACATGTATGCTACTATCCCTAGCCAGTCAGGCATGAAGATAACTAATAAATGGACGAAGAAAAACATAGAGGAAATAAGTACATAATAAAATACCTGTGTTGCCTGAACATAACTAACAGGCATTACGCATAAAGATTGAGAGAATTCAATTTTATTATAATTAAAACTTCAAATAATAATATTAGGTAACGCTCAAGTAATGGTCGGGGACAGAGAAACAGGCACAATGAAAAAAATAGAAGTTAGAAATGACCTGAAATTGAGCTGCTTCCACTTCACACGCCCGGAGAGACACAAAAGGCGACCATCTCTGAGATATTTGCAGCGCCAAATCCATCAGCAATTTTCCAATGAATAAATGGCCAAAAAGTATAATAATTCCTTTTTCAAAGATATGATAATCAAATCAGGGCAGATTTACCAAACAAGAAGACCGGCGCTCCGTGGCCCTAACGATTCGCCAGATCTCCATCTCCGCCTCCACGAGATCTCCCAATTTCCTCTCTGAATCTCTAATCCACCTCTCGAACCCTTCGTCCATCTCTCTGAACGCCGCATCCGCCCTCTCCATGTCTCGTCGAAGCCGCTCCGCCCCAAGCGACTCCTCCGACGGAAAGTGCTTCATCTCCTCCAAGAAATTGGAAGACTCGAGATTCTCCTTTCCTTCGGTCGGGTGCGATATCGTTGGATTCGGCTTTTTGGGTATTACTCCAGCGCCGGCGGAGGGGAGGTTCGCCCGGAAATTTTTCAGTTGAAGTGGTTTCCTGTGCGGCCTTGGGGGGATTCTGAGGGCTGGAGATTCCATTGATGATGCCGCTTAGGGTTTTGGCTGAGGCTTCCGAATTGCGAGGAAGGGGGAACGAGGAGGAAGACGGGAGAGACGTTTTATTTGGAGTTTGAACGAGGTATGAGTAACGGTTATATTTTTATTAGGCAGTAATGAAGAGTCGGTGTTAGAGACACACCTTAAATGTCTTTAAATGTCTATGGACAGAATTATACATCTAAAATCCTAATTTATTTCTTATTTATTTCTTATTCTTCTGCCGCTCGGTGCAGCCAACCCGTGTCCGAGGGTTTCACGTCTCCTTGCCGTTCTCGACTCCGCACCGCCCTCGGAACCCCTCTCCACCGGCGGAATACCACCTCGATACCTTAAGAAGGGCAGTTATGCCCGGCGTGTTGGAAGTGGTGCCCCTGTCTACCTTGTCGCCGTCCTCGAGTATCTCGCCGCTGAGGTTTTCTCATCTTCCATTGTTTTCATTATGATATATTCTATTTCTCCATCTTTTCTTAATGATTGGTTCTGCAATGATTAGGTTTTGGAATTGGCTGGAAATGCTGCTTGCCAGAAGAAACGATGAGTTGGGAATGCTTCTTTCCGGTGTCACGATCGCGCATGGTGGGGTTCTTCCTAATATAAATCAGGTGTTTGATAAGGTATTTTCTCCTAAGTGTGAAAAGAGTCTAGTCGTCTTTGACTATGAAATTAGCATATGCTCTTGAAGGAAGTTTCCTGGAAAGAGGGAAAGTAAACATGTGCTCTGTTACGGCACTCGAAGCGTCGGATCCATATTGGGGGCGCACCTACCGACGTCGCCAACCAACCAAAGCCACCTGACGTTCCTATGTTAATTTCTGTTGTGAAATCGGATCGAGTTAAGCCGCGGTAGCGCAACGGAATTTCACGAATGAGCAAGAACCAGTATCGCGCAAAATAAAATACGGAACGAGATTCTAGCATACACAGACGACACAAAAGATTACGTGGTTCGGAGTATGGGACTCCTACTCCACGAGGAGAGCGCGCCGAAAGATCCACTATAAATATGAGAGTTATAAGATACAATAGTGAGACAAAGGATATAACGTGGTGCGTCCAGTAGAATCTGCCCCCAAACTGCACTGGTAGCTATCGCGAGCGATACCGATATCGCCGAGCGATGTCTCGCACTGCCACCGGGCCCAAGACCCGCCGCCGCTGCTTCCGCACGCTTGGACCGCCGCCCTGCTGCCGCCGCTCTCACCGAAACCAAGTTCCGCGGCTGTCGCCGGCCTGGATCACACTGAGGGCCTCCGCCGCTGTTGAAGAACTCCTGGAGCCACCGCTGCCGCCGCCCGCTGCTTCCACCTGAAACAGCCCAAAAAGCTCCCTTGGCCTGAGGCCGTCTGTCGCCGCTGGACAGAGCCGCCGCCTCCTTGTCGCCGAGCTACTGGCGCCGCTGCTGCCGCTCACCTCTCTCAACTGCCTCCTCCCTCCTGCGGAATTAGCTTGGCGTAAAGGATGGTTGGGGGGACCGGTCCTATAAATAGGAGCCAAATAATATCTCCCGTAAATAGAAGATAATCTGCTAAATAGGAGCCAAATAAAAATCTCTGCAGATTTAGGAAAAATGCTAAAAATGGGTTTAACCGGAATAGGAAGAAAATAATCATCCTCATAATGAAGAATCATAAATAGGATTAACCCAATAAGAGATTTCCTAACCAAAGATTGATCCTCACAAGTAACAAACCCCTCCCACGGATCGATGACATGGAGCGATCCTAATGATCCGGGCGCGACGAGGTGTCAAAATCCAACAATCTCCACCTTGACGCCTCACGTGACAAACTCCACCTGACGCCTCACACAAAACGTAACTCTACCTCCACCTTGGATCTCCCCTACCGGCGACTGCGAAACCCCCTCTCCCTGGGGTCTGACCGCGATCAACGCGCATCAGAATGAGTCAAGTTAAGACCGCTCTTGAACTTGACTCCAGTCACTGGACTTCCTCGCAAGTCCGTACTAATATCCCTCCAGGATATCTCCCACAACTTCCTGCCTCTACCTCTACCGAACTCCCTCGACTCCCGGTGGCGCACCCCGACGAGCTTCGCCCTTGCCCTATAGACCGAGTCTTTTGCAAGACGACTCACACTCAACCTCTCACTGTGCGACTCCACCTTCTCCTGGGTGATCATGAGTTCCCTGGTGGGACCCTTGAGCCGGATGGATCCCTTTGCGGCGTCTGGGCTCTCCTGAGATGACTCTCCGCCCACGGATGCGAAAACTTTATCTCCGCCAAGGTCCTCCCTCTGCGCACCTCCCCTAGCAGTTGTGGTACCAATCAGTCTATAGAGCGACCCGAAACGCTCTCCTCTCAAGACTGTCTGCGCGCCTCTCTTGACCTCCAAATATCCGCCGCTGCTGATAAAAGAATACCCGGCGGCCTCCAGAGTGCCTAACGAAATCAAACTCTTCCTCAAATCGGGCACATACCGAACGTCAGTGAGGGTCCTAACCACTCCGTCAAACATCCTGATCCTGATGTTACCGACTCCCGATATCTCGCACTCTGAAACATTCCCCATCCGAACTCGACCACCCTCACATTGCCTAAAGCTGGAGAACCACCTTCTGTTCGGGCACATGTGGAACGTGCATCCTGTATCCAAGATCCAGGAGCCTGTGGTCTCACTGCTGGGTGCAGCATGAAGGGCGTCGGCGTCGCACTCATCCTCAGATGCCATCGCAGCCAAATCTGGTGCATGCGCCTGCTCCTTGAGCTTCAACTTCGGACACTTGTCCTTCCAGTGCCCTTCCTCTTTGCAGTAGTGACACGTGTTCCGGCCTACGGACTTTACCCTAGGTCGGTCTTCCCTCTTGCCTTTCCCTCTCGATCTACCACTCAATGTGTCCTTTCTCTTCACGAATAAGCCCTCGTCGGCCCTAGGGCCCGACTTGCTCCTCGTTTCGTTAGAGAGCAGCGTCGTCATCACTTCTTCCATCTTCAGGGTGTCCTTCCCATACAGAATCGTGGTGACCAGATGATCGAAGGACTTCGGCAATGAAGACAACAGGAGCAGAGCCTGGTCTTCCTCCTCGACCTTAACGTCCATGCTACGCAACTGGGAGATAAGTCTGTTGAACACGTTCATGTGCTCCAGTAACTGATTGCTCTCGGACATCCTCAAGCTGTACAACTGTCTCTTCACGTAGAGCTTATTCGTGAGAGACTTCGACATGTACAGCTCCTCCAGTTTCTTCCACAGATCCTCCGTCGTCTCAGCATCCACCACGTTGTACATCACCTCATCGGCCAAACACAGCTGAATCGTGCTGATGGCCTTCAGATCGAGCTCCTCCCATTCGTCGTCCTTCTTCCCGGACTTCTCCTTGCCGAGGAGAGCCTTGTGAAGACCTTGCTGGATGAGAACAGCCTTTATGCGCTTCTGCCAAAGGCCAAAATCAATCTTGCCGTCGTACCTAGAAATCTCGAATTTTGCCGACATTGTCTTGCTCGCAAAGCTACTGGGCGATCAAGATGATATTCGCGGAACCGATCTGGGAAGATAGGGAGCGGACCAATGTCGTCACCCACCGTTGACCCAAATCAGAAAACCGGAACGTCCAGATGATCACCCCCGCGGAACCTAGCTCTGATACCAATTGTTGTGAAATCGGATCGAGTTAAGCCGCGGTAGCGCAACGGAATTTCACGAATGAGCAAGAACCAGTATCGCGCAAAATAAAATACGGAACGAGATTCTAGCATACACAGACGACACAAAAGATTACGTGGTTCGGAGTATGGGACTCCTACTCCACGAGGAGAGCGCGCCGAAAGATCCACTATAAATATGAGAGTTATAAGATACAATAGTGAGACAAAGGATATAACGTGGTGCGTCCAGTAGAATCTGCCCCCAAACTGCACTGGTAGCTATCGCGAGCGATACCGATATCACCGAGCGATGTCTCGCACTGCCACCGGGCCCAAAACCCGCCGCCGCTGCTTCCGCACGCTTGGACCGCCGCCCTGCTGCCGCCGCTCTCACCGGAACCAAGTTCCGCGGCTGTCGCCGGCCTGGATCACACTGAGGGCCTCCGCCGCTGTTGAAGAACTCCTGGAGCAACCGCTGCCGCCGCCCGCTGCTTCCACCTGAAACAACCCAAAAAGCTCCCTTGGCCTGAGGCCGTCTGTCGCCGCTGGACAGAGCCGCCGCCTCCTTGCCGCCGAGCTACTGGCGCCGCTGCTGCCGCTCACCTCTCTCAACTGCCTCCTCCCTCCTGCGGAATTAGCTTGGCGTAAAGGATGGTTGGGGGGACTGGTCCTATAAATAGGAGCCAAATAATATCTCCCGTAAATAGAAGATAATCTGCTAAATAGGAGCCAAATAAAAATCTCTGCAGATTTAGGAAAAATGCTAAAAATGGGTTTAACCGGAATAGGAAGAAAATAATCATCCTCATAATGAAGAATCCTAAATAGGATTAACCCAATAAGAGATTTCATAACCAAAGATTGATGCTCACAAGTAACAAACCCCTCCCACGGATCGATGACATGGCGCGATCCTAATGATCCGGGCGCGACGAGGTGTCAAAATCTAACAAATTTCGTAGTATCTTTTATTTCAAATGTTGTTCTCACTTGTAGTAAGCCCAGGTGAGGGGCGCGAACCTTATGTTTGGATTTTTATGTCGAACCAAGCCGGTTCGTTTTGGTGGAGTTTAGGACCTATATGGTCCGGTTGGATTGGAGCATTGGGAGGCAATAAGTTATTTTCCAAATCCCCTTCTCTCTCTAATTCTCTCTCTCCCTCTCTTCCGGTTCGCACGACAGACGACGCCCTAGCTATCACTGCGGCTATCGCCTTCCGCCGTCGCTTCCGCCTACTGCTAGCAACGTCCGCTAGCAACGCCAGCCTCCGCCTCCTCTCTCGCTCTCTCTCCCTCTCTCGGCTTCTCCTTCTCCTCTTCCCCTCTTTTCCGCAGATCTCCACAACGGATCTCTCCCAAACGGGAAGTTCTTCCTCCTCAATCGGCCCCCTCACACGGTCTAGATCCGCAACGATCCGGGCACATAACAACTCAGAGCCAAACACCGGGATCTCCCTTCCCCGAACCTACCGCGCCGCCCTAACGGGTTCCCGCCGGCCGCCCCTTCCGTTACCGCCCGCCCGTGCCGCAGCAGGGCTGCTGCCCTTGCCGAACACCCCTCCTCTTCCAATGGCTGATGGCGGTCCTTCCCTTGCTCAACTCATGGAGATGTTTCAGTCCATGTATGCCACCCAAAACGAAAAAATGGAGGCCCTTAACGCGCGCTTGGATGCCGCCAGCGGCGTTCCGCCGTCTCCGCCATACCCTGCCGCAGCCCCGTCCGAAAGTCGGATGGACTCCACACCGCCGTCGCGCGGTGACCCTTACAACAACCATCGCTTCATCCGGGTGGATTTTCCCCTCTACGAAGGGCGCGAAGACCCCCTTCCATGGCTAACTCGCTGCGAGTTCTTCTTTACTAACCAGCACACTCCCGACGCGGAGCGTGTGGGCGTGGCCTCTTTCCACTTACTCGGGCCGGCGCAATTATGGGTCACACAACTCCTCTTGGAGCATCCCGCCATTTCATGGACTGATTTCCGAGCCGCATGCTCCCTCCGCTTTGGGCCGGTGATGCCGGGTAACCCTCTCGGCGATTTAATTGCTCTAAAATGCACGGGCTCCATCGACACCTACCTCGAGCAATTTCAACTGCTGCTCTCCCGCGCCACGACCGTGTTACCAACCCAGCAGATATCGTTCTTTACCGCCGGGTTGCCGGAGCGCCTCCGTTGGGATGTGGAATTTCAAAAGTCCCCGGATCTCCTAACTGCTATGAGCTTTGCCCGCGCTTTCGACCGCCGCCTCGCTTTGGATGCACCGCCGCCGGGCCGCCTACGACCTCCCACAAACGTTCAGCGGCCACCGCCACCACCGTCGGACCGGGATCAGCCTCCACGCCCAGCTTTCCGCCGCCGCCTCACCCGTCCCGAGATGACGGCCCGCCATGAGAAGGGCTTATGTTTCAATTGCGATGAGTTATACACTCCCTCACATCGGTGCAAACGCCTCTTTTGGTTGGAGGTTGACGACCCCACCGAGGACGACGATGACGGCTATGACGAGTCCGGTACCCCTCACCTCTCCCTCCATGCTGTCGAAGGGCCCCAGGAGGGCTGCACCATTCAGCTTTTCGTGACCATCATGGGCACCGCCCTTCTCGCCCTCTTGGACATGGGCAGCACCCACAGCTTCATCCGCAAGGACCGCGCCCTCCAGCTTCAACTCCCTTTCATAATGCGCAGCCACGTCACGGTTGTCGTGGCCAATGGCCAACAAATGCCGTGCCCGGGCGTATGTCGCCGCGTAGCATTTTATGTGGACGGCTCTTCGTACCAGACAGACCTTTTCCTTGTTGATCTTCGGGGGTTCGACATAGTATTGGGCGTGCGTTGGCTGCGCACCTTGGGTCCACTCACGTGGGATTTCGACTGCATGACCATTTCCTAGAGAACGGGCTCCCGGGTGGTCCGATGGCAGGGGCAAGCCCCAGGACAGCCCCCCCCTCTTCCTTCTTAGTGCATACCGAGCCAACCGTGCCAGCCCTGCCGACGGCGGCGGATCAGCCCACAACACTGGCGGCTCTCCTTCACTCCATGCCGGCTCTTTTTTTAGCCCGCGTTTGGGCCTTCCTCCGAGGCGCCCACAGGACCATCGCATTTGCCTTCTTCCGGGAGTGACTCCGGTGGTGGTACGACCGTACCGGTACCCCTACCTCCAGAAAGACGAGATCGAACGACAGTGCGATCTCCTCCTCCAGCAGGGTCTCATCCGCCGCAGCATCTCTCCATTCTCCTCCCCGGTGCTGCTGGTTCACAAGAAAGATAGCACGTGGTGCATGTGTGTGGACTACCGTGCCCTCTACGCTATCACCGTCAAGGACAAATTTCCGATCCCGGTGGTGGACGAGCTCTTGGATGAGCTACATGGCACATGTTATTTCTCCAAACTCGACCTATTCTCCGGGTACCATCAAGTCCGCATGGCGGAGCCGGAAGTGGAGAAGACGGCCTTCCGGACGCATCACGGCCATTTCGAATTCCTCGTTATGCCTTTCGGCCTGACTAACGTTCCCTCCACCTTCCAAGCGTTGATGAACGAGGTATTCCAACCCTTCCTCCGCAAGTCCGTTCTCGTTTTCTTTGACGATATTTTGGTGTATAGCAAATCATGGGAGGATCACCTACACCATCTCCGGGAAGTCCTGCAAATGGCCCACCGGCACCACTTCATCTTGAAGCCGTCGAAGTGTTCATTCGGGCAACGCTCCATCGCCTACTTGGGCCATGTGGTGGATCATTCCGGCGTGGCGGCCGATCCGACCAAGCTCGAAGGCGTAGCGGCGTGGCGGCAACCGCAAAACATCACCGACCTTCGCGGATTCCTCGGCCTCACGGGCTATTATCGCCGTTTCATCCGCGATTACGGAACCGTGGCCGCCCCTCTGATCAGCTTATTGCGGAAGAACGCTTTTGCGTGGACAGACGCCGCTACCGCGGCATTCCGGGCCCTCAAGGAAGCTCTATTGGCCGCCCCCGTCCTCCGCCTTCCAGATTTCACCGTCCCATTCCTTGTCGAGTGTGATGCCTCCGCCTTCAGCCCCCTTGGTGCACATTCCAGCACAGCTTGAGGACAAGCTGTCTTCGAACGAGGAGGGTGATGTTACGGCACTCGAAGCGTCGGATCCATATTGGGGGCGCACCTACCGACGTCGCCAACCAACCGAAGCCACCTGACGTTGCTATGTTAATTTCATAGTATCTTTTATTTCAAATGTTGTTCTCACTTGTAGTAAGCCCATGTGAGGGGCGCGAACCTTATGTTTGGGTTTTTATGTCGAACCAAGCTGGTTCGTTTTGGTGGAGTTTAGGACCTATATGGTCTGGTTGGATTGGAGCAATGGGAGGCAAGAAGTTATTTTCCAAATCCCCTTCTCTCTCTAATTCTCTCTCTCCCTCTCTTCCGGTTCGCACGACAGACGACGCCCTAGCTATCGCTGCGGCTATCGCCTTCCGCCGTCGCTTCCGCCTACCGCTAGCAACGCCAGCCTCCGCCTCCTCTCTCGCTCTCTCTCCCTCTCTCGGCTTCTCCTTCTCCTCTTCCCCTCTTTTCCGCAGATCTCCACAACGGATCCCTCCCAAACGGGAAGTTCTTCCTCCTCAATCGGCCCCCTCACACGGTCTAGATCCGCAACGATCAGGGCACATAACATGCTCTTAAATGAACTTCTAGGAAGATGGCCAAAGGAAGCTTCATATTATTCGACATGTGTTCTTTGACCGAGGGAAGCTTCATGGAAGCTTCAAGGAAGCTTCCTCAACATGCTATCTGTAACACTTCATATTATTCGACATGTGTTCTTTACTGCTAGTTCTTTTTCTCCTACTTATTACCTTGTACTCGTACACTCTGGGAAAAGCCTATTTTGCTGAATATTAATGCAGTTCTTTTAGCAGATAAAAATTTGTTCTTTTAACTGTTTGTCGCATTTATTATTAAGTATCACCTATTTGCAAAGCGTAAAACAGAATATAATGATACTTCTTTATTATATAATAAATTTAGACCGGCGATCGCCCTGGAGACGTCTCTGGTCTTCAGCGCCGTTAGGAATAAAATGAACTTATTTTCTTCCATTGTGTACGCATATTTTTGATAAAGAGCGGCAATGTAAACCGCAGGGCCGAGGGGCACGGCTTCCTAACCTAATGAAAATAACCTTAAAGATAAAATACTTTTATTAATTCTCATCTTTTCTCGTAAAAATGTTCATTTGAGTGCTCTCCTGAACGTCTGTAGTTGTCCCCTACAGGACGTGGCATCATGACGCGTGTTTTCCTCCTTTACTCTGATATTATAAATTATTTCGGGAAAATATGGGTTGCGACACAAGCTGCAGGAATGCATTGTGGGGACCACCAATCACTTCCATACCTGACAGGAGGTCAGCTAAGAGCTGTTGAAGATCAGAGATGTATAAAAGAAGATGTTAGGGCAACTTTGGAAGGGATGGTTGAGTGCTTAACAATTACTGTTCCATTGTCGGCCATGAAGTTCTTCTCATTCTCCTCCTGCTCACTGAACAAGCAAGAAGAATCTGAGAGATAAAGTTAGCTCCTTTGCAAGAAGGAGCAAGGTGATCTTCCACCCTTCAACTGATGAGGAAGATCAAGTTGTAGCTCCCATCAACATTACCAGCTATAAGATAGCACAAGCTGTGCAGAAACTACAGGAGATATCTTTACTGTGCTGTCAGCTGTAGTATGTTCAAACACTCTTTTACTGTAGGGCATTCTGCCTGAGTTTGTAGGACCAGTTGGTCTGAGAAGGTAGGAACCTGAGGGTTCTGAGTTGTAGGGCTTAACAGCCTGAGTTATAGGGCTGAAGACCTGAGCTGTAGGAGGAGGATTCCTTTGAGTTGTAGGACCTGCTGAGGTCTGAGCTGTAGGATCAGGGGCTGATCTGAGTTGTAGGGCTGTTTAGCCTGAGATTGTAGGACCAACTGTGGTCTGAGTTGTAGGATCAGTGGCTGATCTGAGGTAGGGCTGCAGAGCCTGGGGTAGGGTTTGGGAAAACCTGAGAGATCCTAAGGGATCAGAGTTGTAAGCTCTTAGAGCTGAGATTGGAGGAGTTGGCCCTTTCTAACACACTGTTAGAAGGGTGAAGGGGGAAAGTGGACTAACCATAGACACACCGTCTTGGGGAACCACTATAGATGCTTGTGTGTTTTCTGGTTTGCTTGATTACTTGCTTAGTATAATCTTAGCTAGCTATATCATCTAAGTAAAAATCAAATGACCTATTCACCCCCCCCCCCCTCTAGGCGAGACTACTTCTTTTATAAACTTACAAGTGGTATCAAAGCGAGGTTGGTCAAGAAAGACTTAACAGTCGGACCAGATCCTAAATAGGTATTGATTAGTCTGAATTAGATGGCCTCTAGTGGAATGCAGAAGGAGATGGGCTCCATGAAATTGCCCATATGCAACAAAGCCAACTTTGGCATATGGAAGCAGAGGGTCAGATTGTTCATGGAAGCATCTGACCCCAGAATCTTTATCACTGTTCAGGAAGGCCCCTTCCTTATCACAAAGCCCTCCACCATTGATCCTACTAGGCAGGTTGGGAAATCTTACACTGAAATGACAAGGGATGAGATAGCATTGGCTACAATGGATAAAAGGGCTCAAAATATTATTGTCAATGCTATTGATGATTCAACCTTCCAGAATTTAGTGCACTGTGAGACTGCAAAGGAGATGTGGGATACACTGATTGTGTATATGGAAGGAACTAAAGATGTGAGGAATGATAGGAAATCCCTCCTCAATCAAGAGTATAAAGCCTTTAGGCAACTAAATCAGGAATGCATAGCCGACTGCTATGAAAGATTTTTCAGAATAGTTAATGAGTTGAGGACCTATAAAAGGACCTTCACTCATTATGAGTTGAATGATAAATTCCTAAGATCTCTTACTAGAGACTGGGATACAAAAATTTGTGCCATCAGGGAAGTGGCAAAGCTGAGTGAAACTCCTCCTCACACTCTATTTGGAAAGTTGCTCTCATATGAGATGCAACTATCTGCAAGAAAGCAAGAAGACACCTCCTCCAGGCCTCATGCTAGAGAGAAGTCTGTGGCCCTCGAGGTTGAAGGGTTAAAGAAGAGCAAGACAAGAATTCCTACCCCTCCATGAAGGGCTGCTGACTCAGACAATTCAGATCACTGCCAATCTGAAAACAACTCCTCTGATGAGGAATTTGTTGCCTTCTCAAGGCAATTCAAGAAGATGATGAGAAGGAAACAATGGAAGAACAAACCTTCCTCCTCCTCTTATCCCAGGAAGGATCACTATAGATTTGAAAGGCAGCACCCCAAAGGGGACAAGTATGATTCTAAATCTAGTAAATATGATTCAAATAACATCATTTGCTATTGTTGCAGTAAGCCTGGACATGTCATTGCTGACTGTCCAGTCAAGAGAAAAGAAAGAGATGACAAGAAGACTCATCACCAGAAGGAGAGGAAGGGAGAAAAATCTTTTCTAGCCAAGAAAGGAAAGAGCTGGAGTGAATCTGAATCTTCGTCTTCAGATTCAGATGGAGAAGAGGAAGCCTACATAGGGCTATTTGCTGCTCAGGAGGAAGAGGACTATCCTGCTGCCAGGACAGGAATCAGGGACCCTCTTTCACATTCAGACAGTGATATAGAGGAGGATGAAGTCATTCAAGATGACCATGGGCTGATGGCTCTAACTGATGATATGGACAACCACAACAATTCAGAACATGAGCAGGTATTAATCCATTCCATATCCTCTTCTGATTATGAGACTGGTCCAGAATCTGTAGCACCTTCATCAATTGGTGGAAGTGGCTCAGAAGATGAGGAAGATGTCAATCAATTGATTGACAAGTATGGTATCCTATTGGAAGCTCTGAAGAAGAGCAAGAAGCTTGCCAAGAGGCAAGCCCAGGAAATTGTTTCCCTTAAGATGTCTAAAAATGACTACACTGAACCTACCTCCCTGGTGGCTCAGATGAGTAGACAGATTAGCCATTTACAGGGATTAACAATTGTGCAATTAAGCACTATTTCCCTGAAGAACAAGGTCATCAAGGACCTTGAGGAGAAGCTTGTGAAGGAGAAAAGCCTGGTGGCTCAATTCTCCAAGCCCAAATCTGTGCTTCCTATTATTGACACCTTCTCCTCTCAAACCAATAGGAGAGGACTAGGATTCAATAAAAATGGAAGTAGGAGAAGGGAGTGGAGAGAAGAGCAAGGAGAAAGCTAAGCCTCAAACCACCTTTCAAAAGGTGTTACTTCCTTCCAACAGGTATGACCATGAAAGCATTTATGGTCACTCGAAGAATAGATGTTGCTATAGGAAGGAAAATGCTCCTTCCCATAGTGTAAGAATGGGCATGGGATTGAGTGTTATGAAGGCTCCCCATGAGGAAATTCAAATAGACCAACCTGGACCATTTGTATTTGGTACTTCAGCCCCTGCATTCAAGAATAAGAAGGCCAGCCCTTCTAAGGTTGAATCAGCCAAGATAATGACTGCTGTCAAATCAGTAAACATGTCTGATTGCTCAGTGTCAGATGCCATCAAATCTTGTATGGCTGGCAAGCCATTGCAATCTGATGCCATCAGGACAAAGAGCATCAAGACTGCTCATAGATTGACATTCAGTCAAATCATTGCTGAGAGGAACAGGAAGAATGCTGCTGTCTCTCCTCCTGAACATGTGGACTGTGCTGCACATCCATCAAGAAATGTTCAGAAGAGGAGATACAACATTCATGAATGTTGGTGCTGTGGTAAAGTGTGACACTTTGCTATAGATTGTTGGCACAACCCTAATGTGTCATATGCAAAGATGAGCCTTCCTGCCAAGGGTGCAGCTAGTGTAAGGACATTTCATCATGCTAACATGTTCCTACGACCCAAAGCTAATTGGGCTCCTAAGGATAACTAAAACTTCTTCTTGCAGGTTGGTTCAAATACCCGCCTTGGACAGATTTGGTATTTGGACAGTGAGTGCTCAAAACACATGACATGCACCAAGGGATTACTGCAGGAGTACAAAGCAGTGAAGAATGGACCCAAAGTCATCTTTTGAGGTTCAGAAAAAGGAGTCACTAGAGGTTATGGTATGATCACAAATGGCATAGTCTCCATCACTAAAGTGGCTTATGTTGAAGGGTTGCAACACAACCTTATTAGCATAAGCCAACTGTGTGATCTTGGCTATGTCATTGAATTCCATAATGATAAGTGCCTAATCAAAAAGTCTAATGACTTGGGAACCATACTATTAGGCACTAGGAGTGGAAATGTTTACTGTTTGGATTTTATTTGTAATTCATCTTCCTCTCCTGTGTGTCTTGTGGCAAATGAGAGTGAGTCTCTATGTGTTCAATGGCACAAGAGACTTGCTCACATCAATTACATGACAATGCATAGACTATTCTCTAAGAACTTGGTTAGAAATAGTCCTAATTTAAAATGTCTTAAAAATGGCCCATGTCATGCTTGCCAAATGGGCAAGCAAACAAGGGCCACTTTTCAAAGTATTGGCTCCAAAGACTCTAAGAGATGCCTTTATTTATTGTACATGGACTTGTTTGGTCCTATGCCAATTTAGAGCTTAGGAGGGAAGTTGTATACCTTAGTGATTGTTGATGTTCACTCAAGATATACATGGGTATTTTTCCTTAGAAAGAAATCTGATACTCTAAATGTATTCATAAGCCATGTCAAAGCCATTCAGAATGATTTGCAATGTTCTGTGGTCAGAACTAGGTCTGACCATGACACAAAGTTTCAATCTGAAGCAATGACAAGGTTCTGTCAAGAACTAGGTATCATTCAAGAATTTTCCTCCCCAAGGACCCCACAACAAAATGGGGTGGCTGAGAGGAGGAATAGAACATTGATAGAAGCTGGGAGAACATTGCTTTGTGACTCTTCTCTCACAGAATATTTCTGGGCTGAAGCAGTCAATACTACGTGGGAGTTCCATGCATGTAGTATTTGATGAGACCAGCCTTATTTATAAGGGGTGGTGTTGGATCGTATGACGCCCTTAGAGGGGGGGGGGGGGGTGAATAAGGGTGTGTTTAAATTTGTAATTTTTACTTAATAATTTTAAGACAATTTCACTTTAATAAAAGTTTCTTAAAAAATTAATTTTACAACAATGCAATTTTTGTATAACACCAAGCACAAATTTTTAAGATAAAAATTTAAGCAAACAAATTTGCGATTAGTGAAAAGATCATAATTTTATTTATCATGAAATTTGCATACAAATAAAAATGATCTTAACAATGCTTAAGATCAAGGCACAATGATAAAATGGAAATACAATATTTTGATTTACCAATCCTTCTCCCAAGGATCGGAAGGCTATCGCTTGTCTTTCCCAAGACCAAGCCCAAGCCTAACCTCTAGATCTTCCCAAGATCTAGACGTAGCGCACAAGTCCACGATTTCCCACCAAGCCACGCAAGGACTTGGACACTCCACACAAGGAAGCGATTTTCCCCTAAGCCGCGCAAGGACTTAGACGCTCCGCACAAGGAAGCGATTTCTTCCCCAATACAAAATGAAATATGAGTAAATGAAATACAATATGAAAAAGTCAACTCCCTAGAAATTCAGATCTCTGAATGGATTGTTGAAGCCTCGAGATGATCGTTGATGGAGTAGCGCGCCCGATCTCGTCTTCAATCTTCAATCCTTCTTTGCACAATTAGGAGTTGAGGAGGTTCTGGAGCTCTCTGGTTCGTATGCACTCAGGTAGGGACTGGAAATCTCGAAAAGCTTGGAATGCACGAACCAAAGGCACCATTTTATAGACTTTCACTGTCGCATGGGCGACAGTCACTGTCGGAAATTTCCGACAGCGCCAAACTGCCTCGGTCGTGCCGTCGAGCCGTCGTGTGGGCAGTTGCTGGAATCGTGGAGCTGTCCCTGGGGCGACATCGATGTCGGATTTCCGACAGCGCAAAACCGCCGCTGTCGTGGGTGAAGTCGTGGGCAGTTGGTGGAATCGTGGAGCTGTCGCCTGGGCGACATCGATGTCGGAATTCCGACAGCGCAAAACTGTTTTTCGTCGATCTGCCGTGGAGGGAAGTAGTTGTAACTTCTCTGCTGTCGCCTGGGCGACAGTGGCTGTCGGAATTTTCCGACAGTGAATTTTTCCCACATGCAATTTTAGCTCCAGCAGCAATGTGAATATCACATACTTGTTATCTGCACACCATTAATGAAAATAGAATCAAATACAAAAGGGACTTTGTTATTATCAAACCGGAGGAGTGCGAAACGCATGCTCCAACAATCTCCCCCTTTTGATAATAACAAATCCGTATAAAAAGAAAACATGTCTATTTAGATTGTTGATTTTAGACATTTGGTGTGTGCACAAATATAACATGATATATTTCTCTTAAAATAAATAATCTCCCTTGATATATTTCTTTTAAAATAAATACTCTCCTTTTAGGTGAAGGCTCCCCCTAAATGAATGCTCCCCCTAAATATATGCTCCCCCTTAATATATGCTCCCCCTTAAATATATGATGTAATGTGTAGGTGGAATATTTAGGAGTGATATATTTGTGATTTTTCTTTTTATACTTTAAATTCTCCCCCTTTTGGTATTAGCAAAAGTGAATATTAAATAAAAGAGTAGCTTTTAAGGGATAGGATATAGAATTGTAGAGTAAGCGGAAGCAATTTGATGGTAATAATTGAAGTCCATGAAATAATAGGAATATGCCATAGTATGAATAAGCCCATGAAGTGACGGTATAGCCATATGAAGTATATGAAAGAAAATAACTTCAATATGAGTAAGGTCATTTGAAAGTATCATAGAAAGACACAATAGTGTATAGATATATAGAATATTTTCGGTCCAATTCTCATGAGATGAATGTTTATATAACATAATGATGTGTAAATGTGATACTTAGATCAAACATATGAAGTTATTTAATTTACATGATCATTAAAATGTATAACATAATAAAAGCATATAAAGTCAACTTTGACGTTGAAGATATAGCACAAGATGAATAGAAAACCATGTTTCTTTTGCACAAGACACTTTACAATTCTTTCCAAGGTGCTTAACCTCACAATGCTCATTAAGACTTATCAGGAGGGTAAGTAGTGCTTGGTGGAGTATCCTTGTCGTTATTTTAATTTTTTTTTGTTTTATCACAGATGTTGTGATATCGTAATTTTGATATATTGAATTTTTTTTTAAATTGACCAAGGATCTCCGAATTCACTTGAATCGCAAAAGATGGTGTATATTTTGTTGTGCTAACAAATCAATGTTGAAAGTTGTATTTAAGAAATGCTATTGTATTATGTGAAAACAAATATGATCCATGTATATTTTAAATAAAATGACATACGTATTGATCAAAAGAAGTGAACGTGATAGTTCATTATGATAGATAAACAATTTCTCATACTTAGAGGCATGCGAAAACAATTTCCAATGGTCTAAACAACTAAGTAGAAGTGTCAATACGATGATAGCTTGGAAATGAAATCATATAAACATGTAAGTCATTTTTTTTGAATAAATAACACATGGTTTGTCATCAATTCATGAGGTGAAGCATTAATAATGACATATAACTATTGTAAATCATCAAAGGGACCCAGAATTGAAGTTTTTACAAAAATTTGAGCTGTCGGAAATTTCCGACACTCACTGTCGCCTGGGCGACAGCCAAAAGTATAAATAAGGCTGGGGACCGAGTCAAAACACATTGTGCATCATTTCCTGGAGTGAAAAACGAGAGGAAGGCTGTCGGAAGTCGGCGACAACCCTAGATCCAAGGTATGGGTTTTTTTTTTTGATTTTGTGTTTTTAACTCTAAATTTTTAGGGCTTTTTAATTTTGATAGTAGAGAAGAAGGAAAAAATAGTTTTCATGTTGATTTTTGATTAATGGTGGAGGTTTGGAAATTTTTGATTTGAATAAAATGTAGATCTAGTTTTAAAACTATAGGATCTTGGTGGATCTTTGCTTAAATGTCTAGCTTTGTGAAATTTCTCTTGATTTTGTGATAAAGGTTTTCATTTGTGCATTTGCAAAAAAAATTTTGTAGATCTAGGTTAGAGAAGAAGATGGAAGATGTTGAATAGTGAAAGATTTGTAGAATTTGATAATTTAAAAAAAATAGATTAAAATTTTTTTTTTTAAAACTTGATGTTGAAATAACATTTAGTATGAGTAGATCTGGAAGTTTTAGGAAAAATTCTGAGATAAAATCACTTGGAGGGCTGTCGGAAATTTTCGACAGCCACTGTCGCCTGGGCGACAGTGTTCCAGTGCACAATAAAAAATCTGTTTTAAGCAAAATTTTTGTATTTTATTGCAGAATGGCTTCCAGCTCCAAAGCTCGAAAGAGTACTACGGAAGATGCACATACTTCATATCAAGTTTATTCCGGAGTGGAGAAGGCTATTGTTGGGGTGTCCAAATACATCGAATTTGATTTGCCAAAACATGATCATATTTATGATCGTCTTGCGAAGGCAGGTATTCTCTCAATAATCTCACCAGAGGGGTTTTCATCCTTTTTAATTCGTGAATTTTATAACCATTTGGAAGACCCAAATGTTACGGAATTGGATGGAGGTGTGAGATCAAGGATCCAAGGTCAACATGTGGAAATAACACATGTTGATCTACGAGAGGAATTTGGACTAGTGATGAGTGAGAATATGCCTGATATAGTGGAGAATTATCGGAAGGATAGAGATTGGACCTTAGTAAACATGAGTTTACATGGGAATCAGAAGAAAACTCTTACCACTGAAGTTACCTCACTTACACCGGATGCTTACTTAGTCCAAGATATATTAAGGAATTCGGTGATGTTGAAGAGTGGAGACACAAGAAGCATTACTGCGCAGTTGACCCTCTTTACGTACTATATTATGGAGGATGAGCCTTTTGATATGGCAGACTTCATACTCTCCCAGATTAGGTATACGTACAGATTGAAACATCCAAGATGGGTGAAGGTGCATACGCTGCCAATGGGGTTGGTAATTCAGCGTGTACTTTATAAGAAGTATGGATGGATTGTGCAAGATTCGTATCTTGATGATTGTTATCCGGAAATTTATTTTACGGGTTCAATGAAAGGGAAGAAGCCGCTTAGAAAAGCTCAACCGGGAATTGAGATTAGAGAGCCGAGCATTTCTAGGGCAGGATCACTAAGGGAGTCCATTGATGATTTGCGTGATTCGTTAGAGGATCACAAAAAGGAAGTGAAAAAGGATCGTAGTCGAATGCAGAAATTTATGAAGTTTCTCGTCAAAGGTCTGAAGTTGAAGCCAACGCCGGAGGAGGAGGCAGAATGGCAAGTACCGGACGAAGAACCGCCGCGCCAATCGGTGAGGCGGACTCGCCGAGGCAAAGCCGTGAGACGAGGACCTCCAGAAGATTGTCCAGAGAGCAGCGGGGCTGGTTATGAAGATTCAGAGTAGTTTTATGTTGCTGCTGCTGCTGTTGGGAGCTGTCGGAAAATTCCGACATCCACTGTCGCCTGGGCGACAGTGAACTTCTTTTAAATTTCTGTTTTTGTTTAATGAACTTGATCCTTAAGTTGTTTCTACTGTTTTTATTTGAACAATATTGATGTAATATGAATGATGATGAATTTTGTTAAGGTTTTTGATGTTTTGGTTTTTATAATTTTGGCATTTTTGTATTTACATTATTTATGTTTTGTGATAATAATTTTTTTTTTGTTATAGGCTTTAAAAAGTGATATATTCATTGTGAAATGTCTAGAATTCCCAATTCTAGCCTAAGCATAGAAAAACGGGAATCCGGTAAAGGTTTAGTGAATATATCCGCTAGTTGATTATCCGTGCCTATAAATGAAATTTTTATGTGGTTATTTTTAATATGATCTCTAATAAAATGATGTCTCACATCAATATGCTTAGACCTTGAATGATGGACCGGGTTGTGTGTTAAATCAATTGCACTTTTATTATCACACCATAATTCAATAGTTTGTTGTTTAATATTAAAGTCTTCTAAGGTTTGTTTCATCCAAAGGGCTTGTGCACAACAACTACCCAGTGCGATGTATTCGGCTTCGGTGGTTGAGAGGGCAACAGAATTCTGTTTCCTACTCGACCATGAAATGAGTGAAGGACCTAAAAAGTGACAAGTGCCACTAGTGCTTTTCCTATCTAGCGAACAACCGGCGTAATCAGAATAAGAATAACCAAAAAGTGTAAAATCATCGCTATGAGGATACCACAAACCAAGTTTAGATGTGCCAATTAAATATCTAAAAATTCTTTTTACCGCTTTTAAATGTGATTCTTTGGGATCGGCTTGAAATCTAGCACATAAACAAACTGAAAACATAATATCCGGTCTAGAAGCAGTCAAATATAAAAGTGAACCTATCATGCCTCTATATAAAGTTTGATCTATTGATATTCCAGTTTCATCTTTTCCTAATTTTAAAGATACACTCATAGGAGTACTTGCTTGTTTGAGATTTTCAAATCCAAATCGTTTTAAGACATCATGAATATATTTTGATTGGTTAATAAAAACTCCATCATGTTTTTGAACAATTTGAAATCCTAAGAAATATTTTAATTCCCCTACCATACTCATCTCAAATTCACTTTCCATCATTTTTACAACATAGTTACACAACTCTTCATTAGTGGCTCCAAAAATAATATCATCAACATAAATTTGTAAAACAATTAAATCATCATTTACTTGCTTAATGAAGAGTGTACAATCAACACCACCCATTTTAAAACCATTTTGTAATAAATATATAGTCAATCTATCATACCATGCTCGTGGTGCTTGTTTTAAACCATACAAAGCTTTTAGCAATCTATATACGCGATTAGGAAATTTTTCATTTATAAATCCTGGGGGTTGTTCAACATAAACTTCTTCTTTAATCAACCCGTTTAAGAATGCAGTTTTAATATCCATTTGCAATAATTTAAATCTTTTATGGCTAGCAAATGCAACAAAAATTCTAACTGCTTCCAATCGTGCTACGGGTGCAAAAGTTTCATCAAAGTCTACCCCTTCAATTTGATTATATCCTTTCGCTACAAGCCTAGCTTTGTTTCTAGTGACCCTAGAGTCACTATCTAATTTGTTTTTGAAAATCCATTTGACTCCTACCACTGGATGATCACTAGGTCTATCAACAAGAATCCAAACTTTATTTCTTTCAAATTGATTAAGTTCTTCATTCATAGCTAGAAACCAAGATTCATCATTTAAAGCGGTGGCAACATCTTTTGGTTCGATATTTGAGACAAAACATAAATTTGAAAAGGTTTCATTTAAACTAGAACGCGTACGTACCCCACATAATGGTTCTCCAATAACAAGTTCTTGCGGATGATCTTTTGAGAATTGTAGCTCGGTTGGAGGTACATACCCTTCTCTTTCTTCTTCTTCTCTATCTTCTTCTCCTCTTTCTTCTTCTCTTTCTTCTCCTTTTTCTTCTTCATTTTCTCCAAGTTCTTCTTCATCATTCTCCACCGTGGGAAGGAGTTCATCTTCTTTTCCTGTAATTTTCCTTTCTACACATGAAGCAAACTCATCAAACCTAACATGAATAGATTCTTCAACTATTTTTGTTCTCTTATTATAAACTCTATAGGCCTTGCTAGTTGAAGAATAACCAATGAAAATTCCTTCATCACATTTTTCATCAAATTTGCCTAAGTTATCTTTTGTATTCAAAATAAAGCATTTACAACCAAACACTTTAAAGTAAGATACATTTGGTTTTCTTTGAAAATAAATTTCATAAGGAGTTAATTGTAATGTGGGACGAATCATGACACGATTAATAATATAACATGCCGTACTAACTGCTTCGGCCCAAAAATATTTTGGCAATTTAAATTCACAAAGCATAGTACGTCCTAATTCTTGGAGTGTTCTATTTTTCCTCTCCACTACACCATTTTGCTGTGGTGTGCGTGGAGCGGAAAATTCATGTTTTATCCCAAAATCATTACAATATGAAATAAATTTTTCATTATCGAACTCTCCTCCATGATCTGATCTAATGCATTTTACCTTTAGATCAACTTCATTTTGAATACGTGAAATTAGTTTTACAAATTCATCAAAAGCATCAGATTTTGAATATAAAAACAAAGTCCAACAAAATCTAGAATAATCATCAATAATAACAAACGTATATTTTCTACCTCCTAGACTTTGTGTAGAAATTGGACCAAACAAGTCCATATGTAATAAATTCAAAGGTCTAGTGGTAGAAATGACATTTTTGCTTTTAAAAGATGATTTTGTAAATTTTCCCTTTTGGCATGGTGAACATAATGAGGATAGCTTTCCATTCAAATTTGGTAATCCTTTTATTATTTTATTTTTAGAAAGCTTTACTATGCGTTTAGCACTAGAATGTCCTAGTCTCCTATGCCATAATTCAAGTTCATCATTCTTTGAAATGAAACATTTAAGTGTAGAATGAGATAAATCATGAAAAGTGATTGTATAGACATTGTTTATTCTTGGTGCAGTAAGTACGATTTCGTTTGTTTTAGAATCAATAATTTTGCAAAGGTTTGAGCTAGAGTCAAATAAAACATTTAGATTTTTATCACATAGTTGACTAATAGAAATTAAATTATGTTTTAAACCTTTAACATATAAAACATTTGAAATTTTAAATTCTTCGTTACCTACTACTCCAATGCCTTTGACTTTACCCTTTCCATTATCTCCAAATGTCACTGTTCCACCTTTCTTCATCTCCAGGCTAAGGAACTTTGATTTATCGCCCGTCATGTGTTTTGAACATCCAGAGTCCAAATACCACACGTCTTCCTTGTTCCTAGCCTGCACGCATACCTAAAAAGATGATGAGAGTAAAGATCTGGTTACCCAAGTGGTCGATCCCATTGTATAGGTGGACGCCTTAGGTACCCAGATTTGTTTAACAATAGCTTTTCCTTTCTTCCAACATGAGCCCGAGATGTGACCAAATCGATGACATTTGGCACACACAATGAATGGTGAGGAACCATTTTTCAATGGTTTCTCTGGATTCTTGCTGGTGGAAGCATCTTTATGTGTGGACTTAGAAAAATTTGTATTTTTAGAAATAAGATTTCTGAACCTGGAGCTGTCGCCGGTTCCGACAGTAGCTGTCGGAAATTTCCGACAGCCTCCAGAGCTTCCAGAAATGTATCCTAGTCCAAATTTTGCTGTACCATGGCATTGGTTGGCTAATAGCATATCCAGTGATTTTTTCCCAACACCAAATTTTCTAATTGCCATGATCAACTCATTTACTTTGGATTTTAGAATTGAATTTTCTTTTACTATCATGCCACATCTATTTGCAAAAATTTTCTTATAATTATCTAATTGAGAATGAGAAGTTTTAACAACTTTTTCTAAGTCCCTTTTCTCTTTTACAAGTAGATCAAATTTTTGATCGGACTTAGAAATAGTAGTTTCAAGTTCTTTTATCCTTGTCGAAGAATGATCACACTCTTGACAAAAAATCTTCTCTTTCCCAATAGATTCCAACTTATTTGATAGTTTTTTATTTGCTTTTGAAAGACCTTCATTTTCAGATTTTAGAAAATCAATTTTCTTTAAGCTTTTATCTAAAACTTTGCATGTTTTCATAAATTCAGAATATAACTCTTCATAAGATGGAGGCGTTACCTCAGTGTCGCTTTGGACACTGCAGTCGTCTTCAGATGTAATGCTGTCTTTTTCCATCAAGCATAGATTAGCCTCCTCTTCCTCCTGTGTTGAGGGATCACTTTCTTCACCAGACGAAGAATCATCCCAAGTCTCTGCCTTTAACACTTTCTTCTTTTTATCGTGCCTCTTTGCTTTTTGCTCTTTCAGATACTTTGGGCACTTGCTTCTGATATGACCAATCTTCTTGCAATGGTAGCACTCCGGTGGCGGACGCTCCTCTTCATTCTCCATTTTTCCTTTGCCTTTTTGGTAGGCAAAATCCTTCTTTTTGAAAAACTTTTTAAATGAGTTTCTCCTCTCCGGATTTCTCATAAACTTCTTAAAATTTCTCACAAACAATCCTTCTTCATCTTCATCACTTTCTTCAGTCTCACTCTCAAATTCCTTTTTAGATTTCAACGCCAAGCTCTTCTTTTTGGGCTCCAAATTATATTCTTGGCTTTGAATCTTCAACTCCACTTCATGGGTTTTTAGATTCCCAATGAGACTCTCCAATTGTAAGGTTTTAAGATCATGTGACTCAGAAATTGCAGTCACTTTTGGATTGAACTTCGGGGGAAGTGATCTTAAGATTTTTCTAACTAAATCTCCATTTGAAAAGACCTTGCCCAACACTTTTGAATCGTTCACGATTTTAGTGAATCGAGTGTACATTGTGTCAATTTCTTCATCCACTTCCATTTTGAATCTTTCGAACTCTGACTCCAATTGAAATAGCTTTGAATCCTTTACCTGCGAAGTACCTTCATGAGTAATTTCCAAAAGATTCCAAATATCAAAAGCAGTATCGCAAGCACAGACTCTATTAAACTCGGTGCGATCTAGTGCGCAAAATAAGGCATTCATGGCCTTTGCATTGTTTTTGCATTTTAATTTATCATTTTCATCCCACTTGTCTTTGGGTTTTTCCATAGTTACATCTCCTACAACAAATGTTGGAGAAGTGTAACTAGTTTCTACCATATTCCAGACTTCTATATCTAAAGCAATTAGAAAACAACGCATACGTGTTTTCCAATAATTGTAGTCTGTGCCCGTGAAAAGTGGTGGCCTACTAATTCCTTGCCCCTCAACGAACGCGTGATCGTTGTGCGCCATTACTCCCGGTGGTAAAACCGTTTTGGAGTAACCTCCCTCTGATACCACTTGTTGGATCGTATGACGCCCTTAGAGGGGGGGGGGGGGGGGTGAATAAGGGTGTGTTTAAATTTGTAATTTTTACTTAATAATTTTAAGACAATTTCACTTTAATAAAAGTTTCTTAAAAAATTAATTTTACAACAATGCAATTTTTGTATAACACCAAGCACAAATTTTTAAGATAAAAATTTAAGCAAACAAATTTGTGATTAGTGAAAAGATCATAATTTTATTTATCATGAAATTTGCATACAAATAAAAATGATCTTAACAATGCTTAAGATCAAGGCACAATGATAAAATGGAAATACAATATTTTGATTTACCAATCCTTCTCCCAAGGATCGGAAGGCTATCGCTTGTCTTTCCCAAGACCAAGCCCAAGCCTAACCTCTAGATCTTCCCAAGATCTAGACGTAGCGCACAAGGCCACGATTTCCCACCAAGCCACGCAAGGACTTGGACGCTCCACACAAGGAAGCGATTTTCCCCTAAGCCGCGCAAGGACTTAGACGCTCCGCACAAGGAAGCGATTTCTTCCCCAATACAAAATGAAATATGAGTAAATGAAATACAATATGAAAAAGTCAACTCCCTAGAAATTCAGATCTCTGAATGGATTGTTGAAGCCTCGAGATGATCGTTGATGGAGTAGCGCGCCCGATCTCGTCTTCAATCTTCAATCCTTTGCACAATTAGGAGTTGAGGAGGTTCTGGAGCTCTCTGGTTCGTATGCACTCAGGTAGGGACTGGAAATCTCGAAAAGCTTGGAATGCACGAACCAAAAGCACCATTTTATAGACTTTCACTGTCGCCTGGGCGACAGTCACTGTCGGAAATTTCCGACAGCGCCAAACTGCCTCGGTCGTGCCGTCGAGCCGTCGTGTGGGCAGTTGCTGGAATCGTGGAGCTGTCGCTGGGGCGACATCGATGTCGGATTTCCGACAGCGCAAAACCGCCGCTGTCGTGGGTGAAGTCGTGGGCAGTTGGTGGAATCGTGGAGCTGTCGCCTGGGCGACATCGATGTCGGAATTCCGACAGCGCAAAACTGTTTTTCGTCGATCTGCCGTGGAGGGAAGTAGTTGTAACTTCTCTGCTGTCGCCTGGGCGACAGTGGCTGTCGGAATTTTCCGACAGTGAATTTTTCCCACATGCAATTTTAGCTCCAGCAGCAATGTGAATATCACATACTTGTTATCTGCACA
The DNA here is from genome assembly GCA_033032865.1 of Dactylorhiza incarnata. Lineage (NCBI taxonomy): Eukaryota > Viridiplantae > Streptophyta > Magnoliopsida > Asparagales > Orchidaceae > Dactylorhiza > Dactylorhiza incarnata. The sequence continues at coordinate 2,091,644 of JAWHQI010000255.1, read as the reverse complement.
CCATTAATGAAAATAGAATCAAATACAAAAGGGACTTTGTTATTATCAAACCGGAGGAGTGCGAAACGCATGCTCCAACAGGTGGTCCAGTTCTTCTATTTTGACAGGATGTGAAAGAGCCATGGAAGAATTATCTATGCATGAACCATCCAGTAGCAGTAAGGCACCTACTGATACAGCAATCCCAGAAGATGTAGATGAGCAAGATGCTGAAGAAGCTGCTGACCCAGTGGAAGAAATTCAGCATGTAGAGGAGAGACTGCCTGTAGCCACAAGATATCTAAGGGATCATCCCCTGGAGCAGATTATTGGGAATGTTAAACAAGGTGTGAAAACTAGGAGCAGAGCTCATAATGAGGCTTTGTTCCTTAGTTTCCTGTCACTGGTAGAGCCTAAGAAGTTTGAAGAGACCAACTTGGATCCATTCTGGATTCAGGCAATGCAGGAAGAACTCTTGCAATTCAAAAGATGCAAGGTATGGAAGTTGGTGCCAAGACCACATGGACACAACATAATTGGCACCAAATGGATCTTCATAAACAAGATGGATGAGAATGGAACAATCATCAAGAACAAGGCAAGGCTGGTTGCAAAGGGGTATAGGCAAGAGGAAGGAATAGACCTTGACCAAACCTTTGCCCCTGTTGCAAGGTTGGAGGCCATAAGGCTATTCCTTGCATATGCAGCCCACAAAGGCTTTAAGGTATACCAGATGGATGTCAAATCAGCATTCCTGAATGGGAATCTGAAAGAGGAAGTGTATGTAGAGCAGCCATCAGGTTTTGTCCATCCCACTCTCTCTTCTCATGTTTATCTACTTAGAAAAGCTCTATATGGTCTTAAGCAAGCCCCCAGGGCTTGGTATGAGACATTGACTAGCTTTCTCATCAAGAACAAGTTCTTGAGGGGAAAGATAGATAACACATTGTTTCTTAGGGAAACAAGGGGCAAGTATTTCTTAGTCCAAATCTATGTTGATGACATAATATTTGGGTCTACTGATGACAACCTCTGCAAGAGATTTGCCAGTCTAATGCAGGGGGAGTTTGAGATGAGCAGTATGGGTTAACTTAAATATTTCCTTGGGCTCCAAGTGAAACAGTCTGATGAGGGAATTTTCATTTCCCAGACTAAGTACACCAAGGAGCTCATCAAGAAATTTGGGATGGAATCAGCCTCCACCATGAGAACACCCATGGGATCTAATGTATCATTAGACAAGGATGAAAAGGGGAAGAACTTAGATGAATTCATGTACATGTGTATCATTGGATCCCTGTTGTACTTGACTGCTAGTAGGCCAGACATTATGTATTCTACATGTGTCTGTGCTAGGTATCAGGCTTGTCCTATGGAATCTCACTACACCTCTGATACCTAAAGGGCAGCCTAAATCTTGGCCTTTGGTACCTAGTAACAATGACTTTGAAGTAATAGGGTACTCAGATGTAGATTTTGTAGGGTGCAAAGAAGACAGGAAAAAGCACAAGTGACACTTGTTAATTCCTAAGGAGAAGACTGATCTCTTGGAGAAGCAAAAAGCAAACCAGTGTGGCCATATCCACAGCTGAGTCAGAGTACATTGCTGCAGGTAGTTGTTGTGCTCAACTTCTGTGGATTCAACATCAATTGGAGGATTACAACATAAAGGTTAGACAATCTCCCCTGATGTGTTACTCATCTAGTGCAATTTCTATTGCTAAAAATCTTGTCTCCCATAGCAGGACCAAGCACATAGAAATTAGGTACCATTTTATAAGAGAGCATGTAGAATGTGAAGATATCAAACTTGAACATGTCCCCACAGACAATCAAGTAGCTTACATCTTCACAAAGCCACTGGATGAGGCCAAATTCAATTCTTTCAAAATTGACTTAGGAATGTTAAATTTAGAATGAGTTAATTTATGAATTAATATCTGCTGTTGACATGCTTATATTCTCATCTGTTATAATAAACTGTACTGACAACATGTACTGTTTGATATACTGACATCTGAACTAATCAAACTTACAGTAGGCATAAGCCATATGATAGGGTAGACAATCTCCCTAAGAATGTTGAATGTAGAATAGTATATAGTAGAATAATCAGCTAATTCAGAAAAATCTGGATCAACTGAGTTTTAGGTTTCCCTTAAATCATAAGATCAATAGATATGCTCTAAATGAGGGGGGAGCTAAAATGGATTGTTCAAAATGAACAAGATCAGCTATTAAAGAAAATAGTTCTCAGATTGAGGGGGAGTTGGCAAATGCAGTTGTGGTTCCCTCCCAATTCCTAAGGGAAAAATAATTGAAGAAACCAGAAAGGGGGAGATGTCCAATGCTATGTCTAAATCAGAGTAAGCCCTCTGATAAAGTTATCAGAGGTAGTGATTATGAATAAGCTTAATATTATCTAAGTTAGAAAGTGGGAGATAACCTATGAGCTAGTCAAAGCTTTACATAATCTGTCATAAGGTATCAAAGCATGCTTAAACGATGTTATCTTAAGCAATGTTATCATGAATGCTACATAGTTAATTTTCATGATATGTTTCTATTTGGGAATGTACCTTAGCATTGGGAATGTTCTGCCTTCTTCAAATAGGGGGAGATTGTTGGGAAATTGACCCTCAATGTTCCCTTAATTTGAAGAGGACTCACACTCAATACTAAGTACAAGTTGTATTTGATGAACCCTATTTCTATCTCATAAGCATGCAGGGTTAGGACATAACAAGGTGCAGGGGTTGTTCAGTTTGATACTGACAAAACAGCTGAGACAAGCTCTTAGTCTCAGCTGAACTGCTGAGACAAGGCCAGGAGCCGCTGAGAAGGTGTCTGGGCCAGCTGAGCTGCAGATAAAAGAAAACCGCTGAGACAGCTGTCTGTCTCAGCGGATCCGATGGAACGGGATAGAAGAAAACCGCTGAGACGGCTGACCATCTCAGCCCAACCGCTGAAACAGTTCAAAGTTGATCTGGTGGGTTCTGCTTTTGGCGCAAGCTGCAGGAATGCATTGTGGGGACCACCAATCACTCTCATACCTGACAGGAGGTCAGCTAAGAGCTGTTGAAGATCATAGATGTATAAAAGAAGATGTTAGGGCAACTTCGGAAGGGATGGTTGAGTGCTTAACAATTACTGTTCCATTGTCGGCCAAGAAGTTCTTCTCATTCTCCTCCTGCTCACTGAACAAGCAAGAAGAATCTGAGAGATAAAGTTAGCTCCTTTGCAAGAAGGATCAAGGTGATCTTCCACCCTTCAACTGAAGAGGAAGATCAAGTTGTAGCTGCCATCAACATTACCAGCTACAAGATAGCACAAGCTGTGCAGAAACTACATGAGACATCTTTACTGTGGTGTCAGCTGTAGTAAGTTCAAACACTCTTTTACTGTAGGGCATTCTACCTGAGTTTGTTGGACCAGTTGGTCTGAGAAGGTAGGAACCTGCGGGTTCTGAGTTGTAGGGCTTAACAGCCTGAGGTGTAGGGCTGAAGGCCTGAGCTGTAGGAGGAGGATTCCTCTGAGTTGTAGGACCTGCTGAGGTCTGAGATGTTGGATCACGGGCTGATCTGAGTTGTAGGACTGTTTAGCCTGAGATTATAGGACCAGCTATGGTCTGAGTTATAGGATCAGTGGCTGATCTGAGGTAGGGCTGCAGAGCCTGAGGTAGGGTTTGGGAAAACCTGAGAGATCCTGAGGGATCTGAGTTGTAAACTCTTGGAGCTAAGATTGGAGGAGTTGACCCTTTCTAACACACTATTAGGAGGGTGAAGGGGGAAAGTGGACTACCCATAGACACACTGTCTTGGGGAACCACTATAGATGCTTGTGTGTTTTCTGGTTTGCTTGATTAGTTGCTTAGTATAATCTTAGCTAGCTATATCATCTTAGTAAAAGTCAAAAGACCTATTCACCCCCCCTCTAGGTGATTTAGACTACTTCTTTTATAAACTTACAAAGAGTTCTAGTGCGAGTGCGTGCTTGAATTGGACGGAGGTGCAATACGACCTCGCGGACAGAATATGACAGGCCCTGGAGCTTGATTCGAGCATGCAACGCTATTTGGCGGAGTCTGAAGTTGGGTCTGCTGCAGAGTTTATGTTGGACGATGGTCTGATGTGGAAAGACGGTCGGTTGTGCGTCCCAAATGTGGGTAAATTGCGAGAAGAATTGATGTATGAAGCACATTTTTCAAAGTACTCAATTCACCCGGGAAGCACAAAGATGTACCAAGACATGAAAAAGCTGTTTTGGTGGCCAGGTCTGAAGAATGACATCGCCTTGTACGTGGCAAAATGCAAAACTTGCGCACTTGTGAAGGCGGAATGTCAGAAACCCGGTGAGTTCCTGAAGTCGTTGTCAGTACCGGAATGGAAATTTGACGATATTTCTATGGATTTCGTGCACGGTTTGCCGAGATCTCAGAGTGGGAATGATGCCGTATGGGTGATCGTGGATCGCTTGACGAAGGTAGCCCACTTTATTCCAAACCGGAGGGACGATTCAGTTGAAAGGTTGGCAAAGCTATATGTTGATAGCATTGTACGATTGCACGGTGTGCCCCGTAGCATCGTCAGTGACCGAGATGGACGCTTTACTTCAAAGGATTGGAGGCTAATCCACCAGCTGTTGGGTACAAAGTTGAAGTTTAGTACTGCCTTCCACCCTCAAATGGATGGACAGACTGAACGTACGAATAGAACTCTGGAGGACATGCTCCGTATGTGCGTCCTGGATTTCGGTAAGAAGTGGGAAGATCATCTTTTCATGATCGAGTTCGCTTATAATAACAGCTACCAGGCAAGTATAAAGATGACACCCTTCGAGGCCCTCTATGGTAGAGCTTGCTGCACTCCCTTAGCTTGGGCGGAGACAGGTGAGACGAAGCTGTTTAAGCAGAAGGAAGTCGAAGATGCAAATTCGACTATTCAAACAATCCAGGAGAGATTGTTGATTGCACAAGATAGGCAGGCGAAATACTACAACGCCAAGCACAGAAATGTTGAGTTCGCCGTGGACGACTGGGTTTACCTAAAGATCAAACCTTTCAAGGGTGTGTCCAGGATTCGGCGCTTGAAAAAGCTGAGTCCGAGGTACCTTGGACTGTTTGAGATTCTGGAGCGTGTTGGCGAAGTTGCCTATCGGCTCGCTCTTTCGACAGAGTTGAGCGGACTACATGATGTGTTTCACATCTCTGTGCTGCGGAAAGCTGTGGCAGAGCCTAGCCAAGTCCTGGTAAAGAATCAGGTGTCTGTCGATGATGATATGAAGACGTTGGTCTCGCCTATTTGCATCGAAGACACTAATGTCAGGCAGTTGCGAAATAAAATGATCCGAATGGTCAAAGTCCGATGGAACAACTGCGGTCGTGAGGAGCTTTCATGGGAACGTGAGCAAACCATGCGGGATGAATTCCCCAAATTGTTCCGTTGAGGTACAAGTTATGTTTTGTATCTTTTGTTTCATTGCACTGTTAAAATTTCGGGATGAAATTTCTTAAAGGAGGGGAGTTTTGTAACACCTCAATTTCCAGTGCACTGAAATCAGCAAGTTGTGGTCTTAAAGTTAACGCCAGCGTTAGGGCTAACGCTAGGCGTTAGCCTAGGACTTAGTGTCGGCAGTTTCTCGGGAAATCAAAACAAGAGAATTACATTTCTCGAGAAATCAAAACAAGAGAATTACATTTCTCGAGAAATCAAAGCAAGAGAATTGCATTCTCGAGAAATCAAAAGGCTGAAGACTAACGCCAGCGTTAAGACTAACGCCCGGCGTTAGCCCTAGACGTTCGTCGAACGCGGCTTTCTAAATGTTCGTCGAATGCAGCCAGCCGTTCGTCGAACGTAGTCAGCCGTTCGTCGAACGCAGCTTTCTAGTCGTTCGTCGAACGCAGCCAGTCGTTCGTCGAACGCAGCTTTGTAACCGTTCGTCGAACGCAGCTTTCTAGCCGTTCATCGAACGCAGCTTTCTAGCCGTTCGTCGAATGCAGCCAGCCGTTCGTCGAATGCAGGCTTCAGGCGGTTCGTCGAATGCAGGCTATAGAGAGTTCGTCGAACGCAGGCTGTAGAGAGTTCGTCGAACGCAGCTTTAAAGAGTTGATCGAACGTCGATCGTCGAACGCCGTCGAGCCTTAAGCGGCTGTGGATAACTTCAGCCACCGCCTTAAGGGCTAACGCCCGGCGTTAGGTGCTAACGTCGACGTTAGCTAAGAAAATATAAAAGGCAGCCAAATTCAGTTTCCCTTATCATTTTCTGATTCCAAGCTCGTTCCAAAGGCAGAGAACTTGGGATTTCTGAAGGAAGGAGGTCTTTTTGGGCTAGCCTTTTGCTTGTGTTGAGAGCAAATTCGTGGGGGAGATTGCTTGCGTGTTTGCCATCACCGATCCAGTGGAGAGGAAGCTGTTTCAAAAGAGTCCAGCCGAGTTCCTCTCAGATCTATGGCACCGAAACGAGCGCCGAGGGTAACGATTCTCCTCCTTCATCTCTAGACACAATCGTCCTTAGATTTGCATAGTAGTAGGCAGATTTCCACTAATGAGTGGATAGATTTCTGCTGATAGGTCGATGTTATCTCTGTAGAAATTGCATATAGAGTCCGGAATGATAGTACGGACATAGGCATACTGTGTGAAGCCCATCTGGACAGGTTGGTCTGGATTGGTGATGTTGATATACTATATTGCATTCTGGAGAAGACTCAGCGTATGTTTTCGGGTTCTGTGTGATGTGTTGTGCTGCAGGGAGTCCAGGAGGTTACCCTTAGGAAATACCCAAAAAGGGCTAACATAAATGTGTTCTGTTGGCTAGCGCCCGACGCTAGTGCCAGTGATCCCTGAGATTGCTTAGGGAACTTGAAAATGGCCCCTGAGGCTGAAGAGATGACCCTGTGTGGTTAATGGTTGATGGGCACAAGGGGAAGCTAAACCTGTGTCAGGCTTAGGTGAATCCTGACATTTATGAGCGCAGGCACAAGCTGAACCGAACCTGGGGTAAGCATAGTTGAATCCTGCCATCTAGCTCATAATGTTCATCCAAGTTGAAAAAGGACTTGTGGATGTCATGCCGTGAGTGCACAAGGCGTGTGACTTGACGTCATCGTGTGCTGAATATTTTTATGCGGTGCTTAGACGCACCTGTGAAATATATATATTGCTATTGCTTGCTTGCAGGGAAGGAGCACCGCCGCCCCGAGCATGGGGGCGGGGTCGTTATATTCTGGGTCAGCTAAAGCTGACTGGTTACTTCTTTTCCCACCATTTGGTGGATTTGTTTCTACAGGTCTTGGCGATACTAGCGGGAAATAGTGGGCTGAAGTCCCTGCTGTTGTGTTGAGCTGGCCCTCGAAGGCCAAGTTTTTATTTTTACGATTTTCACGTGTGGCTGGCCTGCGTGCCGATGTTTGTAAGCCACCTAGTAGATGTAAACATTGTAAGAAACAAACTATGTTGTAATGTCATTCCTAGTCGCAAATGTGGACATGTGTTGAACTTGTTTTCCTTGAATAAATTAAATGCTTTCGTTGTACGACTATGTTTGCTGAGATAGTTATGTTCTTAGCTGTTTAAAACTAATTACGTAACACGCTCGTCTGTTCGTTTCATATGGCGTGGGGTCCCGGCCGGACCTACTGCTATATTCTATGTAACAGGGAGGGTGTTACACTTTCTACCATCATCTTGTTGAATCTGATGGCGCCATTAGAGGGGGGGGGGGGGTGAATAAGGGGTTTACTTTTTTAAGATAAACTGACAGATTTTAATGAAACAGAAAACTTTTTAGCACTATTGCTAACGCCTGGTGTTGACTAGTTAACGCCTGGCGTTATCCCTCCAGAAAATATTTTGGCAGAAATAAACAAAGTGATTTTACTTGCACAATCTCAAATGAAATACAATTCCAGAAAACAGAGATAATGAAAATGAATATTATATTTCAAAATGAATTACAAAGATAATATTTCAATAACGCTTGAAATAGAGGCGACAAGATAAAAATCACTCTTTGTTCTTTCACCGGTCCTTCTCCCAAGGACCAGTTGGCTATTGCCTATCTATCCCCAGATAAAATCCTCTAGCCACCCCCTAGATCTATCCTAGAACTAGTCGGAACGCACAAGGCGGCGAATTTCCCTCTAAACCAAACAAGGCCTAGTCGCCACACGCAAGGCGGCGATTTCACTACGGTTACAAGTAAATGAAAAGATAAAGATAAAAATCAGAATAAAAGACTCCATATATTGAAGAGCGCTGAAGGAGATGTTGAAGACACGCTTTGATCATCATCGGAGTTGAAGCGAGCGTCCTTCTTCAAATTGACCGTTGCAAATCTCCTTCTCACTCTTGTTCCTCAATGGTGGTGTTGGGAGTTCTCTCTGAATTTGGGGATGAAAATGCTCTCTCAGAAGATTGGAGTGAAGGCTTGAAGGAATTATGTTTTGAGCAACGAACTCCGGTCTTTAAATAGACACTGGAGCTAATGCCTGGCGTTAGCGTTAACGCCAGTGTTAAGCATCGTGTCTGGCAGTTGCTGAAGTAGTGCAAAACATCGGGATCGTGGTAGATCGTGGAACGAATTTTCGTCGAACGAAATTCGTCGAACGGAATCTCATTTCGTCGAACTCAATTTCGTCGAACACATTTAGTCGTGCGGCAGCTCATTCGTCAAACATCTAATGCCCAACGTTAAGTCCTAACGCCTGGCGTTGTCTCTGGCTTCTCGACGGATTCCTTCTCAACGAGTGCAAAAGTTTCATCAAAATCTACCCCTTCGATTTGTGAATAACCTTGTGCAACAAGTCTTGCTTTATTCCTTGTTATCCTAGAGTCACCATCTAATTTATTTTTGAAAATCCATTTGACTCTGATAACCAGATGATTAGATGGCCTCTCAACTAAATTCCAAACCTTATTACGTTCAAATTGATTTAATTCATCATTCATAGCTATAAACCAAAATTCATCATTTAAAGCGGTTGAAACATTTTTTGGTTCTATTTCGGATGTAAAACAAATGTTTGAAAAAGATTAATGTAAAGAAGAACGAGTACTTACCCCTTTTGATGGTTCTCCTATCACAAGCTCCCTTGGATGATCCTTTAAAAATTGTAGCACATTTAGAGGAACATATTCTACTTATTCTTCTTCTTTCTCCTCTTCTTTTTCTCCAATTAATTCATCATCCTCATGCTCCACAGAGGGAAGGGATTTCTATAACCCATAATTCATCGAGATCAGAAATGCACGAGGACAACACAGAAGACCTCCCCCACCTGGGCGAGTACAGAAGAACTCCCCCACCTGGGCGAGTACAGAAGACATCCCCCACCTGGGCGAGTACTGAAGACCTCCCCCCACCTGGGTGAGTACAGAAGTCCTCCCCCACCTAGGCGAGTACAGAAGACCTCCCCCACCTGGGCGAGTACAGAAGACATCCCCCACCTGGGCGAGTACAGAATACCTCCCCCACCTGGGCGAGTACAGAATACCTCCCCCACCTGGGCTAGTACCAAATGGGAGAGTACAGAATACCTCCCCCACCTGGGCGAGTACAGAAGACATCCCCCACCTTGGCGAGTACCGAAGACCTCTCCCCACCTGGGCGAGTACAGAAGGCCTCCCCCACATGGGCGAGTACAGAAGACCTCTCCCACCTGGGCGAGTACAGAAGACATCCCCCACCTGGGCGAGTACAGATTTTCACCCCATCAAAATGCGGGAGCCGCTATCTGCAGCCCATTTCAGAAGGCAGGAGCAGCTATTCGCAGTCCATTTGGATTTGCCTATAAATAGGACCCCAAGGCACAAGTAGAAGTCACCTTCACCCCCCTTATGGTGGGCAAGTACTTTGCCTACCTCTCTTGTGCCAAGCTCAGCATTGGCTTTAGGAGAGGAAGTTCCTATAGACTTCCGGGTATGTGGCGGGACCTACTCGCTGCAGCATGCGGGTCTTGTTTATAGGCAGGTTGGAGTGGTTTTTTATGTTATCTAGTTCCTTATCACCTTGTCTCACGTGGGTCAATCACTAAACAAGTAGCCTCTTGTAACATACTCAATCCTTCTAGACCCCTAGTTGGTATTAGGGCATGGGTGGTGTGCAGAGTGGCCACTAAGGCCCTTTGATCAAGTGGAGTGTGCTAAGTGCACACCAAGGGCACAAAAACTAACATAGTCCAATGTCACTCCCTTAGGCCAATTGACCCTCAATTCACCAAATTGACCTCCCCCATACCACCCTAACCACTAAGGAAGACCATAAACATGGAAATTGCACTTGGGTGGGACCCAATTGCATGAATTTGGTCAAAGTCAAATATTGGTCAGCATTAACCAAACTAAGTCAATTAGGGTTCATTTTACCCTAGATGTTCAAATTAACCTTACCACCACACTCTAAACACGTTAAGGAACTCATTGGACCTGAGACCCCCATCCCTTGGTCAATCCGTTGACCAATTTGACCAAGGTCAACTCTAGCTTAATTTAGGTCAAAATCACACCTTAAGGCTAATTTAGCCCAAATGGGGCCCCACCATGGACCAACCAATGTTGGGTGAAGTTAAGGGATCCATGACCCCCAAGTGGGGTCAACCCACTCACCTTGTTGACCAAAGTCAACCCTAGGTCAATCATGGTCAATATAGCCCAAAATAAGTGACTTAGCCCTCATACACTTGAACTAAGCTCAAACCAAGTGACCCCACCAAATATCTTCATCAAATTAATACCCTATGGCACCTAGTTATGAAAGGCAAAGGTCACATGTGTGCATGATTCATTAAAAAGCAAAAGGAAGAGAGAGAGTAAGGGGACAAAAGAGAAAGCAAAAGATTGACCACCTTTTCACCCAAGCCAATCACTCTTGGGGCTTGGGAAATGTCCTGGCTGATTGCTGGAGGAGCATACGGTAGCAGGGGGTGGCAGCCATGGTGATAACCATGCAAACTCGTGAGCACCTAAGTTCAAAACCGGGTTTACACTCCTCCCCATCCCATTCAATCCATCCCATTAGCCTCAGAGCGATGAGAGCAGTCGAAATCAGCTACTGGAGCGGGGAGATTGGTGGAGAATCGCGGCTGTGAGCAGGATCGCCGGAGCAAGGAGAAACCATGGCCAACCTCCACCGCCGCCGCCGCCGCCAAGCCCCCTTTAAAGTTTGTTTCTCCTCCTCTCCCTCTATGCTAGCTTCCTATCTCTTTAATTTGAAGGATAGGTCTCAATTGAGCCGAATCCAAAACCTCAAAACCATGGAAAAAATGTGATTTTCGGCCATGCTAGGATCGCCGGAAAATGCCTCCTCCGGCCGCCATGTCGCCGGGAAGTTGTAGCCCCGACCACCACGAAGGTGGTGGAGGTGGTGGCCGGCCGTGGTGGCCACCAGGTGGTCGGGAAAAGGAGGAGCAAGTTGGCCCAGCTCGGGCAAATCCCAGGCGTTTGCTGGAGGAAGAAGATGAAGGGGGAGGGTCGGATATGCTTTAAGATCCGTGCAGATCCTCTTTTCTTTATATTAATTTAATTCAAAGCTTGGATTTTCTGCCTCTATTTATCAGTCCACTTCAAATATTAATTAAGGCCTCTTAATGGCTGAATTAGAAAAGGTGCCCAACATGAAAGTTGTAGGCCTTGGTCTTGACTTTCATTAGGGCTTGAGTTCAGTTCATTTGGTGACCCGCAGCTCCCTGGGGAGTTGTTTTACTAGGACTGGTCCTACACTAGGTCAGTCCACTAAAATAATTACCTAGCCCAAACCCCTCAAGCTTTGAAGCTGAGCTTTTAACCATGGGTAGGTATACCCAAGTGGCACTCCCTGCCAAAGGACAGCCATTGATGGGCACATTTACAGAGGGTTTTTGTGGTAACTAGAGTTTTTTAATTATGTTGATTTTTGGAGCATATGATGTCCTAATGACACCAAACTTTGGTGGCATATACTTTAGTACATGAGTAGTTCCTGCCTAAATTTTCACTCCATTTGGAGTTGATTTGCTATGGAAAATGGGAAACCCTAAGGAGGGCCTTTAAGGGTCAAATTAGGGCTTAGGCCATTTTGAGGAGTTGAGTGAGTTAGCCTCCTCCACCTTGATGATTATGTAGGTATTGATATACAAATGCATGTGACACACCCTAATGGAGCCTTTGGAGCCATTAGGGTGGTGTGTCCTAAAACCCTAAGGGTAAACCCTTAAGGTTGCAATTTTGTGGCATGTGAAGGACATAGGACCAAATGTCCTTGCCTTGGCTCAGAACTTAGTATGCGTGTTATTAAGAGCATAAAATGGCTTAGTTAATTTAATGGGAATTTTAGAGTCATTTTGGTATTTTTCCTCTTTATAAATGAAATTGCCACTTTTCCTTGAATAAATAAAATGCATGGTCATATGACCTTGTAGGGCTTTGGAACTTTAGCAGTGGTTGTAATGGGATGAGAATAGGCTATGGTAATTTTAGTATGATTCATTGAAGTGTTATCCCTTGTGGAGGAATTTTTAAGTGCTTACTAGCTTAGAGGAATTTAATTATGAGAAATGTCAAATCATTGGGTAAAATTATGAAACTTGGTTATCTGTCATTTTATGTTGATACATGCCCATGATAAATATTTGGAAGCTTGTTGTACAACCCCCATATCCATCGAGTGGGGCCCAGCGTGGAGGGCCGCCGAGACGTGTCGACTAGACCCAAGGGGTCTTAAGACCTTTGGGTATCGCCCGACAAACCCCCGTAGCTCTCACCAGAAGAGGAGTAAGAGGCGAGAGGGGGAGGGGCGGTGCCCCCCTCTCGCCCTCGCCCAGCTAGAGGAGAGAGGGGAGGGGCGGGTGCCCTCCTTCTCGCCCTCGCCCAGCTAGGGGCGAGAGGGGAGGGCCGGGTGCCCCCCCTCTCGCCCTCGCCCAGCTAGGGGCGAGAGGGGAGGGGCGGGTGCCCCCCTCTCACCCTCGCCCAGCTAGAGGAGAGAGGGGAGGGGCGGGTGCCCTCCTTCTCGCCCTCGCCTAGCTAGGGGCGAGAGGGGAGGGGCGGGTGCCCCCCCTCTTGCCCTCGCCCAGCTAGGGGCGAGAGGGGAGGGGAGGGTGCCCTCCCTCTCGCCCAGCTAGGGGCGAGAGGGGAGGGGCGGGTGCCCCCCTCTCGCCCTCGCCCAGCTAGGGGCGAGAGGGGAGGGGCGGGTGCCCTCCCTCTCGCCCTCGCCCAGCTAGGGGCGAGAGGGGAGGGGCGGGTGCCCTCCCTCTCGCCCTCGCCCAGATAGGGGCGAGAGGGGAGGGGCGGGTGCCCCCCCTCTCGCCCTCGCCCAGCTAGGGGCGAGAGGGGAGGGGCGGGTGCCCTCCCTCTCGCCCAGCTAGGGGCGAGAGGAGGAGGGGCGGGTGCCCCCCCTCTCGCCCGCGCCCAGCTAGGGGCGAGAGGAGGAGGGGCGGGTGTCCCCCCTCTCGCCTTCGCCCAGCAAGGGGGCTCGTCGAGCCCCGCGAGGTACTCCTCTCGCCCAGGGGAGGCCCCTTCTCGTCCAGTTTTGGCTATTTGCAGTCCAGTTTTGGCTATTCGCAGTCCAGCAGTCTGCGTTTAGCGCTTCAGAACAGCGGGATTTGGCTATTTGCAGTCCAGTTTTGGCTATTCGCAGTCCAGATCCGAAAAACCTATAAATAGGACCAAGGGGGCACCATTGAGGGGATCTCATTCTAGGCTAGCTCTCTCCTCTTTCTCCCTCCCCAACAAGTCTCTCTATAGAGGGCGAGGAGAGGCTCCAGTGGTGCCCAAGCTTAGTAGTGGCTTGGGAGGGGAAGTTCCAAGGGAACTTCCGGGTATGTGGCGGGACCTCCCCACTAAGCCCTTGGTCTGTTTCCAAATCTAAGTGCTCTTGCCTAGACAGTTGGCTCGAGGGAAGTAGGTGTGAGACCACCCCTTCTTAGGGACCCCGAACTCCACAGAGACCAAGTCTTGTTCGCAAGATTTCAGTTTCAACATTTTGGTGCAGTGAGCGTGGAGAGTGGTCAGCACAGAAGTCCTTGAGCCAAATCTCATGGCAGGGGACCTCGGAGGAGGAGACGATGAGGGGTCTCACATCCCAAGTGAGGTGGTAGGAAGGGGAGAGTTCATGACGGCCATCAAGGGAATCATGGAGCTACTCCAAGGCATCTCCAGGGGAGGTGACTGCTCGGCTCCCTCCCCCCAGACACCGCCTTCTGGGTCGCAAGGAATGCTCACCCAGGGGGGGTCAGGAGTGCTCACCCACGGGGGGGGGGGGGGGGGGGGGGGGGGGGTAGGGATCGAGGCCACCCGTAAGGCAAGCCTCCACGCCGTATATCGACGCAGCATCGCTTCAACGTCACAGGACCCACCTCCCGAGGAGAAAATCACTTTCTCAAGTAGGGACATGCCAGATCACGAGGATCCATTCTGTGATGCGCTAGTCATTCAGACAGCCATCGAAGGTTACACTGTCTCTCGGATCCTCGTTGACAACGGGAGATCTGTCAACGTCATTTTCAAGAAGGCATTTGATGAGTTGAAGGTGGAGGCAAGGAGGGTGCTGGCCTCAGATGGGCCCTTGTTCGGATTCTCCGGAGAAAGGAAAGAGGTGGAGGGTGGAGTTGGACTCCAAGTGACGATGGGGGGAGGCTCAAGGAACTGTCGGTTCGTCATAGTTGACGCTCCTAGCAGTTACAATGCCATCTTCGGAAGACCCCTCATCAGCGCCTTCCGATGCGTACCATCATCCTTCCACCAATGCCTCAAGCTCAACGCTGGAGGAATCCAAGTCAGGATCCGCGGAGACCCCAGGATGGCGAGGCACTGCTACGTCACAGCCGTCAACAACATCTCTTGGCAAGCAGGGGCGGAGGAGATGGAGAAGATCATGGAAAGCATGAGCAGGATGGGAGTGGCAGGAGAAGAAGAGGAATGATCATCTCGCGCAAGCAGCTTGAGAGGCGAGTGTCATGGGGGGGTATGTTGTGTTTTTTGTTTTTTGTTGTTTTCCTTTGTAACAAGCTCTACCCCTCGCTAGTTAGGCCAGGAGGGTTTTGACAAGGGAAATCCCCCCATTAGATGGATGAGTTATTTTGCTTATATGATGAGTAAGTTGTTGCCGAGATGTCCTCCTCACTCCAGGCTCCCACTAGCTGGGTAGGTCGAATGATCCTCGGAAGGAAAAGCTTGCCATCGAGATGTCCTCCTCACTCCAGGCTCTCACTAGCTGGGTGGGTCGAATGATCCTCGGATGGGTAAGTTCAACGCCGAGATGTCCTCCTCACTCCAGGCTCTCACTAGCTGGGTGGGTCGAATGATCCTCGGGAAGAATAGCTTGCCATCGAGATGTCCTCCTCACTCCAGGCTCTCATTAGCTGGGTGGGTCGAATGATCCTCGGATGGGTAAGTTCAACGCCGAGATGTCCTCCTCACTCCAGGCTCTCACTAGCTGGGTGGGTCGAATGATCCTCGGAAGGAAGAGCTTGCCATCGAGATGTCCTCCTCACTCCAGGCTCTCACTAGCTGGGTGGGTCGAATGATCCTCGGATGGGTAAGTTCGACGCCGAGATGTCCTCCTCACTCCAGGCTCTCATTAGCTGGGTGGGTCGAATGATCCTCGGATGGGTAAGTTCACTGCCGAGATGTCCTCCTCACTCCAGGCTCCCACTAGCTGGGTGGGTCGAATGATCCTCGGAAGGAAAAGCTTGCCATCGAGATGTCCTCCTCACTCCAGGCTCTCACTAGCTGGGTGGGTCGAATGATCCTCGGATGGGTAAGTTCAACGCCGAGATGTCCTCCTCACTCCAGGCTCTCACTAGCTGGGTGGGTCGAATGATCCTCGGGAAGAAGAGCTTGCCATCGAGATGTCCTCCTCACTCCAGGCTCTCACTAGCTGGGTGGGTCGAATGATCCTCGGATGGGTAAGTTCAACGCCGAGATGTCCTCCTCACTCCAGGCTCCCACTAGCTGGGTGGGTCGAATGATCCTCGGAAGGAAAAGCTTGCCATCGAGATGTCCTCCTCATTCCAGGCTCTGACTAGCTGGGTGGGTCAAATGATCCTCGGATGGGTAAGTTCAACGCCGAGATGTCCTCCTCACTCCAGGCTCTCACTAGCTGGGTGGGTCGAATGATCCTCGGGAAGAAGAGCTTGCCATCGAGATGTCCTCCTCACTCCAGGCTCTCATTAGCTGGGTGGGTCGAATGATCCTCGGATGGGTAAGTTCAACGCCGAGATGTCCTCCTCACTCCAGGCTCTCACTAGCTGGGTGGGTCGAATGATCCTCGGAAGGAAGAGCTTGCCATCGAGATATCCTCCTCACTCCAGGCTCTCACTAGCTGGGTGGGTCGAATGATCCTCGGATGGGTAAGTTCGACGCCGAGATGTCCTCCTCACTCCAGGCTCTCATTAGCTAGGTGGGTCGAATGATCCTCGGATGGGTAAGTTCACTGCCGAGATGTCCTCCTCACTCCAGGCTCTCACTAGCTGCGTGGGTCGAATGATCCTCGGAAGGAAAAGCTTGCCATCGAGATGTCCTCCTCACTCCAGGCTCTCACTAGCTGGGTGGGTCGAATGATCCTCGGATGGGTAAGTTCAACGCCGAGATGTCCTCCTCACTCCAGGCTCTCACTAGCTGGGTGGGTCGAATGATCCTCGGGAAGAAGAGCTTGCCATCGAGATGTCCTCCTCACTCCAGGCTCTCATTAGCTGGGTGGGTCGAATGATCCTCGGATGGGTAAGTTCAACGCCGAGATGTCCTCCTCACTCCAGGCTCTCACTAGCTGGGTGGGTCGAATGATCCTCGGAATGAAGAGCTTGACATCGAGATGTCCTCCTCACTCCAGGCTCTCACTAGCTGGGTGGGTCGAATGATCCTCGGATGGGTAAGTTCAACGCCGAGATGTCCTCCTCACTACAGGCTCTCACTAGCTGGGTGGGTCGAATGATCCTCAGAAGGAAAAGCTTGCCATCGAGATGTCCTCCTCACTCCAGGCTCTCATTAGCTGGGTGGGTCGAATGATCCTCGGATGGGTAAGTTCAACGCCGAGATGTCCTCCTCACTCCAGGCTCTCACTAGCTGGGTGGGTCGAATGATCCTCAGGAGCGAGGTTCTGCCCCCCCTCGATGGATATTTGGGCTTGGACTTTTCTTTCCGAGGTTGTACCAACCTCGCAAAGAGCGGGGATTGTGTACAACCCCCATATCCATCGAGTGGGGCCCAGCGTGGAGGGCCGCCGAGACGTGTCGACTAGACCCAAGGGGTCTTAAGACCTTTGTGTATCGCCCGACAAACCCCCGTAGCTCTCACCAGAAGAGGAGTAAGAGGCGAGAGGGGGAGGGGCGGGTGCCCCCCTCTCGCCCTCGCCCAGCTAGAGGAGAGAGGGGAGGGGCGGGTGCCCTCCTTCTCGCCCTCGCCCAGCTAGGGGCGAGAGGGGAGGGGCGGGTGCCCCCCTCTCGCCCTCGCCCAGCTAGGGTCGAGAGGGGAGGGGCGGGTGCCCCCCTCTCGCCCTCGCCCAGCTAGAGGAGAGAGGGGAGGGGCGGGTGCCCTCCTTCTCGCCCTCGCCCAGCTAGGGGCGTGTGGGGAGGGGCGGGTGCCCCCCCTCTCGCCCTCGCCCAGCTAGGGGCGAGAGGGGAGGGGCGGGTGCCCTCCCTCTCGCCCAGCTAGGGGCGAGAGGGGAGGGGCGGGTGCCCCCCTCTCACCCTCTCCCAGCTAGGGGCAAGAGGGGAGGGGCGGGTGCCCTCCCTCTCGCCCTCGCCCAGCTAGGGGCGAGAGGGGAGGGGCGGGTGCCCTCCCTCTCGCCCTCGCCCAGCTAGGGGCGAGAGGGGAGGGGCGGGTGCCCCCCCTCTCGCCCTCGCCCAGCTAGGGGCGAGAGGGGAGGGGCGGGTGCCCTCCCTCTCGCCCAGCTAGGGGCGAGAGGAGGAGGGGCGGGTGCCCCCCCTCTCGCCCGCGCCCAGCTAGGGGCGAGAGGAGGAGGGGCGGGTGTCCCCCCTCTCGCCTTCGCCCAGCAAAGGGGCTCGTCGAGCCCCGCGAGGTACTCCTCTCGCCTAGGGGAGGCCCCTTCTCGTCCAGTTTTGGCTATTTGCAGTCCAGTTTTGGCTATTCGCAGTCCAGCAGTCTGCGTTTAGCGCTTCAGAACAGCGAGATTTGGCTATTTGCAGTCCAGTTTTGGCTATTCGCAGTCCAGATCCGAAAAACCTATAAATAGGACCAAGGGGGCACCATTGAGGGGATCTCATTCTAGGCTAGCTCTCTCCTCTTTCTCCCTCCCCAACAAGTCTCTCTATATAGGGCGAGGAGAGGCTCCAGTGGTGCCCAAGCTTAGTAGTGGCTTGGGAGGGGAAGTTCCAAGGGAACTTCCGGGTATGTGGCGGGACCTCCCCACTAAGCCCTTGGTCCGTTTCCAAATCTAAGTGCTCTTTCCTAGAGATTTGGCTCGAGGGAAGTAGGTGTGAGACCACCCCTTCTTAGGGACCCCGAACTCCACAGAGACCAAGTCTTGTTCGCAAGATTTCGGTTTCAACACTTGTAGATTTGTATTTCTTGTACCTCATGTAGAAATTGGTATTTACAACACTTGGAAGTTAAATCATTTTAAAATGTCAAATCATATGGTAATGACACAATCCTTTGACAGAGGACTCTATATCCCAATCTGGACACTTGGTAATTTTTGTAGAATTTTCAGATGAGAAATACTATTTTTTCATAATTATAGTGGCATTTTGGTAATTATACAACTATGATGATTTAGTAGGCCAAATGACATCCTAGGGTCATGGAACTCAGTGAACTGCCTTGATATGGGATATTACCTTACTGATAATTTCCATGTAGCATGTAGAAGCATTTTGAGGGTAGTTCATGTGTAATTTGACTTAAGGCATGAACTACTTTAAATCATAATAAATAACAATTAATATGGAAAATTATGGAAATTAGAACATACCTTATTAAGGTTATTGTAAGCCTAGTATAATTATACCAGACCTTGGTGATGAGTTTTTAGAAGGATTCCCTTATGAGGTTTGAGGTTAGTTCAACTTAGTGGTCTGCGATTAGTAAAAATAGAATTTTGAATTTTATACAATTCAGACCCCTAATTAGTGTTTAGAAGTTATATTGGGAGCCTAAGATAATAATACCAGACCTTGTTGATGAGTTTTTAGAAGGATTCCCTTATGAGGTTTGAGGTTAGTTCAACTTAGTGGCTGCGATTAGTAAAAACAGAATTTTGAATTTTAGACAATTCAGACCCTTAAGTAGTGTTTAGAAGTTATATTGGGAACCTAGGATAATAATACCAGACCTTGGTGATGAGTTTTTAGAAGGATTCCCTTATGAGGTTTGAGGTTAGTTCAACTTAGTGGTCTGCGATTAGTAAAAATAGAATTTTGAATTTTAAACTATTCAGACCCCTAAGTAGTGTTTAGATCTTATATCCATTCAGTATTTGAGTGATAACTCACAATGATTCAAGGAGGGTCAAACCTAGGGTTAGCAGTGAGTTTGTGCTAGGGTTAGTGTATGAGGTATGGAGGTACGTCCAACCCAATTGGGTGGGACGGGTGTTGAGCTAAGTCACTTTAAGTATATGAAATAATGAGGGGTGAAGCAATTGTTAATCACCAACTAATGTAATTGTCTTGAGGAGGATGGTGGGGTTGAGCCCATTGAATCCGTAGTACCGTTGGGAACCCCTTTACGGGGTACACCGCGGGAAGTCCAAGATTCACCCTAATATAACACTAACTAAATTGTAGGCAAGAGTAGCCTAAGTAGGTCTGCAAACTAGCATGGATCTCCTTCGGGAAGGAGATGGGTTGGATCAACTTGTGTGTTAGTCCCTGAGCCGGAAGCTCGGGTGGACTTGTTAACACCTGTTACTTATTCAAATAGTGGCGAGTCTTTGGTACTAGGCTAGTCGTGTCACCGACGGTAGTACGTTGACTCAGAGGAGGGTGAGGTTTAAAGGGCCGGTAAGTTTGAGTACCGCGGTCTGGAGGACAATCCCTAATAACCCACCCCGACCTTAAAGTTTGGTGGATTCCAGCAAGAGTACGCAGGAGCTCCGCTGTTGTGTTCTTAGCGTTGAGGCGTACATGAGGTCTAGGCTTGGTAGTGACCATACCCGCCTAGGATGTGGAGTGCCCGATCCACTGCCACCGTGAGCCACGATGGTCGGTACCCGAAAGATTGGATTCCTTTAAAACAAATTGGGAACTATAAAGGTCTGTGCGCATAGAGTCGTGTGGGTGAGTCACATTGCATAAACACATTAAGTCATCATAAGCATCGCATAGCATAACATACACATTAGCAAACCCCCATCATATAAATTAGTATGGGCTCTTTTATATGATGGGTTACCTGGACATCTTAACTTATATGTCGTATGGGCGTTCATATAAGTTTTGGTACGAATCTGTGATGGTAGATTAGTTTTACTTACTGCATTTTTATTACTAGTTTACTTCATGCTCTACTTTATTGTCATTTATTTGCACTATACTGCTAGCTAGTTTTACTGCTTTTCCTATACTTGCTAGATTAGAGCCATGTCACCTCTTTCCTTGTTTACCCCTTGTTGTCCTCCGCTTCTTCCTCAGGCTCGGTTCCTAGGAGTCGTGGAGGGAGGCGAGGACAAAATAACTTAGTCTTTATGACTAACGGTCGATTGTGACTGCAGGAGTCCGAGGAGACGGAGTTGTCCCGCGCGCAGCTGGACGAGATGGCAGGACCTGAGCAGCGGATGCAGCGTGCTACCACGACTCCACAGGTTGATGATTTGATAGTTAGATTTTAGTATTTGAGAGTTTTGTAGTTTCCGCTTATTGTAGAGAGAGAGAGAGTACTCATTTTGGATATGTATCGGGATTAAGCCCCTTTTGCTTGTTCTGTCTCTTTTTGGACATTCCTGTTTCATTATATATCTATATGATGTTGTGACATGTGGACATGCCCTTAATTCTGTACTTGCTTTTGGCATATATTTACTTATGATCGTATAGCCGGCAGTGTCGGTGCTGAGCGGGGTTAGCCAACCCGAGTGTTGGTGACACAGCAAGGCAGCGATTCTGGGCGAAGATCCACCTCATCCGTGCGATGCGGGAGAGGTTCGAGTTTTCATGCACCCGAACGGGTTTTGAGAAAAGAGATCTTACACCTCTGGTCACCCCCAAGTCTCGAACAGTTGGACTGGTATCCGGGTTCTAACATTTTTAGTGCGGTGAGCGTGGACTGTGACCGGAGTAAGAAACTTTAGTGCGAGACCTCAAGGTGAGCCTTGATGAGAAGGCAGCGAGGAGAGTGATGGCGCAAATCTTAGCACACCGCTATAGGCGGTAGTAAGACTGTGGCACAAAACTGCAGTGTACCGATTGTTCAAGTAATATAAAACGAGGAGTAATCCCCGAGTATCGAATCTCTCAAGGAACACAGTAAGGTGGAGTTTACTATTGAGGCAGGACTTGAGATCGAAGTCCTTTGGTCGGATGGATGCGGAACGGGGGATTTGGTTTGTGGAAAATAAAGAGAAAATATTACACTACTCCTATGCAATGCCGCTATGCAATGCTTCGCTTGGCGGGATGGAGACTAGGAAGGCCTTGAGCGCACTGCGTCGCAAGGGCGGATGGACGAGTAGGCAAGCGAAATCGAACTATGCAGGCCTTGAGCGCGCTGCTTCGTAGGGCGAGTGGATTACATGGGCCGCTATGCCACGCTTCGCTAGGCGGATGGACGAGTAGGCAAACAGAGTGAGTGTCGTAAGCACCTCTTCGACAAGCATGCCACTAGCAATTGCTAGTGCGGCAACGAACGCGACGACGGGATGGATGATGGAATGGGGCGCACCTCAAGCAACATAAACATAAAATGACATCACATAGACATGAAATCAAGAAATATAACCAAGTTTATGCACTCTACTTCATCATAATAGTGAGATCTACACATATACCCAACAATAAGAGAAGAACAAGGCAAGAAATCGACTGAATCTGAAGGCTCGTCGAGGAGTCACAGTTGGAATCGCTAGGTTGTCAATCCGCATCCAAGCTCGGTCCTCAACTACGTCCGGGGTAGAGAGAGCTGTCACGACTCTCCAATGAGCCCGTCTTCTTCGTCTCACGATCCGGTAAAGGTTGCAAACTTCCTCTTGCTTGATGGCAATGGCGGCTAAATCTTCCTTCGAAGCTCTAGGATGAAGGAGGAGGCCGAGATGATCTCTGGGATCAAGATTGGCATGAAGAACAAGCCCGAAGCACCTCCTGAAGGTGAGCGGCGATGGACGACGAAAAGGGCGCGGAGCTGGAGCTCTGGGAGCGGGAAAAACGATCGATCTAGAATAGGGCGAGACCTGCGGCTTAAATAGAAATTCTGTCAGAAAATGGTCACGCACGGTCGAACGCACGACCATGCGCAGACCGTGCGTTATTAAATGATAAAACTTGACTTGGGGAAGATGCTGCGCCACCCGTGTGAATTGCTCACGCACGATCAACACCGCCCGTGCGTACAAACGCACGGGCAAAATCCGACGCTCTGAAATCAAGAATACACAGGTCGACCGTGCGTTTTACTCACGCACGGGCAAACCGCCCGTGCGTCAAAATGCTCGAGTAAACTCCGACGCTCCGTTTTCTGCCCAGACACAAACGCACGACCGCAACCGACCGTGCGTCAAGGAAACGCATGACCATGCGATATGCACAGACATTACTTCTGGCGAAAACGGGACGAACCAACCACCTGCATACAAGATACAATGGCTGGGAATACACATCCAGCATCAGAAAAACATAGAAGAAGGGAAGGGGAGCACCAAGTGCTTGCCCCCAACAGCAAGGAGCGCAATTGCACACCGGAATGGGCTTACATGTGCACTAGGAGTGGAATAATAGACGGCTATTAAATATAAATGAAAACAAGCCTAAAGTGTGGTGCAAAGACTAGTAAATTGGCCCAAATGAGTCCGAAAATATGTATATAATTGGGACTCATCACACCTCCAGACTTACCTGTTTGCACGTCCCGAGCAAACAAATCCGGCGGAGTAGGAAAAACATAGCTAACCAAAAAATTGCAAACATGGAATAGAATGCGAAGTTTCATACTAGTGTGCATAGAAGTTCATAAGAAGAAGTTTTTACATATGCTAGCTACTTTATAAAAGTGTAAATGCGTAAAAAGGAATTTATTTTTACTCAAAAATGGAATGTTGGTGAATCTCGTGGTTACGCGTAGTACGAAAGTAGCAAGTCGCGATGGTGAATGTTACCCAAGACCGAAACTCAGAATTATCTCCGTTGAAATCCATCAACGTCGAGAACCATAAGCTCGCCCGGTCACACTCTCTCCACGTCGCTAGTGAACTCACAAGACGAATCGATAGGACTTTAGGTGTACACGAGGCTTAGGTTACGATTTGGAATGCAAAGATAAACATGATGGCTAATCGCAACCCAAGAGAGCTCACAAAAGTGCTAATTCAAAGCTGCTACAATAATACACGTGTAACACACCCCCAGACTTGACTTTGAAACCGGGTGTGCACACGGCCTACAACAATCAATACTATTTAGATGTTTCAATTAAAACGCTGGGGGTATACATCCATTTTTTCTTTGCTTTTCTTTTTCGTTTCTTTTCATCCCCAGATCTAATACCACAATTTTCAGCACATAGACATTTTTAAAACTTCCACATCAACACTGAAGTTTCGCATCACCGCACCGCATTGGAAAATTACAATTCATAAATGCTTTTAGCTTACTTTTTGGTTGCGATAATTGGATTAGCTTTTAGGCCTTGGTGAAGTATGGTGGAGCTGAATCAAAAGATCGGGTAGGCACAAAATGGGCTAGCAATGGTTAGTGTATAGGAATGGTAAAACAAGGCTCAAGCTTGCCAAATAGATGGCCTACGTCACGCTCAACATGCAAATCATTCGCACCCATGCTTCGAGAGTCGCTTGGGGCAAGTTCTTAGCCCCCGAGAAAGGTAATCCTTCCTCCCGACTCGAGCAACACGAACCTCGTGCTCGCCTACACACAATACCATGCTACCACTAGATTCGACCACATTCACCATTTTGAGTAAAATAAATTAAAATCTACGCAAATCTACTAATTATAAATTAGAAGCATAAATAAAAACTAATTCTACTCAAATTCCTAGGCAAGACATGAGTATTTAACTAGAGCACTACAAGAGTCAATATTCCACTCCATCTTACAGTTATTTTGGCTAATACAACACTTCCTACATCACATCCAAGAATTGAATATACGGGTGCATACAAACAAGCGAGTGCGCGCTAAAGTGGGTGTAGTGGTGTGCGGTGAAAATGAACAAATAAAATAACTGAAACAAAATAATTCTAGCATGCTATGCAAAAGTGCACGTGAGTGGGCACATATAGCGGCTTTCCCCCAGACTTAATCTAAGCAATTGACACAAATGACGTAACCATGAAAATTAAATAAAAAACTAGGAGAAGAAACGTTACCCATGCTCAGAAATGAGCATACCAGAAGATTGGCGTTAGTACAAAGAATCCACTCCCATATCCGCCAAACAAGAAAATCGTCGCGCACCTGCAGGAAAAAGACTCCATGCGCAAAGTATATATGTAAAACTAAACTATTAGCATGCTAGAGAAAAATAAAAGCAACAAAAGCTTGGGTTGTCTCCCAGCAGCGCTTTTGTTTATCGTCCTTAAGCTGGACTTAATACCCGTATTATGCAGTTTAATAACATTTTCTAAACATAGAAGAGATAATAATAAAGTCTACTTATTATTATTACACATATATCAAAGAAATCAACTATACGTTGATTTAAAGTAGTAACTAGAAATGAATGAAATGGGTCCGAAGACCCAGCAGTAGGGGTAGAAAGAAGGATTTATCCTCCATCCCCAAATCTCTTTCTTTTTCGCCTTCTTCTTCTCTTCCGACATTAGCTCAGGATATGAATATCTTTTGCCTCCCTGCAGCCAATCCTTCAAGGGAAGCATCATCACTGCACTGTATTTCCCCTGCCAGTATTGGTTCTCATCATTACCCAAAAATGTGTCAACATACTCAAAATCCTGCATGGATGGAAAAGAATAAGCATTAAAAATATCAGGAAGAGGAGATAGAGGTGGATCAGCAGTGGAGGGCATTTCAGATTCAGCTTCCAAAAGATTTACCACTACTGAATCCACCTGCATGTGTTCAGGCCAAGAAGGATGTTCAGGAAACAAAATAGAAGAAAGACATAAATAATCTGTAATTATGGGAGTGATCCCGGTTTCACTCCCGGCAGGATCCAAGGATAGATCACTATCATCATCGTAAATATCATAGCAAGGGGAACTTGAGAACTCAGGGGCCTCAGTGGTGGTTTGGACGTACCCGTCTCATGAAGAAGTGCAAACCTCCTCATCAGAGAGAGTATCCTCCTCATCCCACTGAGGTGCGCCATCGTGTTCAAAGTATTCACTCTCCCCTTCAGGGAAAATGACATCCTCATCCCACTTTGGAGCACCCTCCGAGTCAGAAGCATCACCCCACTCCTTTACTTCGATAGGATCATAAAAAATGTGTGTGGAAAAATCTTGCACAGAAACTGGAGGAACAAAAAGATTTGGTTCCTCCGCAAAAAGATCTGCTAAAGCCTCCCCGATGGAAAGAATACTTTCCATATCCCACTCAGGAGCATCTAGGAGATCGCATTCCTCTCCTTGTTGGCCAACAGATGAGTGATCATCATCACTAGGAGTGAAGCCATACACAGGGAGTGAGGAGTCCATGCACGAGATAGACTCAGGGACAGAGGGCACGATTGCCTCCATGTGTAAAGAATGTGTGGTAGAAACAATGTCGTCATGAGTGGAGGAGAAACGGTTAGGATTGAAAAGACTAGGACAGTCCTTCAATTCATGACCCTCTCCTCGACACAACAAGCAAACAACGTTCCTACACTGCCTAGCATTTAACTCCTTCATTTGGTCTATATAATAGACCATCATGTCGTAAGTGCCAGGAGAAATATCCCTTGAGGACATTTTCAACAATAAAAGCAGATATAATGAAACTAAAATTCTTTGCAAGGAAATTTACACAGACAAATAACACTACTTGGATTAAACTTGCCTAAAACTTTAAAACAGGAGAGAAAGAAATAATAACAGACAATATATAATTAAAAAGCAAACAAAAACAATAAGGCGGCTATACACACTGGAAGAACAATTATCTCCCGGCTCTCCCTCTCAAGCAAACTCACACGTCTGTGTTCCCCGGCAATGGCGCCAAAAACTTGATGGCGCAAATCTTAGCACACCGCTATAGGCGGTAGTAAGACTGCGACACGAAACGGCAGTGTACCGATCGTTCAAGTAATATAAAACGAGGAGTAATCCCCGAGTATCGAATCTCTCAAGGAACACAGTAAGGTGGAGTTTACTATTGAGGCAGGACTTGAGATCGAAGTCCTTTGGTCGGATGGATGCGGAACGGGGGATTTGGTTTGTGGAAAATAAAGAGAAAATATTACACTACTCCTATGCAATGCCGCTATGCAATGCTTCACTTGGCGGGATGGAGACTAGGAAGGCCTTGAGCGCACTGCATCGCAAGGGCGGATGGACGAGTAGGCAAGCAGAATCGAACTATGCAGGCCTTGAGCGCGCTGCTTCGGTAGGGCGAGTGGATTACACGGGCCGCTATGCCACGTTTCACTAGGCGGATGGACGAGTAGGCAAACAGAGTGAGGGTCGTAAGCACCTCTTCGACAAGCACGCCACTAGCAATTGCTAGTGCGGCAACGAACGCGACGGCGGGATGGATGATGGAATGGGGCGCACCTCAAGCAACATAAACATAAAATGACATCACATAGACATGAAATCAAGAAATATAAACAAGTTTATGCACTCTACTTCATCATAATAGTGAGATCTACCCATATACACAACAATAAGAGAAGAACAAGGCAAGAAATTGACCGAATCCGAAGGCTCGTCAAGGAGTCACGGTTGGAATCGCTAGGTTTTCAATCCGCGTCCAAGCTCGGTCCTCAACTACGTTCGGGGTAGAGAGAGCTGTCACGACTCTCCAATGAGCCCGTCTTCTTCATCTCACGATTCGGTAAAGGTTGCAAACTTCCTCTTGCCTGATGGCAATGGCGGCTAAATCTTCCTTCGAAGCTCTAGGATGAAGGAGGAGGCCGAGATGATCTCCGGGCTCAAGATTGGCGTGAAGAACAAGCCCGAAGCACCTCCTAAAGGTGGGCGGCGATGGACGGCGAAAAGGGCGCGGAGCTGGAGCTCTAGGAGCGGGAAAAACGATCGATCTAGAATAGGGCGAGACCTGCGGCTTAAATAGAAATTCTGTCAGAAAATGGTCACGCATGGTCGAACGCACGACCGTGCGCAGACCGTGCATTATTAAATGATAAAACTTGACTTGG
This sequence comes from Dactylorhiza incarnata, assembly GCA_033032865.1. Classification (NCBI taxonomy): domain Eukaryota; kingdom Viridiplantae; phylum Streptophyta; class Magnoliopsida; order Asparagales; family Orchidaceae; genus Dactylorhiza; species Dactylorhiza incarnata. The sequence continues at coordinate 2,064,249 of JAWHQI010000255.1, read as the reverse complement.
GGAAGACGCTGCGCCGCCCATGCGAATTGCTCACGCACGATCAACACCGCCCGTGCGTACAAATGCACAGGCAAAATCCGACGCTATGAAATCAAGAATACACAGGTCGACCGTGCGTTTTACTCACGCACGGGCAAACCGCCCGTGCGTCAAAATGCTCGAGTAAACTCCGACGCTCCATTTTATGCCCAGACACAAATGCACGACCGTGCGATATGCACAGACAGTACTTCTGGGGAAAACGGGACGAACCTGCCACCTGCATACAAGATACAATGGCTGGGAATACACGTCCAGCATCAGAAAAACATAGAAGAAGGGAAGGGGAGCACCAAGTGCTTGCCCCCAACAGCAAGGAGCGCAATTGCACACCGGAATGAGCTTACATGTGCACTAAGAGTGGAATAATAGACGACTATTAAATATAAATGAAAACAAGCCTAAAGTGTGGTGCAAAGACTAGTAAATCGGCCCAAATGAGTCCGAAAATATGTATATAATTGGGACTCATCAGAGAGCACCTGGTCAGGCGAGTTCAAATTGAGGCGATTTCCAGCTCTGGAGAGCTCAATCAACTCGCAGTTGTTCTACTCGCAAATATTCTGCTCGCAGGTGTTCTACTCACCGATACTGCCTATAGGTGTTCCACTCACAGATACTGCCTACAGGTGTTCTACTCGCAGATACTCTGCCTATAGGTGTTCTACTCGCAGATATTCTGCTTGCATGTGTTCTACTGCCTACAGGTGTACCGATGCCCATGATCCTTCCTTTACCGTTGTCACCAAATGTCACCATCCCTCATTTCTTAATCTCAAGGCTAAGGAACTTTGCTTTGTTTCCCATCATGTGTTTGGAGCATCCCGAGTCCAAATACCACATGTCATGTTTGTCCTTAGCCTGCCAACATACCTAAACATGAGATGAGAGTAAAGATCCGGATACCCAAGAGGTTCCTCACATAGAATAGGTGGAAACCTTAGGCACCCAGATTTGCTTTATAGCACTGCGACCCTTTTTCTTACAAGAGTTTGAGGTGTGTCCAAATAAATGACATTTGACACACGCTATAAAAGGGGATGAGACCCTTTTTGAAGTTTTGAGTGAGCTCTTGCTAGAATATGAGGTAATATTTAAGTTTTTGAAATTATTATTACCAGAATTAATTTTTCTGGAATTATGTCTAACACCGGCTGTTTTACCCGGAAATCGGCGATCTCTACGAGCTAACATTTTCAGCTATCCCGGTATGTTTGGAGATCCGGGCCAATCTCTCTCCTCCTGGGTGGGTCTCGTCGAGCCCGAGCGGTCTCGCGCAGGAGGGAGGTCACCCCTTCCTGGGCGACCTCAAGCACATGGAGGTGCCCCTACCTGGGGGACCTTATGCAATGGGAGGTCGCCCCTTTCTGGGCGACCTCAAGCAAAGGGAGGTCGCCCCTTCCTGGGCGACCTCATGCAGTGGGAGGTCGCCCCTGTTGAAAATGTTGAAGTGGAAGTTAGAGGGCTTTTGGACCTGGGCGGTCTGGGAGAAGGTCGGGCGGACTGGCGAGGTCGCGCGACCTGGCGGGTTGTCCGGGCGGTCTGGCTGGTATCAGCCTAGCTGCGGTCTCCTGGAATGACTGCTGGTATCTGGTCCAAGGCGGCAAGGTGGAGCCGCGCAGTCTGCCTCTGACCGCGTGGCGGGTTGTCCTCTTCTAGGCTGTGGCAGTCTGGTGTGACCGCACAGGGTAGTCCAGGTTCTCTGGTAGTATTCGCGGACTAAGGAAATTAGTCGCACGGTCTCAGTGCGCAGTCTCAGGAGGAGGCTGGTATGCGAGCTGATTGCTGTTCGCGGTCTCAGGAGGAGATCGGCATGCGGACAGGAGTTCGCGATCTGATGGCGAACTGGCTGTGTTCGCGGTCTTGGGCGAACACAGGTGGTGAACAGCTTCGGGCGGTCTGGCGAGCTCCTTGTGGAGTCGCGGTCTGCTGTGAGAGTGGCGGTCTCTCATGGTCGATGTTGAAGCTGGTGTGTTCACCAAAATGAAGCAGGAGTCCTGTTGCTGATCGCGCGGGTTGACCGGTCTGGTCGCGCGGTCTGGAGGGTGGTGATCCTATCTCATAGGGTGGTGACTGGATCAGGTCCCGCGCCTATAAATAGGAGCCACTGTAGCAGCATAAAGAGAGACACCAAGTGTAAGCTGAGTCCGGCTTGTTCCTGCGGTCTGTTTTATTCTGACCGTGCGGTCTGCTGATTGAATTCCTTTTGTGTAGCTTCTGCGGATAGTGCGGGCAACAGCGTTCACCTCTTCCTCTGAAAGTGTTCGGGCGGTCTACGACTTGGAGTTGTGGTGCTGGAGTTCGGGAGAATCAGGAGGTCGGAAGAAGTGGGCGGCTTGATCAGCGAGTTGGTGGGGTTCTGTGATCGTCAAGTCGCTGCGGTCTGGCAGTGTGTTGAAGTCGCAGGGAGGTCGCGCTGTCTGGAGCGGTCTCAGTTATTTGCATTTCCTTGTTTTTCCCTTTTTTGGTGTTTGTGCTGGCGAAATCATGTCTCGCCAAGCATGTCTTGCCCTGTAATGAAGTTTTATGCTATCAATAAAGATCACATATTTTCCTGAAGATTGTTTCTGGTTGCTTTGGCTAGTATCTCTTAGTTGCATAATCGATTCCTGCTTGCTCTCACAAGGTCCTTAGAGAAATTTTCACATGGTATCAGAGCTAGGTTGGAGTGGATAGAGCAGGTTGCAACTTAGAGTAGCCATCGCCTTTGTGAAGGAGGAACCAGTGGAGAGCAATGGAAGGTGGATATTCAAGAGGTCTTGGTATTGAGATGCTTACATCGACTAGCTTCAAAAAGTGGAAGTCGTGTATGCAGAGCTATCTTCTGGGTGAGGACCTATGGGAAGTTGTTGGAGGAAATGAGACAGAAGAGGTGAAGGCAACGGAAGCTGGTGATAACGGTCCGGCTGTAAGGGCATGGAGGAAGACCAATGCCAAGGCCGAGTTCACCTTAAAGCGTGCTATTTCACCTGATCTCTTTGATCACATCTTAGGGTGTGGATCGGCTGCAGAGATCTGGAGATCCCTGGATGGGCTGTTTAACAAGAAGAATGTAGCAAGACTACAGTTCTTGGAGAATGAGCTGGCAAGGTCGGCTCAGGGTGATCTATCTATCTCAAACTTCTTTCTGAAGATGAAGAACTTGTGTGCTGAAATCTCAGCACTGGATCCTGATGAGCCTATCTTTGAGGCGAAGCTGAAGAGGCACATCATCCGCGGCTTGCGGAAGGAATATGTTGCCTTTGTAACGTCGGTACAGGGATAGGCAAATCAGCCGTCTCTGTTGGAGCTGGAGAACTTGCTTGCTTCGCAAGAAAGCTTGGCAAGACAGATGGCTGGGTTGTCAGTGACTGGGGGAGATGGCGAAGTGCTCTTCTCGGGGAAGAAGAAGAAGTGGGATAAGAAGAAGAAGACCACCGGAGGTTTTGGGCCTTCAAATTCTGGGCAGCAGGAAAGGGGATATGCTCCCAAGGCTGACGGGAAGAAGAAGGGAGAAGGTCCGAAGTGCTACAAGTGTGGCAAGTTTGGCCACATCAGGAAAGATTGCAGAGTGGTCACTCAAGCAGGGCATACTGCGGAGAAGGAGGAAGCTGAGGTCAGACATATAGATGGAGGATGGGGAGGAGCCTTCTCGGCTTCTGTTGGAGCTTCGGCTCCTATCAACTATCTGGAGGACTGGATCGTGGACTCGGGGTGTGGTCATCACCTCACCGGAGACGGGACCAAGCTTTCTTCTGCACAACCCTAAACAGGTAACAATGCTATCATTACTGCTGATAATACTGTGCATCCAATAGAGAAGGTGGGGGTTGTTTCTGTTGGAGCATGCGTTTCGCACTCCTCCGGTTTGATAATAACAAAGTCCTGTTTGTATTTGATTCTATTTTTATCAATAGTGTGCAGATAACAGGTATGAGATGTTCACATTTCTGCTGGAGCTAAAATTGAATGTGGGAAAATTTCACTGTCGGAAAATTCCGACAGCCACTGTCGCCCAGGCGACAGCAGAGAAGCTACAACTACTTCCCTCCACGGCAGATCAATGAAAGGCAGTTTTGCGCTGTCGGAAATCCGACAGCGATGTCGCCCAGGCGACAGCTCGGCGGTTACAACAACTGCCCACGACTCCACCCACGACCGGCAGTTTTGCGCTGTCGGAAATCCGACATCGATGTCGCCCAGGCGACAGCTCAGCGGTTACAATAACTGCCCAAGACTCCATCCACGACGGCACTCCAGCGGCAGTTTTGCGCTGTCAGAAAATTCCGACAGTCACTGTCGCCCAGGCGACAGTGAATTTCTATAAATTGGTTCCTTTGGTTCGTGCATTCCAAGCTTTTGAAAATTCCAGTCCCTTCCTGAGTGCATACGAACCAGAGAGCTCCAGAACCTCCTCAACTCCCATTTGTGCAAAGAAGGATTGAAGATTGAAGACGAGATCGGGCGCGCTTCTACATCATCAATCATCTCGAGGCTTCAACAATCCATTCAGAGATCTGATTTTCTAGGGAGTTGTTCTTTTCATATTGTATTTTCATTCACATATTTTTCATTTTGTATTGGTAGAGAAATCGTCGTCTAGCGTGCGACGTCTAAGTCCTTGCGCGGCTTAGGGGAAAATCGCTTCCTTGTGCGGAGCGTCCAAGTCCTTGCGTGGCTTGGTAGGAAATCGTGGCCTTGTGTGCTACATCTAGATCTTGGGAAGATCTAGAGGATAGGCTTGGGCTTGGTCTTGGGAGAGACAAGCGATAGCCTTCCGATCCTTGGGAGAAGGATTGGTAAACCAAAATTGTAGAATTTTTAGTAAATATAATTGTGCCTTGATCTTAAGCATTGTTAAGATCAATTTTATTGTACTCAAATTTCATGATTAATATAATTATGTCTCTTTCCTTAATTATATATTTGATGGCATAATCTTTATCTTAGAAATTTGTGTTTTGATTTAATACTAAAATTGCATTGGTTTGAAAGTGTTTAGAAGTAATTTTATAGTAAAGTAAAATCTCTTTAAAAAAATTACTAAGTAAAAATTTAATTTTTAAACACACCCTTATTCACCCCCCCTCTAAGGGCATTATACGATCCAACAAGTGGTATCAGAGGGAGGTTACTCCAAAACTGTTTTACCACCGGGAGTAATGGCGCACAACGATCACGCGTTCGTTGAGGGGCAAGGAATTAGTAGGCCACCACTTTTTACGGGCACAGACTATAATTATTGGAAAACACGTATGCGTTGTTTTCTAATTGCGCTAGATATAGAAGTCTGGAATATGGTAGAATCTAGTTACACTTCTCCAACAATTGTTGTAGGAGATGTAACTATGGATAAGCCCAAAGATAAGTGGGATGATAATGACAAATTAAGATGTAAGAACAATGCAAAAGCCATGAATGCTTTATTCTGCGCACTAGATCGCACTGAATTTAATAGAGTTTGTGCTTTTTATTCTGCATTTGAAATTTGGAATTTATTAGAAATCACTCATGAAGTTACTTCGCAGGTAAAGGACTCAAAGCTATTTCAACTGGAATCTGAATTTGAAAGGTTCAAAATGGAGGTAGATGAAGAGATTGATACAATGTACACACGATTTACAAAAATCGAGAACGACTCAAAGGTGCTAGGAAAGGTGTTCTCAAATGGAGATTTGGTAAGGAAAATCTTAAGATCACTTCCCCCGAAGTTTAATCCTAAAGTGACTGCAATTTCCGAGTCACATGATCTTAAGACCTTACAATTGGAGAGCCTCATTGGGAACTTGAAAACTCATGAAGTTGAATTAAAAATTCAACAACAAGAGTATATGGAGCCAAGGAAGAAGGGATTGGCTCTAAGATCAAAGAAGGAAGAAACTAGTGATTCTGAGGAGGATGAAGAAGATGAGGAAAGTTTATTTGTTAAAAAATTTAGAAAATTTATGAAAAATCCGGAGAGAAGGAATTCGTTTAAGAAGTATTTTAAGAAGGAAACCTTTAGGAAGAAAAAAGGAAAGGAAGGCGATGAGGAGGAAGAGAGACCGCCACCGGAGTGCTATCACTGCAAGAAGTTAGGACACATTCGAAGCAAGTGTCCAAAGTACTTGAAAGAACTTAAAGAAAAGAAGCACAAAGGGTCGAAGAAGGTGTTGAAGGCGGAAACCTGGGATGATACTACGTCTGAGGATGCAAGCAGTTCCGACTCAAGTAAAGAAGAGGAGGCCAACATATGCTTAATGGGAAAGAGCGTCATATCTGATGACGAATGCAGTGTCCAAAGCGACACTGAGGTAACTCCTCCAACCTATGATGAATTATTTTCTGAATTTTTAAAGACTTGCAAATTTTTTGAAAAAAGTTTAAAAGATAATGATCTTCTAAAATCTGAAAATGGAATTTTACTTAAAGAAAACAAAAAGTTGTTAAATGAAATTAAGACTATTGGAAAAAGAGATATTTCTTGCCAAGAGTGTGATCACTTTTTGGGAAGAATTAATGAACTTGAAGAATCTCTTTCCAAATCTCATTCTACAATAAAAGTACTTACTAAAAAGAATGAGATTTTAGAGAGAGATCTGAAATCTTCAATTTCCAAAGTCCATGAGGGAAAGAAATCTTTTGAACGTAGATGCGTAAATCTAGTATCCGAGAATACAAAAATGAGAAACCAGATTCATGACTTAATACTAGCCATGAAAATTTTTGGAATGGGCCGAAGATCACTGGATATGATCTTAGGATACCAACGCCATGGATCTGGAAGGTTTGGACTCGGATACACGTCTGGAAGCTATCGCCCAGCGACAACCACTGTCGCCAGCGACAGTGAAAAGTCCAGAAAATTTGTTTTAAAAAATTCTAAAATTAATGAATCATCAAATACTGCATCCTCATCCAGTAAAAGTCCAGAAAAGTTATACTCTTCTAAATACATTACTTGTGCCAAATGCAATAGATTTGGTCACACTACGGACTCTTGCTGGAAGGAGGGAAAAAGCAAAATTAAACAAATCTGGGTGCCTAAGGCTTCTACCTATACTATGGGTGGAACCACTTGGGTAACCAGATCTTTACTCACCTCTTCTTTCTAGGTGTGTTGGCAGGCTAAGGACAAAGAAGACGTGTGGTACTTGGACTCGGGTTGTTCAAAGCACATGACGGGCAATAAAGAGAAGTTCCTTAGCCTGGAGATGAAGAAAGGAGGAGTTGTTACATTCGGTGACAATGGAAAAGGAAAACTCATCGGCATCGGTGTTGTGGGTAACGAAAATTTTTCAATTTCAAATGTTTTATTTGTAGAAGGATTAAAGCATAATTTGATTTCCATTAGTCAATTATGTGATAAGGGTTTGAATGTTTTATTTGAATCTTCTACAAATTTGTGCAAAATTATTAATTCCAAAACAAATGAAATTGTTTTTACCGCACCTAGATGTCATAATGTATATATGATTAAATTTCTTGATTTTTCAAATTCTACTTTGAAATGTTTTCTATCAAAAAATGATGAATTAGATTTATGTCATAGGCGACTTGGACATGCTAGTGCCAAGTTAATTTCAAAACTTTCAAAAGATAAATTAATTAAAGGTTTACCTTTGCTAAATGGAAATTTATCTTCTTCACTGTGTGCCTTGCCAAAAAGGAAAATTTTCAAAATCATCTTTCAAAAGTAAAACATTATTTCTACCACTAGGCCACTTCAATTAATACATATGGACTTATTTGGGCCAATTGGAATTTCTAGCATAGGAGGTAGAAAATACACATTTGTTTTGATTGATGATTATTCTCGTTTTTGTTGGACTTTATTTCTAACCTCCAAATCCGAAGCATTTTCAGAATTTTCAAAATTAGGTTTGCGTATCCAAAATGAATTTGAGTTAAAAATTAAACGCATACGATCGGATCATGGGGGAGAATTTGAAAATGAAAAGTTTATTTCTTTTTGTATGGAGTTAGGAATTAAACATGAATTTTCCGCTCCACGCACACCACAGCAAAATGGTGTAGTGGAAAGGAAAAATAGAACTCTTCAAGAGTTAGCCCGTACAATGTTATCTGAATTTAAATTACCAAAATCTTTTTGGGCTGAAGCGGTTAGCACGACTTGTTATGTAATTAATAGAGTAATGCTTCGCCCTATTTTAAAATTAACTCCTTATGAATTAATATTTAGTAAACAACCAAATGTTTCTTATTTCAAAGTTTTTGGTTGTAAATGTTTTATTTTGAATTCTAAAGATTCCTTAGGAAAATTTGATGAAAAATGTGATGAAGGTATTTTTATTGGCTATTCTTCAACTAGTAGAGCTTATAGAATTTTTAATAAAAGAACAAAAATAGTTGAAGAATCTATTCATGTTAGGTTTGATGAGTTTGCTTCATGTGTAGAAAAGAAAATTACAGGAAAAGAAGATGAACTCCTTCCCACGATGGAGAATGATGAAGAAGAACTTGGAGAAAATGAAGAAGAAATTGGAGAAGAAAGAGAAGAAGAAAGAGGAGAAGAAGATAGAGAAGAAGAAGAAGAAAGAGAAGGATATGTGCCTTCAAGTGATTTGAAATTCTCAAAGGATCATCCAAAGGAGCTTATCATTGGAGATCCGCAAAAAGGGGTTAGTACTCGTTCATCGCTACATGTTTGATTTTCAAACCTTTGTTTTGTTTCTGAAATAGAACCAAAAGATGTTTCCACCGCTTTAAATGATGAATTTTGGTTTTTAGCTATGAATGAAGAACTTAATCAATTTGAACGTAATAAGGTTTGGAATCTTGTAGAACGACCCAAAAATCGTCCTGTAGTTGGTGTTAAGTGGATTTTCAAAAATAAAATGGATAATGAATATAGAATTGTTAGAAATAAAGACAGATTAGTTGCAAAAGGTTATGCACAAATTGAAGGGGTAGATTTTGATGAAACTTTTGCACCCGTAGCAAGATTAGAAGCGGTTAGAATATTTCTTGCATTTGCTTGTTTTAAAAGATTTAAATTATATCAAATGGATGTCAAAACCGCATTTTTAAACGGGTATATAAAAGAAGAAGTTTATGTAGAACAACCCCCTGGCTTTATAAATGAGAAATATCCAAATTATGTTTATAAATTAGATAAAGCGCTTTATGGATTAAAACAAGCGCCTCGTGCTTGGTATGATCGATTAACTCAATATTTGTTAAAGCACGATTATAAAATTGGAAGTGCTGATTCTACACTCTTCATTAAGCAAATTGATCATGATTTAGTTATTTTACAAATTTATGTTGATGATATTATTTTTGGAGCCACTAATGAAGAGTTGTGTAATGAAGTAGTTCAAATTATGAAAAATGAATTTGAAATGAGTATGGTTGGAGAACTTTCATATTTTCTAGGTTTTCAAATTACACAAAAACATGATGGAATTTTTATATGTCAAACCAAATATATTCATGATATGTTAAAAAGATTTGGATTTGAAAACCTTAAGCATGCAAACACTCCTATGAGTACTTCACTAAAATTAGGAAAAGATGAAAGTGGTGTTTCAATTGAACAAACCCTTTATAGAAGTATGATAGGGTCTTTATTGTATTTAACCGCATCAAGACCTGATATTATGTTTGCCGTTTGTTTATGTGCTAGATTTCAAGCTAATCCTAAAGAGTCACATTTAAAAGCGGTGAAACGTATCTTTAGATATCTCATAGGCACATCAAAATTAGGTTTATGGTATCCTCATAATGATTCTTTTATTTTACATGGTTTTTCAGATTCGGATTATGCGGGATGTTCCTTAGATAGGAAAAGCACTAGTGGCACTTGTCACTTTATCGACCCTTCACTTATTTCATGGTCGAGTAGGAAACAGAATTCTGTTGCCCTCTCTACTACCGAGGCCGAATATATTGCACTAGGTAGTTGTTGTGCCCAAGCTCTTTGGATGTCACAAACATTAGACGATTTTGGCATGCAAAAAAGTAATGTAGAATTAAAGTGTGACAATAAAAGTGCTATAGACTTAACTAACAATCCCGTATTACATTCTAGATCTAAGCATATAGATGTCCGACATCATTTTATAAGGGATCATATTAAGAAGGGTAATATAAAAATCAACTTTATAGGCACAGAAAATCAACTAGCGGATATATTCACTAAGCCGTTACCGGATTCCCGTTTTTCTATGCTTAGGCTAGAATTGGGAATTCTAGACATTTCACAATGAATATATCACTATTTAAAGCCTATAATATTAAAAAAATTATTATCACAAAACATAAACAATGTACAAAGAAAAAGCCAAAATCTTAAAAATCAAAACATAAAATTTCAAAAGACTTAACAAAAATTCAACATCATTAATATTACATCAGTATTGTTCAAATAAAAACAGTAGAAACAACTTAAGGATCAAGTTCATTAAACAAAAGCAGAAATCTAAAGAAATTCACTGTCGCCCAGGCGACAGTGGATGTCGGAAATTTCCGACATCGCCCAGCAGCAGCAGCAACATAAAACTACTCTGAATCTTCATAACCAGCCCCGCTGCTCTCTGGACAATCTTCTGGAGGTCCTCGTCTCACAACTTTGCCACGGCGAGTCCGCCTCACCGATTGGCGTGGCGGTTCTTCGTCCAGAACTTGCCATTCGGCCTCTTCCTCCGGAGTTGGCTTTAACTTCAGACCTTTGACGAGAAACTTCATAAATTTCTGCATTCGACTACGGTCCTTCTTCACTTCCCTCTTGTGATCCTCTAATGAATCACGCAAATCATCAATGGACTCTCGTAGTGATCCTGCCCTAGAAATGGTCGGCTCTCTAATCTCAATCCCCGGATGAGCTTTTCTCTGCGGCTTCTTCACCTTCATTGAACCCGTATAATATATTTCCAGATAACAATCATCCAAATAAGCACCTTGCACTATCCATCCATACTTCTTATAGAGTACACGCTGTATTACCGCCCCCATTGACAGCGTATGAACCTTCACCCATCTTGGATGCTTTAATCTATACGCATACCTAATCTGGGAGAGTATGAAGTCCGCCACATCAAAAAGCTCATCCTCCATAATATAGTATGTAAAGAGAGTCAACTGAGCCGTAATACTTCTTGTGTCTCCACTCTTCAACATCACTGAATTCCTTAATATATCTTGGACTAAGAAAGCATCCGGAGTAAGTGACGTAACTTCAGTGGTAAGAGTCTTCTTTTGATTCCCATGTAAACTCATGTTTACAAGGGTCCAATCTCTATCCTTTCGATAATTCTCCACTATATCAGGCATATTCTCACTCATCACTAGTCCAAATTCCTCTCGTAGATCAACATGTGTTATTTCCACATGTTGACCTTGGATCCTTGATCTCACTCCTCCATCCAATTCAGTAAAATTTGGGTCTTCCAAATGGTTATAAAATTCACGAATGAAAAAGGAAGAAAACCCCTCTGGTGTGATTATTGAAATTATACCTGCGTTCGCAAGCCGATCATAGATATGATCGTGCTTTGGCGACTCAAATTCCACATACTTCGCTATTCCAACAATAGCCTTCTCCACCCCAGGAAAAACTTGATATGAACTACGTGCATCTTCCGAAGTACTCTTTCGAGCTTTGGAACTGGAAGCCATTCTGCAAATAACATACAAAATTTTTTTTGATTAAACATGGTATCATATTGTGCACTGGCACACTGTCGCCCAGGCGACAGTGACTGTCGGAATTTTCCGACAGCTCTCCAAGTGAACTTCTCTCGAAAATTTTTCCATACACTTCCAGATCTACTCAAAATCAATATTATTTCAACATCAAGTTTACAAAAAAATATATATTTGTTTTTCAAATCAACATATTCTACAAATCCTTTACTATTCATCATCTTCAACCCTTTACACTAAACTAGATCTACAAAAACCCTTTAGAAAATGAACAAATGGAACCCTTCATCACAAAAATCACAAAATCAAAAATTTTAACAAAGATCCAACAAGATCCACTTGTTTTTAAACTAGATCTACATTTTTTTTAAAAAAAAAATAAATAAAAAAAAAACTAAAAATCAAAAACCTACACCATTCATCAAAAATCAACATGAAAACTACATTTTCCTTCTTCTCTACTATCAAAATCACAAATCCCTAAAATTTTTTGAGTTAAATACACCAAAATCAAAAACCCATACCTTAGATCTAGGGATGTCGCCGACTTCCGACAGCCTTCCTCTCGTTTTTCACTCCAGGAAATGATGCACAATAGGGTTTGACTCGGTCCCCAGCCATATTTATATTTTTCACTGTCGCCCAGGCGACAGTGACTGTCGGAAATTTCCGACAGCTCCCATTTTGACAAAACTTCAATTTTAGGTCCCTTTGATGATCTACAATAGTTATATGTCATTATTAATGCTTCACCTCATGACTTGATGACAAACCATGTGCTATTTATTTAAAAAAATGACTTACATGTTTATATGATTTCATTTCCAAGCTATCATCGTATTGACACTTCTACTTAGTTGTTTAGACCATTGGAAATTGTTTTCGCATGCCTCTAAGTATGAGAAATTGTTTATCTATCATAATGAACTATCACGTTCACTTCTTTTGATCAATACATATGTCTACTTCTTTAATATATACATGGATCATATTTGCACATAATAAAATAGCACTTCTTAAATACAACTTTCACCCTTGATTTGTTAGCACAACAAAATTACACCATCTTTTGCGATTCAAGTGAATTCGGAGATCCTTGGTCAATTACAAAAAAAATATCAATATATCAACATTAAGATATCACATCTGTGATCAAAATTTTTTTTTTTAAAATAAAGACAAGGATACTCCACCAAGCACTACTTACCCTCCTGATAAGTCTTAATGAGCATTGTGAGGTTAAGCACCTTGGACAGAATTGTAAAGTGTCTTGTGCAAAAGAAAAATGGTTTTCTAATCATCTTGTGCTATATCTTCAAAGTCAAAGTTGACTTTATATGCTTTTATTATGTTCTACATTTCAATGATCATGTAAATTAAATAACTTCATATGTTTGATCTAAGTATCACATGTACAAATCATTATGTTATATAAATATTCATCTCATGAGAATTGGACCGAAAATATTCCATAATTCTATACACTATTGTGTCTTTCTATGATACTTTCAAATGATCTTACTCATGTTTCAGTTATTTTCTTTCATTACTTCATATGGCTTTATCGTCACTTCATGAGTTTATTCATACTATGGCATATTCCTATTATTTCATGGACTTCAATCATTTCCACAAAAAAGTGCTTCCGCTTACTCTTTCTTTCTATATCCTATATCTATTCCATTAAGAACAACTCTTTTCTCTAATATTAACTTTTGCTAATATCAAAAGGGGGAGAATTAAAAGTATAAAAAGAACAATCACAAATCTATTACACCTAAATATTCCACCTACACCATACATCATATATTTAGGGGGAGCATATATTTAGGGGGGAGCATATATTTAGGGGGAGCATTCATTTAGGGGGAGCTTTCATCTAGAGGTAGATTATTTATTTTTAAGAAAAATATATCATGTTATTTATTTTTAAGAAAAATATATCATGTTATTTTTTGTGCACACACCAAAGGTTAAAATCAAATCTAAATAGACATGATTTCTTTTTATACGGATTTGTTATTATCAAAAGGGGGAGATTGTTGGAGCATGCGTTTCTCACTCCTCCAGTTTGATAATAACAAAGTCCCATTTGTATTTGATTCTATTTTTATCAATAGTATGCAGATAACAGGTATGAGATGTTCACATTTCTGCTGGAGCTAAAATTGAATGTGGGAAAATTTCACTGTCGGAAAATTCCGACAGCCACTGTCGCCCAGGCGACAGCAGAGAAGCTACAACTACTTCCCTCCACGGCAGATCGATGAAAGGCAGTTTTGCGCTGTCGAAAATCCGACAGCGATGTCGCCCAGGCGACAGCTCGGCGGTTACAACAACTGCCCACGACTCCACCCACGACCGGCAGTTTTGCACTGTCGGAAATCCGACATCGATGTCGCCCAGGCGACAGCTCAGCGGTTACAACAACTGCCCACGACTCCATCCACGACGGCACTCCAGCGGCAGTTTTGCGCTGTCGGAAAATTCCGACAGTCACTGTCGCCCAGGCGACAGTGAATTTCTATAAATTGGTTCCTTTGGTTCGTGCATTCCAAGCTTTTGAAAATTCCAGTCCCTTCCTGAGTGCATACGAACCAGAGAGCTCCAGAACCTCCTCAACTCCCATTTGTGCAAAGAAGGATTGAAGATTGAAGACGAGATCGGGCGCGCTTCTACATCATCAATCATCTCGAGGCTTCAACAATCCGTTCAGAGATCTGATTTTCTAGGGAGTTGTTCTTTTCATATTGTATTTTCATTCACATATTTTTCATTTTGTATTGGTAGAGAAATCGTCGTCTAGCGTGCGGCGTCTAAGTCCTTGCGTGGCTTAGGGGAAAATCGCTTCCTTGTGCGGAGCGTCCAAGTCCTTGCGTGGCTTGGTAGGAAATCGTGGCCTTGTGTGCTACGTCTAGATCTTGGGAAGATCTAGAGGATAGGCTTGGGCTTGGTCTTGGGAGAGACAAGCGATAGCCTTCCGATCCTTGGGAGAAGGATTGGTAAACCAAAATTGTAGAATTTTTAGTAAATATAATTGTGCCTTGATCTTAAGCATTGTTAAGATCAATTTTATTGTACTCAAATTTCATGATTAATATAATTATGTCTCTTTCCTTAATTATATATTTGATGGCATAATCTTTATCTTAGAAATTTGTGTTTTGATTTAATACTAAAATTGCATTGGTTTGAAAGTGTTTAGAAGTAATTTTATAGTAAAGTAAAATCTCTTTAAAAAAATTACTAAGTAAAAATTTAATTTTTAAACACACCCTTATTCACCCCCCCTCTAAGGGCGTTATACGATCCAACAGTTTCTTTGGGCAGTGATAGAGGGCCACTTACTTTGAAGAGTGTCTATCATGTGCCCGGAATGAAGAAAAACCTCTTCTCCGTGACTAATGCTGTAGACGCTGGGTATCACGTTCTGTTCGGCCCAACAGAAGTGAAGTTTCTACGTAATGTTGAGGCCGTGAAGGCTGAGGTCGTTCATGTCGGGAGACGGGCAAAGGTCTTGTTCGTTTTATCGACAAGCTCCTACGTCGACAAGATGAAGACGAATGATGGTGCCGTTATATGGCATGAGAGGTTGGGGCATGTAGGGATGGACAAACTAAAAGCTATGGCGGTGAGAGGTCTGGTCAAGGGCCTGCCAAGTCTATCTTCCTACGGAGAAGGTCATGTTTGCGTGGGATGTCAGTTCGGCAAGTCTCATCGACTACCGTTTGACAAGTCGCAGACAAGGTGTAGTGTGCCGTTGGAGTGCATCCACGGTGACTTAATGGGACCGACTGCTACCCCAAGCCTCGGAGGCAGCAGGTATATGCTGGTGTTGATCGACGATTACACCAGATATGTCTGGGTTTATTTTCTAAAGGAGAAGGCGGAGGCGTTCGCCAAGTTTGTGGAGTTCAAGGAGCTCGCGGAAGGTCGGCTGGGACTGCGGGTGAAGAAGCTGAGGACTGACAACGGAGGGGAGTTCACCTCTAGTGAGTTCTCTAGTTTCTGCAGGAAGGCAGGCATCCGGAGGGAGCTTACTTGTGCGCATACTCCACAACAGAACGGAGTTGCGGAACGGAAGATCCATCATCTGACGGAGACCTGCAAGTGTTGGCTGCATGCCAAGAGTATCCCAAAGTCCTTCTGGGCGGAGGGAATGTCTTGTGCTGCTTACGTCATCAACCGGATGCCTCTTAGTCCCATCAACATGTTAACTCCGCATGAGATGATTTTCAAGGAGAAGCCAAGCGTGGCACACCTTAGAGTGTTTGGTTCCACCTGCTATGTGCATGTTCCAGATGCTCTTCGGACGAAGCTAGATGCGAAAGCAAGGAAGCTAGTCTTCGTGGGATACGATGAGCGGAAGAAATGATGGAAGTGCATGGACCCGGAGACGCGGAGATTTGTTGTATCTCGCAACGTTGTATTTGATGAGGTGACATCTTACAAGGGGTCTTCTGGAGTGGAACTACCAGAGAGTAGGGTGGAGGAGCCGGAGCAAGCAGTGGAAGATCTTCAGGTGGAGCTACCTGTATCACCAGGTGGTCCATCTCCTTCTAGTTCCGAGACGGGGGCTTCTGGTTCAG
Organism: Dactylorhiza incarnata; assembly: GCA_033032865.1. Classification (NCBI taxonomy): domain Eukaryota; kingdom Viridiplantae; phylum Streptophyta; class Magnoliopsida; order Asparagales; family Orchidaceae; genus Dactylorhiza; species Dactylorhiza incarnata. Next base: position 2,047,996 of record JAWHQI010000255.1, on the reverse strand, counting down.
GGAGCAGGGGGAGCATTGCTCCTAGCACGTCTGGAAGGGGAGCTAGGGAAGAAGCAGCTGAAGACAATGCGGTTCAGGGGAAGGAGCTGAGGAGGTCGAAGCGATCGATCGTTGCCCCTGATCGCTATACAGGAGGAAATGCAGTGAGCTTCGTCTCATGTTTCTTCGCTGGTCCCTTGGATGAGAGGGAGCCGTCGATCTTTGAGAAGGCCAAAGGCGTGAAGGAGTGGGACGTTGCGATGCAAGAAGAGATGGAAGCTCTCGAGAAGAATGAGACCTGGTCTCTTGTGCCCAAGCCCAAGGGCACCACTCCTGTGACATGCAAGTGGGTCTACAAGCTGAAGAAGAAAGATGACGGCAGTATCTAGCGGTACAAGGCTCGTCTTGTAGCTCGGGGGTTTTCGCAGCAATACGGTGAAGACTACGATGAGACATTCAGTCCTGTGGCAAAAATGACTTCAGTTCAATTCATCATTGCCTTGGCGGCGTTCAGTGGATGGAAGATCTGGCAGCTCGACGTCAAGAATGCCTTCTTGTACGGCGAGATTGACAAGGACATCTTCATGGCTCAGCCACCAGGTTTCGTGTCTGAAGATTTTCCGGAGCATGTCTGCAAGCTGAAGAAGGCCCTGTATGGGTTGAAGCAAGCTTCGAGGGCGTGGTACGGGAAGATCACAGAGTATCTCTTATTCTGTGGATTTGTTGCTTCAGACTCGGACTCAAGCTTGTTCGTCAAGAAGAGCGGGGAGCTTCAGGTCATCGTGCTACTGTACGTCGACGACATGATCGTGACGGGGAACTCAAAGGTGGAGGTAGCTAGGCTTCGGGCTGAGCTATCTATCAGGTTCGAGATGAAGGATCTGAGGAGCTTCACCATTTCCTTGGACTTGAGGTGCAGAGGAAGGAAGGTGGAGTGCTGGTGACCCAGGCTGGGTATGCGGAGCGGATCGTGGATCGATTCGGTATGAAGGAAGGGAAGTGCACCTCCACACCTCTGGAGAAGGCTATGAAGCTTCGGAAGGATGAGGGGAGGATTATGCAAGATCCGTTGGTGTTCCGAGCTCTGGTTGGGAGCTTGATCTATCTGACAATCACAAGGCCGGATATTGCATATGCGGTAGGCAGAGTGAGTCGGTATATGGCAGAGCCACGGGTACCTCATCTGCTAGCGGCCAAGAACATTTTGAAGTATGTCAAGGCGACCTCGGACTTGGGTCTCCTATACAGGAGGGATGCGGGCTTCGAGGTGCATGGATACATGGATGCTGATTACGAGGGAGATTCGGATGATCGGAAGTCAACATCTGGATTCGTCTTCATGGTGGGCCCTACGGCTATATCATGGTGCAGCAAGAAGCAGGATTCCGTATCGGTCTCCACCACAGAAGCGGAATACAAGGCTTCGGCCTTGGCAGCTCAGGAAGCCATCTGGCTTAGGAGGTTGGTGGGAGACGTCCACAAGGAGGTTCGGGAGCCGACTCTGCTATGCGGTGACAACGAGAGTGCTCTCAAACTGGTAACCAATCCAGTTTGTCACGCGAGGACCAAGCATATCGAGATTGAGCACCACTTCATACCGGAGAAGGTGCTGGAGGGATCTCTTTCGGTCGGGCATGTGCGGAGTGCGGACAATGTCGCAGACATCTTCACAAAGGCGCTGGCAAAGGGGCCGTTCACACGGCTAAGGGAGTTACTTGGACTGGTTTCAACTTCCCACTTCAAGGGGGAGTGTTGAAAATGTTGAAGTGGAAGTTAGAGGGCTTTTGGACCTGGGCGGTCTGGGAGAAGGTCGGGCGGACTGGCGAGGTCGTGCGACCTGGCGGGTTGTCCGGGCGGTCTGGCTGGTATCAGCCTAGCTGCGGTCTCCTGGAATGACTGCTGGTATCTGGTCCAAGGCGGCAAGGTGGAGCCGCGCGGTCTGCCTCTGACCGCGTGGCGGGTTGTCCTCTTCTAGGCTGTGGCGGTCTGGTGTGACCGCACAGGGTAGTCCAGGTTCTCTGGTAGTATTCGCGGACTAAGGAAATTAGTCGCACGGTCTCAGTGCGCAGTCTCAGGAAGAGGCTGGTATGCGAGCTGATTGCTGTTCGCGGTCTCAGGAGGAGATCGGCATGCGGACAGGAGTTCACGATCTGATGGCGAACTGGCTGTGTTCGCGGTCTTGGGCGAACACAGGTGGTGAACAGCTTCGGGCGGTCTGGCGAGCTCCTTGTGGAGTCGCGGTCTGCTGTGAGAGTGGCGGTCTCTCATGGTCGATGTTGAAGCTGGCGTGTTCACCAAAATGAAGCAGGAGTCCTGTTGCTGATCGCGCGGGTTGACCGGTCTGGTCGCGCGGTCTGGAGGGTGGTGATCCTATCTCATAGGGTGGTGACTGGATCAGGTCCCGCGCCTATAAATAGGAGCCACTGTAGCAGCATAAAGAGAGACACCAAGTGTAAGCTGAGTCCGGCTTGTTCCTGCGGTCTGTTTTATTCTGACTGTGCGGTCTGCTGATTGAATTCCTTTTGTGCAGCTTCTGCGGGTAGTGCGGGCAGCAGCGTTCACCTCTTCCTCTGAAAGTGTTCGGGCGGTCTACGGCTTGGAGTTGTGGTGCTGGAGTTCGGGAGAATCAGGAGGTCGGAAGAAGTGGGCGGCTTGATCAGCGAGTTGGTGGGGTTCTGTGATCGTCAAGTCGCTGCGGTCTGGCAGTGTGTTGAAGTCGCAGGGAGGTCGCGCGGTCTGGAGCGGTCTCAGTTATCTGCATTTCCTTGTTTTTCCCTTTTTTGGTTTTTGTGCTGGCGAAATCATGTCTCGCCAAGCATGTCTTGCCCTGTAATGAAGTTTTATGCTATCAATAAAGATCACATATTTGCCTGAAGATTGTTTCTGGTTGCTTTGGCTAGTATCTCTTAGTTGCATAATCGATTCCTGCTTGCTCTCACAAGGTCCTTAGAGAAATTTTCACAGCCCCTTCCTGGGCGACCTCAAGCAAAGGGAGGTCGCCCCTTCCTGGGCGACCTCATGCAAAGGGAGGTCGCCCCTTCCTGGGCGACCTCAAGCAAAGGGAGGTCGCCCCTTCCTGGGCAACCTCATGCAGTGGGAGGTCGCCCCTTCCTGGGCAACCTCATGCAATGGGAGGTCGCCCCTTCCCGGGCGACCTCATGCAAAGGGAGGTTGCCCCTCCCTGGGCGACCTCATGCGGTGGGAGGTCGCCCCTTCCTGGGCGACCTCAAGCAAAGGGAGGTCGCCCCTTCCTGGGTGACCTCATGCAGTGGGAGGTCGCCCCTTCCTGGGCGACCTCATGCAGTGGGAGGTCGCCCCTTCCTGGGCGACCTCATGCAGAGGGAGGTCGCCCCTTCCTGGGCGACCTCTTACAGAGGCAGGTCGCCCCTTCCTTGGCGACCTCATGCAGAGGCAGGTCGCCCCTTCCTGGGCGACCTCACAGGGAGGAGATTGCCCCTCCGGGGCGATCTCCCAAGGAGCAAGCCGCCCCTCCCGGGCGACCTCGCAGGGAGGAGATCGCCCCTCCTGGGCGATCTCAAAAGGGGTGATCGCTTCTCCTCGGCGACCTCAATTCGGAGGTTCTCGGTCCCGAACTGATTCTATTTTCTGTGAACTGTTCAGGTGATTCAGGCCCAGACGATCTCAGCGGTCTCAGCAGCAGGTCCAGACGATCTCAACAGGCCCAGAAGATCTCAACGGTCTCAGTAGCAGGTCCAGACGATCTCAGCGGTCTCAGCAGCGGTCTTAGGCGATCTCAGTAATTCCGGGCAGCCCGTTACCTTCCAGATCTGCCCGTTCGGGCAGACCCGCGCGCCTATAAATAGAGGGGTAGGGGTACCAGTTGGGGGACTTTTGGGAGAGCTTCCAGTTCCAGCCAATGGTTAGAGCGGTCTCAGTTTTGAGTGACCGCCGAGACCGCCTATCACCTTTCCGGAGACCTCTCTCTCTCCCTCGAGGCCCTTTTTCTCCAAGACTTATGCTGTTTTCTTTCACACTTTTCAATTATATTTTCAGCTGTAATTCAAGCTTTATATCAATAAAATTGTCCGTCCTTCAGCTCAAAGTAACCAGCCACCCAACAGTTTCACCCCCCATCCTTCATCTTGAGCGATTGTGGAATTGGTACCATTTTTGTTGCCAACACCGGCGTTAGGAGTTAACGCTTGGCGATAGCTTCCAGAACTATATCCAAGGCCAGATTTGGCACTCCCATGGCTTTGATTGGCCAAGATCATATCCAGAGATCATTGTCCAACTCCGAGTTTTTTAGTAGCCATATTTAAATCATGAATACGGGCTTTGAGAGCGGTGTTTTCCGTTACTAACATAACACACCAATTCACAAAGCTTTTCTTTCCATCCTCTATTTGAGAAAGAAAGGTTTTTAAAGTTCTTTCCAAATCCCCCTTCTCCTTAGTAAGAAGTTCAATAGTGGAGTGGGATTTAGAAAGAGCTTCTTCAAGTTCTTTCACTCTTGCCAAGGAGTGATTGCACTCTTGGCAAGATACTTTTTATTTCCCCAATTGTTTAGATAATTTTTTATTTTCTTTTAACAAAAGTTTATTTTCAGAATTTAGAAGATCAATATCTTTTAAACTTTTATAAAAAAATTTGCATGTTTGTAAATATTCAATATATAAATCATCATAAGAAGTAGGGAGAGTTACCTCAATGTCGCTTTGGACACTGCATTCATCTTCGGATATCTTGTTACTCTTTCCCATTAGGCACATGTTTGCCTCTTCTTCATCACTAGTGGATGAGCCGCTTGAATCCTCGGAGGAGGAGTCATCCCTTGTAGCCGCTTCTAGGACCTTCTTCTTCTCTTTTTCCTTGTGCCCTCTTTCTTTACGCTCTTTCAGATATTTTGCGCACTGGCTCCGGATGTGTCCGGTATTTCTACAATGATAGCACTCCGGTGGTGGTCGCTCATCATCGTCCTCGTCACTACCTCTTCCTTTCTTTGATGAAGATCCTTTCTTGATGAAGTATTTCCGAAAGGTATTTCTCCTTTCCGGATTCTTCATGAACCTTTTGAACTTTTTCACAAAGAGGCTTTCCTCATCCTCTTCATCATTATCTCCGTCTACCTCCTTCTTTGCCTTCAATGCTAAGGCCTTCTTCTTTGGCTCAATGATGTACTCTTGTTGTTGAATTTTGAGTTCAACCTCATGGGTCTTGAGGTTCCCAATAAGGCTCTCAATTTGGAGCTTCTTTAAGTCGTGCGACTCTGAGATAGCCGTCACCTTTGGATTGAACTTTGGAGTGAGAGATCTTAGAAATTTTCTCACCAAGTCGCCGTTGGAGAACACCTATCCAAGCACTTTTGAGTCGTTGATGATTTTGGTGAACCTTCTGTACATAGAATCCACGTCTTCATCCGTCTCCATCCAGAATTTCTCATACTCGGATTTAAGTTGGAAGAGCTTTGAATCCTTCACCTGCGATGTGCCTTCATGAGTAATTTCTAAAAGATTCCAAATATCATAAGCTGTTTCGCAAGCATAAGTTCTATTAAATTTTGTTCTATCCAAGGCACAAAATAACGCATTCATTGCTTTAGCGTTATTCTTACATCTCAACTTATCATTGTCATCCCACCTATCTCTAGGTTTTTCCATAATAACATCTCCAACAACAAATGTTCGTGGAGTGTAACCAATTTCTACCATTCCCCATACGTCATTATCTAAAGCAGTTAAAAAACAACGCATTCTTGTTTTCCAATAATTATAATCAGTTCCAGTAAATAGTGGAGGTCTACTTATCCCTTGACCCTCCAAAAAAGCATGATCGTGATGCGCCATTATTCCCGGTTGTGAGACCATTTTGGAATAACCTATCTTTGATACCAAGTGTAGAATCTGATGGCGCCCTTAGAGGGGGGGGGGGGGGGGGTGAATAAGGGGTCTACTGTTTTTAAGATAAACTGACAGATTTTAATGAAACAGAAAACTTTTTAGCACTGTTGCTAACGCCTAGCGTTGACTAGTTAACGCCTGGCGTTATCCCTCCAGAAAATATTTTGGCAGAAATAAACAAAGTGATTTTACTTGCACAATCTCAAATGAAATACAATTCCAGAAAATAGAGATAATGAAAATGAATATTATATTTCAAAATGAATTACAAAGATAATATTTCAATAACGCTTGAAATAGATGCGACAAGATAAAAATCACTCTTTGTTCTTTCACCGGTCCTTCTCCCAAGGACCGGTTGGCTATAACCTATCTATCCCCAGATAAAAGCCTCTAGCCACCCCCTAGATCTATCCTAGAACTAGTCGCCATGCACAAGGCGGCGAATTTCCCCTAAACCAAATAAGGCCTAGTCGCCACACGCAAGGCAGCGATTTCACTACGGTTACAAGTAAATGAAAAGATAAAGATAAAAATCAGAATAAAAGACTCCCTATATTGAAGAGCGCTGAAGTAGATGTTGAAGACACGCTTTGATCATCATCAGAGTTGAAGCGAGCATCCTTCTTCAAATTGACCGTTGCAAATCTCCTTCTCACTCTTGTTCCTCAATGGTGGTGTTGGGAGTTCTCTCTGAATTCGGGGATGAAAATGCTCTCTCGGAAGATTGGAGTGAAGGCTTGAAGGAATTCTGTTTTGAGCAACGAACTCTGGTCTTTAAATGGACACTGGAGCTAACGCCAGCATTAAGCATCGTGTCTGGCAGTTGCTGAAGTCGTGCAAAACATCGGGATCGTGGCAGATCGTGGAATGAATTTTTGTTGAACGAAATTCGTCGAATGGAATCTCATTTCGTCGAACTCAATTTAGTCAAACACATTTAGTCGTGCGTCACCTCATTCGTCGAACATCTAACGCCCAACGTTAAGTCCTAACGCCTGGCATTGTCTCTGGCTTTTCGACGGATTCCTTCTCAACGGCATTTCATCTCAACGGATTATTTTCTCGACGGATGTTAACGCGGGGCGTTAACTACTAACGCGCGGCGTTAGCTCTCTTTCTAGAGAATCCTCATCAAACAACATCATGTTCATAGGGTTATTTAACAATAGTACCTGCACACTTATAAACACAAGCAAGATCAAATACATAGTGTGATTTGTTATTCTCAAACTAAGAGATGTGGAACACAAGATCCAACACATCCACCCCTTGGTTTTAGTCTTATAAATAGACATGAAGGAGGAGGGGTAAGACATCCACTTCTCTCCCATCTCAAGCATTGAAAGAATTTCTAAAGAGGTCTTTGTGGCAAGCGTCTTAGTTTGAGGAGAGCTTTCAGACGTCTATGCGCCGTTGACGAGGAATACTTCGCATACACAGATTGGATCTGGAGTAGACTTGGGCAAGGATTCAAAGAGGCATCTTGGAGAGGATTTGTGTAATCCGTCACGTCCGCCGCTGTCGGTAACTTTCAATTTTTGCTACTATTTATTGTGTGGTGCGAAGTTGGTGAAGATCCTGTGTGGATCTAGGAGGGAAAGCCTTGTAACTGCTTATCTGTTTTACATATTTTTAGTGGCAGCTTTCCGGGTTGGACTCCGATCGTCCTGTGGTTTTCACCCTATTGGGTTTCCACATTATATCTGTGTGTCACCTTTATTGTTATTATTTTGTGTTGTATTTTTGGTTGTGTATCGGCATACCGCTAAGCGGTCGTGTAGGTACTTGCTCGAACTAATTTGCAGGTGCTCTGGTCGAGCTTGTGTGCTTTCTAGCCCAACAAGTGGTATCAGAGCCAGGTTCATTATTAGAGCAGTTATCGGGCTGACATGTTTGAGATTTGAGACGAGCCGATCGAATATTTTAGGTTGGTGATCGGGTGCAGCAGGTGACGACTATTGGTCCGCTCACTATCCTATTTGATTTACTTATTAGAAATAATCGGCTCAGAGAACTGAGGTTAGTCTGATCAATTAACAGAGCATAATGGAGTCTTCTTTAGGTTCAAGTTCCGAGAAAATGGTAAAATTAAAGGGCGCAAATTACCATCAGTGGCACTTACTAATGGAAGATCTCATCTACGTCAAGGGATGACATGCTCCTATCTTTGAGGAGATGCCTAAAGACATGGATCCAAATAAGTGGAAGGTGGAGCACTGGAAGTTATGCGGATTCATCAGACGGTTCGTGGAACCAAACGTCTACAATCATGTCGCGAGTATCATTGACGCAAAAATCTTATGGAAGACCTTGGAAATGTTGTATGTCAAGAGTAGTGGCATCAACAAGCTATATCTACTGAAGAAGCTGGGGGAGTACAGATACAGTGATGGATCCCCTATCTTGGATCATGTGAACGAGTTCCAATGTATTATTGATCAACTTACTGCTATGAAGGTGACCTTCGAGGACGAGGTCAACGCACTATGGTTGCTGAAGTCTCTTCCAGACTCTTGGGAGATGGTTAGAGTGTCTCTAATCAACTCCTCTCCCGGGGGCATCATTAATATAGAGATTGCCAATAGTGGCATCCTGAACGAAGAGGTAAAAAGGAAGTCTCAAGGGATATCAGGCTCTTTTTCTCAAGCTGACATCTTCTACAGCGAGCCCATGGGGAGAGGCAGGAGAAAGAGTAGAGAAAGGAAGAGCGAGAGGAGCCAAAGTAGAGGGAAATCTAAGTCTCGCTACCAGAATGTGGAGTGTCATTACTGCCACAAGAAATGTCATATTCAAAAGTTTTATTACACTCTGAAGAATGACCAGAAGAAGAAAGGGGAGTCCTCAACTGAGAAGACGAATACTCACATGGCGGCCATCGCTTCAGCAGAGGACAATGCCATCATTGTAGGAGATGACATCATTGCTGCACACTCATGCGATGATAGAAGCTGGATTGTGGACTCAGGTGCTTCTGCACATGTCTCCCACAATAGAGAGTTATTTTCCACCTACACCACTCACGACTGCGGAGTGCTTAGGATGAGAAATGGTGACACGCCGAAAGTCATCGGAAGAGGAGACATGCACATAAAGACGAGCACTGGAGGATTGATGATCCTAAGAGATGTGCGGCATGTTCCTGACATTCGCTTCAACTTGGTTTCGGTTGGGAAGCTAGGCGATGAAGGCCACTTGAGTGTCTTTGGTGGAGATTTTTGGAATCTAATCAAGGGGTCGCTAGTAATGGCCAGAGGATATAGAGAGACTGGTCTATATTATATGGAGTGGAGACCTGAAGCTGCTCATGCTAACATCGTTAGAGATGGGGCATCAACATCCCTATGGCACAGGAGACTGAGTCATATAAGCCAGAAGGGTTTGTGATGTCTCTCTCGAAAGAAGACGATCTCTGATCTATATGTAGATCTGTTAGAAATATGCGACCATTGCATGGTTGGGAAACAGAATAGAGTATCATTCCAGAGTTACACATCCACAAGAAGAATCCGAGTCACTAGAGCTCGTACATACTGATGTCTATGGGCCACTGAAGGTCTAAACGAGAGGAGGAAAGTCTTACTTTGTGACGTTCATTGATGACTATTCAAAAAAAAAACTTTGGGTCTATGCTATTAAGACCAATGATGAGGTTCTCAACGCTTTTTGGAGATTCCACGTTGAGGTAGAGAGGCAATCCGGGAAGAAGCTAAAGTGCATCAGGTCCGACAATGGGGGAGAGTATATTGGTCCCTTTGATGAATACAGCAAAGAGCAAGCGATCAGACATAAAAATGACTCCGCCCAAGACGCCGTAGCTAAATGGCGTAGCTAAAAGAATGAACAGGACCTTAATGGAGAGGGTGAGGTGCATGCTATCTGAGTCAAAGCTACCTGGCATGTTTTAGGGTGAGGCTTTATACACAGCTGCACACGTCATCAACCTATCTCCCAGTTATGCATTGCAGGAGGATGTTCCTGATAAAGTCTGGTATGGGAAGGACCCTTCGCATAGTCACTTGAGGGTCTTTAGGTGCATAGCCTTTGTGCACATCCCTCGGGATGAAAAATCGAAGTTGGATTCTTAGACCCGTCAAGGCATATTTTTGGGATATGGATGCAACGACGAGTTTAGCTACAGGTTCTTTGATCCGGTTGAGAAGAAGCTTGTGCGCAGTCGCGATGCCATATTTTGTGAGGATCAGACTATGTTTGATCCTGAAAAGACTGAGAAGGTTGATTCTCGCACTGATAAAGAGTCTCCTATGACTAGGGGTGATGATACTGAGGAGGCCGCAGATCCTGATCCAGTGCAAGGCGCTGAGCCACTTCAAGGTCATGAGGACACGACTGATGGCGAGCCTACAGAGGACATCACTGATGATGTGCCTATACCAGGAGTTGAACTCGCTCCACGGAGGTCTGATCGAGTCAGACAACCATCTTTGAGATACTCTGCTATTAAGTACATTTTATTGACTGATGCAGGGGAGCCCGGGTGCTTTGATGAAGCAGTACAGAGCTCGGATAAGAAAGAGTGGATGGTTGCTATGCAGGAGGAGATGCAGTCTCTGTATGAAAACCATACTTATGAGCTGGTACGATTGACTAAGGGCAAGAAGGCTCTGAACAATCAGTGGATATTTAGAGTAAAGCAGAGAGACTACTCGACACCACTCAGATATAAGGGCAGATTAGTGGTGAAGAGTTTTAATCAGAAACAAGTAGTTGATTTCGATGAGATCTTCTCTCCTATTGTGAAAATGTCATCTATTCGGGTTGTTCTTGGCCTTACTGCAAGGCTAGACCTGGAGATTGAGCAGATAGATGTCAAGACCGCCTTTATGCATGGCGATCTTGATGAGGAGTTATATATGGAGAAGCCGGAAGGTTTCAGGGTGAAAGGGAAGGAGAGCCTAGTATGTCGCCTGAAGAAGAGCTTATACGGCCTGGAGCAGGCCCCGCGATAGTGGTACAAGAAGTTCGATGCTTTTATGGGGGATATCGACTTCAGGAGAACTACCCTTGATCACTGCTTATTTGTGAAGCAGTGCACTCCAGAGGATTTCATTATTTTACTCCTTTATGTTGATGACATGCTGATAGTCGGGAGGAGCACTACGCCCATTGCCGAGTTGAAGCGGCAGTTGAGCTCCACATTTGCGATGAAGGACTTGGGAGCTGCAAAGACCATCCTAGGGATGCATATTCGGAGAGACAGAGGCTCCAAGCTACTTTGGTTATCGCAGGAAAGATATATCAGGAAGGTGTTGTAGAGATTTAGTATGGATCAGGCGAAGAAGGTGAGCACGCCCCTTGCAACTCATTTCAGACTTACCGCTGACCAATGTCCGAGCACGCCCGAGGAGAAAGAGGAGATGCATAAGTTCCATATGCTTCTGCAGTTGGAAGTATTATGTATGCCATGGTTTGCACTTGCCCTGATATATCGCATGTTGTTGGCACTGTGAGCAGGCTTCTCTCCAATCCCGGGAGAGAACATTGGAGCGCTGTGAAATGGATTCTAAGGTACTTGCATGGGACGTCAGACTTGACGTTAAGGTTTGGAGATAGTGAGCTAAAGATACTGGGCTAAACTGATGTTGATATGGCTGGAGATTTGGACTCCAGAAAATCAACCTTTGGGTTCCTGATCATATTTGCGAGGGGGGGGGGGGGGGGAGCTGTTTCATGGCAGTCGAGATTGTAGAAGTGTGTTGCACTGTCGACTACAGAGGTAGAGTTAATTGCAGTCACTAAGGCAGGAAAAGAGCTTCTTTGGATGAAGTGTTTCATTAAAGAGCTGTGTTTGACTCTAGAGCGCTACACACTCTTATGTGGCATTCAGAGCGCGATTCATTTAGGGAAGAACCCCACCTTCCACTCGAGATCCAAGCATATTGATACTCGGTATCATTGGATACGCGATACTCTAGAGTAGAGAGAGCTGGATTTGCAGAATGTGCACACGGATGACAATGGAGCAGAAATGCTTACGAAGACCGTGTCGAGGGGAAAGTTTGAGCATTGTGTAAAAATCGCTGGCATGGCGATCTACTCCACATAAGTACAAAGTGGAATTAATTGTTGGGCACAAATCCCTTCCTTTGTGGAGAAAACTGTTGGACTCGAGTCTTATTAACTCAAACTTGGTGGCGCTGGATCTATCGACATTTGGAGGAGACATGAAGGTCTTACCAAATGAAGATTATTAGAAGGACATATTTTTCACTTAGTTGAAAACAGAGAGATTTGATAATGTATTTTCTCCTAAGTGTGAAAAGAGGCTAATCGTCTTTGACTATGAAATTAGCATATGCTCTTGAAGGAAGCTTCCTAGAAAGAGGGAAAGTCAACACGTGCTCTTAAAGAAAGCTTCTAGGAAGGTGGCCAAAGGAAGCTTCATATTATTCGACATGTGTTCTTTGACCGAGGGAAGCTTCATGGAAGCTTAAAGGAAGCTTCCTCCACATGCTATCTACCACCATCTACCCCTTGATTTTAGCATTATAAATAGGCATGAAGGAGGAGGGGTAAGACATCCACTTCTCTCCCATCTCAGGCATTGAAAGAATTTCTAAAGAGGCCTTTGTGGCAAGCGTCTTAGTTTGAGGAGAGCTTTCAGATGTCTGCGACGTTGACAAGGAATATTTTGCATACACGGATTGGATCTGGAGCTAACTTGGGCAGGGATTCGAAAAGGCATCTTGGAGAGAATTTGTGTAATCCGTCTTGTCCGCCACTATCGGTAACTTGCAATTTTTGGTACTATTTATTGTGTAATATTGTGTGGTGCAAAGTTGGTGAAGATCCTGTGTAGATCGAGGAGAGAAAGCCTTGTAATTGCCTATCTGTTTTACACATTTTTAGTGGCGGATTTCCGGGTTGGACTCCTTTTGTCCCAAGGTTTTCACCCTATTGGGTTTCCACGTCATATCTGCGTGCCACCTTTATTGTTGTTATTTTGTGTTGTGTTTTTGGTTGTGTATCGGCATACCGCTAAGCGGTCGTGTAGGTACTTGCTCGAACTAATTTGCAGGCGGTCTGGTCGGACTTGCGTGCTCTCTAGCCCAACAGTTTTGTTGTCGAAGAAAACGTTGGTTGTTGAAGGCAAGGAGCCAAAGTCACCTACCAAGGCGACAAGGTCAGTTAAGGCCCCCAAGGCTGCCAAATCCCCAAAGAAAGCTTAGAAGGTTGCTAGTCTGAAGAACAATGCTATTTGAAAACATTTTTTATGTATTTTGTACTGGTTTCTAAACTTCAATAGAAAACTTATTCTTTAGCATTGTTCTTCCACTCTTTTTATCAGCAATATGTTAATCTAACTACCAAGGTGATCTTGTAATGGATCTTCATTTCCTGTTTCATGTAATTAGTTAGAATTTTATTTTTCTCAGCTTGATTTTCTCCGAATCTCCCTCCACTTTCCCTTGAAGCTAGGCAGGGTTTCAGGAAAGATTCTCGGGATTGCAAGTTTTGGCAATAACAAATATATCTCTATCAACACAAACTTAGGCTTGCTCAGTACCATCAAATCTGGCACTGTTCTTACTTTACAGAGAAAGAGAGGGAGAGGGAAAACATACTAAGTAAAATTGTAAAAGATAAATTGGAAGAGATTGAAGAAAAAACAAACTAAAAGAGGAGACTAAGCAGAAAGGAATTAATGAGAACGGAAATAAATTTATTAACATTTTAAAAATGGGAAAATCAAAGCATGACAATCTAAATCCCTAAGGAAAGAGACTTATGAATGTGGACATTAAATTTTTTTTATTTCAAGACATTAAAATGATTAAAATCAAGAATTTTGACTTGGTTTGCAAATAGGAATTTGGTGTGTACATAGTGAGATTAAATTATACATAGTGATATTGAGTTGTACATAGCCTTTGGCTGTCCATAGCCATTTATGGTGTGTCCATAACACCACTCATAATCAATTTATCATTATTGATGAACAATATAGGAAATAGCAAATATGTCCTACTCAGGTACAACTATTTTAATTTATTTAGATTTTTTATTATTTAAAATCATCATCCTAGATTGATCATTTTAACAAGATTTTTAAAATCGGACTAGAAGTTGAAAAATGCCGAAAGCAAAGATTTAAGGTCTTCATTCCGGGGACAACCGTGGGCATACAATAAATATAAAAGTTATTAATATAATATTAAATTTTTTGTTGTATTTATTATAAATTAAAGAAAATTGTATATTCTTATTTTACCTTAAGATTGTAACTAAATTATAATTGAAACATGATAAGTATAAAGCATTTTACTCCAAAGCACTTTCTTTGATATCGTTGGCCTTCTTATCTATCCTCCAAAAAACACATCAAAGTTGTCCTATATCGATAGGGCTGGCCAGGTGAGTAGCAAAATGCTAAGTGAGCCTTTCTGTTCTTCAAAATAAAAAAAATGAGTGAAGTTCATCTCTTCTTTCTATTGAAAGGAAGAACATTGCCTGTTCAACTCCAGGGACTGGCTATCATGCGAAAAAAGATAAATAGCTAAACAAAAATGGTTTATATTTGAAGCATCTCGTTCTTTCTCAAACTAATTCTCTAGATGTAGTTATATTCCTCTTTTTTTCACATGACATCAATTGGAAAAGGAGATCCCGGGATGGCAAACTATGGGTGGGTGTAACACCCTCCCTGTTACATAGAATATAGCAGTAGGACTGGCCGGGATCCCACGCCATATTAAACGAACAGAAGAGCGTGTTACTTAATTAGTTCAAATAGTTTATAAGAAAATCATTCCAGCACACAGAGTCACACAACGGAAGCATTTATTAATTTAAGGTAAAACCAGTTCACAACTTGTCCACTTTAACAACTACGAATGAAAATACAACAAAGTGTGCTTGTCTTATTACATGTTTTACAAACATCGGCACGCAGACCGACAATACATGAAGTAAAACCATGCAAAACACTTGGGCCTTCAAGGGCCAGCATCGTACAACACAGCAGCTGGGGTTCCAACCTGTTATTTCCCACTCGTATCGCTAGGACCTGTAAGTCACAATCCACCAATTGGTGGGGAAACAAGTAACCGGTCAGCTTTAGCTGACCCAGATTATAACGACCCCACCCCATGCACGGGGCGGTGGTGCTCATTCCATACAAGCAAGCAATAACAACATATATTACACAGGTCCAAGCCACACGTATTGTGCTCTCAAGGCACGACATCCACAAGTCCTTTTTCGACTTGGATGTTCAATTTGAGCTAGGCCGTACACACGAAGTTTCAACACTCTTCCATAAGTCCTTTTCAACTTGGACGTTCAATTTGAGCTAGGCCGTACACACGAAGTTCTGACACTCTTCCATAGCTCGGTGCACCGAGGGGTGACCTCTTCACCACCACTATGGGAGGGTTCAGATCAGCTAGCCCCGGGCTCAATCATCGCGATCAAACATAATGCATGATGCGGGTAAGCTTTCACCTCTGCCCGTCAACGAGACAACCTCACTGGGTCCTCAGAACAGTATCAGGGGATATTGTCCAACACACCACATGATATCCAATATCACTGGCACTAGCGCAGGGCGCTAGCCAACAGAACACAGATCTGCCAGCTCTTTCGGGTATTTCCTAGAGGTAGCCCCCAGGACTCCCTACAACACATCACAATACCCAAAAACCAGAAAACAAGCATACATACTTGGAGTCTTCTCCGGAGTGCAATATAACATATCAACATCACCAATCTAGACCAACCTATCCAGATGGGATTCACACAGCATGCCTACGCCCGTAATTCGATTCCGGACTCTATATGCAATTTCTACGGGGATAATCCATATCGACCCGTCAGAAGAAACCAATCCACTAATTAATGGAAATCTTCCTGCTTCTATGCAAATCAAAGGATGCACATGTCCAAAGATTAGGGAGGAGAACCGACTGGATTTTGTTGAATCAGCTTTCTCTCCATGAAGTCGACGATGGCACAAGCACACAAGAATCTCCATCACAGATTTTTCCTCGGCTCAACAAACGGCTATCCACAACAAGCTCCTTTGTCCAGCCCTCAACTCACTTCTCTGGGAAATACAGAGTTTTTTCAGAAAATGAGAAGAAAAGTCGAATTCCAGCCAATATATGCATTTCCCACTACCACCGGCGCTAGCTCAAAGGCGGTACAACCGACCTTATCCACAGCCTCTTAAGGAATCGACGAGAGAGCTACCGCCGGCGCTAACGTTGGCGCTATCTCCCATCGATCAGGTTGCGGTCCCGTCGACTCGTCGATAAACAATAAGAGACCTACAGCCGGCGCTAACCCTAGCTCCTGGCGCTATCTCCTGTCGATCGGGCCCTGATCCACTCGATCGACTCCTGATCCCGTCGACTCATCGACGACACGCATAAGTCCTCTTGAGTTACCGCCGGCGCTAGCCCTAGCGCCTGGCGCTAGCTCTAAGACTCCATAACATTTTGAATTCAGTGCACTTGAAAACTGGGGTCTTACAATTCTCTCCCCCTTATTGAATTTTCGTCCCGAAATTTGCACATTGCAAAGAAACCTAAAGATATAAAATATAACTTGTACCTTAATGAGATAATTCGGGGAACTTATCACGCATGGTTTGTTCACGTTCCCATGAAAGCTCCTCACGACCGCAATTGTTCCAGCGAACTTTGACCATCTTGATCAGTTTATTCCGCAGTTGCTTGACATCACTGTCTGATGCAAATAGGCGTGACCATATCCTTCAGCCCATCATCGACCAACACTTGATTCTCCACCAGCACCTGGCTAGGCTCTGGCACAGCTTCTTTCAGCACAGAGATGTGAAACATATCATGCAAACCGCTCAGCTCCGTCGAACGAGCGAGCCGATAGGCAGCTTCACCAACACGCTCTAGTATCTCAAACGAGCCAAGGTATCGTGGACTCAGCTTTTTCAAGCGTCGAATCCTTGACACTCCCTTGAAAGGCTTGATTTTGAGATACACCCAGTCGCCCGCGGCAAACTCAACATTTCTATGTTTGGAATTGTAGTATTTTGCCTGCTATCTTGCGCCACCAACAATCGCTCCCGGATTGTTTAGATAGTCGAATTCGCATCTTCGACTTCCTTCCGCTTAAACAGCTTCATCTCGCCCATCTCAACACAAGTCAAGGGAGTACGACAAGCTCTACCATAGAGGGCCTCGAAGGGCACCATCTTTATACTTGCTTGATAGCTGTTATTGTAAGCGAATTCGATCATGAACAAATGATCTTCCCACTTTTTACTAAAGTCCAGGACGCACATGCAGAGCATATCCTCCAAAGTTCTGTTAGTACGTTCAGTTTGTCCATCCGTTTGAGGGTGGAAGGCAGTACTAAACTTCAACTTTTTACCCAACAACTGGTGGATTAGCTTCCAATCTTTTGAAGTAAAGCACCCATCTCGGTCACTTACGATGCTACGGGGCACACCGTGCAATCGTACAATGATATCAACGTATAGCTTTGCTAACCGTTCCACTGAATCATCCCGCCGGTTCAGAATAAAGTGGGCTACCTTCGTCAAGCGATCCACAATCAACCAAACAACATCATTCCCACCCTGCAATCTCGGCAAACCGTGCACGAAATCCTTAGAAATTTCATCAAATTTCCATTCCGGAACAGACAATGATTTCAGGAACCCACCAGGTTTCTGACATTCGGCCTTCACAAGTGCGCAAGTTTTACACTTTTCCACGTAAAGGGCGATGCCTTTATTTAAACCTGGCCACCAAAATAAGCTTTTCATATCTTAATACATTTTTGTGCTCCCCGGGTGAATTGAGTACTTTGTAAAATGTATCTCGTACATCAATTCCTCCCTCAATTTGACAAATTTAGGACACACAACCGACCGTCTTTCCATATAAGACCATCATACAAACACAAACTCTGCAGCAGACCCAACCCCAGTCTCTGCCAAGTAGCGCTGCATGCTCGAATCAAGCTCCAGGTCCTATCGTATCCTGTCCGTGAGGTCGTATTTCACCTCCGTCCAGTTCAAGCACGCACTCTCACTAGAACTCCTCTCCACACGGGAGATCTCTAAGGCTTCCAAGTCACTGATCAGACGCGAATCATACATCTGAATCCAGTTGGCCTGCATAGAAGCTCTCCGACTCAAAGCATCTGTGATGACATTTCCCTTCCCGGGAGTATAGTGTATCTCGAAAGTCTAGTCCCCCAGGAACTCCATCCACCTTCGCTGTCGCATATTGATCTCTTTCTGATTTAACAGATACTTTAGGCTCTTATGGTCTATATAGATATCAAACTTCACGCCATATAAGTAGTGCCGCCACAATTCCAGAGCGAAGATCACGACCGCCAACTCCAAATCATGGACCGAATAATTTCGCTCATGCACTTTCAACTAGCGAGAGCCATAAGCTATCACTTGACCATTCTGAAGAAGTACGCAGCCTAAGCCGCTCCCTGACGCATCACTGTATATTTCATATCCTTCTATACCACATGGCAAACACAAGATTGGTGTCGTGGTTAGAGGACTCTTTAAATCCTCAAAAGCTCGTGCACACGTTGGTGACCAAACGAACTTCTGATCCTTCCTTGTCAAGGTTGTGACGGGAAGAGCAATCCGTGAAAAGTTCTCCACGAAGCGCCGATAGTAGCTGTCAAATCCAAGGAAACTCCTGACTTCCACTACTATCATCAAAATGGGCCACTCCTGGATAGCAACTATCTTTGTCGGATCCACTGCGATACCCTCACCACCAACCACATGACCAAGGAACGCCACTGAGGCTACCCAAAACACACACTTAGTGAACTTGTCATAAAGCTGACTCCGTCGCAGGGTATCCAAAACTACGAGTAAATGAATCGCGTGTTCTTCTTCAGATTGAGAGTATACCATAATATCGTCAATAAAGATTATCACAAACCAGTCGAGGCACTCTCTAAAGGTCCTATTCATCAAATCCATGAACACTAATGGCGCATTCATCAGTCCAAATGGCATAACATTAAACTCATAGTGCCGGTAATGGGTACTAAATGCCACCTTGGGAATGTCGCACTCCCGAATCCGCAACTGGTAGTAGCCAGACTTAAGATCTAACTTCGAATACACCATTGATCCGACTAGCTGATCAAACAAGTCATCGATTTGAGGAATCAGATACTTGGTCTTCTCGGTTAGCTTGTTCAATTCACGGTAGTCTATGCATAGACGCAGAATTCCATCCTTCTTCTTCATAAAGAGGACCGGAGCACCCCAAGGGGCTGTACTTAGCCGTATATAGCCTTGCTCTAGCAACTCCTATAACTGAACCTTCAACTCAGCCATCTCCTTTGGCGTAATCCTGTATGGAGAGCGTGACACAGGCTTGGCACCTGACACCAGCTCTATTGTGAAGTCAATCTCTCGCTGAGGAGGCGCCTCAGGAAGATCTTTAGGAAACATATCAGGATACTCCGAGATAACAAGAACGTCACTCAGACTGGGCTGAGGCTTTGCAGCCCCCACTAGCACAAAATATAATTCTGCGCCCTGTCGAACTGCCTTGACTACTTGGACAGCAGACATCAATGCCTTGCTCGATCCATGCAAACCAGCAATCAATGTAGGCCTGCTGCGACGACAGCCAGCCCATACCAAAGATCACATCGAACTCCGAAAGCGACAGTATCAGTGCTTCTAAATCAAAATCTTGACTTCCGATTTGTACCTTTACAACATAGCCTCGATACGCACGCATAGAACACCCATTTGGTAGCATAACATCTAACCTTTCGTTTATTAATGACGAAGGCACTCCAAGTTCTTGTATGAAGGCCTCCGATAGAAAGGAATGTGAAGCTCCCGTATTAAACAGTGATCTCGCCGGAGAGTTCAATATTAGGAAAAAGCCTGTCACCACATCAATTTGCTTTATGGCCTCCTATTGGCCAAGATTGTACCCCATAGGATGGTCTGGAGCAGCATGGGATGTGCTTGACTCCACCACTTTTCCTTTCTCTGGTGTCTTCCCTTTCTGGTAGCCGCTGCGACATTCACTAGCATAATTCCCCGGCTTGCCACAGTTATAACAAATGAGTGGACCTCGCCCAGTCGTCACTCCCGATACAGTAGATTGAGATGACCCAGAAGGTCTCGCTCTTTTACTCCATTTTCCTTGCCCAGACCTCACAGAGCTCGGTACTTTGAACTCCGACTTTACCACAGCCAAGTCCATTCTGCTTTGGGACCGCTTCATGTCCTTCTCCAAGGAACAAGCCATATTGACCAGGGTCATAAACCCTTGCGTCATTGGCACCGATATAAGGAACCACAATTCTTCCTGCAGACCTTCATAAAACCGATTGGTCTTACGAACTTCATCTGCAAAAGTCGCGCCTGCGTACCTCTCCAATCAAGCAAACTCGTGCAGATAGTCATCAATCATACTATCACCTTGAGTTAGACTGTTGAACTGGTTCTCCATCTCAATCTGTTGAGCAGGTGGGAGATACCATGCCAAGAACATTCTCAAAAACTCTTTAAAAGAGATGTCTGTCAGCTGCCTTCCTGCTAGCTGATGCAACTCCAACTCATCCCACCACTGTTGTGCCTCCCCATCAAGAAGGAAGGTTGCTAATGTAACCTTCTGACCTTCCTCCGTATCAGCGGCCTTCAAGGTTTTTCTCACTCTCGATAGCCAATCCTCAGCTTGAGTCGGGGTTCCTGCCCCCGTGAACGTTGGAGGGTGAAAACTCAGAAAGTACTGCAACTATTGGTCCGACGCTCTTCGTGCCCTCACCGACACAAGTCTTTCGACCACAGGTTCAACGGACACAACCGACATTGGAGCCACCACGAGGGTAGGAGTCTTTCCAGGGACATGCCCTCCAGGTTGTGCATTAAACATAGCGAACACCACTTCAGCTACCATCCTCACTGTCTCAGCAGAAGGAGGAGTAGGCACCTCAGCTGTTGCACTGCTCGCAGTCAAACGCGGGGTCGAGACAACCCCGTTCCACTCCCAGCCGCCTATTCATGTGCACAAAACAAAATTAGCGACTACGAGATAGCATGGAGTAACAAATGAACACACAAGTTACATCACAATGCTACAATCATACTTATAATTCATTCCTAAAGTGGACAGTTACTGGTTATTTACATGTCTTAATGGCGACGCACACACGTGCTCACCACCACTTAAAAGAATTCGACAACTAATTCAGACGGAAAGGG
This sequence comes from Dactylorhiza incarnata, assembly GCA_033032865.1. Classification (NCBI taxonomy): domain Eukaryota; kingdom Viridiplantae; phylum Streptophyta; class Magnoliopsida; order Asparagales; family Orchidaceae; genus Dactylorhiza; species Dactylorhiza incarnata. The sequence goes on along the minus strand of JAWHQI010000255.1, from coordinate 2,026,936 downwards.
AACGAGACCCGTAGCTGATACTAATTTGTAACACCCTTCCTGTTACATAGAATATAACAGTAGGTCCGTCCGGGACCCCACACCATATTAAATGAACAGAAGAGCGCGTTACTTAATTTGTTCAAATAGTTTATTAGAAAACCATTCCAACACACAGAGTCACACAATGGAAGCATTTATTAATTTAAGGTAAAACCAGTTCACAACTTGTCCACTTTAACAACTAGGAATGAAAATACAACAAAGTGTGCTTGTCTTATTACATGTTTTACAAACATCGGCACGCAGGCCAACAATACATAAAGTAAAACCATGCAAAACACTTGGGCCTACGAGGGCCATAATTGTACAACACAGCAGCTGGGGTTCCAACCTGCTATTTCCTGCTCGTCTCGCCAGGTCCTGTAAGTCACAATCCACCAAGTGGTGGGAAAATAAGTAACCGATCAGCTTTAACTGACCCAAATTATAATGACCCCATGATGCGATTACGGCAAGTGCACCAGTCGTACAAGTAATAAAATTGGGAGAGACTCCCCGAATATCGTTCTCAAAGGACTGCAAGTTGGGTTGTATTAACCCTTGTTAGGGAAGCACTTATATAGATTCTTAAATACTCAATAAAGAGAGTGGTTTTGATGGTGGTTTTCCTTAGTTAACAACAGAGAAAGAAAATGCGGGCCTAGAGCTCCGCTTCGCTTGTCGGGATGGAATGCAGGTCGCGATGTCGTGCTTCAGTGAGTGGGTGGACGGGAAGGCTAGCGGATGAGGGTCGTAGGCACCTCGTCAAGGAACACGCAACTAGCAATTGGTAGTACGGAGCACTACAAAGTGGTGGAGTGGATGACAGACTACGACGCTCCTCAAATCTCATAAACCACACAAGATCTCGACAATCATGAAATCATTTTACTTAAAACACAATGTTTATGAACTTCATCCAGATTTACACACATATAAGGAAAACTCTTAAGCAATGCGCAAAGGGAAAGAGAAAACCGAAGCTCAAAGACTGTGCTGAAGATTCTCGGCCAGAATCGTAGGGTTGTCAAGCCTTGTCCGTGCTCGGTCTTCAGTTGCGTCCGGGATCCGGATGAGCTGTCACCTTCCTCTACTTTCGTCCGTCTTCTTTGTGGTCTAGCTCGAGGTAACTCTTGTTCAACACCTTGAATGCAACGGAGACTTTTTGTCTATGGCGTTCTTGAGCTTATAGATGATGGAGGAGGCCAAGGAGGGAGCTTTGGTGGAAGATTTGCAAGACAAGGGTTACCAGAGCTCCTCCTAGGTCAACGGTGGTGGAGAGGCGAAAAATGGGCAGAAATGGCGGGCTTTTGAGTTTTTCCCGCGGGGGGCTCTCGATTGCAGCAGAATTCCTGCTTTAAATACTAAACGGTCAGAAATTTAGTCACGCACGGTCGAACGCACGACCTTGCGTTGCCCGTGCGTTATTAAACAAGAAAAATTGACTTGGGGAAGAAGCAGCAGTGCCTGTGCATTTTGCTCACGCACGGTCAAAGCTGCCCGTGCGTAAAAATGCACGACCAAATCCAGATGGGCTAAAAATTGGTCGAAACATGCGATCGTGTGTTTCCTTCGCGCACGGGCAACTCCCCGTGCGTAAATACGCATGAATGAAGTCCGATCACTACTTTTCTACCCAGATGAAGGTGCACGACCACAGCCGTCCTTGCGTTAAGAAAACGCACAATCGCGCGATCTACACAATCATGATTTCTGGGAAAAAAGGGATGATCCAACCACCTGCAAGCACATAAATCCAGCTGGGAATACATGTCCAACACCAACCAGACATAGAAAAAGGATTGGGGAGCACCATGTGCTTACCCCCAATAACATGGAGCGCAAACGCACACCAAAACGGGCCTAAAACGAGCACGAAGAACGTAAGTGCGCCTAAATGATCATAAGAGAAATAGAAGCACTAATAGCTCAAAAACAATGTGCACTAGAGTGAAAAGTAACCCGGATGAGTCCATAAAAGTGTATATAAATGGGACTCATCACACCCCCAGACTTAACCATTTGCTCGTCCCGAGGAAATCATTCCTTATGCGGACGGAAAAATTGATTAGCTGGCTTAACAATTGTAGAAGCGAAGTACCATGCGAAGTCGCATGCTCGCGGGCGTAGAAATGCAGTAGAACAAATGTTTAACTATGCAAATACTTTGTAATAATCTAAGAGCGTACGTATATATTATTTCTACTCAAAGGTTGAATCACGGTGAATCGTCTGGTCTCACATAGGGAGAAAGTAAACAGATTGCTGAGATGAGCATTGCACAAGATTGGGGTGCAGGACAAACTCCACTGAAATCCATCGATGTCGGTGACCATAAGCTCGCCCGGTCACACTCTCTCCACGACACTGGATTGGTTCAAGGCGTGAGTCAGTAGGACTTTAGGTTAGAGATGGGGCTTGGGTTTCTGGTGAGGAAAACAAAGATAAACATGGAGGCAGAGCATACCTAACCCAACATGAGCTTAAGGTCGAGATACCCGCACGACTATGCATAAACAAGTGCACCACACGCCCAGACTTGGACTTTTGCAACATAGGTGTGTGCACCGCCTACTCCCAATACCTAAACTTACAAATTTTTCATTTTAACTTTTTCAAAACAGTCTTTTCTATTCATTTTTTTCTGATTCTTTCTTGCCTTTATCAACAAATTTTTTTTCAATGAACACACCCACAGTTTCCACTATAAAAATTACCGCATCAACACCTCAATAATGACAGCAAAACAAAACTAAAGCTCAGATTTTGAAGTGCGACTAGGATCGGCTTTTAAGCTTTGGTAAGAAAAAGTTGGAGCTGAATCAAAAGGCGGGGTAGGCACAAAGGGGCTAGCAAGGGTGGATGATAGGCATGAAATAAAAAGCTCAACCGGGCCAAGATAATGGCCTACGTCATCCTCACGCCCTAGAATTATCCTATGCCAATGCTTCAAGAATCGCTTGGGGCATGTTCTAGCCACCGAGTAAGATTCTCCTTTCTCCCGACTCAAGCAATACGAGTCTAGCGATCGTTTACACACATCCCTATGCTACCGTTTGATTCACACCGGATTCGACACTTTTGAGTAGAATAAACAATAATTACGCAAATAGAAAAACTACAAAACTATAAGTATAAAGAAAAATTTATTCTACACACAAATCTATGCAAGATGCGAGTACTTGACTAGAGCACTACGGGAGTCAATAGTTTACTCCGTCTTACAACCATGAGCCAGCACAACAATTTTTCCAATCCTACAAAATAAACGAGCTAGACTCGTTACGCGCATATGATTAAGTGCGCTCTCTAGTGGGTGTTGTGGTGTGCCATGAGAATAAAAAAAATAAAACAACACTATTATAACTTCTAGTATGCTGCGCTTATGTGCACGTGCAAGTGAGTAACGAAGACTACTCTCCCCCCAGATTTAAATCTAATCATCACAGATTGTAATACTAGGTTCATAAAAAGAATTGGGAGGAGAAGTTACCCCATGCTCAAAAATGAGCATACCGGAAGATTGGCGTTAATCTTGAATGCAACTTCAAAGTGTCCGCCATCGATGCTGCCATACCTGCAAATCGACATCTCCACAAACGCAGAAACAAAAGTAATAAAGCAAAATAGGGTCGTCTCCCATAAGCCCTTTTGTTTACCGTCCTTAAGGTGGACCAAATACCTGCATTAAGCATAGTAGCCAAATAGTTCAAGCATAGTTCTCAGCAATTGTTCAGAATACCATAAAGTAGTACACAAAAACATAGATAAAGAGATATGATTAGGAAGAGAAAAGATCGCAGAAGCAAAATCCCGGAGAATTCATCACGATTCTGCCATAGGATGAATTGTGACGATTCTCCCCAGCCACACGAGATGGGAAGGAGGTGAAAGATTTAGGGCTCAAGGGAGATTCCTCTCCCCAGCCCCTAACCTCTTCCTTCTCGTGCCGGAGGGCTAAAAAGCGCGCTGCTTGTAATAATCCCACCTGTTTTAATCTCTCCACCGTGGGAGAGCGCCATCGAGCAATAGGATCTCGATCCAATTCATTGTTCTGCAGTTTTGGAGCAGCCAAGGGCGTCATTTCCCCACCCCCTATGGGTGATAGATCTGCCCAGCTAACCTGTTTTAAATGTTTACATTTATTATTAGCCTTAGTAGAGTTAATCGAAATGTTTTTCGCCATGCCGGCTGTTTTGACTTCAGACTTCGCGACCTGGCCGCTCATGTTCTCAGTTTCTTCTTCACTTCTCAGCTCCTTTTCCTCAGCATTCATTTCTTTCCATTGCTTTCCTACTTCTAAAATCAACTCATTTGCAGATTTGTTAGTCATAACAGGTAAAAATATGATGTCGTTGGTTGTCATGGATAGAAGAGTGGGATGTGTCACCTTGGGTGACAAGGTTACACATCCACTAGGAATGTGAATGTTGGCACCACTCTCCTTCAAGAATGGGGCACCCAGGATAGGAATGGAATTATTTTCCATGGGGCCCAGGACTTGGAAGTTTGCGATAACCGAAATTCCATCTATAACTACCTCTACATCTCTAACTTCTCCTTCCGTCTCCACCACCACTCCATTGGCCAGGGTAAGTGACTTCCGATCATCGTTATTGATTTTTAAATTCAGATTTCCAACGTCTTACAATGCAAGCACGTTGCGCGATGATCCGGTGTCATACAGAGCAGTGGTTTCAATGCTGTTAATTTTACATTTCACGATTAACTCGCCCTTATGCCCTTCATCTGCCTCGGTTATGCTTTTTCCCTGCTCACGGGGATTCTTCTCCGTTGCGCTAGGAAGGGCACCTTGAGTACGCTCGGAAAGCACTTGAGCCAATTGGCCCACTTGCATTTCCAAGTTCCTCATTGAGGCTGATTGGTTGGCCATATTTGTTTGGGCCATATCAACAAACTTTTCCATCATCTCTTCTAAGGTACTTTTCCTTTGCATAGTAGCACCTTGGGTATAACCCGGATGAGGCGGCCTCGGTTGGCTTCCGGATGCTTGAGCATCATATTGATGCTGGCCTGGTTGCCATCGTTGGCCTGCAGTGTTTTGATTCCAGGAAAAATTGGGGTGATTTCTCACACCCGGATTATACGTGTTAGAGAAAGGTGCATTGCGATTTTGATTTTGGACAAAATTAACACTCTCTTCTAAATTGAAGTTAGAGAGCTCGAAAAAGATTTCACCTGTGGGACATTCGTATGCATGATGTCCAGGGTTCCCGCACCCGAGACGAGAAATGGCCATCACTGGAGCAGATGAGGCGGCATGCTTCTTCAGCAATGTGATGCTCTCAGCTGGTGCTCTAGAGGTGCATACTTCAAAAAGTCCTCTTGCGTTCCTTGGGGTGTTTTGTCCTGCAGTCCAGAATGAGCTATGAGTCGCAGAGTCTTGTAGAATCCGCAGTGCTTCTTCAAGAGTGTGGTTCAGAATGGTTCCACCAGCAGCATCATCAATCATAGCCCTATAGTTAGGCTCGATTGCGAAATAGAAGTTCTTCACCAAATTCCATGGTTGAAACTCATGATGGGGGCATTTCCGCAGAAGGTCCATGAACCTTTCCCACGCTTCCGCCAGGGTTTCCTGATCATTTTTTCGGAAGGTTGCAATCTCCCTTCTCATGCTCACTATTTTATTAACTGGGTGGAACTTGGAGAGGAATTTTCCTTGCAGTGCATCCTAGGTGGTAGCTATGCCTGGCGGGATTGTATGGAGCCATGCCTTCGCCTTGTCACGGAGGGAGAACGGGAATAACCTCAACATCACCATGTCATCCGCTATTCCGGCGTACCAGAAAATTCCGCACATCTCTGAGAATTCTATCAAGTGAAGATGGGGGTCTTCACTTGCCATCCCCGAAAACTGGGCATTGTTGCCGATAATGTTCAGGATCGCTGACTTGATCTCGAACTGATTGTTCGTGATAGCTGGGCTGAAACTGGGATACACACTCCCCATAGTGGGAGTGGTATAATCCCGCATCATTCTAGGCCTCGCTCGGGCCACCTCGTTCTCATCATCAGCATGACCTGCAGCGGGTGCATTCTCACCCCCGGGGTTAATCTCATTCCTGTTGATGTTGAGATCCATGGTCGCAGCAGCACGACGACATGCGTGCAGCGTCCTCTCAATTTCAGGGTCATACTCCAAGAAATTTTCAGGGCCTTGCCCTTGCATAAACTAGCATACACACACAAAGAAAACAGAAAAAGAAATAAAAAACAACTAAGAATCTTTATAGTAGCCTCCTGGAAGAAAAATTCATAAAATGCTCGCAGTACCCGACAATGGCGCCAAAAACATGATGCGATTACGGCAAGTGCACCGGTCGTACAAGTAATAAAACTAGGAGAGACTCCCCGAATATCGTTCTCAGAGGACTGCAAGTTGGGTTGTATGAATCCTTGTTAGGGAAGCGCTTACATAGATTCTTAAATACTCAATAAAGAGAGGGGTTTTGATGGTGGTTTTCCTAAGTTAACAACAGAGAAAGAAAATGCGGGCCTAGAGCTCCACTTCGCTTGTCGGGATGGAATGCAGGCCGCGATGCTGTGCTTCGATGAGCGAGTGGACGGGAAGGCTAGCGGATGAGGGTCATAGGCACCTTGTCGCGGAACACGCAACTAGCAATTGCTAGTGCGGAGAACTACAAAGCGGTGGAGTGGATGACGGACTACAATGCTCCTCAAATCTCATAAACCACACAAGATCTCGACAATCATGAAATCATTTTACTTAAAACACAATGTTTATGAACATCATCCAGATTTACACACATATAAGGAAAACTCTTAAGCAATGCACACGGGGAAAGAGAAAACCGAAGCTCGAAGACTGTGCTGAAGATTCTTGGCCAGAATCGTAGGTTTGTCAAGCCTTGTCCGTGCTCCGTGTTCAGTTGCGTCCGGGGTCCGGAGGAGATGTCACCTTCCTCTACTTTCGTCCGTCTTCTTCGTGGTCTACCTCGAGGTAGCTCTTGTTCAACACCTTGAATGCAGCGGAGACTTTCCGTCTATGGAGTTCTTGAGCTTGTAGATGATGGAGGAGCGCAAGGAGGGAGCTTTGGTGGAAGATTTGCAAGATAAGGGTTGCCGGAGCTCCTCCTAGGTCAACCATGGTGGAGAGGCGAAAAATGGGCAGAAATGGCGGGCTTCTGAGTTTTTCCTGCGGGGGGCTCTCGATTGCAGCAGAATTCCGGCTTTAAATACTAAACGATCAGAAATTTAGTCACGCACGGTCGAACGCACGACCGTGCATAGCCCGTGCATTATTAAACAAGAAAAATTGACTTGGGGAAGAAGCAGCAGTGCTCATGCGTTTTGCTGACGCACGGTCGAAGCCGCCCGTGCGTAAAAACGCATGACCAAATCCAGATGGGCTAAAAATTGGTCGAAAAAGGCGATCGTGCGTTTCCTTCGCGCACGGGCAATTGCTCATGCGTAAAAACGCACGAACGAAGTCAGATCACCAGTTTTCTATCCAGATGAAGGCGCACGACCGCAGTCGTCCGTGCGTTAAGAAAACGCACGACCGTGCGATATACACAGTTATGATTTCTGGGCAAAAGGGGATGATCCAACCACCTGCAAGTACAGAAATCCAGCTGGGAATACACGTCCAACACCAATCAGACATAGAAAAAGGATTGGGGAGCACCATGTGCTTACCCCCAATAATATGGAGAGCAAACGCACACCAAAACGGGCCTAAAATGAGCATGAAGCACGTAAGTGCGCTTAAATGATCATATGAGAAATATAAGCACTAATAGCTCGGAAACGACGTGCACGAGAGTGAAAAGTAACCTGGATGAGTCCATAAAAGTGTATATAAATTGGACTCATCACCCTACCCCATGCCCGGGGCGGTGGTGCTCCTTCCCTGCAAGAAAGCAATAACAACATATATTTCACAGGTGCATCTAAGCACCGCATAGAAATATACACAACATACGTCAACTCCAAGCCACACGTATTGCGCTCTCAAGGCATGACATCCACAATTCATTTTTCAACTTGGATGTTCAGTTTGAGCTAGGTCATACACACGAAGTTCTGACACTCTTCCACAAGTCCATTTTCAACTTGGACGTTCAATTTGAGCTAGGTCGTACACATGAAGTTCTGACACTCTTCCACAAGTTCTTTTCAACTTGGACGTTCAATTTTAGCTAGGTTATACACACGAAGTTCTGACACTCTTCCATAGCCCGGTGCACCGAGGGGAGACCTCTTCACCACAACTATGGGCGGGTTCGAATCAGCTAGGCCCGGGCTCAATCATCGCGATCGAACATACTGCACGATGTGAGTAAGATTTCACCTCTGGCCATCAACGAGACAACCTCACTGGGTCCTCAGAACATCCTCAGGGGCTATTGTCCAACACACAACATGATATACAATATCACTGGCACTAGCGCCGGCGCTAGCGCCGGGCGCTAGCCAACAGAACACAAATCTGCGAGCTCTTTCAGGTCTTTCCTAGAGGTAGCCTCCAGGACTCCTTGCAGCACATCACAACACCCAGAAACCTGAAAACAAGCATACGTACTCGAAGTCTTCTCTAGAGTGCAATATAGCATAGCAACATCACCAATCTAGACCAACATGTCCAGATGGGCTTCACACAGCATGCCTACGTCCGTACTTCGATTCCTGACTCTATATGCAATTTCTATGGGGATAATCTATATCGACCCATCGTAAGAAACCTATCCACTAATTAGTGGAAATCTTCATGTTAGTATGCAAATCAAAGGACACACATGTTCAAAAATTAGGGAGGAGAATCGTTACCCTTGGTGCTCATTTCGGTGCCATTGAGAGAGAACCGACTAGATTTTGTCGAATCAGCTTTCTCTCCATGAAGTCGATGATGACACAAGTACGCAAGAATCTCCTTCGCAGATTTGCCCTTGTCTCAACGAACGGCTATTCACAACAAGCTCCTTCGTTCAGCCCTCAACTCACTTCTCTGGGAAAGACAGAGAATTTTCAAAAAATGAGAAGGAAAGTCAAATTCCAGCCCATATATACCTTTCCCGCTACCCCCGGCGTTAGCGCTAGCGCTTCGAGCAAGCTCAAAGGCAGTACGACCGACCTTATCCACAACCGCTTAAGGAATCGATGGGAGAGCTACCACCGACGGTAACGTCGACGCTATCTCCCGTGGTTCGGGTTGCTATCCCATCGATCGGGTTGTGGTCCCATCGACTTGTCGATCAACAACAAGAGACCTACCGCTGATGCTAGCCCTAATGCTTGGCTCTATCTCCCTTCGATCAGGCCCTGATCCCGTCGATCGACTCCTGATCCCGTCGACTCATCGACAACACGCATAAGTCCTCTCGAGTTACCGTCGGCGCTAGCCCTAGCGCCTGGCGCTAGCTCTAAGACTCCATAACATTTTGAATTCAGAGCACTTGCAAGCTGGGGTCTTACAGTGGGCATCCAAGAAATATATAGCTCGTCAGCCTTAAGGTCGTAAGGGTCATTCAAGCCTCATGACGAAGCTAGACCTAACTTCATCTTCTTAAGGGAAGGGAAGGGAAGGGAAGGAAAACTGTCTTGTAACATCTCCTGATTCTTAGGCACCATGGAAGTTTGGTGACACCCCATGATGCCGCAGTGGGCCCTAGGTGGGCACAGTGGACTTAGTGGGCACTAAGTGGGCCCCTAGAGACCCCAAGATTCCTTAACCTTTGTGCTAACCTAGGGGTGACCCCAGGCACACCCTAGGGATTGTAAATGACCCAATTTCCCTTAGTGATCATTGTTTAGGTCAACCTGGATCTAGTTGGCACCAACATAGCCCAGAGGTCACATCAGGCTAACCCTAGGGGTCTAATCAGCACAAAATCTGCCCTAGGAGGTCCCTCCTTTTGGATCAGCTGGCGCCTTTAGCGGAGGGGGGGGGGGGTGGTGAATAAGTGTTTTATAAATTTATAATTTATTATAAAAACTGTTGGGAAAATAACCTTTGATTTATCTAAACAAATTATATACAAGTTATTTCATCAGTTAGGTTGTATTACCCACATTGTACAGAAAGAGTAATCTAGTCATTAGATGTCCTAGGTTATCACATTCACTTAGAGTCTTAAAATCAGGTCTAATATAAGCACAAATTCAGTTAAGTTAACACTTGCGGCAAAAAAAAGTTGACGCAACTTCGACTAGAAGTCGACGCAACTCTGAATAAAAGTCGAAGTATCTCAGACTGCTTATTGAAGTATCAAGTGAAGTCGACGCAACGTCAAAATGAACTCAACACAGAGGGAAGAGACTGTCGAAGCCATCTTAGAAGTCGGCGTAACTTTGATTTCAATTCAATGCGGAAGATGAAGTTCAAACCCAAGTTTTCAACTCGACGGATATGTCGATAAGTACTCGACACAACGTCGACATCTGAGTTCAGTCAAAGCTAAGAAGGAATTTGAAGCTTCTTCTATAAGAGCTCAGAGGTGCGTTGATATGATGAATAATTAAGTCGACGCAGCGTCGAATACAGATAGAAAAAGTATGTTTTCTACTGTATTTTCTAATACCTTTTCAGAAGGTCAACAAAGCCGAAAACTATTTTCTAATGACTCATTTATTGCCAAGAATGGAATGAAGTATTCCAGAAAAACAACAATGACATTCTTGGAAGATATTCAAATCAGTCTTGATAGGTCGGGAACAGAAATAGAAGGAGACATTTATTGTCCGACGAACATTCCTTCCAAGGACAGACTGCAAGAGGAAAGAAATTCAAACTCGAATCGACAGAGAATAAGTATGCTGAGAAGAAGAGACAACATACAGGAATTGAGTGATATTCTTTCTGTCTTATTCTTTTTTTCTCTTTTTCTTCTTTCTCCAACTCTATAGACAGATGAATAAGAAACCTCTCTGAACAGAACTCAAACAAGGCTGTTGTTTCTTCTTCTACATCACATAGCAGCAGACCTTAAAAAGTTCAGAGAGCAACATGATCAAGAGCTCATAACCCTTGCAATCATCACTATCTTGAGCAAGGGTTCATCACATACAGATCCTGAAGCATACTATAGAAACAACATCCAGAGAGATAACTGCTGAAGGATTCTGACAGCAGAATCCACTTCTTCTCTTCTCCCTCTTTCTGTTTTTATTCTGCAACTATAAAAGAGTTTTAAGAATCCCTCTCCAAAGGATTTAGTGGTTCTAAGAGTCTCCTTAGTAAAAGACTAGTGGTTCTAAGAGTCTCCTTATCGAGTGGTTCCGAGAGTCTCCTTATCAAAAGACTCAGGCACTATTAGTGCAATCCTACCAGGGTGGTAGAAGAGTGGACTACCCATTTTTTAGGGAACCATTATAAATTTCCTGTGTCTTCTGTGTTGCTTTTTTATGCTGTCCATTTACTACTTTTCTGTTTACTATTTATGTTTTTAGATTTCTGTGAATAATTTATTCTGAGTTATGTTTTGCTGATAGCATAGTACTTAGTAGTTTTATTGTGTGTGCATATTAGGGTAAAAGTTTTTAAATCTCTATTCACCCCCATCTAGAGAATACTAGAGGCACACTGTGCACTTTCAATTGGTATCAGAGGTAGGTTAATCATTAAAAGGTTAACACCTTGATCAAAAGATCTCCTAACTCTTTCTTCTTTATTTAAAATTATCAAAAACTACTTTATAAAGAAAAAAGAGTTCTAAGGACTATGCCTTAACAAGACCACCAGTGTGCAACTTAAATAAGTTTACACTCTGGATGGTTAGAATAAACTTATATATGAACTCTATTGATGAATTCATTTTTGATGTCATTATTTCAGGTCCCCCATCACCATACAAAAAGGATGACAGTGGATCTACAACACAGGAAGTTGTCCCAAGGAATGAGTGGACAGATCCTGAGAAAAAGTAGAAGGCATGTGATGGCAAGACAATGAATATTCTGGTCTCCACAATGTCAGATGACATCTTCCAAAAAGTTGCTGGCTGCCAATCAGCAAAAGAGATCTGGGAATCTCTTTCTAGAATTGTAGAAGGGAGCACCGATGAAAGAAAGGACATGAAGTCCCTTCTCATATCCTAATATGAGAATTTTCAAAAGAAAGCTGAGGAAAGTGTTGCTGAAATGCATGACAGATTCAACATTATTTTTAATGAGCTAAAAAATCTGGACAAGGAGATATCCCTGACAAAAATCAATGATAAGATCCTCGTGTGCTTTCCAAGCTCATGTGACTCAAGGATATGGGCCATCAGAGAGTCCAAAGGCCATAGAGAGATCTCTACTGATGCTTTGTTTGGAAAGCTCAAATCTTATGAGATGTTACTGAAGAGCAGGGCCGAAACAGAGTCTAAGGAGATAGTTTCAACTCCCATCCAAAGGAGTATTGCCTTGAAAGTTGCTGAAGGAGAGCCTTCCACTCCTGAGGATGAGATGTTTTGTCTCTTGGAAAGGAGATTCAGAAAGTGGGTCAAGATAGAAGACTAAAGAAGGAAAGAGTGGAGCTCAAAACCCAGATTTGATAAGACTCCAAAGAAGGAAGTGATCTGCTTCTCTTGCAATAAGCCAGGACACGTAGCTCCTGAATGTCCACAAAACAAAGGGATAGTAGTAGCAACAAAGAGAAGCAGAAGAAGAAGTCTTTCAGGAAGAAAGACAAGAAGAAAGGTAGAGGTTTCATTGCTGAAACCTGCAGAGACTCTGAAGCAGAGTTAAGCTACTCTTCATCAGAGAGTGATGAAGAAGCTACTGAAGCTACCTGTCTGATGACATTAGGGAGCTCCTCAGATGATAAACATGTATCACTATTTGATAATTTTGATATTGATTCTAATGATTTTAAAATGTGTTTTAAAGAATTCTGCAATGATCATCTTAAAGTACAAAAAGAAATAGAAGCAGTTAGTGTGCAACTAGAGATCCTTAAGAAAGATGAGTTATATATGAGAAATCAAGATTTAATAGGTGAAATTCATAATAAGGAATCATAACTAATTGAAATAAGAAATGAAAGTTTAAAACTAAAGGTAGAGCTAACGAAGGCAAAAGCCTTTGAAAACTCTCTCAATGGGAGGAGTCAAAAGCTCAAAGATATTACACAAAATCTCTCTATGAGATTTAGACACCTAGGTTTAGGAGCAGATTCATCCACTAGCACATAAGTCCCAAGTAGAGCTGCCTGGAAAAATCAAGTTAGATTTGTTAGACCTAGTGATTATCAAATAAATGAGAATGGTGTAACTTTTAAAGAACAGAGCAATAATAATCCCGGTAAAATTACTATATTTTATATAGCAAATTCTAATAGTAAAAAGGGAAATGCTAAGAAAAATAATCCAGACAGACCTATAAATCTAAATCAAAATGGTAAAATCAAAAGAAAAATCATAAGACATTCTACAGATCTATTAAATGTAGATTCATTCTATGCACATTTTCAGTACCAAGATAATAAGCATAGGTTTGGTAAACCAAAATACAATATAGCTTTGTGGGTGGATGTAATTCTAAAAATTCATTTCAATAATGTTGTGCTTATTCCATTATACATGTCATATGTTTTGATTAAATCATTTGTATACTCTTATCAAAAACACTACTTTGTACACATCATTATCTCTTATAAACCTTATACTCATGAGTATTGGACTCTAAAGCATATTTACATGTGTTTTCTACAATTTTAGTAAATGCACTACATAACTTTGCATGATCTCTACAATGTATAAGTATATTTGAATTAAGAATTTAGCACATTGTAGTTCCCGATCTTATTTTGATAAATTAAAATCATGCTTAAATTATTTTTTTGTCTAGCAAAAACATATCTTGTATTCCAAAATCACAAACATCTTCTTTCAAAAACTACCACTCGTATTTATTTTTTATGATTGCAAATTTCAAGAAGTTTTTTTTTATTATATTTGCACTTATTTTCCGCTATGACTTGAATACTCACTTTTGCTTACTTTCTAAAACAATATTTTGATAACAATGAACATTTTTGCTCTTGACCTTAAATTGCTAAAACAATTATTTTCTACCAAAACAAAACTCATACTCATTTACTATGCTTCAAATTCAATAAAGATGTTTATTTATCTTGAAACATGCTTTTCACTATCCTTCCTACGTGTACGCTCGATCATGAATATTTTCTTACCCAACTAGTGGTATTGCTTACTTATCCAATAATACTTCATTCTTACTCCTCACCTCCTATAAAAGGGGGGGGGGGGAATATCTAAGTAATTCAAACTCCACTTAGTATCACTAAGTCATAAATCCTTGTCATGCTCTATCCCTTCTCTCCACCCTCTTTTGATAATACCAAAATGAGGAGAATAACATTGAAAGAAATTCACACTTAAGGGGAGAAAATATATAGAATACTTTGATGTAGGGGGAGCACTCATATAGGGGGAGTATCTATATAGGGAAGCATATTCGTACTATCACGCCTATCGTTCACTATAAACACAAGTCTTATAATTGAATGATTTTTTTCTAAGAGGATTTGTTATTATCAAAAGAGGGAGATTGTTGGAACATGCTTTCCATATCTCTATGTTTGGGAATAACAAATCCCATTGTATTTGATCATACTTGCCATGTGTTTATAGTGTGCAGTGTTGGATCGATAGGCGCCTTTAGAGGGGGGGTGGGGGTGAATAAGGGAATAAAAATCTTTTTATAAGTTTAAGCAATTTATTAAATTGTTTTTAAATAAATGAGAGTGAAATAACAATTTAGCTGAAAATAATTTGCAATATAGGAATTAACGCCAAATGAAAGAAATCAAGTAAACACAAATAGAGACATGATTGTATTATATAAAAAAGTGTTTACATAAATTTGATTTCAATATCACTAGAAATCGGAGGCTTACAAATGTAAATAACTTTTCCTTTTCTAAACCGACTCGTATCCCCACAAACTGGTTGGCTTAAGCCTATCCTTCCCCGGATATGGCCTCAAGACGCTCTAGCCAATCCTTACTCGGATATGGACTTGAGCACCCCCTAGATCTAATCACCTAGACCTAGTCGCCAACACACGCGACGAATTCCCCCTAAGCCGCGCAAGGACCTAGTCGCTAACACAAGGCGATTTACCTATACATCTACAAAATGTATGGAATGTAAATAATGATAACTATAATAAAAATCCCTATATGAAATCTTCTGATGTCGTTGATGAAGGATTGTCGTAGTATGAGAAAGGTCGAAGCGATCATCCTTCAGATGTAGCGTGACGCAGTCCTCCTCCAGAAATCTTCTTTAGCTTTGAGTGGGAGATTAACTTTCGGCAGAGTAACGCATGCGGTAACATTCGTGTAGAGATGGTTATGAAACTGTTGCATCGTGGTGTTGTTCATGATCTGGAGATAGCGCCAGGCAGTATCTACTAGCGCCTATGGTAGTGCTAACGCTTGCGGTAGCTCCTAGCACCCGCGATAGTGTTTGTGTAAAGGTACTTATGAAACCGTCGCGACATGGCATTGTGGCATGAGCTGGAGCTAGTGCCAAACAGTAGCGCTAGCGCCAAACAGTAGCGCTAGCGCCTGCGATAGCGCTAACGCCTGCGGTATCCACAAGCGCTGGCGGTTGTGCTTTAGTTCAGAAATGTGGTTCCATGCTGCTTTCTACCTGCGGAGTATTGCACCTATAGTTCCTGCACATTATAAACACACGACAAGCAAGATGAAATACAATTTGAGATTTGTTATTCTCAAAAAAAGGGATGTGACACACATGTCCAACAATCTCCTCCTTTTGATAATAACAAATCCTCTTAGCAAGAAATCAACAATGGTGTTTATAGTATATGATAAGCGAGACAATAGTGCATACTATAGTATATGATAAGCATGAGAATTGTGCATACTCCCCCTATCTTAATTCTCCCCCTACATAAATGCAATTTATGTTTTACTCCCCTTAAATGATAGATTACATGAATTATTCTCCCCTTAATCTTCTAGATTTCTCCTCTAGATTTCTTCAATTAATCTCCCCCCTTTTGGTATTATCAAAAGAAGGTGGGGTAAGGGAAGTAAGGAGGCATTCTTTAGGAATTATAAATCATGATCGAGCTTTTGTAATATATGTAATAAAAAGAGTTTAAGCATAGTATATAAGAGATTTCAAATAAATAAGTAAGAGTTTTAAGCAAGTTGAAGATTAAAAGAAACATCTTTTTGTAAGCATGAAAATCATAAGTATAAATATGAGTTGAAGTTCAAAATGTAAAGATGTTTTAACCTTTTTGAAATCTCATGGTTTTACATAAAGTTACCAAGCATGAAATGAATATATCAAAAAGAGAATATACTACAATGTTACTTAATTTCAAGTTTAGGAGATACCAAACATTGTAGAGATCATGCTAGGTTATCTAGTGCATTTCTCATAGAAAGAGTAGTATAGATAAAGCATTAGAATCCAATACTCATGAGAAGAAGTGTTATGAAAGATAATGATGTATACATTAGTGTATTTTGAGCAATGTTAACAAGTGATTTAAATCACAAAATATAAGACATATGTAGAGTAAAGTGCACAATAAAACACACGTATATTAACTTTCACACACTTTAATGCACATATAATTTTTTTTAAAAAAAAGTGGTGTAAAAACTATGGTTTGCACAAGACACTTTACTATTCTTTCCAAGTAGTACTTGGTGGAGTTATATTTGTCTATATTTTTTGTACACTTTTGTGAGAGAACATTCTTCGAATACACTTGTTTTGCAAACCCAACATAATTTTTTTTAAACTCAACCACTTTTCTTAATTTCTTAAGTGCAATTCAAATGTAGTGTAGGTAATAAACTTATGTAAGTTTTAATTCATTGTACAATTACAATACATAAGCAAGCATTTTTAGATTTAAACACACATGTAGATTACCAAAATAAGTGAGTGAAATATATCATTATCAATCACAAAATATTTACTCATACTTAGAGGCATGCTAAGCTTTGTTCTACACATATGTTTCAATACAATTGATGCACTTAATTAGATATATCAAAGCATGATAAACAAGACAATGTTCATATTAATTTGAAGGAATAAATTTTAACATTGTAAATAATTCTAAATAATAGAATTCATACATGCTTGATATTAACAATAAAGATCATACAGTTTTTTTTATTGTTTTGAAATTGTAAAAAAAAAAACAGAAAAACAAAAACATATTTTTGTATTTTTGAATTTTGTAGTTGATTTTCCATAATATTAATAAAACAAAAATAACAAATGTCAGAAATACAAAACAAAGTAGTACATATAAACTAACATAATTTTAATGATTTTTAGAAATTTTAAAAAATAGAAAAATTGAACACTCACATTAGCACCGGCGCTAGCGCGGCAAACAGTGAGTGAAATTTTGAGAATTTTAAAATTCTATTTTTTGATATTTATTAAGAGTCTTAAGAGTAGTCTTATGCATAAATTTTGTAATTTTTGGAGATGTCTTGATTGCTCAAATTGCATAAAACTTTAGCGTTTTTCATATAACTCATCCTAAGATGTCTAAGACACCTAAATCCATCCTTAACATTTGAAACCTTGCATCGGAAAGAGGGTTAGTGAATATAACAGCAAGTTGAGAGTCCGTGCCAATGAAACTTATTCTAACATTTTCCTTTTTAATGTGATCCCTTATGAAATGATGACGTACATCTATATGTTTGGATCTAGAATGGTGTAACAGATTATTTGTAAGATCAATGGCACTTTGTTGTCACATTTTAATTCAATATTTTCTAGATGAAAACCAAAGTCCTCTAGAGTTTGGCTCATCCATAGTGCTTGTGCACAACAACTCCCTAGTGCAATGTATTTGGCCTCCGTGGTGGAGAGTGCAACCGAATTTTATTTCATACTAGACTATGCAACTAATGAAGGTCCTAGAAAATGGCAAGTACCACTAGTGCTTTTTCTATCAAGTGAGCATCCGACATAGTCCGAATCGGAATAGCCGTGAAGTGTAAATGAATTATTGTGTGGGTACCATAATCCTAATCTAGATGACCCAATTAGATATCTATAAATTTATTTTACTGCTTTTAAATGAGATTCTTTTGGATTGGCTTGAAATCGAGCACATAAGCATACGACAAACATAATATCGGGTGTAGTTGCACTTAGATAAAGTAAAGATCCTATCATACCTCTATATAAAGTCTGATCAATTGAAATTCCTGAATAATCTTTTCCTAATTTTAGTGATGCACTCATTGGTGTAGAAGCATGTTTAAGGTTTTCAAATCCAAAGCGTTTAAGCATATCATAGACATATTTGGTTTGACATATAAAAATACCATCATTTCTTTGTGATATTTGAAAACCAAGAAAATAAGAAAGTTCTCCTACTAGACTCATTTCAAATTCCTTTTTCATCACTAAAATAACTTCATTACACAACTCTTCATTAGTAGATCCAAAGATTATATCATCAACATATATTTGCAAAATAATCATATCATCATTATTGTGCTTAATGAAGAGAGTATTATCAGCACTTCCCATAATAAAACCATGCTTTAATAAAAATAATGTAAGTCTTTCATACCATGCACGAGGCGCTTATTTTAAACCATAAAGTGCTTTATCTAGTTTATAAACATGATTGGGAAATTTTTCACTAATAAAATCGGGGGTTTGTTTGACATAAACTTCTTCTTTAACAAACCCATTTAGAGAAGCATTTTTTACATCCATTTGAAATAATTTTATTCTTTTAAAGCTTGCAAATGCTAGAAATATTCGTATAGATTCCAATCTAGCAACGGGTGCAAAAGTTTCATCAAAATCTATCCCCTCAATTTGAGAATATCCTTGTGTTACTATGCGCGCCTTATTTTTAGTTATTCTAGACTGACCATCTAATTTATTTTTAAAAATCCATTTACACCTACAACCGGGTGATTAGATGGTCTTTCTACTAATTTCCAAACATTATGTCGCTCAAATTGTTCTAACTCTTCATTCATAGCCAAAAACCAAAATTCATCATTTAAAGTGGTAGAAATGATTTTTGGTTCTATTTTGAAAACAAAACATATATTTGAATAAGATTCATGAAGAGAAGAGCGAGTTCTTACCCCAATAGATGTTTCACCAATGATTAGCTCTCATGGATGATCCTTTGTAAATTGCAAGGCGCTTGGAGGCACATAATCATCTTCCTTGGCCTCCTCTTTCTCTTCTTTGGAAGGTTCATCATCACCATGCTCCAAAGGTTGTAAGAGATCATCCTCGCTGCCTGCGGAAAGTCTTTCTATACAAGGAACAAGCTCATCAAATTTTACATTAATTGAATCTTCAACTTTACTAGTTCTTTTATTAAAAATTATATAGGCTTTACTAGTTGAAGAGTATCCAAGAAAAGTTCCTTCATCGTATTTTTCATTAAACTTTCCCAAGCTAGCTTTAGTATTTAAAATAAAACATTTACAACGAAACACATTGAAATAAGATACATTAGGCTTCTTTTGAAAATAAAGTTCATATGGTGTGTGATTAAGAGATGGGCGAAACATGATTCTATTCATAACATAACATGATGTATTTACGGATTCGGCCCTAAAGTACTTAGGCAATTTATATTCACATAACATAGTGCGTGCTAGTTCTTGAAGTGTCCTATTCTTTCTTTCTACAACACCATTTTGTTGTGGTGTGCATGGTGCGGAGAACTCATGTTTAATGCCTAACATATCACAAAAAGATGTACACTTTTCATTTTCAAATTCTCCTCCATTATCCGAGCGAATGCATTTAATTTTTAAATCACTTTCATTTTGAATGCGAGAACATAATTTTGAAAATTCGCAAAACGCATCGGATTTGGATGAGAGAAATAATGTCCAACAATATCTTGAAAAATCATCTATTAAAACATATGTATATAATCTACCACCAAGAATTGCGGTGCTAACGGGACCAAAGAGATCCATATGAATTAATTGCAAGGGTTTTGTAGTAGAAATAAATTTTTTACTTTTGAAAGAGGATCTAGTAAATTTACCCTTTTGACATGATGAACAAAGTGAAGGTAAAGTTCCATTTAACCTAGGCAATCCTCTAATTAAATCACTTTTTGCAAGTTTTACAATAAGCTTTTGTTGGTGCTTCCAAGGTGATCTGGAATTAATCAAGCCTCTAGTCTCACTGCCAACGCGATATGAGCCTATGGGGTCACACACAAGAGTGCTTGGAGAAGTTGGAGGAAGAATTATGTTGGCCTTACTCATATTGGATATGAGTGAAGGACCAATCCTATGACTTATTGGAGTTGGGTCGAGTCCACTAAATGCTCCACAGGTATTGTGAATATTGTATGGAGCGTGTTGATAAGTTTTCAAGTCGAGTCATCGAGAGTGTCTCGACGACTCTTACTTTAGTTCGTCGAATGAATGAAATCATAATGACTCGACGAAATCATAATGACTCGACGAATTTATGATTACTCTCGACGAACTCGACAAATTCATGATTCGATGAAATTCTTCAAGCGAAATGTTCACTTGACGAATTACTTGTTACTCGACGAATTTCTTAGTGAAAGGTTCACTCAATGAATTCTGTTTTACTCGACGAATTCAGTTTGTTACTCGACGAATTTCTTCAGTGAAATGTTCACTCGACGAATTCTGTTTACTCCAATGTAAGTCGTGGGTGTGCGGATAGCCTCTCTCTCGCCTGGGTATAAATAAAAGACGATTTCATACCCTAAAATATCGATCTCCTTTTGTGAAAGAACGAGAGAGACGGAAGGGTTCCGATCGGCTAATCCCGCACCCCGACGTCGTCGCCGCCTCTCCCTGTCGTCGGACCTAGCAGTCCGTGGGAGACATAGAGGGCTCTTCTTCTCTAACCTAGTTCTTGTGCGACAAGAAGCTAGGGTTCTTCATCGCTCGTGGGGACTTCTATAGAGGCGCCGATCGGTTTCAGCGCTTGGGACTCAGAGGTTGTCTTCGGGATTTCTTCTTGAAGCATCTTGGTTGAGTGTTGACTCAATCCCCTTCAGGTATTGCAATGTGTTCCATATTTATTGATTCATGAAATTGCAAGATCCGAAACTCTTTTGGGTAATTCTTATTTTGTTTCTTCCGCTGCGCATATTTGATGTGCTATTATCATTTTGAATGGTATATAGAAAACCCGACAGCTTTGTGCTAGCATATCCTAGCCGTCTATGCCAAAGTTCTAATTCATCATTTTTAGTGATAAAACATTTTGTAGATGATTTAGAAAGATCATGAAAAGAAACTATATAAACATTATGTATTCTTGGTGCAGTTAGTAAAATATCTTTTGTAGTAGGTTTGTATATTTTGCATAAATTAGTGGAAGATTCAAATATAACATCTAATCCTTTATCGCATAATTGGCTAATAGAAATTAGATTGTGTTTTAGCCCTTTTACAAAAAGAACATTAGATATCGTAAATTATTCGTTACCAACTGTACCAATTCCCATGATCCTTCCTTTTCCGTTATCGCCAAACGTCACGATCACCTCCTTCTTCTTTTGTAGGCAAAGAAACTTTGCTTTATTGCCCATCATATGTTTGGAGCATCCAGAATCCAAGTACCACACGTCTTCATTCTCCTTAGCCTTCCTGCACATCTAGTAAGAAGATGAGAGTAAAGATCCGGATACTCAAGCGGTACCACCCATAGAGTAAGTGGAAGCCTTAGGTACCCAGATTTGCTTTAAAGTATTTTGTTTTACATTCCCGCAAGAACTAGATGTGTGACCTAACCTATAACAGTTTGCACATGAAATAAAGGGGGTTGAGACCCTTTTCTGAAATTTTGTGTTATTATTGCTGGAAGAAATCTTTTTTATAGAAGAAAAAGATTTTGCAAAAGAAAATGCTGAGTTTTTGTAGGGGGTGCTAGCGCCGGCGTTAGTGGCTAGCATCGAGCAGTAGCCCTCACCTCGATATCCGAGCCCAAATTTTCCAGAACCGTGGCACTGGTTCCCTAAGATCATATCCAGTGACTTTTGGATTATTCCAAATTTTTTAATGGCCATGGTGAGATCATGAACTTGTGCTTTAAGTGATGAATTTTCTTTCACAAGCATGACACACCTATTTTAAAACCTTTTTTTTTATTTTTAATTTGCAAAAGAGAGGCTTCTAA
The DNA here is from genome assembly GCA_033032865.1 of Dactylorhiza incarnata. NCBI lineage: Eukaryota > Viridiplantae > Streptophyta > Magnoliopsida > Asparagales > Orchidaceae > Dactylorhiza > Dactylorhiza incarnata. Next base: position 2,004,746 of record JAWHQI010000255.1, on the reverse strand, counting down.
TTTCCTTTCTAATTTCCCCTTCTTTTTTGTAAGAATTTTGGCATGTGAGAGGGCTTTAGAAAGAGAATCTTCAATATCTTTTGCCATTTTAATGGAGTGATCACACTCTTGGCAAGAAACCTTTAATTTTTCCTAAAACAATTAATTTTTTGGAAAGCTTTTGATTTTCTTTAACTAGAGATTCATTTTCACGATTCAATAAAATACTATCTTTCATATTTTTATCAAAAACTTTGCAAGTTTCAAGAAATTCATTAAAAAGTTCATCATAAGTGGGAGGAGTTACCTCAGTGCGCTAAGAACACTGGTATCTTCATCGTCGTTTCCATGTCCCATGAGGGACATGTTTACTTCCTCATCTTCGCTTGATGAAGACCAACTTGATGCTTCGGAGGAGGAGGAGTCATCCCATGTTTTAGCTTTTAGCACCTTCCTCTTTTCCCTCCCTTTGTGCCACTTTTTCTTTTTCTCCTTCAAAAACTTTGGGCACTGGCTCTGAATATGCCCGGTCTTCCTGCAATGATAACATTCTGGAGTAGGTCTTTCTTCCTCATCATCGCTCTCCTTTTCCTTCTTTAAAGATGACCCTTTCCATCTTCCATCCTTTTGGAGATATTTTCGGAAGGTGTTTCTCCTTTCTGGATTTCTCATGAACATTCGGATGTTCTTTACCAAGAGACTTTCTTCATCTTCATCCTCAACCTCTTGGCACTCCTTCTTTGATTTTAGTGCCAATGCCTTCTTCTTTGGCTCCTTGTTGTATTCATCGTATTGGATCTTGAGTTCTACCTCATGGGTTTTGAGATTCCCAATGAGGCTCTCAACCTGGAGCGTTCTTAGATTGTGCGACTCCGAGATAGCCGTCACCTTCGGATTGAATTTTGGAGGAAGAGATCGAAGAATCTTTCAGACCAAGTCGCCATTGGAGAAGGTCTTTCCAAGTGCTTTGGAGGCATTGACGATCTTGGTGAAGCGTGTGTACATTGCATCAATATCTTCGCTTTCATCCATCCGAATCTTTTCATATTCTGACTCCAGTTGGAAAAGTTTTGAATCTTTAACCTGCGATGTACCTTCATGAGTAATTTCCAAATGATTTCAAATATCATATGCAGTAGTACATGCGGAAATTCTATTAAATTCATTTCTATCTAACGCACAAAATATAGCATTCATGGCCTTGGCGTTTTTTTGCATTTAACTTTATCCCTATCATCCCATTTATCTTTTGGTTTTTCTAATGTTATCTCTCTGACTACAATTGTAAGAGGAGAGTATTCCTCTTCTACCATATTCTATACCTCAATATCTAGGGTCCTAAGAAAACATCGCATCCTATTTTCAAATAATTATAATCTGACCCAGTAAATAGTTGAGGTCTACTAATTCCCTGACCCTCGGAAAAAGCGAGATCATAAGACGCCATTATTCCTGGTTTTTAAATCAATTTAGAATAACCTGCCTCTTATACCACTTGTTGGATTGATTGGCGCCCTGAGAGGGGGGGGGGGGGAATAAGGGAATACAAATCTTTTTATAAGTTTAAGCAATTTACTAAATTGTTTTTAAATAAATGAGAGTGAAATAACAATTTAGCTGAAAATAATTTGCAATATAGGAATTAACGCCAAATGAAAGAAATCAAGCAAACACAAATAGAGAAATGATTGTATTATGTAAAAAAGGTGTTTACATAAATTTGATTTCAATATCGCTAGAAATCAGAGGCGTACAAATGTAAATAAATTTTCCTTTTCTATATCGACTCGTATCCCCACGAACCGGTTGGCTTTAGCCTATCCTTCCCCGGATATAGCCTCAAGACGCTCTAGCCAATCCTTCCGCCGATATGGCCTTGAGCACCCCCTAGATCTAATCACCTAGACCTAGTCGCCAACACACGCGACAAATTCCCCCTAAGCCGTGTAAGGACCTAGTCGCCAACACAAGGCAATTTACCTATACGGTTATAAAATATATGGAATGAAAATAATGATAACTATAATAAAAACTCCCAATATGAGATCTTCTGAAGTCGGAGATGAAGGATTTCTGTAGTATGAGCAAGGTCGAAGCGATCGTCCTTCGGATGTAGTGTGACGTAGTCCTCCTCCTCCTCCAGAAATATTGTTTAGCTTTGAATGGGAGATTAACTTTCGGCAGAGTAACAGCTCTTGAAATTTGGCACAGGAATTCTCTCTGGGATTAGGTGCCAAAACGAGAGAGAAAGCTTCAATTTATAGAACTTGGCGATAGCGCCTGCGCTAGCTCCTAACGCCTGTGGTAGCGTTCGAGTAGAGACGGTTACAAAACCATCACAACGTGGCATTGTTCATGATCTGGAGATAGCGCCAGGCGGTAGCTACTAGCGCCTACGGTAGTGCTAATGCTTGAAGTAGCTCCTAGCGCCTGCGGTAGTGGTCGTGTAGAGGCAAATATGAAACTGTCAAGGCATGGTGTTGTGGCACGAGCTGGATCTAGCGCCAGGCGGTAGCGCTAGCGCTAATGCCTGCGGTATCCACTAGCGCTGGCGGTAGTGCTTCAGTTCAGAAAAGTGGTTCCATGCTGCTTTCTACTTATGGTGTATTGCACCTATAGTTCCTGCACACTATAAACACACGACAAGAAAGACCAAATACAATATGGGATTTGTTATTCTCAAACAAAGGGATGTGACACACATGTCCAACATGGAGAAACTTCTGCTTTCAATCCTCTAAGAGTACGAAAAAGAAAGATGACGATTTCCTATCAGATCAATACTCTGTTGTTAGCGCAGCGCGCTACCGCTACCATTGGCGGTAGCTTCTGCATATTAGGAAACATCATCGAGAAGGAAATATTCATCAAAAAGGAATATCGTCGAGACTGAATATGGCATGTTCTACACCGGCGCATTAAGGCTAACTCCTGACGGTAACTTATGGAAGTCCCGTGATCAGGATGCAGATTGAGGAGCAAAAAAGGAAGGAGATCTGACGGTTGGGAATGATATAATGCTAACGCGGCGTGCTATCCTTACCGCGGCACAGTAGGAGGGGATGCCAAATTTGGAGCCAGGATGTTGCTAAAAATGACTCAATCCATGTGACAACTTGTTTCTTAAAGAGCCTGTTGTTGCTGATTTGCTGCTTTTTAGACGATGCATCTAAGACACAACTCATGTATTCGTGAGAGACTCTTCTTTGCAGCCAAGAGAACTCCGTCAACGTTTGTTCAATCACTCTGACTTCATCTTTAAGCTCAACCTTTGAGGGAGTTTCTTTGATGTTTTAGTTTTTGTTGTTTATAACTCATTTTATCATAAGTAGAGAGTTCGCCCTGTGGTTGGCGACTATGGCCTTGCGAGGAGTGGGGAGAATTCGCCACGTGGGTATGGAGACTAGGTCTAGGGTAAGCTTTAGGGGACGACTCGAGGCCTCATCAGGGGAGAGATAGGCTAGAACCAACCGATCATTGGGAGAAGGGTCGGTATAGAAAATCAAAAAAGGTTTTACGCATTCGCCTCAATCTCAAGCGTCATTGGGATAAGATTTTGTAATGATTTCTAAAAGCAATAATACTATATGTTTTTCTTTAATATTGTCATGCAATCTCTGATCTTTTGAAATCTAAATGAAAAGGCATTCTCTGTCACTAACGCCGAGCGGTAGCACTACCGCTGGCAGTAATAGAGTTCACATCTGTTGTGCCAAATACAACCTAATCTCATTAGAAGCCTACTGTAGTGTTTAATGCGGATATTTTTATAAATACTATCAACGTATTTGAATAAACTCAATTAAGTCTTAAGTGTTATAAAATCCTTTTTCACCCCCTCTAAGGGCGCCTATCGATCCAACAATCACCATTCTAGGTGCAAACACCAAAGGCTCATCCTCTTCTCCAACAGCCTTATCATCCTCCTTGCCATCCTCTTTGCCATCTTCTTGAGCAATGTTCTCTTGAACTATCTTTGCAGTCTCTTTAGCAATGTTAGTAACATCCTATAAGAGTTGTTCAGAGATAAAGGCCCCCCTGGGTCAATGCAATAATTTAGTGCAGGTATCTCCCCCTGAATTTGTGCTTCTTTTCTGGAACCTGAAATGTTGCATCGGAAATAGTATCTGGAATTACTTTGTTGAATACTATGATCTTAATTATCAGGATCTCCAGATTCCTGAGCAAGATTATTATCTTCAGAGGCAGGGACTTCCTCTTCTTGAATGATCTCCCCCTCCTGAACCTTACTGACTAGTGTGGTTAAGAAACTTCTAGTAACCATGGAGGAAGATATTGCTTCCCTTATTGACTGAACATAGTCCTGTGACTCTATCAACTCTTTCTCTATCTGTGAATATTTCATGTTAAATTTTCTTTCTTGTGTCAAATGTAGATCAACAAATTTCCCAGTGGCCAGCCCCACTGCTTTAGAAATAGCTTGGTCAATGTCAAATGGAGGTATGGACTTGGAGGTAGAAGTAGGATGTGTTTCAATTAAAGGTGTTGATATAATAACTGTAGGAGGTGATGAGAGATGAGCTTGCACTGAGGGAGCAGGATGGATGACTGTGAGGTTTTCTTCAGAAGGAGTGATAGATGGTTGTTGTTGTTGATTTTGGGTGAAATCTGTGTTGTAGGTTCTTGACCTGGAGTATCATCTATTATGTTATCTTGTTTAGCTACTACAGGGTCCTGTGCTGGATTATACCTTGGAATGTCTGGTAGTATTGACTCATGATCTTGAGGAGCTGGAGAAGGAGAGCGTGCTGCTTGACCAGACCTTAGAATTTGCCTGGTCCATTTGGAGAAGATTCCAATATTGAGTCTTTTACCAGGTGGAATTGGCGCCCCTTTAGATTTACATATAATTGGATAATGGCGGTATAGAACTTGGCTCATTATTCTCATATATGCATTTTCTTTGTGTGCATATTTATGGCCAATCAGCTTTAGGAGGCATCTCCCTAGTTTATTCTCTTGTTGAGGACTAACACTCCCATTATCTGCAACTGTTGCTTGGGGATAACATCATTTGCTGAGATCATGCATAATAACACTTTTCCCACAATATCTGCCAAAAACCTGTATTCTTTAGACACATCAATCTTCTTCAGATTGATGGACATCTCCTTACTGAACTTCATTATTTGTAATGCACCGCTTGTCTCTGTCACTGTCAGTTCATCTGAGTCACCACCTGCTGGTAGATCAAAGGTGCGACATAACATCTCCTCTGTGATATTGATATCATTTCCAGCGATTCGCTCGTGGATGGATCCAGCATCTTCAATATGGATGCTGTCTTTATGTTCTGTCAATTCGATGACTTATATCTTACACCTTGTCGAAATTAACTTTGTCAGCCCCGTGGTTTCAAACAGCCCAAGAATGGCCTTGAAATTGTCTAATGCAGCGTTAAATCACTCTACATAACCATCGAATCCAGAATTCACTTTTGGAGGTGCCATTGAATCTTACTGTAGTACCTGCAAAGAAAAGACAAGAAGGAGAGAGAGAGAGACGAGAGCAAGAACACAAGAGAGCTAGAGAGCCAGAAAGCACAAGAGCAAGGGAAAGAGAATTGAAAAGCGTAAAATAATCTAACGACTAAGTTGCTTAAAAGAAGATGCCTCATCACAACTTAGGGTTGTATTCGAATCAACGTCGAATGGGATTGATATTCAGCGCGCCAAAATGTGTCAAAGTGGCTTCTAGAAGCAAGACTGCGCACACTTGACATGGCGACGTTGTTGGGTTTTCCTTAGGGGTAGACACATCTGATGTGCGCTGTGGAATATTCAAGAACAATCCAATAGAGAGATAACAAGATCTTGCTATAATCATGAATCAAGAAATCGAAGCAATAAATAAATTACCTGTGCGGGATTGAGTCACTACTCAATCAGATGCTCCAAAAAAATTCTTCCTGGAATCGGAATCCTATTCCGAGTCCTCTTCCTTGTTCCTGCGACTCTGATGAAATTGACAAACTTGTTTGAAGGAGTAACGCGCTGGTTCCGCACCGCTAAAAGTGAGGGCTAAATGCGGTCGGAATGACAGTGTACCGGTCATTGTCAAGTAATAATTTTGGGAATATGATCCCCGAATATCGATCTCTCAAGGAATGCAGAGTAGGTGAAGTGATTGTGTCGTAGAAAGATTGCTACAGCGAGCGAAAGTAAATAACAGGCTTGGTTTTGGTTTTCTAGTCTAATACCAAGAAAAGTAAAATGTGGGTCGAGAGCACCGCTTCGCTTGGCGAGATGACTAGTGCAGGCTGTGATGCCGTGCATCAGTAAGCGGATGGACGGTAGGCAGATGGATGGAGTGATCTCAAGTGCAGATTATGAAGGTCGCAGGCACCTCTTCAGAGTCTGATATCTAACTTTTGCTAGAGTGGATTAACTAGCGCGTGTGTGGGATGAATGTGGAGTGGAGGCGAGGCGCATCAACACATTACAACAAGGTAAAGATAATAACTATACATGCTTTCATTCATAGACAAATAAAGAGCATTATAAGTTCATTACAAGCATTTAAATGTACATTCAGTCCTTGGTTGCTTCCGGGATCTCGAGGCTGTCACCACCTCTGACCTTTGTCTGTCTTCTTCAACTTGTCGTGGTAACTTCTTATTCTACAAGTGGAAATGCCCAAATACCTTGAGATGCTCGTTGTGGATGGCCAGGAAGTCTTCCAGAACCTTGGATATATCTTGGATTCACCGAAGGAGGCTTGCCAATGGAAGGAGATGGAAGGAGGGTGGATGGAGATCGAAAATGGTGCAGGGGCGTAGGAGCAAACTGGTCGTAATGGTCCCTCCTCTATGCCCTAAAATCGCGGGTCCAACATTTAAAAATAGAGTAGAATAAATAGTGCGCACGATCAGTGGCACATGACCAGTGGTCGTGTGAGAAGAAATGCCACTGATCGTGCGAGAACAACATATAGCAAAATCTAGAATGCCAAAATAGCGCACGATCAGTGGTGCACGACCAGTGGTCGTGCGAGAAGAAGGCCAGTGATCGTTCGAACCGCTTTGTTGGGAAAATGAGGAATGCGCATGACCAGTGGTCATGTGCCTGATCGTGCGCGTACAAAAATGCACGACCAGTGGCCCGTTAGGCTAAAAATAGCCCAACCCAACTCCGAGCGTCCACACAATCCTTGTACCTACAGGAAGACCACTGAAAATGGCATTCCACATAATCCAGGTATATCATCACAGAATAAACCGAATGTAAGGCATACAAGAAATCACACCAAAATGGGCCAAGGAATGCACTTAGCACAGAAATGCACAATGTGATCAAATAGAAGCATCTATGAGCAATAAGTGAAGTGCATTGGCAAGATAAATGACCCAGATGTGTCCGGAAATAGCTAGATAAACCAGACTCATCACACCCCCAGACTTACCTGTTTGCGCGTCCCGATCAAACAAATCCGGCGGAGTGGGAAAAGCATAAGTAGCCAAAAACTTGCGAACATGGAGTAGTATGCGAAGTTGCATACTTGTGTGCGTAGAAATTAATTAGAAGAAGTTTCTAAATATTCTATCTAATTTATAAAAGTGTAATTGCATAAAAAGGAATTTATTTTTACTCAAAAATGGAATGTTGGTGAATCTCGTGGTCACGCGTAGTACGAAAGTAAGCAAGTCGCGAAGGGGAGTGTTACCCAAGACCGAAACTCGGAATTATCTCGGTTGAAATCCATCAATATTGAGAGCCATAAGCTCGCCCGGTCACACTCTCTCTACGGTGCTAGTGAACTCACAAGATGAATCAATAGGACTTTAGGTTAACACAAGGCTTAGGTTACGATTTGGAATTAAAATATAAATGTGATGGCTAATCGCAACCCAAATGAGCTCACAAAAGTGCTAAATCATAGCAGCCCCAATAATACACGTGTAACACACCCCCAGACTTGACTTCGAAACTGGGTGTGTATACGGCCTACACCAATCGATACAACTTAGATGTTTCAATTAAAACACCAGGGATATTTTTTTTCTTTGCTTTTCTTTTTCTTTTCTTTTTATCCCCAAATCTATTCGTAAAAATCTCAGCACAAAGAAATTTTGAAGATATCCACATCAACACTAAAATTTCATAAGACCACACGACATTGGAAAAATACAATTCATTGATGCTTTTGGATTAATTTTGGTTGCGATAATGGGATTAGCTTTTAGGCCTTGGTGAAGTATGGTGGAGATGAACCAAAAGGTCGAGTAGCCATAAAATAGGCTAGCAACAATCAGCGTATAAGAATAGTAGAACAATGCTCAAGCTTGCCAAATAGATGGCCTACGTCACACTCAACTTGCAAATTGTTCGCACCCAAGCTTCGAGATTCTCTTGGGGCAAGTTCTTAGCCCCCGAGAAAGGTAATCCTTCCTCCCAACTCGAGCAAAACGAACCTCATGCTCGCCTACACACAATACCACACTACCACTAGATTCAACCACATTCACCATTTTGAGTAAAATAAATTAAAGTCTATGCAAATCAACTAATTGTAAATTAGAAGCATATATAAAAACTAATTCTACTTAGCTTCCTAAGAAAGACACGAGTACTCAATTAGAGCACTACAATAGTTAACATGCCACTCTATCTTGCAATTTTTAGGCTAATACAACAATTCCTACATCACAATCAATAATTGAAATACGGGAGCATACAAACAAGCGAGTGCACGCTCGTGCGGGTGAAACAGTGTGTGAAGCAAATATGAAATTATAACAAAAATGAAAAGTACTACTGGTAAGCTAAAACTTGTGCACATGTAGTGAGCACCAGGTACTACTCTTCCGCCAGACTTAAAGTCAATCAAATCAAAATAGAACATTTGCATAATAAAAAGAGCTAAGGGGTAGAGAGTACCTAGGCTCATAAATGAGCCTACTAGAAGATCCAAATTTTTTGTCCATTTGTGACAGTTCTGCATGCTCTAAATAGATCTGCACCTGCGATTAAAGTAATTTCCCAGACAAAACAAAAATAAACAAATATATAAAATAGAGAAGGATAAAATAACGAACCCAAGTGGTCCCACTAGGTTGTCTCCCAGGAGTCCTTTTGCTTAAAGTCCTTCAGGTGGACCAAATACCTATATTATAGCACTTTATAATAGAAAAGTTCACCAAACAAGTAACGAGAATAAAATAGTCTTAGTATCTCAAAACAGCAAAATCCTGAAATCAAAAACTGAAAGAGCGCAATCAACTAACAACAGATTTATGATGCATCTCTCCCGTGGTTTGAGAATGACCGGGGGTGGAAGCTTTAAGGCCAAAGTTGGTTTTACCCAACTTCTTCCTAGCCCTCTATTTCTCACAACGGAGAGCTGCAAGATGCGCTGAGCGCTGGAGTTTTTCCTTCTTCAATCTCTGTTAAATTTTTGAAGTGGAAGTGGACTGACAGGGCGGTCTGTTCTTGGAGACCGCAGAGACCGCACGACCTGTGTTGCGGTTTACTTCTAGAATCTGCAAGCTCGGTGTGGAGACCTGGCTGGTGTGGTCGCGTGTCTCTGGTGTTGGCAGCCTATGTTTGGTTGCCTGCTCAAGTATCCTGTTCTAATTTAGACTGGGCGGTCTTGTACTAGAGGTCTCTCCTGCGATCTTGTACTGCGATCTGCATGAGTTCGTTCTGGCGGACAGGTTGGTATGTCAGGATGTTCATGTGGCTCCGATCTTATAAGAGTCCGGGCGGGTTGTATGAGCTCGTTTCTGGCAGTCTACTCCTGATCGGTCAGATGCTCATATGTCTATTCTTATAAGAGTCTGGGCGGTCTGCTAGTTTGTTCTTGGCAATCTATCTTGGACCATTTTGCATAGTGTAATAAGGTCTTGATGAGACCTCGCGGTCTGGTTCTGGAGACCGCGCGGTCTGGTTCTGGGGCGGTGACGACATTCATTTGTTTGCCTATAAATAGGGATACCAGGATAGCCATTTATACGCAAGAACTGTAAGAACAAAAGTTGGCTTGATTATGACGGTCTCTTTTTGAGGTCGCGCGGTTTGAGTTGTTTGACCGGGTTGTTCTGTTCGCAGGTTAGCGGTTAGCAGTCACCGTCAGCATTCTCCTTTCTTTCTAGCTTTGAATAAACCAATTCGGCAGTGGTCTGTCTGTACGGACTGTGTTTAGGAGTTCTTAGACTGTGCAGAGGACTCAGTTGATTAGGCGGCCTTAAGTGGTTGGGCGATCTTGAGTTGCGGTCTTGCAGTAGGAAGCAGTTCTTCGTTAAGTGTTCGTGGGTTCTTCTGTGATCTTGAGTCTGTGCGATCTGGGCGATCAAGAAGTGTGGACAATTATTTTCAGCAGTAGAATAAAGCAGCAGGTTATGGGGTCTGTGATTGTGGGCTGACATCATCGGGTTGTGCTCTGTTCACGTGGTCTCAGGGATAGCCGTGCGGCTTGCCTGTTCGAGCGGTCTGGTGATCACTGCTTTGGCAGTTCGCTGGCGGCTTGTTTTTTGTCTTGTGCTTCTCTCCTCTATGATTCTTATGAATCATGTCTCGCCATGTATGTCTCGAGTTGTAAAGAGATAGTTAATACAAGAGCACTATTCTGTCTTCCCATTGTCATTGATTGTCATGCTTGTGGATTGTGTTGAAGTGTTCCGCATTATTACTTCACTTCGGACCTCTAAATTTTTAACATGGTATCAGAGGAAGGTTTCTGAGCAGTAACCAGCGTTGTATTCTGCTTGGATTTCTTCAAGTTGGTTGTCAATCAGTGAGATAGCAATGGAAGGAGGATATGCTAGAGGTCTTGGTATTGAGCTCCTTACGCAGACTAACTTTAAAAAGTGGAAGTCGTGCATGGAGAGCTATCTGCTTGGCGAGGACTTATGGGAGGTAGTTGGAGGAGAAGCAAGACAAGCTGTTGTTCCTGCTGAGGAGAATGCTGAGCTCATGAAGGCTTGGAAGAGAACTAATGCAAAGGCAGAGTTCACTCTCAAGCGAGCTATCATTCTGGAGTTGTTTGATCACATCATCAGATATAGGCCAGCTGCTGAGATTTGGACAACCTTGGATGGCTTGTTCAATAAGAAGAATGTAGCTCGGCTACAGTTCTTGGAAAATGAGTTGGCTAAAGCAAGTCAGGGAGATTTGTCCATTTCAACGTTCTTCTTGAAGATGAAGAACCTATGCGCAGAGATATCGAGATTGGACCCAGATGAGCCTATCTCAGAAGCGAAGCTGAAGAGGCACATAATTTGTGGCTTGTGGAGGGAGTATGTGGCCTTTATTACTTCTGTGTAATGCTGGTCCAATCAGCCATCGTTGCTGGAGCTGGAAAACTTACTTGCTTTGCAAGAGAGTTTGGCTAAGCAAATGGCGGGGATGTCAGTCTCTGGGGGAGAAGGTGAGGATCTCTTTTCTGGAAAGAAGAAGCGTTGGGACAAGAAGAAGAAAACATCTGGAGAAGATGGTCCCTCTACTTCATATCAGTAGTGAAAGGAGAGTTTTAGTTCTTATTTATCTGTTAAAACTCTTGTTTAAGTTTGCTTTCAAAATAAGTGATATATATAAATATATATATGAGTTTGTTGTAAGAGTAATAAGCACAAACAGTGAGCGTGCAAAGTAATAAACATCAAAAGAAATAAAGCAAAACAAACAAGCACATCCAGACGACACAAGATATATAGTATTTCCCCAAAACCCGGGTACATCTACTCTTCTACCCACTGGTAGGAATACACTAGAAGAGTTGATCAGGTGCCCTCACACCAAGGTGTTTTTGATCAGGTGTCCACACACCAATGGAGGTTTGATCAGGTGCCCAATTCACCTATAAGCTTTTGACCAGGTGCTTATAAACCAACTAGATTTTTTGTTCAGGTGTCTTGCCACCAAGGGGTTACACTTTTGAAGGGAGTATTAACTCTGTACAAGAGAGGTGAAGGAGAAAGGGAAAAGATTAATTGTTCTTCTCTTATTGCTGAGAAGACTCTTGATGATCCTGATTGGATGTTGTGTTTGGAACTTGATGATGATGTTGAAGAGCTCCCCCTGTCTGATATAATTGTTGACAATTTGTGGAGGCCTCTTCTCTTGATTGTACAAACTCCTTTCTTCTTATGCAGTAATGATCCTGAGCAAGTGATTGTGATTGGTGTCTCAGGATGAATGTGATCTGCAAGAAAGAAGTTAGGCAAAAAGAAGATATAAGAATATATTTGATCTGATCTTCTTTTTGCTCCTCTGTTTCTCTTCCTGTTCTTTTCCTGTACATCAATATAAAGTATATGTTCTGTTCTGTTCTTCCTTCTGTCTTGCTTCCGAGAGATAACAGCTATATATATATCCTGATATATTATCTGTTGTTGTATAGCTGTTTGAATCCTTGCCGACCAAAGAGGAATATAATAAATATATCTTTCATTTCCCAGATCCTTGAAAACATCTCTTGCCGTGAATAGCTTGCTGCAACGGCTACAACATTTATTATTTCTGCTGCCAACGACTATATTAATAAATGCTTCAACAGCTGTATTGTCAGAACAACAATATATATCAATATATAAAATAGAATAAATAAATATTGCTGTAAATAAATCTGACAGCAAAATATCTATTTTAGTCAAGCTAAATAATGTAAAGTATTCCTGTCAGAAATTCATCAAGCTGAGCTCCACTTTCGTCGACCTCAAACATTTGATTCGTCGACCTCAATATTAATATTACTGTTTCTGAACATTTGCTGAAATTCGTCGAGCATTGTTCGTCATTCGTCGACCTCTGTTCCACGATCGTCGAGCGCAGCTTCCCTGCTGTAGATCTGTCGAGCGCTGCTGTAATACAAACTTTTCGCCGAGCGCTGTCCGATGAATGCCGAGCGCCGTTCGATGTTCGTCGAACGCCAGTGAACTATATGAAATATATTCATTTTCTTATGTTCTCTTATATTAATTTCTCTTATATTAATTAGCCTATTATTATATGTCTATTTGCAGCCTTTTAACTTAATCTGATTTATCCTAAGTTATAAGATATATTATGATATATACTTAGACACTAAAGGTGGATCCTAACTCAAATCAAAACTAAGGTTCCAACAAGTAGGAGAGAAGCTATGCACCTACGCATGATGGAAAGAAGAAGGAAGGACCTAGATGCTTCAGGTGCAATAAGCTTGGTCACTTCAAGAAGGACTGCAGAGTCAATATTCAGTCGGGGCATGCTGCAGGAAAGGAGGAGGCTGGTTCCAAGGCAGATGATAGATGGAGGTATGGAGCCTTCATGACAGGCACGTGTGTTCGGGCTATGACGTCCATCAACTATCATGATGATTGTTTAGTGGATTCTAGGTGTGGTCATCACCTCACCGGGGATGAATCCAAGTTCTCTTCTTTGCTGGTATATATAGGTAATGGTGCTATCATTACGGCTGATGATCTATACATGCAGTTGAGAAGGAGGGTGTAGTTTCTTTAAACAGAGATAAAGGTACTTTTATGTTGAAGAGTGTCTATCATGTTCCGGGGATGAAGAAAAACCTCTTCTCGGTGACCAACGCTATGGATGTTGGCTATCAATTTCTATTTGGTCCAATAGAAGTGAAGTTTCTTAGAAATGTGTCAGCGGTGGAGGCTGAAGTCACTCATGTTGGTAGAAGGGTGAAAGACTTGTTTGTGTTATCAACAAGTTCCTATGTTGATAAGATGAGGACTAATGATAGCGCTGCTATCTGGCATGAAAGACTCGGACATGTTGGGATGAACAAGTTGAAAGCTATGCCAGGGAGAGGCCTTGTAAGAGGTTTGCCTAGTTTGCCATCCTTCTTTGATGGCCACATTTGTGCAGGTTGCGAATATGGTAAGGCTCAACGTCTTCCATTTGACAAATCACAAAGCAGATGTAAATAACCATTGGAGTGTATCTATGGTGATCTGTTTGGACCTACCGCAACTGTCAGTCTTGGAGGTAGCATGTATATGCTGGTTTTGATTGATGATTTCACTAGATATACTTGGGTATATTTTCTGAAGGAGAAGTCGGAAGCTTTCGGGAAGTTTGTGGAGTTCAACGAGCTCATGGAGGGTCGGCTTAATCTGCGGATCAAGAAGTTGAGAACTGACAATGGAGGGGAGTTTACTTCCAATGTGTTCTTAAACTTCTGCAGAAAGCATGGCATTCGGAGAGAGCTTTCTTGTGCTCATACTCGATAACAGAACGATGTTGCAGAGCGGAAGATCCGTCATCTGGCAGAGACCTGCAAGTGTCGGCTTCATTCCAAGAATATTCCATAGTCCTTCTGGGCAGAGGGAATGTCTTGTGCAAACTATATCATCAATCAGATGCCTCTTAGTCCCATCAACGTGAAGACCCCTCATGAGTTGATGTTTAAGATAAAGCCCACGGTGGAACACCTTAGAGTGTTCAGATCTATATGCTATGTGCATATTCCTAATGCCCTCAGAACAAAGCTAGATGCGAAAGCAAGGAAGCTTGTCTTCGTCGGTTATGATAATCAGAAGAAGGGTTGGAGATGCATGGATATAGAGACATGGAGAATTGTTGTCTCAAGGGATGTGGTATTTGATGAGCTGATGTCATACTAGGGTAGCTCCTCTGTTGAGTTACAAGGAAGCAGGGTAGATGGTGGACAAGAAGAAGCTGCAAGGGAGGCTCTGGTGGAGTTGCCTGTGTCTCCAGGTGCTCTAGTTGCTTCTAGCTCTGGGTCAGGTGCTTCAGGTTCTGGAAGCAGGGGGAACGATGCTCCAAGTGTGCTCGAAAGAAGAGTTAGTCTAGAAGTTGTTGTGGAAGAGGTGGATCAGAGTAAAGCTCTGAATGTCCAAGAGGACCATTATTCCACCAGATCGGTATACGGGGGAAACTTTGCGAGCTTCGTCTCATGTTTCTTAGCAGGTCCCCTGGATGAGAGAGAGTCGTCTTGTTTTAAAAATGTCGTTGGAGTCAAGGAGTGGGAAGGGGCCATGGATGAAGAAATGGCTGCCCTCAGGAATAATGAAACTTGGGACTTGGTGCCTAAGGTTGAGGGTGTTACTCCTGTGACTTGCAAGTGGGTTTTCAAGTTATAGAAGAAGGCTGATGGCAGTATCAAGCGGTACAAGGCTCTCCTTGTAGCTCGAGGGTTCTCTCAAGTATGGTGAGGATTATGAAGAAACTTTCATCCCTGTTGCCAAAATGACTTCGGTTCGGGTGGTGATCACATTGGCAGCTTGCCAAGGATGGAAGATTTGGCAACTCGACGTGAAGAATGCTTTCATTTATGGCGAGATTGACAAGGATATCTTCATGGATCAACGGCCTGGTTATGTTTTCGAAGAGCACCCAAGATATGTGTGTAAGCTCAAGAAGTCTCTTTACGGCTTGAAGCAGGCGCCTCGGGCATGGTATGGAAAGATTGCAGAATACCTCCCGTTCTGCGGATATTTTGCCTCTGATTCTGATTCGAGCTTATTCATAAAGAAGATGGGGGAGCTTCAGGTCTTGGTGCTTCTATACATTGACGATATGATCGTCACGGGGAATTCTGAAGTGCAGGCAGCTATGCTTCGTGCTGAGTTAGCTATCAGATTTGAGATGGACTTGGGTGAGCTCTACCATTTCCTTGGACTCGAAGTGGAGAGGATAGAGGGAGGAATGCTTATTTCCCAAAAGGAGTATGCATAATGAATTATGAAGCGGTTCGACATGGAAGGGAGGAAGAGCAGCTCTACTCCAGTGGAGGTTGGTATTCATCTTCGACGTGATGAGGGGAAGGTTCTTTTTGATCGTTTGGTGTTCTGGGATTTGGTCGGAAGTATGAAATATTTGACGATCACGAGGCCGAATATTGCTTATGCGGTTGGCTGGGTGAGTCGGTATATGACAGAGCCACAGAAACCTCATCTGATGGCGGCGAGGAGCATTTTGAAGTATGTCAAGACCACCTCTATTTTTGGTCTCTTCTATGGGAAGGACTCAGGCTTTCGCTTGCATGGATACATGGATGCTGATTATGGAGGAGATTCAGATGATCAGAGATCGACTTCTGGATACGTCTTTATGACAGGCTCTATAACTATATCATGATGCATCAAGAAGTAGGATTCTGTGTCTGTCTCTACCACAGAAGCGGAATACAAAGCTTCGGCTTTGGCAGCTTAGGAAGCCATTTGGCTTAGGAGGCTTGTGGAGGACATTCATAGGGAGGTGCATGGTCCTACTCAGCTTCGGGGTGACATTGAGAGTGCCCTCAAAGTGGTGAACAATCCAGTTTGTCATGCGCAAACCAAGTACATAGAGATTCAACATCATTTCATTCGGGAGAAGGTGTTGGAGGGATCTCTTATGGTTGAGCATGTGCAGAGCAAGGATAATGTCACAAACATATTTACAAAGCCGTTGTCTAAGGAACCGTTCACACGGTTGAGGAGTCTACTTGGGCTGAATTCCACTTCTCACTTCAAGGGGGAGTGTTAAATTTTTGAAGTGGAAGTGGACTGACTGGGCGGTCAGTTCTTGGAGACCGTGTGACCTGTGTTGCGGTTTACTTCTGGAATCCACAAGGTCGGTGTGGCGACCTGGCTGGTGTGGTCGCGTGTCTCTGGTGTTGGCTGCCTGTGTTTGGTTGCCTGCCCAAGTATCCTGCTCTGGTTTAAACCGGGCGGTCTTGTGCTAGAGGTCGCTTCTGCGGTCTAGTACTGTGGTCTGCATGAGTTCGTTCTGGCGGACAGGTTAGTATGTCAGGATGTTCACGTGGCTCCGATCTTATAGGAGTCCGGGCGGGTTGTATGAGCTCGTTTCTGGCAGTCTGCTCCTGATCGGTCAGATGCTCATATGTCTGTTCTTATAAGAGACCGGACGGTCTGCCGGATTATTCTTGGCAAGCTGTCTTGGACAGTTTTGCTTAAGTGTAATAAGGTCTTGATGAGACTGCGCGGTCTGGTTTTGGAGACCGCGTGCTTCAATAAGGAAGGTGACTGTATCCCTTGGGGCGGTGACGACATTCATTCGTTTGCCTATAAATAGGGATGCCGGGATAGCCATTTACACGCAAGAACTGTAAGAACAAAAGTTGGCTTGATTGTGCTGGTCTCTTTTTGAGGTCGCGCAGTTTGAGTTGTTTGACCGGGTTGTTCTGTTCGTAGGTTAGCGGCTTGCAGTCACCGTCAGCCTTCTCCTTTATATCCAGCTTTGATTAAACCAGTTCGACATCGGTCTGCCTATGTGGACTGTGTTTAAGAGTTCTTGGACTGTGCAGCGGACTCAGTTGATCAGGCGACCTTTAGTGGTTGGGCGATCTTGAGTTGCGGTCTTGCGGTAGGAAGCAGTTCTTTATCAAGTGTTCACGGGTTCTTCTGTGATCTCGAGACTGTGCGGTCTGGGCGATCAAGAAGTGCAGACAATTGTTTTCAGCAGTTGAATAAAGCAACAAGTTGTGCGGTCTGTGATTGCAGGCTGACAGCAGCAGGTTGTGCTTTGTTCATGCGATCTCAGGGATATCCATGCGTCTTGCCTGTTCGAGCGGTCTGGTGATCACTGCTTTGGCAATTCGCTGACGGCTTATTTTTTTATCTTGTGCTTCTCTCCTCTGTGATTCTTATGAATCATGTCTCTCCATGTATGTCTCGAGCTGTAAAGAGATAGTTAATATAAGAGCACTATTCTATCTTCCCATTGTCATTGATTATAACGCTTGTGGTTTGTGTTGAAGTGTTCCACATTATTACTTCACTCCGGGCATCTAAATTTTTTAACAATCTCTCCATAGTAGGAGAGCACCATTTCATATAATTCTCATTGTTGCCCACCTTAGTGGTGGTTGACATCATTTCCGACACCGAAGTGGCGACCGGATCAACCCAAGCTACGGAACTCTTAACAAGTTCATTTTTTACTTTACTACAGAAGGAACTAGGGAGATGCTCCCGAATAAAACTAGGTTCACCAAATTCAAAAATAGAGTTTTCCCGTGTAGGGATCCCATCTTCTCTATCCCATCGATCACTTCGTCTTCCTTCTCGGCCTTCTTCTCTTCTTCTTTCATGTTCTCTTCAACACTTACAAACTCATCAGTAATCAAAATCGTTGAAGAATCAAAGTCAGAAGTTGTGGATATGGTCATGATAGAGGTCGTCACTCTAGGAGGTAGAGTGACGCATCCATTAGAAAAGTCTATTTTCATTCCGCTCTCCTTCAGGAATGGGACACCCAGAATTGGAACCGACTTGTTCTCACGGGTTTCCAGAACGTGGAAATTGGTCACCACCTCTGTCCCTTCAACCACAACTTTGTCTTTTCTTACATCACCCTCAGTTTCCACCACTGCTCCATTAGCTAGAGTAAGAGACGTCTGATCATCTACATTCATATGGAGATTCAAAATATCAACATCTTGAAAAACAAGAATGTTGCGTGACGAACCAGAGTCACACAACGCTCTTATGTTTTCATTATTAATACAACACGGGAGTACCCAATCACCATGGATAATGACATCAGCATCAGCAAAACTCTTTCCATTTTCGATCAGATTCATCTCAGTGGTACTAGGAAGGTTGCCCTGAACGCGCTCGGAAACCTCTTGGGCCAATTGGCCCATTTGCACTTCTAGGCTTCTCATCGATGCCGTCTGGTTAGCCATGTTAGCTTGGGTAATTTCAATTAATTTTTCTAGCGTCTCTTCCAACCTTCTCTTTTTCGGTGCTAGAGGTGTTTAATTATAACCCGCATGAGGCGGTCGCGGTTGACTTCCGGAAGCAGAAGCATCAAACTGTTGCTGCCCTGGCTGCCATCTTTGGCCACCAGTATTTTGATTCTGTTGGAAAAAACCCCTTTTGATTTAACTTAACAAATTATATACAAGTGATTTTACTTCTTAGGCTCATTACCCATTGTATAGTAAGGGTAATCTGGTCATTAGATGTCTTAGGATGTCACACTCAACTTACAGTGTCAAGTCTAGGTCAGGGCAAGTACAATCTGAGTTGAACAAATACTTGCGTCGAATATAAGTCGACACAACTTCGACTTACTGTAGACGCAACTCAGACTAGAAGTCCAAGCAACTCAAACCCTCTGTCAAAGTATATCAAGTCGACGCTACATCGAGTAGGATTCGACGTAGATAAAGGAGCATGTCGAAGTTATCTTAGAAGTCTACGCAACCTCAACTTCAATTCAACGTAGAAGGAAGTATCTGTCAGAGCCATCTGAAGTCGATGCAACATCGACTATAATTCGACGCAGATAATGAAGTTCAGAATGAAGTCTTCAAATCGACGGTTATGTCGATAAGTAATCGACGTAACGTCGACATCAGAGTTCAACCAGAGCATGAAGTAATTCAAAGCTGCTCTTACAAGAACTCGAAGGTGCGTCGATAAGAAGAGAAAATGAAGTCAACACAACGTTGAATATATTCTGAAAAGGAAACCTTTTTAGCTGTTTCTTTTGCACTCTCTCTGAGGGCCCACAACACTAAAGACCGCTCTACAACGACTTGTTTATTGCCTAGAATGGAGAGGAGCATTCAAGAAGACAGAAAAATCATTCTTGGAAAGGATTCAAACAGTTGGCAGACGGGTCGTGAAGAAAGAAGGAAGAGAGATTAATTTTCCAAGCTAATACCTTTTCAGGACAACCCAAAAGAGGAAAGGAATTCAAAGTAAATCAGGGACAATAAATAAGAATAGTAGTGAGAAAAACTATAGGACAATCAACACATTAGACTGAGCTTGTCGATTAGAGTCTCTTCTTCTCCTTCTTCCTCTGGGAACCCTAAAAAGACAAGGAAAAATAACTACTCTCTCTTAGAACAGAAAACTGATGGTTGCTCTTCATCAACATCTTATAGCAGCCAGAATACAAGGATAATACAGTCAAAAGGATCTGAAGCAAATAACCCTTACAAATCATCACCATCATAAGCAAGGGTTCATCATTAGTAGATCCAGCAAAAGGAAAAACAGAAGCTGAAGTCTTCAATAGAATTATGAGAACAGAATTCTTCTTCATACTTCTTCCTCTCCCTTCACCTTTCCTTCGTCTGTAAAAGAGTTTTAAGAATCCCTCTTCCAAAGGATTCGGTGGTTCAAGATCTCCTTATCAAAAGATTTGTGGTTCAAGGTCTCCTTATCAAAAGATCTGAGTGGTTCAAGATCTCCTTATCAAAAGATCTGTGGTTCAAGATCTCCTTATCAAAAGATCTGAGTGGTTCAAGATATCTTTATTAAAATATCTTTGGTTCCAGAGTCTCCTAATCAAAAAACCCAGGCATAGGTTGTGCATTCCTACCAGGTGGTAGATGAGAGGACTACCCACATTTTGGGGAACCTCTATAAAATCTTGTGTCTTCCGTGTTGTTCCTTTTCTGTGATGTCCCCTTATTTATTGCTTACTGTTTCTTTGTTTTTATAATTACTGCACATTATTTATTCTGGAACTTGGTATTGCTGAAGCATAATTCCTTAGGGGTTTTATTGTATGCACAAGTAGGATAGAAATATTTTAAATCTCTATTCACCCCGTCAAGAGAATTCTCAGAGCCACACTGTGCACTTTCAATTGGTATCAGAGGGAGGATGACATATTCCAAAAAGTTGCTGATTGCAACTCTGCCAAAGAATTCTTGGAATATCTCTCCAGATTAGTTGAAGGCAGCTCTGATGAGAGAAAGGACAAAAAGTCACTTATCATATCCAGTATGAGAATTTCAAGAAAAAGGCTGATGAAAACATAACAGAAATGTATGACAGATTCAGCCTCATCATAAATGAGCTAAGAGGGCTTGACAAAGAAATTTCTCTGACTGAAATTAATGACAAGCTCCTCATGTGCTTCCCAAGCACATGGGACTCTAGAATTTGGGCTATTAGAGATTCTAGATGCCTCAGAGAGATAAAAATGGATGCTCTGCTGGGAAAGCTCAAGTCCCATGAGCTATTACTGAAGAGCAGGGCTGATTCATAAGCCCAGGAGAGAATATCTACTCCTAAAGAAAGGACTCTTGCATTAAAGACTGCAGAAGAAGAGCCCTCCACCACTGAAGAAGAAATGTTCAACCTCTTGGCCAAAAGATTCAAGAGGTGTGTCAAGACAGAGGACTCCAGAAGAAAAGAGTGGATTTCAAGCAAGCTAAGTGATAGTTTGTTTAGGATGTAGTCTTAGTCACCTAGAGGGGGGGGGGGGGGGGGTGAATAGGTTTGTTTTTATTTTTGGGCTTTAACCTAGCTATTTTTTGATTTTAGGTTAGTTAAGTATCAAGCACCCAGAAAACACACAGTGGTTTATAGAGGTTCCTCAAGACAGGGTGTCTTGAGTAGTCCTCTTTCCCCCTTCACCTTTCTAACAATGAGTTAGACAAGGCTAACACCACCAAACTCATCTCCAAGAGCTTACAACACAGATCCCTCAGGATCTCTCAGGTTTTCCCAAACCCTACCTCAGGCTCAACAGCCCTACCTCAGGCTCAACGACCCTTCCTCAGATCTCCCAAAGATCCTACACTCAAGCTGACCTCTCATCTCTACTACTCAGGCCAGACAGCCCTACTTTCTCAAGCAGAGATGCCCTACTACTCAGAACAGTTCATTTCCTACAGAAATAACAATATATGATTACAATAGAAGATAGAATAAACTTGATCTTCTGTTGTTGAACAACTGTTGTAGCAGTCTTGAATCTGGGATGGGTCCAATGCCTCAACTTTGATTCTTCTGGTCCTTTTCTTCAGAGAAAGAGTGAGGATCAACTTGCTCTATCTTGAGTTAATCAAGAGGAGCAATCTATTCTCTCCTTGCAGCTTCAGGAAGCAGGTGTTGAAAGCTTTCTTGGCTACCGACGATGGAACAATAATGTTCTTCTTCAGTGAGTTAGACAGTGAGAGAGAGAGAGAGAGCTTTTACAAAGCCCTAATTTATTCTTTTATACTTCACTGAACTTCAAAGGCTATCAGATGTCCTCTGACACAGCATGGACGAGATTGGAACACCATATCTTGCTTTTTATCAGCTTGCACAAAAAACAAAACCCGCCAGTCCTTTTGAATCTGTCTCAGCGGTTGGGCTGAGACAACTTCCAGTCTCAATGGTTTCTTCTGTCCCGTCCCAGCGGATCCACTAAGACAGACAGTTGTCTCAGCGGTTTTCTTTTTTCTGCAGCTCAGCTGGCCAAGACACCTTCTCTGTAGCTCCTGGCCTTGTCTCAGCGGTTCAACTGAGACTGAGGGCTTGTCTCTGCGATTTTGACAGCAAATCTACTGAACTTACTTCGCACATTGGTGTAACCTAACCCTGCATGGTCATGAGATAAAATGGGGTTTATCAAATACAACTTGTACTTAGCATTGAGTGTTAAGCTTCTTCAAATTAAGGGAACATTGAGGGTCATTTTCCCAACAATCTGCCCCTATTTGAAGAAGGCAGAACACCCTCAAATGCTATAGTATAAAACACATAAATGTTTGTCATGTAACTTCATATTATGATAATCATTATGACATACTCATGTAAACATTATTATGATATTTAGAATAAGATTGTAACAAGTGATATTCATGTCAGGTATGTTATTAACAAAGTCTACCAAACCAATAATATGATTAGATAAACATGATGATGTATCACATATTAACTTGACCAATATCACAGGGTAAAATTAAGCTAGCTAAGATTAGGTTAGGTCATAAAATGACTAATATAACAATTCATTCATAAGCTTTTCAGATAAAGTATAGTTCAATTTACATCCAGGCATTCATAAGACATTTATACATTCATTTACAGATTTCTTTTCTTAGAAGTAGAGCACTCAGGAATGTCAGGAACCACTTCTTTTTCTTTGGCTGAAGCATCTTGGTCTGCTACAACATTCACACTTTCAGCAGCTACTCTTTCTTTAGCTGAGGCCTCTGGGTCTGCTGCAACATCCATGTTTTCAGCAACCACTTCTTCTTGAGCTGGGATCTCCTTATTTTCAGCAGCCACAAACATATTTTCAGGGAGATTGATGGCTGTGTTTTTTTTGAGCATTTGCAGCCTCAATCTCAGCTATTTTCCTTTTGTTCTCTTGACTTTGGAAATATAGACATGGCTTTGGGATATATCTAGAAGGCATTCTTTTTGGGTTATCTTTTCTTACCAGATTAGCTTTGAATACTCTTTCTCTTTTTGAGTTTCTCTCTAAATGCTTTATCTACTCTTCAGATGATAAAGCTTATCAATATCTTTTCCAATTTGACCATGGCTTAGCCAGGCATTTTGTATTATTTCTTTGGAGTCATCACTCCAGTACTCATAGTCAGGATCTCTATTTTGCACATCCCTTTGCCTGGCCATGTATTCTTCAGTCAGCAATACATGTTCTCTTTCTCTTCTCTTTTTCAATCTCTCATTCTGGGCAATTGCATCTTGATGTGGGAAATCCCAATCTTCTTCCCTATTTACATCTAAGAGAGGAAGATTCAGTGCCAGCATTGTACCTTGTAGAACCTTAAGGGTTAAGTCAGAATTTATGATTGCATTTGTATCCCCCCTTTCCGGCTTCTTCAAACACTTGTTGATGGAGGTCTTGCTTAGCTATTGTTATAGTGGCAGATAGGGTTTGGAAAACATTTTCAAAATCAGCTTGAAGCTCATCTTTAAGTTTGACTACCTCAATATTCAGTTGGGTAGCAGTGACTGTGTCAGCAATGGATTGAAAGACAATGGGAATATCTGCTTTCAGCTCTTCCTTATTCCTGTCAGCTTCCTCATTCAACTGCATAGCAGTGGAGTATACATATTCTTGGGTGTGATTGGATGATTTTTCTATCACCTCATCTGTCTGGCTGACAAAATTTTAGACATATGTTATGTCCTGTTCAGACAACTGGAGGTGTTTGTCCATAGACCTGAGAATGGAATTCTGAGATATTACTGTCTTTTCTGCTAGGTCAAACCATTTGGTCATTTGCTTGTTCAACATTCCAGTGTCTTCCTTAATTTCCTTGACCTCAGCCATTACTTCAGTCTACACATTCATGATGGACTGATCGATATATGCTTTAACTGTGCTTACTGATTGGTCTACATAATTCTTAATGGAAGTGAAATGAGTCTCTAGCATGAGGTGGATTTCATTTATAATGTTCTCATTTGAGGAAGTGGAGGTGGAAGCTTGTGGATCAGGGTAAATTGGGTCTTGGAGCCTTGGTGGACTTGGAGGAGGGACTACTTGAAGTACAATTTGCACTGCAGCTGCAGGCATCACTTGAATTGGATCATCCATCTTCTCATCAATGTGAGCAGGGTGGATTTCATCATGATCCATATCATCCATGTCATCATCAACATTATCTGGCTCCTCCCCATCAGAGAGAGCATCTTTGTCAGATGAGTCCAGGATGGCTGGGATAATTATTTGAAGTTAGCGTTAATGACTTAGTAATTTTAAAGATGGGTTTGTAAGGCTTACCAAGAACTTCATCTTTATCTGTAGTTGGTTCTTTCTGCATCTCCCCCTCAGATGGGGCACCAGATTGTCCTGGTGAAGTTAAAGTCCAGAGGGCTGGTTCATTATCAGGATTAAGCCTAATTCTTTCTTCAAGATTGAAAATAAATATGTCAATCTGACCTTGCAAATCCTGAGGTGAGGGCCTTTTGTCCTCATCATTATCATTAATGTTTGCAACATCTAAGGAGGCTGGTTCTTATTGTTGCTCCCCCTCAGATGGAGCACTCAGTTGGCCTTAGGGAGCTATGGTCCTCATAATTTAAGTGTCATTAGTGACTCAGTCAGTTGGTTAGCTATGGGAAAATAACATTATGAGAAATGTGGAGTTTAAGGATTCATTACCAGGGGTACTATCTATGTCCAAGTCCTGTGGATGGACATTGTCAGTTGGCATGTCATCCTAGGTAGCATCCTTGTCAAGATTGCTGTGTGATCCAATATCAGCACCAACCTCTTCATTTTTATCCGAGTGGTCAGACACAGAGCTTGACATGATCAGTTTATGTTTCCTTGTTGATTTGGATGACTTTTTCTCTTTTTCTTTTGCCACAGTGGGCTGACTCATTGGAAGCACCCTGGTAAACCTGTCTAATGTCTTGATATCCATCCTCTTGATATAGTGGAGGTTTGCTCCTTTAGATTTGCCAAACTTGTCAGGGTACGTTTGGAGTAGGTAAATGGAAAGAATTCTGCCCAAATTGGGTACCTGCAAACATTCCTTGATTCTTTGAAAGATGACTTCTCCCCAACATGTTTTCCTTTTTAGTATTATCCTTGTCATGAGGTCAAACATGGATTGTAAGATTGTGTCATGGGACCCAGGTTTGCAAAGAATAGCTTTTCCCACAATATCAGATATGAGTTTGCCCCCTTTGATTGAAGAATTTCCTTTTTAATGATCCAATTTTGGCATCATTGTATTCAGTCCATTTCAGAGCCTTTTTCTTATCGTTCTCAGAGATATCTTCCTCCTCACTTGGACTGCAGGATGGAAGATGTAAGGCTTTTCCAGTTTTGCAGGAGTTATCTTTATTCTATCTTCATCTATCATTGATTTTAAGGATGACTTGGAAGTGGATAACGTAGCATGGTCAAACCATTCCAGAACTTCAGTTCTGAGAATGACACATGGTTCAGATAGAATAAACTCGAGGCCTTGGTCTTCTAGGAGTAGAATCACTCCTTGGATTTCTTCTGTAGCATGGGCAAACCCATTCCTATCGATTACATATCCCTCCGAAAAGTCTTTAGAGCTTTTGGGAGCCATTGTTGCTGTAGAAGAATGCGCTGGGACAGAAGAGGTTCGTCTCGGTGGCTAGGAAAGAAGGGTTGGATACCTCTTACTGATTAAAGATTGTTTATTTATATGGCCTAAGTCTATGTTATGATTGACCCTAATAATTAGATTTAATTGCTCTTATAGTTGTAAGTGGAATTGGGTCAATTGGGGTTGCATTTAGACAAAGTATAATGAACCCATCCCGTCTCAGTAGAACCGCTGAGACGACGACCTAAATGCTGGGATAGTGCACTATCAGCCGCTGGGACAGTTTTAGCAGTCTTAACGATTCCGCTGAGACTTTTCCCAGCTGTCTCAGCGGCTCAGCTGAAACAGCCTTGTCTGTTTTAGCTGATCTTATTACCTTATCATTAATCCTTGTGATGTCAGAATGTGCTGAGACCTAATCATGTCACTAGGAGTTGATGTGATAAGATTTTGAATCCTAACTTAATAAGTATAATATTATAGAAGATTTGTAAGAAGGATTTATTCAATATTTAACATTCCTAGTTCAATCTTGAAAGAGTTAAACTTGGCTTCATCCAATGGCTTTGTAAAGATATCAGCAACTTGATTGTCAATGGGGACAAATTCAAGGCAGATGTCCTTACATTCAACATGTTCCCTTATAAAATGATATCTTATCTCTATGTACTTAGTCCTGCTATAAGAGATAGGATTCTTAGCAATAGAGATAGCACTGGATAAGTCACAATAAAGAGGAGATTCACTTACCTTGAGGTTGTAGTCCTCTAACTGATGTTGAATCCACAATAGTTGTGCACAACAACATCCTGCAGCAATGTATTCAGACTCAATAGTGGATATTGCCACACTTGTCTGCTTTTTGCTGCTCCATGATATCAACCTTCTTCCTAGGAATTGATAAGTGGCACTTGTGCTTTTCCTGTCTTCTTTGCAGCCTGCAAAATCTGCATTTGAAAATTCTGTTAGTTCAAAATCATTGTTCTTAGGGTACCAAAGGCCAAGATGTAGGCTGCCTTTAAGGTATCTCAAAATCCTCTTTGCAGCTGAGTAGTGAGATTCCTTAGGGCATGCCTGGTACCTAGCACACATACATGTAGCATACATAATGTCTGGTCTACTAGCAGTTAGATACAATAGGGATCCAATAAGGCACCTATACATGGATTCATCAAAGGCCTTGCCCTTCTCATCCTTGTACAGGGAAATGTTGGACCCCGTGGGAGTTTTCATGGTGGAAGCTGATTCCATCCTAAACTTCTTGATAAGCTCCCTAATGTACTTGGTCTGAGAGATGAATATACCCTCATCAGACTGTTTCACTTGGAGGCCTAAAAATTACATGATCTCTCCCATACTGCTCATCTCAAACTCCCCCTGCATAAGGTTAGCAAACCTTTTGCATAGGTTGCCATCAGTAGACCCAAATATTATGTCATCAACATATATTTGTACTAGAAGACATTTGCCCCTTGTTTCCCTAAGAAACAATGTACTATCTATCTTTCCCCTCAAGAACTTTTCTTGATGAGAAAGCTAGAAAATGTCTCATACCAAGCCCTAGGGGCTTGATTTAGTCCATAAAGAGCTTTCCTAAGTAAATATACATGATTAGTGAGGGTTGGATGCATAAAACTTGATGGCTCTTCAACATATACCTCTTCCTTCAAGTCACCATTGAGGAAGGCTGATTTGACATCCATTTGGTATACATTGAACCCCTTGTGGGCAGCATAGGCAAGGAATAGCCTAATTGCTTCTAACCTTGCAACATGGGCAAAGGATTGATCAAAGTCTATTCACTCTTCTTGTCTGTAGCCCTTGGCTACCAATCTTGCCTTGTTCTTGATGATTATACCATTTTCATCCAACTTGTTCCTGTAAATCCATTTGGTGCCAATAATATTGTGTCCTTGAGGTTTTGGCACCAACTTCTATACCTTGCATCTCTTGAATTCTAGAAGTTCTTCTTGCATTGCTTGAATCCAAAAGGTGTCTTGGTTGGCTTCTTCAAACTTCTTAGGCTCCATTTGTGACAAGAAGCTCAAGAATAGGGCCTCATTATGAGCCCTGCTTCTGGTCAGTACACCTTGGTTATGGTCTCCAATAATTTATTCTCTTGGATGATCCCTTAGGTGTCTTACAGCTGCAGACAATCTGTCCTCAGCTTGCTGTAATACTTTTGCTGGTTTAGCAGTGTCTTCAACACCATGGACCTCTTCATCTTCAGGAATTGATGCATCTGTATATGCTTTGCTACTGCTGGGTATGTCTTGCACAGACATCTTTTCCATCTCCTTTTCATTTCCTGTCAAACCAGAAGAACTAGACCAGCCCTTATAGATTAGGCTGGTCTCATCAAATACCACATGCATAGATTCTTCCACAACATGAGTTTTCTTGTTATAAACTTTATAAGCTCTACTATGTGAGCTATAACCAACAAGAACCCCAACATTGTATTTCTCTGCAAACTTTGTTAATTGAGATTTTCCATTGTTTAATATGTAGTACTTTGATCCAAAGATTCTAAAGTATGAAATTGTAGGTTGTTTGCCTTTCAGAATATCATAGGGAGTAATTCCATGAACCTTATTGATGGAAGCCCTATTAAGAACATAACATGCAGTATTGACTGCCTCAGCCCAGAAGTATTCTGGGAGTGAGGAGTCACTAAGCAATATTCTTTCAGCTTTTATCAAGGTTCTATTCCTCCTCCCAGCCACACCATTTTGTTGTGGAGTCCTTGGGAAGGAGAACTCTTGAGTGATACCATATTCTTGAAAAAACCTTACCATGACTTCAAATTGAAATTCTGTGTCATGGTCAGTCCTAGTCCTGACCACAACACATTATAAGTCATTCTGACTAGCCTTGACATGATTTATAAAGACATTCAATGCATCTGATTTCTTCTTAAGGAAGAATACCCATGTATATTTTGAGTGATCATCAACAATCACCAAAGTATACAACTTCCCTCCTAGGCTCTAAATTGGCAAAGGACCAAACAAGTCCATGTGCAACAGATATAGACATCTTTCAGTGTCTTTGGAGCCAATGCTTTTAAAGGTGGCCCTTGTTTTCTTACCCATTTGGCAAGCATGACATGGACCACTTTTATTACATTTTAAATTAGGACTATTCCTAACAAGGTTTTTAGAGAATAGTCCATACATTATCTTGTAGTTAATGTGGGCAAGTCTCTTGTGTCATTGAACACAAAGAGACTCATTTTAATTAGCTACTAGACATACAGATGAAAGAGAATTACTACATATAATATCTAAGCAATAAACATTCCCACTCCTAGTGCCTGAGAGAATGGTCTCTAAGTCATTAGACTTTTTGATCAAGCACTTGTCATTGTGGAATTCAATGACATAGCCTAGATCACATAGTTGACTTATGCTCACTAGGTTGTGTTGTAACCCTTCCACATAAGCTACCCTTGTGATTGAAACTATGCCATTGGAGATCATACCATATCCCTTGGTGATTCCTCTTTCAGATCCACCAAAGATGTCTTTAGGTCCATTCTTCACAGAGTTGTAGTCCTGCAGAAGATTTCTGGTTCCTGTCATGTGCTTGAGCACCCACTCTCCAAGTACCATATTTGATTGAGGCTGGCACTTGAACTAACCTGCAAGAGGGAGTTTAGTTACCCTTAGGAGCCCAAATAATTTTGGGCCCTAGGTCCTTGTTAGCATGATGAAATGACCTCACACCAGCTGCACTCTTTGCAGGAAGACTTATCATTGCACTTGGCACATTAGGATTGTGCCAACAATCTATGGTAAAGTGTCCCACTTTACCACAGCACCAACATTCATGAATATTGTATCTCCTCTTCTAAACATTTCTTAAGGAAAGATCATCACTGTGCTTATGTTCAGGAGGGGAGACAACAACATTTTTCATATTCCTTTCAGCAATGATCATGAATAGGGGCATGGGAATGAATGTTAACCTCTGTACAGTCTTGGCACCCTTTGTATTAATGGCATCAGCTTGCTTTGTCTTGGAGGCCAGGCAAGATTTGATGAAATCAGACACAGAGCAAGAGGACTTGTCTATAGGTTTTACAGCAGCCATGTTCTTTGCTGGACAGAGCTTGGAAGAACTAGCTTCCCTACTCCTGAATGATGCGGCTGAAGTACCTAATACAAATGGTCCAGGTTGGGCCATTTGAATTTCTTCATGGGGAGTCTTCATGGCACTCATTCCCATGCCCTTTCTTCCACTATAGGAAGGAGTGTTCTCCTTAGTATAGGAGCTTCCATTCTTCCAGTGACCATAAATGCTTTCATGATCATACCTGTTAGAAGGTAGCAACACCTTCTGAAAGGTGGTATGAGGCTTAGCCTTATCCTTGCTCTTTTCTCCACTACCTTCTCCTACTTCCATTTTATTGAACCCTAGTCCTCTCCTATTGGTTTGAGAGGAAAAGGTGTCAATAATAGGAAGTACAGATTTGGGCTTGGAAAATTGAGCCACCGAGCTCTTTTCTTTCACAAGATTCTCCTTAAGGTCCTTGATGACCTTGTTCTTTTGGGATATGGTGCTTAAGTGCACAATTGTTATTCCTTTTAGATGGCTTATTTGTCTACTCATCTGAGACACCAAGGAAGGTGACTCAGTGCATTCTTTCCTATCCATCTTAAGGGAAGCAATCTCTTGGGCTTGCCTCTTGGCCAACTTCTTGCTCTTTTTTAGAGCTTCCAAGAGAGCACCATACTTGTCAATCGATTGATTGACATCTTACTTAGATTCTGAATCACTTCCACCAATTGATGACGGTGCTTCAGATTCTGGGCTTGTCTCATAATCAGAAGAGGGGATGGAATGAATTAATACCTGTTCATTGTCAGAGTTGTTCTGACTATCTTCCTCACCAGTGATGGCCATGAGGCCTAACTGAACATTGTCCTCTTCATCCTCCACTATATCACTGTCTGAATGTGATAGAGGGGCCCTGATTCCAATTTTGGCAGCAGGACAATCATCTTCCTTTTCTGCTACAAACATCCCAATATAGGCTTCTTCTTCAGCATCTAAATCTGGGGATGAGGAATTAGATTCACTCCAGCTTTTTTCCTTTCTTTGCTAGGAAGGATTTTCCCCCTTCCTATCCTTATGGTGATGTTTCTTATCACCCTTTTACTTTCTTTTGACTGGACAGTCAGCTATGACATGTCCAGGCTTGCTGCAGCAATAACAAATGATGTTATTTGAAACATGTTTACTAGATTTAGAATCATACATGTCACCCTTGGGGTGCTGTCTTTCAGATCTGTTGTGGTCTTTCTTGGAGTGTGAGGAGGAGGAGGGTTTGTTCTTCCACTGCTTCCTCCTCCTCATCTTCTTGAACTGCCTTGAGAAGGCTGCAAGCTCCTCATCAGATGAAGAGCTATTTTTAGACTTATCTGATTCAGCACTCCTTCTTGGAGGAGACACCATTCTGGCTTTGCTCTTCTTGGAGCTTTCAGCCTTGAGAGCCACAAATCTCTCCCTTGCATGCGCCCTTGTTGAAGTGTCCTCTTCCTTTCTTGCAGATAACTGCATCTCATAGAAGAGCAGCTTCCCAAACAGTGTGTGAGTAGGAGTCTCACCAAGCTTGGCCACTTCACTGATGGCACAAATTTTTATGTCCCAGTCTCTAGTTAGATATCTAAGGAACTTATCATTAAGCTCATAGTCACTGAACACTCTTTCATAGGTTCTTATTTCATTGACTATCCTAAAGAACCTTTCATAGCAAATAGAAATGCTTTTCTGGCTCAGCTGCCTGAAAGCTTCATATTCTTGGTTGAGGAGTGATTTTCTATCATCCCTCACCTCAGCCGTCCTTTCCATATATACCACTAGTGCATCCCACATTTCCTTTGCAGTTGTGCAGTGCACCAAGTTCTGAAATGTAGAGTCATCAATTGCATTAACAATTATGTTTTGTGCTCTTTTATCCATAGTGTTGGAACAACCCTATTTCTGATTTGGGCTAGGATCACTATATGTTGACTAAGGACAAGTTGACCCCAATGTATAGTTTATGGGTCAAGAGTTTTGGCTGTTAGAATTAGAAATTTCATTCAGATTCTGCGTTCGACGAATGGCTATCTGCGTTCGACGAACGGCTATCTGCGTTCGACGAACAGACTTGTTCTCAGCGGTCGACGAACCCATCTCTGTAGTCGAAGAATTTGTCTAAACTCAGTGCTCGATGTTTTTACTCAAGCTCAGCGGTCGACGAATTTATCCAGGCTCAGCGGTCGACGAAGTAAATGTTGCGTTCGACGAAAATATTGAGGTCGACGAATCTGCGTTCGACGAATCTTATCCAGATCGAAGAATTATTATTTAAGTGCAGATTTATTTCAGAATATTATATTTATTCATTCTCTGAACTCAGATCGACGACAGCAACAAATCTTTTCTTCAAATCAAGTAAGGAAATATATTTCCTTTATTATTAAAGTTATAGCCGTTGACACTTCCAGCAGAAAAGGACAAATCGTGGAAAAAGGAAAGAGATTACGGCGTGCAGCTGTACTGTTCCCAGAATATCTTCTCAGATATAATATATTCCTTAATATAAGGGATTTGCATTTAATAGCTGTCAGAAATTTGAAAAGGCAGAAGATATACATCAGATTATATACAAGCTTACACGACAGATCAAATATAGAATATATTACAGGAAAATGACAGAAAAGGAAGAGAGAGATATACATGAAGAATAGAAGAATAAAAGAACAGATCATCTTCTTCCTGCTTATGCAATTTCAGAACACAGAACTTCCTCTTCTTCCTCCATTAGCAGCACACTTTTTCTGAGAACATCTTCAACACCATCTCTCAGATTTGCTGCTGCAAGACTCAGATCAAGAAAGAAAGAAGAAAAGTTACAGGAAGAAGAAAGAACAGAAAAAGCTTATACACATCTTCTTCTTCCTCAAAGCAGCACTTTCATTTGTCTGAGAACAACTTCATCAAAATCATTCTCTCTGAACTCTGCTGCAAGCATTCAGATCTTCAAAAGAGCAACAACAAATTGGAGAACTTGTTCTCACAATTTAATCAGCTACAGGAAGATTATTTCTTCAAGAAAAGTTCCAGCAATTTCAACTGTCAAACATCTTCAATCAGACAGAGGAGTTCTTTTCTACATCAAATCCACTAGAGTCTTCTCTATACATCTTGACAGAGAAGAACATTTAAACCCCTCTCTATTCCATTCTGTACAGGGTTAATACTCCCTTCAAAAGTGTAACCCACTGGTGGCAAGACACCTTATCAAAAAATCCTTGTGTGGTTTTTATGCACCTTATCAAAAGCTTATCGGTGAATTGGGCACCTGATCAAACTCCCATTGGTGTGGACACCTTATCAAAAATCCCTTGGTGTGAGGGCACTTGATCAAAAATCCTAGTGGATTCCTACCAAGGGTGGTAGAAGAGTAGACGTACCCAGATTTATTGTGGAACTACTATAGCTCCTTGTGCCCCCTGTGATTGTTTATTTCTTTGTGCTGTGCTGTGTGATTTTATTTATTCAGTTTTTATTAATCACTCTGCTTACACATATATATAACACTATTTTTAATTCCGCAAATAAAACTAAGGGAAAAAGTTTTGAACTCTATTCCCCCCCCCCCTCTAGAGTTAATTTAAGATCTAACCTCCACTTTCAATTGGTATCAGAGGGCTGTTGATCTTATTTACAAGCTAACACCTGGATCACAAAGATCAATTAGATTTTAAATTATTTTAGAGTTTTTATTGTTTATATTTTCTGTTAAAAACTAATGGCACAAAACAAGGAGTATTCAAGCACAAGACCTCCTATGTGCAATCTCAGTAAGTTTGCACCGTGGAAAGCAAGGATTAGGCTTTATATGAACACAATTGATGAAGAAATTTTTCATGTGATTTTGACAGGGCCTCCAGCACCTACAGCATCAACAAGTACGCTGATGCAGCAACAAACAACACTGCTGCCCCACCTCCTGAATGGACTGAAGCTCAGAAAAAGCAGAGAAGTATTGATGCAAAAACCATAAATATTCTAGCTCAAACCATGTCTGATGACATCTTTCAGAGAGTGGTGGATTGCACCTCAACTAGAGAGATATGGACCTCTCTCAACAACATGGTTGCAGGCTCTGCTGATGAAATAATGGACAGAAGATCTCACCTGATCTCTCTGTATGAGAATTTCAAGAAGGGTGAAGAAGAATCAGTTGCAAATATGTACACTAGATTAAGTGTAATCATAAGTGAACTCAGAACACTGGACAAGGAAATCTCATTAACTGAGATCAATGACAAAATCTTAATGTGCTTCCTCAACACTTGGGACTCTAGGATCTGGCCTATCAAGGAATCCAGAAGCCTTAATGAGATAACTACTGAGACACTGCTAGGAAAGCTCAAATCCTATGAACAACTCATCAAGACAAGGGAAGCTGAACAAGTGAGCACCTCCTCTTCAACAAAGAAGGATAGGAACATTACCTTCAAAGCTACAGAAGAAGAAGGAAAGACTCCTGACAATGAGGAGTTAATGAGTCTGTTTGCCAAAAGATTCTACAAGATGGCAAGAAAAGATTTCAGGAAAAAGTCATCCAGAAGCTATGAAAAGCCAAGGTATGACAAAAACAATTCTAAAGAAATTATATATTTTGGTTGCAGGAAACCAGGACACATTGCACCAGACTATCCAGAGAACTAGAAGAAAGAAAAGAAAAAGGACAAAGAAGAGAAAAGAAACACCAGCAAGTCTTCCTCCCACAAATACAAGAAGAAGGGAAGAGGATTTGTAGCAGAATCCTGGAGTGAAACAGATTCAGAAAATTCATCCAGCTCATCTGATGATGAAGAAGAAACAAAAGAGAATGATCAGTTCCTGATGGCAATTTACGACTCAAGCAGTGAGTCAGCAGATGCTTCTTCATCCAGTGATGATGAAGACAATCAAGAAGAGAAGAACTTCTGCATGATGTCAATCAATGCCTCAGCCAACAATTCTGATGAAGAAGGATCAGAATCAAAAGCAAAAACTGATGCAAATCAGGTAATATCTACCTTTGATTTTACTTCAGTTGAATTCAAAGCTGAATTCAAAGTCCTTTGCTCAGACTTAATCAAATCTGAGAAAGAAATAATCTTACTCAGAAATAAGCTAGCTGAAATGAATAATATAAGTGAAGAAAATATAAATCTTATGAAAGATTTGGCTGCCTCCAGGGAACATATTGTTCTCATTGAGAGTAAGTTGTCTGAAGCCAAAAAGTTTGAAGAATCCCTCAATGGGAGAAGCATCAAACTGATGGACATTACAAGCACAGTAAATGCTAGACTTAATAGCAAACTAGGCTTGGGTGCTTCATCAAGTAGGCCACCTCTAATTAAGAAGAATATATTATCTACACCTATAAAATTCATCTCTGCTAAGAGCAAAGAGGTTGTAGATGAAGATAAAAATATTTCAAGTAAGACTGTCAAGAATAGTAGAATTCAGCAGAATTCGTCGAATGGAGCTCGACGAAATGCATCCACTTCGTCGAACGGAGCTCGACAGACTCTGAAGACAGATTTTCTATATAGTAATTATATGAACGGCGCTCGACAAAATATCAGTCATTCGTCGAACGGAGCTCGACGAACTCAGCCCAGTTCATATAACAGAAACTATACAGCTAATCTGAACAATTCTCATTCTTCACATTCTATCAATCCTTTCACTGAATGGATTATACCTCCAAGGAGATATCATCGACAAGGTTATAAGGGCCAACCTGAAATGTCTTTTATTTCAGATTTTTGTGGAAATACAAAAAGGCCCAAGGTGGGTCAAGAACAAATAAATTGTTTTCTTGTTTTTGCAGGTACACAACTGTCCAAGAATTAGTGAAAAATGGTATTTGGACAGTGGCTATTCAAAACATATGACAGGGAACAAGGCCAACCAGAAAAAATACAAGGCAAAGCTTGGACCAAAGGTTATATTTGGAGACACCAACTATGGACAGACCAAAGGCTATGGAAAAGTCAAGGTTGGAGAAGTCACCTTCAAAGAGGTAGCTTATGTCAAGGGACTGAAGCATAACCTTATCAGCATAAGTCAATTATGTGATGAAGGGTATCAGATAACCTTTAATAAATTGAAATGCCTTATTAAATCTGCTGATAATTTTATTGTTTTATCAGGTATTAGACAAGGTAATATATATTTAGTGAATTTCAATTCATCTACATCAGAAGTTTGTTTATTTAGTGATTTAAGCAAACCTAGTGAACTTTGGCATAAAAGATTAGGACATGTAAACCTTAGGACCATTGCTAAATTATCTAAGGACAATCTTGTTAGAGGTTTACCTTTAGGTTCATACAAGAAAGGTCTTTGTAGGGCATGTCAACTAGGCAAGCAAATTAAAAATAGTTTTAAATCATTATCTAAAAGTGATTCACCTAGAATCTTATATTTGCTACATATGGACCTTTTTGGACCTATTGCAACAAAGAGTTTAGGGGGGAAGTTTTACACTCTAGTTATTGTAGATGACTTCTCTAGATTCACTTGGGTGTTCTTTTTGAGAGAAAAGTCAGATAACTTTAAAGTTCTTACAGAATTTCTTAAGAGCATAAAGATTGAGTACTCTACTATAGTTGCATTGATCAGAAGTGATCATGGAACTGAGTTTGAGTCTCTTCTCATGCAAGGATTCTGTGAGAAGGAAGGTATCAGGCATTGCTTCTCAGCTCCTAAAACTCCTCAACAAAATGAGGTAGTTGAAAGGAAAAATAGAACTCTAATTGAATCAGCAAGAACATTGCTTGCAGATGCTAATTTGCCCCTATCGTTTTGGGCAGAGGCTGTTAGCACAACAAACTATGTTTTGAATAGAAGTTTGATAAACAAACTTAAGGGTAAGACTCCTTATGAATTACTTAAAGGGAAGAAACCTAAAGTTAATTATTTTAGAGCATTTGGTTGTAGATGTTTTATTCATAATAATGATAAGAAATACCTTAGGAAATTTGAACCAAAATCTGGTGAAGGAATTTTCTTAGGTTATTCTCTAATCAGCAAAGCATATAGGATTTATAATAAATCTTCTCTTAAAATAGAAGAATCTATGCATGTTTTTTTTGATGAAACTAAATGTTTTATAAGGAGAAGAATTCTTCTACCATACAAAATCTGTAGGTACCTACACTATGTGAGCAGCTAGATCAATTAGCTCTACATAAAGAAGGATTTCTGAATTCTGAACAGCAGAATGCTGAAGACAGTGAAGAGGAAAATCACCCAGATTTTGCTGAAAGTACAGAACAGATAACTGCAGATCATCCTCCACAGGATATAGCAGCTGAACAAATTCCCCAAGTGGAAATTATTGCTGAACCCACTCCAATTGTTGATCACATCATAGTTAGAGATCACCCAATATCTCAAATTATTGGTGATATTTCAGCAGGTGTGCAAACAAGATATCAAGTAAATTAGAATATGATGCACACCTGTTTTCTCTCTCAGATTGAACCTCAATCCCTGCAAGATGCAGAACAAGATCCCAACTGGATCATTGCTATGCAAGAGGAGCTCAATCAGTTTGAGACAAACAAAGTTTGGGATTTGGTTCCTAGACCAAAAGACCATCCAGTCATTGGAACTAAGTGGGTCTACAGGAATAAGCTAGATGCAGATGGAAATATTATGAGAAATAAAGCAAGATTGGTAGCCCAAGGATATTCATAGGAAGAAGGGATTGATTATGATCAGACCTTTGCTCCTGTTGCAAGAATTGAAGCAATCAAAATTTTTCTTGCATTTGCTGCATATAAGAAGTTCAAAGTTTATCAAATGGATGTAAAAAGTGCATTCCTGAATGGAGAAATCAAAGAAGAAGTCTATGTGGAACAACCACCAGGTTTCATCTCTCCAACTCATTCCTCCTTTGTATTTAAGCTTAAGAAAGCTCTTTATGTCTCAAACAAGCTCCTAGAGCATGGTATGCGACTTTAGCTAGTTTTCTTTTAGAGAATAAATTATGTATATGCATAGTAGACAAAACCTTATTTTTCAGGATACATAAAAATCAAACATTGCTAGTTCAAATATATGTAAATGATATTATCTTTCGCTCTACTGATTCAAATTTGTGCAAAAGATTTTCTAATTTAATGCAATCTAAATTTGAAATGAGTAGTATTTGTGAACTATCATACTTCCTTGGTCTACAAGTGAAGCAGACTCCAAATGGAACCTTCATATCCCAATCTAAGTATGCTAAGGAATTAGTGAAAAGATTTGGTATGTCTGATTCTTCCACCATGAAAACACCCATGCCCTCAAATGCTGTTGTTGATAATGATGAATCAGGGAAACCTGTTGATTCAAAAGTATATAGAGCAATTGTTGGCTCTTTAATTTATTTAACAACTAGTAGGCCTGATATAATGTTTGCTACATGTATTTGTGCTAGATTTCAAGTTAACCCAAAAGAATCTCACTTAATTTTACTAAAAAGAATTTTGAGATATATAAAGGGTTGCCCTAATCTAGGACTTTGGTATCCAACAACATCTGAATTTGAATTAACTGGATTCTCAGATTCAGATTATGCTGGATGCAGAGTAGACAGGAAAAGCACATCAGGAACTTGTCAATTTCTTGGTGATAGGCTTGTGTCTTGGTTTTGTAAGAAACAAACATCTGTGTCTACATCAACAACTAAAGCTGAATATATAGCTGCTGGCAGTTGCTGCTCACAGATGTTATGGATATAAAATCAGCTCCTAGACTATGGTGTCAATCTAAATAATTCAATTTGTGACAATACTAGTGCAATATCTATAGCACAAAATTCACTTCTCCATAGTAGGACTAAACACATAGAAATTAGGCACCACTTCCTTAGGGATAATGTGGATAAAAATAAAATCTCCCTAGAGTTCATCTCTACTGATTTGCAAAGAGCTGACATTTTCACCAAGCCTTTGGATGAAAAGAAACATATTTTCTTTATAAATCAGTTGGGAATAATAGATGGAGATTCAATCTGTTAAAAAATTAAATTTCTATTTACCCCTCATTCCTTATCATATCAAACTAAGTGTTTTTTTATGATATAAATGCCTACAGAATTGCTTCTCTTTCTAGTTCCCTTTGCACTTGATCTCTATTTTATTATGCAGGAACAACAGCAATATAAATCTTGCATCATTCCCTACCTCCATCAAATGTCCCTTCTTCAAGGGGCCTAGCTTCAGGCCTTTCCTGAAACTAGGCAGGGGGAGAAGTTTGTATGAACAAGCTCCATTTGATGCACTATTTTGCTCAGGGGGAGTTGTTCTATAAACTAGGCAAGGAGAGAAAGCTGAAGAACCTCCAGAACTCAGGGGGAGACATTCTCAGGGGGAGACATTCTCAGGGGGAGTTGCTATTTGAAGAAAAGCTTGATAAAGCTTATAGCAGCTTGCTGATTACAGTTTGTTATTTCAGAAAAGTATTCTGTAATTCAGATGCAGATACAGCTCAGAAGAAGAACTTTTATATAGCAAATTCAATATCAGATCAAAATTATAAAGCTGATCAAAAGCAGATTGCAGATTCAGATTTCAGAATATATTT
This sequence comes from Dactylorhiza incarnata, assembly GCA_033032865.1. Classification (NCBI taxonomy): domain Eukaryota; kingdom Viridiplantae; phylum Streptophyta; class Magnoliopsida; order Asparagales; family Orchidaceae; genus Dactylorhiza; species Dactylorhiza incarnata. The sequence continues at coordinate 1,965,398 of JAWHQI010000255.1, read as the reverse complement.
ATATGTAGATTCAGAACATAGTTTTTGGATTTTAAAAGGAGCAACAGATAACACATTCAGAAATCAGTTCAGTTCAGATCAGAATTCAGAATAATACAGATCAGACAAAATCAGAATATTAGAATTCAGAAGCAGCAGAATTCAGAAAAATCAAGGTTCTGATTGTATTTTAATTTCTATTTTTATTGAAATGTATTTTCAAAACTCAGAGCACTATTTATTTTATATCTGATAAAATATTTAAAATATATCAGATATATTCATACTCTGTTGTTTTTGATGTTTTAGTATTTGTTTATTTCCAAATTTTGTCAAATAGTGTCCTAACCCAAATAGGGGGAGATTGTTGGAACAACCCTATTTCTGATTTGGGCTAGGATCACTATATATTGACTAAGGACAAGTTGACCCCAATGTATAGTTTATGGGTCAAGAGTTTTAGGTGTTAAAATTAGAAATTTCATTCAGATTCTGCGTTCGACGAATAGCTAGTTGCGTTCGACGAACGGCTATCCGCGTTCGACGAACAGACTTGTTCTCAGCTGTCGATGAACCCGTCTCTACGGTCGAAGAATTTGTCTAAGCTCAGCGCTCGACATTTTTACTCAAGCTCAGCGGTCGACGAATTTATCCAGGCTCAGCGGTCGACGAAGTAAATATTGCGTTCGACAAAAATATTAAGGTCGGCGAATCTGCGTTCGACGAATCATATCCAGATCGAAGAATAATTATTTAAGTGCAGATTTATTTCAGAATACTATATTTATTCATTCTCTGAACTCAGATCAACGACATCAATGACTCTTTTCTTCAAATCAAGTAAGGAAATATATTTCCTTTATTATTTAAGTTATAGTCGTTGACACTTCCAGCAGAAAAGGACAAATCGTGGAAAAAGGAAAGAGATTACGGCGTGCAGTTGTACTGTTCCCAGAATATCTTCTCAGATATAATATATTCCTTAATATAAGGGATTTGCATTTAATAGCTGTCAGAAATTTGAAAAGGCAGAAGATATACAGCAGATTATATACAAGCTTACACGACAGATCAAATATAGAATATATTACAGGAAAACGATAGAAAAGGAAGAGAGAGATATACAGGAAGAATAGAAGAATAAAAGAACAGATCATCTTCTTCCTGCTTATGCAATTTCAGAACACAGAACTTCCTCTTCTTCCTCCGTTAGCAGCACACTTTTTCTGAGAACATCTTCAACACCATCTCTCAGATTTGCTGCTGCAAGAATCGAATCAAGAAAGAAAGAAGAAAAGATACAGGAAGAAGAAAGAACAGAAAAAGCTTATATACATCTTCTTCTTCCTCAAAGCAGCACTTTCATTTTTCTGAGAACAACTTCATCAAAATCATTCTCTCAGATCTCTGCTGCAAGGATTCAGATCTTCAAAAGAGCAACAACAAATTGGAGAACTTGTTCTCTCAATTTAATCAGCTACAGGAAGATTATTTCTTCAAGAAAAGCTCCAGCAATTTCAACTATCAAACATCTTCAATCAGACAGAGGAGTTCTTTTCTACATCAAATCCACTAGAGTCTTCTCTATACATCTTGACAGAAAAGAACATTTAAACCCCTCTCTATTCCATTCTGTACAGGGTTAATACTCTCTTCAAAAGTGTAACCCACTGGTGGCAAGACACCTTATCAAAAAATCCTTGTGTGGTTTTTAAGCACCTTATCAAAAGCTTATCGGTTAATTGGGCACCTGATCAAACTCCCATTGGTGTGTGGACACCTTATCAAAAATCCCTTGGTGTGAGGGCACCTGATCAAAAATCCCAGTGGATTCCTACCAAGGGTGGTAGAAGAGTAGACGTACCCAGATTTATTGGGGAACTACTATAGCTGCTTGTGTCCTCTGTGATTGTTTATTTCTTTGTGTTGTGCTGTGTGATTTTATTTATTCAGTTTTTATTAATCACTCCCCTTACACATATATATATCACTATTTTTAATTCCGCAAATAAAACTAAGGAAAAAAGTTTTAAACTCTATTCACCCCCCCCCCTCTAGAGTTAATTTAAGATCTAACCTCCACTTTCACATAGTGAATAATGCAAGTTCATCCTTAGTTAAGTCATTGAAAGCCTTGGCCACTCTCCTAGTTGGATCTATGGTGGAGGCAGTTTAAAAAGTGAAGGGTCCTTGTTTTACTGTGATGTAGATCCTTGGGTTTGATGCTTCCATAAACAATCTAACCCTTTGCGTAATTATGCCAAAGTTTTCTTTGTTGCATATGGGCAACTTCATGGATCCCATCTCCTTCTGCAATCCAGTGGAGGCCATTGGATTGAGATAAGACTACTCCTTTATAGGATCTGGTTAGACAGTTATGTCCTTATTTACTAACCTCCCTCTGATACCACTTGATAGTTTGTTTAGAATATAATACTAGTCACCTAGGGGGTGAATAGGTTTGTTTTTATTTTTGGGCTTTAACCTAGCTATTTTCTGATTTTAGGTTAGTTAAGTATCAGGCACCCAGAAAACACACAGTGGTTTATAGAGGTTCCTCAAGACATGGTGTCTTGAGTAGTCCTCATTCCCCCTTCACCTTTCTAACAATGAGTTAGATAAGGCCAACACCACATAACTCAACTCCAAGAGCTTACAACACAGATCACTCAGGATCTCTCAGGTTTTCCCAAACCCTACCTCAGGCTCAACAACTCTATCTCAGGCTCAACATCCCTACCTCAAATCTCCCAAAGATCCTACACTCAAGATGACCTCTCAGCCTTACTACTCAGGCCAAACATCCCTACTTTCTCAGGCAGAGACGCCCTACAACGCAGAACAATTAAGTTCTTATAGTAATAATAATAGATGATTACAATAGAAGATAGAATAAACTTGATCTTCTGTGGTTGAACAACTGCTGTAGCAGTCTTAAATCTGGGATGAGTCCAATGCCTCAACTTTAATTCTTCTGATCCTTTTCTTCAGAGAAAGAGTGAGGATCAACTTGCTCTATCTTGAGTTGATCAAGAGGAGCAATCTATTCTCTCCTTGCAGCTTCAGGAAGCAGGTGATGAAAGCTTTCTTGGCTGCCGACAATGGAACAATAATGTTCTTCTTCAATGAGTTTGATAGTGAGAGAGAGAGAGAGAGCTTTTACAAAGCCCTAATTTATACTTTTATACTCCACTGAACTTCAACGGCTATCAGATGTCCTCTGACACAGCATGGACAAGATTGGAACACAATATCTTGCTTTTCAGCAGCTTGCGCTAAAAGAAAAACCCGACTGTCCTTTTGAATCTGCCTTAGCAGTTGGGCTGAGATAGCTTCCAGTCTCAGCGATTTCTTCTATCCCATCCCAGCGGATCCACTGAGACAGACATTTGTCTCAGCGGTTTTCTTCTATCTACAACTCAGCTGGCCCAGACACCTTCTCAGCAGTTCCTGGACTTGTCTCAGCGATTCAGCTGAGACTGAGGGCTTATCTCAGTGGCTTTGACAGCAAACCTACTGAACTTACTTCACACCTTGGTGTGACCTAACCCTGCATGGTCATGAGATAAAATGGGGTTTATCAAATACAACTTGTACTTAGCATTGAGTGTGAAGCTTCTTCAAATCAATGGAACATTGAGGGTCATTTTCCCAACACCAAGGTATGACAAAAATCCTAGATAGGAGATTACTTGTTTTTCATGCAGAAAAACCAGGACACTTTTCCACTGAGTGTCCCGAAGAAGAAAATAACAAGTACATCAAGCAGAGAAAAAAGCACAAGAAGAAATCCTTTAGGAGGAAGGATAAGAAAGGAGGGAAAGGTTTCATAACTGAAACATGGAGTGATTCAGACTCTGAATCAAGCTCCTCCTCATCTGATGATGATGAAGATGGTGGACCAGATGAAGCCTTCCTAATGGCTCTGGAAGACTCCTCTGCTGAGAATGAGGTAAGAATCTTTGATGACTTTGATTTTTCATCAAGAGATTTTAAGAATTGTTTTAAGAAATTTTGTCAAGACTATTAACAACCAAAAGGAACTTAAAACAATCAAATCTGAACTAGAAGAACTTAGGAGAGATAATCAGTACTCAGTTAACTATAATCTGAGAGATAAGTTATATAAGAAGGAAAAATAACTATATATATTAGATAATGAAAATTTAGACCTAAAGAAAGAACTTACAAAGGCAAAAGCCTTTGAGGACTCCCTCGATGGACGAATTCAAAAGCTTAAAGATATCTCAAAAAATCTCTCCAAGAGGTTTGATCATCTTGATCAGGAATCACTACCATCCACTAGCACACTAATCCCTAGCAAATATGCTTGGGAAAATCTTGTAGCATTATGTAAGTCTAGACGTAATAATATTTCAGAATCCTGTGAAGATCATAATAACCATAATAAACTCACCATATTTAATAGGGTAAACATTGGTACTCAACCAGGGATCATAGGAAACACCCCTTAGAGAAATCAAAGAAAAATAGTAAGAATCTTAATAAAAAGAAACATACGTCGAATAGAACTCGACGCAATTTTAGAGATGCATCTACTGCAACTCGACGCAGTTCAGCATATACATCAACATCATCTCAAAGCAAGCATGAGGGTGCGTCGAATAATATTTGACACAACCAATATTCTGCTTCGAATTATTATCGATGGAACTATGCAGACACGTCAAATTACTTTCGACGCAACTCTAAGGATGCATCGATTTCTTCTCCACGCATGTTTCCTACAAAGATTTATCAAACATATAAACCACTCTCTACCTTCATCCCTAGATGTTTCTGCTGTTCTAAACTAGGATATATAACCAAACATTGCTGGCATAATAATGCAACATTTCTTCACCTTAAGTGGTATATTGAAAGACCTTCTCACTCTTTCATAACTCCATATGATGATAGAAGAATGAGACCCCATCATGTGAGGGTCCATACTAATGGTTGATTTCATGTGTAGAAGGGAGACTGTTCAACCACAAACCAACAGTGGTATTTGGGCAGTGGATGCTACATGCATATGACTGGAGCAAAAGAACTGCTGGAGAATTTTAAGGCCAATGAAGGGCCTAAGGTAATCTTTGGGAATTTCCACTCTGGCCAAACCAAAGGATATGGTTTGCTCAGGATTGGGGAAGTCTCCTTTTCTAAGGTATCTTATGTTGAAGGACTTCAACATAATCTACTCAGTATTAGCCAGCTGTGTGATGGGGAATACAAAGTTGTATTTACTAAGTCCTTGTGTCATATAGTTAGCTCTACAACTGACCAAGTAGTATTAACTGGTCTTAGGAAGGGTAAGGTCTATGTTGTAGACTTTGAGTACACAAAGTCTGAGATCTGCTTATTCAACTCCAGTTAGAAAACAATGAGCTATGGCATAGGAGACTTATTCACCTTAATCTTAAGACAAGTGCCAAACTCTCCAAGCTCAACATAGTGAGGTACCAACTGGTAAGTTCAATAAATATCATCCTTGTAGAGCCTGTCAACTAGGAAAGCAGATCAAAGCAACATTCAAACCAATTGGTAAGAATGATTCACACAGAGTCCTATTTCTTTTGCATATGGACTTATTTGGTCCTATCTCCACTCAAAGCTTAGCAGGTAAGGCTTATACTTTAGTCATTGTTGATGAATTTTCTACATTCAGCTGGGTGTTCTTTCTAAAAGATAAGTCTGACACCTTCAAGATCCTCTCAAGATTCATTAGAGATATTCAATCTGAATTCAACACTGAGGTTGCTGTGATCAGAAGTGATCATGGTACTGAGTTTGAAAATTAGTTAATGTGTAGATTCTGTGAGGATGAAGGGATAAGACAAAGCTTTTCAGCTCTTAGAAACCCCCAACAAAATGGGATGGCTGAAAGGAAAAATAGAGCCCTAATTGAATCATGAAGGACATTATTGGCTGAATCCAACTTGCCTAAGTCCTTTCGGGCTGAAGCAGTAACTACTGCCAACTATGTTCTGAATAGGAGTCTCATTCACATGATTAAGTTGAAGACTCCCTATGAGTTATTGAAGGGAAAGACACCTATAGTCATATACTTTAGGATTTTTGGGTGTACTTGCTTTATCCCCAACAATGGAAAAAGTCATCTTGCCAAATTTGACAAGAAGGCTAATGATGGGATATTCTTGTGATATTCTTCATCAAGCAAGGCCGATAGGTGCTATAATAAAATCTCTCTTAAAATTGAGGAGTCTGTGCATGTAGTTTTTGATGAAACTAACATATTTTATAAGGGGAAGGAAACTTCCACCAGCACTGTTTTGCAGGAAGAAGATCAGCTTGCAGAACAAGTTGAAAGGCTAACCATAATGTACCATTCATCAGTGTGTCAAGAAAAAGGGAAATAGAAGATTGACACTGATTCATATGAAGACTCTGCAGCAGGTGAAGAGGAAATCACAGCACCTGAACTGCCAGCAACAGAGATCATTCCAGTAAATGAGGGTGAAGTCCCCACTATCACTGAGCAAGTGATTCCTCAGGAAGAAGAGAGTCTCCTAGATAAATCAACAAGATCAAGGATGACCCTAAAGCATCATCCTCCAACACAAGTTATAGGAGACATGATAGTGGGAGTCAAGACAAGGAGACAGCTTGCAAATGAAATAATGCTACAATGCTTTCTCTCTCAATATGAACCCAAGAAGTTTGAAGAAGCAGACAATGATCATCACTAGATATATGATATGCAAGAAGAACTGACTTAGTTTGAGAGGAACAAGGTTTGGATATTGGTTGAAAGACCAAATAATTACCAGTCATTGCCACCAAATGGGTATTCAAGAACAAAATGGACTCAACAAGAGCCATAATCAGAAATAAGGCCAGACTTGTGGCCCAAGGATACAGGCAAGAGGAGGGGACTGACTTTAACCAGACATTTGCTACAGTAGCAAGGGTGGAGGCCATCGGAATATTTATGGCATATGCAGCACACATGAAGATCAAAGTCTATGAGATGGATGTAAATAGTGCATTCCTAAATGGAACTCTACAAGAGGAAGTATTTGTGGAGCAGCCCCCAGGTTTTGTCAATCCTACTTTTCCCTCTTTTGTTTATAGATTAGATAAAACAGTATATGGTGTCAAGTGTAACACCCTTCTAGTACAAATAATATAACAGTAGGTCCGGCCGGGACCCCACGCTATACTAACCACACTAGCTAGGCGTTAAAAGGAGATATACAGAAGAGAACTACACCAGAGTACTAACATAAACGGAAGCATGAGGATTTAACATTTCTATTAGAATAGTCCACTATCACAGGAATGAAACAATAAAGTGAGAGTTACAGCCTTAAGGCCTTACATTCCAAAACGTACAAAACTCTCTAAACATACATCGGCGCGCAGGCCGGCAAAACATGAAAAGCAGAAAAGAGGCTGGCCTTCAAGGGCAAAGCATCAAAAAGGGCCACCGCCCGCTATTTCCCGCTAGGCTCACCTGCACCTGCATAAGAAAATTCCACCAAGAGGTGGCAAACAAAGCAACGGTCAGCACAGCTGACCAAATTATAACGACCCCACCCCTTTCTCGGGGTGGCGGAGCTTCTTCCCTGTAAACAAGTCGTACTAGCAGCAAGTAGTACTAAGGAAGGTGCAAACTACACAAGGTGAGGTTTCAAGCACAATCAATCTTCTAGGTGTAGCAACAAATAGAGTTGATCCTGGGAGTGCACATGATGTTGGTTGGGTTCACCTGAAGGTTCCCCACAACCGCCTAAGCAACGCATGAGGCTAATCATAACATCAATCCAAAACCATGACCGTGGGTTCTCACGACCACACGTAACCAGCTAAGCTAAAGAGCTTAGTGAAAGCTTGAGCATTTACCTATTGGAGGAACCCTCCCAAACAGGTCTATCCCATGATCACACGGCATCCCGAGGTTTCCCCCTCTCTCCGATACGCATGGCGCGGGTTTGGTACAAGCTTGTGCCCGTTGCACAAATCATTGCGTTAACAACAACGATGCGGATGTAGTTTTACTTCGACCCGTTCGCAAGGAAACACCGACGGGTGTTCCCAATCACAATAAGTTACACACCTAAACAACCAAGTGGACTTAGGCTTCACTAGAACTACCAACGAAGGAGGTATACAATGACTCACTTCAATTTTGTGGTGAATGTTTGCATTCCACCACTCTCCAAGCAAGGGCTTTCGTTAGGATCTTCACACGACGCCTAATCTCAAGTCCCGCAATACTATAGATGATCTCACGGAGTCATTCTCTGACACGCATTCTAGGCCTAACCTAAATGCAATGTCGCAAATCAAGCATCACCGATTCAGGCTCACGGCCACGAATAGGCTTCACACACAATGCCTAAATCCGCACGATTACCGGATTTCTAAATGCAATATGGCGGGGACGAACACAATCGACCCGGTGTTTCGAAAGACTAGACGAAATCCTACACTTCACCCATTTGGTGAAAGGGAGTCCTCATGCAAGCATAGAAAAAGAAAGAGAAGACAAAGAACACGTCCTAAGACCGGGAGAAAGAATCGTTACCCTTGGAGCTCTCTTCCCCGCCATAGATCTGAGATCCCACTCGGAGAGAAAGAACCGTGCCGGGCTGCACTTTCCAGATCTAGGAACAGCTCGCGAAACGGAGCTCCGGAGCTCCGTCAATGGCGGAATCTCCTTCTTCTTCCTCCTTGCCCTTTCTTCTTTCTTTAGCTTAGGAGAGAGGAAAGCTATGGAAATATGAGGGATTAACCCCTCTCCGAAGTCCTAAGACCCCCCAGCAACAGCTCACAGTCGTTGGACCAAATTCCAAAGAATTTGATCGGTCGGATCATCTTCTCCGCTCTTCTTTACGGAGCAGAATAAACAGGGCGCACGATCACTGGCACACGACCAGTGGTCGTGCGCGAAGAGGAGAAATGGTCGTGCGCACTGCTTTGGACAGTGAGCGTTCCGACAACTCTCTTTGCCTCGACAAGAGCGCGCGATTACTGGCTCACGACCAGTGGTCGTGCGCGAAGAGGAAATATGGTCATGCGCACTGCTTTGACTGAGAAATTTCAGCCTACTCCGAGCACAGCACTACCACTCTGCCTACCTCGATGAACTACGATTTTTGGGGTGTTACAACTCCACCTCCCTTAAAAGAATTTCGTCCCGAAATTTCGAAAACAGTATTAGCAGAAATTATAGTTATAATTACCTGAGAGAAATAGCTCGGGGTACTCCGCAAGCATCGACTGCTCTCTTTCCCAAGAGAGTTCCTCTCGCCCGCAATTATTCAAACGGACTTTCAACATCTGAATGGACTTGTTCCGCAACTGCTTCACTTCAGTGTCTTCAATGCAAATGGGTTTGACTTTCATCACTAGCCCACCATCTAATGACACTTCGCTGACCGCAGTAACAAGATTTGGATCCTTTATAGCCTTCCGCAACACAGAGATGTGGAATACATCATACAACCCGCTCAGCTCCGGAGATAGAGCAAGCCGGTAGGCAGCTTCACCAATGCGCTCCAAGATCTCGAACGGTCCTAAGTACCTCGGACTTAGCTTTTTCAAGCGTCGGATCCTCGATACTCCTTTGAATGGTTTGATCTTTAGATAAACCCAGTCTCCAACGGCGAACTCGACATTCCGATGATTTGCATTGTAGTATTTTGCCTGCCGATCTTGGGCAATGAGCAATCGCTCCCGAATAGCCCGAATCGATGTATTTTCCTCCTCCACATCCTTGCGTTTGAACAACTTAGTGTCGCCCGTTTCAGCCCAAGATAACGGTGTGCGACATTTCCTACCATAAAGAGCCTCGAAAGGGGCCATCTTTATACTTGCTTGGTAGCTGTTGTTGTAAGCAAACTCAATCATATAGAGATGGTCCTCCCATCTCTTTCCGAAGTCCAGGGCGCACATCCTCAGCATGTCCTCCATCGTCCTATTGGTCCTTTCTGTCTGTCCATCCGTTTGCGGGTGGAAGGCCATGCTAAACTTTAGCTTGGTACCCAATAATTGATGAATCAACCTCCAATCATTTGATGTGAACCGCCCATCGCGATCACTGACGATGCTACGGGGAATCCCGTGCAACCGTACTATGTTATCGACGTACAAATTTGCCAGCTTCTCCATAGAATCATCCTTCCAGTTCGGAATAAAGTGTGATACCTTCGTCAATCGGTCCACGATCACCCAGATGGCGTCGTTTCCATGTTCCGATTTCAGCAATCCGTGCACGAAATGCATCGAAATATCATCGAGCTTCCATTCTGGAATCGGTAATGACTTCAGAAACCCACCGAGACGTTGACATTCCACCTTCACCAACGCGCAAGTATGACACTTGGCCACGTAGAGGGCAATGTCTTTCTTCATACCCGACCACCAGAAGAGTTTCATCATATCCATGTACATTTTTGTGCTCCCTGGGTGGATTGAGTACTTGGTATGATGAGCCTTGTACATCAACTCCGCCCATAATGTACCAACATTTGGGACGCACAATCTGCCATTCTTCCACATAAGGCCATCTTCGAAAGAGAAATCAGCGTTTGACCCATCAACGGTCTCCGCTTTATAGCATTTCATGCTCTCATCCAGTCCAATGCTTGTCGAACTCGGTCGGCGAGGTCATATTGAACCTCCATCTAGTTCAAGCATGCTGAAGGAGACGCTCTTCTATCGACGCAAATGATCTCCATAACTTCTAGCTCGCGGATTAGACGCTCATCGTGCATCAAAATCTAATTTGCTTGAGCAGGAGCCCGACGACTTAACGCGTCCGCAACTAGATTTCCCTTACCAGGAGTATATTTGATGTCGAAGGTGTAGTCCCCAAGGAATTCCATCAACCTCCTCTGACACATACTCAACTCCCTTTGATCCAGCAGGTACTTGAGGCTCTTGTGGTCAGTAAAGATATCGATCTTCACGCCTTACAAGTAATGCCTCCAAAGCTTGAGGGCAAAAACCACGGCCGCTAGCTCCAAATCATGGACCGGGTAGTTCCTTTCATGAACCTTCAGTTGTTGGGAGCCGTAGGCAATTACCTTTCCGAACTGCACTAGGACGCAACCCAAACCACTCCCCGAGGCGTCACTATAAATTTTGTAGACTTCCGTACCACATGGCCAACATAGAATGGGTGCCGTGGTCAGACGGCTCTTCAGTTCTTCAAAAGCTCGAGCGCACTCGGGCGACCAGTCGAACTTGTGATCTTTCCTAGTCAGTTTAGTGAGAGGGAGTGCGACCCTCGAGAAGTTCTCCACAAAGCGCCTATAATATCCGGCAAGTCCTAAGAAACTTCGAACTCACGCTACATTTTTCAACACAGGCCACGCTCGGATCGCTTCTATTTTCGACGGATCAACCGCAATTCCATCCCCACTAACAACATGACCCAGGAATGCTACTGACGATAGCCAAAACTCGCACTTGGAGAACTTGGCATATAATTGACTCCTCCTCAGGGTGCTCAAAACTGCGTGCAGATGCTCTGCATGCTCCTCCTCCGACTGAGAGTATACCAAAATGTCGTCGATGAAGACGATCACAAATTGATCCAAATACTCTCGGAACGTTCTATTCATTAAGTCCATAAATACCGACGGTGCATTAGATAGACCCAATGACATAATGATGAACTCATATTGCCCAAAGCGGGTACTGAACGCTGTCTTTGGAATGTCACATTCCCTTATACGCAGTTGGTAATAGCCGGACCTTAAGTCTAGCTTAGAGTATACCGTCGACCCAACCAGTTGGTCGAATAAATCGTCGATTCTTGGAATCAGGTATCGGTTCTTGTCGGTCAACTTATTCAGCTCTCGATAGTCGATACATAGACGCAAGCTCCCGTCCTTCTTTTTCACAAAGAGGACCGGTGCACTCCAAGGCGATGAACTTGCACGTACGTAGCCTTGCTCTAGCAGCTCTTGCAATTGAACCTTCAGCTCTGCCAATTCCTTTGGCGCTATCCGGTACGGTGAGCGGGCCATAGGTTTGGCACCTGGCACCAGCTCAATACAGAAATCAATCTCCCGCTGAGGCGGAGCCCCAGGGAGTTCGTTAGGAAACACATCGGCGTACTCCGCTATAACTGGGACATCGCATAACCTGGGCTTTGGCTCCGAAGCCTCCAACAGAGTGAAGAACAAATACGCGCCCTTTCTCACCGCCTTAACCACCTGGAGAGCAGACATCAGTGTCTTGCTCGCTCCTCGCATACCTGCGAACGTGGTTTCGTCTTCCGTGTTCTTTCCCAGAGTGATCTCCTTTGAATTGCAATCTATGCATGCTCGCTGCTCCGAGAGCCAGTCCATGCCGAAGATCACATCAAATTCAGCTAACGGTAATAACGACGCTTCCAAGTCAAAATCCTGATTTCCGATCCGCACCTTCACACGACTCTTCCTATCTGCACTCATGCGAGACCCGTTAGGTAGAACTACCTCCAATCTATCTTTTGCTAAGGTTGACGGCACTCCGATTCGCACCACGAAGCCCGTAGACAGAAAAGAGTGCGATGTTCCCGTATCAAATAGAGCTCTCGCCGGATAGTTGAAAATTAGGACGAAACCTAATTGCACACAAACCAAACATAAAGTCGCACAACAGTATCAATCACACATAGCTATGAAAAAGCTAACATTTAATTCATACCTGTGATGACATCAGTTTGTCGTATGGCTTCTTGCTGGCCAAGCGAGTAAACTCTCGGCTGGGTCGGAATGTGCTGGGAAGCAGCAAACTCCGCAACTTTGCCCTTTTTCGCATGACCCGCAGCACGAGCATAGTCCATCGCTCGGTTCTCTGGCCCCGTGGGACCACTGCGACACATGCTTGCTTTGTGTCCCACCTTTCTGCAAGTGAAACATGTAATTGGACCACGTGCAGTCGTAGCTCCCGACACATTTGAGCGAGTTGGTTCCGCAGACTTGAACTTCCTTTTGTTCCTCCTGAACTCAGATTTGGATTGAGAGGTCGGCGCATGAAATTCAGGTTTCTTTGCCACGCCCTTTGCTTGTACTCTCTTCATGTCCAACTCCAGAGATCTGGCGCTTTGCACCATCATATGGAAGCCAAACGTCATTGGGTCTGCAAGGAGCAGCCTCAACTCATCCCGAAGACCTTCATAAAACTTGTTCGTCTTCATTTTCTCATCTTCCACCAAAAACCCCGCGTAGCGCCCCAATCTAGTGAACCCGTGCAAGTACTCGTCCACCGAGCTATTGCCTTAAGTTAACTTCAAGAACTGGTTCTGCAAAGCAATGCGTTGGGCAGAGGGAATAGATCTCTGAAGAAACGACTTTGAGAACTCCGCCAAAGTGATCTCGGTAATATCCTTACCTTCAAACTTATGCGCTTCCTGTTCGGCCAACCAAAGTTCTGCTTCTCCGTTAAGGAGAAAGGTGGCTAGGGTGACCATCATAGCTTCTTCCGTTGCTGTCGCCTTTAGAGTTTTTCTAACCGTTGACAGCCAGTCCTCCGCCTCCGTTGGGGATCTGGTCCCCGAGAAAGTTGGAGGGTGGAAGCTTAGAAAGTGCTGCAGTTGTTGATCACGCGCTCGCGCAACAGCTACACGCTCTACACGACGCTCCACCCTTGGCACCACCGCAGGTTCCACTGCAGCCACTGGCACAGGGGTCTCCATCCTCGGTTCCACCGCAGGTTCCACTGCTGGTTCGATCACTGGGGCCGCATCTGTAATAGGCGTAGCAGTTTGTGCAAGCCTTTGCGGTTGAGCATTGATCATCGCGAAGACAGCTTCTGCGATTAACCTGATCATCTCAGCAGGATGAGTGGTCGCTGGCACCTTAGCCGACGCACTACTTTCAGCGGTGTTACGGGGTCGAGACTGCCCCGCAGCACTCCTAGTCACCTATAATCGTGCAATACACAATTTAGTGACCGGAAACATAGCAAACAACAATCATGGAACGCTCAGGTTCCACAAACAAGTATGTTTTTTCATTCCTAAGTGGACATTCTTATTAGTTTTTGTCGTTTTAGGTGAATGCACATCCCGTGCACACCACCCCTTAAAAGGAATTCGTCCCGAATTCGCTAAACTACGGATCGACGCCCTAAGTCCGATACCAAATTGTAACACCCTTCTAGTACAAATGATATAACAGTAGGTCCGGCCGGGACCCCACGCTATACTAACCACACTAGCAAGGCGTTAAAAGGAGATATACAGAAGAGAACTACACCAGAGTACTAACATAAACGGAAGCATAAGGATTTAACATTTCTATTATAATAGTCCACTATCACAGGAATGAAATAATAAAGTGAGAGTTACAGCCTTAAGGCCTTACATTCCAAAACGTACAAAACTCTCTAAACATACATCGGCGCGCAGGCCGACAAAACATGAAAAGCAGAAAAGAGGCTGGCCTTCGAGGGCCAACGCAGCAAAAAGGGCCACCGCCCGCTATTTCCCGCTAGGCTCACCTGCACCTGCATAAGAAGATTCCACTAAGAGGTGGCAAACAAAGCAACGGTCAGCACAACTGACCAAATTATAACGACCCCACCCCTTTCTCGGGGTGGCGGAGCTTCTTCCCTGCAAACAAGTCGTACTAGCAGCAAGTAGTACTAAGGAAGGTGCTAACTACACAAGGTGAGGTTTCAAGCACAATCAATCTTCTAGGTGTAGTAACAAATAGAGTTGATCCTGGGAATGCACATGATGTTGGTTGGGTACACCCGAAGGTTCCCCACAACCTCCTAAGCAACGCATGAGGCTAATCATAACATCAATCCAAAACCATGACCGTGGGTTCTCATGACCACACGTAACCAGCTAAGCTAAAGAGCTTAGTGAACGCTTGAGCATTTACCTATTGGAGGAACCATCCCAAATAGGTCTATCCCATGATCACACGGCGTCCCGAGGTTTCCCCCTCTCGTCGATACGCATGGTGCGGGTTTGGTACAAGCTTGTGCCCGTTGCTCAAATCATCGCGTTAAGAGCAATGATGCGGGTGTAGCTTTACTTCGGCCCATTCGCAAGGAAACACCGACGGGTGTTCCCAATCACAATAAGTTACGCACCTAAACCAACCAAGTGGACTTAGGCTTCACTAGAAGAACCAACGAAGGAGGTATACAACGACTCACTTCAATTTCGTGGTGAAGGTTTGCATTCCACCACTCTCCAAGCAAGGGGCTTTCGTTAGGATCTTCATACGATGCCTAATATCAAGTCCCGCAATACTATAGATGATCTCACAGAGTCATTCTCCGACACGCATTCTAGGCTTAACCTAAATGCAGCGTCGCAAATCAAGCATCACCGATTTGGGCTCATGACCACGAATAGGCTTCACACACAATGCCTAAATCCGCACGACCACCGGATTTCTAAATGCAATAAGCCGGGGACGGACACAATCGACCCGGAGTTCCGAAGAACTTGAGGAAATCCTACACTTCACCCATTTGGTGAAAGGGAGTCCTCATGCAAGCATAGAAAAAGAAAGAGAGGACAAAGAACACGTCCTAAGACCGGGAGAAAGAATCGTTACCCTTGGATCTCTCTTCCCCGCCATAGATCTGAGATCCCACTCGGAGAGAAAGAACCGCGCCGGGCTGCACTTTCCAGATCTGGGAACTGCTCGCGAAACGGAGCTCCGGAGCTCCGTCAATGGCGGAATCTCCTTCTTCTTCCTCCTTGCCCTTTCTTCTTTCTCTAGCTTAGGAGAGAGGAAATCTATGGAAATATGAGGGATTAACCCCTCTCCAAAGCCCTAAGACCCCCCAGCAATAGCTCACAGCCGTTGGATCAAATTCCAAAGATTTTGATCGGTCGGATCGTCTTCTCCGCTCTTCTTTACGGAGCAGAATAAATAGGGCGCACGATCACTGGCACATGACCAGTGGTCGTGCGCAAAGAGGAGAAATGGTCGTGCGCACTGCTTTGGACAGTGAGCATTTCGACAGCTCTCTTTGCCTCGACATGAGCGCACGATCACTGGCTCATGACCAGTGGTCGTGCGCGAAGAGGAAATATGGTCGTCCGCACTGCTTTGACTTAGAAATTTCAGCCTACTCCGAGCGCAGCACTACCACTCCGCCTACCTTGCTGAACTACGATTTTTGGGGTGTTACATCAAGCAAGCTCCAAGAGAATGGTATGAGACCCTATCCACTTTTCTTTTGGAACACTCTTTTGAATGAGGGAAAGTGGATAAAACACTTTTCACCAGAGCACTTAATAATCAGCTATTACTAGTCCAATATATGTAGATGACATTATATTTGGGTCAACAGACCAATATCTCTGCAAGAAGGTTTGCTTACCTAATGCAGTCAAGATTTGAAATGAGTAGCATGGGGGAATTATCCTATTTCCTGTGTCTTCAAGTAAGACAAAATGCAGATGGCATTTTCATATCCCAATCCAAGTATACCAGAGAACTCATCAAGAGATTTGGGATGGAAAATGCCTCTGTTATGAAAACCCCCATGGCTACTAATGTTGTTTTGGATAGAGATGAAAAGGGTAAGTCCTTTGATCAGAAGACTTATAGATCAGCCATTGGCTCTCTTCTCTACTTAACAACTAGCCGACCTGATATAATGTTTGCTACCTGTATATGTGCTAGGTTTCAAGTTGACCCAAAGGAATGACACATGAGTTTTGTAAAAAGAATACTCAGGTATCTAAAGGGAACACCTGAACTTGGCTTATGGCATCCATCTGAACCTGGATTTGAATTAATTGGTTATTCAGACTCAGACTATGCTGGATGCAGGCTGGATAGAAAAAACACTTCAGAAAAATGTCAGTTCCTGGGTGCTAGACTGATTGCATGGTTTAGTAAGAAGCAAACCATTGTCTCCACTTCTACAGCTGAAGCTGAGTACATGGATGCAAAATCAGTTGTTGGATTACAACTTTTCCCTTGACAATTCCACAATATATTGTGACAGCTATAATGCTATATCAATAGCTTCCAATCCCGTTCTCCACAGCAGAACTAAACACATAGAGATAGGGCACCACTTTCTTAGGGATAATTTAGAGAAAGGTAAGATCAACCTTCAATATATATCTACTTACACTCAAAGGGCTGACATCTTCACTAAGCCACCTGATGAAAGTAAGCACAAGTTCTTCATCAATGCATTGGGTATGCTTGATGGAGCATTATAGGTCACACTTATTATGTATAATGATCTATTTTTAATACAAAGTTATTGCTGGGAAAAATAGTAAGATTTTAAAGAAAAACATACATATTTAATCAGAGCTGTGTCGAATTAAAATCGTTGTACCATTGACTTCTACTCGACGTCAGCCTCGAGAGAATCCTGGGATAGTTTAGTCGAATAGCACTCGACGTAACGTCGAATACATATCGACGCTTACGTCGACATCATAATTGATGATTATATTTTGGAGCCACGTCGACTTCCTCTCGACGTACCGTCGACTTGACAAAACACGTGCCCAGTACATATTTTGGCGCACTGAGTTCAGTTTTCTTTTAGACGTCGCTTCGATATAACGTACCCTAAGTTGCGATGATTCATCTATTAAAGCACCTTAGGCATTTGATTATATTGTGCTTTTCGAATTTCTCTCCCTCTTGCTCTCCCCCTCTTTCCCGTCTTCGTCTCTCTTTCTGTTTCTGTGCATGTACTCGCAGGACAACAATGGCGTCTCCTCAAGATATTATAGAAGCGGTTAATCAAGCCCTAAAGATCCTTCTCTCTCACTTCAGCTCTCTCTATCTTGATTTCTCTAGAGATTGTCACAGAAAGATTAGTGCTCGACATTGAAAGCTACAATATCATAATGCTCAAATCAAAGACCTCGATGAAAGAGTAAGGTCAGTGAGTCTCCCTGCTGATGCTTTTATATTTTTCTTCAACGATATACATCTGGGGGAGAAGACTGTCAGCAGGTGTACTCAAGGGTGTGTGTACAAACCTATTCAAGATTCAGTGTACACCACAACAATTCCACTCTCGTTTATCTCTGAAGGGGAGCCAACCATTACATCCAAGATGCAGCTTGATGGTTCAACAACTCAGGGGGAGCAAACTCCTCCAAGGATTCTGCCTTCAACACAGGGGGAGTTTCCTCAAATCTCAGATGATCAAATCTATCTAAAGAGTCTGCAAGATTTCCATTATGATACTGAACTAGTCATTTCTGATGCAATAGCATTCGGGGTTTCTTCTGAAGAATCAAAAACAACACCTTCTCCAGTCAGGGTGGTTGATTTGAACCCTGTGGATGCTCAATATGATTCAGCTCCAGTAGTTAAGCCAATTTTCCCAACACCTTCACACAGAGGAAGGACTCCTTAAAGGGGAGAGGTCATGGAATAAATTTCAGAGGAAGATTTGGAAGAAATATACCTATCTGGGAAAGGTATACAAAAGATCGAAGGAAGCAATTCAGAAAGGACAAGTCCTATTATAAGACATATGAGAGGATTGAAATCCCAGAGAACAGAATAAAAAAAATACACTGATTCAAATTTCTACAAAGCTTTAGAGGAGATTGGAGAAAGAGACAAATATGAGTATGAGACAGCTCAAAAGGAGATTGAAGAAAAGAGAAACTGGTTTATTGATATTTTGAAGAGAGGAAAAGAGGTTGTTGAACAAGAAGAATTGGCAAAAGCAATCCCCATCAAAACCACCTTGTTTGATCCCACTAAATATACTGCCAGAAATCCTCAAGCCAAAATGTTGGAGGAAACAGGGCAACTTCACAGAGGGGGCATTGGATGAAATCCAAAGGATGCAGTGCAGCCTTCCCTGAAGAAAAAGAAAGGAGAATATATGCCTGTGAAGAAGAAAAAGATTATGTTCAAGATAGGTTCAACCTCTGGTAAACCACAATCAACCTTTGTGGTACCAAATCCAGATGAAGACTCAGAGTCAGATGAGTTAGACTTGGAGGTCATAAACTTGATGACAACTAAAGTTCTTAATCTAGGCTTCAATATAAAAGATGTTCATCATGGGACTAAAACTAATCTGGAAAAGCTGTTCAAGGGACATGAGAGGATTCAGAAGAACCCAGAGAAAGCTACTCCAACAAATTTTAAGTATGCGGAGAGGAAACTCAGGAAGGTCTATGAGGCCGTAGCTACTTTTCTTATGGGAAGAAAGTATACTGCTTCTTGGGTAAACTCTGATAAACACTTGTTGATCTTAATCAGATGCTTTTCTGTTTACCAGCCCATTTATTTATGTTCTTCTTTTGTCTTATGTATAAGTTGTTTATTTTAAGTTTTATGTGAGAACAAAAGTGTAAAATCACTTTAAAACAATATGTAGAATTTGTTAAGATAAATAGGGGGAGATTGTTGGGAAAAACCCCTTTTGATTTTACTTAACAAATTAAATACAAGTGATTTTACTTCTTAGGCTCATTACTCATTGTATAGTAAGGGTAATATGGTCATTAGATGTCTTGGGATGTCACACTCAACTTAGAGTGTCAAGTCTAGGTCGGGCAAGTACAATCTGAGTTGAACTAATACTTGCGTCGAATACAAGTCGACGCAACTTTGACTTACTATCGACGCAACTCAGACTAGAAGTCCAAGCAACTCAAACCCTCTGTCAAAGTATATCAAGTCGACTCTACGTCGAGTAGGATTCGACGTTGATAAAGGAGCATGTCGAAGTTATCTTAGAAGTCAACGCAACCTTGACTTCAATTCAACGCGGAAGGAAGTATCTGTCGGAGCCATTTGAAGTCGACGCAACATCGACTACAGTTCGACGCAGACAATGAAGTTCAAAATGAAGTCTTCAACTCAACGGTTACGTCGATAAGTCATCGACATAACGTCAAAATCAGAGTTCAACCAGAGCTTGAAGGAATTCGAAGCTGCTCTTATAAGAACTCGAAGGTGCGTCGATAAGAAGAGAAAATGAAGTCAACGCAGCGTCGAATATAGTCTGAAAAAAAAACCTTTTCAGCTGTTTCTTTTGCACTCTCTCTGAGGGCCCACTACACTAAGGACCGTTCTACAATGGCTTATTTATTTCCTAGAATGGAGAGGAGCATTCAAGAAGATAGCAAAAGCTTTCTTGGAAAGGATTCAAATAGTTGGCAGATGGGTCGTGAACAAAAGAAGGAAGAGAGATTAATTGTCCAAGCTAATACCTTTTCAGGACAACCCAAAAGAGGAAAGGAATTCAAATTAAATCAGGGACAATAAATAAGAATAGCAGTGAGAAAAACTGTAGGACAATCAACACATTAGACTGAGCTTGTCGATTAGGGTCTCTTCTTCTCCTTCTTCCTCCGAGAACCCTAAAAAGACAAGGAAAAAGAACTGCTCTCTCGTAGAACAGAAAACTGAAGGCTGCTCTTCATCAACATCTTATAGCAGCCAAAATACAAGGATAATACAGACAAAATGATCTGAAGCAAATAACTCTTGCAAATCATCACCATTATAAGCAAGGGTTCATCATTAGCAGATCCAGCAAAAGGAAAAACAGAAGCTGAAGCCTTCAATAGAATTCTGAGAACAGAATTCTTCTTCATATTTCTTCCTCTTCCTGTACCCTTACTTCATCTATAAAATTGTTTTAAGAATCCCTCTTCCAAAGGATTAAGTGGTTGAAGATGTCCTTATCAAAAGATCTGTGGTTCAAGATCTCTTTATTAAAAGATCTGAGTGGTTCAAGATCTCCTTATCAAAAGATCTGTGGTTTAAGATCTCCTTATCAAAAGATCTGAGTTGTTCAAGATCTCCTTATCAATTGATCTTTGGTTCAAGAGTCTCCTTATGAAAAGACTCATCCATAGGTTGTGCATTACTACTAGGTGGTAGAAGAGAGGACTACCCACATTTTGGGGAACCTCTATAAAATCTTGTGTCTTCTGTGTTGTGCCTTTTCTGTGTTGTCCACTTATTTATTGCTTACTGTTTCTTTGTTTTTATAATTACTGCACATTATTTATTCTGGATCTTGGTATTGCTTAAGCATAACTCCTTAGGGGTTTTATTGTATGCACAAGTGGGATAGAAATATTTTAAATCTCTATTCACCCCCTCTAGAGAATTCTCAGAGGCACACTGTGCACTTTGAGATTCCAAGCAAAATTGGGGTGATTTCTCATGCCCGGGTTATAAACATTTTCGTATGGCATTCCCCTATTCTGATTAGCCATGAAATTAACAGATTCAGTAATATTCAAGTTGGCGAAATCACCTGAGAGATCCTCTCCTGGACACTCATATGAATGATGTCCTGCTGCTCCACATCCTTGCCAGGATATGACGGTTGCAGGCATTGCGGTAGGTGTAACTGATCCCAAGGCGAAGATACCTCTGGCATTCTTCTACGTGTTCCTCCCTATTGTACAATATGTGTTGTCCGAGGCTGTATCTTGAAGTATCCGAATGGCTTCTTCTGGGGTATGGTTTATAAGGGTCCCTCCTACCGCAGCATCAATCATCGCCCTGTAGTTGGGGTCGATGGCAAAGTAGAAATTGTCCACGAGGTTCCAAGGCTGGAGCTCGTGGTTAGGGCATTTTCGCAAGAGGTCATTGAACCTCTCCCATACTTCCGCTAGTGTTTGCTGACTGGTTGGCGGAATGAAGCTAGTTCCCGGCGCAGGTTCACGATCCTATCCACCGGATAGAACTTCCCCAAGAATTTGGAACACAAAGCGTCCCAAGTAGTGGTGGTTCCCAACTGAATGGTGTGAACCCACGCCTTGGCTTTATCTCTCAGTTAAAATGGAAAGAGCCTCAGTTTGACAGTATCATCAGATATTCCCGTATAGTGGAAAGTGGCACAGATGTCAGAAAACTCGACTAGGTGAAGATGGGGGGTCTTCAGAAGGCAATCCAGAAAACTGGGCGTTATTACGAATGATATTCAAAATAGCCAGTTTAATTTCAAACTGCACTTTTGTGATGGCCGGCCCGAACCCCGGATACACACTCCCTACAGTCGGAGTGGCGTAGTCTCTCGTGGTGCGAGGTCTCAGCCGGTTCACTTCATGTTCATCCAAATTAACATTCTGCCTATCCTCGGGCACTTCCCGGCCCCTGTGGCCTTCTCCTTGATTCAGATTATCTCCCATCTCAGTAAGAGCAACTGCATCACGCCATCGTGCACGGGTAGTATTCTCTATCTTTGGGTCGAAAGGGAATATGTTACCTGGAGCTTTGCCCTACATACACAAAAGAAGAATACAAAAAAAAAACAACTCAACAAAAACAGCCCCTTTAACAATTTTTTTAAACAACAAAAATCTCTTCACGCCTGTACTCCCCGACAACGGCATCAAAAACATGATGCGCTGGTTCTGCACTGCTAAAAATGAGGGCAAAATGCGGTTCGAATGACAGTGCACCAATCGTTGTCAAGTAATAATTTTGGGAATATGATCCCCGAATATCAATCTCTCAAGAAATGCAGAGTAGGTGAAGTGATCGTGTCGTGGAAAGATTGCTACAGCGAGCAAAAGTAAATAATGGACCTGGTTTTGGTTTTCTATTTTAACAACAAGAAAAGTAAAATGCGGGTCGAGAGCACTGCTTCGCTTGGCGAGATGACTAGTGTAGGCCGCGATGCAGTGCTATGGTAAGCGGATGGGGGGTAGGTAGATGGATGGAGTGATCTCAAGTGCAGATTATGAGCGTCGCAGGCACCTCTTCGGAGTCTCACCTATAGCTTTTGCTAGAGTGGATCAACTAGTGCGTGTGTGGGATGAATGTGGAGTGGAGACGAGGCGCATCACAACATAACAACAAGGTAAAGAAAATTACTATATATGCTTTCATTCATAGACAAATAAAGAGCATTCTAGGTTCAGTACAACCATTTAAAAGTACATTTCCCAAATGAAAGAAGGGTAGAGTAAACCGATAGAAGTGAAGTATCGCCATGGATCGTGGTCGGAATGGCAGGTTGTCATGGTGTCTCCGTGCTCAGTCCTTGGTTGCTTCCGGGATCTCGAGGCTGTCACCACCTTTGACCTTTGTCCGCCTTCTTCAACTTTGTGTGGTATCTTCTTCTTCTGCAAGTGGAAACACCCAAATACCTTGAGATGCTCGTTGTGGATGGCCGGGAAGTCTTTCGGAACCTTGGATATAGCTTGGATTAACCGGAGGAGGCTTCCCAATGGAAGTAGATGGAAGGAGGGTGGATGGAGATCGAAAACGGCCCAGGGCCGTGGGAGCAAACTGGCGGTAATGGTCCCTCCTCTTTGCCCTAAACTTGCAGGTCCAACATTTAAATATGAAGCAAAATAAATAGTGCGCACGATCAGTGGCGCATGACCAGTGGTCATGCGAGAAGAAATGCCACTGATCGTGCAAGAACAACCTGTAGCAAAATCTAGAATGTCAAAATAGCACACAATTAGTGGCTCATGACCATTGGTAATGCGAGAAGAAGGCCAGTGATCATGCAAACTGCTCGGTTGGGAAAATGAGGAATGTGCACGACCAGTGGTCATGCGCCTGATTGTGCGTGAACAAAAATGCACAACTATTGGCCCGTTAGGCTAAAAATAGCCAACCCAACTCCGAGCGTACACACAATCCTTATACCTACAGGAAAACCACTGAAAAAGGCATTCCACATAATCTAGGTATATCATCACAAATTAAATCGAATATAAGGCATACAAGAAATCACACCAAAATGGGCCAAGGAATGCACTTAGCACAAAAATACACAATGCCATCAAATGGAAGCATCTATGAGCAATAAGTGAAGTGTATTGGCCAGATAAACAACCTAGATGAGTCCAGAAATAGCTATAAAAACCAGACTTATCAAGGAGCTAGCATAGAAATTGATCTACACCTCTACAGAAGTCCACACAAGCCTTCAGAGAACCTTAAATTCCTGTCAAACAAGAACTAGGTCAGATGTGGAATGCCCTCTATGTCTCTGCGGATTACTAGATCCATTTGATGAGAGGCGGCGACAACAAAGGTCGGACATGTCACGACAAGATCTAACATGAACTCTTCCTTTCGATCTCCAGAAGCGACGAGGTCAATCAGGAACATTTCCTTCTCAATCTCCAGAAGTGGTGACCGAATTCTCGCACGGGAACAGGTTGTCAATCGGGATCCCCCCACTCCTATCCCATTGCCCACTACACGTTTGTCCGCTTATTTTACAACCTAAAGAATCTGGCTTTTTATACCCATGTGTACAAGTCAGATAAAAGGGCTCCTCTGTAAGACCCCATTTTTTTCTTCACAATCGGGCCTTATGCCCAGAACCGCCGCCTTATGGTTACTTCAACTACCATGTTAGACGCCACCGCACGACGCCGATCCTGCTGGCAAAATGATCGCATCACAGTAAACTAAAAAAAGAACATATGTATTAGCACAAGTCCACAAATCACAACTCGATTACAGTATATATAAATGAGCAATAGTCCACAATGAGTACCAAGTAAGAAAGAGAGTAAATGGGCTTATGCCTAGTACATGTCCAGGATAAAACTAAACACACTCTCTCACTTTACATCTATGCGGAAGCTAATGAACTCTCATCAACCTATCGTCAAGCGGTGACACTGTTGGAACAAGGTCTTCCGCATCTCCTAAGTTTGAGAAAAACAAAACCTATTTGTATTTGATCTTGTGTGTTTAAGTGTGCAGCAAAACAAAGTCCATATGACTCAAGGATTACATAAGAAGGTTGCCCCCAAATTTGAGCCATCAAATCCAAAACTACCACTAGCGTCAGCGGTAGTACCTAGCGCCCGGCGCTAGCGATGAATGGCGCAATTCAAGGAGCACATATAGAAGGAGATAGCGCCTGGCGGTATCCGATAGCGCAGGCTGTAGTGCAGAGCATAGAAGGAAAGGGAGAAATGTTTCCTCTGATTGAAGATTCTGCTGTGCAGAATATGTCCTAAAATGGGATAGCGCCGGCGGTAGCACTAGCGCAGGCGCTAGCGCTATGGCTATAAAATGGACCCCTTGGATCCATCTTCATCATCCTCTTGAGATCCTAAATTCCATCGCTTCGTGCCACAACATAGATAGGAAGGTTCAGAGAGATACTACCATAAATCCATAAAGGCTTAAGGAGATCCGTGGAGAAGATTTCAACACGCGTCATCATTGTGATGAAAGACCGCATCGACTACGATCATACTCTATGGGTCTTCGTCTACTTCTCCAAGAGATCCACATAGAGGGAGTTTTATATTATTGTCTTTTTATTTCACATCTTCTCTTTTAAATCGTGTAGTAAATTTGCCTCGTGTTGGCGACTAGGTCTGGGTAGGACTTAGCGCAGAAATTTGCCTCGTGTTGGCGACTAGGTCTCGGGTGTAGGTCTAGGGGGTGCTCGAGGCCATATCCGGGGAAGGGTTGGCTAGAGCGGCTTGAGGCCGTATCCGGGGAAGGATCGACTAAAGCCAATCGATTCGTGGGGATACGAGTCGGTATAGAAAACAAAAAGAGTCTTTCATATTTCGCTTTGATTTCTAGCGTCATTGAAATCAAAATTTTGTAATCAATTTAATTAATAATAATCATGTCTCTCTTTGTGTAATAAAATTGATTTGTTCTTCATTTCTCTAAATTGTTTATTATCCTCTCCTTTATTATAAAACAATTTAGATCTTTATTCAAAATAAATATTTTGATCTCTTATCATAAGCAAGTATTTCAAAATATAATATAAGTTTTTAAAACCCTTATTCACCCCCTCCCCCTCTAAGGGCGCCTACTGATCCAACAAGTGGTATCAGAGCTAGGTTTTATTCCAATCGGCTTAACAACCGGGAATAATGGCGTCTCATGATCTCGCTTCTATTTGTGTGGGTAATTTTTATGAAGAAGGAAAATCACTAGCACCATCTTTATTTGAAGGAAGAAATTTTAAAGGATGGAAAATATTAATGGAAAATTTTCTTAAAGCTTTATATGAAAAAGTTTGGAATATTACTATTAAAAAGCCACCTAGCGTATTAAATAAAAATGAAATGGTTTTAAATGCAAAATCTATGAATAGTCTATTTTGTGCGTTAGATCAAAATATTTCCAAACTCATTCATACTTTCCCTACTGCATACGAGATGTGG
The DNA here is from genome assembly GCA_033032865.1 of Dactylorhiza incarnata. Taxonomy (NCBI): domain Eukaryota; kingdom Viridiplantae; phylum Streptophyta; class Magnoliopsida; order Asparagales; family Orchidaceae; genus Dactylorhiza; species Dactylorhiza incarnata. Next base: position 1,939,345 of record JAWHQI010000255.1, on the reverse strand, counting down.
AATTTTCTTGAGATAACTTATGATCTTCCTCTTGCAGGTATGGAACAAACATAGGAAGAGAAGGACATACAAGCATCCACCATTATTCAAGAAAATCTCTCTTGTAGCAAAACCATGCAAATCATGGAAATTGACTTAGCCAAAGAGAGCAATTCATCCAAAGAAGATGAAAATTCATCTATATAGAAGGAAGGCCTAGAAGACGACAAAGGAACGTCATGTTCACATCTTGCCTCTTCTGATTGCGCTGTAAGAAAGTCTAATTCTTTTTCTTAATTCCATATACAAAAAATTGCTAAACGTAGAATGAAGAAATTAAAAATTGCTAATAAGAGATTATGTTTAGAAAATAAAACTTTGAAAGCAAACGTGAATGAAGAATCCAAAAAGGATGTGTTTGAATCTCAATCATGCTCTTCATTTGAAAACTATACACCTTATATTGATTGTAATAATATTAAAGAAAAATTCAAGGATTTAGAAAAAGAACTTTTAATTTCAAAAGAACATAATGAAAATTTGAAAAACGAAAATAATATTCTCTCTCATAAACTAGAATCTTTAAAATCACTCTTTCAAAAAGGATTAAATAATTTTAAATATCTTATTTCTAGTTTATCATCAAACATGTGTAATACTTCTACTAGTATGATAAAACATATTAAACATGCACATAGTGGAATGTTTAATCACACAAACATAATGAATTCTAACCCACATTATGTATCTCCTAAATTAAATTCTAATGTGCACAAATTTCCTATGAAATATAATTTCAAAAGTGATTATTATTTTAAACCTAAGTTTAATGAATATGGAAATTTGATGCATAATATTAAATCAAAATATGAATGGAGACCCAAAATAAAAAATGAAACATTAACTCCACTTGAAAGAATTCATTCATTTTTGTCTCCCCAAAAATTATCATGCTATATTTGGGTACCTAAAGGAACCGTTACACTTGGTTCCCTTTGGATACCCAAATCTCTCATCTACTAGTATCATCCAAATGCATGAAGTAGAATATTTTCAAATTGAAATATACAAATTTCTACTTCATGATGTGCTTTAATGTATTTTCTATTTTTTCTTTTTGTTTTCTTTTTAAGCCATCATGTCATGGTCATCTAATATAATATTTGAAATTTTGACATTGTCCCCTAAAGCCTAAATGAAGTGTGCAAATCAAAGTAAATCAAAAGTAAAAGTCAATTATTTCTTTTCATTTATAAATGACCAATCTATTACTATTAAAATCATTACCCATAAATATCATATAGTATTCATATAAATTGAACTATAAATTTGCTATAAAATATTTCAAATTAAATCCAGTTATTAGGCTATTAAGCTTTTTAGCCTTCACCAACAAGTGGTTTAGAGAAATAACATGATCTAAAAGAAAGTTCAAGATCTAAATAAAAGCTCAACTTTCAATATGGTTGTATTTATTCACAACAAAAAATTATATTGTGTTCACTCCTTGATGTCAAACATGATCTAAACCATCACTATTGTTCACCTATCAAAAATCACATATATATATATATTCAAAATTCATAATTAAAAGAAAATCACTAAAATGTATTGAAATAATTTACCTTCATAATGAATATTGAATTCACAAGCACCACCATGATCTATTGATGTCCTTTGCAAAAATTCTCTAACATCATATATCACAATTATTTCTATCACAATTATGTGAATTATAATTGATATAATAATTGATGACAATTGATATTATAATTACATACCATGGTTGGTATATTTTGTGTGTATTGTGATTTATTTCAAGTTTGGAACTTTGAATCATCTTGATATCAAATCAAATTAAATCATCACTTCATTCTAGGTCTCTAAGTTGAAACACAATCAAACCTTGATATAACATTAATCTCAAACTTATCATACTAACATTGTCACCTAAAGAATATTTGTGTCTATGTTAGGCTTTATTTACCAAGATATACAGGCTATGTATTCTCATCTAGGGCTTATCCCTGATATTCTTATGCATGCACATTATTTTTTAATCACTAAAATCATGCATATTTGATTTGTTCATTCATGTCTTCTCGTGCTTACATTTCCTATCATTTTCAAACTACATTATATTGATAAATATAAGCCTTAGAAAAATTAAAATGGAGATATAATAAAATATCTCATGCAAAGTTTATATGGTAAAGTCATATACAAAATCACTAATGTTTCATGCAATTTGCACTATCTAGACATCTCCTAAAATTCTGCAATTTCTGCATGAAATTACTATTTGGACACTTAATCAAGATCAACAATTACAAATTTCAAAATCATCAAAAATCGTGTATTGTTTCCTGCGCTAGCGCTAATGCCGGCGCTAGCGCACCTATTTGTTTTTCTGTATTTTTAAAATTCTGAAAAATTCTTAAAAATATATTAATCTATATGTATTATTTATTTTTGCACTTCTGATTTTATTTCATTTTTGAAAACTCAAATACAAAGATACAAAAGCCAAATTACAAAAAAATAATTATGTTTTGCCTTTTTGTTTTTGTCATTTGTTTAAAGTCTATGTTTTATACAAAAATCTAGTACAAAAATATAAAACATTAAAACTATAAAAAAATTGTATGGACTTTCCTGCGAAAATCAAGCATGATTTAATCTATTATTTAGAACTTCTATAATGTTACAATTTATCTTTTCAAACTACTTTGAACATTGTTTTCATCATGCGTTGATATATCTATTAATATGTGCATCAATTATATTATAGAAGTTGTGTAGAACCAAGCTTAGCATGCCTCTAAGTGTGGGTAAATGTTTTATGTTTGATAATGATATTTATTCACTCACTTATTTTGGCATTGTCTACATATGTTTTAATCTAAGAATGCTTGTGTATGTTTTGTAATAGTACAATGAATTAAAACTGCACAAGTATCTTACCTACACAACCTTTGTTTGCACTTTTAAAAGTTAAGAAAATTGGTTATGTTTTCATAAATTATATTGGTTTGCAAAACAAGTGTATTCGGAGAACTTTGTACAAAACAAAAATCATAAAATAAAGTGACAAAGATAACTCCACCAAGCACTACTTTAACCTCCTAATAAGTCTTAATAAGCGTTGTGAGGTAGAGCACCTTGGAAAGAATAGTAAAGTATCTTATGCAAACCATATCTTTCTTTCAAAATAAAAACCACTTACTCTTAAGTACACCGGATCACTAGTCTCAACATTAAAATAAAATAAAATATGTGATCCCCCAAGCACTACTTTGCACCCTGATAAGTCTTAATGAGCATTGTGTATGCAAAGCACCTTGGTAGTTGTACATTTTTTTGTGCATTGAAGTTTGTGGAAGTAAAACTATTTGTGTTTTATTGTGCTCTTTACTTTACATATTTCTTGCATTTTTGATTAAAAAATTTGTTTACTCTATTCAAAATACACTCATGTGCACATCATTATTTTCCATAACACTTCTTCTCATGAGTATTGGATCCTAATGCTAAAATTATATACTACTCTTTCTATATAAATGCACTAGATAACATAACATGCTTTCTACAATGTATGGTATGTTTTGAAATTGTGAATTAAAATAACATTGTAGTAATCTCTTTCTGATAACATTATTTCATGCTTTGTTACTTTATTGTTAAACTTACAGATTTTAATTGAACAATGATTTACAAAAACATCTTTTTTATGAAATTTAACTCATATATCTTTTTATGGATCATCATTGATTACAATAAGATGTTTCTTGTATTTCGATAAGTCTTCCACATCATAACCATATAATTGTTTTACTTTGCGCTTTCATGCTTATATCAAAGTCTTAAATACCAAAATTCCTTTTCAACAAATGGTAGACTTGCTTGGTAAACTTTATATTGGTTGCTTTAAACAAGAATATTTTTTTATGTTAAAAACTCTGATTTATTTCTATGAAAATATTGTAATACTAAAACTCTGATTTATTAATGGATTTCAAATTATCTCCATGATTTTTTTTTCTTTAAAAAAAATTCAAATAAAAATATAAACCCATAGGCTATGAACGTTTCATTAAAATTAAATGATTAATGTTTCCAATAACTATTATTCATGATTACATATCTCACCATAGCGGGGGCGTAGGGTTGTAGACATTAGATAACCTTATCATTAGTCATGTCTGGTCCTTAACCGGGGAGGGTTCCAGTGGGGCCTTGCGAGGCACTGGGGGAAAGAGTGCTAGGTTGAGTTTTGTCTAGTGTTTGCATATGGGACTAACACCCCAACCTATGGCATGTATGCAGCTCCTCATGCCCATCCGTCACTTAGTACGGGGCTAGGGTGTAGATATATTGTCTAGGTAGATTGGTTATTTGGAAATCATTACCTTTTTATGCTTAAAACTCTTATATAAAGGAGAAAACTAACATTATAATATGATTACTTGGCAAATGTTATATTGTTCATCTTTAAGCTAAAAAATCTGATCTATCTCTATAAAAATTATTCTAAAACTCCTTATCATTTCATTCTCTCTAAAAAGCTCGATCATGCCTTTATCTTCTAAATGAAAACTTTTCTGTGTTTTGCTTCCTTACCCACTTTTGCTAATAACAAAAGGGGGAGAACTAACATGATAAAGATAATCCGCTATCAAAAAAGAAAACTAACATGATTAATTAAAATGATAGCTTACATATTAGGGGAGCATTTACTTAGGGGGAGCATATATTTAGGGGGAGCAATTTTAAATACTAAAATCGATAATTATCCTAAGTCATCACTCTCACACACACACAAGTAGTTCATCACACTTATATATATTAATGCTCTGATTTATCATTAATGGTCTTGTTATTATCAAAAGGGGGAGTTTGTTGGAACATGGACTTCCGCATCTTCTAAGTTTGAGAATAACAAAACCTATTTGTATTTGATCTTGTGTGTTTAAGTGTGCAGCAAAACAAAGTCCATATGACTCAAGGATTACATAAGAAGGTTGCCCCCAAATTTGAGCCATCAAATCCAACACTCCCACTAGCGCCAGCGGTAGTACCTAGCGCGCGGCACTAGCGATGAATAGCGCAATTCATAGAAGGAGCTAGCGCCTGGCGGTATCCGATAGCGCAGGCAGCAGCGCGGAGCACAAAAGGCAAAGGAGAAATGTTTCCTCGGATTGACGATTCTACCGCGCAGAATATGTCCTAAAATGGGATAGCGCTGGCGGTAGCACTAGCGCAGGCGCAAGCACTATGGCTATAAAATGGACCCCTTGGATCCGTATTCATCATCCTCTTGAGATCCTAAATTCCAGAGCTTTGTGCCACAACATAGAGAGGAAGGTTCAGAGAGATACTCCCACAAATCCATAAAGGCTTAAGGAGATCCGTGGAGAAGATTTCAACACGCGTCATCATCATGATGAAAGACCGCATCGACTACGATCATGCTCTGTGGGTCTTAGTCTACTTCTCCAAGAGATCCACATAGAGGGAGTTTTATATTATTGTCTTTTTATTTCACATCTTCTCTTTTAAATCGTGTAGTAAATTCGCCTCGTGTTGGCGACTAGGTCTGGGAAGGACTTAGGGCAGAAATTCGCCTCGTGTTGGCGACTAGGTCTCGGGTGTAGGTCTAGGGGGTGCTCGAGGCCATATCCGGGGAAGGGTTGTAACGTCCTTGATTTTCGTTAATTATTTACGTGACCGCTGTGGCGTAATTTTGGCGTAAGAACGTTATGTCAGCTCGATAGGTTTAGTTTTGAGCCTTAGCTTAGTTAAAGTATGCATTTTAGATCAAGCGTGCGTGTTTTCGCGTCATTTTGATTTGTATAGAAGATTTTGTGTAGTTATTGAGAATTTAGCTTCGGGAAGCTTTTACCCGAGTTTGGCTCGTTGGAATTGAATTCTGACTTCGCCGTTGGATTCGTAGTGCCGTGTTTCAGTTAAGGTGCGAATTTCGTAGAAATCTGAGGTGATTTGGTCGCCCTCGCAGTTTAAGTAAATTGGGGTACAACAACAACAACAACAACAGAACCCATATAGTCCCCAATCATTGGGGGTATGGGCAGTTTAAGTAAATTGGGGTATTATTTATTAATTAAATAATAAATTTAGGTTTAATATAAATACCTAAATATCCCCTCACTTTTCATTATCTTCTCCATCGATCCCAAACCATTCGCCGAGTGATAAATGCGAGAGCGGAGTGTCGTGGAGCTTCCGACCGGCGATTCGGAGGCTGTAGTGGTCGGAATCGTGTTTGGAGAGTGGATTCGGAAAGCTCTCGGCGAGATCTTCGTTGTAGTGGTAAGCTTTTTCCGTTTAGTGGAATTCTTGGAGTTAGGGTTGTGACCTAACCCTCCTTTTTGGTCCTCTTTGGTCCGAAAAGTTTCAGGTTGTGGTGCTTGATTATTTCTTTGGCTGATCCTTAGCATTCAGAGCAGTGAAATTGGTTTGTTTGCAAGATTTGAGTCAAGTGGCTTTCTCCTCCTTCTTCTTATTTTTTTTTCTTGAAGCACTGTTTTGCTTATTCATGGGTGCTGGCAGTGTTTTTGGCTTGATGGTTCTTTTTCTAAGTTTTGGCTTAAAAATCAGTAGTTTTCCCCCCTTCTGTTTTAATTTTCTCCTGCTGTTGGATTTTTTTTTTTTTTGAGAAATGCTTTATATTCTCGAAAAGTGTCATCAAGCCTTGCCTAAATTTTCCTAATTTTCCTAAATTTCTCGAGAAGTGCCTGCCCGAGTCCTTTTATTTCTCGAGAATTCAGCCTTGCCTACTTTCCTTGCTGTAGCATTTAAGTTCTCGAGAGTCAGCCTTGCCTACATTCTTTTGCTGAAGTATTTTATTTCTCGAGAAATCAGTCTGGTTTTCCTTTCCTGTAGCATTTTACTTCTCGAGAAGTCTGCCTAGCTATTTAATTTCTCGAGAGGCCTTAAGTCTGCCTGATTTACTTTGACTGTAGCATTCTTTCTTTCCGAGAAATCAGCATTTCTCGAGAAATTCAGCTTTTTCCCTTGTTTCCTGCGTTCGACGAACGAAATTGAATTCGTCGAATGGACCCTGAGTTCGTCAAACGACGTTCGACGAACGGTCTGGTGTTCGTCGAACGGCGTTCGCCGATCAGCCTTGTGATCGTCAAATGCGTCTGCGTTCGACAAAGGCCCTTGCGTTCATCGAACGGTGTTCGACGAACAGTCTTGCGTTCGTCGAACGACGTTCGACGAACGGCCTGAATTCCTTTTTCCTGATGTTTTCCCATCTGTCTCTTCCCGAGAAATATTGCCTGCTTCCTTTGATCTCTCGAGAGGTGTTTTCATGCCTTCCTTTTTGCTCTCGAGAGGTGTTGTTTTTGGCTCCTTTATTTTTCTCGAGAAATGCTTGTGTTGTTCCTTTTTTCTCGAGAGATCTTTGTCCAGATCTTATTATTTATTAGAGCTCCTCTGCAGCCCTTATAGCTCTCGAGAAATCCTTATTGCCTGCTCCTATTTTCTCAGGAACCTGTGCTGCTTCTTTATTTCTCCCTTGCTTATTTCCTTATGATCTTGTGTTTGTGTGAGAATCCTGGACTTTATGAATCATTGTGTTGTGCTTATTTCATGATGACCCTATTCTTAGGGTGTTTTGGTGCTTGTATCTCGGGCTACGTCCCGTGCCTTAATTAAAATTTAATTAACAAAAAGGAATGTATTTAGCTGTGCACGGTGGCCATTCTATAGGTGAACCGCAGGCTTGGCCGTGGTCCCGTGGGCGGTGTTTTGGTGGCAGAGGATAAAGTACCACCACCCGTATGTTTTATTGGGCTTTTCGGGTTGGCAGAGGATAAAGTACCGCCACCCATTTAATTTGAGCTGATCAATCTCTTTAATAAAAATTACAAGATAATTGGACTATGCTTGTTCCTCTTCTTGATGTTGGTGCACTCGGTGCTTGTTAGTTCTTTGTTTAGAACTTCTCTTTCGGTAAATCTGGCTTGGGTTGGTACCCCTTATGCCTTGCTTGCTTTTCTGCTAGTTTTTCTGCCACTTGTAATTCCTTGCTATGGCGTTCTTTGTTTTATTGAATGCCTCATGTTCAGAGACGTAGCGGCTAGTGGTGTAGCCAGGAGTTCAGAGTTTTTGTAGTTGTTCACCCCTCTTCTGCGAGGTAGCTGTCTTTAGTTTTCTTCTTGTGATCAGACATACTAGTTGGTGCCAATGGGTTAGTGTCATGTTGTTGACGCCCATTGTGCCCTTTTTATACTATATAGTTTATTTGCCAGTTGGATGCCACTACTTTTAGATCTTGTGTATCTTACTCTCTGGGAATGATTTATGTTAGGTGCACTATAGTTATAAAATGGCTTTTCCTTCATCCTCATTGCATTCTTTTTAACTAAAACCCTTATCTTTAAAGTCACCTAAAGGTATTTTCTATACTTACAATACGCCTAGTTATGTGCATATCATTTACTTTATGTCCCGTCATTTCATACATTTAGGACTTTAAGAGAACTAAATCAAGTACTTTCTGCTGCAATTATATATACTTTCTCGGTGGACTAGTTGATCCACGAACTGAGAGACACAGTTCTTACCTCAAACCCTAATAAAGGATTTCAAATGTTGATTTATCATATAATCCTGTTTTGATTAATTAAGTATTAGGTTCCTGCCTGAACGTCTGCAGTTGTCTCCTGCATGACGTGGCATCATGACGTGTATTTTCTCTTACTCTGATATTCCTAAATTTGGAGAAAATACGGGTTGTGACAGTTGGTATCAGAGGTAGGTTGTTCGACAAGACGGTCGAGCAACAAATTCTGATATAGAGTAGTTGTTTTTGGTTTCATTGCATACACACACCGATGTGTCATCAATATGTCTTGGCCGAAGCATTAACACTACACTCATAGCATGATAAGAAGTATATGAGGCATATTATGTAGTATGGGATGCATAATATGTGTCTGTATATGGATCCACCATAGATGGCAACATGTGACGATTATGTAGTATGGGATGCATAAATATCATCACATGGATGCCCATTAACACCTTTTTTTTCGTTACATGCAATATTATGTAGTATGGGATGCATAACATAACATGTGTACGCCGCTCATAACATGCATTAAGGCCTTTATTAGAATGCATAGCACAACATACCTTACATAGCTTTACATAAGCACACGTGCGAAGTTAAAGACTTATACGATGACACGCGTACACACATGATTTCAAAACGAATAGAAAAATTCATGCATTCATGACCTTTGCACATGAGTCAAGAGGGACGATATAGAATCGTTCTCGAATTTAGCATATCATCATGAAAATGTCCCAGAGAAAGGTAGTGGAAATGGCAAGTATCTGTACATGTATGTTCTGAACCAAGCAGTGTTGTTCTAGTGTAAGGTTAAGTTTTAATTATAGGGTTATGCGCGCTAGCAGAGATGGTGCGTGAGCGAGTCACGACTAGGTCGACTCCCCAGTCGGAGGGTGAGTCATCCGGAGTGCAGAGAGAAGCTTTGATCGAGAGTTTGCGCCAGAGCACTGAGGCTCTGACTAGGCAGATGGTTGCGATGCAATCGCAAGTTAAGGCGTTGTTGTCTGCCAGTGCTAGGCAGCAATCTGTAGTGCAGGCCCCCGTAGTAGGACAGACAGTACCTACTCCTCCTGCTCCCTTGGTACCCCCTGTAGCGATACCTCCGGAAATGAATTTCATAGCGCACTTTCAGCGATTAGGACCCCCTATGTTTGGCGAAAGAGCTGATTTTATGGCTTTGGATGACTGGTTAGTTGTCATCGAAGATATTTTTAAGTACTCGGGAATCTCTGCGGGCCAAAAAGGTGATGGTCGCCGCTTGCCAGCTGAAGGGTCTTGCTAAGAGCTGGTGGATCAAGGAAAGGGAGAACCTCGTAGAGGGGTGTTCGTGGAAGTCGTTTAAGGCAGTGTTGTTAAGAAAGTTTCTGTCATCGGTAGAGCAAGACCGATTGATGAAGAAGGGATAGAGAAAGGCTGGAGAAGAAGGAAATTCTGGTGCGCCTGCCTTGGTCTTGAAGAAAAGAAGTGGCGAAGTTTGTAGCTTCTGTGGTCTCCCGGGCCATCCGTTCGAGAAATGTTGCAAGAGGTTGGGTGCTAAGAAGCAGCAGCAAGTATCTGCAATACAGAGCGCTCCCAGAGGAGATCTGACATGTACCTTTTGCAAGAGAAATGGGCATGATGTTGCTCATTGTTGGTTCAAGGATATGGTGTGTTTCTAGTGTGGACAGAAGGGGCACGTGAAGACTAGATGCCCGCATTTCCAGCAGCCTCTGCAGCCAGTGCCACTTCGGGCTTTGCCGCTGCCGCAGCCGCAGCATAAGGATAGAGGAGTCGGCAAGTTGAATGTGGTAACTAAGGGAGAATCTCAGAATTCCACCCAAGTGATTTCAAGTTAGGCATTAATCTAACTCTCATCCTTTATCCTTAGTTTCGATTTCTGTTCGGCTAGTTATGTGTCTGATTGTTATAGGAGAATTTAAGGTAAAGAACCGTTGAGCGCGTGTTCTTTTTGATTCTGGTGCTACCCACTCGTTCGTGTCTAGGACTTTTGTAGAATGTCATCGTTTGATCCTCGATCAGATTGGCGATGTGTTTCGCATTAAGTTTCCTTCTGGCGACTCCGTGGTGTCGGACCAGGGTATCCAGAATTACCCTATCCTCCTAGGTGACTTCTTAGCTTTTGCGGATTTAAAAGTGCTAGACCTAGAAGATTTTGGTGTGATTATGGGCATGGACTGGTTGTCCAGATATGATGCGGTTATCCAATGCAAGGCTAAGCGTTTGGACTTGAAGATGGACAACGGTCAACCCATGAGTGTGTATGGTTTTACACGCCAGGATTCCTCAATTATTTCTACGGTATGTGCTCGGAAACTCTTAAATTCCGATTGTTTTGCTTACTTTTTTCTCTGTGTTAGAAACTGTTAGCGGTTTGCCGAGTATCGAGGGTGTTCCGGTTGTGCGTGTTTTTCCGGATGTTTTCCCGATTAGTCTTCCTGGTCTTCCGCCTGAGAGAGATGTGGAGTTTGTTTTTGATTTGGAGCCTAGTACTCGTCCTATTGCTAAGGCACCATACCGCATGGCCTCGCATGAGCTGGAAGAGTTGCGTACCCAGTTAGATGAATTGTTGCAGTATTGATTCATTAGGCTAAGTTCTTCACCCTGGGCTGCTTCAGCGTTGTTTGTGAAAAAGAAAGATGGTTCTTTGAGGTTGTGCACAGATTATAGGGAATTGAATAAGGTGACCATCAAGAATAGATATCCGTTGCCGCAGGTAGATGATTTATTTGATCGATTGCATGGTAGCTCGGTGTTTTCAAAGATTGATCTTCGTTCAGGTTACCATCAGTTGAGGATCCGTGAGTCGGACATCCCTCGGACTGCCTTTCGTTCCCGATATGGTCATTTTGAGTTTCTGGTGATGTCTGTTGGTTAGACAAATGCACCCTCTGCGTTTATGGATATGATGAATCGGGTGTTCAAAGACTTCTTAGACCATTTCGTAGTAGTTTATATCGATGATGTGTTGGTGTATTCAAGAAGTGTTGAGGAGCATGCTACGCATTTGCGCTTAGTTTTGTCAATTTTAAGAGAGCTCAAGTTGTATGCGAAATTGAGTAAGTGCGAATTCTGGCTTTCACAAGTGTAATTCCTGGGTCATGTAGTAAGCAAGGATGGAATTTCTGTAGACCCAGCAAATATTTCTGCTATTTTGGATTGGAAGACGTCTACAACGCCTAAGGAGATTAGGAGTTTCTTAGGGTTGGCAGGTTATTATAGAAGATTTGTGCAAGGATTTTCGATGCTGTCGGCACCTCTGACTAAGCTTACCCAGAAGAGTGCAGCTTTTGTTTGGAGCGATTCCTGTGAAGGAGCTTTTCAAGAATTAAAGAGGCGTTTGTGTAGTGCTTCTGTTTTGACTTTACCGACCGAGGCAGTAGAGTATGTCGTATATGTGGATGCATCTCATGTTGTCCTTGGTTGTGTTTTGATGCAAGAAGGAAAAGTGATCGCGTATGGATCATGACAACTAAAAATTTATGAAAGGAATTACCCTACGCATGACTTAGAATTTGCGGCAGTGATTTATGCCTTAAAGCTTTGGAGATATCTTCTTTATGGAGTGTCGTGCAAGATTTTCACGGATCATAAGAGTTTGAAGTATGTCTTTACCCAGAAAGTATCAAATTTTGGAAGATATGATCAGATGTTACATTTTGGATCATGGAGGAGTTTGGGATAAGCATCTGGGATTGATGGAATTTGCCTACAATATCAGTTATCAGGAAAGCTTGCAAATAGCCCCCTTTGAGGCTTTATATGGGAGACGTTGCCGGACTCCCTTGTTTTGGGCCGAGGTTGGTGAGAGCACGTTGTTAGGCCCTGAAGCTTTGGAAGAGATGAGCGTTGCTGTGACTCATATCCGTGAGAAGCTCCGTGTTGCTCAGGAGCGGTATGAGAAGTATTCTAATCGGAGGAGAGTGGATCTAGAGTTTTCCGTTGGAGACTTGGTGTTCTTGAAAGTTTCTCTGATGCCAAGCGTTAAGAGATTTGGAAGGAACCACAAGTTGGACCCCCGGTATGTTGGACCTTTCCGGGTTGTTGAGCGCATCAGAGTGTCCTCTTATAGATTGGATTTGCCTATTTCCTTCCCTAATGTTCACGATGTGTTTCATGTGAGCCAGTTGAGGAAGTGTTTGCGTAGTGATCGGCTTGTTCTTGATTCGGTGCCCGTTTTGCAGCCCAATCTTATTTAGGTTGAAGAGCCTGTCTGAATCTTGGAGACTCAAGAGCGTGTGGTGTGGAGGAAGATGATCCCGATGGTTAAGGTTCTTTGGAAGAATCAGGGTGTCGAAAGCGCAATGTGGGAGCTGGAGTCTGCCATGAGAAAGACTCATCCTAGCCTTTTCTCTTAGATTTCGGGCAAATCTTCTGTCTGGTAACCTTTGGATTTTTTTCGGTATTTTTCTTAATCTTTGGATTTCAAGTTTCGGGACGAAACTTCTTTGTAGAGGGAGTGACTGTAACGTCCCTGATTTTCATTAATTATTTACATAACCACTGTGGCGTAATTTTGGCGTAAGGACGTTATGTCAGCTTGATAGGTTTAGTTTTGAGCCTTAGCTTAGTTAAAGTATGCATTTTAGATCGAGCGTGCGAGTTTTCGCGTCGTTTTGATTTGTAGAGAAGATTTTGTGTAGTTATTGAGAATTTAGCTTCGGGAAGCTTTAACCCGAGTTTGGCTCGTCGGAATTGAATTCTTACTTCGTCGTTGGATTCGTAGCGTCGTGTTTTAGTTAAGGTGCAAATTTCGTAGAAATCCGAGGTGATCTGGTCGCCCTCGCAGTTTAAGTAAATTGGGGTATTATTTATTAATTAAATAATAAATTTAGGTTTAATATAAATACCTAAATATCCCCTCCCTTTTCATTATCTTCTCCATCGATCCCAAACCAGCCGCCGAGCAATAAAGGCGAGAGCGGAGTGTCGTGGAGTTTCCGGCCGGCGATTTGGAGGCTGTAGTGGTCGGAATCGTGTTTGGAGAGTGGATTCGGAAAGCTCTCGGCGAGATCTTCGTTGTAGTGGTAAGCTTTTTTCGTTTAGTGGAATTCTTGGAGTTAGGGTTGTGACCTAACCCTCCATTTTGGTCCTCTTTGGTCCGAAAAGTTTTAGGTTGTGGTGCTTGAGTGTTTCTTTGGCGGATCCTTAGCTTTGAGAGCGGTGAAATTGGTTTGTTTGCAAGATTTGAGGCAAGTGGCTTTCTCCTCCTTTTTTTTTTCTTGAGGCACTATTTTGCTTGTTCATGGGTGCTGGTAGTGTTTTTGGCTTGATGGTTCTTTTTCTGAGTTTTGGCTTGAAAATCAGTAGTTTCCCCCCTTCTGTTTTAATTTTCTCCTGCTGTTGGATTTCTTTTTTTGAGAAATGCTTTATATTCTCGAAAAGTGTCATCAAGCCTTGCCTAAATTTTCCTAATTTTCCTAAATTTCTCGAGAAGTGCCTGCCTGAGTCCTTTTATTTCTCGAGAATTCAGCCTTGCCTACTTTCCTTGCTGTAGCATTTAAGTTCTCGAGAGTCAGCCTTGCCTACTTTCTTTTGCCGAAGTATTTTATTTCTCGAGAAATCAGCCTGGTTTTCCTTTCCTGTAGCATTTTACTTCTCGAGAAGTCTTCCTAGCTATTTAATTTCTCGAGGGGCCTTAAGTCTGCCTGATTTACTTTGACTATAGCATTATTTCTTTCCGAGAAATCAGCATTTCTCGAGAAATTCAGCTTTTTCCCTTGTTTCCTGCGTTCGACGAACGAAATTGAATTCGTCGAACGGATCTTGAGTTCGTCGAACGGCATTCAACGAATGGTCTGGTGTTCGTCGAACGGCGTTCGCCGACCGTCCTTGTGATCGTCAAACGCGTCTGCGTTCGACGAAGGCCCTTGCGTTCGTCAAACGGTGTTCAACGAACAGTCTTGCGTTCGTCTAACGGCGTTCGACGAACGGCCTGAATTCCTTTTTCCTGCTGTTTTCCCGTCTGTCTCTTCCCGAGAAATATTGCCTGCTTCCTTTGATCTCTCGAGAGGTGTTTTCCTGCCTTCCTTTTTGCTCTCGAGAGGTGTTGTTCCTGGCTCCTTTATTTTTCTCGAGAAATGCTTATGCTGTTCCTTTTTTCTCGAGAGATCTTTGTCCAGATCTTATTATTTATTTCTCGAGAGCTCCTCTGCATCCCTTATAGCTCTCGAGAAATCCTTATTGTCTGCTCCCATTTTCTTAGGAACCTGTGCTGCTTCTTTATTTATCCCTTGCTTATTTCCTTATGATCTTGTGTTTGTGTGAGAATCCTGGACCTTTATGAATCATTGCGTTGTGCTTATTTCATGATGGCCCTATTCTTAGGGTGTTTTGGTGCTTGTATCTCGGGCTACGTCCCGTGCCTTAATTAAAATTTAATTAATAAAAGGAATGTATTTAGCCTTGCACGGTGGCCATTCTATAGGTGAACCGCAGGCTTGGTCGTGGTCCCGTTGGCCTTGTTTGGGTGGCAGAGGATAAAGTACCACCACCCGTATGTTTTTATTGGGCATTTCGGGTTTGCAGAGGATAAAGTACCGCCACCCATTTAATTTGAGCTGATCAGTCTCTTTGATAAAATTTACAAGATAATTGGACTATGCTTGTTCCTCTTCTTGATGTTGGTGCACTCGGTGCTTGTTAGTTCTTTGTTTAGAACTTCTCTTTCGGTAAATCTGGCTTGGGTTGGTACCTCTTATGCCTTGCTTGCTTTTCAGCTAGTTTTTCTACCACTTGTAATTCCTTGCTGAGGCGTTCTTTGTTTTATTGAATTCCTCAGGTTCAGAGTCGTAGCGGCTAGTGGTGTAGCCAGGAGTTCAGAGTTTTTGTAGTTGTTCACCCCGCATCTGCGAGGTAGCTATCTTTAGTTTTCTTCTTGTGATCAGACATACTAGTTGGTGCCAATGGGTTAGTGTCATGTTGTTGGCGCCCATTGTGCCCTTTTTATACTATATAGTTTATTTGCCAGTTGGATGCCACTACTTTTAGATCTTGTGTATCTTACTCTCTGGGAATGATTTATGTTAGGTGCACTATAGTTATAAAATGGCTTTTCCTTCAACCTCATTGCATTCTTTTTAACTAAAACCCTTATCTTTAAAGTCGCTTAAAGGTATTTTCTATACTTACAATACGCCTAGTTATGTGCATATCATTTACTTTATGTCCTGTCATTTCATACATTTAGGACCGTAAGTGAACTAAATCAAGTACTTTCCGCTGCAATTATATATAATTTCTCGGTGGACTAGTTGATCCACGAACTGAGAGACACAGTTCTTACCTCAAACCCTAATAAAGGATTTCAAATGTTGATCTATCATATAATCATATTTTGATTAATTAAGTATTGGGTTCCCGCCTGAACGTCTGCAGTTGTCTCCTGCATGACGTGTATTTTCTCTTACTCTGATATTCCTAAATTCGGAGAAAATGCGGGTTGTGACAAGGGTTGGCTAGAGCGACTTTAGGTCGTATCCGGGGAAGGATCGGCTAAAGCCAACCGGTTCGTGGGGATACGAGTCGGTATAGAAAACAAAAAGAGTCTTTCATATTTCGCTTTGATTTCGAGCGTCATTGAAATCAAAATTTTGTAATCAATTTTATTAATAATAATCATGTCTCTCTTTGTGTAATAAAATTGATTTGTTCTTTATATCTCTAAATTGTTTATTATCCTCTCCTTTATTATAAAACAATTTAGATCTTTATTCAAAATCACCATTTTGATCTCTTATCATAAGCAAGTATTTCAAAATATAATATAAGTTTTTAAAACCCTTATTCACCCCCTCTAAGGGCGCCTATCGATCCAACAGACACTGTGTGGCGGCTGTTTCTCAGGTCTTATCATCACGTCCTGCTGCTCGTACTACTGCTTCAGCTCCTCGGAATCCTATGGTCATAACTGACCGTTAGTCATAAAGACTAAGCAAGTTTTGTCCTCGCCTCGCCCCGCGACTCCTAGGCACCGTGCGGGAGGACAAAGCGGTGGACAACAAGGGGTAAAAACAAAAGCAGGTGACATGGAACTAACTAGCAGTTATATATATATATCTCAAGCAGTATAAAAAGCTACAAAAGTAAAACGGCTACAAAGTAAAAGCAGCTACAAAAGTAAAAGCAGCTGCAAAAGTAAAATAGCTACAAGAGTAACATGTACTTATATGAATGCTCGTACAAACATATAAGTTAATGGATCTGGCACAAAAGTAAACTCATCGTATAAAAGAGCTCATACTAATTTATATGATGAGGTCTTGTTTATGAAATGATGCTATGTTATGCAATGCAATGATGCAACTCACACACTCGACTCTGTTCGTACAGAACTTTTGTTTGTTCCCTTTGTTTGATTATGTCACCTCAAGTACTCGGTTGAGGCAAATAGGGCAGTGGATTGGGCTTGTCCACTTCAAGGCTTATGTCCCAGCCTAGACCTTATATATGCCCCTAAGAACACACAGGGTATCTGCGTACTATCTGGTAAGCAACACCTCTATCCCGCTTTTCGAGTCTCTGCTCAGGTACACCCCATTGAGACAAAAGGGGGCAGTGGATATGGTCTTCCACTCCTAGGCCAGTATGACACCACCCAACATAGACCTTACGTCTGCCCCTGAAGAATACACCATGGTATCCACATACTATTGGTTGAGTACTGCCTCTTAATTATATTTCCAGAGCCTCCAGCTCACCGGACTATCTAGTCCTCCTTAGATAACACCGATCCTACCGCTCGCTAGATTAATTCAGCCTTGTACTTATCTGTCCCATGTTTGGGATGAGGATTATCTTATCAAGTTCTCCTACTTAACTATTTTTGTCTATTGTTTAGTTGAACTTAGAAGTTTTAGGGTTAACCTTGGACTTCCCGAGGTCTACCCTGTGAGGGGTTCGCAGCTGTACTAGGAGGTAAGATGGGATGATTGCATAAACTGCCCTTTCCAAGATAATTATTCTTATTGGTGTCTACCCTTGACCCGACCACTATTAATGTTACACTTACTAACACTAAGTGTGTTTTACCTCACTCCAAGGGAATGTCGATATTTCGACAATCCCAATCACACTCTTGCCTCCTAGTCACCCAGATATCTTACTCCCCATGGAAAATCTACATATTTATCTTTATTCAGTCGTTTTCACTATACGCAGACCACTTGAACGATATGATGGATAAAGAGAGAAAGACTCCAAACGCTCATCCAAATGACCCAAGATTATTATTGGGGATGTGTTATGCCATTTTTAGACTAAATCTAGTATTTTACAATTTTCCTAAATTTATTTGGCATTTATTATAATTTTCTCAAAATCAGGGAACCTATGACATTGAACACCAAGTATGGTTTTCTGATAAACTATTGCCTTAATAAAATTTGTACTGCTGTATGATATCAAAATAATAGCCATGTATGAAATTCATAAATTTCCAGAAAAGTTTTGACCTCCAAATAAAATATTGACTAATTATCAAAAACAGAGATAAGGCCTGAACTATTAAATCTTTACAAAAACTATCCTAGAGACGTTGCGCGTGAAAAAAAATATTCGTCAAAATATAAAAATGTACTTTCTATGTTTCGTCCGTAGAGTTCCTCGGGTATATAGCGAGTTCGGAAGGCATACATGTGGATCCTAAGAAGGTCCAAGCCATAAGAGATTGGCCTGAACCCACTAACATTAGGGACATTAGGAGTTTCCACGGATTAGCCACCTTTTATCGCTGATTCATTCGCGATTTTAGTAGCATCATGGCACCGATCACCGAGTGCATGAAAAAAGGGGTGTTCACTTAGACGAAATCGGCCACTCACACATTCCAAATGATGAAAGCTAAGATGTCGGAAGCCCCCCTATTGCGGTTGCCAAACTTTAATAAGGTTTTTGAATTATCTTGTGACGCGTCGGGGATCGGGGTTGGAGGCGTGTTAAGGCAGGAGGGTCATCCGGTTGGGTATTTAGTGAGAAATTGGCGGGTCCAAAACTGAATTATTCGAATTATGACTATGAGTTCTATGTCGTGATACGTTGCCTCCAACATTTGCGGCACTACCTTCTCCCGAAGGAGTTTGTCATCCAATCCGATCATGAGGCATTAAGGTTTGTCAACCCCCAAAGCAAGATCAGCCCCTAACACGCTAAGTGGGTCTCCAATCTCCAGGAGTACTCTTTTATTATCAAGCATCTTAAGGGAACCCTTAACCGGGTGGAAGACGCCCTTAGTCGCGTCTCCTTGTTATTGACCACGTTAGAAGTGAAGGTCATCAGATTTGAACGTATTAAGGATTAGTATGTCCATTGTCCGAACTTCAAAGAGATATATCTTTACGCTCAAGGCGATGCGCCCACGACCATTTCCGCGTATTATATTCGCTACGGCTACCTATTTAGGCATGCCAAGCTTTGTATCCCTTGCTCGTCCCTTCACCATTTCATCGTGTGGGAGTTACATAGTGGTAGTCTAGGCGGTCATTTTGGATGTGACAAAACCATCACGTTAGTGGAGGACAAGTTTTATTGTCCGAGCCTTAAGTCTACGGTGCATAAGATTGTGAGCAGTTGCGGGACGTGCCAATTGGCTAAGGGCAACAAAATGAATGCGGGGATTTATACCCCTCTCCCGATTCCTTTCGTACCTTGGGAGGATATTAGTATGGATTTCATTCTAGGTCTTCCTGTCACATTTCGTCATAACGATTCCATTCTGGTGGTCATTGATTGATTTTCCAAAATGGTGTATTTTATTGCGGGTAATAAGACTGACGATGCATCTCATGTAGCAAAGTTATTTTTTAAGGAAGTCGTTGGGCATCGGGGCATTCCTAAGTCTATCGTCACCGATCGGGATGTGAAGTTCACTAGTTATTTCTGGAAGACCTTGTGACGAATCATAGGCACTAAGCTCTTATTTTCCTCAGCCTACTATCCACAAAGGGATGGGCAAACGGAGGTAGTGAATCGGAGTTTGGGTAGTTTACTACGATGTCTCGTTGGTGACCACAAGGGTACGTGGTACCTCATCCTTCCCCATGCACAATTGGCTTGTAATAATTCAAAAAATAGGTCCACCGGGTTGTCCCCAAATGAGATCGTGCACGGCTATAAGGCCCCTGTGCCACTTGACTTAATTCCGTTACCTCCATCTTACAAGTCGAGTCAATTTGCACAGGATTTTGCCGCTCATGCTCATGAATTACATAAACACGTGAAGGACACGCTCGATACTCGATACGTGTCTTATCAATTACACGCTAACGTACATAGGAGGACATTCCACTTGAAAGTTGGAGATTTGGTTATGGTGCATCTTGTCCCTGAACGGATGCCTTCGGGTGCCATACAAAGTTTGGCTAATCGATGAGCGGGCCCATTACAAATTTTAAAAAACTAGGAGAAAATGCGTTTCTTTTGGAGTTACCCACTGATTGGGGCATCTCCCCTATTTTCAATGTTTCAGATTTAACGTCGTATGTTTCTCCACCACTTGATTTATCGGTCTGCACGTTTTGTTCCACTTCTTTGTCTAATGGGTTTGGGGGTGAGGTTATGCCCGGATCGCTCTCTTCTTCGGTCCCCACTAGAGGTATGTTGAATGTTGATGATGGAATTAATTCTCCTTATTTGCCTAATGCGTTTCCAAGGTTCCCCCGAACCATTTTTGTTCCTGACAGGATCCTTAGAGATGAAGTGCTTTCCTCGCCCAGTGGTACCAGTTGCCGCTACATGATTTGTTGCCGTGACCGTCCAGCCTCCGATGACTCGTGGCTTCCAGAATCGGAGGTGACCCTTTTGGATGATGCTCTTCTCCGCCGCTACCTACGCGACAACTCATCGGTGATGAGTACTTTTGAGCGGGGGAGGATTGATGGCGATGATGGCCCTCAATGTCAAGATGTTGGTAACGGTGCACCTACGGAGGATGGCGCACCTACGGAAGAAGGTGACACGTCGACCAAGGATTTATGCCATCAGCATCGCGATGACAGTGATGCACGCCGTTACAATCTCCGCCCGAGGCTCTGATGCGATTACGACAAGTGCACCGGTCGTATAAGTAAAAAAATTGGGAGAGACTCCCCGAATATCGTTCTCAGAGGACTGCAAGTTGGGTTGTATGAATCCTTGTTAGGGAATCTCTTATATAGATTCTTAAATACTTAATAAAGAGGGGGGTTTTGATGGTGGTTTTCCTAAGTTAGCAACAGAGAAAGAAAATGCGGGCCTATAGCTCCGCTTCGCTTGTCGGGATGGAATGCAGGCCGCGATGTCATGCTTCGGTTAGCGGGTGGACAAGAAGGCTAGTGGATGAGGGTCGTAGGCACCTCGTCGCGGAACACGCAACTACCAATTGCTAGTGCAGAGCACTACAAAGCGGTGGAGTGGATGGCGGACTACGACGCTCCTCAAATCTCATAAACCGCACAAGATCTCAAAAAACATGAAATCATATTAACTAAAACACAGAATTTATGAACATCATCCACAGTAACAAACACATACAATGAAAACTCTGAAGCAAAGCGCAGGGGAAAAGAGAAAACCAAAGCTCGACGACTATGCTGAAGATTCTCGGCCGGAATCGTAAGGTTGTCAAGCCTCGTCCGTGCTCGGTCTTCAGTTGCGTCTGGGGTCCGGAGGAGCTGTCACCTTCCTTTACTTTTACCCATCTTCTTCGTGGTCTAGCTTGAGGTAACTCTTGTTCGACACCTTGAATGCAGCGGAGACTTTCTGTCTATGGCGTTCTTGAGCTCAAAGATGATGGAGGAGGCCAAGGAGGGAGCTTTGGCCGAAGATTTGCAAGCCTCTGGTTGCCGGAGCTCTTCCTAGGTCAAATGGTGGTGGAGAGGCGAAAGTGGGCGGAAAATGGCTAGCTTATGGAGCTTTTCCCGCTTGTGTCACGATTGCAGCAGATTTCCTGCTTTAAATACTAAACAGTCAGAAATTTAGTCACGCGCGGTCGAACGCACGCCCGTGCGTTGCCCGTGCATTATTTAACGAATAAAATGACTTGGGGAAGAAGCAGCAGCGCCCGTAAAAACGCACGACCAAATCCAGATTGGCTAAAAATTAGTCAAAACAGGCGATTGTGCGTTTCCTTCGCGCACGGCCAACTGCCCGTGCGTAAAAACGCATGAACAAAGTTTGATCACCGGTTTTCTACCCAGATGAAGGCGCACGACTGCAACCGTCCGTGCGTCAAGAAAATGCACGACCATGCGATATACACAATCATGATTTCTGGGCAAAAGGGGATGATCCAACCACCTGCAAGCACATCAATCCAGCTGGGAATACACCTCCAACACCAATCAAACATAGAAAAAGGATTGGGGAGCACCATGTGCTTACCCCCAATAACATGGAGCGCAAACGCACACCAAAACGGGCCTAAAAAGAGCACGAAGCACGTAATTGCGCGTAAATGAGCATAAGAGAAATAGTTGCACTAATAGCTCGAAAGTGACGTGCACGAGAGTGAAAAGTAGCCCGGATGAGTCCACAAAAGTGTATATAAATGGGACTCATCAGGCACAAGTAAAACAATTAATAATTATAATAGTTTTATTAAAATTATTAATTTTCATCATATTTATATTTTATGTCTTGTTAATGTTTTAAATTTTTGGTCATGTTTAATTTTGGACTGCGTTTAGTCAAAACTGAGGCAAGGCCTATAAAAGGCCATGATATATTATTTTTATTTTTAATTTTAGATGAAGCAAAGTGGAAAACCCTAATCCCTCTCTAATCTTTCCCTCTCTCTCTTGTGGCTGCCCCCCCCCCCCCCCTCTCTTTCCCTCCCTCCAAACTTCGGCCAAGGAGGCCGCCCCCTCCTCTCCTCCTCCTTCTAGCCGCCGGCCACCCTCCCCTCTAGGAGATCCGCCTCTCCTCTCCCCTCTAGCCTCCCTCTCTACCAAGTATTCTACCCACCACCTTTTCTCTTTCCTATTCTTGGATGGCTCTTCATCCTCTACGAATTCCTCCAAGGGATCAAAGTGATATTCGGTGGATCTTGGTTACGGTGAAGCAAAGACGGCGAACTGGTTCCTCTCCAAACAACGCGCTTCCGGTGGATCCGAAGAAGAACGGTCGGCGAGTGTATTGCTTGAGGCCAATCCAATCTCAAGCGGGTAATGAACAAACCACTACTGTGATTTCTTTCTTGATTTTTCTTGTGGTAAAATTCTGTGGCGTGATCTTCGAATCACTAATTTTTCGTGGGCTTTCTTCATATCGAAATTTGCATTTCATCCGTTATTTTAATTTTTGAAGGGGTTTGGCGAGCCCCGCTTTTTGTTGGGAGAGATCAACCATTTTCCAAATCTATAAGATGAGTTAAACTTGGCTCTTAGGAGTGGGGGAGTTCTTTTGAACTCCAACACCCCCAATTATGACCGGGTGCTGACTCTCCCATCGTCACATTCTAAGCTCGAGTTCCCTTCTTCACCGAGGAACTGCACACATTCAATTAGCATTCTCAGCCTTACTTGGACCCACACTCCTATTCTTCATCATCCTTAATCCAGGGTTTGCCTTAGATACTTCTCGACTTCGCCCTTGAGTATTTACCTTAAGATGGCTCACCCGGATAAGGGTAGTTTTACTTCCATATAGTCGTTTAACACTGATGAGTTGTTTGTGGGGCCCTTGACGAGGTCTAACTTCCTTTTCTTATCATTGTAAATTCCTACACTAATAGCTTTGCTAAATGCACCCCAATCCTTATTTCCCATGATGCCCTTAGAGGTGTTCTTCCAAATAATCTGAGCATTCGTAATAATCAAAAAGTTAATAGTTCTATGTGTGAAGGTCAGTTGTGGTCTAAATCATATAAATCAGTTTTACTATTCGCAGACCAAATGAGATTGAGCTCGATTTGACTCCTATGGTGCAATCTCGATTATATCATATCCAAATGAGTTCCAATTATTACCATGTGTTCGCAATGAGTAGTGATCTAACAACCTCAAATCCTAAGTTTCACATTTTTCCAAGGAGTATTTAATCATAATTTCTAATTAAAACAAAAGGGGTGCAAATAGTGATTTACACTTCAAGTACCATCTACAGATCTCCATAAATTCCGATAAATTCACAGCAGCATAATATTGGTCTAAAAATCTCAAACCCCAAGTTTCACATTTTACAAGAATTATTTAATCATAATTTTTTATTTAACATAAACGGGGTGGCCAAATGACTTTACACTACAAGTACTGGATTTTGACTTTCTAAAACTTTGGAAAAATTACAGTAGCATTATATTGACATCAAAGCACTAATTCCAGAAGATCACAATTTTCCAGCAAATATAAACCCATAATTTCCATTTATCCTGAATGCACATTAACATGGATTTACAAAAGAAATACCAGAGATAATTACTCAAAAATTCTGATAAAATTCATGTCTGATTGTTATGATAAGGAAATAATCCTCCCAAGGTTTCACAGCAAAATATGGTGTTATACTACCCTTTTATGTCTTTCAAAAATACCACAATTTTTTTTAATTCAAAATAATTAGGATTAATATTCCAAAATTCCAATAAATTTCAGAGAGGTTCTTCATAGTGAAATAAGGGTTAAGAATAAATTCCATAATTTTCCCAAGTCATAAAAGGCATAATCACCCTAACCCTAAGAAGGGGTATTTTGGTAATTTCACTATACCCAAGGTGAGATGATGTCCAATCACTTCCTTAAGCTAACAAGAGGTGTAAAAGAGAGTTTAAGGGCTAGTGACAAAATTTCATATCCTTCCAAGGTCTAACTTGGTGGCATTCAATTTTTGACCTAAAAGGGACATTTTTTTAAATATATAGAAATTAGGGATTTTAACTTCCAAAAATCCGACCAAAATTAAGGGAGGTGTAAATCACTCCCACTAACTCTTAGCCAGAGATTTACAGACCCACTATGGGCCTAAGGGTGGAAAAACCCAAAATAGCACTTCTTGCTATTAGCACACCAAATGTGCTCCTTACTTACAACATGCAAGGGGAATTCACCCACATGCAGAGATCCAAATGTCCTCAAATTTTATCCAGAGGCTTAATAATATGGAAATAACATGCCACCAAAATTTGGGGCTCATTGGAGCTATGCAACTCCAAAATTTTCATTTATTTAAATATTTAATTTAAGAGAAAAACTATAGGCAAAAGTTATCCAAAAATTCTGAAACTTTGCTGCAAGGTAGTCCCTCTACCCATGCATGCATGGTAAAAATTTCAAGGGATTAGGTTAAGCCATTTAAAAGATATAGCATTTCTAATTTCTGCCCTTCACAAGGAGCAACCCTAGGAGAATGAGTGCCCTGGAGTCCACACTACACCAAATCATTTGATTCAAGTGGCAAATGAAAGTAGACTCATAGGGCTACAAAAGTCATCTCAGCCATTTTTTGAATATATGGCCTCTAAGGCCTTCAAATCTTGCGTGCAAACCTCTGTATTCTCAAGGCAGAATGAAATGGTCTGCAATTAGAGATCAAGGAGACGAAATCAACGACTGTGATTTCGTCTCCTTCCTCTAGCTGACGGCCCAGAGGAAAAGAGCCCTGATCCCGGCCAACCACCACCCTCCCTGGCCATCTGCCACCGCCACCACCTCCATTGAGGGGTTGGTCGTCGATTGGCGGTGAAATGGTGGCCGGAGGCGGCGGTTTCCGGCGATCCCTGGAGGAAGCCCAAATGGAGCTCGGGAAGGAAATTTTCCATGGCTGTCGGCTCAATTGAGCCCGACTTCCCTTGCTAAGGCCCTTGATGACTAGCACAGAGGGAGAGGGGGAGAAATCGAACCTTAGTGGGGCTTGGCGGCGGCGGCGGTGCTGTTGGCCATGGATCTTCTCTCCTCCGACGACCCTTGTCATTTCCTCCATTCTCAGCCTATTCCTTCGATCCAGGGTAGCAAATCAACTCTTGCAGGCCCTCTGAAGCTGATGGTGTCGTCGAAATGGAGTGGGGAGGGCTCTATGTAGAGCTGCCATTAGGAGGAGCTCGGCCACACCTTGGATGTTCCTCCTAGCTGCCAAGTGGCACTGCTCCAGCCCAAATTAGGCCATGAATTGCTGTGGGGGCTCAGATCTGACCTTGGGCAGAGGAATGGAGGGCCACATGGCCTCCATTCCCAAATTTCCTCTTGTCCTTAATGGAGGAAGGGGGAATTTCCAATTTTGCCCCCATGCATGTCTTTGCATGTTGAAATAAGTGGGAAAAGTAGGTCATTATGCATTGTGGGCTTCAGAATGGGCCTTGGTTAAGGCTTTAATCCATTTGCATTTGGCTTGAATCCACTTTAAGCCCAATTTAGGTATAATTGACCCTATGTTGACTTTTGAGTTGACTTGGTCAATTGATGAGTTGACTGGTCCAATGTGTTGGTCTTGAGTCCCTTGACACCACCCAACGCTGGTTGGGTCATGGTGGAGACCTAAGTGAGCTAATTTGACCAAAAGGGGTGTGATTTTTGACCAAAATTGGGGAAAGGTTTACTTTTGTCAATTTGGCCAAATTGTTGACTCCATGATGGGGCTTTTGAGTCAATTGGGTCCTTCGTGATGTCCTAAAACTAGGGTGAAGTAAATTTCATGTTTTGGGGTTCATTTGAACCTATTGGGGAGGAATTGACTTATGTTGACCTAAGTTTGACTTTGGTCAAATTGGGTCAACTGGTGACCCCGTGATGGGGCTTTTGGGTCCATAGCATTCCTTGGAGTATTTATCATCTATTGGGGGAATCAACTTGTAGGTGTGAGTTCATGTTGAGCTAGTTTGACTTAGGTTGACTTGAGTCCTATAGGAGATCACATGTGAGTTCACCTAACCATATGTGTTCTAAGGTTGCAACCTAGCACAAACTCATAACACTCACCACTTGTCTCACCCTAATTGAAGTTAAGGGGTCTAGAAGTTCTGAGGATGTTACAGCAGGTAGCTTTTGCCACGATAGGCAAGGAAGGAGAGGAGGTGGTCTGGAGGTCCCACCTCAGCAGGTGGGCGAGAGCACTCCCGGCCAGCCATCCAGGAAGGATGTACTAGTGGGGGGGGGGGAGTGGGGAGGCACTCGGCCCCCAATTGCCTGTTCCCCAAGGAGGGGGCGAGTGGGGAGGTGCCATACCCCCACTCGCCCATCCCCAAAATGGGCAAGTGGGGAGGTGACATACCCCCACTCGCCCAACCCCAAGGGGGCGAGTGGGGAGGTGCCATACCCCCACTCACCCAGTCCCTAGGGGAGAGTGGGGAGCTGTCATACCCCCACTCGCCTCACCCGTAAAGGGGCGAGCTAGAGAAGTCCTTTGTGTGAGTTGATCCTCTCGGCCCCGGTTCCAGAGGGGTTAGGAGGGCCGGAGATGTCTTACTACTCCGATAAGGATGACCTAGTCCTGCACCTGCAGTGGATTGAGGACATGGTCTCCATCAGGCCCATGTCGGACGCTTTCAAATGCCGACTCTTTGCGACCACTTTGAAGGAGAAGGCAAGGGATTGGTTCCACCAGCTCCCCGGGGGGGTTAATCTACGCCTTCGAAGACTTGCGTCGAGGTTTCCTGCTACGCATCTCGACGTCAAGGAGGAGGAAGAGGGATGTTGAAACACTCTTCAAGATCAAGCAAGAGCCAAGGGAGTCACTGTCTCACTACGTGGATAGGTTACAGGGAGAGGTTTTGCTTGTCCAAGAGGTACCAGGGTTCACCCTCTAGCTCGCCTTCACAGTGGGTCTGCGGGTGGGGTTCTTCAAGATGAGCTTGAAGCGGAAGTCCTCCCTATCCTTTGAAGAATTGATGGAAAGGGTGGCGGAAGAAATCGAGAGTGAGGAGGCCAATCCGGAGTTCGCAAGAAGGTTGGCCAAGCTTAGTGAGCCGGAGGCAAGGCATCAGGGGGGAGGGTAGAGGCTCCCTAGAGGAAGTTCGACCAAGAAGAGGATAACTTCCAGGAAGAGGGGGACGACCTCCCAGGGTGGAGGCAGGTACCAAAGGCACCCTCTCCACCACCTCAGCAAACCATGACGATCGGCCATAGAAGAAGAAGAAATCATACGGGAGGAAGAGGGGGCGTTCGAGTGGAGTTACCTTACTGTGACTTCCATCAGGAGGAAGGTCACGCGACGTCCACCTGCCCAAAGTATCTAGAGATGAGGGCCAAAGGTCAACAATGCCAGCGACAGGAATAGAACAATCTCCAAGAGTGGGCATTTTGAGTGAACTTTGTATCGACAAGTTCTTAGTTAAAATTAATTTTATCCCCGACTGTTTACGCCAGAATGTATTGTGCTAAGTGATTTTTCCCCTCGAATGGTTCCGCTGACCGGGCTCTCTCTAGCCAGCAAGGCAGGTTGACCTCCCAGTGAGGCTAAGTATTTTTCCACTCAGATCGTTCCACTGACCAGGCTCTCTCTAGCCGGCATGGCAGGTTAACCTCCCAAGGAGGCTATGTGATTTTTCCCCTGGGATGGTTCCGTTGACTAGGCTCTCTCTAGCCGGCAGGGCAAGTTAACCTCCCATGGAGGCTAAGTATTTTTCACCTTTGATGGTTCCGCTGACCAGGCTCTCTATAGCCGGTAGGGTAGGTTGACCTCCTAGGGAGGCTAAGTGATTTTCCCCTCGGATGGTTCCGCTGACCGGGCTCTCTCTAGACGGTAAGGCAGGTTGACCTCCCAGGGAGGCTAAGTACTTTTCCCCTCGGATTGTTCCGCTGACCGGGCTCTCTCTAGCCGGCAGGGCAGTTGACCTCTCATGGAGGGTAAGTGTTTTTTCCCCTCGGATGGTTCCACTGACCGGGCTCTCTCTAGCCGGCAGTGCAGGTTGACCTCCCAGGGAGGCTAAGTATTTTTCCCCTCGGATGGTTCCGCTGACCGGGCTCCCCTAGACAGCAGGGCCGGTTCACCTCCCAGGGAGACTAAGTGATTTTTCCACTCGGATGGTTCCGCTGACTGGGCTCTCTCTAGCCGGCAGGGAAGGTTGACCTCCCAGGGAGGCTAAGTGATTTTTCCCCTCAGTTGGTTCCGCTGACCGGGCTCTCTCTAGACCGCAGGGCAGGTTGACCTCCCAGGGAGGCTAAGGGATCTTCCCCCTCTGATAGTTTCGCTGACCGGGCTATCCCTAGCCGGCAGGGCAGGTTGACCTCCCAAGGAGGCTAAGTATTTTTCCCCTTGAGATGGCTCCGCTACCGGGGCTCTCATTAGCCGTCAGGGTCGGATGGCCTCTCGGGGAGGGTAAGTATTCTTCCCCGGAGGTGGCTCCGCTAGCTGGGATCTCATTAGCTGGCATGGCAGGATGGCCTCTCAGGGAGGTTAATTATTTTTCCCCCGAGCTGGCTCCGCTAGCCGGGCTCTCACTAGCCGGCAGGGCAGGATCAACCTATTTGGGAGGCTTGAGTAAATTTTCATCGGGGCGATGTGGGGTCTTCTCAAAATCACTCAGTGCTGCTCGCCGAATAGGCAGGGTTGGACACTTTTCTTTCGGAGCATGTACCCCGCTCGAAAAGAGCGGGGATTGTGTACAACCCTGTATTCGCCGAATGGGCTCCCGCGACCCAAGGGGTCTTCTAGGACATTATTTTCCAGCACGATCCCAGGCAGGGAGAGGGGGGCGAGCGGTTGAGGCGGAGGCCTCCCGCTCACACAGCCAGCAAGGGAGGTGAGAGGAGGAGCCCGCAGGCCCCTCTCGCCCCCGCCCCAGCAGGGGGCGAGGAGGAAAAGCCTGCAGGCCCCTCTCGCCCCCGCCCCAGCAAGTGGGGGCGTGGAGGACGAGCCGCAGGCCCCTCTTTCCCCCGCCCCAGCAGGGCGGGTTAAGAGGAGGAGCCTGCAGGCCCCTCTCGCCCCCTCCCCAGTAGGGGGAGCGAGGAGGAGGAGCCCGCAGGCCCCTCTCACCCCTACCCCAGCAGGGAGCGAGGAGGAGGAGCCTGCTGTCCCCTCTCGACCTTTCCCCAATAGGGTTCAAGGAGGAGGAGCCTGCAGGCCCCTCTCGCCCCCTCCCCAGCAGGGCGGCGAGAGGAGGAGCCTACAGGCCCCTCTCGCCCCCACCCCAGTAGGGGGGCGAGGAGGAGGAGCCCGCAGGCCCCTCTCATGCCCACCCTAGCAGGGGGGTGAGGATGAGGAGCCAGCAGGCCCCTCTCACCCCCCCCCCAGCAAGGGGGCGAGGAGTAGGAGCCCGCAGGCCCCTCTCGCCCCCTCCCCAGCAGGGGGGGCGAGGAGGAGGAGCCCGTAGGCCCCTCTCGGCCCAGTCTCAGCAGGGGGGAGAGAGGATGAGCCCGCATGCCCCTCTCGCCCCGCCCCAACATGGGGTCGAGAGGAGGAGCCCGCAGAACCCTCTGGCGCCCGCCCCAACATGGGGGAGAGGAAGAGGAGCTTGCAAGCACCTCTTGCCCCCGCCCCAGCAGGGGGGCGAAGAGGAGTAGCCCGCAGGCCCCTCTCTCCCCCACCCAAGTAGGGGCGAGGAGGAGGAGCCCGCAGGCCCCTCTCGCCCCCGCCCCAGCAGGGGGCGAGAGGAGGAGCCCGCAGGTCCCTCTCGCCCCCGCTCCAGCAGGGGGGTGAGGAGCAGGAGCCCGCAGACCCCTCTCTCCCATGCCCAAGTAGGGGGGAGAGAGGAGGAGCGCACAGGTCCCTCTCGCCCCCATCACAGTAAAGGGGCCAGGAGGAGGAGCCCGCATGCCCCTCTCCTCCCCGCCTAGTTGGGCGGGCAAGGAGGAGAAGCCTGCAGGCCCGTCTCGCCCCCGCCCCAGTAGGGGGCGAGGTGGAGGAGACCGCAGGCCCCTCTCACCCCCGCCCCAGCATGGGGGCGAGAGGAGAAGCCCGCAGGCCCCTCTCGCCCCCACCCCAGTAGGGGGGGCGAGGAGGAGGAGCCCGCAGGCCCCTCTGACCCCCGCCCCAGCCCCGTGTGGGGGGCGAGGGGTGGAGGTGGATGACCTGCCCCTCGCCCAGACCCGAGGGTAGTGGGGTGGTCTGCATTTAGCGCCTCAGAATGATGGGATTTGGCTATTGGCAGGCCAAACTTGAGGGCATTTTCATAATCTCGCAGGTCAGAATGTGGCTATTGGCAAACCAAATCCAGAATTCTATAAATAGGACCAAGGGGGCACCATTTGGAAGGACTTCTCTTTTGGCCACTGTCTCCCCATGTTTCTTTGGTGGGTGCAGAGAACCTCCAAAGGTGCCCAAGCTTAGCATTGGCTTGGGAGGGGAAGCGCTCTAAGATCTTCTGGGTGTGTGGTAGGACCTCCTCGCTAAGCCCTTGGTCCCATCCCTAGTCCCTTAGCCTCTTAGCCTAGAGCTCTCCCTTGGGAGAAGTAAGTGTGAGGTCACCCCCAACATGTTGAGGGCCCGAACTCCACAGAGACCAATTTATTGGTTTCAACAAGGTGTACGACCAATGGCCGTGCGTGAATGAAAGTCCAGTACTCATGCGCGAGGGAACTTATACCAAAATGTGTCAGCAAGATAAGAGCGCAAGAGTAGATGCGGACCACTGGTCGTGTGCTAAGGAAAGTCCTCTACTCGTGCGCAGAGAAACATGCGTCGACAAGAACTGGTGGAAGGCATAATGGTGAAGAAGATTGTTAAGACACGACCACTGGTTATAGGCGAAGAAATCCTAGGCTCGTGCACGAAGAAGGGCCAGCACTCAAGCGTCTCACTGGAAAATTCCTGCCAAATAGCGCGCCCGATCACTGGTCGTGCGTGAAGACTCCACTGATCGTGCGCGAAGAAAAATGCATGATCAGTGGCCAACAATACGAAATGGGGCCGAAACCCTCACTGAAATTCTACACAAGTCTGTACCTGCAAGAAATACAATGCATCCACACAGCCATACAACTCAGATCTAAGTATATAAATGAAATGAGAGGGAGAAGAGTTCTCCCTCATGCATGAAAATGAAAGCTAACATGCTCTAAATAGCGACAAAACGCTCACATGACATACAATTCAAATATAACAGATTTTATGATGAAGCCTACAAATAGAAGAACGATATTAATGGAAAACAAGCTAGAATAGAGCCTAATACACTATATGAAATGCGCTCTTCACCTATTTCTCGGGGAGCATCGATTACTTCTACTTCGACGAGAGAAATATTATCTTATCAACTAATTTTTTTGTTAGTTGTTTTACTTAAATAAGAAGATAAATAAATTGCGAAATTAGGGAAGGGTTTAGGTAATGATTAAAAGATTAGTACTCGATCTTGAATCACCTCGGCTTCGGATCCATGAGAAAGTTTGAACGGGGTCTCCCCGGTGGCGGTGTTTGGAGTGGTCCTCAGGGCCTAGAGGACGGATGGTAGCTGCTCCACCCAGTTTCCCCGGAGGTTCTCTACTTTCTTCTTTAATAGGTTGACAATTATCTTGTTTGCCGCCTCCACCTGGCCATTACTTCTCGGATGGTGAACCGATGCGAACCTGAGGTCGATGCCAAGCTGGGTCCAGAAGCTAACAAATTCTTCACTAGCGAATTGTGGCTCATTGTCTGTCACTATAGCCAGAGGGACCGTGCCTGCAAATTATCTCTCCCCACACAAAATTCTTTACAACTTGAGATGTTACCTTGGCCAGTGATGGCGCGAATCTCACACACCGCTATAGGCGGTAGCTCGACTCCGACACGAAACGGCAGTGTACCGATCGTTCAAGTAATATAAAACGAGGAGTAATCCTCGAGTATCGAATCTCTCAAGGAACACAGTAAGGTGGAGTTAGGTTTCGAGGAAGGACTTGATATTGAAGTCCTTAAATAGGATGGAATGCGGGGGAGTTGGGTTGGCTTTTGGAAAATGAAATAAAAGCTATCAACTACTCCTATGCAATGCCGCTATGCAATGCTTCGCTTGGCGGGATGGAGACTAGGCAGGCCTTGAGCGCGCTGCGTCGAAAGGGCGGATGGACGAGTAGGCTAGCGGAATCGAACAATGCAGGCCTTGAGCGCGCTGCTTCGTTAGGCGGGATGGAGTACGGGCCGCGATGCCACGCTTCGGTAGGCGGATGGACGAGTAGGCTAGCGGAGTGAGGGTCGCAAGCACCTCTTCGACAAGCACGCCACTAGCAATTGCTAGTGCGGCACACGACAACCAACAATCCACACCACAAGGCACACCTCAAAATAATAAGCAAGAATACTCAAATCACATAGACATAATCAAGTATAAATGCTAATAATCAAGCACGCTTCATCATAATGTTAGATCTAACTACATAGACATCAATAAGAGAAGAATAGAGCAAGAAATCGACCGAATCCGAAGGCTCGTTGTAGATTCACGGTTGGAATCGCCGGGTTGTCAATCCGCGTCCAAGCTCGGTCCGCAACTACGTCCGGGGTAGAGAGAGCTGTCACGACTCTCCAATGGACCCGTCTTCTTCGTGTCACGATCCGGTGGAGGTTGCCAACTTCCTCTTGCTCGATGGAGATAGCGGCTAGGTCTTCCTTTGGAGCTCTTGGATGAAGGAGGAGGCCGAGAGGAAACTCCGGCTCAAGATAGGCGTGAAGAGCAAGCCCGGAGCACCTCTATATGGTGGGCGACGGTGGAGGGGCGAAATCGGGCGGAATCGGGCGGAAAACGGCGGCTGGAAGCGAGCGATGTGCCCTAATTCGCGAGCAGGGAATTTATAGGCGCTGGAATTAAACAGTGCGCACGATCAGTGGCGCACGACCAGTGGTCGTGCGCACTAGAATCCTGTGATCGTGCGCTCTGCCTGGACGGAACCTGCAAAGACAGAAATTATAACATAACATGTTCGCACGACCAGTGGCGCACGACCGATGGTCGTGCGCACTAGCGTCAGTGGTCGTGCGCAATAGATGAAACAGAACTTAAAAATTAATGGTCAGTGCGCACGAGCAGTGGCGCACGACCGGTGGTCGTGCGCACTGGCATTGGTGGTCGTGCGCACTGCACCAAACAGAACTCGTAAAAAAGGCGTTAAGTGAACACGATCAGTGGCGCACGACCAGTGGTCGTGCGCAATAGAACCAGTGATCGTGCGCAGTGTTCCTGTGCAGAATTGCACCGGAAACACCTGCACAACTCCTGTTCTAGCGTACAACCACAAATCCAGCCACTAAAAGTGGCGCCTAACAGTGCATGAAAACCACTAATGAAAATAAACATGAAATCACACCAAAATGGGCCAAAAGGTGCACCTAGCATGGGTTAACAAATATGAACTAAAACAGGGCTAAAGTGCAGTGAAATGACTAACTAAACGGCCCAGATGAGTCCATAAAAGTGTATATGATCAGGACTCATCACACCCCCAGACTTAACTGTTTGCGCGTCCCGAGCAAACAAATTCTAAGCGAACTAGGAAAGAACAGTAGATGGCTTAAAACTACAATACAGAGTACCATGCGAAGTCGCATGCTCACGTGCATAAGAAGAATAGTAGAGAAGATTTCTGATTATATAAACAGTTTATATATTTCTAAAAGAGTAAAAGCATATTACAACTACTCAAAATGGTGAACAGCGGTGAATTGTTCGGTCATGCATACGGAGAAAGTAAGCTAAACGCTGAGACGAGCATTGCCCAAGATCGGGATGCGGGAAAAACTCCACTGAAATCCATCAGTGTCGGTGACCATAGGCTTGCCCGGTCACATTCTCTCCACGGCACTGGTTTGACTCAAATGCGTGAATCAATAGGACTTTAGGTTTTAAATGGGGCTTGGGTTTAGGTGAGGTATACAATGATAAAGACGATGGTTCAAATACTAAACCCAAATGAGCAAATGCAGAAATTATTCTCGCTCACCACACAAACTCGCGGGTACATCACACCCCCAGACTTGGACTTAACAGCATGGGTGCGTGCACCGCCTACTCCCAAATATAATTCTTTACATAAAGATTTTCAATTAAACTCTCCTTCTCTTTCCTTTCTTTTTAACTTCTTTTCTTTTTCTCATTCATTTTTTTTTTCTTATCATTTTCAGCAAATAAACAAAAGGACACATCCACATCTTCACAAACATATTACCACATCAACAACCCAACTCATGAAAATAATAAACAGCTAAAGCTCAAATTTTGGGTGTGCGACTAGGATTGGCTTTTGGGCTTTGGTGAAATAAAAGTGGGGCTGAATCAAAGAACGGGTAGGCACAACTGGGCTAGCGAGGATATAGCGGTAGGGATAGGCACAAAGGCTCAACCGGGCCAAAATGATGGCCTATATCACATTCACACAATTGACTAACCGTATACCCATGCTTCAAGAATCGCTTGGGGCAAGTTCTAGCCACCGAGAAAGATTCTCCTTTCTCCCGACTCAAGCAATACGAATCTAGCGATCGTTTACACACATCCCTATGCTACCGTTTGATTCCACCGAATTCACCATTTGAGTAGAGTAAACAACATTTACACTAATAGAGAAAAATATAAAACCATAGTATAAAGAGGAATCTAATCTACACGAATTTCTATGCAACCGAGCACTCGACTAGGAGCACTACTAGAGTCAACATTTTACTCTGCTACATAGTCCTAAGCCATCACCTAGACTTTCCCAAATAAGCAGAAGAATTAAATTCGCTACAGAGCTTGCATACAGATGAGTACGCGCTCAAGTGGGTGCTGTGGTGTGCAATGAAAATGAACAAATAATAAAACTGAAACTAAAATACTTCTGGCATGCTATGCATGAGTGCACGTGAGTGGGTGCAAAAACTGCTCTCCCCCAGACTTAAACTAAACAATCCACAGAATATATGACATGATAATCAGAAAAAGCTAGGGAAAGAGAGTACCCAGTGCTCAGAAATGAGCACACCAGAAGATTGGCGTTTAAACCATGACTAAGCTGCAGCATCCGCCATCCAGAAGAAGTACCTGCAGGGGTCAGCTCCGCAAATACAAAAGAAACAGAAAAAGATAAACTACAATACTACAGCTAACTAAACAGGATTGCATAAAATAAAATGCATGAAAAGTAAGATAACTACTGGGGTTATTGTCATCCCAGCACGACTTATTCAGATTTTGTACAGTTCTAGCTTATAGGCCTATGAAAAGAAAAGTGCACAGGTAACTGTTCTAATATGCGCATCGGTAGCGGGTACCGATACGGAGACAGAGCAGTCACCCCTCTACCTAAATATAGATAATACCTGCTTGACACAGGTAGAGGGAAAAGAAAGTAAGAAGAGGAGGAGGCCTGGTCCTCACTCATCTCACAAAACACCTCCTTGCCTAGCAAGGTATCGTCAACAGGGGGGCAGCAGGAGGAAAAGGCAATGAGTGGAGCTTCCTCAATGGAGGGGGAATAAACCTCCTCACATGAGAGGATACTCTCATCATTGACTTGAGCAAAAATCTCCAAGTCCTCCTGAAGTACCTGTGAAGATTCAACCTGCACAGGCTCGGGTGAAGAGGGGGGATCGAGAAATAAACAAGATGAAGAACATAAATAATCAAAAATCGGGGGAGTGGTCCCGGTCTCACTCCCATTAGGTTGGGGAAGTAAAATAATGTTTGCATTGTTATCAATGCTACAAGATTCGGCGGGATCGACGGTGGCCCTGCCCAAGATTTGGACTTCCTCCACCGGTGTTGAGGAAAACTCCTCTTCACCTAGAAGGTTGTCCTCCTCCATAGGAGTAGGCACAACACTCAGATCAACCGCCTCCTCCTGCGACACATCATCAACAATGTCGTCAGAGACGAGTGTAGTATGCACAACAGGGGGAGGAGTAGTGCTCGGATGAAAGTCGAGCACCGATTCCTCACAAAGAATCGAATCCACTAGAGGTGGTGGAGGCACATGGAGAATTGGCTCAGCAATGTCGGTGCATAGATCAGCCGCACATCCGGTGACCGTATCCATGCCATACCCTTCAAAATGTGAAGGTGACAAAGACACATAGCCGGATGTTGAAGGTGTGCCGCCAGAGCTAGGAGTTGGGACGATCCGAATATCCGGCTCGTCATCCTCATCCAATTGGCGAAGATAAGCAACACAATCCTTCAGGGCATGATCTGTGCCCCGACAAAACTGGCACTGCCTAGCAGGCTTCTTTGGCACAGCGGGGGCTGGAGCCGAAAAGAAGTATGACGGTAATGGCTCAGCAGAGTAGCCATAAGACTTACGCGCACCATATGGAGTATCAGACGGAGTCGATGCTCTATATGCTGGGCGAGAGGAATTATGCCTACTATTCTCCGTAGGGCATTCAACACTAGAGTGGGAAGTAGCTCCACACCAACGGCAACGGAAATTTAGATGTGCCCACATAGTGTGAAGATAAAACGATTCAAAAAGACAAACACTATTGTGCGAAATACTACACCTAACAAAAATTTACTAAAGCAACCTACTATAAAACAAGAAAATGGAATAAAAAGAACAGAAATAAAATAACAGAAAATGCAATTTACAAATGGAAGGGCTTTTCTCTCAGGTTCTCCCTCTCCAGAAAACTCACACGACTGTGCTCCCCGGCAACGGCGCCAAAAACTTGATGGCGCGAATCTCACACACCGCTATAGGCGGTAGCTCGACTGCGACACGAAACGGCAGTGTACCGATCGTTCAAGTAATATAAAACGAGGAGTAATCCTCGAGTATCGAATCTCTCAAGGAACACAGTAAGGTGGAGTTAGGTTTCGAGGAAGGACTTGATATTGAAGTCCTTAAATAGGATGGAATGCGGGGGAGTTGGGTTGGCTTTTGGAAAATGAAATAAAAGCTATCAACTACTCCTATGCAATGCCGCTATGCAATGCTTCGCTTGGCGGGATGGAGACTAGGCAGGCCTTGAGCGCGCTGCGTCGAAAGGGCGGATGGACGAGTAGGCTAGCGGAATCGAACAATGCAGGCCTTGAGCGCGCTGCTTCGTTAGGCGGGATGGAGTACGGGCCGCGATGCCACGCTTCGGTAGGCGGATGGACGAGTAGGCTAGCGGAGTGAGGTTCGCAAGCACCTCTTCGACAAGCACGCCACTAGCAATTGCTAGTGCGGCACACGACAACCAACAATCCACACCACAAGGCACACCTCAAAATAATAAGCAAGAATACTCAAATCACATAGACATAATCAAGTATAAATGCTAATAATCAAGCACGCTTCATCATAATGTTAGATCTAACTACATAGACATCAATAAGAGAAGAATAGAGCAAGAAATCGACCGAATCCGAAGGCTCGTTGTAGATTCACGGTTGGAATCGCCGGGTTGTCAATCCGCGTCCAAGCTCGGTCCGCAACTACGTCCGGGGTAGAGAGAGCTGTCACGACTCTCCAATGGACCCGTCTTCTTCGTGTCACGATCCGGTGGAGGTTGCCAACTTCCTCTTGCTCGATGGAGATAGCGGCTAGGTCTTCCTTTGGAGCTCTTGGATGAAGGAGGAGGCCGAGAGGAAACTCCGGCTCAAGATAGGCGTGAAGAGCAAGCCCGGAGCACCTCTATATGGTGGGCGACGGTGGAGGGGCGAAATCGGGCGGAATCGGGCGGAAAACGGCGGCTGGAAGCGAGCGATGTGCCCTAATTCGCGAGCAGGGAATTTATAGGCGCTGGAATTAAACAGTGCGCACGATCAGTGGCGCACGACCAGTGGTCGTGCGCACTAGAATCCTGTGATCGTGCGCTCTGCCTGGACGGAACCTGCAAAGACAGAAATTATAACATAACATGTTCGCACGACCAGTGGCGCACGACCGATGGTCGTGCGCACTAGCGTCAGTGGTCGTGCGCAATAGATGAAACAGAACTTAAAAATTAATGGTCAGTGCGCACGAGCAGTGGCGCACGACCGGTGGTCGTGCGCACTGGCATTGGTGGTCGTGCGCACTGCACCAAACAGAACTCGTAAAAAAGGCGTTAAGTGCACACGATCAGTGGCGCACGACCAGTGGTCGTGCGCAATAGAACCAGTGATCGTGCGCAGTGTTCCTGTGCAGAATTGCACCGGAAACACCTGCACGACTCCTGTTCTAGCGTACAACCACAAATCCAGCCACTAAAAGTGGCGCCTAACAGTGCATGAAAACCACTAATGAAAATAAACATGAAATCACACCAAAATGGGCCAAAAGGTGCACCTAGCATGGGTTAACAAATATGAACTAAAACAGGGCTAAAGTGCAGTGAAATGACTAACTAAACGGCCCAGATGAGTCCATAAAAGTGTATATGATCAGGACTCATCAGCCAGCGCCTTCACTTCTACCCATTTGGAGAAGTAATCGATCATGACTAGTAAGAACTTCCACTGGCCACTAGCTTGAGGGAAAGGGCCCACTAGGTCCAACCCCCATATGGCAAAAGGCCAGGGGTCCGTGATGGTCCGGAGCCTCTGGGTTGGGAGCAGTTGGAGTGTAGCATAGAGTTGGCA
This sequence comes from Dactylorhiza incarnata, assembly GCA_033032865.1. NCBI lineage: Eukaryota > Viridiplantae > Streptophyta > Magnoliopsida > Asparagales > Orchidaceae > Dactylorhiza > Dactylorhiza incarnata. Next base: position 1,900,424 of record JAWHQI010000255.1, on the reverse strand, counting down.
CTTTGTACATTTCCTTGCGAACTCCGATGCATATTTGCTGAGGGTAGGCCAAAAGTAGCCTTGTCTCAACACCCTCCCCTCTAGAGTTCGACTCCCGGAGTGACTGCCACACTCCCCGGAGTGAATTTCTTCTAGGACCCTCGGAACCTCCTCCTCGGAGACACAACGGGCCAGGAGTCCCGAGAGAGTTTTCCTATATATCCCTCCTGCATGCAAGGAATAATAAGCGGACTTATACCTGAAGCGTCGTCTGTCTATGTCCTCTTCAGGGAACTTTCCTGATAATAGGAAGGTGATGACGGGATCCATCCACGAGGCCTGCTGATCTATCTCCATCAGCTCTCCTTCCTCGATGGTGGGTCGGAAGAGTTTCGAAACCGTTCCCCCTGCTCGGGGACCGAACTTAGCTAAGAGGTCCGCGGGGGTGATCTCTCCTCTTGGCACGTGCTTGATGGAGAAACTGCCCGATGACCCCCTTGACCTTCTCCAAATACCGCAGGAGGGTCGGGTCCTTTGCCTCGAACTCTCCCTTGACTTGGCATGGTACCACCATGGAGTCCGTCGAGACCTCCACATCTTGCACTCCCAGCTCTCGAGCTAACCGCAGGCCCGCTATCACCGCCTCGTACTCTGCTTGGTTGTTGGTAATCGGGAAGTGGATTTTCAAAGCTTGTTCGATCCTTGTCCCTTGGGGGCTCACCAGGATGATTCCCCCTCCATATGAGTGCTTTCCTGATGCACCATTGATGAGTCCAATTTATATAGTGTTTTTCGGACTCATCCGGGCTGCTTTTCTTGCTTTTGTACTTCAGTTTTTGTTCGTATTAATTTATTTTCACCTTGTTCATACTTGTGCTTGAAGTGCCTGTTGTAGTGTGCAATTGCACACTACGTTGCTGGGGGTAAGCACAATGTGCTCCCCATCATGTTGTTTCTATTTTTATGCTGGTGCTGGAGGTGTATTCCGAGCTGGGCTACTATGCTCGCAGGTGGCTGATCCATCCCCTTTTGCCCAGAAATCATGACTGTGTGCAACGCACGGTCATGCATTTTATTGATGCATGGATGGTTGCGGTCGTGCACCTTCATCTAGGTAGAAAATGATGGTCTGATTTTGATCGTGCGTCTTTACGCACGGGCAGTTGCCCGTGCGCGAAGGAATCGCACGATCGACCTGCTCAGCCTTGTTTTTAGCTTTTCTGAATTTACCCGTGCGTTTTGACGCACGGGCGGATTCGGTCGTGTGCGAAGGAAATGCACGGGCGCTGCTGCTTCTTCGTCACGACAGTTTATTCATTAAATAATGCACGGGCAATGCACGGTCGTGCGTTCGACCGTGCGTGACCTATTTTTTGATCTTTTTCTATAAAAGCTGCAGCTTTCGACCTAAATTGGGAGAGACCGTACACACTGTACAGCTGTGCCATTTTTGCCATCTCCACTGAGGTTTCGTCCCTTTGGGCCTCCTACATCATCCTCAAGCTCTAAGGAGAGGGATTCAACCCTACATCCACCAAGATCCAAGGAGAAGGAAGCTAGGTCGTTTTCGGATCGTGACACGAAGAAGACGGGCCATTGGAGGGTAGTGACAGCCTTCTCTACCCCGGACGCAGTTGAGGACCGAGCTTGGACGCGGATTGACAACCCAGCGATTCCAACCATGAATCTTCAACAAGACTTCGGATTCGGTCGATTTCTTGCTCTCCCAATCTTTGTATTGGTAGTTGTAGTTAGTAGATCTCTTGTATTTTGATCATGAGCACTATAAACCTTGTTATATAAGTTATTTCATGTCTATGTGAAATTATCTTTTCTTTATATGTGTGTATAAGGTGCGCCCCATTCCATCCTCCATCCCACCGTCACGTTCGTGTGCCGCACTAGCAATTGCTAGTGTTGTGCTTGTCGACGAGGTGCTTGCGACCCTCATTCCGTAAGACTACTCGTCCATCCGCCTAGCGAAGCGTGGCATAGCGGCCCGTGTAATCCATTCGCCTAACGAAGAAGTGCGCTCAAGGCCTGCACAGTTCGATTCTGCTTGCCTACTCGTCCATCCGCCCTTGCGAAGCAGCGCGCACAAGGCTTGCCTAGTCTCCATCCCGCCAAGCGAAGCATTGCATAGCGACATTGCATAGGAGTAGTTGTAGTATTTTCTATTTATTTCCACCAACCAAAACCCCCCGTTTCCGCAACCCATCCGATCGAAAGGACTTCGATCTCAAGTCCATCCTCAATAGTAAACTCCACCTTACTATGTTCCTTCGAGATTGATACTTGGGGATTCACTCCCACATTTTATATTACTTGAACGATCGGTACACTGCCGTTTCCTGCCGCAGTCTTGCTACCGCCTATAGCGGTGTGCTAAGATTTGCACATCAACAATCCACCAACATCTTCCATGCCACAGGGGGGGGGGGCGATTCATGCTCCCCCACTTCGGTTGCATAGTCAGCCATGAAGTCTGCCACTGCTTGGGCCTTGATCGACGTCCTGGGCACGAACGTAACATTGAACTCACTCACCTCCACGGACCACTTTGCCAACCTTCCCGTGTGCTCCACCACTTCCATGCCTTTGCGAAGTGGGTGATCAGTCACTACCTTGATCGAATGTGCCTGAAAGTAAGGCCGGAGCCTCTGGGCCGCCACTACCAATGCGAAGGCCAACTTTTCCAGAATCGGGTACCGGAGCTCCGCCTTCCTCAGCACTCGGTTGACGTAGTAGATGGGGAACTATTTTCTCCCTTCTTCCCGGATCAGTACTGAGCTTACTGCCTCGGACCCTACCCCCTGGTATTGGGATAGGTCCTCTCCCGGTCTCGGCCCTTGGAGTGGAGGAGAATGAGTGAGTTGTTCTTTCAAAGCCTGGAAGGCTCCCTCACACTCTGAGGTCCATTCAAATTTTTTATTTCCCCTTAACACCTTGAAAAAGGGTGCACACTTGTCTCCCGCCTTGGAGAGGAACTTACTGAGTCCGGCCAGCTTTCCAGTGAGGCTCTAAACCTCTTTCGAATTTCTGGGTGATCCCAACTCCATTATTGCCTTGACCTTGTCCGGGTTTGGCTCCACCCCCGCCGGGGTGAGCAGGTGACCTAGGAATTTCCCTCGGCAAGCCCCGAAGACACACTTCAAGGGGTTGAGCTTCATCTTATACTTCCGCAAAGTCTTAAAGGTCTCTTCAAGGTCTCGGAGGTGGGCTTCGAGGTCCCGACTCTTTACCATGAGATCATCGACGTAGACCTCCAGGTTTCTCCCCTTTTGTTCTCGGAAGATCCTGTCCATCATTCTTTGGTATGTGGCACCTGCATTCTTGAGCCCAAAGGGCATCATCTTATAACAATAACACCCATCCCCCGTGATGAAGGAGACATCCTTGATGTCAGGGGGGTGCATGCGAATCTGATGATAACCTAAAAAAGCATCTAGAAAAGACATTATAGGGAAACCGACGGCTGAGTCAACCAGCGCGTCGATTCTAGGAAAGGGGTAGCAATCCTTGGGGCACGATTTATTAAGCAAGGAAAAGTCGATACACATTCTCCACTTACCTCCCCCCTTCTTCACCATGACCACGTTAGAGACCCATCCTGGATTCTGGATCTCTGATACAAACCCTGCCTGAATGAGCTTACCCACCTCCTCTCGGATGGGTCCTTCCAGCTTATCCGCTATGGCCCTCCTCTTTTGATGGATGGTACAGGTGCCGGTGTCGAGATTGAGGCGGTGGCAAGCCACATCCGCATCGATCCCGGGCATCTCTGCGGCGCTCCAAGCGAAGACATCCACGTTCTCCTGAACACATTCTAGGATCTGCTTCTGCTCCTCCAGGCCGAGCTCCCCGCTGATCCTGACTTTCTCCACCACACCGGCTCGGGTGGTGACTTCGAGCTCCACGACCTCCTCAACGGACTCCAACTGGGACTGTTCTCCCCAATCTCCTTGTAACGCCCCTGTTTTTCGTCAATTATTTTACGTACCCGCTGTGACGTAATTTTGGCGTAAGGGCGTTACGTCAGCTCTTTTGGTAGTGTTTAGAGTCTTAGCTTAGTTAAAGCGTGTAATTTAGATCGAGCGTGCGAGTTTTCGCGTCGTTTCGAATTAAAGTGAAGGTTTTGAGTAATTATTAAGATTTTAGCTTTGGGAGGCTTTATCCGGAGTTTGGCTCGTCGGAACTGAGTTCTGACTTCGCCGTTGGATTCGTAGCGCCGTTTTTCAGCTAAGGTGCGAATTTCGTAGAAATCCGAGTTGTTCTGGTCGCCCTCGTGGTTTAAGTAAATGAGAGGATTATTTAATTAATTAAATATTAAATTAGGTTTTTTATATAAATACCTAAAACTCCTCTTGCTATTCATTATCTCCTTCCTCGATCAAAAGAAGCCGCCGAGGGTTAGGGCGAGAGCGGAGCTTCGGAGAGCTTTCAACCGGCGATTTCTAGGGCTATAGTGGTCGGAATCGAGTGTTGTTTGAAGATTTGGAAAACTCTCGGCGAGATCTTCGTTCTAGCGGCAAGCTTTTCTCGTTTCGTGGAGTTTTGGGAGATTTGGCGGTAACCTAACTCTTCCTTTTGGTCTGAATCGTTCTAGGATTTCGTGCTTGAGTGTTTCCTTAGCCTTCAGAGCGGAGGATCTCGAGTTTTGCAAGGTTAAGGCAAGTGGCTTCCCCCTCCTTCTCTTTCTGTTCTTGAAGTATTGTTTCGCTCGTGTCGATTTCATGTCGCTCGGTTTAACTTAAGTTTTGGGGTGTTAATGTAAGCTTCCTTGATTATTCTTCCTTTGCTATGAATCGGGTAGTTGTTCCCTGGAGAAAACCGTTAGACCACACAGCAGAATAAAGATTTTCTGTGTCAATTCGTCGAGATTTCACGGGACATTCCGTGTAATTCTGACAAATTCCGACGAATCAAGTTAAAGATTTTCTGTGTCAATTCGTCGAGATTTCAAGGGACATTCCGTGTAATTCCGACGAATTCCGACGAATCAAGTTAAAGATTTTTTGTGTCAATTCGTCGAGATTTCACGGGACATTCCGTGTAATTCCGACGAATTCCGACGAATCAAGTTAAAGTTTTTCTGTGTCAATTCGTCGAGATTTCACGGGACATTCCGTGTAATTCCGACGAATTCCGACGAATCAAGTTAAAGATTTTCTGTGTCAATTCGTCGAGATTTCACGGGACATTCCGTGTAATTCCGACGAATTCCGACGAATCAAGTTAAAGAGTTTCTGTGTCAATTCGTCGAGATTTCACGGGACCTTCCGTGTCATCCCGACGAATTCCGACGAATTCAAATAGTGAAAATTTCTGGACCTCCCCCATTCTATGTGGTGATTGGTAACCTTTACCAACACAGTCAATCTTCCATCTTCTCCGCATGCTCTTAATTCTAAGTCTCGAAAAACATTCAAATGTCTCGAGAAATCCCTTGCTTTATCTCGAGAAATCCTTCCAGTTCTCGAGAAGTGCTGCCTTGAATGTTGTCCCTCTTCTTCTCGATAATTGATGGTAAGAACCCCGCCTGGAACGCATGTGATTTCGTTGAGTTTTTATGTTTGAATCTCGTGTCCCCTCGGGTGCACATGGATGATGGCCAGTGACCTTTCGGTGCTCCTGATCTTGAATCCCTTTTTGCTTGAATTCTCTTACTCGTTGTGGTCTGATAATGTTTGAGTTTACTCTTATGATTCATCATGAGTTATGCCTCTGATTACTTCTCCTCCTTCTTGAAACCTTGTGCCTCTTACAAGGGCACAAGGAGTTTTGCCCAAGTCTCTTGGGTGTCCTTGATCATGAATCCCTCGAGCTTGAACCCCTTTGCCTTTTTGGTTCAATGACTCCGAGTTTCCCCTTATGAATCGTTTGATCAGTAGTTATCTCATGGTGACCCTATCCTTAGGGTGTTTCTTCTTAGTATTTGTGATGTTAGCAGTATGCGGTGATGTTGCTAATAACTGCATTGCGTCTTCGATCATGTTTACCTCCGATCTAAGTTCTAAACCTGTTGTGATCTTGCAAATCCTTGGTTTCACTTATGATTCATCTTGATCGGTGTGTACCTTGCTTTGACCCTATCTCTTGGGGTATCCCTGTGGATTGTTCCTCGGGCTTCGTCCCGTGTTTTAAATTGAAATTTAATTAATAAGATCCGTTGTCTTTAGCCTTACACAGTAGTGGTGTTTGGGGGACAGTGGGGTTTCTATTGTAGCCTTGCACGGTGGCCATTTTAAAGGTGAACCGCAGGCTTAGCTTGTGGTCCCGAGGGCCGTGTTTGGATGGTTGGGTAATAGAAATCCCCACCAGTTAAGGCTTTGGGTGGCAGAGGATAAAGAACCGCCCCCATTTAATTTGAGCTGATCAGTCTCATGCATTAAAATTTACAAGATAATTAATTTATACTTGTTCCTACTTATGATATTTGGTTGCACTTGGTGCTTTGCTTAGCTCCTTGTTTCCGAGCTTCTTTTCAGTGAATCAGGCTTGGGTTGGTACCCCTTATGCCTTGCTGTTTTTCTGTTAGTTTTCTGCCACTTGTAATTCCTTGCTGAGGCGTTCTTTGTTGTATTGAATGCCTCAGGTTCAGAGCCGTAGCGGTTAGTGGAGTAGCCCGAAGTCTTCGGGAGTTTTAGCTGCTGTTTACCCCGCTGCTGCGAGGTAGTAGTAGTTGTTGTTTGCTTCTCCTTGTGTTCAGACATGCTAGTTGGGCCAACGGGTTGGTGTCAGCTTGTTGACGCCCATTGTGCCTCTTTGATACTTTATAGTTTACTTACCAGTTTATGCCACTGTTTTTTTTTTTGATCTGATACCTTACTCTCTGGAAATGATTTATGACTAGGTGCATTATAGCGATAAAAATGGCTTTTCATTCATCCTCATCTCATCAGTTTTAACGAAAACCCTTAGTTTTAAAGTCACCTAAAAGATATTTTCTATACTTATACTACGCCTAGTTATGTGCATATCATCTACTTTATGTCCTGCCTTCACGTGCATATAGGACCATAAATGAACTAAATCAAGTATTTTCCGCTGCAATTATACATACTTTCTCTGTGGACTAGTTGATCCACGAGCTGAGAGACACAGTTCTTACTCTAAACCCTAATAAATGATTTCAAATAATGATTATCATGAAATCACGTTTTCAATTATCAAGTAATAGGATCCCGCCTGAGCGTCTGCAGTTGTCTCCTGCATGACGTGGCATCATGACGCGTATTTTCTCTTCCTCTGATATTCTTAAATTCGGGAAAATGCGGGTTGTGACAGTTGGTATCAGAGGGAGGTTGTTCGACAAGTTGGTCGGGCAACAAATTCTGATATAGTTTAGTTGTTTGGTTTCATTGCATACACACACCGATGTGTCATCAGTACGTCTTGGCCAAAGCACGAACACTACACTCATAGCATGATAAGAAGTATACGGGGCATATTATATAGTATGGGATGCATAATATGTGTTTGTATATGGATCCACCATAGGTGGCAACATGTGACGGTTATGTAGTATGGGATGCATAACCACCATCACATGGATGCCCATTAGCACGTTTTATTTTTCGTTACATGCGATATTATGTAGTATGGGATGCATAATATTTCATGTGTACGCCGCTCATAACATGCATTAAGGCCTTTATTAGAATGCATAGCACCACATACCTTGTGTAGCATTGCATAAGCACACGTGCCAAGCTAAAGATTTACAGGATGACATACGTACACACATGATTTTCAAAATGAACAGAACATTCATGCATTCATGACCCTTGCATGTGAGTCAAGAGGGATGATATGGTGTCATCCCCAAATTTTGCATAGCATCATGAAAATCCCAGAGAAAGGTGGTGGCAATGGCAAGTATCTGTATATGTATGTTCTGAACCAAGAAGTGTAGTTCTAGTGTAGGGTTGAGTTTTGATTAGAGGTTTATGCGTTTTAGCAGCGATGGCGCCGAAGCGTGTTGCGTTTAGGTCGACTCCCCTGTTTGAAGGCGAGTCTTCCGGTGCGTTGAGTAAAGCCGTGATTGAGAGTCTGCAGCAAAGTTTTGAGACTCTGTCCAAGCAGGTGGTTGCGATGCAATCTCAGGTTGAGTTGTTGTTGTCTGCCGGTGTTAGGCAGCAATTCGTAGCGCAGGCCCCAGTAGTAGGACAGACGGTACCTACTCCTCCTGCTCCCTTGTTTCCACCTGTAGAGATGCTTCCGGAAATGGACGTTATATCGCATTTTCAGCGATTAAGACCCCCTACGTTTGGCGGAAGAGCTGATTTCTTGTCTTTGGATGACTGGTTGGTTGCCATCGAGGATATTTTTAAGTACTCAGGAATCTCTGCAGGCCAAAAGGTAGCGGTCGCCGCTTACCAGCTGAAGGGTCTTGTTAAGAGCTGGTGGATTAGGGAATTGGAAAACCTCGTAGATGGATGTTCGTGGGAGTCATTCAAGGCGATGATGTTAAAGGAGTTTCGGCCGTCGGTTGAGCAAGACTGTTTGGTGAATGAGTTGCTGCACCCGGAGCAGAGGCAATTCGCTGTTAGTGAATTTGTGATTGAACCCAGGAGGCCGAGCAGAATTGCTCTAGGTCTAGTAGCCTCAGAGGAAGGAAGAGTGAAGCAATCTTTGGGAGGACTTCGTAATGATAGTCAGCATGTAGCCGGTGCTCATGGATGGGCGAGCTATGCTGAGGCAGTGGAAGCAGCTTTGAAAGCCGAGGCCATCGTTATCGCTAAGAATGAAGGTGCTTTGATGAGAAAGGGCAAGAGAAAAGTCGAAGATGGTGAAGGCCCCAAGGTATCTGGCCCCGCTTCAAGGAAGAGAAGTGGCGATGTCTGTAGTTTCTGCGGACGCCCTGGCCATCCTTATGAAAAGTGTTTCAAGAGAAAGGGAGTTCAGAAGAAGCAGCGAGTGTTGGAAATCAAGAGTACTCCTCTGGGAGGGGTGTGTTGCCTGTTGTGCAAGCAGAAAGGGCATGATGTGGCCCAGTGTTGGACCAAAGATAAAGTCTGCTTCCAGTGCAAGCAGAAGGGGCACATGAAGTTCCAATGCCCGCTGATTCACCCCCAGTTGCAGCCAGTCCCGCTTCGAGCTGTGTCGCCGCCGCAATCAGGATGAAGGAAGAGGAAAGCTGAATGTGTTGACCCAGGAGCAAGAGCAGTCTTCGACCCAAGTAATCGCAGGTTAGATATTCGAGTTAGCTGTTAAGCTTTGACTTGATATTAGCTTTGCTGTATTAGACTAGTTTCTCTTTTCGCGCTTATAGGGTGATTTAAGGTAAAGAATTGTTGAGCGTGAGATCTTTTCGATTCGGGTGCTGCCCTTTCGTTCGTAGCAAGGAATTTCGTTGAGCGTCACCGTATGACCCCTGAGTTGGGCATCGATTCGTTCCTCGTTTAGTTTCCTTTCGGTATTTTGGTATCCTCGAACCTGTGCGTCCGGAGTTGCCCGTTCTCTTAGGAGATTTGTTGGCTTTTACTGATCTTAAGGTATTGAATCTAGAAGGCTTTGTCGTGATTTTGGGTTCGGACCTGTTGTCCAGTTTTGATGCGGTCATCCCTTGAGTATTTTCTAGGACCTCCGTGCCAGTGTTCCCCGATATTTTTCTGCGGTGTGTGCTCGGAAGCTGTTAGATTCCGGTTGTTGGCGTACCTTGTTTCTGTGGTAGAAACTGTTAGGCGTTCGCCGCGTATCGAGGATGTCCTAGTGGTGCGAGAGCTTCCTGTCGTTTTTCCTGATGATCTTCCTGGTCTCCCGCCGGTCGGAGGCGTGGAGTTCGTTTTTGTTTTGGAGCCTGGTGCTTGTCTTATTGCAATGCACCCTCTGCGTTTTTGATCTTGATGAACCGTATGTTCAAGGTTTTTCCGGATCTTTTCGTTGCCATGTTTTTCGGTGATGTGTTGGTATTTTCCAGTAGTGCTGTAGAGCATGCTGCGCTGTTGCGTTTAGTATTGCCTTCTCTTAGAAAGCTCTAGTTGTTTGCGAAGCTGAGTAAGTGTGAGTTTTGGCTTCCTCAGGTATCCTTTCTAGGTCTGGTGGTGAACAAAGATGGAATTACTGTAGACCCTGCTAAGATTTCTGTTGTATTGGATTGGAAGATGCCTCCATCGCCTAAGGAGATAAGGAGTTTCTTAGGTTTGACTGGGTTCTGCAGGAGATTTTGTTCAAGAATTTTCAGTGCTGTCGGCACCTTTAACCGGGTTTACCCAGAAGTATGCCGCTTTTGTTTGAAGCGGTTAGTGCGAAGGAGCTTTTCGGGAATTAAAGAAACATTTGGGTAGTGCTCTTGTGTTGGCCTTACCGATCGAAGGAGTTGAGTATGCAGTTTATGTGGACGCATCTCGCCTTGGATTAAGTTGCGTTTTGGTGCAAGAAGGAAAAGTAATTGCTTATGGGTCTAGACAATTGAAAGTTCATGAAAAGAATTACCCTACGCATGACTTAGAGTTCGCCGTAGTGATCTATGCTTTGAAGCTTTGGAGACATCTTCTTTATGGAGCGTCATGCAAGATTTATACGGATCTTAAGAGTCTGAAATATGTCTTCACCCTGAAGGAGCAGAGTCTGCGCCAGCGGAGGTGGTTGTGACAGTTGGAGTATGTGGCGGATTTATGTGGTGGCCGATGCCTGAGTAGAAAGACCGCGCATATCTTCATGCTCTCAGTGCAGTCCCTAGTAGAGGAGTTTATGTTGATGGATATCTCAGTCGGTAGTAGTACCGCGTCTTCGAGCTTAGAGGCTGAAGAGCCTTCTTGGTCTGCCCTTGTAGAACTGCGTCAGAAGGAAGACCCTGACTCGCAACATCTCCGGAGTAGGATTGAGAAAAAGGGAGAATTTCTATATCTTTCTTATTTGATGATGAAATACCTTGAGTACTAGAGTAGATATTGTATTTCCGCGTTTGAGGTTATTCGAACAAAGATCTGTAGTGAGGCGCGTGATTTTGGTTGATAACCGATTGTTGGCAGTCTGGTATGAAGTATGATTTAGCCAATTGTGTTTTTTTTTTTTTTTTTTTTTGGAATGTTATACCTGCTAGCGCGTTAAGGTAGATCAATTAGGCTTGGAGGTAGTTTGACCCCGTTGGATGTTCCAGCTGGAAGTGGGGAAGTATTTCAATGGACTTCGTTACCTAGATTCCCCGGAGGACATGATTCTGTATGGGTCCCAGTTGTCGGTTTGGCAAAAAGTGCTCTCTTTGTGCGATTTTTAGATCAGATATTCTTTGGAGAAATAGCAGAGCTTTATTTTGAAGGAGTCGTCAGGTTGCTTGGTGTGCCCTTTAAGCCGTGTGTCAGGTTAGAATTCTAGGTTTATGCCTCGGTCAGGCGGAATTAATGAATCAAATTTTGGAAGATGTGATTAGATTGTTATTTTGTGGGTTATGATGGAGCTTGTATTAAGCATCTTGGATAAATGGATTTTGAGTATAAAAGCAGTTTTCAGGAAATCCTGCTGTCATTTAATCTTTGGATTTGATTCTGTATCTTTCTAGATCTTTGGATTTCAAGTTTCGGGACGAAACTTCTTTTAGGGGGAGTGACTGTAACGCCCCTGTTTTTCGTCAATTATTTTACGTACCCGCTGTGACGTAATTTTGGCGTAAGGGCGTTACGTCAGCTCTTTTGGTAGTGTTTAGAGTCTTAGCTTAGTTAAAGCGTGTAATTTAGATCGAGCGTGCGAGTTTTCGCGTCGTTTCGAATTAAAGTGAAGGTTTTGAGTAATTATTAAGATTTTAGCTTCGGGAGGCTTTATCCGGAGTTTGGCTCGTCGGAACTGAGTTCTGACTTCGCCGTTGGATTCGTAGCGCCGTTTTTCAGCTAAGGTGCGAATTTCGTAGAAATCCGAGTTGTTCTGGTCGCCCTCGTGGTTTAAGTAAATGAGAGGATTATTTAATTAATTAAATATTAAATTAGGTTTTTTATATAAATACCTAAAACTCCTCTTGCTATTCATTATCTCCTTCCTCGATCAAAAGAAGCCGCCGAGGGTTAGGGCGAGAGCGGAGCTTCGGAGAGCTTTCAACCGGCGATTTCTAGGGCTATAGTGGTCGGAATCGAGTGTTGTTTGAAGATTTGGAAAACTCTCGGCGAGATCTTCGTTCTAGCGGTAAGCTTTTCTCGTTTCGTGGAGTTTTGGGAGATTTGGCGGTAACCTAACTCTTCCTTTTGGTCTGAATCGTTCTAGGATTTCGTGCTTGAGTGTTTCCTTAGCCTTCAGAGCGGAGGATCTCGAGTTTTGCAAGGTTAAGGCAAGTGGCTTCCCCCTCCTTCTCTTTCTGTTCTTGAAGTATTGTTTCGCTCGTGTCGATTTCATGTCGCTCGGTTTAACTTAAGTTTTGGGGTGTTAATGTAAGCTTCCTTGATTATTCTTCCTTTGCTATGAATCGGGTAGTTGTTCCCTGGAGAAAACCGTTAGACCACACAGCAGAATAAAGATTTTCTGTGTCAATTCGTCGAGATTTCACGGGACATTCCGTGTAATTCCGACGAATTCCGACGAATCAAGTTAAAGATTTTCTGTGTCAATTCGTCGAGATTTCACGGGACATTCCGTGTAATTCCGACGAATTCCGACGAATCAAGTTAAAGATTTTCTGTGTCAATTCGTCGAGATTTCACGGGACATTCCGTGTAATTCCGACGAATTCCGACGAATCAAGTTAAAGTTTTTCTGTGTCAATTCGTCGAGATTTCACGGGACATTCCGTGTAATTCCGACGAATTCAGACGAATCAAGTTAAAGATTTTCTGTGTCAATTCGTCGAGATTTCACGGGACATTCCGTGTAATTCCGACGAATTCCGACGAATCAAGTTAAAGAGTTTCTGTGTCAATTCGTCGAGATTTCACGGGACCTTCCGTGTCATCCCGACGAATTCCGACGAATTCAAACAGTGAAAATTTCTGGACCTCCCCCATTCTATGTGGTGATTGGTAACCTTTACCAACACAGTCAATCTTCCATCTTCTCCGCATGCTCTTAATTCTAAGTCTCGAAAAACATTCAAATGTCTCGAGAAATCCCTTGCTTTATCTCGAGAAATCCTTCCAGTTCTCGAGAAGTGCTGCCTTGAATGTTGTCCCTCTTCTTCTCGATAATTGATGGTAAGAACCCCGCCTGGAACGCATGTGATTTCGTTGAGTTTTTATGTTTGAATCTCGTGTCCCCTCGGGTGCACATGGATGATGGCCAGTGACCTTTCGGTGCTCCTGATCTTGAATCCCTTTTTGCTTGAATTCTCTTACTCGTTGTGGTCTGATAATGTTTGAGTTTACTCTTATGATTCGTCATGAGTTATGCCTCTGATTACTTCTCCTCCTTCTTGAAACCTTGTGCCTCTTACAAGGGCACAAGGAGTTTTGCCCAAGTCTCTTGGGTGTCCTTGATCATGAATCCCTCGAGCTTGAACCCCTTTGCCTTTTTGGTTCAATGACTCCGAGTTTCCCCTTATGAATCGTTTGATCAGTAGTTATCTCATGGTGACCATATCCTTAGGGTGTTTCTTCTTAGTATTTTTGATGTTAGCAGTATGCGGTGATGTTGCTAATAACTGCATTGCGTCTTCGATCATGTTTACCTCCGATCTAAGTTCTAAACCTGTTGTGATCTTGCAAATCCTTGGTTTCACTTATGATTCATCTTGATCGGTGTGTACCTTGCTTTGACCCTATCTCTTGGGGTATCCCTGTGGATTGTTCCTCGGGCTTCGTCCCGTGTTTTAAATTGAAATTTAATTAATAAGATCCGTTGTCTTTAGCCTTACACAGTAGTGGTGTTTGGGGGACAGTGGGGTTTCTATTGTAGCCTTGCACGGTGGCCATTTTAAAGGTGAACCGCAGGCTTGGCTTGTGGTCCCGAGGGCCGTGTTTGGATGGTTGGGTAATAGAAATCCCCACCAGTTAAGGCTTTGGGTGGCAGAGGATAAAGAACCGCCCCCATTTAATTTGAGCTGATCAGTCTCATGCATTAAAATTTACAAGATAATTAATTTATACTTGTTCCTACTTATGATATTTGGTTGCACTTGGTGCTTTGCTTAGCTCCTTGTTTCCGAGCTTCTTTTCAGTGAATCAGGCTTGGGTTGGTACCCCTTATGCCTTGCTTGTTTTTCTGTTAGTTTTCTGCCACTTGTAATTCCTTGCTGAGGCGTTCTTTGTTGTATTGAATGCCTCAGGTTCAGAGCCGTAGCGGTTAGTGGAGTAGCCCGAAGTCTTCGGGAGTTTTAGCTGCTGTTTACCCCGCTGCTGCGAGGTAGTAGTAGTTGTTGTTTGCTTCTCCTTGTGTTCAGACATGCTAGTTGGGCCAACGGGTTGGTGTCAGCTTGTTGACGCCCATTGTGCCTCTTTGATACTTTATAGTTTACTTACCAGTTTATGCCACTGTTTTTTTTGATCTGATACCTTACTCTCTGGAAATGATTTATGACTAGGTGCATTATAGCGATAAAAATGGCTTTTCATTCATCCTCATCTCATCAGTTTTAACGAAAACCCTTAGTTTTAAAGTCACCTAAAAGATATTTTCTATACTTATACTACGCCTAGTTATGTGCATATCATCTACTTTATGTCCTGCCTTCACGTGCATATAGGACCTTAAATGAACTAAATCAAGTATTTTCCGCTGCAATTATACATACTTTCTCTGTGGACTAGTTGATCCACGAGCTGAGAGACACAGTTCTTACTCTAAACCCTAATAAATGATTTCAAATAATGATTATCATGAAATCACGTTTTCAATTATCAAGTAATAGGATCCCGCCTGAGCGTCTGCAGTTGTCTCCTGCATGACGTGGCATCATGACGCGTATTTTCTCTTCCTCTGATATTCTTAAATTCGGGAAAATGCGGGTTGTGACACTCCTTCCTTCTCTTCGCCACAAGCGAGTGCTTCGACCTCCCCCTCCTTTCCTTCTTGCCCAACCACCATCAACTCTTCTGCCCCCCCCCCCTCCCTGGGCCTGACCCTCTACCTCTTCCTCCTCCATCGGCTCCTCTGACCTCTGCTCCATGTCCTCCTTCTGGCCCTCTCCTCCAAGCCCTGCCGGCTCACCCACCTCCTGGTCCCATTTCTCTGCCTCTCCCATCCAAGAGATGGTGTTGACTGCCGTCACGTAGCATTGCCTTGCTACCTTTGGATCTCCTCTGATTCGGACTTGGACTCCTCCGTCATTGAACTTAAGGAATTGGTGGAATGTGGAGGGGACACAGCAGAACGCGTTGATGAGCGGCCATCCGAAGATGGCGCTATAGCTGCTGGGGGCATCCACTATGACAAAGCGGCAGTTCTTTGACTGCCCTCCCAAAACAACATGGAGTCCTACTCCTCCCTCTACTTCCTTCCTCTCCCCGGAGAATCCAAACAACGGACCGTCCAAGGCCAACACCCTTCGCGCGTCCACCTCCATCCCATCGAACGCCTTCTTGAAAATAATGTTAACCGAACTTCCATTATCCACCAAGATTCGGGAAATGGTGTAGTTCTCGAACGCCGTCTGAATGACCAACGCATCGCAGAATGGGTCCTCATAACCCGGCATGTCCTTCTGGGTGAAAGAAATCTTTTCTGTCGGGGGCGGGGCTAAGGATGTCGAGGCCACGCTACGACGATAGATGGTATGGAGGCTCGCCTTCCGGGTTGCCTCAATCCCCCCCCCCCCCCATGGATCACCCTGATCCCCCTCGGGACCCCAAATCGGCCCGGTCCTCGCACATCTCCTCCTCTTCCTCCCGAGGCTCGACCTCTTCAATCCTCACCAGTTGCTGCTGTCGCAGCGCGGGCACTCGGGCCCTTCTTATCTCCAGGAACTCCGGGCAGGTGGCCATCGCGTGACCTTCCTCATCATGGAAGTCACAGTACGGCAGCGTCACCTCTCCGTCTCGGCCTCCACCATCCTATTCCTTCTTCTCCTTCCTGCTCCTGCTTCTTCTCTCGCCTCTTCTCTCCTTCCTCTTCCTCCCCTTCCCCGCCTGATTGCCATGGCTTGCTGGGGTGGAGGAGGCATCAGCCTCGGACCCTGCCTCCATCCCAACTGATGGGGTCTTCCTTGACCCCCATTGAAGTTACCCCTCCCTGGGGCGTAAACCCTTCCCTGGCCTTGCATTTCTCCGCCATGATGCCTCCACTCCCCCTCCGGGGCCCTGGGCTCTTCCCTTCTCCTCACCTCTTGCTGCCTGACCTCTGGCTCACTGGGCTTTGCTAGCCTCTTGGTGAGTTCCGGGTTGGCCTCCTCACTCTCGATTTACTCCGCCACCCTCTCCATCAGCTCCTCGTAGGAGACGGGGGCTTTCCTCTTCAAAGCTATCTTGAAGAAACTTTCCCTCAGCCCGACCATGAAGGCGAACTGGAGTGCAAACCCAGGCATATCTTGGGTGAGCAGCACCTCCTCTTGGAACCGGTCCGCATAGCGGGCGAATGACTCCTTCGGCTCATGCTTCACTTTGAAGAGAGACTCGGCGCCCTTCTTCCTCTTCTTTGAAGTTGAGAATCGCAACAGGAAACTTCGACACAAATCTTCAAAGGCGTAGATCGATCCTGTAGGGAGTTGATGGAACCAGTCCCTGGCCTTTTCTTTAAGGGTGACGGCGAAGAGCCGACACTTGAAAGCATCTGACATCGGCCTGATAGAGACCGAGTCCTCAAAAGACTGGAGGTGTTGGACAGGGTCATCCCTGCCGTTGTAGTACACCCTGTCCCACTCCCCGAACCCTACTGGGAAAGGTGCAGAAAGTACTAACATGCAGAAAGGACATCCCCCTCCAGCCATCCTTTCTCGCTCCAAACGCCCCCCGAGCTCTCTCACCAGACTCTGGCTCGCGGGGACTGCGCTCGCAAGTACGGTGTTCGCCTGAACCACTCCCACAGTCACTGCATTTTCCTGGCGCACGCTCGCCTGTGCCGCGCTCGTCGGTACAGAGCTCGCTGACACAAAGCTTGCCGGCACAGAGCTCGCTAGCACAAAGCTCGCCGACACAAAGCTCGTAGGCACGGAGCTCACCGGGATGGCGAACAGCACTCGCCCCTCCATGTCTTGCGCTGACCTTCCGGCGACTTCCTTTCCGGCCCTTCCCCCTGGGTCATTCTCGCCAACCGTTCCTGGGGGATGGGTCACCTGAGGTGCTGGGGTCGCAAACTCACTTCGCAGCGCCACGACCGTGAGTCTGAAAGTGTCGAGCACCTCCCTCCTAAAATCTGCGAACATCCTCGGTGTCACCACCAGCGGTGACTCGCTGAACTCCTCGCCTTGATCCTCGCTTCCTACCATATCTGCTCCTTGGAACTTTCTTGGACCGTCCATGCTCCACGCTCACCGCACCAAAATGTTGAAACCGATTTCTCGGCCTCTTGTGAAGCTCGGGGCCCTCACTGAAATGAGGGGCAGCTAGCCCTTACTGATCCCTCGAAGAAGCTAGACTGAAGACTAGGAAAATGACTAAGACCTTAGTCACAGCGAGGAGGTCCCTCCACTAACCCGGAAGATCGTTGAGCGCTTCCCCTCCCAATCAAAAGCTAAGACTCAGGCACCTTGGAGAGCTCTGGAAATGCTAGCCAAGGAAAGCCTGAGGAGAGAGAAGCTGAAGTGAAGTCCTCTCCAAAGGTGCCCTTTAGGTCTTATTTATAGGTTTTCTGATCTGGCCTGCAAATTGCAGGATTCTGCCTTTAGATTTTACTATCCGCACCCCAAATGGGTCTGCTAACAGCCAAACTCCGCTGTTTGGAGAGGCTAAAGGCAGACCACCAAGGGTAAAAGGGTAATTTGACCCTATCAACCTATGGGCAAGGAACAGCGAGACCATTACTGCCGAAGCTCTCACGGGCCTTCTCGCGAGTCCTACTCACGATGCCTCTCCTAGGTGATCGCCCTGCGAGGACCTCGCAGGCCCATTCTGGTGGTATACGCTGAGGTCCAATCTCGCGAGCCTTCCAAGAGACTGCCTCTTGACTTCGTCGAGCTCAACACACGTTTCGTTGAACGCAGGGCGCTTCGCCGATCTCAGACGAGCTCGATGAATGCAGAATGTTAAACTGTTCACTAACCGCTGAGATGGTCTGTTCGTCGACCGCTGAAACGGCCGGTTCGTCGACCGCTGAGATGCTGAGATTGAAGCAAGTCGTTAGTCGAACGCGGGAAACAATTCGTCGAACATAGAATTGAGCTCGCCGGACGCTGAGTCCCGGTCTCGCGATCCTTCCTGCGAGACCGCCTCTTGACTTTGTCGCGCACTGAGCACATTTTGCCGAACACCTCTTTACGGAACATAGGTCTTCTTCTGCCAGTGGCTTGTGAGGTATTGGTTTGCCAGCCCTCGCTTGGCCCAGTCTTTTGAAGATATCTACCGAGGTTTGGATCTCGCGACTCCTCTTGCGAGACCATCCCTTTAGCTTTAATGAGCATAGAACACTTCGTCGACTTCTGATGATTTCATCGAACAGGGGTGAGCTCGACGGCCGCAGGTGATCTCGACGAACACGGGAGAGTTTGTCGAACGCGGGACTCCTTTCGTCGAGCTCAGAAAGCTTCCTCAAACTGCCCGCGAGCATTTATCTCGCCGACCATTCTCGCTCGCCTCTCAGCGAGCCTTCCGAGAGAGACTTCTCCAAGGCCCCTCTCGCGAGCTCTTTGGCCCTATGGCCTTCCTCTCTTATTACTTCCTTCGTCCTGTTGCCTTCTTAAACCGCGTCTTCTCGCCTGGCGAATATCGGTGTTATACAGTATTAAAGAAGTGTAACCTTAATTTATAGGAATGCCCATACAAACCTATAGACCAAGGTGTCGTTCAGCAGGGCCTATCGTATAAAATGTCTCATAACCAATTTATACGATAGGGGTAGGGGTTAAAATGAAATGTTTATGCTATGTCATGCAAGGTATGCAGTTAGATGTTATATTCATACAAGTGCAACTCACACACTACGACTCTATGCGCACAGACCTTTAGTTCCCCCTTTTTGGAGCTAGCAAAACTCCAGGATACTTCTGTAGTAGCAAACCGAAGCGGTGGGTTGGGCCTCGCCCACCTCTAGGTTGGTATCTGCACTACCTAACCTAGACCTATTGTACGCCTCAACGCTAAGAACACAACAACGGAGCTCCTGCGTACTCTTATTGGCTAGTCCACGACACCTTTCTTTGGTAAAGTGCAATCCACACTTACCTAGCCAAAGTATCGACGTCTGTGCGATGACCGTCGACAATAATGACCCACCACCTTATGCACATACAATATGTCCTACTATATCCCGAGCCATAAGCTCCCTAGGCTAACCTGCCCGTCATCATAACCTTCCGAGCCAACGGTTCTCCGGACCAACTCGTCCGTACCAACAAGCATTACTGAGTCACAAGCTCACCGGACTAGCTAGTTCGCTGCTACAACCATTGAGCCTACCGCTCGTAAAACCAAACAAACTAACCTCCCGTAACCACGAGGTGTGAGTGTGTGTATTATTAAGTTTATCTTGTCGACATCTTGCTACTACAATTTATGGTTAATCTTGGACTTCCCGAGGCCTACCCTGTGAGGGGCTCGCAGAGGTACTAGGAGCTATGATGGGATGACACCCCAAAGATCCCTTTCTCAAGACACTTAATGTTATTGGTAACTACCCACAAGAATACCCTTCTTATCATTACACTTGAATTACCTAAGTATTTTATGACCCTCTTAGGGGAAAGACGATCTTCCGTCGGTCCCGAACACAATCTTACCCCTTAACATATCAGATACTCTCAACATATAGACTCCTAGTGGTGACCCCACATCTTCTCAACCAGATTAGGTACATCATCCATCCTCCATTCCCATCTAATGATCATCAGTTAATCTAACTCTACAGTTTCTACTATACACAAACCAATATGAACTACATGAGTTGTAAGAGAGTAGGTACTCCATATATTCATCCAACTGACTCAATATTATTATTGGGAGTCTATCATGATATTCTAAGACTAAATCCTGAGGGTCATATTTTTCCTTATTTAATTGTCATTTATTTTAATTTTCCCCAACTTTGACCCAGTATGAAATTGAACATGAAGTATAAAATCCTCTTATGATATGGCCTCCACAAAATTATGAAAAAAATCTATGAAGTCAAAATAACAGTAAATACATAATATCACAATTTTGCAGCAAGGGGTTGGCCTCTAATTATAACATTGAACAATTACCCTAAATTAGAATTTAATGAAGGAACAACCAAAAATACTTGTCTAAAAATTATGGGAAAATTACGAGACCTTTATACTAATCAGAAAAGTCTACTGGCCAAATTTCAGAATTTATCAAGACTATTTAATCACATAAATAAATACTCCAAATAAACTCATACTAGGGAAAATTGTGAAGCAACCTACTTATACAAAACTCCAACAATTACACAAAAATTCACAGAGCTTTATAATGCCCTAACATGTCCTTTCACCAAGTTTCACAACTTTCCAGAGAATGTTTGGCCCTCATTTATTTTTCTTAATCCTAAGACAAAATAGAGATGCCTTGTGAATGAAGTGCTTGTTAAATCATTTCAATAATTATAGAAAATTTACCAAAGATCTATAACATGATTTTAAGTAACATACCAAACTTACATCATCATCCAAGGCCATTTGAGCATGTACACTTCTCTTATTAGGAGGTTCCCTAAAATGGTTATAACCTAAATCAGAGGGGATAAGTGTTCCTAAAATTCTCATAAAATTTCCTAGGAAATATTTACACCCTATGAACTTATCTACCAAGTTTCATGACCATCCTAGGACATATGCCCCTATGTCCTTCACAAGGCTTAAAGTGCAACCCTAAGGTTAAAACTAGGGTCCTAGGGCATATCAACCCCACATCACCCCAAACTAATCATGGGGGTATCTTATGCGATCCTAAACTAGTGGCCAAAGTTTCACACCACTTGGATGAGATTTGACCACCTAAATCCATCATGTGCACTTTTGATCTAGTTTGACCTAGTTTGACCAAACTTGGGTTAACTAATTGCCCAACCAAATCAGTCCCAATTGGGCTAAAAATTTTACCAGGGTTATATGATAACCCTAAAGAGCACCCACCAATATTTGGTGGGTATTGGAGGTCATTAGACCCTATAATTAAATAATATATGAATTATTAAATTATTACCAAAAACTTTAGACAATTTTTTTCTAAAAATTCCCATCTTTGGATATGTTAAGGGTGTAGGTACAAAGAGTGTATGTTTCAATTTTCATGTCAATATCATTTCCCTATCAAAAGTTATTCAAGAAATAGTGGTTGTCCTACCTTAAGGACCAGTCCCACCAAAAGTGGCCCTACAGGGAGCTACAGTACTCTTTTTGGGATGAAACAAATTTTAAAATAAATTTCACACCAAAGGCTACAACTTTTATGTTGCCTACTTTTTCATCAGAGGGGCCTAAGTATTTTTAACAAATTAATCTAGGTACTGCAAATAGTGTGACAGAAATGCAATATTAATATAACATATACATTTGATCTTAGCACAGATCTTGGCGCAAATCCGACGGCTCCTGGTTGTCTGTTACCTCCAGCCAAGGGCTGAGATTGCCCACGCCTAGGCTGACTTCCACTCCATTTTCCCATCCACCTGAGCACCGCCTCGGCCGGCCAATGCCACCACCACCTCCGTTGAGGTGGTGGCCGACGATTATTGGTGGTTGGCCGGCCGGAGGTGGCCGGAACGGAGAGATTTGACCGGGGAAATTGGGATCAAAATGAGCCCTTTCAGGAGCTTGATTCGAGCCCAATTTGGCTCAAATCAAGCCCCAAACTAGATGAGGATCTAACACTAGGGGAGGGAGGGAGGATCAAACCCGTGTGGTGGCCTGGTATCGCGAATTCCGGCGGGTTGCCATGGCCGGAGCTTGAGCTTTTGGTGTCATGCCGATTTGCACTTGGAGAGATCAATTTCTTCAGAAATGTGGGGGGTTTCATTTCTCTCCGAATTTTGAACGTGTTAAAGGAGTCAATTGGATGAGGGGAGGATCCATGGCATCAATTGAAATTAACAACATTAATGGTGATTTTTGGCAACCTCCAAATCTCCCCGAATTCAGCCCCTTGTGGGCTGGAAAATGCTCCAAATTCCTTGTAACTTCTAGAGGAGGTGAATCCCCATCAATGGGGTGATCAATTGGCCTCCTTTTGCCATGAATGCCATTAACCCCCTTTCTCTCTCTCCACCATTTTTTGGGTTTTCTCTCTCCTGGCCGACTCCTTTGAAATTGAATGGCAATTTCAGTAATTCGCAAGCCCATTAGGTGGTGGACCACCTTAATTGAGTCTAGCCAAAGAGGATTGGGCTTGATTTGGGCAAAATAGGTCATTTTGACCTAAATTTTGGTTAAGGTTGGCTTTGGTTAAATTGGTCATTTGGGTTGACCACAATGTGTGGGTAGTGACTGATGCGCAAATCTCGCACACCGCTATAGGCGGTAGCTAGACTGCGGTACGAAACAGAAGTGTACCGATCGTTCAAGTAATATAAAATGGGAATGAATCCCCAAGTATCGATCTCAAAGGAACACAGTAAGGTGGAGTTTACTATTGAGGCAGGACTTGAGATTGAAGTCCTTTAGTCGGATGGGTGCGAAAGTGGGTGATTTGGGTTGTGGAAAATAAAGGAAAATACTACAACTACTCCTATGCAATGCCGCTATGCAATGCTTCGCTTGGCGGGATGGAGACTAGGCAGGCCTTGAGCGCGCTACTTCACAAGGGCGGATGGACGAGTAGGCAAGCGGAATCGAACTATGCAGGCCTTGAGCGCGCTGCTTCGTTAGGCGAATGGATTACACGGGCTGCTATGCCACGCTTCGCTAGGCGGATGGAAGAGTAGGCATACGGATGAGGGTCGCAAGCACCTCGTCGACAAGCACGCCACTAGCAATTGCTAGTGCGGCACACGAACGTGACGGTGGGATGGAGGATGGAATGGGGCGCACCTCAAGCAACTTAAACACCAAAGCATTTCACATAGACATGAAATAAATAAATACAAACAAGTTTAAGTGCCACTTCATCATAATATAAAGATCTAACTACATACACACATCAATAAGAGAAGAACAAGGCAAGAAATCGACCGAATCCGAAGGCTCGTCGAGGAGTCACGGTTGGAATCGCTAGGTTGTCAATCCGCGTCCAAGCTCGGTCCTCAACTACGTCCGGGGTAGAGAGAGCTGTCACGACTCTCCAATGAGCCCGTCTTCTTCATCTCACAATCCGGTAAAGGTTGCAAACTGCCCCTTGCTTGATGGTAATGGCGGCTAGATCTCCTTCGAAGGTCTAGGATGAAGGAGGAGGCCGAGTTGATCTCCGGGCTCAAGATTGGCGTGAAGAACAAGCCCGGAGCACCTCCTGAAAGTGGGCGGGGATGGACGACGAAAAGGGCGCGGAACTGGAGCTCTGGGAGCGGGGAAACATGATCGATCCGAATAGGGCAAGACCTGCCGCTTAAATAGAAATTCTGTCAGAAAATGGTCACGCACGGTCGAACGCACGACCATGCGCAGACCGTGCGTTATTAACTCGTAAAATGCGGCTTGGGGAAGACGCTGCGCCGCCCGTGCGAATTGCTCACGCACGACCAATACCGCCCGTGCATTCAAACGCACGGGTAAACTTTGAAGCTCTGAAATCAGGAAGACACAGGTCGACCGTGCGTTTTACTCACGCACGGGAGAATCCGCCCGTGCATCAAAACGCACGAGTAAACTCTGACGCTCCATTTTCTGCCCAGACACAAACGCACGACCGCAACCGACCGTGCGTCAAGGAAACGCACGACCATGCGATATGCACAGACATGAATTCTGGGGAAAACAGGACGATCAGGTCACCTGCATACAAAGCAACCCAGCTGGGAATACCTTCAGCACCAAATAAACACAAAAAATAGATTGGGGAGCACCAAGTGCTTCCCCCCAACAGCAAAGCATGCAATTGCACACCAAAACGGCCTAAGAATGCACCTAACAGGGAATAACAAATATGAATGCAAATATGTACGAAAACATGCCTAAAGTGTGGTGCAAAGACTATAAAATCGGCCCAGATGAGTCCATAACAAGGGTTAGAAAGGTGATTGGGACTCATCACACCCCCAGACTTACCTGTTTGAGCGTCCCGAGCAAACTACTCTTGGCGGACGGGAAAAACAAGGGTTAGAAAGGTGATTGTGGCTAGGTGTAATATGCGAAATCAAATAATCATGTGCATAAAGCTCTCGTAGAAGAAATTTCTACTATGCAATGTAATTTACAAATATCTAAAATTGTAAATAAGAGATTAGTTTACTCAAAAGCTGAACCAAGTGAGATCTGCCAGTCACATGTAGGGAGAATGTAGAGACGCACTCAGACGAGTATTTCGAAAAATACGGGATACGGAACTAACTCCACTGAAATCCATCGGTGTCGGGAGCCATAAGCTCGCACTTTCGCACTCTCTCTACAGCATTAGGTAAAACTACACACTAGTCAATAGGGCTTTCGGGTAAATATGTGGCTTAGGTTGCGGTAGGGTATACATTGATAAACTCGGAGGCTAACGCACCTAACACATTTGAGCAATACAATTTGTAAACCCCGGCAACAAATAAAGTTGATGTGTTCATCGCCTACACCCAATATAAGGTAATTCCTATCAAACAATTCAGAATTTCTGAATTAAAACATAAAGCTCAGATTTTTTTCTTTTGGAGCGCTAATCTTTTCAATTTTTAGCTCACTAATACTTTTTTTATTTTTTTCTTCAACTTAAGCAATCCAAATGTGTATGCATAAAACAACACAGCACAATAATCAGTTATATTATAAAGCTCGAAACACGTGCGCATACAGGTTTGTTAATCTTGGCTTAAGCGAGAGCAGTGGAGCTAAATAGAAAAGGTGGGATAGGCTCAAAATTGGTTAGCAAGGGTAAATTTCTGGTTTTTGGCTCAAAGCTCAAACTGTCCAAAGAATGGCCTACATCATGCTAATGCGTTAGAATTACCCGGTGCCTATGTTTCGAAAGTCGCTAGGGGCAAGTTCTTAGCCACCGAGAAAGATAACTCTTTCTCCTGACTCGAGAAATACGAATCTAGCGTTCAATACCAACTCACCTACACTACCGGTAGATCGGCACAGGTTCATGCTTTGAGTAAAATAAAACTCTAATTACTAGATTAGATAAGAATAAAGATTCAAAGCATGAAAATAGAAATAGCTTCTACGCAAAATTATATGCAAAACATGAGTATTCGATTAGAACACTACTGGGGTCGACATCGTACTCCAAACCACAATTCCTAGTTAACACAATTAACTTCCCGGCTCCATTCCAAAAGGAAATTTGGCACGGTAGCACTCGCAAGTAAGTGCATGCATAATGGGTGCAGTGGTGCGTGCCACGAAATTGATAAGCTGAAATAAACGGAAAGCTAAAATAATAACACTACCGGAATGCGTGAGTGCGTGCACGTGCATGGTTCTCACTCTCCCCCAGACTTACATGAAAGCATAATCTAAAATATGATTCTTTAAACACTAAACTAAGGAGAAAAGGGAGAGTGTACCCCATGCTCAGAAGTGAGCATACCAGAAGATTTGGCGTTAAATTCTGAAAATTTTGCTCCAAGAGTCCGCCACCAAAGAAATTGCCGCACACCTGCAGGCAAAAAGGCTCCAAGCAAAAAAATATATAACACTAAACTATTAACGGGTTAGCAACAAAAACTTGGGTTGTCTCCCAGCAGCGCTTTTGTTTACCGTCCTTAAGCTGGACTAAATACCTGTATTATGCAGTTTTAATAATAGTGTCTAAACATAGAAGAGAAGACCAAAATATCCTAATTATTACAAGCATGCCAAAAAGATCAACTATATGTTGATTTAAAATGGTAACTGAGAATAAAAGAAATAGGTCTGAAGACCCAGCAGTAGGAGCAGAAGGACGGATTTATCCTCCATCACCAAATCTCTTTCTTTTTCGCCTTCTTCTTCTCTTCAGACATTAGATCAGGATATGAATATCTTTTGCCTCCCTGCAGCCAATCCTTCAAGGGAAACACCATCACATCACTATATTTCTCCTGCAAGTATTAGTTTTCATCATTACCCAAAAATGGGTCAACATACTCAAAATCCTGCATGGATGGAAAAGAATAAGCATTAAAAATATCAGGAAGAGGAGATAGAGGTGGATCAGCAGTGGAGGGCATTTCAGGTTCAGCTTCCCAAAGATTTACCACTGCTGAATCCCCCTGCATGTGTTCAAGTAAAGAAGGATGGTCAGGAAACAAAATAGAAGAAAGACATAAATAATCTGTAATTATAGGAGTGATCCCGGTTTCACTTCCAGCAGGATCCAAGGATAGATCGCTATCATCATCGTAAGTATCATAGCGAGGGGAACCCAAGAACTCAAGGGCCTCAGTGGTGAGTTGGACCTCCTCGTCCCATGAGGAAGTGCAAACCTCCTCATCAGAGAGAATATCCTCCTCATCCCACTGAGGTGCACCATCGTGTTCAAAGCATTCATTCTTCCCTTCGGGGAAAACAAACTCCTCATCCCACTTTGGAGCATCCTCCAAGTCAGAAGCATCACCCCACTCCTTCACTTCGATAGGATCATAAAGAATGTGTGTAGAAAAATCTTGCAAAGAAACTGGAGGAACAAAAAGATTTGGTTCCTCCGCAAAAAGATCTGCTAACGCCTCCCCGATGGAAAGAATACTTTCCTCATCACACTCAGGTGCACCTAGGAGTTCCCATTCCTCTCCTTGTTGGCCAATAGATGAGTGATCATCATCACTAGGAGTGAAGCCATACACAGGGAGTGAGGAGTCCATGCACGAGATAGACTCAGGGATAGAGGGCACGATTACCTCCATGGGTAAGGAATGAGTGATAGGGACAATGTTGTCATGAGGGGAGGAGCAACGGTCAGGATTGAAAAGACTAGGACAGTCCTTCAATTCATGACCTTCTCCTCGACACAACACGCAAACAAGGTTCCTACACTGCCTAGCATTTAACTCCTTCATTTGGTCTATATAATAGACCATCTTGTCGTAAGTGCTAGGAGAAATATCCCATGAAGACATTTTAAACAATAAAAGCAGATATAATGAAACTGAAATTCTTTGCAAGGAAGTCTACACAAACTAATAAAACTCCTTGGATTAAACTTGCTTAAAACTCTAAAAACAGAAGAGGAAGAAATAATAACAAACACTATATAATTAAAAAGCAAACAAAAATAACAAAGCGGCTATACACAATGGAAGAACTACTATCTCTCGGCTCTCCCTCTCAAGAAAACTCACACGACTGTGTTCCCCGGCAACGGCGCCAAAAACTTGATGCGCAAATCTCGCACACCGCTATAGGCGGTAGCTAGACTGCGGCACAAAATGGCAGTGTACCGATCGTTCAAGTAATATAAAATGGGAATGAATCCCCAAGTATCGATCTCAAAGGAACACAGTAAGGTGGAGTATACTATTGAGGCAGGACTTGAGATTGAAGTCCTTTAGTCGGATGGGTGCGAAAGTGGGTGATTTGGGTTGTGGAAAATAAAGGAAAATACTACAACTACTCCTATGCAATGCCGCTATGCAATGCTTCGCTTGGCGGGATGGAGACAAGGCAGGCCTTGAGCGCGCTGCTTCATAAGGGCGGATGGACGAGTAGGCAAGAGGAATCGAACTGTGCAGGCCTTGAGCGTGCTTCTTCGTTAGGTGAATGGATTACACGGGCCGCTATGCCACGCTTCGCTAGGCGGATGGAAGAGTAGGCATACAGATGAGGGTCAAAAGCACCTCGTCGACAAGCACGCCACTAGCAATTGCTAGTGCGGCACACGAACATGACGGTGGGATGGAGGATGGAATGGGGCGCACCTCAAGCAACTTAAACACCAAAGCATTTCACATAGACATGAAATAAATAAATACAAACAAGTTTAAGTGCCACTTCATCATAATATAAAGATCTAACTACATACACACATCAATAAGAGAAGAACAAGGCAAGAAATCGACTGAATCCGAAGGCTCGTCGAGGAGTCACAGTTGGAATCGCTAGGTTGTCAATCCGCGTCCAAGCTCGGTACTCAACTACGTCCGGGGTAGAGAGAGCTGACACGACTCTCCAATGAGCCCGTCTTCTTCGTCTCACGATCCGGTAAAGGTTGCAAACTTCCCCTTGCTTGATGGTAATGGTGGCTAGATCTCCTTCGAAGCTCTAGGATGAAGGAGGAGGCCGAGTTGATCTCCGGGCTCAAGATTGACGTGAAGAACAAGCCCGGAGCACCTCCTGAAAGTGGGCGGTGATGGACGGCGAAAAGGGAGCGGAACTGGAGCTCTGGGAGCGGGGAAAAAATGATCGATCCGAATAGGGCAAGACCTGCGGCTTAAATAGAAATTCTGTCAAAAAATGGTCACGCACGGTCGAACGCACGATCGTGCGCAGACCGTGTGTTATTAACTCGTAAAATGTGGCTTGCGGAAGACGCTGCGCCGCCCGTGCGAATTGCTCACGCACGACCAATATCGCCCGTGCGTTCAAACGCACGGGTAAACTCCGAAGCTCTGAAATCAGGAAGACACAGGTCGACCGTGCATTTTACTCACGCACGGGCGAATCCGCCCATGCGTCAAAATGCACAAGTAAACTCCGACCCTCCGTTTTCTGCCCAGACACAAACGCACGACCGCAACTGACCGTGCATCAAGGAAATGCACGACCATGCGATATGCACAAACATGAATTCTGGGGAAAACAGGACGATCAGGTCACCTGCATACAAAGCAACCCAACTGGGAATACCTCCAGCACCAAATAAACACAAAAAATAGATTGGGGAGCACCAAGTGTTTGCCCCCAACAGCAAAGCGTTCAATTGCACACCAAAACGGCCTAAGAATGCACCTAATAGGGAATAACAAATATGAATGCAAATATGTACGAAAACATGCCTAAAGTGTAGTGCAAAGACTATAAAATCGGCCCAGATGAGTCCATAAAAGTGTATATAATTGGGACTCATCAGTGACCCATTGGCCTCCCTTAAGGGTTAGGAATGCCTACGTTGGGTCAATTTGGAAAGGTGAGGGTCAATTGTCCCTTAATAGGTCACTTTAACCAAAATTGGGCTAGGGTTGACTTTGGTAAAATTGGCCAAATTGGAGGTCCCATGATGGGGCTTTCTGGTCTATTGGGTCCCTAGTATCCTTAAAAGGGTAGGGGTAAAGTCAATTTGTCATGGTGGAAGCCAATTGGCCCTAATTAAGCTACTTTGACCAATTTAGGGTTAGGGTTGCTTTTGGTCAATTTGGCCTCTTTGGTTGACCCCAATGGGTCCCTGGTGCTCTAAGGGGACCCTTAATGGGTTAGGGATGTTATGGTGTGGTCAAGGAATCAAGGTGAGGCCCTAAATCCAACCCTAGGCTTGGTATCTAAAAATTGTTATTTGTAGACCACTTGAGGTTTGTCCTTCTTACCTAAGTTCACATGATCTTAAGCTCTTCCTATGGTTTTGTCATGACCTAGTCATGACAAAACCAACTTGGTGGTCTAGTTATTTGGGGGATGTTATATTGGTATCCCAGTCTCTAGTTAGAGATCTTAGGAATATGTCATTTAGCTCATAATGAGTGAAGGTCCTTTCATAGGTCCTTAACTCATTTACTATCCTGAAGAATCTTTCATAGTAATCAACTATGCATTCCAGGCTTTGCTGCCTGAAGTGTTCATATTCCTGATTGAGGAGGGATTTCCTATCATCCCTCACCTCTTCAGTCCCTTCCATGTACACTATTAGTGTATCCCACATGTCCTTGGCAGTGTCACAGTGCACCAAGTTTTCGAATGTAGAGTCATCAATTGCATTGACTATAATGTTTTGATTTCTTTTGTCCATTGTTGCCAATGCAATCTCATCCCTTGTCATTTCAGTGTATGACTTACCTACCTTCCTAGTAGGATCAATGGTGGAGGGCTTTGTGATAAGAAAGGGACCCTCCTGGACAGTGATAAAAATCATATGGTCTGATGCTTCCATGAAAAGCCTAACCCTTTGCTTCCAAATGCAAAAATGTTTCCTTTTTGCATATTGACAATTTCATTGACCCCATCCCCTTTCTAACTCCATTGGTATCCATTGGATTCAGATTTGACTACACCGATGTACGATCTGGTCAGACTGTTAAGTCCTTTTTGGCAAACCTACCTCTGATACCACTTGATAGTTTATATGTTAGTAGTCTAATTCACCTAGGGGGTGAATAGGTCTCTTTGAATTTTACTTAATTGTTGTCAGCAGTTAAAGATTAAACCCAAGCAAACACAGAAAGCACACAATTGTTTATAGTGGTTCCCCAAGATAGTGTGTCTATGTTTAGTCCACTTTCCCTCTACACCCTTCTAACAGTGTGATAGACAAAACAAACTCTTCCAATCTCAGCTCCTAGAGCTTACAACACAGATCCCTTGGGATCTCTTAGGCTTTCTCCATGCCCTACCTCAGGCTAACCAGCCCTACCACTCAGAGTGCTCTCACTCCTACAGCTCAGAGATCACCTTGACCTCCTACCTCAGGCCTATCAATAAGCCCTACTTCTCAGGCAGAATGCCCTGCTCAACAGCTTTACCAAATTCAGGATAAATAGCCCTACAACTCAGGTTTACCAACCCTACAACTCAGGCAATATGCCTTACAAGCTCAATACTTCACAATTCCTACAGTGAGTAAATGTTAAGCTTATAATAGTTGACAACAGTGGTATGATGTCTTATGTTGTTCCTGCACAGCTGGTGCTTCTTTGAAGCTTGGCTGAATGTAAACTTCAGTCCTTGCTTCTTTTTGATCCTTCTCTTCAGTAGATGAGTAAAGATCTTCTTGCTCTTCTAAATAGAAGAGCTATATTCTCTCCTTTTATCTTTTTGCTGGTTCAGTTAGCAGAAAGAGAGAGATTGAAAGCCATCAATGGAACAGTAGAAAATGGCTCCCTTCTTTTCAGCACAACTGGTGGGTTTGAAAGTGCCATAACTTATTCTTTTATACTTCATTTCTCTTCAACAGCTCTGGGAAAGGGGTCTTGACACATTGGAAGTGGATTGAATACATTATCCACCATTTTTAGCTATTTGCGCCTAAAGCAAATCCTGCTAGTGTCATCTTCCTGATTTAAATATGTCTCAGCGGTTGGGCTGAGACAGTCTTCAGTCTCAGTGGATGAGTTGTCTTTGTCTCAGTGGATCCACTGAGACAAATTGTCTTCTCAGTGGTTTTTGTCTATCTGCAGCTCAGCTGAGGCAGACCTCTTCTCGGCGGCTCCTGGCCTTGTCTCAGTGGTTCAGCTGAGACAAAGAGCTTGTCTCAGCAATTTTATCAGCAAAACCACTGAACTTATTCCAATTCTTGGAATATCTACACCCTGCATATTCCTGATGCAAAATATGGTTTATCAAATACAATATGTGCTTAACATTGTGAGTGATTCCTCTTAAAATCAAGGGAACACTGAGGGCAATATTCCCAACAAAAACTACTACTTATGCTGTCCAAATATTTTTTATTTATGTCTAAAATCAATTATATTGGCTAAAGGGTTTGGGTAAACATGAAGATAGCTTTGACTGGAGGCGATGAATTTTATCCTCTCACCCCATCTTTTAATTTTTTTATTTGTATATATTTAGGAAAATGATGAATTTTATCCTCTCATTTTCCATGACATATAATCTTTTCAAAATATTCTTCATACAAAAGGGGAAATATGTTTAGGAAATGATAGAATTTATCCTCTTATTTCCATGACATATGATCTTTTAATAATTTTTTGATAGGGGAAGGCTAAGGGTAATGGGCTAAAAAGTTGACGAGGCTAAAACAATTTTTAGATTAAAATAAAACATTTTGAGAGCAACTATAGTAAATTGAAATTTCCTAAGAATCTAAAAGTATGAGTAGAAATAATTAGAACCTAAAGGTGTTAAGCACAACTACTATAAATTTGAAAATAATTAAAATAAATTAGAAAAAGTTCTAAATAAATTACTCTAATCAAATTAAAATCACTAAATATTCCTTAAATCTAAATCATCTAAAAATTAAATTTTACTAACCATGATAAAATAAAAGACTAGCAAATTAAAATTAATAAAAATACTTATAAATAAACTCACAAATGTTTGATTTTGGAAATAACAAAAACCAAAGCAAGGGCTTACTACTTTTTTTTTTGAATTTTTCTAAGTTTTGATATATATATATATATATATATTGGAAATTTTTATTTTTATTTCAAAAATTTTAAAGATAAGGAAATACACCCCTATACTTAGTATTCAACATTGTCCCCAATGTTGAAAACTAAGTACAAAACAAAAAACAAGAACTTGAACATAATAGAAAATGAACAACAAGAGGGGAAAAGGAGCACATTCCTGATTTGGAGACGAAGAGACCACCACGAATATGTGCATACAAAAATAACAAAACATAAAACAGAGAAAACAAAAAAAGAATTTTTTTTTGGTAATTTTAAAAGTTTTATATTATTAAAAAAAAATTTAAAATATTTTTTATATCATTTAATTAGTCTTGGACTTTCCTAGGTCTACCTGATGAAGGGCTCGCAAGATACTAGGTGTTGTGATGTGATGACACCCCAATGCTCCCTTTCCAAGAAATAAATTATAACATAATTTTTTTTAATTTTTTTTAATGGAAAAGGAGGATAAAGGAAAAGAAAGATAAAATTAATAGTGTTTCCCCTTATCAAAATATCGACAAAAATTCTCCATCAACAGCGCCAAAAACTAGATACATAAAAATTAGATATTTTTATAAATGGATTCGACAAGCGTACATATCGTTCATAGCATAGGATATGAAAGACACATCAAGGTCGTATAAATCCACGGGTCTGCCGAGTACTTTTACTTCAAAAAAATAAACTAATATTTTATCGAATAGAACTTTAAAGAGAAATTTATAATTAAAAAAAATAAAATGAAGACAAGAAGTCTAGACTTGATTAAAGCGAACTTCGAATGAAATTAGAAAAGATAAATTCTACTCCGATCCTTGACCATGGAGATTCCCTAATTACAAACATACCTATCTCAAGGAATACATGCAGATAAAATTAGGAATATCAAATGAATTCTCACTCTGTAATCAATAACCTAAAACTTGCTTTACGAGATGAATCCCACTATAGGATTTGATTCCTATTCAGAAGATATACGTCATCCTCTCTCGAGATTTGCGTGCAACTCTTTTTATTCATGAGCGATCCATTTGTACGCTCGAGCCTCATGACTAGCTAGAATGCGAAAACAACTATCAAAATTCACAACTGATTATATTAACTCGATACGTTATGATTCAAGAATAAATCGAAGGAGGAAGAGAGAGATAATAACGAAGAAGATAATATGTCATTCAAAGCTTGCTATTTTCAAGATCTAAATATTAATCTAAATAACATGAAAATAAGAAGGTGAAAGCAATGACAAAGAGATATTGAATAAAGGAAAATTAAATTATCATTTCTTAAAAAGGGAATAAAAGAAATTAGAGCAATACATGAAATGAAATCTAAGACTACATTGCATAAATTGAAAGTGCATGAAATAGAAATCTAAGCTAGAAAATAAATATGAAAATACAAAAAAAAAGAAAAAAGCATTTCTGCCCTGAAAGGGAGTAGATGGAAGGGGTTTCAGTCCAAGATGGGCAGAAAAAGGATGTTCTTGGAATCTGCAGGTGCTGGAATTAAATAGGCTGAAATTTTGTGTTACACGCCCTTGGTCACGCACATGACCAAGGGCGTGTACCTGATGTGTACAAAATGGATGTGGAGGAAGGGTGATCTGGAGTAATTGTAGGCGTTACAAGGCGTGTCATGCCCTAGGTCACGCCCATGACCAACGCGTGTAATAATTAAACTGCAATTGGCGGGAAATTTTGGAGGGATGGAGGCGTGATCTGGCGGCAGAGAAGTTACACAGGTGTGACATTAAAAGTCACGGGCATGTACATGGCTGGGTCAGGGGCGTGACTACTGGATGTGCAGCGGGATCGGCTGGAGGTTACATGGGCTTGACAATTGAAAGTTACAGGAGTGACTTGACCAACACGGACGTGTACTGAGTGATTCATCTGGATAAGCTGGAATTTGACTAGTCATGGCCATGTCACCTTACACGACCTCGGTCATGGGCCTGACCGAGGGCATGACTTGCATTTCATATTTTTGGCTTTAGAACACGGCAGTGAGCTGGAACAAGTCTTTATGTTGACACGTCGCTGGTCACGGGCATGACTAAGGGCGTGTACTTGCAATTTTTGTCAAAAGCTCAAGAAATCCTGAAAAACATAAAAAGCCTTAAGTTAGTAAACAATTATAAAATAAATGATTATTTAAGTAAAATAAACATATTATTTACAAATTTATATTAATATTAAAATAAATACTATACTAAAAGTGGGTCAAAATACTACTTATCAATTTTTCACACTTAAACAAGAGGGGTGAGCTTTGCAAAAACAAATATATTTTTGTTGCTAAAAAGTAAATTTTCATTTCCCAAATATTTTCTACTTTTCCTCATTTTTGTTTCCAAATATGTTTTTTTCTTCTTCTTCCATCATTTTTCTCACTTAAAAAGTGGCATCCTTATTTTGTAGCAAAAAGATATAACAATTGTTCTCCACTATTTTCACAAAATGAAACACACTATCAATAAAATCAAAGCTCAAAAAAAAAAATTAAGTGTGCAACATGTGTAGGCTATTTGGCTTTGGTGAAAGATAAGTGGAGCTATAAAAAGGAATGGAAAAAGGCACAACGTGGCTGACAATGAAAAATATTTTAGGTGTGGTATGCAAAGGCTCAAACTAAATCAACAAGAATGCCTAGATCATTTTCATGCTTCTAAGTCTACTAAAAGTAAAGTTTTGAAAAATTCCATAGATGTAAGTTTTAAAATAGGAAATAAAGATAATTTGCTCTTCATGAAAATGACTATAACAAGTGTCTAGACCATTTTGCATCTACTACACTTAACCATAATCAACATTTAAAAAGATTTTTTATAAAGAAAATAAAGGATGATAAGTTTTACAAAAGTGCAAAAAAATCAAGAGATTTTTCAAAAATAGCATACTACCCTAATTAGGAACACTGTACTGTTAACATTGTACTCGCTAAGCATACTTAAAATGAAAATTAATCTAATTCATTCTAACTAAACAAGTAGACATAAGATTTAAAACAACAAAATGCAAAGTTATGGGGTACTAAAGATTTGACAAAAAATAACTTAACATGGTTTTTTTTTCAAAAGTTTTTTTATCTTTTTTTTTTATTTTGACTTTTCAAAATAAACAATATATACAAAAGCTAGAAAAAAGAAAGGAAACATATTTTTAGGATTTGGGGTTTATAAATTTTTTGAAATTTTCTAATTTTCTAAATTCTGATTTTTCTAAATTCAAGAAAGACCCCTCTTACTTAAATTTAAACATTGTCCCCAATGTTTGGAACAAAGTATGATTAAAGGTAGAAAAAATGCAAGTAAAAGATAAAAGTGCAAAAGTAAAAGCTAAGGATGAAGGAGGGAAAAGGAATCTTCCCTACTAGCAAAGTCGGGGAGGCCGTAACAAAAT
Organism: Dactylorhiza incarnata; assembly: GCA_033032865.1. NCBI lineage: Eukaryota > Viridiplantae > Streptophyta > Magnoliopsida > Asparagales > Orchidaceae > Dactylorhiza > Dactylorhiza incarnata. The sequence continues at coordinate 1,864,746 of JAWHQI010000255.1, read as the reverse complement.
CCTGCCATATTTGTTAATGCAAAAAGAAAAAAACAAGCAGAAATAAATAAAGTTAACTATGGGGTGCCTCCCAAAAGTGCTTTGTGTAAGGTCGCGCAGCTTGACCCATTTGGCGCTTAAGTTATAGGTGGAAGGATAATTGATTCACTCTTCTTGTTTGAGATTTCTCCTAGAAGATATAATTTAAGTCTGTGCATGTTTACTTTGAAGGAGCCTTTTTCTAGGTGGGAAATGAGAACTGTCCCATATGACCAAACCACTTTTATGATAAAGGGATTGGACCATCGAGAAATCAATTTTCCCGAAAAAGGCAAAGACGAGTGTTATAAAGGAGGGTGAGATCGCCCAGCGATAAAGTTTTAGGAAATATTATATTTCTATTGTGGTAGAACTTTGTTCACTCCTAATATAACTTATTACTCTCATAGGCATTTGCGCACCACTCATCGTGTTAGTTTAATTGAAACTTACGGTGCTCAGCTAATAAGGTAGAATCAAGGTTTAAGAATTTAAGTGCCCAGAATTTGCGGTGCACTAACTCGATTGAAAGGTGGCAAGGCTTGACATAAACCAATCGATACGGTGTACAACCGATGGCGGTCTTGTACGCCATTCGATAGGCCCATAATGTTGGGAAAAACACCCTTGTGATTTATCTTATAAATTATCTACAAGTGTTTTCATTATCTAGGATGTGTTATCCATGTTGTATAGAAAGAGCAATTAACTCACTAGATGTCCTAGGATATCGCACTCACACTAGTATCAAGACCAATTCAAATTATGCATAAAATTCAGTTAGTTAAACTTGCGTCGAATAGAAGTTGATGTAACTTCGACTAAAAGTTGAAGCAACTTCGAATACAAGTAGAAGTAACTCAGACTGAAGTCAAAGTATAGTTGAAGTCGATGCAACGTCGAGTTATATTCAACGCAGAAGACAGAGCTTGTCAAAGCAATATCAAAAGTCGACGCAACTTCAACTTGAATTCGATGCGGAAGATGAAGTTCAAAGTGCAAATTTTCAGCTAGATGGATATGTCGATAAGTATTCGATGCAACGTTGACATCTGAGTTTATTCAATGGTGAGAAGGAATTCGAAGCATCTTCAATTAGAACTCAGAGGTACGTCGGTTAGAAGGAAAAAGAATTCGACGCTACGTCGAATACACAAAGAAATAGAACATTTTTTGCTGTCCTTTTCTGATACTTTTTCAGAAGGTATCCAAGGATGAAATTCAAATTCTAACGGTTCGTTTATTGCCAAGAATGGAATGAAGTACTCCAGAGAGATAACAAATACATTCTTGGAAGTTATTCAAATTCAGATTGGCGTGTTGTGAAGAAATGGAAATAAATATTTATTATCCAATTGACCCTCCTTCTAAGTACAGAACAAAAGAGGAAACAAACAGAAACACTATTCGATAGAGAATAAGAATACAGAGGAAGAAAGACAACAAAACTAATCTATCTATTCAGTCTTCTTCTTCCTCAAGCTCTCTCTTTCTCTCTCTCAGAAAGAACAAGTAGAATATTTATGTACAGGAAAAATGCAAAGGATCTGCTTCTTCTTCTTCTTCACTTATAGCAGGAAGCCATCAAGAGTACAAAAAGATCATCAGGATCACAAGCTCATAACCATTGTATTCATTTCTACCTCAAGCAAGGGTTCATTAATAATAGATCCTGAAGAACACCAACATAAGAAACATCTTTACTTTCTCTTCTTCTTCTTCTTTCTTCTTCTTCTTTTCTCCCTTCTTATTCTTCAACTATGAAAAGATTCCTAAGAATTTCTCTCCAAAGGATTCAATGGTTCTAAGAGTCTCCTTATCAAAAGACTCAGTAGTTGGTTCTAAGAGTCTCCTTATCAAAAGACTCAGTTAGTGGTTCTAAGATTCTCCTTATCAAAAGACTTAGTGGGTGGTTCTGAGAGTCTCCTTATCAAAAGACTCAGGCACTAGATAGTGCATTCCTTCCAAGGTGGTAGAAGAGTGGATTACCCATATTTTGGGGAACCACTATAAAACTTGTCTCTTCTGTGTTGTGCTTTTCTGTGTTGTCCCCTTTACTATGTCTATAATTTGTGTTTAATTTATTCAGTGTTGGTTTCTCTGATTACGTAGTCATTAGAAGTTTTTATTATTGTGTGCATATTTAGAGTAAAAGTTTTAAATCTCTATTCACAACCTCTAGAGAATACTCAGAGGTTACACTGTGCACTTTAAATTGGTATCATAACTAGGTAGATCCTAAAAAGGCTAACACCTTGATCAATAGATCTCCTCGCTCATATTTCAATTTTAAAACTATTTTCAGAAAAATGAGTTCTAAGGACTATGTATCAACAAGACTACCAATGTGTTATCTTAATAAGTTTACACTTTGGAAGGCTAGAATTAAACTTTATATGAAATCTATTGATGGAGAAAATTTTAAAGTTATTATCTCAGGTTCCCTAGTCCCACTCAGAAAAGATGCCAGTGGGACAGTGACACAAGAAGTTGTCCCTAGAGCAGAGTGTACTGAGGCTGAACTGAAGGTGAAGGCATGTGATGCCAAAGCCATGAACATTCTGGTATCAACTATGTCTGATGACATATTCCAGAAGGTTGCTGATTGTAACTTAGTAAAAGAGATCTGGGAATCCATTTCTAGATTGGTTGAGGGCAGCTCTGATGAAAGAAAGGAGAGGAAGTCCCTTCTCATATCCCAATATGAGAACATTTAGAAGAAGGCTACAGAAAGTGTGGCTAAGATGCATGATAGATTCAACACCATTATCAATGAGCTAAAGGGACTAGACAAGGAAATCTCTTTGACAGAAATAAATGTTAAGCTCCTCATGTGCTTCCCAAGCACTTGGGACCGAAGGATCTGTGGTATCAGAGAGTCCAGATGTCATTGAGAAATATCCCCAGATGCCCTACTAGGCAAGCTCAAGTTCTGTGTGCTCCTACTAAAGGGCAGGGATGAGACAGAATCTAAGGAGAAAATTTCAACTCCTAAGGAAAGGACAATTGCTCTAAAGGCTGATGAAGGAGAGCCATCAACTTCTGAGGATGAGATGTTCAATCTCTTGGCCAGAAGATTCAAAAGATGGGTCAATAGACTCCAGAAGGAAGGAGAGGAGTTCAAGCAAACCAATGTTTGACAGAACTCCAAAGCAGGAAATATCTTCTTTTCATGTATAAATCCAGGGCATATAGCCCCTGAATGTCCCGAGGAATAGAGGAACAAAAGCAGCAGCAAGAAGGAGCACAAGAAGAAATCCTTCTGGAAGAAGGACAAGAAAAAGTGAAAAGGTTTCATTGTTGAAACCAGGAGTGAATCAAAATCTGAGTCAAGTTCCTCTTCATCTGTTAATGATGAAGAGACTGCAGCTAAAGAAGCATGTTTAATGGCTTTGGAAGATTCTAGTGAAGAAAATTAGGTAACAATATTTCATGAATTTGATTTCTCTTCAGAAGATTTTAAAGACTGTTTTAAAGATTTTTGTCAAGATTATATTAATAGTCAAATAGAACTTAACACACTTAGAGATGAACTAGAAGACCTTAGGAAAGATAATTTGTATTCTGTCAACTATGAATTAAGAAATCAGATGTATAGAAAAGAAATAGAGATAGATAGACTAACTACTAAAACTCTAACTTAAAAGAAGAGCTCACAAAGGTAAAATCCTTTGAATATTTACTCAATTGGAGGAGTCAAAAGCTAAAGACATTTCACAAAATCTCTCAATGAGATTTAAGCATGTTGGTCTGGGAGCAGATCCATCCACAAGCACAATACTCCATAGCAAACCTGCCTGGGAAAATCCTATAGTGTTTATTAGACCCAGTGAAAAACAAACTAATAACAACCTAGAATCTTGAAAAGAATTAAATACCAACCATAATAAAATGATTGTGTTCAATAGGGTACATTCAGCTGATCAAACATGAATTCTAGGTAAACACCACTTAGAAAATCCAATCAAAAACTATAAAATTCTTAATAAAAGGAATCATGCATTGAATAGAACTCGCTGCAGTTTTAAAGATGCGTCAAATGCAACTCAATAGAGGTTTGCATATTCGTCGACATTAACTTGAAGCAAGTATGAGGGTGCGACGAATTCTACTCGACGTAACCAATATTCTGCATCGATGCAACTATTGACGCAACTATGCAAACACGTCAAATTCCACTCGACGCAACTCTAAAGATGCGTCGATTTCTTCTCGATGCAAGTTCCCAGTAAATAATTTTCAAACATCTAGACCCCCCTCTCTTATTTCTACTTACAATTTTAGATGTTTATGCTTTTCTAAATTTGGGCATAAAACCAAACATTGTTGGTATAATAAACCAACACTTCTTCACCTTAAGGGGTATACTAAAAGACCAAATTATTCTTTCATGACTCTATATGATGATAGAAGAAAGATACCCCAACAAGTAAGGGTCTATACTAATGTTTAGTTTCATGTGCATAGAGGAGACTGTTCTACCACAAACCAGCAGTGGTATCTAGACAGTGGATGCTCCATGCATATGACTGGAGCAAAAGAATTGCTGGAAAACTACAAGGCCAAGGAAGGCCCTAAGGTATTCTTTGGGAATTCCCACTCTTGTCAGACCAAAGGATATGGTGTTCTCAGGATTGGGGAAATCTCCTTCTCTAAGGTAGCATATGTTGAAAGTCTTCAACATAATCTAATTAGTATTATTTAATTATGTGATGGTGAATGCAAAGTTATATTTACTAATTCCTTATGTCATATAGTTAGCTTTGTAACTAATCAAATCGTATTGATTGGACTTAGAAAGGGTAAGGTCTATGCTGTAGATTTTGAATATGCTAAGTTAGAAGTTTGCTTGTTTAACTCTCACCTAGAAAACCAAGAATTGTGGCATAGGATACTTGGTCATCTGAATTTTAAGATAATAGCTAAGCTATCTAAGCTTAACCTAGTATGAGGCTTACCAATTAATAAGTGTATGAAAGACTATCCTTGTAGAGCCTGCCAACTAGGAAAGCAAACCAAGTCATCATTCAAGCCAATTGATTCCTATATAATCGTATATCTGTTGCACATGGATCTATTTGGTCCTATCTCCACTGAAATCTTAGCAGGCTGTTGGGGAAATGATTTATCTTAACCCCTAGAAATGAGTAGAAAATGAGTTCTCAGAGTGAAAAATTAGTGTAAGCAAATATGCGTCGAATAGTAATCGACGCAACGTCGAAGTGTAGTCGACGCATCTCTCATACTGAGTCGAAGTAACTCTAAACAGAATTCGACGTAACCAAAGTAGACGTAACACTGATGTTGTGTCCAGCGTTCCTTCATTTGACCCGTAGCGCCTTTCCGTTGATATAAAGATCAAGTTGCGCCTTCACCAACAGTCCGAGCTTTTGGTGCAGTTGGTTGCGCCGGGTCCTCTCAATTGGTATCAAAGCAGGTTGCGGGTTCGAGACCGGGGGGGGGGGGGGGGGGGGGGCGCTGATAATTCCTGAAATTCTCTCTACCTGTGTGGGTCCCGGCGGGTCAGGCGGCCGCAGCCATGTGTCAAGCCACCTCTGAGCCATGTGGTGCGCCACCTCTGAGCCATGTGGAGCACCTCTGAGCTTGCGGGTCGTGCTGGACGCTAGGGGGGGGGGGATTGTTGTGTCCAGCGTTCCTTCACTTGACCCATAGCGCCTTTCCATTGATATAAAGATCAAGTTGCGCCTTCACCAACAGTCCAGGCTTTTGGTGCAGTTGGTTGCGCCGGGTCCTCTCAACTGATTTCTAGTCGACACACCCAGTAAAGTCGACGCACCTCAGTCGACGCTCCTTCCATATTTTCTTCTCGACGTCTAGCCAGGTTGAAATCGACGCTTTCGTCGAATAGTAATCGACGCACGTCGATTTTTGTGACAGATTCAAAAACACGCCAGATCTCTTTCCTTCTTTGTGTAGATCTGAATTTTATGGAATTATATTATTCTTTTCTAGCTGTTCTGAATCAGTCTTTCCGTCTAAATGATTCTTGGCTAATTTGATTAAGATTATTATGGACATTATTTGAAAATAGAATGATCTCTTTCCTTCTACAGATATAATGATTATGGAAACTTTTCTTTCTTACTATTTCTCTGACTGCTAATTGATTATTCTCCTATAGCAATATTTTTGAATAAACAAAGTTATAAATACAGAAGGAGGTCAGCAAAGAATAACAAGAAGTGATCCACTCCATCCATTTGAAAAAGAGGAAAAGCTCCTAAGAGAAAAGTGAGAAAGCTGAGAAAAGTGAAAGTGTGCTGCAGCAAAGAACAAGCCTTCTTCTTCTCCTCCTTCTGAAGCCATACTGCTGCAATTTCTGAAAGCTCTCACTGAAAGAGAAAAGGGCTTACAATCTCCTTATCACTATAGAAGAGATATTTCATTCACTATACTTGTGCTTCTAATCTTCTTGCTAGGAAGAAGATTCTTTCTTGCTTCAATTATTTTCCATCTACGTCTTCTTCTTATTCTTATTCAAACTTCAATTGTGTAAAAGAGTTTTAAGAATCTCTCTTCAAAAAATTTAGTTGTAGTGGTTCTAAGAGTCTCCTTATCAAAAGACTCAAACTGGTTCTAAGAGTCTCCTTAACAAAAGACTCAGTGCAAGATAGTGAATTCCTACCAAGGGGGTAGAAGAGTGGACTACCCAAAGTTTAGGGAACCACTATATTTCTTTGTGTTGTGCTGTGATTTTCTTTTTGCCATTTCTTTCTTTATTTGCTTAATTCTTGTTGGTGTGTGGGAAGCTTAAATCTGTGAATATTACACATATATATATTTGTTAACTTTGCACAAAATTATTTTAAATCTCTATTCACCCCCCCTCTAGAGAATTCTAGTGAGGTTAACTGTGCACTTTCAGTTGGTATTAGAGCGAGGTTGATAAAAAAGGGGTAACTCCTTGATCAAAAAGATCCTACCTCATATATATATATTTCTAAAAACTTTTTTATGGCACAAATCAAAGATTATGCTTCCACCAGACCACCAATTTGCAACCCTGAAAAGTTTGCACTTTGGAAAACAAGAATTAAAATTTATTTAAACTCTATTGATGGAGAACTATTTGATGTTATTATGATAGGTCCTCCCAAGCCATTCAAGAAGGATTCAAGTGGAGAGGTCACACAAACACTTGCTCCAAGGGCTAAATGGACAAATGAAGAAAAGAAAGCCCAAGCATGTGATGCCAAGGCTATGAATATATTAGTTTCAACCCTCTCAGATGAAATCTTCCAAAAGATTGCTGAATGTGGGTCAGATAAGGAAATATGGGAAGCTCTCACTAAAATGGTAGAAGGGAGTGCTGATGAGAGAAAGGATAAAAAGGCATTACTCATCTCTCAATATGAAAACTTCCAGAAGAAAGATAGTGAAAGTGTTGTTGACATGTATGCCAGATTCAGCCTCATAATAAATGAGTTAAGAACACTTGAGAAGGACATATCTCTCACTGAGATAAATGACAAATTGCTGACTTGCTTCCCTAGCTCTTGGGACTCAAGAATCTGGCCAATTAGAGACTACATAAGCCAAAAAGAAATCTCAACAGATGTCCCGTTGGGTAAATTAAGATCTTATGAACAATTGTTGAAAACAAGATCTGAGAAAGAAGAGAAAGAAAAGACTCCTTCACTCTCAAAGGAAAAGAGTATTGCCTTAAAGGCTACTGCAGGTGAACCCTCTATAAGTGATGAGGAGCTGATCAGTCTACTGGCCAGAAGACTCAAGAAGTGGATCAAAACAGAAGGATCTAGAAGGAGAGATTCAAAAACCAGGTATGACAAAACTCCTACTAAGGAAATTATATGTTACTCTTGCAGGAAACCTGGACACATTGCACTTGAATGTCCTAAAGAGATCAGCAATAAGAAAGATCTAAAAAGAACAGATCTAAAGAAGAAGAAGAAAGAGAAAGGATTCATTGCTCAATCATGGAGTGATTCAGAATCTGAAGGAAGTACCTCATCTGAAAATGATCAAGAAGAGGCTAAGCAAGAGAAAACTTGTTTGATGGCTACTGAGAAGCCTGAAGATAAATCTCTGGTAAATATATCTGATGATATAGATTTTTCTTCTACTGATTTCAAAAATAATTTCGAAGAATTTTGTTTAGATCAAGTCAAATCTGAGAAAGAAATAAAAAGACTAAGAAATGAATTGAACAATCTCAAACAAATGGATACATAATATAAAAACTATGAGCTCAGTCAAGAACTCTCTAGATCAGAGGAGCAACTAGATAAAATCAATACTGAAAATCAAACACTGAGAAATGAGCTAGCAAAGGCAAAAGCCTTTGAAGATTCTCTAAATGGCAGAAGTCAAAAGCTCAATAATATCTCTGAAAATCTCACTGATAGATTTAGACAACTAGAGTTTAATACTTATTTAGAACCCAGACTTCAATCATCCAGCAAATCTATTTGGAGACATCCTATCCACTTCACTAGGAAGAATAATCTAATAGGAGAAAATTCATAAGAAAATCCAAATACAACTACTGTTTTTAATAAAAATAATTTCACTATATATGAAGGAATCCTAGGTAAATATCCTCAGAAAAGAAATAAATTTGCGTCGAGTTATTATCAACGTGCATCGAGTTCTACTCGACGCAACTTAAATGATGCATCGATTTCTAATCAATGCATACACCAAAGTGCGTCAACTTCCACTCGACGCAACTATAAACATACGTCGATTTCCTATCGACGCAACCAATCTGACAGGAATTTCTCCTTTTCCAAAAAGTCTTCTCAATCCATTTCCTTTTATTATGAATACTATTTCTGCAATATTACCAAAGACTGTTGGTATGATAAGCCAACACTTCTAAAGAAGAAAGGGTACTCTGAAAGACCCAGCTATTCTTTCATTGAACCTTTCACTGTTGAAAGGAAGGGACCCCAGCTTAGCTGGGTCCAAACTAATGTTTAAATCTTATGTGCAGGTGTATCACATCTTCAGGCTGGTGTGGTACTTGGACAGTGGATGCTCCATTCACATGACATGGTACAAAAATCTATTAACCAACTTTGAGGATAGACTTGGACCACCATTGACTTTTGAGACTCTAGCTGTGGGCAAACCAGGGGCTTTGGAGATTTCAAAGAAGGGAAAGTAACCTTTAAGAATGTGGCAGTAGTCAAAGGACTAAAACACAATCTGATAAGTATAAGTCAGATATGTGACAGTGGTAAGTATGAGGTAAAATTTACCAAACTAGTTTGCCATGTTATTGATGTCATGACTGGTGCCATTGTACTCAATGGAATAAGAAAAGGGAAAGTATATATAGTAGACTTTAGCTCCACACACACAGAGATTTGTTTGTTCAACAACATTATTGATAAAAGTGAATTATGGCATAGGAGGCTGGGCCATTTAAACTATAAAACCATTAGTGAATTAGCAAAGAATAACCTAGTTAGAGGCCTACCAAAGGGTAGGTACTCTAAGGATTCTCCATGTAGACCTTGCCAACTAGGAAAACAGACCAAATCATCCTTCAAACAAATTGGTAAGGATGACTCACCTAAGATTCTCTACTTATTGCACATGGATCTCTTTGGTCCTATATCCACTCAGAGCTTAGGTGGAAAGTCTTATACCCTAGTCATTGTGGATGACTATTCTAGATATAGCTGGGTATTCTTTCTAAGAGCTAAGTTTGAAACCCACAAGATTCTCTCAAGATTCATAAGACAGATTCAATCTGAATTCAATACTCGTGTTTCCATTATCAGAAGTGGTCATGGGACTGAATTTGAAAATCAGTTAATCTGTAGTTTCTGTGAGGATGAAGGTATCAAACAAAGCTTCTCAGCACCTAGAACTCCTCAACAAAATGGAGTTGCTGAAAGAAAGAATAGAACCTTAATTGAATCAGGAAGGACCTTGCTTGCAGAATCAGGATTACCAAAAACCTTCTGGGCTGAAGCAGTCAACACTGCAAACTATGTTCTGAATAGAAGCCTCATACACAAAACTAAGTTAAAAACTCCATATGAGCTTCTGAAGGGAAAAACACCCACTGTTAGATACTTTAAGACATTTGGATGTACTTGCTTTATACTAAACAATGGGAAAGATCATCTTGCCAAGTTTGACAAGAAGTCTGATGATGGGATATTTCTGGGGTACTCATCATCTAGTAAAGCTTATAGGTGCTATAACAGGAGAACTCTCAGAATTGAAGAATCCATACATATTATATTTGATGAAACTAACATGATTTTTAATGGGGAGGAAACTTCCACCAATCCTATTCCAAAGGAAAACAGCTGCACAGAGCTCAGCTTGAACAACTGACTCTAGAGAACACAGACACTAGTAAAGAAAACCAGCTACACGAACCAAGTGAGGAATCTGAACAGGAACATGAAGAAGATTCAGAAAAGAGCAATCAAAACCAACTCCCACGAGAGAACATGGCTCAAGAAGAACAGGTGGGAAATGATTCTATTATTAATAAGGAAGAAGAACCTCTAACAAATCCAAGCAGGATAGGAATCAATATGAAAAATCATCCACAATCCCAAGTAATTGGAGACCCCAATACTGGAGTAAGAACAAGACACCAAGTCTCAAGTGGAATGATGCTCCAATGCTTCTTATCACAAGTTGAACCAAAGAAGTTTGAAGAAGCAAATTGTGATCCTCACTGGATTATAGCTATGCAGGAAGAACTAAACCAATTTGAGAAAAACAAAGTATGGAACTTAGTTGAGAGACCAAGAAACTATCCAGTTATTGGTACAAAGTGGGTATATAGAAACAAACTAGATTCCACTGGAGTAATCATCAGGAACAAGGCAAGACTTATAGCACAAGGATACAGACAAGAAGAAGGAATAGACTACAACCAAAACATTGCTCCAGTAGCCAGATTGGAAGCAATCAGACTTTTTCTTGCCTATGCAGCTTTCATGAAGATGAAAGTCTACCAGATGGATGTCAAGAGTGCTTTTCTGAATGGTGACCTTCAAGAAGAGGTGTATGTAGAGAAACCACCAGGTTTTATCAATCCCTCCTCTCCTAACTGTGTTTATAGACTTAACAAAGCACTTTATGGCCTTAAGCAAGCACCTAGAGCTTGGTATGACACTCTCTCCAACTTTCTTATAGAAAACTCTTTTGAAAGAGGAAAAGTAGATAAAACACTTTTTACTAGAACCCACGAGAATCAACTCCTTCTTGTTCAAATATATGTAGATGACATCATCTTTGGCTCAACTCATCCCAAACTCTGTAAAAGATTTGCTAATCTAATGCAATCTAAATTTGAAATGAGTAGTATGGGAGAACTCTCTTATTTCTTAGGGCTACAAGTAAAACAAAGCAGTGAGGGGATCTTTATCTCACAATCTAAATACACTACAGAATTAATCAAAAAGTTTAGCATGGAATCAGCTTCTACCATGAAAACACCTATGGCAACTAATGCCATTATAGAAAAGGATGATAAGGGAAAATCAGTAGATCAAAAGACATATAGGGCAATCATAGGATCCCTTCTCTATCTAACAGCTAGCAGACCTGACATTATGTTTGCCACCTGCATATGTGCTCGATTTCAGGTTGATCCAAAAGAATCACATCTCTCCTCTGTAAAAAGGATTCTTAGATACCTAAAGGGAACACCTGAACTAGGTCTATGGTAGAAACCAACTTTGAATTGACAGGTTTCTCAGATGCTGACTATGCTGGTTGTAGGGTTGATAGAAAAAGCACATCTGGCACTTGCCAATTCCTATATGACAGACTGATATCATGGTTCAGTAAGAAACAAACTTCAGTCTCAACCTCAACAGCTGAAGCTGAATATATAGCTTGTGGAAGCTGTTGTTCACAAATCCTATGGATGCAAAATCAGCTTCTTGACTATAAATTGGAAGTCAATAACTCTAAAATATATTGTGATAGTTCTAGTGCTATATCCATAGCATCCAACCCAGTCCTTCATAGTAGAACCAAACATATAAAGATCAGACATCACTTTCATAGAGACAATGTAGAAAAAGGCAGGATATCCTTAGAATATATTCCTACAGACAGTCAAAGAGCAGACATTTTTACCAAACCCTTGGATGAGACTAAGCGTACTTACTTCATTAACACCTTAGGAATGCTTGATGGAAGCTTGTAAACACCATTGTTCGGCAAATCTAAAAGAGGTCAACAAAATTAAGAAAGCACTTGAAGATACGTTGATTACCTATCGATGCACCGTCGAGAATAACTCAACACTGGCATTGATTTCTTACAGGCAAAGATACGTCGATCCTTTCTCGACAGACCGTCGACTTCATGATAAAACTGGAAACAAATCTTTCCTTCTTCTTTTGACGATTGGATTACCTAATATACCTCGATTTCTGTTTCCTTTTCGACGGCTCACCTTGTTTAAATAATACCTCATATTTCATAACTCCTACTCTCCCAAACCGCCAAAAACTTCGTCTTCTACCTTTCTCCCTGCATCAATGGCACCGACTCCTGCTCAATCTGCCATCATCAAAGCGATGAATGATGCCCTGGAAAAACTTGTGAATGAATTTTAGTCACGACTGATCAATTTCTCCAACGAGTGTGCCTCCATGCTAGCCTCTTGTGAAGCCAAACTGACCGACATCTCTGCATCTCTTCCTGAGCTTCATATTCTTCTTCAAGAACAAAATCTGTCGCCAAAAGGGTTTATATCCTTTCTGCAGGATATAAACCAGGGGGAGAGTTGCTCCAGAAACCCCTCCAATCAGGTTCTCTATTACTCTTAAGCTCAAGGTTAATTCTTCTCCATTCTCTAAATATTAAACCAACTCCATTTCTTACTATAGGCACAAATCTTCTCCCCTCACTCTGATTACACCTTCAAGGAGAAAAACCCCTTTGGTATATCCTCATCTTACCATACAGAAGGAGACCATGATGTGGATTCAGCATTCAAAGCATATGCCCCATATGTTCAGGGGGAGATTGCTGTAGTAAAAACTACAGAAGTCCAGGGGGAGGAAGAAGCTGCTACATCTGATGACTGGAAAGGGCAAGTATGGATTGATGCACCCCTTTGTATGGAAGAAAATCAGTATCACTCTCCTGGCTTCTCTACCAGGCACATCAAACTTAGGACAACCCTACTTGAGGATGTTCCTCCAGAAGAAATTAAAGGAGAAAAACATTCTTCAGCAGAGACTACCCTACCTAAGGACATTCTACCTCCTGTTGTAGAACAAACTCCTCCTCCTCAAAAGTTCCTTCTCCACCTTATCTTCCTAAAGAGAAAACTCCACCTCCTCTACTACCTTTACCTCCACCATCAACAAAACTTACTTCTACGAAGCAGTTTAAAGCACCTACTCAAATCTTACCTAGGCAAAGTCCAAGAGGACAAATGGAAAGAAAAGATGTCATCCCTCACTGGCAAAAATATTCCAAAGAAGAAAGGAAAGAATATGCAAAGGAAAAGCAATACAGAAAAGCTTGTGAGGAGATAAAGAGGTTTGAAAAGATTCCTAATATCTCTCCTGACAGTACTGTAAAGGAGTATAATGACCCTGAAATGGAAAAGTGGAATAATGAAATAAGGGAAAGAGACCTGTATGAATTTGAAGCAGCTATGAAAGAAACAGTGGAAAAGAGGAATGCTTGGATAGAAAATATCAAGAAGGGAATGACCAAAGAACAGATTCTTGTTGAAGCATCCACCAAAATTCCAAGGAAATTGTTTGATGTTGAAGCATATCAAAAGAAAAATCCTCAAGCAGGGCTTATCCTAGATAAAGGACAAAAGCACAAAAGGGGTGTAGGGTGTTTAGAAGATGTCTACATTCCCTATAAGAAGCCTAAAAAACCAGAAGGACTAGACAAATTGCTTGATTCACCCTGGAAAGGGAAAGAAAAGATGTCTGAGAAATAGGAACCAGAAAAGAAAAGGAAATATAGCCCAAGGTTGACAACAAGGGACCATCTGAGCCCACACCTACACAAAAGAGAGAGAGAAACCTCAAGACATTACAATAGAAATGATTTATGAAAAGGCAGCAATTATCATTAGCAAGGGTTATTCCATAAATGGCACTCTCCCTGATGCTGAAAAGAGCTTGGCAAAACTGCACACAATTATCAGAAATGTTTAGGAGCATCCTGATAGAGCCAGGCCCTACATTTTTGAAGCTGTTGAACAATTATCTAAGAAACTCTACTCTGCCTTTGTTAATTTCATGTATAATAAGAAGTTCTTGGTTTAAACCCTGTGAAAGATACTTACTTATTTATATAATTTCTTTTTCTCTTCTGATAAGTGCTTGACAAACTTCTTTAATATATCAAGGTATTCCTTGGACAAAAAGTAAAATTTCTCTCTGATCAGGGTTAAGACAAATAGGGGGAGATTGTTGGGGAAATGATTTATCTTAACCCCTAGAATTGAGTAGAAAATGAGTTCTCAGAGTGAAAAATTAGTTTAAGCAAATATGCGTCGAATAGTAATTGACGCAACGTCGAAGTGTAGTCGACGCATCTCTCATACTGAGTCGAAGTAACTCTAAACAGAATTCGACGTAACCAAAGTCGACATAACACTGATTTCTATTCGACGCACCCAGTAAAGTCGACGCACCTCAGTCGACGCTCCTTCCATATTTTCTTCTCAACGTCTAGCCAGACTGAAATCGACGATTACGTCGAATAGTAATCGATGCACGTCGATTTCTGTGACATATTCAAAAACACGCCAGTTCTCTTTCCTTCTTTCTGTAGATCTGAATTTTAGGGAATTATATTATTCTTTTCTAGCCGTTCTGAATCAGTCTTTCCGTCTAAATTATTCTTGGCTAATTTGATTAATATTATTATGGACATTATTTGAAAATAGAATGATCTCTTTCCTTCTACAGATATAATGATTATGGAAACTTTTCTTTCTTACTATTTCTCTGACTACTAATTGATTATTCTCCTATAGCAATATTTTTGAATAAACAAAGCTATAAATACAGAAGGAGGTCGGCAAAGAATAACAAGAAGTGATCCACTCCATCCATTTGAAAAAGTGGAAAAGCTCCCAAGAGAAAAGTGAGAAAGCAGAGAAAAGTGAAAGTGTGCTGCAGCAAAGAACAATCCTTCTTCTTCTCCTCCTTCTGAAGCCATACTGCTGCAATTTCTGAAAGCTCTCACTGAAAGAGAAAAGGGCTTACAATCTCCTTCTCACTATAGAAGAGAGATTTCATTCACTATACTTGTGCTTCTAATCTTCTTGCTAGGAAGAAGATTCTTTCTTGCTTCAATTATTTTCCATCTACGTCTTCTTCTTATACTTATTCAAACTTCAATTGTGTAAAAGAGTTTTAAGAATCTCTCTTCAAAAAACTTAGTTGTAGTGGTTCTAAGAGTCTCCTTATCAAAAGACTCAGGCTGGTTCTAAGAGTCTCCTTAACAAAAGACTCAGTGCAAGATAGTGAATTCCAACCAAGGGGGTAGAAGAGTGGATACCCAAAGTTTGGGGAACCACTATATTTCTTTGTGTTGTGCTGTGATTTTCTTTTTGCTATTTCTTTCTTTATTTGCTTAATTCTTGTTGGTGTGTGGGAAGCTTAAATCTGTGAATATCACACATATATATATATATATTTGTTAACTTTGCACAAAATATTTTTAAATCTCTATTCACCCCCCCCCCCCCCCCCCCCCCCCCTCTAGAGAATTCTAGTGAGGTTAACTGTGCACTTTCACAGGCAAGTCCTATACATTAGTCATTGTAGAAGACTTAAATTCAGTTGAGTGTTCTTTCTAAGAGCTAAGTCAGACACCATCAAGATCCTCTTAAGATTCATTAGACAGATTCAATCTGAATTCAATACTCAGGTTCCTATGTTCAGAAATGATCATGGTACTGAGTTTGAAAATCAGTTAATTTGTAGATTCTGTGAGGATGAGGGAATACAACAAAGCTTTTTAGCTCCTAATACCCCCCAACAAAATGGGGTGGCTGAAAGGAAAAATAGAACCATAATTGAATCAGGAAGGGCTTTATTGGCTGAATCCAATTTTCCAAAGTCCTTTTGGGCTGAGGCCATTGTTGATGCTAAAAATGAACCCCCACGATTAATGTTAGGAAATGAGGAGAAAAGGAGGTTGCGAGTTGTTGGTTACAACTTATTTAAAGGGTATAGATCACTAAGACCGCTGACAGCAGTCGAAACCAGACTTCGCCCGTCACGGCGAATGCCACTCTTGTGATGGGATTTTCCTTTTACTTAAGTAAATCGGTTACAACGAGTTACATGGAAAGTATGCTAGAAGTCGCCCGGGTAATAAGTCGCAAAGCACCGAACTTAAGATCGCAGCCTTTACAAGCATGCTCCTAGATACGAGTTCTTGTCCCTTGCGAATGCCACCCTCCACCCTATTTATAGGCTCGGGGGCCTGCCCAAATGGGCAGGGATAAAATAACCGCCTGCCTGGATAGATGAGAATCGAGCAGGGGGTGATGGGATTTTAGCAGGAGAAATAAATGGGAATCTGTGTGGCCTGGTGGCTTGAATATTGGGCTATGCTGAGCTTGAATTGGAACAAATCATGACTTGAAAGAGAGGCAGCCCATGCGGTCTGTGATCTCAAACCGTGATTTGCTTTCTGGACTTGAGCCCTGATTGCTATCAGTCCCTGATGGCGTTCTGGGCTAACTAGACCGCCCGGCTTATTCCTGATGAGTCCGGAGACCTATATACAAACAACCAAGGATGGAACTAGACGGCTAGGCTTGACAAGTTGTCCGGTCTGTTGAGAGTCATTACTTTAATAACGGTCTTCTGGGTAAACATGATCCCCGTACATTTTCAAAATTTGAGGAAATTTTGGAAATGTGAGTTCTAGCCATACACCGCGCTCACCTTGCTCTGGCAGCTATAAATGCCCTAAATGCTTTATATTTTGTATAATTTTATCACAGTCACGGGACGCTACTCGCCACTGGCGATTAGCCTTTTTCGAGTCGACGGTCATTTGGTCAGAATGGATGTTCTTATGTCTAAAATCATATACCGCTAGGAGAAAGAGTCCGACCAGCCAAAGAAGAAGAAAATACGTCGGTCTTAGAAGACTGACCGCACTGCTGTTAAAACTAATACAGGGAAAGTGGCTATCCCGAATACTTTTGCGACTGACGAGACTGCTACTAAACTCGCTGCGTGTTGTCCCAACCCTTCTCAGGTCGTACTGTCTACTCCATCAGAGAAAGCAACTTCTAGTACCGTCCCTTTAAAAACCGCAGGGGGTACTCCCTTTGATATTATATACTCATGCTATGGAGAGCCCCTTCTTAAAGTAGATGACAAGGAGGAAGAGATCGTGGATTCCCCAAAGACGGGCGAACCAAATGTTTCTGAGTCGGCGGTAGATGTAGACGGTAATACTGTTCAATCACAATAAGCCGAATTGTCTTCGGCTAAGAAAAGAAGGAGGGCTGAAGCGATGGTGGACAGGGTGATAAGAAAGGCCAAAAAACTGAAGGCCCGGAACAGATATATTTCTAAGAGATCTTGTGCGGCTAGTTTTCAACATAAACCACACGAGAAAGGAGTTGCTGAGGGTCTTACTACTCCTCCTAACAGGCCGAATGAACCTCCATCTAATTCTGCCGCTTGTGTAACATTAAGTGAAATCTTCAAGGATATGGAAACTCACAAGAAGCAAGATCGGCTTCTGGATATCCGAACATCTTTGAAAAAAGCTGAGCCTGATAATGTGGTTAGATCTGAGAAAGCCGCTCCAAACCCAGAGATCTCTAAAGAGACTGGGTTGTGGAAGATAAAGGAGAAAGTAGAGGAATTAAGACGATCTTTACACGAGCCTAAATCACCAAACCCCCTGGCCAAAGGTAAACAAGGTGCGGTCTTTCATTATGCTCGTTTCTTTAAAATGCGGCCATGGAAAAGACAAACCAATTTGATTTTGACCCTGCCATCGAAATTTTTCTTATTCACGGCTCAAACTTATATTGTCAAACGGAAACAAAATGAAAGACTTTGGAGAGAACATCGTCGAAAGATGGACCCTGAACAATCAAGGCGACCTGTATTTCAAGGCCTTAGTTTTGTTGAGGCAGTCAACGGGAGAGAAAGTATTGATATTAGCGGTCTTGATTCTGTGATATTTCCTTTGTGATGATTCATTCACTTCTTATTGTATTAACCACATCTTTTCTATTGTAGATGGATCAAAGCTGCCTATGAAGACGGTAGACCTGACCGCTAGTCTTCCTCAACTACCTCCACCAGCACAAGGCTTTTCATTAAATATAGATGCTGTAGAAGAAGCACAGGACGACCCCAAGGATTCGCTTGTTATATTATAGGAGAAGTGGAGAACCTTGATGAAACCAACAGAATGAGGATGCTTGAATGGATTAATGCGATGGAAAACCAAGCGGAGGTCATGCAGGTTAAAGTGCAGGACTTGCGGCTTGCATTGGATGCTGAGAGAAAGGAAAGGCTGGAAAGGGAGAAGGCATTGCAGGACCAAATTGACATTCTGGTCACCATGATCGACAGGGAGAGGAAAGCAAGCCAGAAGTTTGAAGATGACTATAGATATTATCGAGGGAAATACTTACATTTGACTCAGGAAGTTGGTGGGAATTAGCAACCTATTAATGTAAGCAATGAGAGACCATGTACATAAAGTTACCTGGCCACAAGGGAGACTTCAAATCACCTTGTGGTCAGGGAAGACGAACAGGTCGCAATTCCTGGAGAGACCACCGTGAAGTCGTCTTTACACATTATCCCCGCAGTTCGGATAGAGCGTAATGCAGAGCAGCTTCACAGCACCATCAACAATCTTCACCAAAATGTGAGTCAAATGTATGTACTTCTCTTACAAATCGGCGACCAGTTCGCGCGCCTTCATCGTGAGGATCCTCCTTCTGATCACCACCTTTAGGCAATTTATATTTGATATGTTGTATTATTATTTGTTTAATCCTCCGGACAATCTTCAAATACTTTAAGCTTGCCCAGCTATGTTTCATATTTGATGATAATTCTGAATTGTTCTGTAACTCGGGCAGTTAGAATTGTACACTTGCGATTTCTGCCATAGAATTCTTTTGAAAATACATGTTTCTGCCGGCGTGGTTAGATTGGCTAGCCGCGATTTTATTTGGCTATGTGCAGATCATGGGATTCTATAAATAGTAGATATTCCAGAGATTTTTCTCTCAACGATACTCAAGATGTAGGCTAAGAGCAAGTTCATGCACCTGATAAAGTTTCAGCAATCCGGACAGATGCGTCTTCAGCATTCCACTCGGCAGATAAAAAAGAATGTTACCTCACTCTGACCGAGTTAAACGATTTTAATAGTAAACATATGACGGGAAGCCACCTGCTCGTGTGACTTCCTCTTCGTGATGAACTAATTAACTCTTCTAATCCCTCCCAGATCGTAATCCCTATAGAACATTTTGACAATGGCTTCAAATTTCCGGTGCTTCTAGAAGTCATTGCGATCTTTGACCATTATGGAGTTGTTCCCAGACAACTTCCACCGAATTTCATAGCTGCGATATATAGTTTAATTTCTTACTTGCAGTCTGAAGGAGTTTGCTTCTCTATTAGTTTGTTCAGAAGATTCCTCTCCGTGCAGTCTATCCCAGATGTCAGGACAAAAATATTCAGAGGGCACTTATATTTCGGATGAGGGGATTGAAGATGGTGAACCTGTCGAATAAAATTCCGAACTGGTCAGAAAGATATTTGATCTTTGAAGGCCAACTTGGATCGCTGTAAGTTAACATGCAAATTCGAGAAGATGAGGCCTTCCAACAATTCGACGTTGAAGGAGTTGAGCAGGAAATTTATAAATTCAGCAAGGATGAGTGACTTGGTGTAAATTATTACATCTCGCTGCTCTCTGAGTTAGAAAATACCCAGTCTGAGCAGCAAGCTTACAATAACTTGTTTCCTCTGACTGCGTGGTTTGTGTAATAGCTTCGTTCTTACTTTGCAACTGCCATAATAGTTCCAAAGAATAATCTGCTGAGTTCGGGCGGTCTAATTTTGACTCAAAGAGAGAGAAGGCAGAAGTGAAATAGACCGCAAATATCTAAAGGGGGATTCAGATTCTTCTGATGAGTTCACCCCCCTTAACTTTTGCGGCAATCTGAGAGACCTACAAGGCCGCCCGACCTTGCGATTGCATCCTGAGGGTGAATACGTCCAGGTTTCTACTATGCTTCCCTATCGAGGAAATGAAAAATAAGCCTCCATGTGATAGCTGTCGATAACGCTCTTTATGGTCGGCAAAATTTGAAAAAGCTCAAAGAAGTTCCTGAGGAAGAATTGTCGCAGCTAGCCGTGCAGGTTAGCGTGAGGAGTTTTATAATGAAACATTTTATAGTAATATCCTATAAAAGGTTAATTGCAGCTCACATTGATTTGGAGAAAAAATATGCTGACCTGGCACGAGAGAATACGCGACTAAAGGAAGTAGAGTCAGTAAGTTATCACCATGTATGAACATCCAAAACATTCAATACGTGCAGTCTAACCTTTATTTCTTTGGCAGAAAGCAAACAACATAGACAACCTGATTTTCCAAGATGTGGTTTTTCCCCATGTCGCTAAAGGGATTGATGGGGGCACTTCACCGTCTAAGAGATCTTGGAGGTTTGGCACCGGGTTTTGGTAAATACAATTTCTCTGATATCTATTCGTCCCTGAAAAGAAACTAGACTCCATTAACCGCAAAGCCAAAGTCAAGAGTAAGGTTGGCAAAGAGGATCCATAGGAAGAGGAAGATGAAGAAGAAGAAGAAGATGCGGCTTCTGAAGCCAGTGATGCTGAAGATGAAACCGGACGAGTTGAATGCGGAGAGGTAGAGAGTTCGAACAACTCCAGTAGTGGATCGACAAGTTCTTCGTCGAGTAGTGGGACTTACTCACCGTCTGATGTCGATGTTGAGGGTGGCGGATACTCAAACTCTCCAGCTGCCAAGAGACTCAAGTCGAAATACTAGTTGATTTTGTGTTCATGTTTTAATTTATTTTCCATACCCGACGTCTTAAATATAGCCGGTCAGTTTGAACAGATGTAAAAATATTTTTGAGACTTTCAAAGGAAATAATAATTACCTGTTCTGATGTGTATCTTCACAATTTTTACTTACTTGTTGATATTCATATGTTGTCCTCTATCTTTGCATTGTTCTTTTTAAACCACAAATCTTTTTTTTTAAGTCGCCAGAGAGAGTAATGTCATAAGTCCAGATAATAATTATGAAGTCGCACGGTCAACATTCAGTCCGGGCGACTAACAGTTCAAGTTACGACTATGCAAGAATTCAAAATGAATAATTATCTTGATGCCATGAAATATCACCGGGGCGGTTTATTTTAGCTCCGAAATAGATTTTAATTCTGCAAGGATGAATCACGAACAGTTCCAAAGAATGATTAAGCAATTCTTCAATTTTGTAATCAACTTGTTGCAAATGACTTGAATCCAACAATTATTGTCATTGAGATAGCCAGACCAGCTCGCAATTACTATAACTTGAATGGTCTAAGTCGATCGAATAATACTGCCATCAACGACAATTTTAGTCAGAAATAATGGTTTTCCATAAGAGAGAAAACCTTGACACGATTGTTCGAGTAGAAAACACCGCTTTGCAGTTTCCTGTAATAACCTATTTTTTGGCTTTAAAGCCAAATATACTTTATATGTCTGGCTTGCATATTATATTGCCGCCATTTCCAACCGGTGATAACTTTATTCAAGTCGGCCGGCTTAATATGCTAAACCGCCTGATCTTTAAGAAAAAGCTACAAATCTTAAGTGACCAAGTGGGCAGGTGCGCGTATACCGCAAGCATTGCATTCCTCAAATGGACACTAAAGTTGTAAGAGGGAATGAACTACCTGTAAAGAAAAAAATCATTATAGACTCAAGTAACCAAGTGGGCAGGTGCGCGTATATAGCAAGCATTGCTTTCCTCAAGTGGTCACAGAAGATGTAAATAATCTGAATGAATCAACTGCTATCTTGCCTAGGGATACACACTAAGTTGATCAATTGGACAAGTGTGCGTACATAGCAAACATTGCTTTTATCAGAGAGATCAACTCAGTTGTGGGTACCCTGTAGGCACCGCTTAAGAGTACCTAAGAGTATTCGATGGTCACAGATTAGGATGATCAGTTGGGCAGGTGTGCATATATAGCAAACATTGCTTTCCTTGGAAAGATCATCAAAGATGTAACTATATCCATTTCTAGGCACGGTAATGTTAACAGTCACCTGGAACTCCCTTGATGCAGAGGTGTGTTAGATACCGGCCAGGATCCGACATTCTGAAGACCAGCGCACAGGAATTAGCAAGCTTCGACTACACGTTTGCGAAAACTCCCCGCTATACGTGGTCCTCGTGGTATTATGCTAATGACTATAATTTGCGGGGGTTCAAGCAGAACTCGACGATGTCTCCATGGTTTAGTGAAAAATAAAGAGAGGACTAAATTACCAGACAAGGATAGAAGTGTCAGTATGGAGCTCATTATTTATTATCAAAATGCAAATAAGCGAGGAGAGAGAGAGATAACATTTTAAGGATAGAATCGTTTCAAATCGTCACCACTCCAGGTATGTGAAATATTTTCTTCATCATAAGTCTGAAGGCGATAAGCTCCATTTTTTAGCACTTCTTTGATGATGAATGGACCTGCCCAGTTGGGATTCAATTTTCCAATGGTACCTGTTCTGGCTGTAGCATCCAGCTTTTTAGTTCCATATCTAGCAATTCTCCTTTTCTCTTCCTCCTGACTGAAAGTTGCCTCATCTTGGAGCTCTTCAATTAAATACAAACTATATCCATCCTTCGCCTCCTTATTTTGCAAGCATAACTCTGGGACTGGCCACTTCAAACTCTATTAGAACGAGGGCCTACGATCCATGAGATAGTTTGAATGGCATTTCCCCTGTGGCCAGAGTTGTAGTCTGAAGAGCCCAAAGGATAGAAAGGAGTTGTTCTGCCCATTTTCCTTTATGATTCAAAAACCTCTTCTTCAAAAGATATATGATTTGTTTATTCGCAGCCTCTACCTATCCATTACACCTGGGATGATGTACTGAGGAGAATCGTAGCTCAATCCCAATCTGATCATAGAAATTGATCTTTTCTGGATTGTTAAACTGAGGACCATTATCGGTAACAATAGCCAACGGAATTTCATGCCGACAGACAATTTCACCCCAGATGAAATTTTTGACAATCTGCGTGGTGGTTTTGGACAATGCCTTTGCATCAATCCATTTGCTGAAATAATCAATCATGACGATTATAAAGTTGCACTGACCACTAGTAATCAGGAAGGATTCGATGAGGTCCATTCGGCAAACAGCAAATGGACAAGGCCTTGCTATTGATCTGAGCATGTAAGCTGGTCGGAGTTGAAGAGGAGCAAACTCTTGACATTGAATGCATCGCTTGGCGAATGCTTCAGCATCTTTCCTCATTGTTGGCCAGAAATACCCTTGTCTTAGGATTCTCTTCTCTAAATTGATTGCCCCTAAATGACTTCCACATTTTCCTGAATGGACTTCATGAAGTATTATGGGAACTTCCTCTTTGAAGACACACCTTGTTAGAGGGGAGATGAAGGTTTTTCTGTACAAAACACCCGCCACTAGATAATAGTAGGATACTTTCCTTCTGAACCTCTTTTTGTCTTTTATTGATGGATGAAACTCCCCTTTAGATAAATACAGCTCGAAAGGATCTTTCCAGGAGGAATGCTGATCAATCTGCATTAATTCCCCTCCTTCTGTTGCTGGATGGAAGAGTTCTGAGGTTATTCCCCTTGACGGAAGTCCAAACTTTGATAGTTCATCTGTCTCATCATTTTGTTCCCTTGGGATATGTTCAATGGTGAAGGTTTTAAATCTTCCAATCTCTTTTTAGCCAATAACAGATATTTTCTTAGCATTGGCTCCCTTGTCTCAAAGTTTCCCAACACTTGTGAAGCCATCACAAGTGAGTCCATTTTGATATGTACATGTTCTATGCCCATCTCTTTTTCAAATCTTAGACCGGGCAAGAGTGCTTCATAATCTGCATGGTTGTTTGTAACTGGAAAGAAGAACTTGATAACTTGTTCTAATCTAATAACATTTGGATTAATTAAGACTATTCCTGCTCCTGCAGAGTTTATGCTTGAGGCCTTATCTAAATAATTGATCCAGACTAAAGGAGATCTTTCTACTTGCTCAGAATTAGTTTCTGTTATATCTATCAGGAAATCTGCTAGCACATGTGCGTTGATTAATGTCCTGGGGATATATAATATTTCGAACTCGCTTAGCTCTATTGCCTAATTGGCCAAGCTTGCTGAATGATCTGACTTCTCTAATACATTTCTTAAAGGATGATCAGAAACCATTTGAATAAGATGGGCCTGAAAATAAGGATGAAGTCTGCGAGATGACATCACTAAGGCTAGAGCTAGCTTATCTAAGACTGAGTATCTAGTCTCCGCACTTTTAAGGATATGACTGACGCAGTAAATAGGGAACTATTTTTCTTCTCTTCCCGGAGGAAGATGGAGCTTACCGCATCCAGACCAACTCCTAAATATAAGAATAGTGTTTCTCCCTCACCGGGACTTTGGAGTAAGGGGGTTGACGTTGACTATTTTTTCAACCCCTCAAAAGCATCGTTACACTCCTCATTCCATTAGAATTTGGATCCCCCCGGAGTGTTTTAAAGAATGGAGCACTCTTATCTCCTGCTCTAGAGATGAACCGGCTCAAACCTGCCAATCTTCCTCTAAGCTGTTGAACCTCTTTCGAGCTGCGAGGAGGTGTCATATCAAGAATAGGTTTCACCTTGTCTAGATTCAGAGCGAGGCCTTCTGGAGTGAGGAGATGCCCAAAAAACTTCCCCTTATTCGCTCCAAAAATGCATTTCAACAGCATTAATTTTAATCTGAACCTTCATAGAGAAGCGAATGCCTCCACAAGAACTTTCAGATGCGCTGAAAAGGTTTTGCTTTTAAGAGGAGATCATCAACAAAGACTTTGAGATTCCTCCCCTTTTATTGTGTAAAGACTCTATCTTCATTCTATGGTATGTGGCGCCCGCATTTTTGAGGCCAAAAGGCATCACAAGGTAGCAATAACATCTGTCATTCGTAATGAAAGACGTATGAGGGATGTCGGGTTTATGCATTCTGATCTGGTGATAACCATAGAATGCATTAAAAAAGCTCATAAAAGAATATCCAACGGTGGAATCGACTAAAACATCTATCTGAGGCAATGGGCAGCATCCTTTAGGACACGCTTTATTATGTTTCGTGAAGTCCACACACATTCGCCACTTCCCCCTAATTTTTTCACCATCATAACATTCGACATCCAGGTGGGGTACTGAATTTCAGAAATAAATTTCGCTTTAAGAAGCTTTGCGATTTCTTCTTAAATTGGAACTTCCAGCTTGGTTGCTACCTCCCTCTTCTTCTATTGAATCGGCTTGAAGTCGGGAGAGATGTTGAGATGGTGGCAATGTTAAAATTTCGGAGTAGGATCGTAGACAATGTAGTGGAAGACTTCAATCACTCTCAAAGAAATTAACTAGTGACAATGAAGGACAAGAAAATATTTATTCAAATTTACTATCTTTTTACAATGCGTTGCATACATGGCGAGACATGATTTATAAGAGAAAACTAGATCAGAAGACAAGGCAACATAACAAGTTTCTAGCGGCTAGAAGATCTGACACCGCACAGACCGCTCAAACTCAGCAAAGCTGCACAGCACCCCTGAGATCGTATGAACAAAATAGGTCACTGACCTGAACTCTGCCAGACCGCCAGTCATAGACCGCATAACCTGCTTTTTATTAAATTACTGAAAACAACACCCTATTGGCACTTCTTCATCGCCAGACCGCACGGTCACTAGATCGCAGAAGTAACCCGCGAATAGAAGAAGAAGAACTGCTCACTACTGCAAGACCGCAACTCAAGACCGCCTGACCACTAAAGGTCGCCTGATCAACTAAGTCCACTGCAAAGCACATCAAGAACTACAAATAGCAGAATGCCCAGACGAGACCGCTGGCGTGCTGGTTATTCAAAGCTGGAAAGATAGAAAGAAAGCTGACGAAGACTGTTGGCTGCCTAACCTGCAAACACAATAAACCGATCAATAACTTCAGACCGCGCGACCTCAAAAGTGATACCGGCACAATCTATCCAAATTTTAGTTCTTACAGTTCTTGCGTACAAATGGCTGGCCCTGCACCCCTATTTATAGGCAAACAAACAGATGTCATCACCTCCCACGAGGGATATAGAAACCTCCTTTATTAGGACGCACAGTCATTAGAACCAAATTGCGCAGTCTCTATAAGACCTTTTTTACTTAAGCAACTGTCCAACTAAGACAGTTCGCTAAAGTTAAACTGGTAGACTTCATGTTGGATCGTTAGGCGCCCTTAGAGGGGGGTGAATAAGGGTTTTAAAAACTTAAATTATATTTTGAAATACTTGCTTATAATAAGAAATCAAAATAGTGATTTTGTTTAAAGATCTAAATTGTCTTATAATAAAGGAGAGGATAATAAACAATTTAGAGAAATGAAGAACAAATCAATTGTATTACACAAAGAGAGACGTGATTATTATTAATAAAATTGATTACAAAATTTTGATTTCAATGACGCTAGAAATCAAAGCGAAATATGAAAGACTCTTTTTTTTCTATACTGACACGTATCCCCACGAACCGGTTGGCTTTAGACGATCCTTCCCAAGATACGACCTCAAGCCGCTCTAGGCAACCCTTCCCCAGATATGGCCTCGAGCACCCCCTAGACCTACACCCGAGACCTAGTCGCCAACACGATGCGAATTTCTACCCTAAGTCCTACCCAGACCTAGTCGCCGAAACGAGGCGAATTTACTACACGATTTAAAAGAAAAGATGTAAAATAAAAAGACAATAATATAAAACTCCCTATATGGATCTCTTGGAGAAGTGGAGGAAGGGCCGCAGAGTATGATCGTAGTCGATGCGTTCTTTCTTCACGATGATGATGCGTGTTGAAATCTTCTCCACGGATCTCCTTAAGCCTTTATGGATTTGTGGGAGTATCTCTCTAAACCTTCCTCTCTATGTTGTGTCACGAAGCTCTAGAATTTTGGATCTGAAGAGATTGAAGAAGACGGAGCCAAGGGGTCCTTTTTATAGCCTTAGCGCTAGCGCCTGCGCTAGCGCTACCGCCAGCGCTATCCCATTTTAGGACATATTCTGCGCGTCAGGATCTTCAATCCGAGGAAACATTTCTCTCTTGCCTTCTGTGCTCCGCGCTATCGCCTGGGCTATCGGCTACCGCCAGGTGCTATCTCCTTCTATATGTGCTCCCGGAATTGCGCTTATCATCGCTAGCGCCAGGCGCTAGGTGCTACCGCCGACGCTAGTGGGAGTGTTGGATTTGATGGCTCAAACTTGGGGGCAACCTTCTTATGTAATCCTTGAGTCGTATGGACTTTATTTTCCTGCACACTTAAACACACAAGATCAAATACACATAGTATTTGTTATTCTCAAACCTAGGAGATGCGGAAGACCATGTTCCAACAAACTCCCTCTTTTGATAATAACAAATCCATTAATGATAAATCAGAGCATTAATATATGAGCGTGATGAAACTTACTTGTGTGTGTGAGAGTGATGACTTAGGATAATTATTGATTTTAGCATTTAGAATTGCTCCCCCTAAATACATGCTCCCCCTAAGTGAATGCTCCCCTAATATGTAAGCTATCATCTTAATTAAGCATGTTAGTTTTCATTTGGATAGCGGATCTTATTTATCATGTTAGTTCTCCCCCTTTTGTTATTAGCAAAAGAGGGTAAGGAAGCAAAACACAGAAAAGTTTTGATTTAGAAGATAAAGGCATGATCGAGCTTTTTAGAGAGAATGAAATGATAAGGAGTTTTAGAGTAATTTTTATAGAGATAGATCAGAGTTTTTAGCTTAAAGATGTAATGATTTCCAAATAACCAATCTACCCAGACAATATATCTACACCCTAGCCCCGTACTCAGTGACGGATGGGCATGAGGAGCTGCAAACATGTCGTAGGTTGGGTTGTTAGTCCCAAATGCAAACACTAGACAAAACTCAACCTAGCACTCTTTCCCCCAGTGCCTCGCAAGGCCCCACTGTAACCCTCCCCGGTTAAGGACAAGACATGGCTAGAGATAAAGGTTATCTAATGTCTACAACCCTACGCCCTCGCTATGGTGAGATATGAAGTCATGGATAATAATTATTGGAAACATTTAAGCATTTTAAATTTAATGACATAGCCTATGGATTTATATTTTTATTTGAATTTATGAAAACAATCACATAGCTATTTTGAAATCCATTAATGAATCAGAGTTTTTAGCGTAATAATATTTTCATAGAAATAAATTAGAGTTTTATAGCAAAAAAAATTCATGTTAAAAGCAACCAATATAAAGTTTACCAAGCAAGTCTACCACTTGTTGCAAGAAAGGAATTTGAAGATTCTAGTGATGATGCACACAAAATAAAAAACTTTGAATAAGCATGAAAGTGCAAGGTAAAACAATTATATGGTTATGATGCGGAAGACTTATCGAAATACAAGAAACATCTTATTGTAATCAATGATGATCCATAAAAAGATATATGAGTTAAATTTCATAAAGAAGATGTTTTTGTAAATCATTGTTCAATTAAAATCTTTAAGTTTAACAATAATGTAACCAAGCATGAAATAATGTTATCAAAAAGAGATTACTACAATGTTATTTTAATTCACAATTTCAAAACATACCAAACATTGTAGAAAGCATGCTAGGTTATCTAGTGCATTTCATAAAGAAAGAGTAGTATAGAATTTGCATTAGGATACAATACTCATGAGAAGAAGTGTTATGGAAGATAATGATGTGCACATAAGTGTATTTTTGAGTAGAGTAAACAAAAGTTTTAATCAAAAATACAAGAAATATGTAAAGTAAGAGCACAATAAAACACAAATAATTTTACTTCCACACACTTCAATGCACAAACAAAATGTACAACTACCAAGGTGCTTTGCACACACAATGCTCATTAAGACTTATCAGGGTGCAAAGTAGTGCTTGGGGGATCACATATTTTATTTTATTTTAATGTTGAGACTAGTGATCTGGTGTACTTAAGAGTAAGTGGTTTTTATTTTGAAAGAAAGATATGGTTTGCACAAGATACTTTAGTATTCTTTCCAAGGTGCTCAACCTCACAACGCTTATTAAGACTTATTAGGAGGTTCAAGTAGTGCTTGGTGGAGTTATCTTTGTCACTATATTTTATGATTTTTGTTTTGTACAAAGTTCTTCGAATACACTTGTTTTGCAAACCAATATAATTTATGAAAACATAACCACTTTTCTTAACTTTTAAAAGTGCAAATAAAGGTAGTGTAGGTAATATACTTGTGCAATTTTAATTCATTGTACTATTACAAAACATACACAAGCATTCTTAGATTAAACACATATGTAGACAGTGCCAAAGTGAGTGAATAAATATCATTATCAAGTATAAAACATTTACTCATACTTAGAGGCATGCTAAGCTTGGTTCTACACAACTTTTACAATATAAATGATGCACATATTAATAGATATATCAAAGCATGATGAAAACAATGTTCAAAGTAGTTTGAAAAGATAAATTGCAACATTATAGAAATTCTAAATGATGGGTTAAATCATGCTTGATTTTCAATGAAGTCCATACAGTTTTTTTTTTGATATTTTTAATATCTTATATTTTTGTATTTGATTTTTGCATAACAAAAATAGACTTTAAACAAATGACAAAGAACAAAAAGGCAAAACATATTTTTTGTAATTTGGCTTTTGTATTTTTGTATTTGATTTTTCAAAAATGAAATATAATCATAAGTACAAAAATAAATAGTACATAAAGATTAATATATTTTTAAGAATTTTTCAAAATTTTAAAAATACAGAAAAATGAATAAGTGCACTAGCGTCGGCGTTAGCGCTAGCGCGGGAAACAGCACACGATTTTTTATGATTTTGAAACTTTTAATTGTTGATCTTGATTAAGTGTCCCAATAGTAGTTTCATGCTGAAATTTCAGAATTTTAGGAGATGTTTTAGATGCTTAAAAATTACAAAATTGCGTTTGCGAATGTGTTTAAACTCGAAAGATCTAGGACACCTAACTTAAGTCGTAATACTCAAAATTTTGCATAACTAAGTAGTACATACAATGGAGAATAAATTTAGGTATCTTATATAATTTTGTTTTTTAAAAAAATCAGAAAGGTGCGATATCGCCTGCGCTAGCGATAGCGCTGGCGCTATCAATCCTTTAGTTAAATCCCCTTTACTTTTTCATTTCGGCCATTTCCATTGAAACTCTCCCGAAAAACCCTAGAAGACGACCCAGCCCACGCATAGATCTGAGATAAAACTTCATCTTTTCTTATGATTTTTGTTTTAAACCTTGATTTTGAAGTTAGAGATGAAGATATTTGAGGCTTTTAGGTGGTTTTAGAAACTAGATCTACAATGCTTGATTCTTTTATTTTTGAAGAGAGGAACTAGAACAAATCTTTTTTATTTTTATGATTCTTGTTCTAAATAGTTAATTGGATGAAGATTTTTAGTTTTACATTTTTTATGAGGATTTTAGTTTTGATTTTGGTTTAGATTATGTGGGTTTCTTGGATCTAGTAAGTTAGGATTTGAAAATCTTTTATTTTAAAGAGTTTTTTACCATTTTAGATCAGAGGACTAGTGCCGGCGCTATAGTAGGCCCTAGTGATAACACTGGGCGCTAGTGATAGCGTTGGCGCTAGTGATTGTTGCTTAGTTTTAATTCCTCTTATAATGTGGCAGATGGCACCTAGATCAAAAGGAAATAAAAGTGCAGAGCTGGCCGTGGAGGCTGTAGTAGTGGGTGTTCCTTATATCGTGGAGTTTGATATGCCTCATCACCACCATATCATGCAGCTATTTGTTGCCTCCGAGGTGTTGAATTTATTTATTTCTGATGGGTTTTCTTCAGAGTTAGTACGAGATTTCTATACGCACTTGGAGAACCCATTGCAGACAGAGCTGGATGGAGGAGTGCGGTCATTGGTGCAAGGACATGTGGTGACATTTACTCATGACCAACTGAGGGTCGTGTTTGGATTGACCCAGCATCCAAATCGTTTGGATATTATTGAGAAGTTTAGAGTAGATAGAGATTGGACTCAAGTGAACATGGTGCTGCATAATAGGGAATGCAGGAGTCTAATCTCCTCTGTGTCGTCACTCACAATAGACGCCTTGGTCGTTCAAGATTACTACGTCACACAATCATGCTGAAGTTGGGTGATATAGCAAAAGTCACAGCACAACTAAGTTATGTCACCTATTTCATTTTAGAGGAGGAAAAATTTGATGTGGCAGATTTGTTGCTTTCCTTGATTCGCTATTCATACAAGTTGCGGCATCCTTCCTGAAAGTGCACAGTTAACCTCACTAGAATTCTCTAGAGGGGGGTGAATAGAGATTTAAAAATACTTTGTGCTATTATACATATATATGTGTAATAATCACAGATTTAGGCTTCCCACACACCAACAAGAATTAAGCAAGTAAAGAAGAAAAATGACAACAAGAAAATCACAGCACAACACAAGGAAATATAGTGGTTCCCCAAACTTTTGGTAGTCCACTCTTCTACCCCCTTAGTTGGAATTCACTAACTTGCACTGAGTCTTTTGATAAGGAGACTCTTAGAACCAGACTGAGTCTTTTGATAAGGAGACTCTTAGAACCAAACTGAGTCTTTTGGTAAGGAGACTCTTAGAACCACTACAACTGAATTTTTTTAAGAGAGATTCTAAAAATTCTTTTACACAGTTTAAAAGTGAAATAAGAAAGAGAAGAAGAAGTAGAACAAGTAGAAGAATAGAAGACAATATATATAAGAAGGAATCTTCTTCCTAGCAAGAAGATTAGAAACACAAGTATAGTGAATATGATCTCTCTTCTATAGTGAGAAGGAGATTTGTAAACTTTTCTCTCTTTTGTGAGAGCTTTCAGAATTTACAGCAGAATGGCTTCAGAAGAAGGAGAAGATGAAGGCTTTTTCTTTTGCTGCAGCACACTATCTCTTTTCTCAACTTTCTCACTCTTCACTTGGGAGCTCTTCCTCTTTTTCAAATGTATATGGTGGATCACTTCTTATCATTCTCTGCCGACCTCCTCCTTATTTATAGCTCTGTTTAAAAGATATTGCTAAATGAGAATGATTAATTAGCAGACAGAGAATTAGAAAGAGATTTAGAGTTTCCATAATCAATATTTCTGTAGAATGAAATAAATTCATTCTGTTTTCAAATAATATCCATAATAATCTTAATCAGATTAGCCAAGAATCAAATAGAAGGAAAGGCTGATTCAGAACGACTATAAAAGAATAATATCATTCCATATAAATCAGATCTACAGAAAGAAGGAAAGAGATCTGGCGTGTATTTGATTTACTTATAGATATCGACGTGCGTCGATTACTATTCGACATAAACGTCGATTTCATCCTGGCTGGACGTCGAGAGGAGAATAAAGAAGGTGCGTCGACAAATGTGCGTCGACTTTATCAAATGCGTCGACTAGAAGTCAGAGGTACGTCGACTATGATTACGTTGAATTCTTCTAAGAGTTACTTCGACTCATTTACTTAGCCTAATTTTTCATACTTAGAATTTATATTCTTCTTAATTCTAGGGGTTAAGATAAATCATTTCCCCAACAATCTCCCCCTATTTGTCTTAACCCTATACAGAGAGAAATTGTATCAACTTTTATTCAATAAAGCAAAGCATTTATGTAGAGAAGAAATATGCTAAGCAATAAGAAGAAATCATATAACAAGTAATTGTCTTTCACAAGATTTAAACTAGAAACTTCTTGTTGTACATGAAATTGACAAAGGCAGAATAAAGTTTTCTAGATAAGTTTTCAATAGCATAAAAAATATAGCCTCTGGCTCTATCTGGATGCTCCTGGACATTTCTGATGATTGCATGCAATTTTTCCAGGACTTTGTCAGCATCAGGGAGAGTGTCATTTAGAGAATAGCCCTTGATGATGATGATTGCTGCATTTTCATCAATCATCTCAATTGTAATATTTTGAGGTTTCTTTTGAGTAGGCTTGGGCTCAGGTGGTCCTTTGTTGTCAACCTTTGGCCTATATTTTCTCTTTTCTGATTGCTGTTTCTCAGGGATCTCAGTCATCTTTCCTTTCCCTTTTCAGGGTGAGTCATGCCATTTATCTAATCTTGCAGGTCTTTTGGGCTTCTTATAGGGAATGTAAGTATCTTCAGCACACCATACACCCCTCTTGTGTTTTTGTCCCTTTTCTAGGATGAGTCCTGCCTGAGGATTTTTCTTTTGATAAGCTTCAACATCAAACAGTTTCTTTGGAAGTTTGATGGAAGATTCTGCAAGGATCTGTTCTTTAGTCATCCCCTTTTTGATCATTTCCAACCAGGCATTCCTCTTATCTTCTACTTCTTTCATAGCTGCTTCATATTCATACAGCTCTCTTTCTCTTATTTCTTCATGCAACTTTTCCATGTCAGGATCATGGTACTCCTTTATAGGACTGTTAGGAGTGATTTTAGGCATTTTTTCAACCCTCTTTATCTCCTCAACAGCCTTTCTATATTTCTTTTCCTTTGCATATTCTTTTCTTTCTTCTTTGGAAAATTTTTGCCAATGAGGGATGGATTCACTTCTTCTTCTCATTTGTTCTCTTGGATTTTCCTTAGATAGTTTTTGTGGAGGTAGAGGTAGTAGAGGAGGTAGAGATGGAGGTTGAAGTGGTGGAAGAGGCAGGGGAGGAGATGTAGTTTTCTCTTTAGAAGGTGAAGGTGGAGAAGGGATTTTTGTAGGAGAGGGAACAACAGGCACAATGTCCTCTGGAGGAATATCCTCAAGTAAGGGTGTCTTGAGTTTGATGTAGCTGGCAGAGAAACCAGGAGAATGATGCTGATATTCTTCCTCACGCAAGGGTGCCTCAATCCAGACTTGCCCTTTTAGGTCATCAGACAAAATTGTTTCTTCCTCCCCCTGGACTTCTATATTCTGTACTGCAACAATCTCCCCCTGAACATATGGGGCATCTATTCTGAATGCTGAATCCACAGCATGATCTCCTTCTGTATGATAGGAGGAAGATTCACCAAGGTGTTTGTTGAATGTGTAATCAGAATGATTGGAGAAGATTGGAGCCTATGGTAAAAAAAATGAAGTTGATTTAATACTTAAGGATAGTATTTAGAGATTGGAGAAGAGTTAGCCCTGAGCTTTAAGAAAAAACTGGATAGGGGGGTTTCTGGAGCAACTCTCCCCCTGGTTTATATCCTTCAGAAAGGATGTAAACCCTTTTGGCGACAGAGGTTATTCTTGAATGAGAGCATTAAGCTCAGGAAGAGAAGCAGAGAGGTTTGCCAGTTTGGCTGCCCAGGTGTTGAGCATGGCAGCACACTCATTAAAGAAGTGGGTCAATCGAGTCTGGAAGGCATTTACTAGTTGTTCAAGAGCATCGTTCATCGCTTTGATGAATGCCGATTGATCAGGAGTTGGTGCCATTGACGCAGAGACAGAGAGAGAGAGGTAGAAGACGAAGTTTTGGCGGTTGAGGAGAGTATATGTTATGAAATAAGAGGTATTATTTAAAGAAGGTGAAAGGTCGAGAAAGGAAACAAAAATCAAGGTATATCTGGTAATCCAATCGTCAAAAGAGGAAGTAAGGATTTGATTCTAATTTTGACAAGAGGTCGACGTTACGGCGAATTTTTGTCGACGCATGGTCATTGATGTCGACGTATTCGTCGATATGGAGTCGACGCTCCGTGGAGATTTGTCAGCCTACCATTTTGTCGATGTTTTCATAGACTTGCGTCGATATAAAGTCGACGGTGCGTTGATAAGGGATCGATGCTTTGCCTGAAAGCAATCAATGTCGGCGTTGAGTTCTTCTCGACGGTGCGTCGATATGTATTCGACGTATCTTCAAATACTTTCTTAGATTTTCTGATTTCTCTTAGATTTCCCCAACAATGGTGGTTACAGGCTTCCATCAAGCATTCCTAAGGTGTTGATGAAGTGATTATGCTTAGTTTTATCCAAGGGTTTTGTGAAGATGTCTGCTCTTTGACTGTCTGTAGAAATATATTCTAAGGTTATCTTACCTTTTTCTACATTGTCTCTAAGGAAGTGATGTCTGATCTCTGTATGTTTGGTTCTACTATGAAGGACTGGGTTGGATGTTATGGATATAGCACTAGAGCTATCACAATAGATCTTAGAGTTATTGACCTCCAATTTGTAGTCAAGAAGCTGATTTTGCATCCACAGGATTTGTGAACAACAGCTCCCAGCAGCTATGTATTCAGCTTCAGCTGTTGAGGTTGAGACTGAGGTTTGTTTCTTACTAAACCATGATATTAATCTGTCACCTAGGAATTGGCAAGTACCAGATGTACTTTTTCTATCAACCCTACATCCAGCATAATCTGCATCTGAGAAACCTATTAATTCAAAGTTGGTTTCTGCTGAGTACCATAGACCTAGTTCAGGGGTTCCCTTTAGGTATCTAAGAAGCATTTTTACAGAGGTGAGATGGGATTCTTTTGGTTCAACCTGAAATCTAGCACATATGTAAGTGGCAAACATAATGTCAGGTCTGCTAGCTGTTAGATATAGAAGGGATCCTATGATTGCCCTATATGTCTTTTGATCTACTGATTTTCCCGTGTTATCCTTTTCTATAATGGCATTAGTTACCATAGGTGTTTTCATAGTAGAGGCTGATTCCATACCAAACTTTTTGATTAATTCTTTAGTGTATTTAGATTGTGAGATAAAGATTCCCTCACTGCTTTGTTTCACCTGTAGCCCTAATAAATAAGAGAGTTCTCCCATACTACTCATTTCAAATTTTGATTGCATTAGATTAGCAAATCTTTGACAAAGTTTGGGATGAGTTGAGCTAAAGATGATGTCATCTACATAGATTTGAACAAGAAGGAGTTGATTTTTATGGGTTCTAGTAAAGAGTGTTTTATCTACTTTTCCTCTTTCAAAAGAATTTTCTAACAGGGAGTTGGAGAGAGTTTCATACCAGGCTCTAGGTGCTTGCTTAAGACCATAAACTGCTTTGTTAAGTCTATAAACAAAGTTAGGTGAGGAGGGATTGACAAAACCTGGTGGTTGCTCTACATACACCTCTTCTTGAAGGTCACCATTCAGAAAAGCACTCTTGACATCCATCTGGTAGACTTTCATCTTCATGAAGGCTGCATAGGCAAGAAAGAGTCTAATTGCTTCCAATCTGGCTACTGGAGCAAAGGTTTGATTGTAGTCTATTCCTTCTTCTTGTCTGTATCCTTGTGCTACAAGTCTTGCCTTGTTCCTGACAATTACTCCAGTGGAATCTAGTTTGTTTCTGTATACCCATTTTGTACCAATAACTGGGTAGTTTCTTGGTCTTTCAACTAAGTTCCACACTTTGTTTCTCTCAAATTGGCCTAGTTCTTCTTGCATGGCCATAATCCAGTGAGGATCACAATTTGCTTCCTCAAACCTCTTTGGTTCAACTTGAGATAAGAAGCATTGGAGCATCATTCCATTGGAGACTTGATGTCTTGTTCTTACTCCAGTATTGGGGTCTCCAATTACTTGGGATTGTGGATGATTTTTCATATTGATCCCTGTCCTGTATGAATTTGTCAGATGCTCTTCTTCTCATTAACAAAGGGATCATTGTCAAACTGTTCTTCCTGAACTATGTTCTCTTGTGGGAGTTGGTTTTGATTGCTCTTCTCTGAACCTTCTTCATGCTCTTGTTCAGACTCCTCACTTCTTTCCTATAGCTGGTTTTCTTTCCCAGTGTCTCTGTTCTCTAGAGTCAGTTGTTCAAGCTGAGTCTCTATGCTGCTATTTTCCTGTGGAAAAGGATTGGTGGAAGTTTCCTCCCCCTTAAACAACATGTTAGTTTCATCAAATATAATGTGCATAGATTCTTCAATTCTGAGAGTTCTCCTGTTATAGCATCTATAAGCTTTACTAGATGATGAGTACCCAAGAAATATTCCATCATCAGACTTCTTGTCAAACTTGGCAAGATGATCTTTCCCATTATTTAAGATAAAGCAAGCACATCCAAATATTTTAAAGTATTTAACAATGGGTGTTTTTCCCTTCAGGAGCTCATATGGAGTCTTTGACTTAGTTTTGTGTATGAGGCTTCTATTTAGAACATAGTTTGTAGTGTTGACTGCTTCAGCCCAGAAGGTTTTTGGTAATCCCGATTCTGCAAGTAAGGTCCTTCCTAATTCAATTAAAGTTCTATTCTTCCTTTCAGCAACTCCATTTTGTTGAGGAGTTCTAGGGGCTAAAAAACTTTGTTTAATACCTATATCCTCACAGAAACTACTAATTGACAGATTTTCAAATTCAGCCCCATGATCACTCTTGATAATTGAAACATGAGTATTGAACTCAGATTGAATCTGTCTTATGAATTTTGATAGAATCTTATGGGTTTCAGACTTAGCCCTTAGAAAGAATACCCAGCTGAACCTAGAATACTCATCTACAATGACTAAGGTATAAGACTTTCCACCTAAGCTTTGAGTGGATATGGGACCAAAGAGATCCATGTGCAGTAAGTAGAGGATCCTAGGGGAGTCATCCTTACCAATTGGTTTAAAGGATGACTTGGTGTGTTTTTCTAGTTGGCAAGGTCTGCATGGAGAGTCCTTAGAGAATCTACCCTTTGGTAGGCCTCTCACTAGGTTATTCTTTGATAATTTACTAATGGTTTTGTGGTTTAGATGACCTAGTCTCCTATGCCATAGTTCACTTTTATTAATAATATTGTTGAACAAATAGAGTTCTGTGGGTGAGGAGCTAAAATCCAGTATATATACTTTCCCTTTTCTAATTCCATTTAGTACAATGGCACCAGTCTTGATATCAATAATATGGCAAAATAGTGTGGTGAATTTTACCTCATACTTACCATTGTCACATATCTGACTTATACTTATCAGATTGTGCTTTAGTCCTTTGACTACTGCCACATTCTTGAAGGTGACTTTCCCTTCTTTGAAATCTCCAAAGCCCCTGGTTTGGCCACAGCTGGAATCTCCAAAAGTCACTGGTGGTCCAAGTCTATCCTCAAAGTTGATTAACAGGTTTTTGTATCCTATCATGTGCATGGAGCATCCACTGTCCAAGTACCACACCAGCCTGGAGATGTGATACATCTGCACATAAAATTTTAAACATTAGTTTGGACCCTCCTAAGCTGGGGTCCCTTCCTCCCATCAGTGGCAGGTTTGATGAAAGAATAAGAGGGTTTTTCAGAGTATCCTTCCTCCTTTAGGGGTATTGGCTTATCATACCAATTTTCTTTGGTAATGTCGCAGAAATAGTGTTCATAATAAAAGGACATGGATTGAGAGGACTGTTTGGAAGTGGAGAAATTTCTGTCAGATTGGTTGCGTCGATATGAATTCGACGTAGGCTTAAGGTTGCGTCGAGTAAAAGTCGATGCTTCCTTCATTCTGCGTTCACTTTTAGTCGAAGCATGGGAGAAGTTGCGTCGATTGGGAGTCGACATATTTTGGTGTCTGCGTTGATTAGAAATCGATGCATTATTTGAGTTGCGTTGAGTAGAATTCGACGCACGTCGATAATAATTCGACGCAAGTTTGTTTCTTTTCTGAGGATATTTTCCTAGGATTCCTTCATACATAGTGGGACTATTTTTGTTAAACACAGTGGTTGTTTCTGAATTTTCTTGTGATCTTTCTCCTGTCAAATGATTTTCCCTAGTCTAGTGAATAGGATGTCTCCAGACAAATTTGCTGGGTGATTGAGGTTTGGGTTCAGTGTTATATTCAAGTTGTCTAAATCTATCAGTGAGATTGTTAGAGATATTCTTGAGCTTCTGACTTCTACCATTTAGAGAGTCTTCAAAAGCTTTTGCCTTTGCTAGCTCATTTCTTAGTGCTTGATTTTCAGTATTGATTTAATTTAGCTGTTCCTCTGAGAGTCCTGGACTGAGCTCATAGCTTGTATGTTGTGTATTTGTTTGTTTGAGATTGTTTAGTTCATTTCTTAGTTCCTTTACTTCTTTCTAAGATTTGACTAGATCTAAACAGAGTTCTTTGAAACTATTTTTGAAATCAGTGGAAGAGAAATCTATATCATCAAATATATTTACCAGAGTTGTATCTTCAGGCTTTTCAGTAGCCATCAAGCAGGTTTCCTCTTGCTTAGCCATTTCCTGATCATCTTCAAATGAGGTACTCACTTCAGATTCTGAATCACTCCATGACTGAGCAATGAATCCTTTCTCTTTCTTCTTCTTCTTCTTCTTTAGATCTGTTCTTTTCAGATCTTTCTTATTGCTGATCTCTTTAGGACATTCAGGTGCAATGTGTCCAGGTTCCCTGCAAGAGTAACATATAATCTCTTTATTAGGAGTTTTGTCATACCTGATTCTTGAGTCTCTCCTTCTGGATCCTTCTGTTTTGATCCACTTCTTGAACCTTCTGGCCAGTAGACTGATCAGCTCTTCATCATTTGTAGAGGGTTCTCCTTCAGTAGCCTTCAAAGCAATGCTCTTTTCTTTTGAGAGTGGAGGAGCCTTTTCTTTCTCTTCTTTCTCAGCTCTTGTTTTCAGCAACTGTTCATAAGATCTTAATTTACCCAACAGGACATCTGTTGAGATTTCTTTTTGACTTCTGGAGTCTTTAATTGGCCAGATTCTTGAATCCCAAGAGCAAGGGAAGCAAGTCAGCAATTTTTCATTTATCTCAGTGAGAGATATGTCCTTCTCAAGTGTTTTTAGCTCATTTATTATGAGGCTGAATCTGGCATACATGTCAGCAACACTTTCATTTTCTTTCTTCTGGAAGTTTTCATATTGGGAGATAAGTAATGCCTTTTTATCCTACCTCTCATCAGCACTCCCTTATACCATTTTGTTGAGAGCTTCCCATATTTCCTTAGCTGACTCATATTCAGCAATCTTTTGGAAGATTTCATCTGAGAGAGTTGAGACTAAGATATTCATAGCCTTGGCATCACATGCTTGAGCTTTCTTTTCTTCATCTGTCCATTCAGCCTTTGGAGCAAGTGTTTGTGTGACTTTTCCACTTGAG
The DNA here is from genome assembly GCA_033032865.1 of Dactylorhiza incarnata. Classification (NCBI taxonomy): domain Eukaryota; kingdom Viridiplantae; phylum Streptophyta; class Magnoliopsida; order Asparagales; family Orchidaceae; genus Dactylorhiza; species Dactylorhiza incarnata. The sequence continues at coordinate 1,824,404 of JAWHQI010000255.1, read as the reverse complement.
TCCTTCTTGAATGGCTTGGGAGGACCTATCATGATAACATCAAATAATTCTCCATCAATAGAGTTTAGATAAATTTTAATTCTTGTTTTCCAAAGTGCAAACTTTTCAAGGTTGGAAATTGGTGGTCTGGTGGAAGCATAATCTTTGATTTGTGCCATGTGAAAAGATATAGTAAATATATATATATGAGGTAGGATCTTCTTGATCAAGGAGTTAACCTTTTTAGATCAACCTAGCTTTGATACCAATTGAAAGTGCACAGTTAACCTCACTAGAATTCTCTAGAGGGGGGTGAATAGAGATTTAAAAATACTTTGTGCTATTATATATATATATATATGTGTGTGTGTAATAATCACAGATTTAGGTTTCCCACACACCAACAAGAATTAAGCAAGTAAAGAAGAAAAATGACAACAAGAAAATCACAGCACAACACAAGGAAATATAGTGGTTCCCCAAACTTTGGGTAGTCCACTCTTCTATCCCTTGGTAGGAATTCACTAACTTGCACTGAGTCTTTTGATAAGGAGACTCTTAGAACCAGACAGAGTCTTTTGATAAGGAGACTCTTAGAACCAAACTGAGTCTTTTGGTAAGGAGACTCTTAGAACCACTACAACTGAAATTTTTGAAGAGAGATTCTAAAAACTCTTTTACATAGTTTAAAAGTGAAATAAGAAAGAGAAGAAGAAGTAGAACAAGTAGAAGAATAGAAGACAATATATATAAGAAGGAATCTTCTTCCTAGCAAGAAGATTAGAAGCACAAGTATAGTGAATATGATCTCTCTTCTATAGTGAGAAGGAGATTTGTAAGTTTTTCTCTCTTTTGTGAGAGCTTTCAGAATTTTCAGCAGAATGGCTTCAGAAGAAGGAGAAGATGAAGGCTTTTTCATTTGTTGCAGCACACTATCTCTTTTCTCAACTTTCTCACTCTTCACTTGGGAGCTCTTCCTCTTTTTCAAATGCATATGGTGGATCACTTTTATCATTCTCTGCCGACCTCCTCCTTATTTATAGCTCTGTTTAAAAGATATTGCTAAAGGAGAATGATTAATTAGCAGACAGAGAATTAGAAAGAGATTTAGAGTTTCCATAATCAATATTTCTGTAGAAGGAAAGAAATTCATTCTGTTTTCAAATAATATCCATAATAATCTTAATCAGATTAGCCAAGAATTAAATAGAAGGAAAGGCTGATTCAGAACGGCTATAACAGAATTATATTATTCCATATAAATCAGATCTACAGAAAGAAGGAAAGAGATCTGGCATGTATTTGATTTACTTATAGATATCGACGTGCGTCGATTACTATTCGACGTAAACGTCGATTTCATCCTGGCTGGACGTCGAGAGGAGAATAAAGAAGGTGCGTCGACAAATGTGCGTCGACTTTATCAAATGCGTCGACTAGAAGTCAGAGGTACGTCGACTATGATTACGTCGAATTCTTCTAAGAGTTACTTCGACTCATTCTGAGAGAAACGTCGACTATATTTCGACGTTGCGTCGAATACCATTCGACGCATATTTACTTAGCCTAATTTTTCATACTTAGAATTTATACTCTTCTTAATTCTAGGGGTTAAGATATATCATTTCCCCAACACTTCCCGCCAGAGATATAACAACTTGCCCCTGGGTGGCATCATACAACGAGTTATTCAGGTGATATACCCTTCTATTGAAATAGGTTTTAACTTGATAGAATGCTTTCCTCCTATCTATAGTACCTCACACTTGCGAGCTACATCCCTCCCGGATGAGCCATCGATGTCTGCTCGACCACTACTCTGGCAAGGAATGTCATCTCGAGGGGCTCAAGATGATTCATTTGAATCATTTCGAGAAGAAATGGATGATAAGAGTGGAGAAAGATGTTTCTGGTATAAAGAAGATGGTGAAGTTCATGATCAAGGAATTAAAGCTAAAACCATCTACACCGGAGCGAAGGGAGTGGGACAGCCCAGTACAGGATCCACCGCGTCATTCGATTCAGAGGACTCGCAGAAGACAATCTCCAAGTCCTAGTGTGGAGGAAATAGATGAGGAAGAGTAGTGGAATAGGAAGGACCTGAGGTGAACAAGTTATCAGTTTTGTAATAATATAGGAGTTTGAACACATGTTTTTGGATGCTGTTTGCTAGCGCAGGCATTACCAGCTAGCGCTAGCGCTATCTGCAATGTTTAATTTTGTTGTTTTTGGATGTTTGACTATTTTTATCTGATCCTTCTTTGGTAGTTTTTAAAGGTTTTGTTTTACGTTTTATTTATAAATTTTGAAGTCATGAAGTGGGGATGTTTAGGCAATTTTAGGATTATATGTAGTATATTTTTGAAATCCTATGGTTAGAGATTTTAATACCACATATAAAATTTTGAATTCAATTCTTGATAAATGATGCATATATAAATATATATGTAATGAATATAAGAATAATAGATAGGTCACCTTAAATAAAGTATGATTTTGAATTTTGATTAATTTGATTTATAAACTCATTAAGTTTTAAGAGATAAGATCATATTTCCTATAAAATATAAGATGACCATAACATGATAGCTTAAAAAATAAGAAAACAAGAAATTAAAGCATATCATGAAGTAGAATAATTGATATTTTATTTTTTGTTGATTTCTACTTCATGTGTTTGGTGATACCTAATGAATAAGAGATTTAGGTATCCAAAAGGGACCAAGTGTGGTGGTTCCTTTGGGTACCCAAATATAACGTGTAGGTTTGTGGGTAGATATTGATGAATGGGTCCTTTCATGTGAAGTTAATGTTTCAGTTTTAGTTTTGGGCCTCCATTCAAACTTTGGTTTGGTGTTATTCTTATATGTGAAATTTCCATTGTGATAATCTTTATATTGATGATTATTGAAAGTATTTTTCATAGGAAAGTTGTGAACATTCAATTTTATGTTGGGAGAAGATTGATGTTGTAAGTGATAATGATGATAGTATTTTGGAATTTCATTTTCAATCTTTTGAACTTTTTTATTTCCATGATTTGGTTTATTCATATTTTGAGAAATCATATTCAACTTGCTTTTGGAGTTTGCTTGATATTGAGAATTTTTCTTTACGATTTTCTTAAGCAAGTTAAATTTAGTTTCTAATTTATTGTTCTTAAGTTTCAAATTATGTCTAGCTTTATTATACGCAATTGTGCTATTTTTAAGAGTAGAAACAATTGAATCAATATGGTTTTGATATTCATTTCTATATTCCTCAAAAGTTTCATCCATCTCTTCAATTTCAATTTTATAACTTTTGCATGTAGCACAATCACCTTTTAAAGATGAATTTTTTAAAGATAATTTTTCATTATGTTCTTTTATACAAATAATTTCTTTTTCAAGTTCCTTGAATTTTTCCTTAATATTATTACAATCAAAACAAGGTTTTGTGTTTTCAATTAAAGGACAAGATGGAGAGACTACATTACAATTAGATTCTAAATTAACATTAGCCTTTAAACTCTTATTTTCTAAACGTAAAATTTTATTAGAAATTTTCAGTTTCTTGATCTTACGTTTAGCCATTTTTAGTATATTGAAACTAGAGATAGAAGTTATCACACAAGAAGAAGATTTAGACTTTCTTACAGTGCTATAGGAAGAGGCAAAATGTGAACAAGAAGCTCCTTCGTCATTTTTTAGGCCTTCCTCCATCATAGATGAATTTTCATCTTCTTTTTCTCTTGATGTATTGCTCTCTTTTTCTAAGTTAATTTCCATGATCTCCATGGTTTTGCTAGGAGAGAGATCTTCTTGAATAATAGTGGATGCTTGTATGTCCTTCACCTCCTGTGTTTGTTCTATACCTGCGAGAGGAAAATCATACATTTCTTCAAGAAATTGCCATACTTTGTATGCACTAAAAAAATAATATATTAATTTGAAAATTTCATTTGATAGAGCACAAAATAAATAATGTTTGGCTTTTGCATTTAGATGACGTTCCTTTTTATTTGATTCATCCGCAGGTCTTATAATGGCTAAATTCCATACTTCGACATCTAAAGTCTTAATAAATTTTCAATTAAAATTTTCCATCCTTTATAATTTGTTCCTTCAAATAAAGGTGGTTTAAGAGATATTTCTTCTTCACATAAATTTGCCCCACTAGTACAAGCGAGATCATGAGACGCCATTATTCCTGGTTGTTAAGCCGATTGGAATAACCTACCACTGATACAACTTGTTGGATCGGTAGGCGCCCTTAGAGGGGGGGGGGGGGTGAATAAGGGTTTTAAAAACTTAAATTATATTTTGAAATACTTGCTTATAATAAGAAATCAAAAGAGTGATTTTGTTTAAAGATCTAAATTGTCTTATAATAAAGGAGAGAATTTAGAGAAATGAAGAACAAATCAATTTTATTACACAAAGAGAGACATGATTACTATTAATAAAATTGATTACAAAATTTTGATTTCAATGACGCTAGAAATCAAAGCGAAATATGAAAGACTCTTTTGTTTTCTATACCGACTCATATCCCCACGAACCGGTTGGCTTTAGTTGATCCTTACCAGGATACAGCCTCAAGGCGCTCTAGCCAACCCTTCCCCAGATATGGCCTCGAGCACCCCCTAGACCTACACCCGAGACCTAGTCGCCAACACGAGGAGAATTTCTGCCCTAAGTCCTACCCAGACCTAGTCGCCAACACGAGGCGAATTTACTGCACAATTTAAAAGAAAAGATGTGAAATAAAAAGACAATAATATAAAACTCCATATATGGATCTCTTGGAGAAGTGGACGAAGGCCCGCAGAGTATGATCGTAGTCGATGCGGTCTTTCATCACGATGATGACGCGTGTTGAAATCTTCTCCACGGATCTCCTTAAGCCTTTATGGATTTGTGGGAGTATCTCTCTGAACCTTCCTCTCTATGTTGTGGCACGAAGCTCTGGAATTTTGGATCTGAAGAGAATGAAGAAGACAGAGCCAAGGGGTCGTTTTTATAGCCTTAGCGCTAGCGCTAGCACCGGCGCTACCCATTTTAGGACATATTCTGTGCGGCAGGATCTTCAATCCGAGGAAACATTTCTCTCTTGCCTTCTGTGCTCTGCGCTATCGCCTGCGCTATCGGCTACCGCCAGGTGCTATCTCCTTCTATATGTGCTCCCGTAATTGCCCTTATCATCGCTAGCGCCAGGCGCTAGGTGCTACCATCGGCGCTAGTGGGAGTGTTGGATTTGATGGCTCAAACTTGGGGGGGCAACCTTCTTATGTAATCCTTGAGTCGTATGGACTTTGTTTTCCTGCATACTTAAACACACAAGATCAAATACACATAGAATTTGTTATTCTCAAACCTAGGAGCTGCGGAAGACCATGTTCCAACACTTCCTGGTCTCTTATAAGAGATTAATCAAATGAGCATCTGACCAGTTTGAGAACAAACGGCCAAAAACAAGCTCATACAAACCGTTTGGTCTCCCATTAGATCAGAACCACATGAACATCCTAGCCTACCACAGCTGATCGCTAGAGCAAACTCATGCAGACCGCAGTACTGACCGCCCGGTCTCTACCAGAATAAGTATACTTGGGCATAACTAATGAACATCAATAGATCGCCAACACTAGAGCACGCGTGATCTCCAAAAACAGATTGCCACACCAGAGCTTGCTTGGTATCTGCGGTCTCCAAATCCAGACTGCCCGGACTCTCCACATGCACTTCAAAATTCAACACTCCCCCTTGAAGTGGGAAGTGGAAGTCAACCCAAGTAAACTCCTCAACCGATCAAACGGTCCCTTTGACAACGGCTTCGTAAATATGTCTGTGACATTATACTTGCTCTGCACAGGCTCCACCATAAGAGATCCCTCCAACTGTTGGTGTTTTCAAGGTGATCTGGAAGTGATCAAGCATTTACTCTCACTGCGAACGCGATATGAGCCTATGGGGTCACACACAAAAGTGTTTGGAGAAGTTGGAGGAAGAATTGTGTTGGCCTTACTCATATTGGATATGAGTGAAGGACCAATCCTACGACTTATTGGAGTTGGGCGGAGTCAACTGAATGCTCCACGGGTATTGTGAATATTGTATAGAGCGTATTGGCAAGTTTTCAAGACGAGTCGTCGAGAATATCTCGATGACTCTTACCTCAGTTCGTTGAATGTACGAATCCATGTTGACTAGACGAATCCATGTTAATTCGATGAATCCATGTTGACTCGGCGAACCCGACGAATTCATGGCTCGACGAATTCATAGTGTCTCGACGAATTCATGGCTCGACAAATTCATGATCACTCGACGAATTCTATGTTTACTCAACGAATTCATAATCACTCGACGAATTATGTTTACTCCATTTATGGTTGTGGGTGTGCGGATAGCTTTTCTCTTTCACAGGGGTATAAATAGATCACGATTTAATGCCCTAACTGTGATCCTTTTCTTTTGCGATTCTGAGAGAGACAGAATGGTTCCGTCAAGTTCCGACGGAAGAGTTCCGACCTATCGATCCCGCTGCCGCCTCCTCTCCCTGTCGTAGGACCTAGCAGTTCGTGGGAGATGTAGAGGGCTCTTCTTCTCCGACCTAGTTCTTGTGTGACAAGAAGCTAGGGTTCTTCAATGCTCGTATGGACTTCCGTAGAGGCGCCGATTGATTTCTGCGCTTGGGACTCAATGATTGTTCTTCTGGATTACTTTGTGGAGCACCTTGGTTGAGTGTTGACGCAATTCCCTTCAGGTATTACAATGCATTGCTTCTCCTATTTCTTGATTCATGAAATCGCAAGTTCCTTGAACTGTTTAGGGTTGTTCTTGTTTATTTTTCCGTTGCGTGCATTTGATGCATTGTTCTAAGAAAAACCAACAGTGGTATCAGAGGGAGGTTGTGATCCCGTGTGTGCAAATCTAGAAATTTAGAAGTGTTCTAAATGCGAAGATTTCTTCCTGGAGCATCAATTTTGAATGGTGTTTCCCCTGTGTCCAGAGTTGGTGTAGTCCGAAGAGCCCAAAGGACGGAAAGGAGTTATTCTGCCCATTTTCCTTTAAGATTCAAAAACCACTTCTTCAAAAGATATGGGATTTGTTTATTCGCAGCCTCTACCTGTCCATTACTCCTGGGATGATATACTTAGGAGAATCGTAGCTCAATCCCAATCTGATCACAGAAATTGATCATTTCTATTTTGTTAAATTGAGGACCATTATCGGTAACAATAGCCAACAGAATTCCATGTGGCAGACAATTTCTCCCCATATGAAATTTTTGACAATCTGCATGGTGGTTTTAGCGAATTTCTTTGCTTCAATGCATTTGCTGAAATAATCAGTCATGACGATTATAAAGTGGCGCTGACCACTAGTAGTCGGGAAGGATTCGATGAGGTACATTCCCCAAACTACGAATGGCTAAGGCATTGCTATTGATCTGAGCATCTGAGCTGGTTGGAGTTGAAGTGATGCAAACTCTTGACACTTAGCGCATCGCTTGGCGAAGCAACTTTCCTCATTGTTGGCTAGAAATACCCTTGTCTCGGGATTCTCTTCTCTAAATTGTTTGCCCCTAAATGACTTCCACATTCTCCAGAATGGACTTCATGAAGTATTATGTGAACTTCCTCCTCTGAGACACACCTTTCTAGAGGGGAGATGATGGTTTTTCTGTACAAAACTCCCGCTCGCTGCTGCAAGACCACAACTCAAGACCGCCTGATCGCTGAAGGTCGCCTGATCAACTGAGTCTGTTGCAAAGCAGATCAAGAACTATAATCAGCAGACTGCCCAGACGAGACCGTTGACGAGCTGGTTATTCAAATTTGGAAAGATAGAAAGAAAGCTGACGGAGACGGTTGGCTGCCTAACCTGCAAACATAACAAACCAGTCAACAACTTCAGACTGAACGACCTCAAAAGTGAGATCGGCACAATCAATCCAAACTTTAGTTCTTATAGTTCTTGTGTACAAATGGTTGGCCCTACACCCCTATTTATAGGCAAATGAACGGATGTCGTCACCGCCCACGAGGGATATAGACACCTCCCTTATTAGGATGCGCGGTGATCAGAACCAGACCGGGCGGTCTCTATAAGACCTTTATTTACTTAACCAACTGTCCAACTAAGATTGTTCGCCAAAGTCAAACTGGCAAACTTCCCAGTCTCTTATAAGAGATGAATCATATGAGCATCTGACCTGTTTGAGAACAGACCGCCAAAAATAGGCTCATACAACCCGTTCAGTCTCCCATAAGATCGGAACCACATGAACATCCTAGCCTACCATAGCTGATCGCCAGAGCGAACTCATGCAGACCGCAGTACTAACTGCCTATTCTCTACCAGAATTAGTATACATGGGCATAACTAACGAACATCAACAGATCGCCAACATTAGAGCATACAAGATCTCCAAAAATAGATCGCCACACCAGAGCTCTCGCGGTATCCGCGGTCTCCAAAGCCAGACCGCTCGGACTCTCCACTAGCACTTCAAAATTCAACACTCCCCCTGAAGTGGGAAGTGGAAGTCAACCCAAGTAAACTCCTCAACCGATCAAACGGTCCCATCGACAACTGCTTCGTAAAGATGTCCACGACATTATCCTTGCTCTGCACATGCTCCACCATAAGATATCCCTCCAACTGTTGGTGTTTCCAAGGTGATCTGGATGTGATCAAGCTTTTAGTCTCACTACCAACGCGATATGAGCCTATAGGGTCACACACAAGAGTGTTTGAAGAAGTTGGAGGAAGAATTGTGTTGGCCTTACTCATATTGGATATGAGTGAAGGACCAATCCTATGACTTATTGCAATTGGGTTGAGTCAACTGAATGCTCCACAGGTATTGTGAATATTGTATGGAGCGTGTTGGCATGTTTTCGAGACGAGATGAGGAGAATGGCTCGACGACTCTTACCTCAGTTCGTCGAATGTACGAATCCATGTTGACTCGATGAATTCATGTTGATTCGACAAATCCATATTGACTTGATGAAATTGGCAAATTCATGGCTCGACAAATTCATGGTGTCTCGATGAATTCATGGCTCGACGAATTCATGAACACTCGACGAATTATGTGTTTACTCGACGAATTCATGATCACTCGACAAATTCTATTTACTCCATTTCTGGTCGTGGGTGTGCAGATAGCTTCTCTCTCTCACATGGGTATAAATAGTTCCCGATTTAATGCCCTAACTATGTTCCTTTTCTTTTGCGATTTTGAGAGAGACGAAAGGGTTCCGCGAAGTTCCGACGGAAGAGTTCCGACCGGTCGATCCCGCCACCACCCCCGCCTCTGCCTGTCATCAGACCTAGCAGTCCGTGGGAGACGTAGAGGTCTCTTCTTCTCCAAACTAGTTCTTGTGCGACAAGAATCTAGGGTTCTTCAATGCTTGTGTGGACTCCCGTAGTGGCGCCGATTGATTTCTGCGCTTGGGAGTCAACGATTGTTCTTCGGGATTTCTTTGTGGAGCACCTTGGTTGAGTGTTGACTCAATTCCCTTCAGGTATTGCAATGCGTTGCTTCTCCTATTTCTTGATTCATGAAATCGCAAGTTCCTTGAACTGTTTAAGGTTGTTCTTGTTCATTTTTCCACTGCATGCATTTGATGCATTGTTCTAAGAAAAACCAACAGTGGTATCAGAGGGAGGTTGTGATCCTGTGCGTGCAAATCTAGAAGTTTAGAAGTGTTCTAAATGCGTAGATTTCTTCCAGGAGCCTCAATTTTGATGCATTTTAGGGTTTTGGAGCATTAATAACAACTCCACTTGATGCAAATCTAGACCACCGCCAGGGGTGCTGCCCATTGGACCCCGTTAGGGGTCTTCCCCTAAGATCCTGCTAGGGGCGCGGCCCCTTGGAACCCTGCCAGGAACGCATATGATTTCATTGCGATTTCATTGTTTCAGAAATTGTTTCTCGTTTGCAGTAACCGTCCCTCAAAGTGATTTGTGAAATCAAATGTCTTAGATTTTGAATCTGACATTGAGAGACAAGCATGTCTACTGCATAAGTGGAGTTGTTATTCATAGGTTCAATGCATGTAAATATGGAAGTTTAGAAGGGTAAATGTTCATATTTAGCCCTCTTATCAAAGTGTTGATTATTTTATTCTGTGCAAATCTGGGATGTATTTAGATTGTGAATGTTGTTTTCAGTTTCTGTGAATATGCACAATGATTAAATGTTAATCATGATGAAATGTTCATCGATTGTATCTTAAAATCCCTTAATCCAATATTAAGCATTTGGATGCCTTCCGGTGGGTGACACACTTCCTGCCTGCATTTGGATGCCTTCCGGTGGTTGACACTCTTCCTGCCTCGATCGATGAAGTGTGGGCTTGCCAAAGCAAGGTGCATTAATCTATCTTGGTAAGGGTGCGAGCAGATAATTGTGATATCTCACTATCGACATCAGATCTATCTTAACTAGGTGACCTCAAAGGTTGAGTGCCTAGAGGCATATGGTTGGCATTCTCCATATGATGGATGCGAATAATGAGTTATTCACCAACAATACAAGAGTTGGATAATGATGCAATTGTCAAGCGTTGTCTACCTAAATAACCGCATTATGAGAGGAATGCCAAAGCGGACTTGTTGTGTTGGTGAAATATGGATCTTGTCCACTAAGATAGTAGCTCGCATAAACTCTCCAAATCGATATTAAGGATTATCAATTTGATTAAAATAGTGGGATCCCTTTTAATAAAAGTCCTTATTAAAATAAAATGTTTTTTAAAATATAGTACTAATAGTATACTTTGCAAAATTCCTTGTAGAATATCCATGGCAAGTGGTTCTCACTCCACCTTGTCCCAAAGGGTGATCCTTGAGAAGGACAAGCTAAATGGGACAAATTTTCTAGACTAGTTCAAGAACCTGAGAATTGTTCTCAGGCAAGAGCGTAAGCTCCATGTCCTGGAAGAAGATCCCCACAAAAGCCAGCCGCCACTGCACCATGTGCAGATAAAGATGCTTATAAGAAGTATGGAGATGACTCCTTGGATGTTGAATGCCTTATGCTCGCGACCATGAACTTTGAGCTTTAAAAGCAACACGAGAACATGAGTTGTTACGAGATGGTCGAGCACCTAAAGAAAATGTTTCAAGGGTAAGATCGCCAAGAGAGGTTTGACATATCTAGGATGTTATTTCAGTGTAAGATGGGAGCTCGAGATCCAGTAGGGACTCACGTACTCAAGACTATTAGGTATATAGAGAACCTTGAAAGACTGGGGTTTCCTTTGAGCAAAGAGTTGGCCACTGATCTGATCCTGCAATTGTTGCCAGACATTTACGAGCATTTTGTCTTGAATTACAATATGAATGAAATTGACAAGACACTACCCGAGATCCTAGGCATGTTAAGAACAGCTGAAATCAATATGAAGAAGGTCAAGGCTGCTAGCCCCGTATTGATGGTGCATAAAAGCAAGGGCAAGACCAAGGGATTCAAGAAAACTAAGGTAGGACCTAAGTCATATCTTAATCCCAAGTCTTCAGCACTAAAGAACAAAGGCTTGGCGAAGGAAGGGAAGTGCCAACATTGTGGTAAGGCAGGGCATTGGAGGAGGAACTATCCTCTCTATCTTGAAGATCTGCAAAAGAAGAAAGGAAGTGTGACTTCCACTTCAGGTATATTTGTTATAGAAATAAACCTTTATACTCCTTCATCTTGGGTATTGGATACCAGATGTGGTTCTCACATTTGAACAAATGTGCAGGAACTGGGAAGGAGAAGAATGTTGTATAAAGGAGAGGTAGACCTGCGGGTTGGAAATGGAGCAAGAGTTGCTGCCATTGCCATAGGAGTATACGCTTTTCTTTGCCCACAGGGCTTGTAATAGAATTAGATAATTGTTATTTTGTTCCAGCCATAACTCGAAACATTATATCTGTGTCATGTTTAGACAAGAGAGGATTTACTTTCATTATTAAGAACAATAGTTTTCTATATTTATGAATGATGTTTGTTATGGTGTAGCCCAACTGTTTTATGGCTTATACGTTTTGAACTTAGATCAACCAATCAATAACATCGAAAATACTAAGAGACCAAAAACAAATGACTTGAATCCTTCGTATCTTTTGCATTGTCGTTTAGGCCATATAAATGAGAAACACATATCCAAGCTCCACAAAGATGGAATGATGGACTCATTCGAATATGAATCATTTAAGAGATGCGAGTCATGTTTATTAGGCAATATGACAAAAACCCCTTTCACTATTTATAATGAGAGGGCTAATGATCTCTTGGGTGTGATACATAGTGATGTATGCGAAACCATGAGTTCTATGGCTAGAGGTGGGTTCTACTACTTCGTTACATTCACTGTTGATTTCAGTAGATACGGATATTTGTTTCTTATGAAGAACAAATCCGAAACCTTTAAAAAGTTCAAAGAGTTTAAGAATGAAGTAGAGAACCAATTGGGAAAAAGGATAAAAGCACTCCGATCTGATTGAGGTGGCGAATATCCGAGTTATGAGTTTCATGATCATCTGAGAGAGTGTGGTACTGTATGACAACTCACTCTGCCCGGAACACCACAACATAATGGTATATGTGAGAGGAGGAATCGTACTTTGTTGGACATGGTATGGTCAATGATGAGTCATATAGATTTGCCAGTTTTTTTTGGGGATTTGCTCTAGAGACTGCTGCTTTTACTTTAAGTCGCGCTCAAATGAAAATGGTTCAAAAGAAACCATATGAGATATGGACTGGGAAGCGTCCTAGTATGTCTTTCATTAAGATTTGGGGCTGTGAGGCATACGTGCGACGTCAAATGCCTGACAAGCTGGAACCAAAATAGATAAATGTTATCTAGTGGGGTATCCTAGGGAGACCAAAGGGTACTGCTTCTACATGTCGTCTGAGGGCAAAGTGTTTGTTACAAGGACAAGCATCTTTTGGAGAAATAGTTCTTGTGCAGAAAGACTGCAAAGGTAGAACTTGAAGAAGTTCATTAACCACAAACTGAAGATGAACCTAGATTGGAACCTGAGCAAGGACTACAAGTAGTTATAGCTAGAGAGCCTGCTCATGAAACACAAGTCTTACGTAGATCTGGTAGACCAAGATTTGAGCCTGAGAGATATGGATTTCTCGTGTCTCAAATAGGTAATGTGTTTCTTATGGATCATGATGATGAGCCTGCAACCTTCCAAGAGGCTATGAATGGACCTGACTCTGAGAATTGGCTTGAGGCCGTGAAATTTGAAATGGACTCCATGTATACAAACCAAGTTTGGACCATGGTGTAACCACCTGAAGTGGTAAGACCCATAGGGTGCAAGTGGGTTGTCAAGAAGAAGACCGACATGGATGGGAATGTACATACATTCAATGTTCGGCTGGTGGCTAAAGGTTTCAGGAAAATTCTTGGTGTTAACTATGATGAGACCTTTTCCCTTGTTGCCATGGTCAAGTCCATCGGAATTCTACTTACTATGGCTGCGTATTATGACTACGAGATCTGTAAAATGGATGTCAAAATGGATTTCCTTAATGGATACCTCCTTGAGGAAGTGTATATGACACAACCCGAGGATTTTGTGTCTCCAAGTGAAGCCACAAAAATATGCAAGTTGAATCGATCCATTTATTGATTGAAACAAGCTTCTCGAAGTTGGAATCTGTGTTTTGATGAGAAAATCAAATAGTTTGGTTTTATCAAGAGCGAGGAAGAGCCTTGTGTTTACAAGAAGATTAGTGGGAGCATTGTCATTTTCCTTATATTATATGTAGATGACATACTGCTGATCGGGAATGACATTCTGACCCTTCAAGCTGTTAAGAACAGGCTAGGGGACTACTTTTCTATGAAGGACTTATGTGAAGCGACATAGATACTTGGTATTAAGCTCTATAGAGATAGATCGAAGAAGTTGTTGGGTTTGACCCATAGTACAAACATCGAGAAGGTGTTGAAATGGTTCAACATGCTTGAGTCAAAGCAGGGATTCTTACCCATGTCACATGGTGTGAGTCTCTCTAAGGACCAGTGCCCTAAATCTTTGGAAGATAAGGACCGCATGAAGTTGATTCTATATGATTCGGCAATTGGATTAATCATGTATGCAATGTTGTGTACTGTCCCCGATGTCTCATATGCTTTGAGCATGATGAGCAGGTATAAGTCTGATCTTGGTGATGGCTACTGGATAGCTGTCAAGAATATCCTAAAGTACTTAAGAAAGATGAATGATGTATTCTTGGTGTTTGGTGTATAGAAAGAGCTCGTTGTAAAGGGTTACACATATGCTAGCTTCCAGACTGATAGGGATGATTCAAAGTCCCAATCAGGTTTTGTACTTTGCCTTAATGGAGGAGCTGTAAGTTGGAAAGGTTCCAAGCAAGAGACAGTTGTCGATTCTACAACTGAGGCTGAGTATATCGCTGCTGCAAATGCGGCGAAGGAGGCTGTGTGGATTAGGAAATTCATCAGCGAGCTTAGTGTAGTTCCTAGCATTGTTGATCCCATGGTTCTTTACTATGACAACAACGGTGCAATTGCACAAGCTAAGGAACCTAAATCTCATCAGCGCTCCAAGCACATACTTCGGTGGTTCCATATTATATGAGAGATTGTCGATCGAGGAGATGTAAGCATATGTAGAGTACCGACAGAAGATACAAAACCTGATGGATGATCATCCATATCGTCGGACCTAGCAGTCAGTGGGAGACATAGAGGGCTCTTCTTCTCCGACCTAGTTTTTGTACGATAAGAAGCTAGGGTTCTTCAATGATCGTGTGGACTCCCATAGAGGGACCGATTGATTTCTGCGCTTGGGACTCAATGATTGTTCTTCAGGATTTCTTTGTGGAGCACCTTGGTTGAGTGTTGACTCAATCCCCTTCAGGTATTACAATGCGTTTCTTCTCCTATTTCTTAATTCATGAAAGTGCAAGTTCCTTGAACTATTTAGGGTTGTTCTTGTTCATTTTTCTGCTGCGTGCATTTGGTGTATTGTTCTAAGAAAAATCAACACCAACACCTTCTACCGAATGAAATGATGTTGAATCTCTATGTGCTTGGTTCGTGAATGACAAATTGGATTGTTCACCAGATTGAGGGAACTCTTATTGTCACCACGAAGCAGAGTCAGACCTCGCACCTCTCCATGAATATCCTCCACAAGTCTCATAAGCCAGATAGCTTCCTGAGCAGCCAAAGCCAAAGTTTTGTACTTCGCTTCTGTAGTGGAGGCAGACACAGAATAATACTTCTTGCTGCACCATGATATAACTGTAGAGCCTGTCATAAAGACATATCCAGAGGTCGATCTCCGATCATCTGAATCTCCTCCATAATCAGCATCCATGTATCCATACAAGCAAAAGCCTGAGTCCTTCCCATTGAAGAGACCCAAATCAGAGGTGGACATTACGTACTTTAGAATACTCCTAGACGCCATCTGATGAGGATTCCTAGCTCCGCCATAAACTGACTCACTCGACCAACTGCATAAGAGATATCTGGCCTTGTGATCATCAAGTATATAAGACTTCCGACCAAAGCCCGGAACACCAAAGGATCAGAAAGAACCTTACCCTTATCACGGCGAAGTATCATACCAACCTCCAGTGGAGTAGAGCTGCTCTTCCCACCTTCCATGCCGAATCGCTTCACAATTCGATCTGCATAGACCTTCTGGGATACAAGCATACCGCCATCTTTCCTCTCCACTTTGATTCCAAAGAAATGGTGGAGCTCACCCAAGTCCTTCATCTCAAATCTGATAGCATATAACAACACTAAGACCTGAAGCTCACCCATTTTCTTTACAAATAAGATTGAATCAGAATCAGAAGCAAAGTAACCGCAGAACTGGAGGTATTATGCTATCTTGCCATACCATGCCCGAGGTGCCTGCTTTAAGCCATAAAGAGCCTTCTTGAGCTTACACACATATCTTGGGTGCTCTTTGGAAACATAACTAGGTGGTTGATCCATGAAGATATCCTTATCAATCTCACCGTATAATAAAGCATTCTTAACATTGAGTTGCCAAATCTTCCACCCTTGGCAAGCTGCCAATACGATCACCACCCGAACCGAAGTCATTTTGGCAACAGGGATGAAAATTTCTTCATAATCCTCCCCATACTTCTGAGAGAACCCTCGAGCTTCAAGGCGAGCCTTGTATCGCTCGATACTTCCATCAGCCTTCTTCTTCAGCTTGAAAACCCACTTGCAAGTCACAAGAGTAACACCCTCAACCCTAGGCACCAAGTCCCAAGTCTCATTCTTCCTGAGGGCAGCCATCTCTTCATCCATGGCCTCTTCCCACTCTTTGACTCCAACTGCATTTTCAAAACTAGATGGCTCTCTCTTATCTAGAGGACCTGCGAAGAATAATGAGACAAAGCTGACCAAGTTTACCCCTGTATACTGATCTGGTGGAATGATAGTCCTCTTGGATATCCTCAGAGCTTTACTCTGAACCACCTCTTTAGCTACCTATTCTGAACTAGCTCTCCTTTCAGACATACTTGGAGTGTCGCTCCCTCTGCTTCCAGAACCTGAAGCACCTGATCCAGAGCTAGAAGCAATTGGAGCACCTGGAGAAACAGGAAACTCCACCAGAACCTCTTTAGTAGCTTCTTCAAGTCCACCATCTAACCAGCTTTCTTGTAACTCGATAGAAGAGCTGACCTGGTATGAAGTCAATTCATCAAATACCACATCCCTTGAGACCACAACTCTCCATGTCTCTGGATTCATACATCTCCACCCCTTCTTCCGGTCATCATAACCGACGAAGACTAACTTTCTTTCTTTCATCTAGCTTCGTTCTAAGGGCATCATGAACATGCACATAGCAGGTAGATCCGAACACTCAAAGGTGTTCCACTGTAGGCTTTATCTTGAACATCAACTCATGAGGGGTTTTCATGTTGATTGGACTAAGAGGCATCTGTTTGATGACATAAGTTGCACAAGACATTCCCTCTGCCCAGAAAGACTTTGGGATACTTTTGGCATGAAGCCAACATTTGCAGGTCTCCGTCAGATGACGGGTCTTCCGCTTTGCAACTCCATTCTGTTGTGGATTGTGAGCATAAGAGAGCTCTCTCCGGATGTCATGCTTCCTGTAGAAGTTGAAGAACGCATTTGAGGTGAACTCCCCTCCATTGTCGGTTCTGAACTTCTTAATCCGCAGGTTAAGCTGACTCTCCACTAGCTCCTTGGACTCCACAAACTTTTCAAAGGCTTCCGACTTCTCCTTCAGAATATATACCCAAGTATATCTAGTGAAGTCATAAATTAAAATCAGCATATACCTGCTACCTCCAAGAATGACCGTTGTAGTAGGTCCAAACAGATCAGCATGAATACATTCCAATGGTTCTTTGCATCTGCTTTGTGATTTGTCGAATGGAAGGCGATGAGCCTTGCCATATTGACAACCTGCATAAACATGACCTTCTCCGAAAGATGACAAGCTAGGTAAACCTCTCACAAGGCCTCTTCCTGCCATAGCCTTCAGCTTATCCATCCCAATAGGTCCAAGTCATTCATGCCAGATAGTAGCACTATCATTAGTCCTCATCTTATCAACATAAGAACTTGTAGATTACACAAACATGCCCTTCACCCTTCTTCCAACATGAGTTTTGTATGCCTTCACAACTGACACATTCCGAAGAAACTTCACTTCTGTTGGACCAAACAGAACTTGATAGCCAACATCAACAGCGTTGGTCACCGAGAAGAGGTTTTTCTTCATCCCCGGAACATGATAGACATTCTTCAATGTGAGTGGACCTCTATCTCCGTTTAAAGAAACTACATCCTCTTTCTCAACTGCATGTATAGTATCATCAACAGTATTGATATCATCATTACCTGAGTTTGCCTGCAAACAAGAGAACTTTGACTCATCTCTGGTTAGGTGATGACCACAACTGAGTCAACAATCCAATCATCTTGATAGTTGGTAGAAGCCAAAGCCCGAAAACAAGTACCCATCATAAAAGCTCCATCACCCCATCTATATCCTGCTTTGGAAGAAGCTTCTTCTTTTCTGGTAGCTTGCCCTGGCTGATGATTGATTCTAAAATCTCTCTTGAAATGACCAAGCTGATTGCAGCTATAGCACCTTGGTCCTTCCTTCTTCTTCCCATCACGCTTAGGAGCATTGCTCCTTTCCTGCTGATATGAAGTTGAGGGTCCATCGCTAACAGATGACTTATTCTTCTTGTCCCATCTCTTCTTCTTTCTAGAATAAAGAACCTCGCTTTCTCCTCCAGAGGTAGGTATCCTAGCCATTCGCTTTGCCAAGCTCTCTTGCGAAGCAAGCAAGTATTCCAGCTCTAGAAACGATGGCTGATTGACCCAACCTTGCACAAAAGAGACAAAGGCCACATACTCCCTCCGCAAGCCATGGATTATGTGCCTCTTCAACCTCGCTTCTGAAATAGGCTCATCCGGGTCCAAAGCTGATATCTCCGCACATAAGTTCTTCATTTTCAAAAGAAAGATGAAATGGACAAATCTCCTTTAGTTGCTTTCGCCAACTCATTTTCATGAAACTGTAGATGAGCTACGTTCTTCTTGTTGAGCAAGCAATCCAAGGCTGTCCAAATCTCAGCAGCTGACCTACATCCAATTATGTGTTCAAATAGCTCTGTAATGGTAGCATGCTTTAGAGTAAACTCTGCCTTTGCATTTGTTCTCTTCCAAGCCTTCACTTGCTCATCATTCCCATCAACAGCTACAACTACTTGTCTAGCATCTCCTCCGACTACCTCCCATAAATCTTTGCCAAGTAGATAGCTCTCCATGCACGACTTCCACTTCTTGAATTTATTCTGCATAAGGACTTCAATACCAAGACCTCTTGTATAACCTCCTTCCATTACTATCACACTAGTTAACTCAAATTTTTAGAGACTCAAGCAAGATTCTATGGTTGATCACTACTTGGAACCTACCTCTGATTCCATGTTAAAATTTTGGAGTAGGATCGAAGACAATGCAGTGGAAGACTTCAATCATTATCAAAGCAATTAACCAGTGACAATGAAGGACAAGAAAATCTGTATTAAAATTGACTATCTTTTTACAATGCAATGCATACATGGCGAGACATGATTTATAAGAGAAAACTAGATGAGAAGACAAGGCAACAGAACAAGCTTCTGACAACTAGAAGATCCGAGACCGCATAGACTGCTCGAACTCAGTAAAGCTACACATCACCCCTGTGATAGCATGAACAGAATAGTTCGTTGACCTGAACTCTACCAGACTGCCAGTCACAGACCGCACAACCTGCTTCTTATTGAACTGCTGAAAATAACACCCTGTTCGCACTTCTTGATCGTCAGACCGCACGGTCACTAGATCACAAAAGTAACCCGCGAACAGAAGAAGAAGAACTGCTCACTGCTGCAAGACCGCAACTCATGACTGTCTGACTGCTGAAGGTCGCCTGATCAACTGAGTCCGCTGCAAAGCAGATCAAGAACTACAAACAGCAGACTGCCTATACGAGACAGCTGACGAGCTGGTTATTCAAAGCTGGAAAGATAGAAAGAAAGCTGACGGAGACTGCTGGCCGCCTAACCTACAAACACAACAAATCAGTCAACAACTTCAGAGCGTGCGACCTCAAAAGTGAGACCGACACAATCAATCCAAACTTTAGTACTTACAGTTCTTGCATACAAAGGGCAGACCCTGCACCCCTATTTATTGGCAAACGAATGGATGTCGTCTTCGCCCACGAGGGATATAGACACCTCCCTTATTAGGACCACAGTCATCAGAACCAGACCGCGCGGTATCTATAAGACCTTTATTTACTTAAGCAACTATCCAACTAAGATAGTTCGCTAAAGTCAAACTGATAGACCGCCCGGTCTCTTATAAGAGATGAATCATATGAGCATCTGACCAGTTCGAGAATAGACTGCCAGAAACAGGCTTATACAACCCGTTCGGTCTCCCATAAGATCAGAACCACATGAACATCCTAGCCTACCACAGCTAATCGCCAGAGCGAACTCATGCAGAACGCAGTACTAACCGCTCGGTCTCTACCAGATTAAGTATACTTGGGCATAACTAGCGAACATCAATAGAACGCCAACACTTGAGCAAGCGCGATCTCCAAAAATAGATAGCCACACCAGAGTTCGTGTGGTCTCTGCGGTCTCCAAAGCCTGACTGCCCGGACTCTCCACTTGCACTTCAAAATTCAACAGGCAAGCAACGTCTAGGTCTACTCCCGGCATATCTTCTGCCGACCAGGCGAAGATATCCAAATTTTCTAGAAGGCAGTAGATCAGCTGGATCTTTTCTTCCTTGGGTAGTTCTGCATTAATGATCAGCTTCTTTTCTTCCCCTTTAGCAATGGGGACTTCTTGGGTCACCTGGGAAGGTTCCAGGTGAGCCCCTTCTCGCACTTAATCCTCTTCAGCAGCTTCTAGGGATTTAGACACTTCCGGAGTTGTAGTCCGAAATTCAGAAAGAGGAGCACCTGTAATCATGTTGACCATTCTTACATAACATTCCCTGGCCACCTTGGGATTGCTTCAAATCTGAAATTGTCTCCGCTCTTCAACAAACTTGAGAGCAAGGTGGAAAGTAGACACCACCACCCGATATACATTCAAGATGGGTCTTCCAAAGATGGTGCAATAACTACTAGGGGCGTCTACCACCACAAAATTGATAAGCTTTGTTATTTCTCCTAACGATACAAGAAGCTTGACGCATCCTTCTACTTCTGTTTTCTCCCCCGAAAAGTCATAGAGAGGCCCTTCGGTGGAAAGCAAAGGCTTTCCTATCTTTAGGGATTCAAAGGTTGGGCGGAAGAGGATATTGACAGATCTACCTGTATCAATCAATATTTTATGCAACGTATAATTTTTAATCATAGCTTTTATTACCACAACATCATCGAATGGGTTTGCAGTTAGAGGGAGATCATCTCGGCTAAAAGTGACGGTCGTCCTTTCTAGAGCAAAAGTTGATGTGGCTGTTACTTCCTGTCAGAAGGCTCTTGCAACACTTTATTTCTGAGACGACTCGGGAACAACTCCTCCATGGATACAATAAACATGACCGAGGGGATCCTCATAATTTACCTGAATTTATTCCCCAATAGGATAAATGTCTCCATAACAGCGGACGCTTTCTACATCAATGCATTCCCAATTAATCCCCGCTACCTTTTTCCCTTTGAAAGTAGATGGTTTGCCAGATATTTCATTTTGAATCTAGTCTTGAAGCTTCCCCTCTCCCAAGAGCCTTTCAATTAGCATGCGGAGGGCTCGAAAATTTTCCGTCAGATGCCCCCTTCCTTATGATATTCACAAAAGAGATTTGGGTTGCAAGCTCTGGTATCTGACCAGCAGGACTCTTAAAGTCAGGCTTCTTTTGCAAGATTTGAATGACTTCGTTCATGGAGACATTGAGTGGAGTGAAGAACTCTTGAGAATTATCATACTGGATGGATGGATCGACTGGAGGCGAAGGCGCAGTATGGCAGATATATAGGCATTATTTGCGGAATTAGCACAAAATGAGCGGGTGTGGTGGCAAATGGTGGTTTCTGCTCCTGAAACCGTTGTTGGCCGAAGGAAGGTTGCTCGTACCTAAAATTTCTCCCCCTCTGAGCATGGGGCTTGAAATTTGGGCGAGGTGGATGATGATATTGCTGATGATTATCAGGAGAAGAACTGGGTGGGTCTTTATCATTGAGCAGCTTTGTGACATAACCGGGGTTGCTCTTATCACCCCTGATAAACATATTTGCTAGGCTGGTCATTTCTTGGTAAGTTTTCGGTTCCCTGATGCTAGCTTCAAACTTGAGTGGACCCTCTTTTAGGCCATTGATTAGGGTAACTCTATATAGCTCCGGATCAACATTCTGGATCTCCATGATTTCTTTCTGAAATCGATCCACAAAACAAGCCAATGTCTCGTCCTCACGGTGCTTGATTTCAAATAGGGCTTCCGGGCCACTTTTTCTCTTTTTTGAGGTAGAGAATCTCAAAAGGAACTCCCTACGCACCTCAGAAAAACAATTGATGAATTGGGGATGCAATCCATAAAACCATTCCCTCGCTTGCCCATCAAAGGATGTCATGAGGAGTTTACACGTTGAGTGGTTGTAATATGCTATTACTCTTTTAGAATCTATAAACTGTTTGTGTATAATGAGAAATCTTCTCTATTATTTTTCTTATGCACATGAGCATGCGACTTCGCATGGTACACTGTATTGTACTTTTGAGCCATCTACTTTTCTTTCCCCGTTTGCTTAGAATTTGTTTGCTCGGGACGCGCAAATAGGTAAGTCTGGGGGTGTGATGAGTCCCAATTTTATACACATTTTCGAACTCATCTTGGCGTGTTTTCACGCACTTGCACTTCACTTCTAGTTCATTATTGCTAATATTTCACTTAATCACATTTCTTCACGAAGTGCACTTGTTGGCCCGTTGTGGTGTGCAATTGCGCGCTTTATTGTTGTGGGCAAGCACATTGTGCTCCCCATTCTTTTTCTGATATTACACTTGTGCTGGAGGTGTGTTCCCAGCATGTGGATTCGTTGTGCAGGTGGGCAGATCATCCATACTGCCCAGAATTCACACTGTATGAATCGCACGGTCGTGTGTTCACTTGGCGCAAGGTCGTGCGAAATGATCAGCTGGTCAATATGGTAAACTGCCCAGGCACGTGCGTTTTATTCACGCACGGTTGTCCTCAACCGTGCGCGAACAAAACGCACGACCTCCTGTTGTTTGCCAGATTTCAAGGTTTCTGAATTTGCCCGTGCGTTTTTACGCACGGTCGGATTCGGCCGTGCGTGAGTAAAACGCACGGGCGCGCCTGCTTCGTCTTCCTGTCATTTATTCTATTAATATTGCACGGTTCACGCACGGTCATGCGTTCAACCGTGCGTGACCAAATTTTTGATTATTTTGTATAAAAGCTGCAGCTCTTGCCTATTCCGAGGATCATTTTTCCAGCGCCGTTTTCCAGCTCCAATGCGCCATTTTCGCCGCTCCATCACCGTCCACCTGCGGGAGGAGCTCCGACCACCATTCTCTTGCAAATCTCAAGCCGGAGCATCCTCTAGGCCTCCTCCATTGTGCGTGCACCTCCAAATCTCCATTTTGAGGGATTTTCTGCTGCATATATGAAGTTCTCTAGTGAGATCATGGCCAAAGAAGATTGACAGAGAAGACGGGTATAATAGAAGAAGGTGACAGCTCTTCTGGACCCCGGACGGCAGTTGGAGCCCGAGCTCGGACAAGGATTGACAACCCTAGATTTTGGCCGTGAAACTCCGATGAGTCTCCGTACTTTGGTTGTAATCTCAACCTCCTTTACATGTTAGTGTGTTATTCCTTAATTATTTGGGGTGTATGAACAATGTTTGCTAAACCTTGTTTTGTCATTTAATATTTCATGTCTATGTGAAATCGTTATGTGTGGTTTATGCAAGTGAGGAGAGCCCCATTCCATCCTCCATCCCGCCGTCATGTTTGTGTGCCACACTAGAAATTGTTAGTGGCGTGCTTGTTGACGAGTTGCTTGCGACCCTCATTCCGTCGGTGTGACCCACTCCATCCGCAAGCCTACTCTTCCATCCGCCTAGCGAAGCGTGGCATAGCGGCCCGTGTAAACCATTCGCCTAACGAAGCAGTGCGCTCATGGCCTGCACAGTTCGATTCCGCACTTACCACTCCATCCGCTTGCCTACTCGTCCATCCTCCCTTGCGAATCGGTGCATAGCAGCCCGTGTAGTTTTCCATCCCGCCTGGCGAAGCATTGCATAGCGGCATTGCAATGGAGTAGTTGTAGTTGTTTTCTTTTATTTTCCACAATCCAAATCACCCCCTTTTCCGCAATCCATCCGACCTAAAGGACTTCGACCTCAAGTACTTTCTCAATAGTTAACTCCACCTTACTGTGTTACTTTGAGATCGATACTTGGGGATTCACTCCCACATTTTATATTACTTGAACGATAGGTACACGGCCATTTCGTGCCGCAGTCTCGCTACCGCCTATAGCGGTGTGCTAGATTTGCGCATCAGTAGCGTCGGTAAGGGTTTTCAGGGTAACAACTATATCAAAGGCTTGAATATGTGCCGCTATAGCTCCTCCTCTCTGTGCCCCGACTCGGCAGGCGGGGTCGCGGGAACACCTGCGAGAAAGAAATTAGGGATAAGGAGAGGAAAGAGGCATCCAACAGAAATAATTTAAGACGGTGAGATGAGGATGGTAGGGCTCGCGAATGAGAAGAGCTTGGCTGGCCCTTGAAAGCTTAAGTGAAGGCAGGTGTAATAGATTTCCCCAGGCCAAGGTGGTGCATCGTGTCAACCGCGAGTTCAGGGTCGGAAAGTAGCGACCCGTCCAGACTCCGTTGGCCTCGAGAGCTGAACCCCGGGGTGATGATGTTCATTTTAGGTGGGGCCGGCGAGCCCACCGGGGTGGGGATTCGCCTCTCCGGGGTCGCGGGAGAGAACTCTGCACAAAAATGAATAATGCGATTCAGCAAGCAAAAAATATAAGAAATAGCGAGGCAAATAACCCACCTGGTCGCGAGGATGGGGCTCGCAGGTCGGTAGCCATTAAATCTGGGGGGGAAGTCAGTCCTCCTGGGGGTTGCGAGGCGAGACCTCGTTGGTGATGGACCGGAGAGATTTTCCCTAGGAGGGTTCTGCAAGCAAAGAAACAAAATTAGTTGAGCACTACTTTGATCATCGAACCTTCGGCAGTAGAACCTGCGAGTCAAGCTCGTGGCGGGGAGACAGAGACAGTGGTGATGACTCATCCTCCCCAGACGGCCATCAAACAGTCTTATCCCTCTTAACCTGAGGTAGAGGCGGAGTAGGTTGCTGGTAAATCCAGGGGGCGAGCTCGGTAGCCTTGGCCTTTTGGATGGCCTGTGAGGCCTTGAGGCGAGCGAATATATCCTCCTTTTTGGTCATCTCGGTGAATATAACGAAGAGTAGTGAGGGAGAGAAGAGGGAAAAAAGTTCATGTACCGGCCAGAGAGATTGGTATTTATAGCATTGGGCATGGGGCCCACCAAAAGATTCTCACCACGTCATCAAGGGGCTGGCAAACACCAGGGGTTGGATGTTTCTTCGCGAGCCTAAGGTAGCCTTGCGAAGAGCGGGGACTATGTACAGCCATGGTATTCGCCAAGAGGTGAGCGGAGGTCAAGGGATCAATAGGCAAGAAGGATACGAAGGAATCCAAGTCATGGTGCTTAAGGTCCGCTCGCAGGGAGGCGGGCAAGCCAGGCTCTCGCCGCCTGCTCACAGGAAGGCGGGCGGGCCAGGCCTTCATCGGCCGCTCGCAGGAAGGCGGTCGAGCCAGGCCTCGCAGTTCACAAGTGGAGCCTTTGTGGGCGGCTCGGCAGCAGGGGTCCAGGGGTTATTTTACCTGAAAACCCTTGGTGGTCTGCAATTAGCCTCTCTAAACAACGAAGTTCGACTGTTGGCAGACCATTTTGGGCTGTGCTTAGCAAAAGTGTAAGGCGGAATCCCGCAGTTAGCAGACCGTAAGTAAAAAACTATATATAGACCTTGAAGGGCACCTTTGGAGAGGATTCCAATCTCGGTACTCTGAGCTTCCTCCTCCCAAGGTTATCGTGGCTTAGCACTCAGGCTCTCCAAGGTGCCCAGTCTCAGCTTTGGCTTGGGAGGGGAAGCACTCAAAGATCTTCCGGGTGTGTGGAGGGACCTCCTCGCTGCGACCAATGGTCTGTGTCTTGTTTTGATTCTTTGGTCTGTTTTCCCTCCGAGGAATCAGTAAGTGCTAGCTTCCCCCCAACCTGTTGGGGGCCTGAGCTCCACAAGAGATCAAGTTCTGGTTTCAACATAATATATAATATATATTACAGAAATTTTTAAAATTAAAATACATAATTTTTATTATTTTAAATTTCTAATATAAATATAAATATATAATAGGTAATCTTTATATATAATATATTATATAAAATACAGAAATTATATAAAATACATAATCATTCTAGTATACATATATAAATTAAATATAACTAGTTGCATGTCAGGGGCTGGAGAAAGCCATCAGTGGCTGGCGAAGGCCGCCGGTGGCGGTCGAAGCCCACCCGGGGCGTGCAGAGTTCCGGGGGCGGGCAAAGTACTATCACGCGGGGCACAAGGCCCCCCCCCCCCCCCCGTGCACCATCACTCGTATATATATATATATATATATATATATATATATACGCATGCACACAAACATGTGACTGTGTACTGGGTTCCCTCGTGCTGCGGCGAACATGTCGGGAAACAACATATTATTGGAGGTAACATTCGGTGTGTGACATCATTCATTGGGCAACATCATTCGTCGGGCAACATCAGTCGTTGGGCTGCAAGTTTCGACGGGTGGCAACATTTGGTGGACAGCATCATTCTACTAGAGGTAACATTCGGCGTGCGGTATCATTCAGCAGGCGACAATATTCCGTGGGCGGCAACATTTGACGGGTCTCTACATTTGGCTGGCTGGAACATTAGGCTGGTATGAACTTTCGGCTGGTGGGAAACATTCAGTCGGCGACATGATTCAGTGGGAGGCAACACTGGGTTGGCAGCAACATTCGATGGGCAACTACATTCGATTGGCAGCAACATTCGGCTGGCAGCAACATTCATTTGCTCGACATTAATCAGCGGGCGACTACATTTGGCGGGCAGCTACATTCGATGGGCAGCTACATTCGGCATACATTACCATTTTGCGAGCGACAACATTCGGTGGGCGACATCATTCGGGGGGCGACATCATTCGGTGGACGGTAACATTCATCAGGCGGCATCATTCACGATAAGAATATGTGGTGTGAGATGTAACATCCCAATTTAGGATGAGGAGCATAGGAATATTGGCACACCGCATCACCTTGAAGATAAAGTTAAAGCCCTTAAAGAAAGAGAAAGAGGCATGGTGTGCATTTAGGAAATGTTAACCAAACCAACTCAATTTGCCCAACCCTTGAACAATTGAGCTAACCATCTTCTTCCTCATGACCTAAGTAAACCAATTCACCTATTGACACAACACATCACCTTGAAGACAAGAGTAAAACCATAGAAAGAGAGCAAGTGGTGCATTTTGCCAAAATAGCTTAACCCACTCAAATCAACCCCTTCTTGGTCAATTGAGCTAGACACACCATGACCCATGACCAAGGTTAGCTAAACCCTCAAAATGTTGACTTCGGTCAATATTGGTCAACCCGAATTAAGCATGGTTAAACCATAGTTTAACTAAGGCCTAAACCCACTTTTGAAAATACCTTAACCCCACACTCACCCAATAGCCCCCAAATTAAACCCTAAACACATTAAGATCCGAAACCCAATGATCAAAATCAAATGGCCATTAATTAACCTAAACACCCCCTTTAGAGGAAAATTACCCAAAATGGCAATACTTCAAAATAAAGTGACCATGTCGTCCAATGAATCCTTCCCTCTTTAGGAGGCTAAAGGGAAGCTTCTGATATTATCCAAAGCCTCAAAGGACTACAAGGTGGCTAGAAGTTCAAGCTAGGCCATAGCCATGGCCAACCATGGTAAGCTTAAGAGAGAACTTACAATCCTCACAACTAGCCTACAAAAGGCCCCACACACCCCTCAGCCTTCAAAAACCTCACACCAGCCCCAAGTAACAGTCCTAAGTAGAGAAATTGAGTGGAATCCCTCGGGAGGAGTGTAGCCAACTCAGCCGACCAAGTCATGGATGCCCGAACCTGAACTAGGAGAGCAATGCAAAATTAGGTGAGACTCCTTCCCCCTCCCCTTCTGAAATTATCTTAGAAGTTTTTCGAATCGAAATCAAACTCAATTGAGATAAGATTTTGTGTAATTTGGTGGAGAAATGCCGTCAAAATGACCCTATAATTCTGCCTGGCAGCGGTGGCGGCAGGTAGTCAGACCAACGCCAAGAGGTAGCCCTCACCATGGCGAAACTACTAGAAGTGATGGCGATGGGTGATGATGGTCGGATGGCGGTGGAGGAGCTCCGAAAGCTCCTCCTATGCGGGATCAATCTCCACTGACGGCGTGAGATTGAAGACAAAACCATAGTCGTTAATATCCTTAAATAATGATTGGGGCTGATCCACATAGCAGATTGACAGCAGATCCACTGTGGGGGAAGGTCATTTCGTCATTTTTCGCTTTCCTCAGCCGATGGATTTGGACCAAGATCAGTACTTCATTATATATTTTATTTTAGAGCTTATTAAATACAAATTTGTTATATGCACACCCTAGTAGAGATTTTTAAAACTGATTTGTAGGTGCCTTAATGGTTGAACCAGGCCAAGTGATCATAATGGCAGTTGTAGGGGTTGGTCAGACCTTTTCAAATTTGTGGTCGCACATTTTTCTGAGGAGGTGTATAACTCTGTGAATTAATTTTCAAAGTTTAGGTGACATAAACCATGGAGCTTTTCATATTTTGTGTATGTTCCAATCATAAGAAATAATTTGAACTTGAAAATTTATATTTAAGTTCCTTATGAGATTACTAAATCATATGGAAAAGCTTTTAATTTTTGGAACATATTTTTACTATAGTTTAAATTAAAATACTCTCATTTGTCACACCAGTATATTAATGAAATGTTTTGATACTCAACTTATAAATAAATTCTGAAATTTTTATAGCACAATAATAATTTCATAACTTACCTTAGGTTAAAATTTGAAGATGTTTGGACTTGAATTGATCATTCTATGATTTATCTATTCAAAGGGTATGGTTTAAATTATTTAATATGTCACACTTTCATATAAATGAAATAAATAAGTCTTAACCCTTCAATAAATTCCCAAAAAAAATTCACACACTAATAATGTCATGAATGACCTTGGTTTAAGTTTTCAAATGGTTTGGACTTCATTTTGATCACTTTATGAAAATATGAATTTAAAAGGTATTATTTAATATGTCACACTTTCATATAAATGAAATAAATGAGTCTTAAACCCTTCAATAAATTCCCAAATTTTTTGAAAACACTAATAATGTCATGACTGACCTTGGATTAAGTTTTCAAAAGGCTTGTACTTCTTTCTTACCACTTTATGAAAATATGCATTTAAAAGTTATTATTTAATATGTCACACTTTCATATAAATGAAATAAATGAATCGTAAACCCATCAATTAATTCCCAAATTTTTATAAAACCCTAATAATGTTATGACAGACCTTGGTTTAAGTTTTCACAAGGTTTGACTTCATTTTGACCACTTTATGAAAATATGTATTTAAAAGGTATTATTTAATATGTCACACTTTCATATAAATGAAAAAAATGAGTCTTAAACCATTCAATAAATTCCCAAATTTTTGTAACACCCTAGTAATATCATGATTGACTTTGGTTTCATTATTCAAAAGGTTTGAGCTTGAATTAACTATCTTGTGAACTTATACATGTTAAGAGTAAAGCTTGATTAATTACTTATCGCACACATGTATTAATGAAGTGTCTTGGTCTTAGATATTTATTATAATGCTCAAAGTTTATACTTGCCCCTTCATTTTATCATGCTTAAATCTTAATTTAAGGTTTGAGAAGAGTGCCTCGGCTACTATTTATATATATCAGAATAACTGTACATCATTGATAGCTCATTTTTGCAATAACTTTTTTTGGTAAAGAGACTAACTTTAACCTTAGCATATATCGGTGAGACCCATATTTTAAGTCATCTGATTGGTGTATAGGAAAGAGGTTAGAGGTGAACTAGAATCCCCACAGGTAAGGTGGTGTATAATAGTATGTAGTGTGACCACCAACCTCACTCTTATCTGGACAATGGACCTCTTAAACTTGATACCACAATATATGGCTAATAAGTTATCTAGGGTTCTTTTCGTATTACTTTCCTTACCATCCCTCGAGTATATTATAGATCAAGGGTTCGTAAAGACTAGTTCTTAGTCTGGTATGGTGGAACAAAATTTGATTAATGTCTAATCCTGTAAAATTGTGGTGGGTCTAACCACTCTACCGAACAGAACACACTATCAGATGGACTCGAGTGTTAGATCCCATTGTCTTTTTGAGACAATTTGTCTTGTGGACTTAATCTCAGTGGGTAAATCCCCAGAGTTTGTATCCGCTCTCTATTTTTGGAGATACCTCGGATAGTAGTGCAGTATAAACATGTACGGTACATTAATCCTTGGGATGGTTGTGTCACCTACCTAGAAGCGAATATGTCTAATCCACTATTATTATCCGCCACAGTGATAAGGCCCGTGTGGTTAGCTACCAACTTAACAAGAGGATTGGGTTGGCCTTAGACATGTAAATCTAGTAACTCATCATATCATCTTACTATATGATAAGTAGTATGTAGACCTATTTCTAGTATAGTATTTAGGTTAATAGTAATATGAATTTGTAAATAATATGTCTATTTTACTTAAATAATCATTTCTTTTTATATTTGTTTACTAACTTAAGTTTATTTTCTATTTTTCAGGATTTCTGGAGTTTTTGCCCAAAAATAAAAGTACACGCCCTCAGTCACGCCCGTGAACAAGGACGTGTCAACATAAAGATCAAATCAAACTCACTGTTGTTCTAAAGCCAAACCATGAAGATTTCCAAGGTCATGCCCTCAGTCACGCCTGTGACCGAGACCATATAACATCATCTCATCGATATGGAGTTGTCATGCCAATAGAACACGCCTGGCTCGCCATTTCTAAGTTGTCATGCTTGTGTCAGTCAAGTCATTCCCTTGACCTTTTCATATTACGCCAATGTAGTTCTGTCCAGCCGATAATGCCTCCGTCACGCCATAATTTCCCGCAAAGAGGAGTCTTTATTATTAATGCCCTTGGTTATGGGCGTGACCAAAGGCGTGACGCACTTTGTAATGCCTGCCATTACTCTAGATCACACCTCTCCAGCAGCCATTTCAGACACGCCAAGTACACGCCATAGGTTACAGGCGTGACCTAGGGCCTGTAACATGAAAATTTCATCTATTTGAAGTCAGTATCTCTAGATCTCAAGGACAACTTTTCTTTGCCCCTTGTGGGCCAAAACTCTTTTCCTCGACCCCTTTTTGGCAGAAATGCTCTTCGTTACTTGTATTTTTCTCTTTATTTTAGTTTAGATTTTATTACATGCACTTTTATTCCAAGTATTTTCATTTCATGCAATGTTATTATTTGTTGTACTCCCTTTTTGTGTAATTCAATTTTCTTTTTATGAAATGTCTTTTCCCATCCTTCCACATTCAAACTTTCATGTCAAGTCGTTTTATATTTAGATCTTGAAAATTGGGAGCTTTGAATGGCATAATATCTTTTTCTTTATTATCTCTATTTTCCTCCTTCAATTTATTCTTGAATCATAATGTTATCAAGTTCATATCCTGGTTATGAATTTTGATATATGTTTCTATATTCTAGTAGCTGAAAGGATCAAGCATGCGAATCGATCACTCAAGAATAAAGAGAGTTAATCACAAACCTCAAGAGAGGATGACAAAAATCTTCTGGATTGGAGTCAAATCATATTGTGGGATTCACCTCGTTAAAGCGAGCTTTAGGGGTTTCAATTAGAATGAGAGTTCAGTCTGTTGTTTATGGAACTATCACCTAGAGTGGGGGGAGAATAGGTGATGTGGCTAATTTATAATTTTAAATCTGAAAGCACACAAAAAGAATCACAGCACAGAATTAATCACCAAGAACATCACACATAACACACCAGATTTATAGTGGTTCTCCTAGACAATGTGTCTGGAGTACTCCACTGTCCCTCTGCGCCTATCTAGCAGTGTGCTAGAATCAGTAATCTCCACCAAATCTCAGATCTTTGGCAATGGCCCTACAACTCAAGCACATAGGCCCTACAGCTCAGGCACTAAGGCCCTACAACTCAAATCCTTCAATGATCCTACCTTAGGTTCCAGGAACCCTACACCTCAGGAACAAAGGCCATACCGCTCAGATCTACAAGAGGTCCTACAAATCAGGCACAGGGGCCCTACACCTCAGATCTACAAGAGATCCTACAACTCAGGCACATGGATCTACAGCTAAGACTCAAAGAGTCCTACAGAAAAAGTATCATGTTACAAAGTAAAAAAATAGTCCACACATATCTGGAGAGTTCTTCTGAAGCCTGATGATGATGGCTTCTACACTTGAATAGAAAGCTTTAATGGTATTGCTTATACACGTAGGCTTCTCCTCTATCTTCTCCCTTCTTTACAGAACACTGCTTATCAGTCGATGGTCTTTGACTGAAACTTGGAGAACTGAAGGCAAGATTGTATTATTCACAAGAAAGTTCTTCCTTCTTTCTTACAGCTGTTATGTGTTCCAATTCTTAGTTTTGTATTTTATGTGTGTATGTTGTATCTGTTAGGGCATACATCTTGTCTTTTATATGACAAGGCCCTCTAATGGTATATTATGAGCACTCTTTATGGTCAGAATCCCATTCCTTAATGACATCTGCTGATTGGTCCCTTTGATGCTGGCATTAAATGCAGACAGTGCATTTCAAAAAATCTCGGTATGTCTCGACGATATGACCACCATCTCGATGACACAACTTGATGTCTCAGCGATCCATTTAGGACTCAGACATTTCTTCAAGTCTTCTTGTATTTTCTTCTGAGAAGGATATCTCAACGATATGAAATATCTCAGCTATATATGTAGTCAAAGTGATATGAACTCTTCTCATTGATATCGTCGAAATCATTCTGACTAATACTTCAGCTCCAAACCGTCTCCATGATCTCTAGCTTAGTCTTCTAGACGACACTACTTTTGTACGAAGATATGTCTTCTTAGCCAGATACATTACTTAAGATTTCTAAGGAGCTTCATCATGCCAGACTTCTCAACGATATCGTCATGTGATACTTGTTGACATGATGATACCATGACTTGATTGATTCTTCTTGTTGTCATAATGATATCGTGGTGTGTACTTTGTTGATACAATGATATCTTCGTGTTATGCTTATTGTGACGATGACTAATGACTTAATCCTTCTGTTAACTTCTGCGAGTAATCTCAATGATATATACATACTTTTTCAACAATTTGGACAATACTGGACAACTGTATATACAATGCAGTCATAAGCGAGACATACCATCAAATACATAATGCATTTATCATTGACCTGAGCACTTCTTCAAATCAGGAATATTGTAGGGCACTGTTCCCAATAATCTCCCCCTATTTGAAGAAGTCATAACTGACCTCAATGATAAATGCCAAGCAATAAATAGAATCAACACTAAAGATATTCAGGCAATATAGAAAGATTCAACTACCAACAATGTATAAATAACAGATATTGTCTTAAACAAAATAATCACAATCATTTGCCAAATTCATGTTTGAAGACAAGCATTCGTAATTGTTCCTGCTGCTACTTCCTCTTCCTTTTCTCCTTTGTCTCTCATAGAAGCTAATTGGCTCGAGAATTCTATTAGGAGAGGGAGGAGGACCATGGGAATGGCTAGCTTGTGGTTCCTCCTCTTCTCTTCTTGTTGCAGATGGAGATTCCAATCAGTAGAATAATAAACCATTTCTGAGCCATCCTGAGGATAACCATTCTCAATCCAGGCTTCTGAAATAATAGTTCTAGAATTACGACTCCATCTGCCCGATTGAGGATCTTGATCAATTTCTCCCAGCCTCCTTTGCTTGTACAAACTATTTTGAGTTCTTTTCCTCTTTCTTGAAGTTGAAGACTCTCCAATCTCAATATCATAATCTTTTGAGTTAGTATTCTCCGATGGTTCTGCCATTTCAAATGTAGAGGGTGGCTTTTGCATTGCTTGCTTGACTTGATTGACTGCCCACATTACATGATGGGAGCCAGTATTTGTGATGGCGCAAATCTCGCACACCGCTATAGATGGTGGCTAGACTGCGACACGAAACGGCAGTGTACAGGTCGTTCAAGTAATATAAAACGAGGAGTAAATCCCCGAGTATCGATCTCGGAAGGAACACAGTAAGGTGGAGTTGACTATTGAGGAGGACTTGAGATTGAAGTCCTTAAGGTCGGATGGATTGCGGGAGGCTTGGTTTGGATTGCGGAAAACAAAATAAAAATAGCTACTACTCCTATGCAGGCCTTGAGCGCACTACTTCGCCAGGCGGGATGGAAACTACACGGGCCGCAATGCACCGAATCGCTAGGCGGATGGACGAGTAGGCTCGCGGATGGAGTGGAGAGAATGGTGGAATCGAACTGTGCAGGCCTTGAGCGCACTGCTTCGTTAGGCGGATGGATTACAAGGGCCGCTATGCCACGCTTCGCTAGGCGGAAGGAAGAGAAGGCTAGCGGATGGAATGGTTCGCACCGGCGGAGTCGGGATGGATTACACGGGCCGCTATGCCACGCTTCGCTAGGCGGATGGAAGAGTAGGCATACGGATGAGGGTCGCAAGCACCTCGTCGACAAGCATGCCACTAGCAATTGCTAGTGCGGCACACGAACGTGACGGCGGGATGGAGGATGGAATGGGGCGCTCCTCAAATCACATAAACCACAAAGATAACCACAAAACTATGGAAAAATATACTAATAACATTTAGGGTTTATGGACATCATTCGTAAAGAAACATACAACCACACATATCAAATAGAATCAGCAACAATAACAAGGAGGAGGTAAGATTACAACCGAAGCACGAAGACTCGTTGGAGATTCACGGCCGGAATCTAGGGTTGTCAATCCTCGTCTGGGCTCGGTCTTCAACTATCGTCCGGGGTAGAAGAGGGCTGTCACTACCTCCCGATTGACCCGTCTTCTTCGTCAATAGCCTTCAGCCATGATCTTGCCGGAGAACTCCAAGGATATAGTGCACAATCCGTTGAAATGGAGCTTGGAAGCTTCTGAATGATGGAGGAGGCCGAGAGGATACTCCGGCTCGAGATTGGCGTGGAGAGTATGTCCGGAGCACCTCCAGATGGTGGGCGGCGATGGAGGGGCGAAATGGGAGCTCTGGAGCAGGAAACGACGCAGCTGGGCGGAGTCGGGAGATGGATCCCGACCTAAAATCGCGCTTGCCTATTTATAGGCGGAGCAGAAATAAACAATGCGCACGATCAGGCGCACGACCAATGGTCGTGCGCGAAGGATTGCCTCTGATCGTGTGCGAAGAACCTGTAGCTCAATCCAGATCTGCACAAAAGCGCACGGTCAGCGGCGCACGACCAGTGGTCGTGCGCGAAGAAGGCCAATGATCGTGCGCTGTCACTCAATCAGGGCTCAATTAGGGAAGGGAATTAACGCACGACCAGTGGTCGTGCGCCTGGTCGTGCGAGAAGAAAAACGCACGAACAGTGGCTTTTTCGACCGAAAATCCCCTAGAACCCATCCCGAGTGTC
Organism: Dactylorhiza incarnata; assembly: GCA_033032865.1. Classification (NCBI taxonomy): domain Eukaryota; kingdom Viridiplantae; phylum Streptophyta; class Magnoliopsida; order Asparagales; family Orchidaceae; genus Dactylorhiza; species Dactylorhiza incarnata. Next base: position 1,788,972 of record JAWHQI010000255.1, on the reverse strand, counting down.
GCACAACCCTTGGACCTGCATGAAAATATACTAGACCACAGAAATACATGAAAACACACCAAAATGGGCATAAACGTGCACTCAGCAATGAAATGGGCAATGTGATCAAATAGAATTGAATATAGGCCTAAAGTGAAGTGCAAGTGCATGAAAACTATCCCAGATGAGTCCGGAAACCACTATAAAAACTGGACTCATCACACCCCCAGACTTACCTGTTTGCACGTCCCGAGCAAACAAAATCTAAGCAGACGGAGAAAAAAAATTAGCTAACAGAGAAATTGCGACACAGAGTACCATGCGAAGTCGCGTGCTCGCACGCATAACAATATAACAGAGGAAATTTCTAAGTATGCATAACATTTTGTACTTTTCTAAAATGCGTATCAAAAATTTATTACTACTCAAAAATAGAATCACGGTGAATCATCCGGTCAAGCGTAGGGAGAAAATAAACTAATCGCTAAGCTGAGAATTGCCAAAGATCAGGGCTCAGGACAACCTCCAAAGGAATCCACCAATGTTTGTGACCATAGGCTTGCCTGTTCGCACTCTCTCCACGGCACTGGTTTGGCTCACTCACGAATCAGTAGGACTTTAGGTGAAGATGGGGCTTGGGTTTCAGTGAGGTAAACAAGGATAAACATGGAGGCTACGCACCAAACCCAAATGAGCTAGCATAAAAAAAATAATCTATCCGCTAACCCAAATATATGCGAGTACACCACACCCCCAGACTTTACTTTTTAACAATGGGTGTGTGCACTGCCCACTCCCAAATACAAATCAAAAATTATTTTCAATTAAACTTTTTCTTTCTATATCCATTTTTTTTCAATTTTCTTTTTCTCTTTTCATTTTTTCACAACATAATCAGCAGATTAAACATTGAAGCACATCCACATTTTCACAAAAATATTCACCACATCAACACCCTAAATGAAAATATAAAATACTAAAGCTCGACTTGGGTGCGCGACTAGGATCGACTATGAGGCTTTGGTGAAATAATGGTGGAGCTGAATCAAAAGAAGGGGTAGGCACAACGGGGCTAACGAGGATAAGACATTAGGATCGGTACAAAGCTCAACCGGGCCAAAATGAGGGCCTACATCACGTTCGTGCACTGAACTAACCTATACCCATGCTTCGAGAATAGCTTGGGGCAAGTTCTTAGCCAACGAAAAAGACTATCCGTCCTCCCGACTCGAGAAATGCAAACCTAATGCCCGGCTACACACATCCCTAAGCTACCGTTTGATTCACACCGAATTCACCATTTTTGAGTAGAATAAACAGTATTGACGCAAATAGAAAAATATAAAACTATAAGCATACAGAAAAATTAAATCTACTCAAATTTCTACATGAAACGAGAGCACTCGACTAGGACACTGCAGGAGTCAACATTTTACTCTGTTTCACAATCCTAAGCCAGCACGATGATTTGCTTGAATCTTGCTCAAGAAATGAGTTTAACTCGCGGCACGCACACAGCTAAGCACGCGCTCAAGTGGGTGCAAGTGGTGTGTGATGCAATGATCTAAACAAAATAAATCAATAAAAGCTTCTAGTATGCATATGCAGTGTGCACGTGCATTGGGTAACAAATACTAGCTCTCCCCCAGACTTAACCTAAGAAGTACATCACATGATATTGAAATGAAAATCAGAAAGAGACAGGGAGAGAGGTTACCCCATGCTCAGCTAGTGAGCATACCAGAAGACGCGTGAATGACCGAGGCCGCACCACCACCAAACGAAGAATCACAACCACCGCCTTATAAGATGTGCAATGAATACCTGCAAGGTGGGTGAGCTCCGCAAAACAAAAGCAAAAATATACTAAAAATAAAAACTGAAATTAAGATGGACATGAAAAATAAAATGCAAAAATGATAAGATAACTACTTGGGTTATTGTCCTCCCAGCACGACTTATTCAACTACTGTGTAGTTCTAGCTAATGGGCCTATGAAAAGAAAAATGAACAGGTAACTGTTCCATCATCCGTTTCGGTAACGGGTACCGATACGGCGATAAAACGGTCACTCCTCTACCTGAATAATAATACCTACAACGCACAGGTAGAGGAAACAGAATGTAAGATGAGGAGGAATAAGCCTCACTCATCTCACACAAAAAATCCTTGCCAAGCAAGGTGTCGTCGGGGAGGCGGCGGGAGGAAAAGGCAATGTATGAGGCTTCCCTTATGGAGGAGGGATCAACCTCCTCACATGAAAGGATACACTCATCATTGACTTGAGCACAATGCTCCAAGTCCTCCTGGGGTACCTGTAAGGACTCAACCTGCACAGGCTCAGATGAAGAAGGGGGGTCAAGAAATAAAAGAGAAGAAGGACAAAAATAATCAGAAATCGGGGGAGTGGTCCCGGTCTCACTCCCATTAGATTGGGAAAGTAAAATAATGTCAGCATCATCGACAATGCTGCAGGGCTCGGTAGGATCATCAGTGACCTCCTCCATGATTTGGACTTCCTCCACCGGTGCTGAGGTAGAATCCTCGTCACCTTGGAAAATATCCTCCTCCATAGGAATAGGCACAACACATAAATCACCTGCCTTATCCTGCGAAACATCCTCAATAATGTCGTCAGAGACAAATGTAGTAGAATGCACAACAGGGGGAGGAATAGTGCTTGGATAAAAGTCAAGCACTGGTTCCTCACAAAGAATCAAATCTACGCTAAGAGATGGATGTATAGGGGAGATGGGCTCAGTCATGTCAGTGCCCAGATCAGCCACACATCTGGTGACAGTGTCCACATCATTCCCTTCAAAACTCGAAGGTGATATAGGCACATAGCCAGATGTTGAAGGTGTGCTGCCAGAAGTAGGAGTCGGGGATATCCGGATATCCGGCTCGTCATCCTCGTCTAATTGGCGAAGATACTCGGCACAATCCTTCAGGGCATGATCCATGCTCTGACAAAACAAGCACTGCCTAACGGTCCTCATTGGCACAGCGGGTGCTGAAGCCGAAAAGAGGTATGAAGGTAAAGGTGTGGCAGAATAGTGATGAGTCCTGATTATATACACCTTCATGGACTCATCCGGGCCATTATTTAGTCAATATCACGCACTTTAGCCTTATTATAGTTTATAATTGATAACCCATGCTAGGTGCACATTTTGGCCCACTTTGGTGTGTTTTCGTGTTTATTTCCTTTCATAGTACTCATATGTTGTTAAGTGCCACTTTCGGTGGCTAGATCTGTGTTTGTGCTGGAATAGGAGGCGTGCAAGTGTTTCCGGTGCAATTCTGCACAGGAACACTGCGCACGATCACTTGTTCTAGTGCGCACGACCACTGGTCGTGCGCCACTGATCGTGCGCACTTAGCCCCTTTTTACGAGTTCTGTCTGGTGCAGTGCGCACGCCCATCAACTCCAGTGCGCACGACCACCGGTCGTGCGCCACTGTCCGTGCGCACTTAATAGTAATTTTATGAGTTCTGTCTCACCTATTGCGCACGACCACCGACGCTAGTGCGCACGATCAACGGTCGTGCGCCACTGGTCGTGCGAGCATTTTATTTTATAATTTCATCTCTTGCAGGTTCTGTCCAGGCAGTGCGCACGATCGCAGGATTCCAGTGCGCACGACCACTGGTCGTGCGCCAATGATCGTGCGCAGTGTTTAATCCAGCGCCTATTTAAGCGCCTGTTGCGATTTTAGGGCGGATTATTCATTCCGGGAGCGGGATTTCTGTTCCGTACGCCGCTGACCGCCCCCTTGGATCGCCCCTACTTCATCTCCTACGCAAGGGGAAGCTTCCTCGGTCCATTCCTAGACATCCTCCATCGTCCGTGAGTGTTCTCCATCATCCGCAAGCCTCCAAGCAATCATTTTCGCTTTCCGCCCGGTGAGAAGAAGAAGAGACCTTGAGTCGAAGACGACGGAGCACGTAGGGAGATTGTGACAGCCCTCTACGCCGGAAGCATCGTCCGCCCGAGTCCGGAGGTAGCCCGACAACCTACCATTCCGGCCGTGAACGGTCGCTAGTCTTCACCGCCGGTTATCTCCTTCCTCTTTCCTTGATTGTACCCCTTTGAATCTTTTACTAAATGAATATTGTGATATTTACTTGATGAGAATGAATGTTTCTGTGTTCTTATTCATGGGTTGGTTGTGATTCACCACGTTCAAGCGCACTCACTCACACACGCACGCAAGGCGTTTGCTCTGTGTTGGCAAGAGCTAATGACGGTTGTGAAGAGGTGTTTGCGACCCTCACTCTCTCGCGCCTGAGTCCACTTCATTCGCCTCACGAAGCACGGCATCGCGGCCGTTGCATCCACCTCACGTTGCGAAGCGGTGTTCTCGACCCGCATCTCTTTTATTGTTGTTAAAATTAGGAAAACCAACCAAAAACCCCTTGTTGTGTTTGTGAAACGCTTGTGTAACAATATTCACTGCACGATTCGATCACCCACCCTGCATTCCTCAAGAGATCGACATCCGGGGAATTTATTCTCCACAATTATTACTTGACAGCGACCGGTGCACTTGCCGACGCGCATCAAGTTTTTGGCGCCGTTGTCGGGGAACGCAGGCGTGTATCGTCTTGTGTCGTGACTCTCGTTACACGAGCAGTTGTTTTTGATCTTTTCGTTTCTTCTTGTTGTTGACAGTGCATGCAGAGGCAGATTGCAGGTGAACTTGCACCTTTTGACCCAGAAATCGAACGAACCGCTCGCGCGCGAAGGCGTGCTGCGGCTCTGCAAGCAGCCATGGGTGATCATGTGAACCCAAATGATGCTGATGCGCGAGTGCACGATGAGGGGCAAAATCCGGCCACTGATGAACAGGAGGCGGAGAGACCTCGGCCTCGTACTATGAGAGATTATACCACCCCCACCGCTGGAAGCGTGTATCCGGGCTTTGGGCCCAATATCATGAACAATCAGTTTGAGATAAAGCCGGCGATCTTAAACATTATCCGAAACCATGCTCAGTTTTCGGGGATGGCTAGCGAAGACCCGCATCTGCATCTGGCAGAATTCTCTGATATTTGCGGAACTTTCCGCTATGCGGGCATTGCTGATGACACAGTCAAACTGAGACTGTTCCCCTTCTCCCTCCGTGATAAAGCAAAAGTATGGCTTCATTCCATCCCGCCCGGGACTGCTGCAACATGGGATGCCCTTGCATCCAAATTCCTGGCTAAATTCCACCCGGTGGATAAGATTGTAAGCTTGCGGCGTGAAATCGCCACATTTCGGCAGTTGGATCAAGAGACTCTTGCGGAAGCTTGGGAGCGCCTCAATGAACTCCTTCGCCGTTGCCCTGGCCACGAGCTCCAGCCATGGAACGTGGTTGAATTGTTCTACTTCGCGATCGAGCCCAATTATAGGGCAATGATCGATGCTGCGGCCGGTGGTACCTTGATGAACCACACCCCTGAAGATGCCCTGCGGATTTTGCGTGACACTGCCTCCCACAGTACCTTCTGGACTGCAGGGAGAAACGCTCCAAGAAGCAGCCGAGGACTCTTCATGGTTGATTCTCTTCCTTCTCCGTCTCCATCTGCTGCCATCATTACTTGTGAAGGATGTGGAGGTGGAGGCCACCATGCTTACGAATGCTTGGGGAACCAAGTGGTAGGTGATTTCGTGCACTTATCTTTAAATGAATCTGTGAATTATGTTGGAAATCAGTCCAAGGGGGCGCCGTATAATAACACTTATAATCCGGGAGCGAGAAGTCATCCGAACTTCTCGTGGAATCCCAACACGCCCGGCCAACGATGGTCACTGGGGCAGCATCAAAATGATGCTTACGCCTCCGGGAGCCAACCGAGGCCGCCGCACCCGGATTACAACCAAGCACCCCCTACTCAAAAGAAGAGTAATTTAGAAGAAATGATGGAAAAATTCATGCTTGTAGCTAACTCGAATATGGCAAACCAAACTGCATCTATGCGAAACTTGGAGACGCATTTGGGCCAATTGGCCCAAGCGCTAACTGAGCGTTCGCAGGGGTCCCTTCCCAGTAATACGGAAAAGAATCCCATTGATCAAGGGAAAAGTCTGGGGGATGTGGTGGATGCCAATCCGAGTGAGCTGACAATCTCGTGTTCCATCAATCAGGTTGAAACAAAGGCTCTATGCGATTCCGGTTCCTCTCGCAATGTTATTGCGCTGCAAGATGTTGCGAAACTTCAATTGGAGATTAACACAGAGGAAAAGAAATCGCTGATTCTCGCTAACGGCACCATTATTCAATCCGAGGGAGAGGTGAGAAACGTGGAAGTAATAGTTGAGGGGACAACTGTGGTCGCGGACTTTCAGGTGTTGGGCCCCCGGGAAAATCAATCCATCCCTATCTTGGGGGTGCCGTTCTTGAAAGAGAGCGGCGCCACCCTTGACTTTGCCACGGGGTGTGTCATCTTACCTAACACGGCGCTGCAGCCCATTCATCTCGAAGCTAGAGCCGACACATCCACTCCTCCCCCTCTTGTTATTTCTGATGAACTTCTGAGTTGTGCAGGGAAGACGCATTTCCAAGAAACAGGTGAAGGGGAAATGGAGGAGCTCAAATCTGATGAGGAGGAAGTGATTGACTTTCGGAAAGAATTCGACGCCGAGAAGGAGGATGACGGCTGTCCGGGAAATGATGATGTGGATTTAGTCAAGAATGCTGATTATTTTTCTTCTTGTGATGAATCGTGTAATAAACTGTTTAAGCGTTCCGTCTCTTGGGCCGATCCGGTGGTCACAGTGACACCGGAAGTGACGCCACCTGATTCTAAGGAGGAAAAATCTGAGAGTTCACAACGGTGGCAATCTCCAACCGTCACCAAACTGAAAAAAGAAAAACTTCTGCGTGACGCTCGTGCTGCCGCTCTTCGTAGCAAGATGGCGGAGGTTAGGGGAGCATTGGGTAATACCAGTGCTGGCCCTAAAGCCTTCACCTCCCGCCTACATGCTACAGGAGATGCGCACCACAAGAGCGCTTTTAGTTGATGCGTGTTTTTAATTGCTGTAATGAACTATTTTTGAGTATGTCTTCTTAATTCCTGCACTCTTTATAAACAATGCTAATACAGGTATTTGGTCCAGCTTAAGGACGTTAAATGAAAGCGCTACTGGGAGACAACCCAGATTTCCGGTTTTTTTTATATTTCCTTTTATCTAACCTTTCCTAGTTCAGTTTTTGTTTTTGCTTTTGTTGTTTTGAGTTTTGCTTGCAGGTTTTGTGTTCGATGGTGGATGCTGCGGATTGTCTTGATTTTAAACGCCATTCTTCTGGTATGCTCACGTGCTGAGCATTGGGTAACTTCTTCCCTAGCTTTCAATTTTGATTTTCACTGTCATATCATTATGTTGTATGGTTTTGATTAAGTCTGGGGGAGAGCCGTTTCTTTGTCACCCACTGCACATGCTCATCTCATTTGCATATTAGAAGTATTCTAATTTCAGTTATTTAGTATCGTTCATCTTCACACACCACTTCACCCACTTGAGTGCGTGCTTTCTTTTGTGTTGTTCCGTTTAAACTAGTTTGGTTGGAATGTGAAATAGGCTATTAACACAGGAATTATTATTTGGAGCGCGGTGTCGACTCATGTAGTGTTCTAGTCGCTTCGCATGCTATAGTAGAACCTGAGTAGAATTAGATTTTCTTTATGCATTTAATTTATGTGTAGTATCTCTGCGTAAATTTAGATTTAATGTACTCAAGTGGTGAATTCGAATGAAATTGATGATAACCCGGTGTTGTGTGTGTGCGGTCGCTAAACATGTGTTGCTCGAGTCGGGAGGAAGGTTTATCTTTCTCGTGGGCTAAGAACTTGCCCCAAGCGACTCTTGAAGCATGGGTGAGAGCTACTTGTTGAGTCAAGCACGATGTAGGCCACCATTTGGCTAGTTTGAGCTTTGCTATTCCATGCCCCTTTCATTCACCTTTGCAAGCCAAATTTGTGCCTACCATTTTTATGTTCAGCTCCTCCTCATCCACCAAAGCCTGAAGCCTATCCTACGCCCGCAACCAAAAAAATGTTTTAACTGTGCTCATAATTTCCAACTTGTGTGGTGTGTGGTGTCATTGTGTTTTGAAGAGAAAATAATGTCTATCCGCTGATTTTGAACCAACTGGAGGTTGCTTGAAAGAAGAAAAATATATAAAAGAAAAAAAGAAGAGTATCCTGAAAATAATCCTCCCAAGCTAAAGAGAAAAATCTGTTGGTATTTGTAAAGTAGGCTGTGTGCACACCTGGTTTTCATGATAGGTCTGGGGGTGTGTCACACGAGCATAGTTGTTTGGTTTTGTAAGGTGCAGTGTGCCGTTGGCTCATTTGGGTTGCGTAGCCGTCATGTTTATCTTTGCATATCATTCCGTAACCTAAGCCCCGTTTTAATCCTATAAGTCCTACTGATTTGATTTGCGAGTTTGCTAGCGCCGTGGAGAGAGTGTGACCGGGCAAGCGTATGGTTCACGACGTTGATGGATTTCAGCGGAGTTATTCCTAAGCCCCGATCTTTTGCAACACCCGCCTCAGCGTCTCGTCACTTCCATACCGGGCGTGATCGTCAAATTCTTCATAATTCACCCACTGAGTACAATTAAATCTTTGAGTACGCTTTAGTACTTACGTAAATTAGTTAGCATAGCTAGAATCTTCTTCTACTAGAATTCCTACTCGCATGCGTATGTTACTTCGCACTGTACTCCCTTGCGTAATTCGCTATTTTAATTATCTTTTTCAACTTCCGCCGGATTCGTTTGCTCGGGACGCGCAAACAGTTAAGTCTGGGGGTGTGATGAGTCCTGATTATATACACCTTCATGGACTCATCCGGGCCATTATTTAGTCAATATCACGCACTTTAGCCTTATTATAGTTTATAATTGATAACCCATGCTAGGTGCACATTTTGGCCCACTTTGGTGTGTTTTCGTGTTTATTTCCTTTCATAGTACTCATATGTTGTTAAGTGCCACTTTCGGTGGCTAGATCTGTGTTTGTGCTGGAATAGGAGGCGTGCAAGTGTTTCCGGTGCAATTCTGCACAGGAACACTGCGCACGATCACTTGTTCTAGTGCGCACGACCACTGGTCGTGCGCCACTGATCGTGCGCACTTAGCCCCTTTTTACGAGTTCTGTCTGGTGCAGTGCGCACGCCCATCAACTCCAGTGCGCACGACCACCGGTCGTGCGCCACTGTCCGTGCGCACTTAATAGTAATTTTATGAGTTCTGTCTCACCTATTGCGCACGACCACCGACGCTAGTGCGCACGATCAACGGTCGTGCGCCACTGGTCGTGCGAGCATTTTATTTTATAATTTCATCTCTTGCAGGTTCTGTCCAGGCAGTGCGCACGATCGCAGGATTCCAGTGCGCACGACCACTGGTCGTGCGCCAATGATCGTGCGCAGTGTTTAATCCAGCGCCTATTTAAGCGCCTGTTGCGATTTTAGGGCGGATTATTCATTCCGGGAGCGGGATTTCTGTTCCGTACGCCGCTGACCGCCCCCTTGGATCGCCCCTACTTCATCTCCTACGCAAGGGGAAGCTTCCTCGGTCCATTCCTAGACATCCTCCATCGTCCGTGAGTGTTCTCCATCATCCGCAAGCCTCCAAGCAATCATTTTCGCTTTCCGCCCGGTGAGAAGAAGAAGAGACCTTGAGTCGAAGACGACGGAGCACGTAGGGAGATTGTGACAGCCCTCTACGCCGGAAGCATCGTCCGCCCGAGTCCGGAGGTAGCCCGACAACCTACCATTCCGGCCGTGAACGGCCGCTAGTCTTCACCGCCGGTTATCTCCTTCCTCTTTCCTTGATTGTACCCCTTTGAATCTTTTACTAAATGAATATTGTGATATTTACTTGATGAGAATGAATGTTTCTGTGTTCTTATTCATGGGTTGGTTGTGATTCACCACGTTCAAGCGCACTCACTCACACACGCACGCAAGGCGTTTGCTCCGTGTTGGCAAGAGCTAATGACGGTTGTGAAGAGGTGTTTGCGACCCTCACTCTCTCGCGCCTGAGTCCACTTCATTCGCCTCACGAAGCACGGCATCGCGGCCGTTGCATCCACCTCACGTTGCGAAGCGGTGTTCTCGACCCGCATCTCTTTTATTGTTGTTAAAATTAGGAAAACCAACCAAAAACCCCTTGTTGTGTTTGTGAAACGCTTGTGTAACAATATTCACTGCACGATTCGATCACCCACCCTGCATTCCTCAAGAGATCGACATCCGGGGAATTTATTCTCCACAATTATTACTTGACAGCGACCGGTGCACTTGCCGACGCGCATCAAATAGCCATAAGACCTCCGCGCACCATATGGAGTACCAGACGAAGTCGATGCTCCATATGTTGGGCTGGGAGTGCTAGGGCTACTATCTCCCTTTGGACATCTATCACTAGCATGAGAGATATCTCCACAAAAACGGCAACGGATATTGAATGAAGACCACATAGTGGGAAGATACAATGATTCAAAGTAAAAATACTATTGTGCAAAATGCTACACCCAACAATAATTTACTAAGCAACCTAATATAGGACAGGAAAAAGGAATAACAAGAAATCAAATAAAGAAAGGATGCAATACACAAAGGGAAGGGCTTCTCGCTCAGATTCTCCCTCTCCAGAAAACTCACACGTCTGTGTTCCCCAGCAACGGCGCCAAAAACTTGATGGCGCAAATCTCGCACACCGCTATAGATGGTGGCTAGACTGCGGCATGAAACGATAGTGAACCGGTCGTTCAAGTAATATAAAACGAGGAGTAAATCCCCGAGTATCGATCTTGGAAGGAACACAGTAAGGTGGAGTTGAGTATTGAGGAGGACTTGAGATTGAAGTCCTTAAGGTCGGATGGATTGCGGGAGGCTTGGTTTGGATTGCGGAAAACAAAATAAAAATAGCTACGACTACTCTTATGCAGGCCTTGAGCGCACTGCTTCGCCAGGCGGGATGGAAACTACACGGGCCGCAATGCGCCGAATCGCTAGGCGGATGGACGAGTAGGCTCGCAGATGGAGTGGAGAGAATGGCGGAATCGAACTGTGCAGGCCTTGAGCGCACTGCTTCGTTAGGCGGATGGATTACACGGGCCGCTATGCCACGCTTCGCTAGGCGGAAGGAAGAGAAGGCTAGCGGATGGAATGGTTCGCACCGGTGGAGTCGGAATGGATTACACGGGCCGCTACGCCACGCTTTGCTAGGCGGATGGAAGAGTGGGCATACGGATGAGGGTCGCAAGCACCTCGTCGACAAGCACACCACTAGCAATTGCTAGTGCGGCACACGAACGTGACGGCGGGATGGAGGATGGAATGGGGCGCTCCTCAAATCACATAAACCACAAAGATAACCACAAAACTATGGAAAATATACTAATAACATTTAGGGTTTATGGACATCATTCGTAAAGAAACATACAACCACACATATCAAATAGAATCAGCAACAATAACAAGGAGGAGGTAAGATTACAACCGAAGCACGAAGACTCGTTAGAGATTCACGGCCGGAATCTAGGGTTGTCAATCCTCGTCCGGGCTCGGTCTTCAACTGCCGTCCGGGGTAGAAGAGGGTTGTCACTACCTCCGAATTGACCCGTCTTCTTCGTCAATAGCCTTCAGCCATGATCTTGTCGGAGAACTCCAAGGATATAGTGCACAATCCGTTGAAATGGAGCTTGGAAGCTTCTGAATGATGGAGGAGGCCGAGAGGATACTCCGGCTCGAGATTGGCGTGGAGAGTATGTCCGGAGCACCTCCAGATGGTGGGCGGCGATGGAGGGGCGAAATGGGAGCTCTGGAGCAGGAAACGGCGCAGCTGGGCGGAGTCGGGAGATGGATCCCGACCTAAAATCGCGCTTGCCTATTTATAGGTGAAGCAGAAATAAACAACGCGCACGATCAGGCGCACGACCAATGGTCGTGCGCGAAGGAATGCCTCTGATCGTGCACGAAGAACCTGTAGCTCAATCCAGATCTGCACAAAAGCGCACGGTCAGCGGCGCACGACCAGTGGTCGTGCGCGAAGAAGGCCAATGATCGTGCGTTGTCACTCAATCAGGGCTCAATCAGGGACGGGAATTAACGCACGACCAGTGGTCGTGCGCCTGGTCGTGCGAGAAGGAAAACGCACGACCAGTGGCTTTTTCGACCGAAAATCCCCTAGAACCCATCCCGAGTGTCGCACAACCCTTGGACCTGCATGAAAATATACTAGACCACAGAAATACATGAAAACACACCAAAATGGGCATAAACGTGCACTAAGCAATGAAATGGGCAACGTGATCAAATAGAATTGAATATAGGCCTAAAGTGAAGCGCAAGTGCATGAAAACTATCCCAGATGAGTCCGAAAACCACTATAAAAACTGGACTCATCAATTTGTCACATCGTTCTCCAGCTTTAGGACTTCTTCAACTATCTAGTCATCCAAGGCAACTTTAACCATGTTGATCCTTTCATGAAGGTTTTGCTCAGACTCATCCATGTTATTTCTTAATTGGAGTAAATGCTCATCCAGAGTCTGAGCATTAGAGTCCACTTTGTGAATGATGTATTGTATATCTTCACCTATGAAGTTGGTGACTTCTTGAAATGTCTGTTGAGTATACCCTTCCATGATCACCAGATTCTGAATGATTTGACGAGTTGATTGTCTTGTACGATTTAGTTGCGGACCAAGGGTTTCCATTGTTGGAGCTGCAATGTGGAGATAGTGAGTATGTTGGGTATTGAGATGATGCATGTCCTCCTTCATTATCTGCAACCCAGCTTTATCTCCTTTCTTAGATCATCAACTATTTTTAGAATGAAGGTCTCCATCATTTTCCTTTGGGCATTCAGCAGGAATGACATCATTTGAAATAATGATCCTGACGGGAAACTAGAGAGTTCAACAGTATCAACTTCTGATCAGCAGTATCTTCAGAATCACTGACAATGAATTGGAAACTGGGAGAGTCATTATGCATGTTCTCTCATTCTGTCATGACTGACTTCCCTTTGAAGAGTACCAGATCAAGCCCATTCATTTGTTCTGAGCCTTCAGCCTTCTCTGGTTCAGGAACTGCATTCTTCTCAAAATCTTTCATAACCTCCTCCTGAGCTCCTTCCCCAGCAGAGGATCCAACCCTTCTATCAGTATCAACCTCATCTTGATCAAATAGGGCAGAGGACCCTAGATGGGTCTCCCCCTCAACAATCATAGTATCTTGGACTGAGCTCCCAAGTAGGGACTCCCCCTCGATTGGATCAGCCTCTTGACCAGAGCTTTTTGTTAAGAGCTCCCAATCAACAACTACTTCTTTTTCTTAATCTCTTTTTCTTTTATTGACTGCGGAAGAGTCACCCAAAGGTGCTCTCCTTTCCTTAGGAACCTTGGAAAAGCATTAGGCAAATAAGGAGAACAGGTTCTGCCATCAACATTCAACGTACCTCCAGTAGGAACCAAAGAAGAGAGCGAACCGGGCACAAGCTCACCCCCCAACCCATTAGAAAATGTAGTGGAATCAAACGGACAGTCGGTAAATTCAAGTGGTGGAGAAATATATGACGTTAAATCCGAAACATTGAAAATAAAGGATATTCGCCAATCAGTGGGTAACTCCAAAAGAAAAGCATTTTCCCCTAATTTTTTTTAAATTCGAAATGGACCCGCTCGCCGATTTGCCAACTTTTTTATGGTGCCCGAAGGCAACTATTCAGGGATGAGACGCACCATAACCAAATCGCCAACTTTCAAGTGAGATGCTCTCTTATGTACATTAGTATGAGATTGATAAGATGCGTATTGAGTAGCTAGCGTGTCCTTAATGTGCTTGTGTAAATTATGAACGTGAGTGGCAAAGTCTTATGCAAATTGACTTGACTTATCAGATGAAGGTAACAGAATCAAGTCAGGTGGCACTGGTGCCTTATAACCCTGCACGATTTTATTCGGCGATAAATCCGTTGATCTATTTTTAGAATTATTATTCGCTAACTGAGCATGAGGAAAAAGTAAATCCCAAGTACCCATGTGGTCAGCTAAAATCATAGATATGTGTAGGTGAATGTGGTAAGCAACTGGAGGAAGAATATGCGCAACTGGACCAGATGAGTAAGTACGTCGTGAAGAAACTAAATCCAGGGGTACAGTCGCCACAGAATCATAATCGCTTGCGACCGCCAACAAATCCATAGATGAGCACTCAAAAAAATTGTCAATCAATGGTGACGCATAGTCAGATCTACAAAGGGTGGTGAAAGACTGAGCACAAAATCTAACAACTCAACAAAACATGTCCGACGGGATGTGATCAATAGAGGGGCTAGTAACATAGGCAAAACCAACTGGCTAGGATGAGGCATAATAAATTCATGCCCTAAAAATTCTGCAGGTCGCGTCCACGGGTCTGGAGGGAGGACCGGCAAAATCGAACTTGACACAATTTCTAATTCCAATGTGCTTCAGGCAAAGGTGATAACATCAAAGAAATATCTTCCGGGTTCTCAACGTCAAAGTCACCCAAAGTTAACCTTTCCTCGCAAGGTAAATCTTCCAATGCACTAGGTACGTCCTCCAAATCAGAATCATCAGACAAATATAAAACCGGATCAGAGGGGAGGTCCTCTTCCATATCACTAGGGTAACCAATCTCCTTATCTTTGCTAAGTTCTTCCTTAATAACGACATCGCCCTCAGCGGTAGGCTCAGTCAAGGGCACATACTCAGTATTGTCAGAAGGTTAAAAAACTATATCAGGAAGTTCGGGAGGAGACATTCCCGACGCATTGTGTGTAGAAATTATTGGAGGAACCTCACAAACCAGAACTCTCACCGCACGGGCTCATGGTATCCCTAGCCGTAATGACAATCGAGTTTGAGTCAGTGGACCGGAACTTACCCTTATTTTCAGGGATAATGGAGGGGGAGGTCCTAAGATGGATTTGCCCTTCTGAAAATAATGAGACTTGGACTTGTGAGTAAGATGCTTCTCAATATCCAATGCGGCATTATAGGCGGTGCTTAAATCTGTGCGTTCAAAACGAAGGAGTTTACCTTGAATGTAGGGGTTAAGCCCCTTACGAAACCGCGAAAGAGTGACCTCAGACATCTCCCTAACATCACACCTAGCCATCATGTGCTTCAGGGGGTCCATGTACTCCGCAACCGATCGATTCCCTTGTCTAAGGGAAGATAACTCATCAAACATTTGTGTTTGATGGTATGAAGACAGGGGAGGGGTTCGGTTGGCCGAAAGTTGGGCCACCATTTCCTGAATCTCCTCCAGTTGTTGATTCATCTCACGTCGAAAATCATCAACTGGCGAGTGGTTTCGATTTGGTTGTCGCACGTCACGAGGCAAAGTTGGGGTGCGATTAGCCATAACTTTGGCATACAAGTAATCTAAATGGGAAACATAAACGTCATGAGCCATACCCGAAGAGTAGGTTGTACTCAGGACCAGAACTAGTGAACATGCAATTATAGAAAATTTTTGAATCTGAACTAGGCCGTTATTCGCAGACCAGAAATTTTAAACGGTTCAAAATTTTATGAAAGATAATTTTATTCCAACTTAATAACTAGGGTAATTAAAATATTTTTTTGATTTTCTTACTGATAAAAATATGGAGAATTCTCAGAATTTTTTTTTTGCAGAGAAATAAAAGTTTTAGACCGCTATTCGCAGACCAGAAATTAAATTTTTTGAAATTTTGAACACGAACTCGTGTGAAAATTGTGTGTGTCGGCGTTCTATGATAATTTTAGGAATGCGTCAATTAAGAAATTGACAAGAACCTAGCTCTGATACCAAATTGATGCAGGCTACGCTCTCTAACACGATCGCTACAAACACGCACGTGTTTTCTCTCAACGCTCCCAAATTTTATGCTCGCACAAAATTACTCGCAACGTACACGTAACGCAATATTTATTAATAAGATGATAACGTACAGGTATCCACGCAGCTAGAGGTTGAATAGATGGCTATAGACCAATATTCTTCCCGACTAAAAGGACCCACCCAGTCCGAATGAGCTTGAGTTGTACCAAAAGAGATCCACCAAAAATTATGATTTCAAAACGGTAGATCTCTCCCAACAAAAAGTCGAGGTTCGCTAATTCTCTTCAAAAAAAAATAAGAAGAGCGAACAAATCGATCGAAGAAAACCACGACTATTCAAGTGATTCGAAGATCACGCCAAAAATACCACCACAAGAAATTAACAAGAGGGAAATTTCACCAGTAGAAATTTCGTTATCCCGCTTGAGATGGGATTTCCTCAAGCATGCACTCGCCCGAATCGTTCTTCAACGGATCCACTGGAGACACGTCGTTTGGAGAGAAACTCGTCCGTCGTAGTCGCTTCATGCCGGATCCAAGATCCACACGAACTAACACCAAGCACCTTGAATGAAATCTTCAAAGAAGAAGCTTTTAGGTTGGCCGAATTCTTTGAAGGAAAAAAGGATAGGAGATCCTTCGTATTGCAAGCAAGAGAGAACGAGTGAGGGATGTGAGAAGGAGTCATAGAGGAGAACGAGAATGAAAGGAAGAGGGGGGAGAGAGGGGGGGACGAAATTTGGAGAGGGAAGAGAGAGGGGGCGGCTAGGAGGAGGGAAATCCAATAGAGAAGATTAGGGTTTGATTTTTTTGTTTTATCATTCAATAATAAAAATCTAATACAAGATAGGCTTTTATAGGCTAGCCAACAAACATGGCTAAACACAGTCCGAAATTAAAATAACATGGGCATGGCTAAACGCAGTCCAAAATTAAAATAAAACAAGGACATAAACGAAGTCCCAAAATAAAAGATAAAGCTTAATTAAATTTTAATTAATAATTATAATATTTAATTATTAATCTTGCGCCGCGGACGAAGGCTGTAATGGCGATGGCGTTCGTCATGACGTAGGTCTTTGGTTGGAGAGGCACCATCATCTGTAAGCGCGCCGATACCATCATCTATCCATTAGAACACAAGGTTCAAACAGTAGGTACTCCAACCCGGCCGTATCTAGCATCCCAATTATTGAATGAATTTCTTCTAATCAGGAGTTGAATCCTCCTCGCTGAAGTTCACACCCGGCCGTATCCTTGGATCCATTGATGCAGGTTGGTGGGAACGGTCAAGTGTTGAGAACGGAACAGGGCATTGTCGCAGAGATGAATTTAGGGCAAATGATAGTGTAATTTTGTCCTAAACATTTATCTTTTTTATAGTAAAGGTAGAAAAAGGGGTGCATACCTTGTCGTACTTTTGATTTGAAAAATCGATCATCGGACGGCTCTGATTAAAAGATCCAATAAGGTTTTAATCGACCGGAATGCATTACGATGATATGTATTGTATCGTCGATGTTGAAACCAATTTCTTGGTCTCTCGTGAAGCTCGGGCCCTCAACAATTTGAGGGGCAGCTAGCCCTTACTGATCCCTTGGAAGGAGCGGAATGGAGATTCGAAACTAGTCTTTGACCCTAGTCGTAGCGAGAAGGTCCCACCACAAACCCAGAAGATCTTTGAGCGCTTCCCCTCCCAAGCCAAAGCTGAAACTGAGCACCTTGGAGAGCTAAAGAGCTAAACCAAGGAAAACTAGGGAGAAGGAAGTTCAGAATGCTCTAATTGGACTCCTCTCCAAAGGTGCCCTTCAAGGCCTATTTATAGTTTTTAAGTCTAGTCTGCCAATAACGGAATCCCACCTTACACTCTTACTATACGCATCCCAAAATGATCTGCCAACATCCATACTCAGCGGTTTGGAGGGGATAACTGCAAACCACCATGGGCTTTTGGGTAAAAACATACCTGGACCCTTGATGGGCGAGCCGCACCCGAGGCTTCCTCTCGCGAGCCTGACTCGCATGACTTCTTGCGAGCCGATGATGAGAGCCCAGCTCGCCTGCTCCCTGCGAGCATCCACCAGGAAACTGACTCGCTTGTCTCATGCGAGCGACTGCTAAGGGGCTTGCTCGCCTGCCTCCTGCGAGCAGGCCCTTTGATGGTCTCTAGCTCGCCCTCCTTGTTACTTCTCTCGCATGTTGACCTCTCAATCTCTGCTCATCTCCTGGCGAATATTGGGGTTGTACACAATGCCCGCTCTTCGCGAGGCTACTTAGGCTCGCGAAGAAACATCCAACCCATGGTATTCGCCAGCCTTTTGATGATGTGGCACAAATCTTTTGGTGGGACCCATGCCCACAGCTACAAATACCCTTCTTCCTAGCCAGGGCATAAACTTTTCTTCCCTCTTCTTTCTTCCGCTGCTCGCCATCAGATCTGGCGCGATGCCAACAAAGGAAGAGATGTTGGCCCTCCTTAAAGCCTCGCAGGCGGCCCAGAAGGCCAAAGCAACTGCGCTCGCTTCCTGGGCCTCTCCGCAACCTGCTCCGCCTCCGCCTCTCACCAAAACGGCGAAGACCGTCCGGCGCTCGCCTGGCGAGGATGGGTCCTCTCCTCTGTCTCCATCCCCCTACGATGAGCTCGCCTCGCAGGTACTAATGCCAAGCTCACCAATTTAGCATCTTTCTTACCTGACATCGCTTCTTCGCTCACAGAACACCTCCCCGGGAGAGAATACCCTGGAGAAAACAACTACGGAGACTTGCATTCGCACCCTTGGTGGGGCTAGCACTCCTCCCGCGGATGTGAGGTTCACTGACCTGCGTGACCCGCCTTCACGGCGTGGTGAGTTCTCCTCGCCTTCCTTTATATTTCATTGCTCGCCAAGTCTCTCTTATTCCTTATGCAGTGTCTCCTCTCGCGAACCTGGAGGAGCGGATTCCTCCTCCAGCAGACGCCGGTCTCGCCGAATCAGACCATCCTCACCCCAGGGTTCGGCCTTCTAGGACAATGGAGCCCCAGAGGGATGCTACTTGCTGAGCCCGGACTCGCTGTCGAAGCCACATTCCGCCCTAGTCTAGGGAAGGCTATTCCCCCCGCCTTCGTCGAAGCTTTTAAGTGCCGGCCAGGCACTTCTTGCAAGTAGCCCAGTACCCTTACTCCCCCAGCAGGTTAGATCATCCCTGCCGAGCGCCTTTTCCTCATCCTCCTCGCTGATTTCTACCTCGCAGGTGATCCTCTGACCCCACTCACTGAGTCAGAGCATGGAGAGGTGGAGATGTCGCCACCCCCTCACCAGGTCAGGTCGTAGATGTTCTGGGGGACCCCGGCAATCCAGAAAAAATGAAGAGGCAAGTCACTGAGATATTTCAGAAACATACATCCATGTTAGGGGAGTTATACGAACAAAATCGGCTGGATTGGGTCGTAAGCGAAGAGAAATCTACCGCGATAGAGGACGCGAACGCGCGCATCCTTGCCGAGGTGTGGTCGCTCGACCGCAGCGAGGTCACCTTACCCGAGGTGCACATCGCACGGATTGAGGATTACGTGCGGCTGCTAAGTCGCGAGGCCCAATCGGTTCGCGAGTACCACTACCCGCAAGTCCCCTCACGCTCGGGTGTGCAGGGCCGCGGACGCTGGAAGTGGATTCGCTACAAAAAGGCTTCCTTTTTGTAATTTGCTGTTTGTTTTCCCTTCCCCTCCCCTTTATGGGGGGTTTTAAACAATTTGGCGATCTGTAACATTAATACTCTTGACTCGCTTGCGTGCCCGCCTTTTCTATTTTTATTATTTCCATCTCTACATCAACCTCGTTCGCCCCTTGCAAACTTTTCTCTTAATAATTATATTTTGGCCGCCTTGCTCTCACGACTCGCTCTCGCAACTCGCTCTCACGACTCGCTCTTGCGACTCGCTCTCACAAATCGCTCTCGCAACTTGCTCTCGCGACTCGCTCTCACGACTCGCTATATTTCTTTGCACAGGTCTGGCTCGCCTGCGACTAGCCAGAGGGATTTTTTGCGGGGCGCCAACTCGCCAGGAGCGGATAAGGCTTCAGGAGGTGGAAAAATACAACGCGGATCTGCTATCCGCAGGCACCGGCCCTTTGAATCCTTCCTTCCATTTCCATTTCTATAAATAGTCTGTCTTTTACTGTTAAATTTTTGAAGTGGAAGTGAAGTTGAGATGGGCGGTCTGAAGATTGGAGAACGCTGAGACCGCACGGTCTGCATTGGTTCTCTAGTCGATTTGTCTCAGCATGTTGGAACCTTAGTTTTGATTTGAGTTAGGATCCATCTTTGGTCTAAGTTTCTATCATAACATATCTTGTATAACCTAGATCAAATCTCATTAAGACAAGAGACTCAGAAAAGAAAATAATATAAGTTGTCTGCGTTCGATGAACGTCTTGCATACTGCGTTCGACGAACGGCTTACACTCTGCGTTCGACGAACGGCTTGCTTCATCTCAGCGTCTCAGTGACTCAGCGGGTCAGCGGTCGACGATCTGTCCCAGCGGTCGACGAACTGACTAAGTCTCTGTGATCGACAAAATCCAAGCTGCGATCGACGAAAGTTCTCTGAAGCTGTGTTCGATGAAATCCAAGCAGCGCTCGACAAAATGGCTCTGAAGCTGCGTTCGACGAAATCCAAGCAGCGCTCGATGAAAAGCTGTGTTCGACGAAATCCCAGCAGCGCTCGACGAACGTTCATACAGCAATGATCGACGAACTAATCAATGATCAGATCGACGGACAGCGAGCTCAGCCCGTCGAACTTCAAGCTGAGATTGATGAAATATTTTCAGCTATATAAATTATCATTTATTGGCTCGACAAAAATTATATATATTGTCAGATTTGATAAAGCAATATTTTAAATAGTTTAGAGTTATATATTGTTGCCCTTCTTTTGTATAAATTATCACTGCCTCACATTAATGATATAGCCATTATAGAACAACAATTAATATAGTCGTTGCAGAACATTAATGATATAGACGTTGCAGAAATAGCTTAAATTAAATATGGCATTTTACCTTCTCGAGGAGTCAAGTTAATAAAAAGAGTCATTATCTCTTCCCCTTCTAGACAGAATAAATATAGAACAAGAGAGAAGGAACAAAGTGAAGAACTCAACATAAGAGAGAAAAGCTCTCAAGATTACATACAGACAGAGAAAGCAAAAAGAAGAGACAGAGAACATATTATTATCTATCTTATTCGCTAACTCTTCTCTGCAGATCATCTTCATCCTAAGACACCTAATCCAGATCATTTGCTCAGGATCTCAACTGCAGAAGAAGAAGAAAGGAGTACTACAATCTAGAGAAGAAGCTTCCTCACCTGATCATCAAACACTAATCAAATCAAGGGGAGCTCTTCAACATCATCAAGGATTCATTGGAGTCTTCTTAGAAAGAGAAGAACAATATATATTTTGTTTTCTTTTTCCTGTATAAAGGGTTATAACTCCCTTCAAAAGTTACAACCATTGGTGGCAGCGCACCTGATCAAAAACCTGTAGTTGGGTTAGAGCACCTGATCAAAAGCTCACTTGGTGTGTGGACACCTGATCAAAACTCCCTTGGTGGCAGGGCACCTGATTAACAACCTGTAGTGGAATCCTACCAAGTGTGGTAGAAGAGTAGATGTACCCAAGTTTAGTGGGGAACTACTATAAAATTCTTGTGTCGTCTGTGGTGTGCTTATTTTGCTGTGCTGTGTTGCTGTGCTTCTTTATTTCATTTTTATTACTCACTCAGCATTACACATATAAGTATCACTACTTTAATTTCGCTATAAAATTAAGTATAAAACAGTTTTAAAACTCTATGCACACCCATCTTAAGTAAATCTAAGATCTAACCTCACCTTCAATTGGTATCAAAGCGTGGTTTATTATATCAATCACTTTCAACTGATATCAATTGCACTTTCAATTGGTATCAGAGGGCTGTTGATTGTACACACGCTAACACCTGAATCATAAAGATCAATTAGATCTTAAATTTATTTTAGAGATTTATCTTTTTCATGGAACAAGAAGAAATTTCATATTTCAGACCACCTATCTGTAATTTAAATAATTTCTCTTTATGGCAAGTCAGAATTAGATTATATATGAATGCAATAGATGAAGAAATTTTTAATTATATTCTGACAGGACCTTCAACTTCATCAACATCAACAGATGCTCAAAAGAATCTAAAAAGTGTTGATGCCAAGGCTATGGATATATTAGCTCAATCAATGTCAAATGACTTTTTTCAAATGGTTGTTGATTGCACTTCAGCAAGAGACATCTGGAACTCCCTCACAAGAAAGGTAGTTGAATCTTCTTCCACCTCAAGTGATTCAGATACTGAAGCAACATCTAGTTCAAGTGAAGAAGAAGAAGAACAAAAAGCTATAGCATTCTGCATGATGGCCATAAATGGGTCAAACCACAACTCAGATGCAGAATCTGAATCTGGTGAAAATGAGGTAATTTTGAGTTTTGATTTTACTCCTAAACAATGCAAATCAAACTTTAAATTGATATGTACATATTTAATAGAATCTGAGAAAGCAATCAAATCTTTCAGAAAAGAGTTAACAGAAATAAACAATTTAACTTCTGAACATACTAATCTTAAAGTAGATTTGAAAACATCAGAAAAGGAAATTATTTCTTTGAATAATAATTCAATTAAAGCTGAAATTTTTGAACAATCTCTTAATGAAAGAAATATCAAGATAATGAATATCACAAGCACTAAAAATGCCAGATTAAATGGCAGCAAACTTAGCTTAAGATTTTCATCTAATATATCTCATATTCAAAAGAAAAATACTCTGAACACAGAGAATAATTATAACTATTCCTTAATCAGAGGTCAAAGAATAGTTTATCAAACATATATAACTTCGTGTTCTAACAGACACAAAAGAAACTTTCAATTGGTAAAAGAAACTTTCAATTGGTAAAACACTTAACAGATACAAAAGCAAATATAACTAACTATAAGGCAATGTTGAAAATCTTTTAACTCCAATTGTAATCAAACAAAAAGTTATATGATTCACTTGAATTTTCTATCTTAAAAACAAAGTCAGATAACTTCATGTTCTAACAGACTTTCTCAGGTCCATCAAGATTTGAGTATTCTACTCTAGTTGCATTGATCAGAAATGATCATGGCACAGAGTTTTGAATCTCTTCTGATGAGAGAATTCTGTAAGAAGGAAGGTATCAGGCAATGTCTTTCTGAGAAGATAAAAAATTCCTTAGATTCCATTAACAGTTGTAGCAACTCATCATATTGATAAAATCCTATTGAAACAAAATCTAGGATTCAAAATTGCTTATATTCCCATTTACCCTTCTTCTAGGGGTCTTGATCCATGTTCCCTGAATCAAGATAGGGGGAGAAATTTAAAAGAAGAAAGAGAAATTAGAAGAGAAATTAAAAGAAGAAGAAATATAATAATAGAACAATTAATTTTAATATCTGTTTATTCTGTATATCTCCTTAAAGCTTTATAATATCTTTTGAAATACTTTATGCTTTGAGTTATTCTATTTTCTCTTGCTAGGCATCCAAACCCAAATAGGGGGATATTGTTGGGTCACCCAGTATTGATTTGGATTAGGATCCCTGTATGATTTAATTAGGATCCCTGCATGTTTTATATGTCTTAAATTTCAAATATGCATCCCAACTCAAATTGGGGGAGATTGTTGGAACCTTAGGTTTGATTTGAGTTAGGATCCATCTTTGGTCTAAGTTTCTATCATAACATATCTTGTATAACCTGGATCAAATCTCATTAAGACAAGAGACTCAGAAAAGAAAATAATATAAGTTGTCTGCGTTCGACGAACGTCTTGCATACTGCTTTCGACGAATGACTTACACTCTGCGTTCGACGAACGTCTTGCTTCATCTCAATGTCTCAGCGGCTCAGCGACTCAGCGGTCGATGATATGTCTCAGCAGTCGATGAACTGACTAAGTCTGTACAATCAACGAAATCCAAGCTGCGATTGACGAAAGTTCTCTGAAGCTGCGTTTGACGAAATCCAAGCAGCGCTCGACGAAATGGCTCTGAAGCTGCGTTCGACGAAATCAAAGCAACGCTCGACGAAAAGTTGCATTCGACGAAATCCCAGCAGCGCTCGATGAAAGTCCATACATCAATGATCGACGAACTAATCAATGATCAGATCGACGAACGGCGAGCTCAGCCCGACGAACTTCAAGCTGAGATCGACGAAATATTTTAAGCAATATAAATTATCATTTCTCAGCTAGACTAAAATTATATATGTTGTCAGATTTGATAAAGCAATATTTTAAAATATTTTAGACTTATATATTGCTACCCTTCTTTTGTATAAATTATCACTGCCTCACATTAATGATATAGCTGTTGCAGAACAACATTTAATATAGTCGTTGCAGAACATTAATGATATAGTCGTTGCAGAAACAACTTAAATTAAAGATGGCAGTTTACCTTTTCGAGGAGTCAAGTTAATAAAAAGAGACTTTATCTCTTCCCCTTCTAGACAGAAGAAATATAGAACAAGAGAGAAGGAACAAAGTGAAGAACTCAACATAAGAGAGAAAAGCTCTCCAGATTACATACAGACAGAGAAAGAAAAAAGAAGAGACGGAGAACATATTATTATCTATCTTATTTGCTAACTCTTCTCTGCAGATCATCTTCATCCTGAGACACCTAATCCAGATCATTTGCTCAGGATCTCAACTGCAGAAGAAGAAGAATGGAGTACTACAATCTAGAGAAAAAGCTTCCTCACCTGATCATCAAACACTAATCAAATCAGGGGGAGCTCTTCAACATCATCAAGGATTCATTAGAGTCTTCTTAGAAAGAGAAGAACAATATATTTTATGTTTTCTTTTACCTGTATAAAGGGTTATAACTCCCTTCAAAAGTTACAGCCATTGGTGGCAGGGCACCTGATCAAAAACCTGTAGTTGGTTTAGAGCACCTATAAAAGATCACTTGGTGTGTGGACACCTGATCAAAACTCCCTTGGTGGCAGGGCACCTGATCAACAACCTATAGTGGAATCCTACCAAGTGTGGTAGAAGATTAGATATACCCAGGTTTAGTGGGGAACTACTATAAAATTCTTGTGTCGTCTGTTGTGTGCTTATTTTGCTGTGATGTGTTGCTGTGCTTCTTTATTTCATTTTTATTACTCACTCAACATTACACATATAAGTATCACTACTTTTCCGCTATAAAATTAAGTATAAAACAATTTTAAAACTATATTCACACCCCTCTAAAGTAAATCTAAGATCTAACCTCACCTTCAATTGGTATTAAAGCGTGGTTGATTATATCAATCACTTTCAACTGATATCAATTGCACTTTCACAGCGGTTTGTTCTGAGCGGTCTGATCTGGGAGACCGCCTCTTCTGTCTAGGCGACTTGCGATGGTTGGTCTAGCGACTTGTCCTAAGTCGGCCAGATGTTCTTGGTCTGCATTCTTGCAGTGACTGGGCGGTTTGACGACTATTCTGGTAGGTCTGGTTTCTGAAGAAGTTCTTTGCTTTGCAATAAGACCGGGCAGTCTGCTTGTTGAGACCGCAGTGACCGGGCGGTTTGGTTGTAAACCGCAAGGTTTAATAAAGGAGCTGTGAGCTTTGCTGAGCTCGGGCGGTCTACTTTGCGAGACCGCTCGTGATTTGATGGGCGGTTATTGTATCTCAGTTGTGCGGTGACGACATTTGTCTACTCACCTATAAATAGGGATGTAGGGCCCGTCATTATTAACGAGAACTGTTAGCAGCTTGCAGCTCGTGGTCAGCTTGTCTCCTTCATCCAGCTTTGAATAAACCAGTCTGGGCGGACTGTGTTTAGGTGTTCGCGGACTGTGCAACGGACTCAGTTGATCAGGCGGTCTTAAGTGGCCAGGCGGTCTTGAGTTGCGGTCTGTCACAGGGAGCAGTTCTTGTTCAGTGTTCGCGGGTTCTTCTTTGATCAAGACTGTGCGGTCTGGGCGATCAAGAAGTGCGAACTGGTTGTTTTCAGTAGAGGAATAAGCAGCGAGTTGGCGGTCTGGGGTTGCGGTCTGACAGGTGCGGTATGTACTCTGTTTGCACGGTCTCAGCGGCTTCCATCTGATTTGTCTGTTCGTGCGGTTTGGCGGTCTCAAGTGTCAGGTCATCGTGGCTTGTTTTACACTTGTGTTTTGTGCTTCTCTCCTCTGTGATTCTTATGAATCATGTCTCACCATGTATGCCCCGCATTATAAAGAGATAGTCAATACCATAGTACTATTCGTTCTTCTCATTGTCATTGTTGTGCTACATTTGTGAAAGGTTTTGTGATATGTGTTCTGCAATTTTTACACTTCATCTCCGGACCTCAAGTTCTTTAACATGGTATCAAAGGGAGGTTGCCGAGGTTGCCGAGGTTGTGAAGCTGAAAGTGTTGATACTTCTCTCGGGTTTCTCAAGTGGTTAGCAATCAGTGGATAGCAATGGAAGGAGGATATGCTAGAGGTCTCGGTATTGAGCTCCTTACACAGACTAACTTTAAGAAGTGGAAGTCTTGCATGGAGAGCTATCTTCTTGACGAGGACTTATGGGAGGTAGTTTGAGGAGAAGCAAGACAAGTTGTGGTTCCTGCTGATGGGAATGATGAGCTCGCGAATGCTTGGAGAAGAACGAATGCTAATGCGGAGTTCACTCTCAAGCGGGCTATCATTCCAGAGCTATTTGATCACATCATTGGATGTGGATCAACTGCTGAAATTTGGACAGCCTTGGATGGCTTGTTCAATAAGAAGAATGTAACGAGGCTACAGTTCTTGGAAAATGAGTTGGCAAAAGCAACTCAAGGAGATTTGTCCATTTCAACATTCTTCTTGAAGATGAAGAACCTCTGAGCAGATATATCGGCTTTGGACCCGGATGAGCCTATCTCAGAAGCTAAGCTGAAGAGGCACATAATCCGCGGCTTGCGGAGGGAGTATGTGGCCTTTGTTACTTCTGTTCAAGGCAAGGCCAATCAGCCTTCGTTGCTGGAGCTGCAGAACTTACTTGCTTCGCAGGAAAGTTTGGCAAAGCAAATGGCTGGGATGTCGGTCTCTAGGGGAGAAGGCGAGGTTCTCTTCTCAGGCAAGAAGAAGAGATGGGACAAGAATGTTGGGAAAATGATTTCTCTTAACCCCTGAAAATGAGTTGAATATGAATTCTATGAAAGGAAAATCAAGGTTAAGTAAATATGCGTCGAATGGTATTCGACGCAACGTCAAAATAAAGTCGACGTTTCTTTCAGAATGAGTCAAAGTAGCTCCAAGCAGAATTCGGTGTATCCTATGTCGACGTAGCTCTGACTTCTAGTCGACGTATCTTGAGAAGTCGACGCACCTTCCTTTTTCTCCTCTCGACGTTCTGCCAGGACGAATTCGACGCTTACGTCGAATGGTAATCGACGCACATCGATTTCTATGATTAATTCAAAAATCGCCAGATCTCTTTCCTTCTTTCATAGATCTGATTTATATGGAATCAAATTATTCTTTATAGCCGTTCTGAATTATTCTTTTCCTCTAATGAATTCTTGGCTAATTTGATTAAATTCATTATGGACACTATTTGAAATCAGAATGAATACTTTCCTTCTATGGATATAATTGTTATGGAAATTTCTCCTTCTTTCTTATACTCTGCCTACTAATTGATTTCTCTCCAATAGTGTTATTTTAATCAACAGAGCTATAAATAACAAGGTGGTCGGCAGAGAGCAAAATGAAGTGATCCACCATTTTACATTTGAAAAAGAGGAAGAGCTCCCAAGTGAAAAGAGAAAATTGAGAAATAGTGCTGCAGCAAAGAACAAGCTTCCTTCTCCTTCTCACTCTGAAGCCATACTGCTGCAAACTCTGATAGCTCTCATAAAAGAGAGAAAAGGGCTACAATCTCCTTCTCACTATAGAAGAGAGATTTCATTCACTACTTCTTGTGCTTCCAATCTTCTTGCTAGGAAGAAGATTCCTTCTTGTCTTTATATTATCTCTCTTTCTTCTTTACATTTATTTTCACATATTGTAAAAGAGTTTTTAGAATCTCTCTTCAAAAAATTCAGTTGTACTGGTTCTAAGAGTCTCCTTTTCAAAAGACTCAGTTGGTTCTAAGAGTCTCCTTGTCAAAAGACTCAGGGTGGTTCTAAGAGTCTCCTTATCAAAAGACTCAGTACAAGATAGTGAATTTCCTACCAAGGGGGTAGAAGAATGGACTACCCAAAGTTTGGGGAACCACTATATTTCCTTGTGTTGTGCTGTGATTTCTTTTCTTGCATTTATTTTCTTTACTTGTTTAATTCTTGTTGGTGTGTGGGAAGCCTTAATCTGTGATCACCACATATAAATATATATAATTGCACAAAATATTTTAAATCTCTATTCACCCCCCCCCCCCCCCCCCTCTAGAGAAGTCTAGTGAGGTTTACTGTGCACTTTCAATTGGTATCAGAGGGAGGTTGATCTAAAAAGGATAACTCCTTGATCAAAAAGACCCTACCTCTTATTCTTATATATATATATATATATATATATATATATATATTTCTGAAAAATATTAATTTTCACATGGCACAAATCAAAGATTATGCTTCCACCAGACCACCAATTTGCAACCTTGAAAAGTTTGCACTTTGGAAAACAAGAATTAGAATTTATTTAAACTCTATTGATGATGAATTGTTTAATGTTATCTTGACAGGTCCCCCCAAGCCATTCAGAAAGGACTCAAGTGGAAAAGTGACTGAAACACTTGCTCCAAAAGCTGAGTGGACAGAGGAAGAAAAGAAAGCCCAAGGATATGATGCCAAGGCTATGAATATCCTAGTCTCAACCCTCTCAGATGAAATCTTCCAAAAGATTGCTGATTGTGAGTCAGCTAAGGAAGTATGGGAAGCTCTCACCAAAATGGTAGAGGGAAGTGCTGATGAGAAAAAGGATAGAAAGGCACTACTCATCTCTCAATATGAAAACTTTCAGAAGAAAGAAGGTGAAAGTGTTGCTGACATGTATGCCAGATTCAGCCTCATAGTGAATGAGTTGAGAACACTTGAAAAGGACATAACTCTCACTGAGATAAATGACAAACTGCTAACTTGCTTCCCTAGCTCTTGGGATTCAAGAATCTGGCCAATTAGAGACTCCAGAAGTCAAAGAGAAATTTCAACAGATGTCCTGTTGGGCAAATTAAAATCTTATGAACATCTGTTGAAGATAAGAGCTGAGAAAGAAGAGAAAGAAAAGGCTCCTTCACTCTCAAAAGAAAAGAGTATTGCATTGAAGGTTGTTGAAGGTGAACCCTCTACAAGTGATGAGGAGCTGATCAGCCTACTGGCCAGAAGGTTCAAGAAGTGGATCAAAACAGAAGGATCCAGAGGAAGAGACTCAAAAACCAGGTATAATAAAACACCTACTAAAGAGATTATATGTTACTCTTGCAGGAAACCTGGACATATTGCACCTGAATGTCCTAAGGAAATCAGCAAAAAGAAAGATCTGAAAAGACCAGATCTACAGAAGAAAACGAAGAAAGAGAAAAGTCTCATTGCTCAATCATGGAGTGATTCAGAATCTGAAGGAAGCACCTCATCTGACAATGATCAAGAAGAGGCCAAGCTAGAGGAAACCTCTTTGATGGCCACTGAGAAGCCTAATGATACATCTATGGTAAATATACTTGATGATATAGATTTCTCTTCCACTGATTTCAAAAACAATTTTAAAGAACTCTGTTTAAATCTAATCAAATCTGAAAAAGAAATTAAAGAACTAAGAAATGAATTAAACAATCTCAAACAAGTAAATACACTGTATAATAACTATGAGCTTAGCCTAAAGGAATTAGACAAAATCTATACAGAAAATCTAACACTGAAAAATGAGCTAGCAAAGGCAAAGGTCTTTGAAGACTCTCTAAATGGGAGATGTCAGAAGCTCAAAAACATCTCTAGAAATCTTACTGAAAGACTCAAACAACTAGGAGATAATACTAAATCACCTAGAAAATCTGTTTGGAGACATCCCATTCACCTCACTAGGGAAGGTCATTTGACAGGAGAAAGATCACAGGAAAATCCAGAAACAACCACTGTCTTTAATAAAACTAATCCCATTACATATGAGGGAATCCTAGTAAAATATCCTCAAAAAGGGGTCAAACATGCGTCGAATTCTTATCAATGCACGTCGATTTCTAATCGACGCTTGCACCAAAGTGCGTCGACTCCTACTCGATGCAACCTCTCTCATGCTTCGACTGAAAATAAACGCAGAATGGAGAAAGCGTCGATTTCATATCGACGCAACCATAAACCTACGTTGAATCCATATCGACGCAACCAATCAGATAGAAATTTCACCTGCTCCTCAAACAGCAGTTTCTCCATCTCCTCCTCCTCATACTTTCTCATCCTCTTTACCTCCATCATCACCAATACCTCATACATCAACTAACCTTTCTCCACCCTCATCACCTCCTCCACCACTTTCTCCTCCTCACCAACCACAACATGAACCATCTGCATCCACTGAAGCCCTCCTTACTCAATGCATTACATCAGCAGCTAAAATATTCCAAGCAATACTGGATGAGCACTGCTCCCTGATTCATTCCTCCATCCTTCACATGCACACCCAAATAGATGGGGTCAGTGCCTCTGTGCAAAATCTAAAGACCTCTCTCTCTTCCTCTAGAGTGACCAGGTCTTTCTTAACCTCCCTGGCCAAGAAGGTCAAGAAGGGGGAGAATCTAGATGAAGAGCAGCTCTCCAATCCTAAATCTCTCTCTCTCTCACAAGTCCCCTCCTTCCTCAAAAGATAATAGTCTTGCACTTCTCAAGACAATTGGAAATAAAGTTGTACCTGAGCTACACTCTGAAGAACAAACAATAGAGGTACTTAATATAGCAAGAGAGGCTGCAAATCAAGTAGTACTATTACAAGGGGAGGCAAGCAGAGCAGACAATGAAGCTAAAAAGGAAAATGTGACAGATGGTAAGAAAAATAAAGAAACTGAAACTCAGGGGGAGCTGGATACTGTTATGAATGAAGTTGAAAATGAAAAAGGACAGACAAATGCTGTGTTGGCTAAAGTAGGAGCTAAGGAGCCAGATACAGCTGGAGATGAAGATGATAAAGAAATTGAAGAAGTAGAAGGATCAAAGGAAGTTCCATCCCAGGGGGAGCAATCTGCTCAGGGGGAGCTAGGTGAACTTCCTGCAACTGAGAAGGAGAAACTCTCCTCTCCTAAAATAGTAGTATTCAAGAGAAAGAGAAAGACTCCTCCTACCCCTCCTGAGTAATGTTTGAAAATAATACTGATATGCTTTACCCTATAGTTTAATACTAATTAGTATCAACATGAAGTCTGTCTATATGATTCTGAAAAATTTGGTTATATGATCTCTTTTTCCAATTTCTTTTCTGCATGATTGATATATTTCCTTTCTCTACAAATGATGTGATGCTAGTACAATTTCCCTCTAAATAGGGTTAAGATAAATAGGGGGAGATTGTTGGGAAAATGATTTCTCTTAACCCCTGAAAATGAGTTGAATATGAATTCTATGAAAGGAAAATCAAGGTTAAGTAAATATGCGTCGAATGGTATTCGACGCAACGTCGAAATAAAGTCGACGTTTCTTTCAGAATGAGTCAAAGTAGCTCCAAGCAGAATTCGACGTATCCTATGTCGACGTAGCTCTGACTTCTAGTCGACGTATCTTGAGAAGTCGACGCACCCTAATCGACGCACCTTCCTTTTTCTCCTCTCGACGTTCTGCCAGGACGAATTCGACGCTTACGTCGAATGGTAATCGACGCACGTCGATTTCTATGATTAATTCAAAAATTGCCAGATCTCTTTCCTTCTTTCATAGATCTGATTTATATGGAATCAAATTATTCTTTATAGATATTCTGAATTATTCTTTTCCTCTAATGAATTCTTGGCTAATTTGATTAAATCCATTATGGACACTATTTAAAATCAGAATGAGTACTTTCCTTCTATGGATATAATTGTTATGGAAATTTCTCCTTCTTTCTTATACTTTGCCTACTAATTGATTTCTCTCCCTTAGTGTTATTTTAATGAACAGAGCTATAAATAACAAGGTGGTCGGCAGAGAGCAAAATGAAGTGATCCACCATTTTACATTTGAAAATGAGGAAGAGCTCCCAAGTGAAAAGAGAAAATTGAGAAATAGTGCTGCAGCAAAGAACAAGCTTCCTTCTCCTTCTCACTTTGAAGTCATACTGCTGCAAACTCTGATAGCTCTCACAAAAGAGAGAAAAGGGCTACAATCTCCTTCTCACTATAGAAGAGAGATTTCATTCACTACTTCTTGTGCTTCCAATCTTCTTGCTAGGAAGAAGATTCCTTCTTGTCTTTATATTATCTCTCTTTCTTCTTTACCTTTATTTTCACATATTGTAAAAGAGTTTTTAGAATCTCTCTTCAAAAAATTCAGTTGTACTGGTTCTAAGAGTCTCCTTTTCAAAAGACTCAGTTGGTTCTAAGAGTCTCCTTGTCAAAAGACTCAGGGTGGTTCTAAGAGTCTCCTTATCAAAAGACTCAGTACAAGATAGTGAATTTCCTACCAAGGGGGTAGAAGAGTGGACTACCCAAAGTTTGGGAACCACTATATTTCCTTGTGTTGTGCTGTGATTTCTTTTCTTGCATTTATTTTCTTTACTTGTTTAATTCTTGTTGGTGTGCGGGAAGCCTTAATCTGTGATCACCACATATAAATATATATAATTGCACAAAATATTTTAAATCTCTATTCACCCCCCCCCCCCCCCCCCTCTAGAGAAGTCTAGTGAGGTTTACTGTGCACTTTCAAAGAAGAAGAAGAAGTCATCTGGAGATGATGGCCCGTCTACTTCATATCAGCAAGAGAGGAGCTATGCTCCTAAGCGTGATGGGAAGAAGCAGGAAGGACCTAGATGCTTCAGGTGCAATAAGCTTGGTCATTTCAAGAGGGACTGCAAGGTTAATCTTCAGCTGGGGCATGCTGCAGGAAAGGAGGAGGCTGGTTCCAATACTGGAGGTAGTTGGGGTGGTGGAGGAGCTTTCATGATGGGCACATGTGTTCGGGCCATGACTTCCATCAACTATCAAGATGATTGGATTGTGGACTTTGGGTGTGGTCATCACCTTACTGGGGATGAGTCGAAGTTCTCCCCATTGCAGACATATACAGGTAATGATGCTATCATTACGGCTGATGATACTTTTCATGCAGTTGAGAAGGAGGGTGTGGTTTCATTGAACGATGATAGAGGTACTCTTACGTTGAAGAGACTACTAGAAAATTGACTTTTAGCCACGCTCGTATTGCCCACGGCCATTTTCCGTGGCAAACAGTCAAATTATCGTGGCTAAAAGTCTAAAATCGTGGCTAAAAGTCATAGAAAAAGGGTATTTTCCACAGAAAGATCATGGCAAATACTTTTTTGTCACGCTCGTATTGGCCACGCCCATTTGCCACAATAGTTCGTGGCTAAAAGTCTTTTGCCATGATTTTGGACTTTAAGCCACGGTAATTTGCCCTGGCTAAAAGTCAGTTTTCTAGTAGTGAGAGTGTCTATCATGTTCCGGGGATGAAGAAAAACCACTTCTCGGTGACCAATGCGGTGGATCCTGGCTATCACGTTCTGTTTGGTCCAACATAAGTGAAATTTCTCCATAACGTTTCAGCGATGAAAGCTGATGTCACTCATGTTGGGAGACGTGTGAAGGATTCGTTTGTTCTTTCAACAAGTTCCTATGTTGATAAGATGAGGGCTAACGACAGCGCTGCTATCTGGCATGAAAGGCTTGGGCATGTTGGAATGGATAAGCTGAAAGCTATGGCGGTTAGAGGCCTGGTGAAAGTTCTGCCTAGCTTGTCATCTTTTGGGGATGGTCATGTTTGTGCAGGTTGTCAGTTTGGTAAAGCTCAGCGCTTTCCATTTGACAAATCACAAAGCAGATGTAAAAGCCATTGGAGTGCATCCATGGTGATCTGTTCGGACCTACCAACACTGCCAGTCTTGGAGGTAGTAGGTATATGCTAATCTTGGTTGATGACTTCACCAGATATACTTGGGTGTATTTTCTGAAGGAGAAGTCAGAGGCGTTCGAGAGGTTTGTGGATTTCAAGGAGCTGGTGGAAGGTTGGCTAAACCTGCGGGTGAAGAAGTTCAGAACAGACAATAGAGGGGAGTTCACCTCCAAGGTGTTCTTTAACTTTTGTAGGAAGCTGATGCGCGATTTCAGCAACGGTAATTAGCAAGCACGAAATGCGATACGACGGCATTGCACGGGTCGCTCAAGTAATAAAATAGGGAGGAACTCCCCGAATGTCGATCTCAAAGGACCGCAAGTTGGGTAGTATGATTTGCTCTGCCCGAAAATTAGGTAAAAGAATTGCTAAGTAATAACAAAGGGGGTTGTGATTGGATTCCTAAGCAATTGAGGAAATAAGAGAAATGCAGGTCGAAAAGCACCGCTTCGCAAGGTGTGGGTGAATGCAGCGGCCGCGATGCCGCGCTTCGGTAAGCGGATGGAGTGGCCACAGTGAAAGGTTTTATGAGGGTCGTATTCACCTCTTCGCCAACATCACCACTAGCAATTGTTAGATGGCTTCACACACAAACAACCTAGGTTATCACAACAACAACAACGAAAGCTATTCTCACCACCACATCATCATTGCACATGAACACAAGCAAGGATCCATAACATTAAACTAACAAGCATTCGTACAACAACACAAAGAGAAAGCACAAGCATCAAAGTTTAGAAAGGACCACATAGAAGATGTCACCGCGTCTTGGGTTCTCGGCCGGAGTGAGAGGTTGTCGGGCTCTCTTCGGGCTCGTCCCTCAGATGGTGTGCGGACTCGAAGGAGGCTGTCACCACTCCAATGATCTTCAGCGCTTCTATGGTCTCCTCGGCGAAGAATGCTTGAACTAGTGGCAGAGAATGCTTGCAAATGCTCCCGGATGGAGGAATGGCGAAGGAGATTGCTGGAAATGGTCTCCTCTTGTCTCCTCTGGTGGGAAGGGCGAAAATGGCAGGGTTCCTGTTTTTTCCCGCGAGGGGAATCTGCTCTTTGGTAGCGGCATTTCCTGCTTTAAATACTAAACAGGCAGAATTTTGGTCACGCACGGTCGAACACACGATCGTGCGCTGCCCGTGCGATAATTAATGATAAAAATTGGCGTGAAGACGAAGCTGTGCCGCCCGTGCGATTTACTCACGCACGGGCAAATCCGCACGTGCGTCAAAACGCACGGGTAAATTTAGAAAAGCTAAAAATTGGAAGAAACAGGCGTCCGTGTGTTTGACTCACGCACGGGCAATTCCGCTCTTGCGTCAAAACACACGACTAAACTCAGATCTCCCGTTTTCTGCCCAGATGAGAACGCACGACCGCAGACGTCCGTGCGTCAAGGAAACACACGACTATGCGTTGCACACAATCATGAATTCTGGGGGAAAGCTGGATGATCCGACCACCTGTATACAAGATAAAACAGCTGGGAAAACACCTCCAGCACTAGATAAACATAGAGAAAGGGATGGGGAGCACCATGTGCTTACCCCCAATAACAAGGAGCACAAATGCACACCGAAACGGACCTAAGAGTGCACCTAGCAAGGAATAATAAATATAATCAAAAACATGCCTAAAGTGTAGTGCATCGAATAGAAATACGGCCCAGATGAGTCCAAAAATGTGTATATAAATGGGACTCATCACACCCCCAGACTTAACCATTTGCACGTCTCGGGCAAACTACTCAGCTCTCCTGTCGGAACAATTGGATGTTAGAGTGAGTTTGAGCGGTAGAGACCTATGCGAAGTCGCATGCACACGTGCATAGAAATACATTAGAACAGAATTAAACTCAAGATTATATCTAACTATTTCTAGAACAGTAATTTGAAATTTACTTTACTTGGATGGTGAATCCGGGTGACTGAAAATAGCGTGACTAATGAGTAAGTTTTACTCGAATCAAAGCTCGGGACAAACTCCTAAGAAATCCATCAAAGTCGGTGTCCATAGGCTTGCACGTTCGCACTCTCTCTACTGCATGAGATGACTCGTATCTAAAATCAATAGGACTTATGGATTAGGATTGGGCTTAGGTTGAGTTTAGGTTAGATAAGTAGAAGGACGATGGGAATCTCATTCAACATAAACTGAGCACTCAAGAGTATTACAATCACCAATACAACATTTTCAAGAATTACACAACACCCCCAGAGTTCAACTGAACACTAGGTGCGTGCTAAGCCAAATATAATTTGAATTTGTCGAGAGAGTATTCATTTTGAACAACTTTTTTTTTCTTTCTTCTTTACTTTTCTCTTCTCGACAGAATACTTTTGTAGGCACAATAAAAACAGCTCCTTTAGCTAATTCAAAGCTACCATACACCACAGAGATAACACCAAATGCGATCGATAAATAAATTTCTTTCAGCTCAAAAGTTGGTGCGCAAATAGGTTTGGCCGTATGGCTTTGGTGAAATTTTAGTGGAGCTAAACAAGGAGGAAAGGTAGGCTCAAGTGGGCTTGCAAAGGTGATTACGTTGGTAAGGATTTCAAAAGCACAAACGGATCAAGAAATGGCCTATATCATATTTTATAATGAGTACTTCAACGCAATCGTTTCAAGAGTAGCCTAGTGCAAGTTCTAGCCACCGAGAAAGGTTGTCCTTCATTCCGACCCTAGTAATAAGCTACTACTAGTCTAGCTACACTCGACCTTATGCTACCGTTGAATTCACCGGATTCACCACTAAAGTAAAATAAATTGCAACTACAATATTAGAAATAATTAAATTATAACTTTGAATTTTATTCTACTCTAATTGAATTTCTAGGCGTGACGGGAGCATTTGACTAGAGCACTACTCGAGTCAACATTTTTCTCTACTCCTCACTCCTACACTAACAATCCAATTCTTTTGAACGGGGAATCTCGCAGCAATATCCAATAATCGCGTGTGATCAAGTGCGCGTGAACTAGGTGCAAGTGTATGCAATGTGTGTAACAAAATGATAAATCCTAACTCATCACACTCTAACATGCCATGCAAAGTGTGTGTACGTGCACAGCTCGCTCTCTCCCCCATACTTGATCAAAATGAAATAAAATAGACAATTCAGGAATAGGGAAAAAAAGGGGTAGAGAGGACCTATCCTCATAAAAGAGCATGCCAGAAGTGCGGTAGTTCCTTCTTTAAATTTTTCTCCTTCCGCATCCACCAAGCGAGAGCTAGCACCAATGGGTCCGCCAAAGATGTTGTCATACCTGCAATGTTAGCGCCAAAGCAAAAAAAAAAACAAAACATAATAGAAATTAAAGCAAGCAAGCGGAACTGGGTGGTTCTCATGGGTTGTCTCCCAAGAAGCCTTTTTGTTTAACATCCTTAAAGGTGGACCAAATACCTGTATTAAGCATTGAAGACAAATAGTTCTAACATAGTTCTTAGAAATTGTTCAGAATATCCCAGAAATACAACACATAACCAAAGGTAAAGAGATAAAAATTAAGCAG
The DNA here is from genome assembly GCA_033032865.1 of Dactylorhiza incarnata. Taxonomy (NCBI): domain Eukaryota; kingdom Viridiplantae; phylum Streptophyta; class Magnoliopsida; order Asparagales; family Orchidaceae; genus Dactylorhiza; species Dactylorhiza incarnata. Next base: position 1,751,518 of record JAWHQI010000255.1, on the reverse strand, counting down.
AATTATACAGATCACATATTCAAATACAGCAGAGAGACAAAAGAGAAAATCACCCTAACACATTTGACTCAGCTAGATACACTTTTTTTTACAGTCCTTCAAAACTGTGGCGCCACCTTGAACGTCCCATCTTTCTCTCCAGAAATTTCAATTGCGCCAAATGGAGAAATACCAGTCACAGTGAACGGGCCACTCCACCGTGACTTCAGCTTTCTAGGGAATAAGCGCAGACGAGAATTGTAGAGGAGAACTCTATCTCCTGGATTGAATTCTTTTGGTCTAATATGCCTATCATGCCACTGCTTTGTCTTTTCTTTGTATATGCGAGAGTTCTCGTAGGCAAAATGCCGCAATTCTTCAAGTTCATTCAGCTGAGAAAGACGCCTTTCCGCCGTTGCTGTGATGTCCATGTTTAGGAACTTGGTTGCCCACAAGGCTTTGTGTTCTAATTCCACTGGTAGGTGGCATGCCTTTCCAAAAACAAGTCGGAAGGGTGTCATTCCTATAGGGGTTTTGAAGGCAGTACGGTAGGCCCACAAGGCATCATCCACTTTCATTGCCCAATCCTTTCTATTCGAGTGGATCAATTTTTCTATTATTCTTTTGAGTTCTCTATTCGAGGCTTCCACTTGTCCACACGTTTGCGGGTGGTAAACTAAAGAGACTTTATGATGCACGCCAAATTTTTTTAATAATTGCAAAAATTGTCGGTTGCAAAAATGACTACCACAATCACTTATGATTGTCCGCGGAGCTCCGAATCTTGAAAAGATATTTGTATGAATGAATTTCAAGACTGTACGGGCATCATTAGCAGCAACAGCCTCCGCCTCCACCCACTTTGAAACGTAATCCGCTGCCACGATTATATAATGTTTTCCGTGAGACATTGGGAATGGACCCATGAAATCGATTCCCCAGACGTCGAACGGTTCACAAACTAACATATTATTAAGGGGCATCTCGTCTTTCCGCAAATATTGCCAGTTCTCTGGCATTCATTGCATTTCGAGACTTACGCGTGAGCGTCCTTGAATAGCGTTGGCCAAAATAATCCACTTTGAAGTACTTTGCGTGCTGTCGTGGCAGCGCCCATGTGTCCTCCAGCCTCCCTATCGTGGCAATGCTCGAGAACAGATCTGTACTCCGATTCCGGGATGCAACGTCTGATTATACCAACGCTACAGGTACAAAACAACAAAGGATCTTCCCAAAAATAATACTTTGTGTTCGAAAAAAGCTTGTTCCTCTGCTGAGGCGTAAGATTGGGAGAGAAAGTTTTACACGCAAGATAGTTTGCGATATCAGTGTACCATGGTGTTGTTGACGGATGCGTAGTGATTGCGAATAGCTTCTCATCTGGAAAATAATCGGTCGCTTCCTCCTCTTTGTTGTTGGAAGCATCAACCATCATGTCGTTCTCCAGTCGTGATAAATGATCTGCGATTACATTCTCTACCCCCTTTTTATCTTTAATTTCCAAATCATACTCTTGCAGAAGTAGAATCCAGCGGATTAAACGCGGTTTGGCCTCCTTCTTGCTGAATAGGTACCTCAGTGCGGCATGATCTGTGTACACTATTACTTCGGAAAGCACCAAGTAGGAGTGAAATTTCTCGAAGGCAAAGATCACAGCTAGCATTTCTTTCTCCGTGGTGGTGTAGTTTGCTTGAGCGTTATTGAGAGTTCGAATGGCATAGGCAATGGTGTGAAAGGTTTTGTCTTTCTTTTTACCAAGCACTGCCCCCATGGCCACGTCACTAGCATCGCACATGATCACAAAGGGCAAACTCCAGTCAGGTGCCACCAAGATCGGGGCGGAGATAAGTTGCCCCCATAAGGTTTCAAACGCTTGCATACAAGCTTTATCGAAATAAAATGGGACATCTTTGCCTAGCAAGTGAGAAAGAGGCTTTGAAATGGATGAGAAATCCTTAATAAACCTCCGATAGAATCCCACGTGTCTGAGAAAGCTGTGGATACCCTTCACAGAAGACGGTGGAGGAAGGTTCTTGATGACACTAACCTTCGCCTGATCCATCTCAAGCCCCTGGCGGGAAACCTTATGCCCCAACACGATTCCTTCGCGCACCATAAAATGGCATTTTTCCAATTTAAGATGAGGTTGGTGTCCTCACACCACTTCAACATCTTGTCTAGATTGGCGAGGCATGAATCGAAGCTGCTGCCGAACAAAGTGAAATCATCCATGAAGACTTCAAGAAAATCTCCCACCATGTCAGCGAAGATTGCAAGCATGCATCATTGAAAAGTTGCAGGAGCATTGCAAAGTCCAAATGGCATTCGCTTAAACGCGAAGGTACCGAAAGGGCAGGTGAATGTCGTCTTGTCCTGATCAGCAGGGTCGATTAGGATTTGATTGTTCCCGGAGTACCCATCCAGAAAACAGTAGTAGTCTTGCCCTGCCAACTTTTCTAACATCTGATCAATAAAAGGGAGTGAAAAATGGTCCTTGAGCGTAGCGTCATTTAGTTTGTGGTAGTCGATGCAGACCCTTCATCCGGTGATCACACGGGTAGGTAGTAACTCATTTTTCTCGTTGGGGACGACGGTGATCCCTCCCTTCTTTGGCACAACCTGAACTGGGCTGACCCACTTGCTGTTGCTAATTGGGTAGATAATGCCTGCATCCAAAAGCTTTATCACTTCTGCCTTCACTACCTCTTGCATCTTCGGGTTCAGCCGCCTTTGGGGTTGAGCCGATGGCTTGTACTGATCTTCAAGAAGGATCTTATGCATGCAGACAGTGGGGCTAATTCCTTTAATATCGACAAGGGAACGTCCGAAGACTCTTTGGTATCTTCTTAGCAACCTTACTAACGCAGCTTCGTCGGCCACAGACAAAGTTGCAGAAATAATCATCTGATGCGTGGTATTTTCTCCTAGGAAGACATATTTCAGAGAGTCAGGTAATTGTTTGAGAGCTGGAGAGGTGTTTGAATCCGATGGCACAATAAATGATTCTCTGATCGGATGCAGATCCTCAGACTTGTCCGAGGATAAACCCTCATTGCCCACGCCATCCTGCTGCCAAAAAGTCTCGCAATCCCCCGGGCTCCTATCAAACTGACTATCCAATTCTTCGGTTGGCTCCGCCAGTTCGCAGTCTGTGATCTCAAATAGTTGTGCTGGATTGTGAACATTAAAAGATATGGCGTCCTATCCCAATCTGAGAGTGAGCTCTCCCTGCTCCACATTAATGATGGCACGAGCCATCGCGAGAAAGGGGCGCCCCAAGATAATAGGGACTCTAGCATCAGCCTTCATGTCGAGGATGACAAAATCAGCTGGAAAGGCGAGGTCATTAACCACTATGGTAAGGTCTTCCACAATCCCGACCTGTTTCTTGATCGTTTTGTCAGCTAGCTGTAGCATCACTTGCGTCGGCTTCAAAATCCCCGCACCTAGCTCTTGAAAGATGGAGATCGGCATTAGATTAATGGAGGCTCCTAGATCACAGAGTGCTTGACCGAATCGGTGGTGACCGATTCTGCTAGGGATAGTAAAGCTGTCAGGGTCCTTACGCTTTGTAGGGACGTCGGTGATGAGGGCGGAGCACTCCTCAGTGAGATCAATGGTTTTGAGGTCCTCCAGCACCTTCCGCTTTGAAATCAGGTTTTTCAAGAATTTAGAGTAACACGGTATCTAGGAGATGGCCTCAATCAACGGTATGCTAACTTGTACTCCTTTCATCATTTCCAAGAATCTGCGAAATTGCTTCTCGGACTTCTCATTCCGTAACCTATGAGGAAATGGAGGTCTAACAATACTTTTTGAGGGTTGTGCCACGCTCGCAGAATCCGCACAGTAGGGATAGGAATCTGCTCCCCTGTCACATCTGCATTAAGCCTGTCCGTAGGATTCGCAAGTGGTTCCTGTAGCACAGGTGCTGCAGGTGTTTTCTGACATGGGGATTGTTTTACACTCCTGCCACTTCTTAACTTCATGGTGTTCACAGACTCGGGCGGCTGACCCACAATCCTAGAGACAGCATCTGCGAGAGTACTAATAGTAGAGTCTAGCTGCTGGATTGCTGCAGACTGTTCATTCATTTTGTGCAGCATATCGACCACGAAAGTAACAAATTGCTCCGTTTGATGTGACGGAAGACATTCCTCTGCTCAATTAAGTGTTATTGCGTTAACTTCGCTAGTTCTAGGAGGATGAGTAGAGTGACTCCAATACTGACTAGTCTGCACTATATTCACAACTATTCCCCAAGCGTCCTTCCCTGACTTATTAAAAAGGGCGCCTCCAGCTGCGACATCAAAAAGCAAATGGAACCTGTCCAATACGCCAAAATAAAAAATCTGAATTAAAAAGTCTTCTGACAGATCCTCATGGTGACAGTCCCTGTGTAAGAATTGAAAATGCTCCCATGCGTCAACTAATGTCTCTCCCTTTCCCTGACCGAAGGCAATAAGTTCCTTATGCCTATTCATACCTCACATGCGATGTTGAAAATCAAACAGGAACCTCCCTTCAAATTGCTTCCAAGAAGTTTTCTCACTCTTTCGGGTATCCCAGTACCATCTTTTAGCTTTATCATGCAGAGAGAATGAAAATGCCAGGATCTTTTGTTGGTCGTTTTCGACTCCATTGAATATACACGTGTAATTGACTTCTAAAAATCCCTGCACATGGTGTACTGCATCTTTATTGGGTCTAGCGTTCCTTCACTTGACCCGTAGCGCCTTTCCGTTGATATAAAGATCAAGTTGCGCCTTCACCAATAGTCCGGGCTTTTGGTGTAGTTGGTTGTGCTGGGTCCTCTCAATTGGTATCAAAGCAGGTTGCGGGTTCGAAACCGGGGGGGCGCTGATAATTCCTGAAATTCTCTCTACCAGTGTGGGTCCTGGCGGGTCAGGCGGTCGGAACCATGTGTCAAGCCACCTCTGAGCCATGTGGTGTGCCACCTCTGAGCCATGTGGAGCACCTCCGAGCTTGAGGGTCGTGCTGGACGCTGGGGGGGGATTGTTGGGTCCAGCGTTCCTTCACTTGACCCATAGCGTCTTTCCGTTGATATAAAGATCAAGTTGCGCCTTCACTAACAGTCCGGGCTTTTGGTGTAGTTGGTTGCGTTGGGTCCTCTCATACCTCAAGTCGATAGCTCCTGCTAGACCCCCCCCCCCCCCCCATTCAAAGAGTTAAGTGGATGAGGAAAAAAGGTACAACAGATTTGACTTTTGGTGTTATGGGAAAGTTGGTCACTTCGCCATAGATTGTTGGTTCAATCCCTTGAATTTCTAGACTCCACGAGTTAATAATGTAAGAATGACCACTCTCAATATTAACACTCCAAGTGGTAGTCGTCTAACTAGGAACCTAGGATCCAAATCCGTTTGGGTTCCTAAGGGTAATTAATCTGTGATTGCAGGTATGTCCAAAGGCCAACCAAAACTCTTATCGAGCATTTGGACAGTGGATGTTCGCGAGACATGACCGGAACAAGAAGTCTATAATGAATTGTTGAAAAGCTCAGGAAATCAGTCCAAGCACTGAAATTCTAAGGGGGGGGGAGAAGATTGAGGAGGAGATGAAACAAGTTTTCAAAGTCTACTTCCAAATAAGGAATACAGAGTAGTTGCTGAGGGGGAGAACCATGTTGAACTGCCTAGTTATCACTTCCCTATCTGAAGTAGTCAGAAAGGGGGAGAGAAGGTTGAAAGTGGGAGAGAAGGTTGAAAAGCAAGAAGGTTGGAAAGCTAAGTCTTTAACTCTCTATGTCACTTTATGTATTTGATATTATTTATTATCTGTGCAATTCACCTTAGTAGATAGAGTTCTAACTTCTTCAGATAGGAGGAGATTGTTAGGTAATGTAGCCACAATAACCTTGATTTGAAGAAATACGCCTTAAACTAAGATGAATTGATATTGTATTTGATTTGGTATTTTAGTTGTGTTTGCAGGATATTAATTGCTAAGTACAAACCAATGTCAGGTTTCAATGAGTCATAAACACAAGCATATGCAATGTAATCCCTCATTTTGTAGACCAAGGTGTTGACTTATGTGAAATCTCTATATTGGGGTGTACTTCAAATTCAAACACTATGTAGGAGTCAAGATGAAGTAGTTGTTGTGTTCAGGACTGGAAAAGATTTTATTCAAGTCAATTCGTCGAGTACACTTGAGAATACTCGACGAATTCGTTGAGAGATCTCGAGTGAACTAGTCGAATTCGTCAAGATTACTTGATAGCTCTCGTGAAATGTCTTAACTCTTTTCGTCGAGTAATAATGTGTTCACTTGAGAACACTTGACGAATTCGTCGAGTGGTCTACTGGTTTCTCGTGAATACTCCACAAATTTGTCGAGTGGTCTGCTGGTTTCTCGTGAACACTTGACGAATTCGTCGAGTGCTCTCGAGAAGGTCTCGAGTGATCTCAGCTATAGTTTCTTCCCGACTCAGCTTTCTGCAAAGTTATTTTCGTCGAGTCTTCATGTAGCTTTTGTCGCGTCACTAAGTGAATTCATCGAGTAGTCAATGATTTCATGAATTCATTCGACGAATGAAGACAGAGCGCATTCTTTTCAAATATGCTGACAGACATTCCTATTATGTCTTCACTACATACAGTACACGTGGAGGTCCTTCCTTATATTTCTTTTATAGTCATTTGAGAAGGATTCCTATAAATACTTAAGGCTTATTTCATCTAACCCTAATCGTGCCTTATTTTAAAAGATCGCAAATCACCTGTCGGCTATCTTCTCTCTCGCAAATCGACATTCTAGCTACCGACAAAGCTTCTTGCACAATCCTTCTCAAAGTAAAGATTCAACAAGATCTCTGATTCCAGATTTGTTCAAATTCTTTTCAGATCTTGTTGTCTCTCAAGTTTTCAGATCCAAGTTCCTCAAGAAAAGATTTGTTCTTCCTCGTTCAAGATCAATGTTTTCATTTCAGTCGAGAAAGTAGAAGATCCATTATTTCAGATCGGAAGAAGTTAAATCTCAAAGAGATTTTAGAAGATTGTCTTTCAATCTAAAGAGTTGCAAAAACCCCTTTACAATAATTTTGTAGGAAGTATCTCTTCTGAGTTTTTGTAGATCCTAGTTTAGAGGATCGAGTGTAGGAGTGTTTGTTCTCAGAGTTTTTGTAGGAGAGATTGTTTTCCGAGTTTGTTGGAGTTGCTAACTCTGAGTTGTAAGATTGTTTTAATCTGAGATTAGTGAAGTAGCCAAGTCTAGCCAGGAGTGCTAGATAGGTGAGGAGGGAAAGTGGGCGTACCCATTTCGGGGAACCACTATAAATCCTTGTGTTCGTGTGTGTGCTATTTATTTCTGTGTGCTTTTCTTTTAAGTATTTAATTCCACATAAAGCCATAGAACTCACCTATTCACCCCCCCTCTATGTGATTTAGGTAGCAACTAGATACTTTCACGAACCCTCAGCCCTATGTTTAATTTTCTAAACCCACTTACATCTAATGAGTTTCCTACAAGGTGGAAGAGCAGAAAGGACCCAGGCATTATTATGCTGCAAAGCAAATAGCTCTATGTTGGGAATCCTGCCCACATGAATCCTGATTTGAAGAAGTCACCAAGTCAAGATGACTTCACCTTGTATCTGATTACTTCTCTAGACTATAATCTCAGGAAGTTAATGAAATGTCGTCGAGAATAACAGGTGATATCGTCGACAATGCGTGCTTGTCATCGTAATGACGGGCAGAGCAGTAGCCGCTGAGAAGCAAAGTATTCGTCGAACGAAGAATGACGACCGTCGAACGAAGGATGGCAAGTTCGTCGATCGCAGGATGCTGTTCATTGAACGCAGAGATGACACAGGACATCGTTGTGTGGAACTCATGTCGTCGAGAGAACATATGATTACGACGACACAATGCAAGAAGGAAGCTCACGACGACACTGTCAAAGAAAGAAGATCGTCGTATATACCAAATCGCCACGATATCTTGTATCATCGAGATACCACCATCAGAGTGAGAAGGAAGATCGCGACGATAAAGTCAGAAACAGCTTGCCGTCGTAATGATGCAAATATCTTCAAGAAAGAATTCAAATCTTGCAGACGTGATGTCAGCAATTAATGTCGCCGCCTGATTGTCCAATCAGCGCGTGCTCTTATGGAATGGGCATCTGACATTAAAGGACTACAGATGTTACCGTTATGCGGCTCATTTGTCCTTTAAAAGGGAACAGTGCTGCCCTAGAAAAAGAACCTTGAGGAGCAAGAAAAAGAACGTGAAAAAGAATCCTGCCGCTCTTCAATTTAACAGTATTTTTCAGCGGAGAAGATACAGAACAAGATTCAAGAGTTCTGATAAGAATCAGTCATCTCCATTGACTGAGTAGTCGACGTTCAACATCAGGCAAAAGAAGAAGAGGCTGAAGAAGATCCAGAGATGAAATTCAAAATCAAGAAGCATCTTCTTCATCCGTAAGAGGCCGATCTTCATCAAGGCTAAGTTGCCAGATTTCATCTGGCTGAAGAAACAGTTTGTTTTATCACTGTATTTCCTTGTAAGGTTTGCGGGCCAATTTTTTTAGCTTGAGGGTTGGAGAGCTGTGAGGCTTGAGGGCCAGGGCAGTGGACTTGCGGGTCTGACATTGTCTAGCTTGAGGGCTGGAGAGCTGCGAGGCTTGAGGGCCAGGGCAGTGCGCTTACGGGTGCGTTCTGTCGAGCTTGTGGGCTCGGGGGCAGTAGGGGCTTGTGGGCCTAGGCTGTTCGGACTTGCGGGTCTGTGTTGTAGGGCTTGAGGGCCTGACTGTCGCGCTTACGGGCTCGGGGGCAGTAGGTTCTTGCGGGCCTAGGCTGTTGGGACTTGCAGGTCCGTGTTGTAAGTCTTGAGGGCCTGAAGTTTTTGGCAGCATTTGTCGAGCCTAGCACACTGCTAGGTAGGCGCAGAGGGAGAGAGGACTACTCAAGACACCCGGTCTTGACGAACCTCTATAGATCGTTGTGTGTTTTTCTGTGGCTTGTTCTTTAATTTTATAGATTCATTAATCAGAAACCAACAACATCAAAAAGGGGATAATATAATTTGAAAAACCTATTCACCCCCCCCCCCCCCCCCCCCCCCTCTAGGTGATGAAGTAGACACCCCCATAAACAACAAGTGGTATCAAAGCCAGGTTGTTCAAAGAAAAGCTTAACAGCTTGAACAGATCTGCCAGAGGGTGTCTAAAGATCATAACTATGGAATCAAGAATAGCTATGTGTTGTAGAGAAAACTTTCCCCTGTGGAAAGTTAGAGCCAGAATATTCATGGAAGCTTTGGATCCCAGGATGATTCAAGTTACTCAAGAAGGGCCATATACTCCCAAGACCACATCCAAGACAATGACAGAGGATGTAATCAGTCTAGACAAGAAAGCCAAAGACATCATAGCTGATGCAGTTGATACTCACACTTTCCATCAAATTACTCACTGCATTACATCCAAGGAAATATGGGAGTCACTAGCAATCCTCATGGAAGGATCACCAGGAGTAAAAGACACTATCACAGAGAAGGGGAAGATCAAGACCTTGAGTGATAGTAAGTCAAGCAATACAGATACAGAGGGAGAGCATCTCTTTGGACTTACTGCCCTATCAGAATCAGAGGAAGAAGTTCAGAATGAAGTCATCTCTGAACAAGGTGGAATAAGAGCTCCCCTGTCGAACACTGATTCAGATTCTGAAATGAGTCCCTCAAAAACTTATGAGGATCTTCTAGAAGAGCTCAGAAGGAGAAAGGAGATCTGCAAGAAGCAAGCAGATGAAATCTTAAATCTCCAGGCCAGAAACTCTGACCTCTGGGAAAAGGCTGAAAGGCTGACTCGAGAGAACGCGGATTTCTGCCAGCTCAAGAGAGACTACAATGCAAACTCAAACCTTGACCTAATGTGCAAGTTTGGAAAAACAATGAAGGCACTGGTAGATAGCAGGGAAGCATGCTACTCTCTCAGCAAAGAGATCATGCTTCTAAAGAGGGATAGAAATCAGGCTAGTTTCCTGAAGACGAGGGCTAATAAAGTCAGAAGAATGGAGGACAAATCCTTCATTAAAGGAAATTCAGTAGCAAGCTCCTTCAAACCAAAGATCTCTCCTCCACTGGTTGATGGTCGGAGCTCCACTCAAAGTAGGGAGCTGGAATGCTTTAAGAAAGATAGATCAGATAGACCCTGCAGGATGCAGGCTAGCTTGAGGAAGGTAACTACACCCTCCATCTGGAAGGCTGGGTAACCCGATCTTGGGAATCTCAAAAAATGAAGCTCCACAAGTGAACTAGCTAAGTTCAGAATAGAGAAGAGATCAACAAAGATGAGTGATTCTTTGCCTCATTCATTTGTCCACACACAAAGATCCCCAATTCACAAAGTCAGTCAGAAAAGGCGACTCAACAAGTTTGAATGCTGGTGCTGTTGCAAAACAGGCCACTTTGCAATTAATTGTTAGTACAATCCAACTGCTCCAAAGGTAACGAATGCTAAGCCCTGCAAAACGCTTTATTCATTACAACTATATACACCCTGGAGTAATTGAATCCAGTATGCCTATCAATGCTAACAAATTCCAAGGACCCAAATTCATTTGGGTTCCTAAGGGATTGTAATCTTGTTTGGCAGGTAGCCCAAGTGCCCACCAGAAGCAAATCTGGGCCTTGGACAAGGTGGATGTTCTGACCCTTCGGCAGAACAGCAAAATTAGCTCACTAACAATCTTAGTGCAGGTTTGGTACCAAAAGACAACACCCAAGCAGGGCGTGAGCATGCCTTAGGAAGAGGCGTTGGGAAGAATGGGTATCCTAGACGTATTTCAATGACGAAATAGTACCGTCGGAACTGCGTCTAAATAACATAAATAATTTTAAATTAAACAAATCAGAGCCGCTCGATGCAGCATACATTGATGCCTCGATAAACCCAAAAATGTTTGCGCGCCCCTTCACCTACTCCCCCTATAAGTAGAGTGAATGCCAAGGTTGGAGCTCATTTGCCCTAATATATTCCTCGACAAACCACCTCTTCGTCTCCGACCTGTCGTCTTCCCAAGAACAATGTCAGCCGAAAAAGGAACCGGCGAGTTTCTGTGGGAGCGGATGGAAGCTCTTATAGAAAAAGCAGTAAACAAAATTAGGGATGAGATGAAGGAGGAAATAAAGTCAATAAAGGAGGACATCACACAACTGCAAACTCAACATGCGGAGTCCACAAACCTCATCATGAACAGACTCACCAACCACGAGCAAACCCTAGACGCTCGTCTTATGGAACTAAGAAACTTTATTGATGTCGGGGTTCAAGAAACTCTTGAACAGATTTTTGAACTAAAGGAGTCTGTGAAAGAAGTACTCCAAGACGGGGAAAGGAGAATTGAAGAAGAAATCCGAGAAGAGATCAAGGGAAGCATAGCTGCTTGCTCGCATCAAGCGAAGTGGGTGAGTAATCAGGTACAGCAAGCGCTTCAAGTCCCCCCCACCTCCGGATACATTCCCACTGAACCCTCTTCCAGCTCTGACTCTGAAACCGAATCAGATGAATCCGCAACAACTAGGAAGAGAAGGAGAACATCCAGCGCGGAGTACCGGAAGAAGAGGCTAAGTGAGGTTGAGCAGGACCCAGAAGCTGGTAGATGGAGTCCTCGTTCAAGAGAGATCATCACAGAATCGTGGATTGCGTTTGGGCATGGTCAGAAGGACCATGAAAGAGTGTACTCCTCCATCGAATGGAGTCGTCACATAAAAAATCTGGAAGAAAGAGCAAGACATAAGATGGCTTTTCCCCCACGGTCCCCCTCCTCCTCCAAAGAAGATTCCAAATCCACTGAACTTCTATAGGCGAAAGATGAAGAAGGAAGCAACGAACGCCAGCTCCAGCCAAGACACCCTGCTTATCAACGACTGAAAAACATTTATTTCTCTTAAGTTCATTTTATGTTAAGAACAATTAGTCCAGTTATATGACTAATCTCATATATGAACAATTCTAATATGAGAACATTTATCTATGAATGCTTATAAGGCCTATGCCTGTGATGTTATTGCAGCATGGAATTCATAAAATGCAATTACTGCTATTTCCTGCTGACAATGTGCCCTGCACCTTGTATGCTTAGCTAGCAAAATATAATACATAGGTATACGCCAGAAATCAGATTCAGGTTATGCAGGTTATGCTAGACATTCAGATACAGATTATGCAGGATGCAAGGAAGATAGAAAGAGTACCTCACGGACATGCCAATAAGAAGCAGACCAGTGTGGCAATCTCGATAGCAGAATCAGAGTATATCTCTGCTTTACTATTTACTAATGCCTTTCTAGATGAGTGGTCAGAAAATCTCACAGGACCTTGAAGAATCATGCCTGAGCAAGGGGGAGCTTGTGCTACTCCTTGGTTAGAAAAGCAGAAGACAAGAAGTCAGAAAGGGGGAGAAATGGTGCTCAAGAAGACCTTAAAGGCAGGGGGAGCAAGGTAGAGGCATCAAAGCAAGGTGGGCTACTGGCTTGATGCACTCAGGGAATTCAACAAAGATAAGTACAATCTTGAATTTGATTATAAGTTAAGATTATAATATTTATTGTCTAGTGAAAGTCATATTGAATTGGAATTCTGACTTCTTCAAATAGGGGGAGATTGTTGGGAATCCTGCCCACGTGATTCCTAATTTGAAGAAGTCACCAAGACAAGATGACTTCACCTTGTATCTGATTACTTCTCTAGCCTATTGATGAGTCCTGATCATATACACTTTTACGGACTCATCTGGGCCATTTATTTAGTCATTTCACCGCACTTTAGCCCTGTTATAGTTCATATCGATCATTCCATGCTAGGTGCACCTCTAGGCCCATTTTGGTGTCATTTCATGCTCATCTTCATTAGTAGTTTTCATGTACTGTTAAGTTCCACTTTCAGTGGCGAGACTGGTATCGTATGCTGGAACAGGAGTCGTGCAGGTATTCCCGGTGCAATTCTGCACAGGAATACTGCGCACGATCACCGGTTCTATTGCGCACGACCACTGGTCGTGCGCCACTGATCGTGTGCACTTGACCCTTTTTCACGAGTTCTGTTTGGTGTAGTGCGCACGACCACCAACGCCAGTGCGCACGACCACCGATCGTGCGCCACTGCTCGTGCGCATTGACCATTAAATTTCTGAGTTCTGTTTCATCTATTGCGCACGACCACTGACGCTAGTGCGCACGACCACCGGTCGTGCGCCACTGGTCGTGCGAACATGTTATTTTGTAATTTCTGTCTTTGCAGGTTCTGTCCAGGCAGAGCGCACGATCACAGGATTCCAGTGCGCACGACCACTGGTCGTGCGCCACTGACCGTGCGCACTGTTTAATTCCAGCGCCTATAAAAGCCCTGCTCGCGATTTAGGTCGCATCTCTCGCTTCCAGCCGCCGTTTTCCGCCCGATTCCGCCCGATTTCGCCCCTCCACCGTCGCCCACCATATAGAGGTGCTCCGGGCTTGCTCTTCACGCCTATCTTGAGCCGGAGTTTCCTCTCGGCCTCCTCCTTCATCCAAGAGCTCCAAAGGAAGACCTAGCCGCTATCTCCATCGAGCAAGAGGAAGTTGGCAACCTCCACCGGATCGTGACACGAAGAAGACGGGTCCATTGGAGAGTCGTGACAGCTCTCTCTACCCCGGACGTAGTTGCGGACCGAGCTTGGACGCGGACTGACAACCCGGCGATTCCAACCGTGAATCTTCAACGAGCCTTCGGATTCGGTCGATTTCTTGCCTTGTTCTCCTTTTATTGATGTATTTGCAACTAGATCTAACATTATGATGAAGTGTATTTTGATTAAATAGCATTTTTACTTGATTATGTCTATGTGATTGAGTATTTTTGTTTATATTATTGAGGTGCGCCTTGTGGTGTGGTTTGTTGGTTGCGTTGTGCCGCCCTAACAATTGTTAGTGGTGTGCTTGTTGAAGAGGTGCTTGCGACCCTCAATCCGTAAGCCTACTTGTCCATCCGCCTACCGAAGCGTGGCATCGCGGCCCGTATTCCATTCGCCTAACGAAGCAGCGCGCTCAAGGCCTGCATAGTTCGACTCCGTTAGCCTACTCGTCCATCCGCCCTTGCGACGCAGCGCGCTCAAGGCCTGCCTAGTTTCCATCCCGCCAAGCGAAGCTTTGCATAGCGGCATTGCATAGGAGTAGTTGTTAGCTTTTATTTTGTTTTCCAAAAGCCAACCCAACTCCCCCGCAATCCATCCGATTTAAGGACTTCGATCTCAAGTCCTGCCTCAATAGTAAACTCCACCTTATTGTGTTCCTCAAGAGACCGACACTCGGGGATTTATTCCCAACATTTATTACTTGAACGATCGGTACACTGCCGTTTCGTGTCGCAGTCAAGCTACCGCCTATAGCGGTGTGTGAGATTTGCGCCATCACCTATAATCTCAGGAAGTTAATGAAATGTCGTCGAGAAGAACAGGTGATATCATCGACAATGCGTGCTTGTCGTCGTAATGACGGGCAGAGCAACAGCCGCTGAGAAGCAAAGTATTCATCGAACAAAGAATGGCGACCGTCGAATGAAGGATGGCAAGTTCGTCGATCGCAGGATGCTGTTCGTCGAACGCAGAGATGACACAGGACATCGTCGTGTGGAACTCATGTCGTCGAGAGAACATATGATTACGATGACACAATGGAAGAAGGAAGCTCACGACGACACTGTCAAAGAAAGAAGATCGTCGTATATACCGAATCGCCAGGATATCTTGTATCATCGAGATACCACCATCAGAGGCAGAAGGAAGATCGCGACGACAAAGTCAGAAACAGCTTGCCGTCGTAATGATGCAAATATCTTCAAGAGAGAATTCAAATCTTGCAGACGTGATGTTAGCAATTAATGCTGCCGCCTGATTGTCCAATCAGCGCGAGCTCTTATGGAATGGGCGTCTGACATTAAAGGACTACAGATATTACCGTTATGCGGCTCATCTGTCCTTTAAAAGGGAACAGTGCTGCCCTAGAAAAAGAAGCTTGAGGAGCAAGAAAAAGAACGTGAAAAAGAATCCCTCCGATCTTAAATATAACAGTATTTTTCAGCGGAGAAGATACAAAACAAGATTCAAGAGTTCTGATAAGAATCAGTCATCTCCATTGACTGAGTAGTCGACGTTCAACATCAGGCAAAATAAGAAGAGGTTGAAGAAGATCCCGAGCTAAAATTCAAAATCAAGAAGCATCTTCTTCATCCGTAAGAGGCCGATCTTCATCAAGGCTAAGTTGCCAGATTTCATCTGGCTGAAGAAACAGTTTGTTTTATCACTGTATTTCCTTGTAAGGCTTGCGGGCCAATTTGTCTAGCTTGAGGGCTGGAGAGTTGCGAGGCTTGAGGGCCAGGGCAGTGGACTTGCGGGTCCGACATTGTCTAGCTTGAGGCTTGGAGAGCTGCGAGGCTTGAGGGCCAGGGCAGTGCGCTTGCGGGTGTGATTTGTCAAGCTTGCGGGCTCGGGGACAGTAGGGGCTTGCAGGCCTAGGCTGTTCGGACTTGCGGGTCCGTGTTGTAGGGCTTGAGGGCCTGAGTGTCGAGCTTGCGGGCTCGGGGGGCAGTAGGGGCTTGCAGGCCTAGGCTGTTGGGACTTGCGGGTCCGTGTTGTAAGGCTTGAGGGCCTGAAGTTTTTGGCGGCGTTTGTCGAGCCTAGCACACTGCTGGGTAGGCACAGAGTGAGAGAGGACTACTCAAGACACCCGGTCTTGAGGAACCTCTATAGATTGTTGTGTTTTTCTGTGGTTTGTTCTTTAATTTTATAGATTCATTAATCAGAAACCAACAACATCAAAAAGGGGATAATATAATTTGAAAAACATATTCACCCCCCCCCCCCCCCCCTCTAGGTGATAAAGTAGACACCTCATAAACAACACTCTGCATTCATAGCATCACGTTAATGTTGACTTTTAACTGCATCATAAAATGAGGAAGGCTCATAGTCTGACGTGACGGCTGCTAGAAATAGGCTATGCTGGCTAGAAAATTAATTATTGGTAACAAAATCTGCTATAGGATAACGGTTACCTGAGGAATCAGCAACCAGAGGAAGTGAGCAATGCGAAATAGTGGCTGCGGGAGTGACCGTGCCGCAGACGTAGTCCTGAAGCCTAGTTGGGGGCTGACGGAGATGAGTGTTGTTCCGAGTGGGAGGAGGAACCGGGTCAGGCTGATCATTGGTGGGGTGTTCGGTAAACACAACAGGTGAAGGAATGGGATTCAGATATGGAGTGGGATCATATGCGACGGGTGGTAGATCAGAAGAAGGAATGGGTTCCAGAGTGACAATGGATGTAGATTGGGACGCATGAAATGGAAAATAAGACTCAAAGAATGTTCCCGACTAACAAGGTACTCTTTCGAATGGATATCACAATGTACTAGATCAAACATTTGACTAGTATTATTAGAGCGTAAAGAAAAAACAGACCGAGTTTGTTTGGCCTGGAAACAAACATCACAAGGCTTATGAATAACTGTAGAATTATTTAAAATAGGCCAATGAGACAAAACAGATGTGGAAGGGTGACCAAGACGGCGATGCCAGAGATACACCGTCGAAACCACTAAAGAGTGACACGCCATAGAAGCAGGACGCATCATCCGCAGCCAGTAAACATCACCTCGTTGCTCACCCATTCCAATCACCGTCCTCGAACGTACATCCTGCAAAATACACATCGCAGAAGTCAATGTAACAACACATTGAAAAAGAGTAATCAGTCGAGAACCCAATAATAAATTGGAGGTAAGAGATGGAATCGCCAGAACACGAGGAATAAAATTCCACCGATATGCAATGATCTTGCTCGATTAGCTTGAGTAACAGTTCCATTTGGCAGTACTATAGAGATTGTAGGAAAAGATTTCACATCCCTTAAGGCTGAAATTTCACCTGGCATATGATATGATGCTCCGGTATCTAATATCCAAGGTAAAGACTCACCAGATTTGGGTGCAGCACCCTCGTTATTCATGGACTGAAATAATTTTAGCATGGAGGACCATTGTTCATCTACTATCCCTGGGCAAAGGGCTGCCCGTTCAGCATCTGTTGGTACCACTGTCGTAGCAGCCCCAACAGTTGTGTTAGCCACTGCCTTCTCCTTCCCCCGCCCATGCGCGCGTGCTGCCGATTTATGATCTTTAGATGATCCTTTTTTAATAAAACCAATTAGGAAAGCCATGTAATTTAAAGCAGGTAGCATCATCATGTCCCGAACGTCAACAGTGAGAGCAGATGAGAGACTTTCTATCCATACTAGGGTTGCTTCCAGACAACTTGTCGGGGGTACGAGCAGCATATGCCACAGCATCGGTACGAGAAGCTTGTTCTTGAGTCATCGTACTTAATCTTTCTTCATGTATTACTAATTGGTAGATCCTGCTCAACGCGGGCTGCGGTTCTTGAGACATAATATTGGATCGAAGGGTCCCAAAGACAGCCCTTTCCAACACCATTAGAAACTAATGTAGACTTTCTTCATCCCTTGCTTTACTCAGCCGGGAATTCAGGCCACAAGTGCAGGCTTTGCAACTGCACATTTCTACCGGAACATACGAGGATAGTTCATCCCATAACTTTTTGAGAGTGCCATAATAATTGGCCACAGATTTCCCTTGTTGGCGGCCAAGGGCAATCTCGGTGCGGATCTGAAGAATTCTGGGACCATTTCCCACGCTAAAGCGATGTTTGAGGTCATCCCACAATTCATTAACAGTAGAAAAATATGTGATCGATGATCGAAGACAGGGATCAACCGATTGCCTGATCCATCCAACGAGTATGGAGTTAACAGGAAGCCAATGCTCATACACGGCTACCGTAGACACAGGCTCCAATAGAGAGCCATCAATAAATCCGACTTTCTGTTTTGCGATCATGGCGTTCCGCATACTGGTCGTCCATTCATTGTAGTTATCACCTTTGAGAGTCACCGGGCAAATAGCGAGACCCGAATGATCCGACGGGTGAAGATAATACGGAGACGTGATTGTCAACCCTTCATGTCCGTTGGATGCGTGAGTTGATCCAGCATTCTTTGTTGCGAGAGATGATCCAACATCCATTATAGGGATAAGGTGACAAAAAATATCAAAGATCTTTCCTCTGATACCATGATAAAATGTAAAGAGAAAAAGCAAAGAGAATGCAAGTGAAAGCTGATGCCATGTTGAAAAAGCAACGAGGTTGTATTCTTTTTCTGTGTTGTGCCCTTTACCGAATAGGCCAATATATATACAAGAAAAAACAGTATAAATTTCTCTCCTCAATGTTCTCCTAGCCAGCCAGAATTAACTATAAATAGCACATGCCTAAAACGCTCACCTGTGATATCTCATATACATTCAAACCTACCTAAAACAGCTCCTTTATTTAAGTCCCTAAATATCTGCTAAAACATATGACACTGTTTAATAGTATTTTATATAGTGTTTTAGGCTCGAGTATAGCTTGGTTTTCATTTAATTTCACTTATCTTTTATTTGATTCTATCATACAATCTGGACTAGTTCATAGAAACCTAAACTGGTTCTGGTTTCAGGGCCTGACCATGCGGGTCAACCGGCCACAATTGGGGCAAAATAGAAACAGGCCTTTAAGTCTAATTGGGCCGCCTGGACTAGGGGTCTGGCCCGACGGGAAGTCTGCTCCGGTTTCTTAAAGGTTGGATAACTCACAAGAATTAATAACAAAATATTTCTCTGACACCACTACCCACCAAATTTGCTTCCCGTATTTATCCCGCACTCGACTTACTTACGTGGCAGCAAAACCGACACCCAAGTGTCAGATATTCCACACGTGTCAAGAGTAATCCAATTTCCCGCCTCGTGTCCCTGTCAACACCCAGCATACTGTCCTATAAAATGCTTCTCCATGCACGCCGCCGGCCATCTAACGATTGCAACATGGCCGAGCTCTACGCATCTAGCTATGACAACCACCGCCGCCTCCTGAGCCCTGCCCATTTCGCCGGCAGTGGCACTGTCTCAACCGTTACGGCGGCAGTTACCGCCCTTGCCATCGGAGGTCCACTCCTTGGTTTAACAGCCTTTTCTCTCGTCACAACGACCGCTCTCCTTGCCGTCATCGCTCCGCTCCTCCTGCTGTTCAGTCCTGTTATAGTCCCCGCTGCACTTGTTATCATCGCAGCCATGGCCGGCTTTGGATTTTCGGCGTTAATGGCATTCTCCGGGATGATAGCGGTGGCGTATTCATTCAGGTCGGTGTCTGGGATGTTGCCAGAGGAGGTGGGGAGGAAGATCAAGGGGGTAGTGATGGGTAAAGGGGAGAAGGTGAAGGACAAAGGGTTGGACTTTGGTGGATATTTGGAGGATAAGGGAACGGCTAACAAGCCTGAGGGGAGACTTAGCAAGGCTTGATATTGATGGTGGAACGGTGGGTCTAAGGTTGTAATTGTGTATTCTATGAGGTGTGATAATGGTTTTATGTTTGCATATGTAAGTTCTGTCCAGGACATATGTGTTATATATAATAGCATATGAAATAAATTTGAAGGTTTCTTTAATTAGGTTATAATTTTGTGTCTCCAAGAGGCTATTGTTAGTTAAATTTTATGCTTGTTTAAAGTAATGTAGTTCTTATCTTTAACTCCACACACACGCAGCATGTGAGTATATTTTCACTTACACACACTTGTTGTCTCATAAAGAAACCTCTAATCTATTTTGAACTCCCTCCCGCCGTCATCTTGTTCCTTCCGCCTTCCACTGTACTTCTTCTTCCTCCAGGATCTCAAATTCTAAGTTTATACATAGAAAGGCACTATAGATTTAGTCAAGAGATCACAATTGGTATCAGAGCGAACGGTTCGAGCCATAAGAAGATTAAGTGTATCAAGTTTGTTTGAATCTAAAGTCGATTCTTCCATCGATCCTCATCACATGGCCACCTCATCCACCAACCATTCTTTCTATACACTCAAACTGGAATCCCCATTTTTCGAAGACGAATCGTATGATTATTGGAACAAGCAGATGAAGATCTACTTCGCCTCATAATGCTCATGGGATCTTATCCAGAATGGATACCCACGACCCTTTGAGAAACCTCCAATGAATAAAGAAGAAAAGTCTAAGTGTCCCACACAAGGTGAAAAATCATAAAAGGGATGCCAAAGCAATCCTAGATCTGTATCCAACAAGGAGTCGGGAGAGCGATTCTTATGTTAATAGTTGGTAATGAAACAACTACAGAAGTATTAGAAATACTGAAAACAGAGTGCAGCAAAAGTGAGATAGTTATTGCAATCAGGTTAATACTCTTGTGGGGTGATTTTGACACCCTCCACATGCAGGAGGGGGACTCGATTCAAAGTTTCTTCTAAAAAATGACCACCCTCACTAACTAGATCAGATCTAATGG
Organism: Dactylorhiza incarnata; assembly: GCA_033032865.1. Taxonomy (NCBI): domain Eukaryota; kingdom Viridiplantae; phylum Streptophyta; class Magnoliopsida; order Asparagales; family Orchidaceae; genus Dactylorhiza; species Dactylorhiza incarnata. The sequence goes on along the minus strand of JAWHQI010000255.1, from coordinate 1,731,117 downwards.
TGACAATCTATTTTGAAAAATGCATTGTTTCAAAAATCCTAAGCCGGACAATGTGATAGAGAAAGCCTTTCAGAGCAGATTGTCACTTGAATCTAGCAAGCCACCAGCTCACGACTGGAACCAAAACCTCAGAGAAAAAGGCATAGAAGAAAAAGGTAACAATACTCTCATGAATTACTGCAAATTATGTAATAAGAACACTCACCATACCAAGGACTGTCTCTCTAAGTGTAAAAAATGCAAAAGGCAGAACCACTTACAAAAAGATTGCTAGTATCGTGATAATAAGTCCAAAGAGAGGAAGCTAACTTAATTAGCAGCTCAAAATCACTATTTTATTCATCTCTTGCCTCTGATGAATCGTGCAGAAAGGTCTGGATCCTTGACAGTGACTGCTCCAACCATATGTCGAATAACAAAGGCTCAAATGTTCAGTTAAGCAGAAAAGTCTGAGGTGATAATGGGTGATGGAAATGCTGTGAAAATAGAGAGGGAGAGGAACAGTTGTTGTCAAGCTACAGAAAGGACCCACAAACGACATTCATGAGGTCCAATATATTCCAGCTCTATCTCGGAATTTGCTCAGTGTGGGTAGCTTCTGTGAAAGGGATACACGCATACATTTGACCATGAAGAGTGCACCTGGATAAAAAAAATTAAAAAAAACTAGTTGCAGGTGTAAAAATGTCAAAAAATAAAAAAAAATGTTATGCATACCGCTAAGCCAACCAAATGTACAACTACATGAAAACTCCTACATCCATGCTAATTCTGCACAGAGTTCTGAAGAATCAATGTTGTGGCACATTCGGTGTGGGCACTAAAACTTCAATGACTTAAGAAAATTAAAAAATCTGGCTAATGGTGTGTAAGGATCAGTAAGCACTCAACAATTTTGCAAAATTTGTGCTATAAATAAGATACACAGGACCCCCTTTCCTCAGCAAGCCTAATTGAGAGACTCTTCCACTGGAATTGATTCATGCTGACATCTGAGGGTTGGCATCATCGCCAACATGGCCTGGAAATCGTTACTACCTTCTATTCGTAGACGATTTCAGCCATTTCATGTGGATATTTTCCCTCAGTCACAAGTCTGATACCTTCCATAACTTCACAGAATTCAAAAGCTTAAACGAGAATGAGTCAGAACATAAGATTAAATGCCTTAGGACAGATAGAGGTGGGGAATTTCTCAGCACTGAATTCACCTCCTATGATACCAATGGAATCAAGCGTCATTTCACCGTGGTGCAGAGCCCGCAACAGAATGGGGTAGTGGAATGAAAATAGAACTATGGTGCAAATGGGATGATGCCTCTTGCAACAGAAGAACTTGCCAAAGGAATTATTGGGGGAAGCCATGCATACTGTTGTTCACATCCTAAAAAGAGCCCCTACAAAGGCCCTTCCAAACACAACTCTTTAGGAGTCATGGTGTTGGGAACACTGCCAACAATATTTCAGATTTGGAGAAGTTTCTAAGTCAATGATAGGTACATTTTGTATTTGATATTTATTTTGATGTGACATGAGCAAGTAGGGCATAATATATCTTATATGTAATGTATTGAGATCAAGCACAAATGTCTAAGTTAAATATCGTCGTGTATATGACTCTCACACGATGATATCATTTTGATTACTCACAGAAGGTAGTAGAATAAGTCAGTCAAAAATCGATGTGACAATAAGTACACGACGATATTGTCATGTCAACAAAGTACACTTGACGATATCGGTGTGAGAACTCAATGAAAATATGCTAAGGCATATATCGTCATGTTAACAAGGTACACACGACCATATCGTTATGAGAACTCAAAGAAAGTCTGCTAAGGCATATATCGTCGTGTCAACAAGGTATACACAACAATATCGTTGTGAGAACCCAAAGAAAAAAATCTAAGGCATATATCATCATGTCGAGAAGGTACACACGATGATATCATTGTGAAGACTCAAGAAAGTCAGCTAAGTCATATATCGTCGTGACAACAAGACGCACATGACGATATCGTTGTGATGACTAAAGAAAGTCAGCTGGGGCTTAGATCCTTGTGACAACAAGTTTCACACGACGATATCATTGTAAGAGTTCAAGAAAAGTTATTTAAGTTACTTATCGTCGTGACAACAATGTGCACACGACGATATCGTCGCATGAACTAAAGAAAGACTTGTTAAGTCATTTATTATCGTGTCAACCATCTTCATATGACGATATCGTCTTGTCAAGCTCAGAAGGCGGGATTTCAAAATGACGAAGATGACAAAGGCAGATGTCAAATCAATGACTTCTAAAAAGTGCTCTGACATCAATTTTCTATGGTTTCGACCGTTTGATGGATCAGAGCAATAAAAGCATTAGATATGATCAGCAAACCCTAACGACTTGGAAAATCTTGTGCCCTAGTATTCTTTGAAAAGCTTGATGGCTAAAAGGCAATAGAACATTAACAACAAGCCTTTTCGAAGAAAGAAAGAAGAAGAAGAAGAAGAAGAAGAAGAAGAAGCAAATCTTCAACAAGAAAAATCTCACTCTTTAGAGAAAGAAGACTTCTTCATACAAGAAAGCACAACACTGATCCTGGTCAGAAGGCTCATCTATTGAAGATCCAGTGATGCTGCTAAAGAAAAGGCTTTTTATTCAGGAAGACCTAAGAAGACTCAAGCTGCTTAAAACAATATCTTATTGAGTCTATTTATTGTAAACCTTCTTCTAATCACTTATTGTAAGATCTCTTTGAGATCTGAGGTAGGGCTATGCTGACGGCTTAAGTGTAGGGCTTGTGAGAAGGCCTGTGTGTTGGAGCCTATGTTCCGCATCTCTTGGTTTGAGAATAATAAATACCGTGTTGTATTTGATCTTGTATTTTGTGTGCTTATAGTGTGCAGGTTGTACAGGAACTATAACTACACATCCCTATGAATAGGTTGCTGATGGGAAATGACTCTCTGGAAAGATAGCTAACGCTCGCATTAGTAGTTAACGCCCAGCATTAGCAAACCGCTGCGAAGAAAACCGCTGAGAAGGAATGTCGTCGAGAACAAAGCCGTCGAGCTGCGGTCGACGAAAGAGAGCTAACGCTCGCGGTAACTGTTAACGCCCCGCGTTAACAAGTGGAGGAATACCGTCGAGTTGAGGTCGACGAATATGCGTTCAACGAACTTGGAGTTCCGTTCGACGAATTTTCCTGCGTTCTACGAAAATACCATTCGACGAAAATTCCGTTCGACGAAATGTGAAGACCGCTCGACGAATTGGAGTTCGGCGAACTGAGCTCCTGCACAACAATATTGCGTTCGACGAATTTGAGGCTCCGTTCGACGAAAGTGTTTCCGTTCGACGAAATTGCTGCGTTCGACGAAATTGTTCCGTTAGACGAAAATTTGTTCTGTCACGTTCCTGGTGGTTTGCACGATCTAGAAGGTTGTGGTTTTTCCGTTCGACGAAGGATGAGTTCGACGAAGGCGCGTTCGATGAAATTTGTTTTCGTTCGACGAAAGTTTGTTCAGCCACGCTCCGGAGTTTATGCACGATCTCAGCAACTGCCTCACTAACACCGGGCGTTAGCCTTAACGCACGTGTTAGCTTCCGAGGCTATTTAAAAGTACAACTCCTCTCATTCAGATAAAGAACAAAGATGATTCCAGAATTCTGATACTTGGAGAGAGGTTCGTGTACAGTAAATTAAGAGATCTCCCTTGAGCTAACATGAAGATCTAAAGAAGATTTTGAAGGAGAAGGTCTACAACGCATATTCCATACGAAGGACGATCATTTCAAGAACGCCAACATCTACATCGACTTCGTCTTCACCTTCAGAATATCTTGGGGAGTTTCTCTTTACTTATCTTGTAATCTTTTATTTTTCCTTTTTGTATTTTGTGTGGAGAAATCGTTCGGTGAGAACGTCGGATTCCGGGAAGGATTCCGTGGGTAAATTCGCCTTGTGTTGGCGACTAGGTCCTTGTGAGGCTTAGGGGGTAATTCGCCGCCTTGTGTGTGGCGACTAGATCGAGGGTAGATCTAGGGGGTGGCTAGAGGCCTCATCTGGGGATATATAGGCTATAACCAACCGGTCCTTGGGAGAAGGACCGGTGAAACATCAAAAAGAGTTTTTACATATTTTCGCCTTGATTTCTAGCGTTATAGAAATTAAACATTTGTGTATTCAATTTATTATGAAATAAAATCATGTCTCTTAATGTTCTATTCAATTGATTTTATTTCCTCTTTGAGAATGTTCTAATTTCTATTTCCATCAAAGTATTAAAATTAACATTTGTATAATTATCTTTGAAATACAATAATTATTTTCATTATCTAGTCTGATTTTCTGGAATTGTATTTCATTTGAGATTTCATAAGTAAAATCACCGTGGCAATCTTTTTGTTCTGAGGAATATTCTCTGGAGAGCTAACGCCCAACGTTAGGACTTAACGCCAGGCGTTAGCAACAGTTAACAAAAAGTTTGTCTCAATTATTTAAAAAAGAATGTTCAAATATTTAAATATATTTTCTTATAAAATATTCTGAAACTTCAGTTGCAAACTCGGATAAATTTGATTAAGATTTAAATTCCATAAAACCCTTATTCACCCCCCTCTAAGGGCGCCGTAAGATCCAACACGTGGTATCAGAGCGTAGGTTATTCCAATACGACGACTTCATAACCGGGAATAATGACGCTTCATGATCTCGCATCTTCTAGAGGGGATAATTTTTATGAAAATGAAAAATCATTATGTCCACCATAATTTATGGGTGAAAATTATAATGTGTGGAGAATACTTATGGAAAAATTTCTTAAATCCTTGGATGTTGAAGTTTGGAATATTACAATTAAAATGCCCCTAATTATTCTTAGTAAAAATGAAATGTTTTTAAATGCCAAATCTATGAATAGTCTATATTGTGCGCTTGATCAAAATATTTTCAAACTTCTTTATACGCTTCCTAATGCTTTTAAAGTTTGGAAATTTCTTGAGAATACTTATAGTCTTCCTTCCACAGATAATGAATATGAGCAATTCATTATGGATCCAAGTGAAGAAGACAACATCACAATATTGGACTCATTTGATGACAAAACATCAAGCAAAAGAGAAGACAGAAATTATAGCAAGGTAAGAAAATCTAAATCTTCTCTTTTTGTAACAAATTCTATTCCTATATTTCGTGTGCTTAAATTTGCTAAATGTAAAATTTCAAAGTTGAAACATGCTAATTCCAAATTACGTTTAGAAAATAAAACTTTAAAAGCAAACGCTAAAGTAGAATCTTATATTGATGTTTCAAATTCTCATTCATGCTCTTTAATTAAAAATGCTAAACCTTGTTTTGATCACAATACGTTAAAGAAGAACTCAAGGTTTTGGAAAAAGGTCTTTTAACTTCAAAAGAGCATAATAAAAAATTGATAAAAGAAAATGATAATTTAAGGGATAAACTAGAATCATTAAAAATATTTATTCCTTCTATTCCAAGACAAGAATAGCCGTTGACATTTAATGCTACGACATCTTTCACATCAAAGGAATCAAAAAGGACCTACCAAAATTATTTTGGTGGCTGTTACAGTTCCAAGAAGGATTTAAGCCAGAATAATATATTCCTTAAACACAGAAGATTTGAATTCGAACGAAGCTAGACATTCATCGAACGCCACTCGCCATTTGTCGAAAGCTGGGAACTTAAATATTCCTTAAGTTCTAGCTAATCAATCAGCCTGAATACTTGACCCTTAAGCTATACAATGGGGTCAACTTGATCCTTAGTTAAAACATAGTGATCCTAGCCCAAAATAGTAATAGGGTTGTTCCAACAAAGTAGAAATAAATTAAAAATGAAATATCATTACTCTACTTCATGATATGCTTAATTGATTTTTCTTTTGTTTGTTTTCTTATTTTTGAGCCAACACGCTAAGGTCACTTAGATACAACAACAACAACAACAGAACCCATATAGTCCCCAATCATTGGGGGTATAGGCGGGGGAAGATTGGAAACAGACCTAACCTTTGGCCCTATGCCCAAAGTGGCTTCTCTCAGAGGAGAAAGACCGAACCTTTGACAATAGATGCACAAAGTGGCTGCTCACAGATTACCACTGAAATAGTGGCCCCCTATACCGTCACGTTTGCTGCGGAATCATGCCCTCAAATCAAAGCCAAAGACATCAGAGAGGGCAGGCTCAAGAATCCATTTTGATTTATGTGCACATAACCATGCTTCCTTCATTCAGCATCCAGAGCTAAGGTCACTTAGATATATTATGAAATATGACTTTTACATTTTAAGCCTAATATTTATCAAATCAAAATTGAATTAAATTGAACATAAAGTTATAATTTTTTGTGATCTATCTTTCCTTTTTCCTATATTTCATCCTTTTTTAAATTCATTGCGTATAAATGTCTTATATTATCATTATAAATTGAATGCTAAATTTGCTAAATGATATTCTCAAGACTAATGAAATTACTTTCAAAATTGGATTTAAATGGATTTTTAGGGGTCTTATGCTAAAATATTAAATGCACAACTTATTGCATATTTGTCTATTTTTCGTTGCTGCATATAATAGCCCCTATATTGAAAATCATAATCGAAAAAAATCAGAATAAAATAATATAAAAAACAATGTGTTTTAAAACCAAATATTGTAACTCTGTTGCTAACGCCAGGCATTATCACTAACGCTGGCGGTAGCATATTTTCCTAAAAATTTCATCTGAAGGAAGGTCTCTTTATAATACAAATGAATCATAAAAACCAAATATTCAAAACATCAAAATTTAGTGTTCTGTTTTGGCGTTAAGAAGTTAACGCCTGGCGTTAGCTCCTTTGCTCCAAAATATATTTTTTTTGTTTTGAATTATTTCTGGTATTATTTTAATATTTTGTGTGTTTTATTTCTCTTTTTGTAAAAAGTTTTCTATCTTTTTATTTCCTTTAAAATAAAATTTTATTTCTTTTAAAATATATATATATATATGTATTTTCTCATATATTATTTTTGTTTATTTCTCTGGCATAGAATATCATTTACTGAAAGTGCTATTAAAGACTTCTATGTTTTCCAGGGAATATTTATAAAAAAAAAAAACAAATACAAAATTACAAAACAATTTCAAAGAATAAAAGTATGTTTTTCTTTATGTGTGTTTATTGTTTTGTGCATATATAAAAAATTCAAAAATTTATAAAAACTAATTGCTATTCATTGTCATTGTCAAGGATGATTAATTATATCAATTAAAGATTAAATACAATGTTTAATTTAACTTTCAAGTTTCTTAAAAGACAATGTTTTGTATTTATCATGCCTTGAATATTATCTTGTTATGTGCATTGAAATTGATTGTAGATAAACATGTGTAGAAATGCTTAGCATGCATCTAAGTATGAGTAATGTATTATGTTTGATAATGATTCATTCACTCACTTATTTTTGATAACCTACATATGTTTACAATCTTATTCTTATTGTGTAGTGTAATAACATAAATAATTAAAATGCTTAAATAGATTACCTACACAACATTGAATTGGTTATTACAATTCTTTGTCTTTCTTGCACTTATTCTTTAGAGAAATGTGGTTTAAAAAAATGCTATGTTTGCAAAATAAGTGAATTCAGAGTGCTTAGTCACTAAACTAAAAAGCAAATAATCAATGACAAGGAAAACTCCACCAAGCACTACTCACCCTCCTGATAAGTCTTAATGAGCATTGCGAGGTTGAGCACCTTGGCTAAGAATTGTAAAGTGCCTTGTAGCAAACAATTTATACACCACTTCTCTTAGGCACCGGATCATAAATTTTTTTTTGAAAATAAAGCTAAAAAGTAGAAAAGTGATCCCCCAAGCACTACTTTGCACCCTGATAAGTCTTAATAAGCATTGTGTGTGCAGAGCACCTTGGTATGTGCATTGAAATATTGTGGAAGTAATAGTATTTATGTATTTTAATGTTGTGTTATTTCATTATAAATGTCATGTGTTTTTGATTGATTCACTTGTATACTTTATCAAAACACAACTTTGTACACATCATTATCTCTCATAAAACTTCTACTCATGAGAATTGGATCCTAATGCTCATCTACTCAAATCTCTACAAACTTAAGTAAATGCACTAGATAACTAAGCATGATCGCTACAATGTTTATGTTTACTTGAAATGCAAATTTTATTACATTGTAGTTTGTGTATCTTTTCTTGATATTATGAAATCATGCTTGCAATTTTTTATCTTAATGGAATAGCATCTCTTCAATCTTTAACTCAAACATCAACTTTTCAAATTTAAAATTCATTATCTTTTATATGGTTTTATCTTCTAAAATGATGTTTATGTTTAAGAGTGCTTATTATTTTTAACACCGTGTTTTCCTTTCAGCAAGTGGTATCTTAAAACAGAATGCTTACTTTATCATGTTAGCTATGTTGCTTACTACTTTATGTTACATCATGCTTATATTTTTCTCAACAAGTAGTATTTAACAAGCTTTTGATTGCATCCTATTTTTCTTCTTGACATAAAATATATTACTCCGTATCATACATACTCACTCTTAAACCCTCTTTTGATTCTAACCAAAAGGGGAGATAAAATTGCATAAATCTAATATATAGGGGGAGTGCATTATAATAATATTAAACAAAAAAGGGGTATATTTGTAGGGGGAGTAATCATATAGGAGGTGCATACACTATCATATGCTCGATCATGAAAATCCTTCAATAAGTGGTTCCTTATCTATCTTAAAAGATATACACTCATCCCTACCCACTTTTGTTAATAACAAAGGGGGAGAAGAAATTGAGAAATCTAGTAAAATAGATATTTAGGGGGAGTAAATTATAAGAGAACACTTATGTAGGGGGAGGACTTCATATAGAAAGAGTATGCATTATAGCTATCAAATCTATCAAGATTTTAACCTGTTATTCATGCATATCTTATTACCGCACTTATCTATAAACTCAAATGGTCTTAAGTTCACTAATTTCTCATACAGGTATTTGTTATCATCAAAAGGGGGAGATTGTTGGAGCCTATGTTCCGCATCTCTTGGTTTGAGAATAACAAATACCGTGTTGTATTTGATCTCGCCGTATAAGAAGGCATTCTTAACGTCGATCTGCCAAATCTCCCATCCACTGGATGCCGACAAAGCAATAACAAATTGAACCGAAGTCATCTTTGCCACTGGACTGAACGTCTCATCATAATCTTCTCCATACTGCTGTGAGAACCCGCGAGCCACAAGGCGAGCCTTGTATCGCTCGATCGTGCCGTCAGCTTTCTTCTTGAGCATATAAACCCATTTGCATGTCACAGGGGTAATGCCCTTGGGCCTGGGCACTAGAGACCAAGTCTCATTCTTCTTGAGAGCATCCATCTCCTCTTGCATAGTAATGTCCCACTGCTTCACGCCTTTGGCTTTCTCAAAGCTCGACGGCTCCCTCTCATCCAAGGGACCAGCAAAGAAACATGAGACGAAACTCACCATGTTTCCTCCTGTGTATCGATCTGGTGGCTTAATAGTCCTCTTCGACCTCCTAAGAGGTTGCTCCTGACTAACCACCTCCTTAATTAGCTGCTTCTTCTGTGCTAGCTCCTTTTCCAGACGAACTTGGAGCATCACTCCCCTGCTTCCAGAACCTGAAGCCTCCATCTCAGAGCTTGACACAGCTGGAGCTCCTGGTGAAACAGGCAACTCCACTTGAAGATTTCCCGCAGCCTTTCCTTCTTCATCAACCCTGCTCTCTGGTAGTTCAACTCCTGAACTCCCCTTGTAGGAAGTCACCTCATCGAACACCATATACCGAGATACAATTGATCTCCGTGTCTCAGGATCCATGCATCTCCATCCCTTCTTCCGCTCATCATATCCAACAAAGACTAGCTTCCTTGTTTTCGCATCTAGCTTTGTTCGAAGAGCATCAGGAATATGCACAAAACAAGTTGACCTGAACACCCGAAGGTGTGCAACACTCGGCTTCTCCTTGAACATCGGTTTGTGAGGGGTCTTCATGTTGATAGTACTTAGAGGCATCCTGTTAATGAAGTAAGCCGCACAAGACATTCCCTCCGCCCAAAAAGACTTTGGGATACTCTTGGCATGAAGCCAGCACTTGCAGGTTTCCGTCAGATGACGAATCTTCCTCTCTACAACGCCATTTTGCTGTGGAGTATGGGTACAAGTGAGCTGTAACATCCCCAATCCTACTAGACCCTTTGGAAATGTTAGGGCATAGTGGTGAGATGAGTGGCCCTAGGGCCTTAGGCTAGGGTGGAAATGGCTAAGTGCGCACACCAAAGCTCAAAAACCAACCTAGCCCTAAGCCCCTCAATTAGGCCAATTGACCCTCAATTGTCCAAATTGACCTCACATATGTTTCCCTAACCACTAAGGGAGACCAATAGGATGGAAATTGCACTTGGGTGGGACCCAATTGCATGAAATTGACCAAAGTCAAACTTTATCTAATTTTGGTCAAATCTACACCCTTTGATTAAATTGAACCAATTGGGGCCCCACCATGGGCCAACCAATGGTGGGTGATGTTATGGGACCCATGACCCACAAGTGGGGTCAACCCACTCGCCTTGTTGACCAAAGTCAACCATGGTCAACATAGCTCATAAAGGTGAATTCTAAGCCTAAATTGAGTGGAACCCAACACCCATCAATTAATCATTATTCATGGACTTAGGACATGCCCTTATCAGCCTTGGACTGAGCCCAAACCATGGGCTTGATTAACCAAATGTGAGGGGGGGGGGGGGGGACAAAAAGTAAATAAAAAGCAAAAGATAAAGGTGAAAAGTAATCCCCCTCTAACACTCCATCTCCAGTCAATGTTGGGTACTCCACCCTTGATTACTAAGCAGTAGGAGGAGACCAGAAGGCCAGCAGGGGCAGGGGTGCAGGAGGGTGGCAGCAAGGAGCAACCCGAGAAGAGCTTGAATTCAAATCAAGCTATAGAAGCCTCCCCACCTCATTCTGGCCACACCATCAGCTTCAGAAGGGAGAGAGCAGTCGGGAACGACACCTGGAGCAAGGCCATAGCCGGAGAATCGAGTTCGGGAGCAGGGTTGCCAGAGCAAAGCTGAACTATGGTGAACCGCCGCCGGAGCCGCCGCCACGCCCCTATCACAGTTCGTTTCTCCTCCTCTCCCCCCACGCTAGCTTCCTATAACAAAATGAAGAAGGATCGGGTTCAATTGAGCCCGAATCCATTCCTTAAATCCACGTTTTTCCGCTCGAAACGGGAAGCTTGGGATTGCCAGGAACCGCTGCCTCCGGCCGACAGTCGCCGGTAAATGGTAGCCCCGACCACCACGAAGGTGTCAGTGGTGTTGGCCGGCGGTGGTGGTGGCTGGATCGCCGGCAATCCCGGTCGCAATCTCACCCAGCATGGCTCTATCTCAGCCGTTGGCTGGAGGAGGAAGATGATCCCCGGGCCGCAGGATCTACTTTAAGATTCGTGCGCGCCTATTTTTCTTTATATAAATTAATCCATTCTCTTGGAATTTCTGCTCTTTATTATCCAGTCACTTCTAAAATTAATTAGGGGCCCTTAATGACTGAATTAGCAAAAGTGCTCAACATGAAAGTTGTAGGCCTTGACCTTATCTTTCATTAGGGCTTGAGTTCAGGTCATTTGGTGACCCACAGCTCCCTGGGGAGCTGTTTTACTAGGATTGGTCCTACACTAGGACAGCGCACTAAAATAATTATCTAGCCTAGATCTCTCAAGCTTTGACGCTGAAATTTTAACCATGGGTAGGTATACTCTAGGGGCACCCTCTGTCCAAATATCAGCACTTGATGGGCACTGTTACCTATAGTTTTTGTGGTAATTAAGATATTTAAATAATGTTGATTTTTGGAGCATATGAAGTCCAAATGACTCCAAATTTTGGTGGCATGCTTTTTAGTACATGATTAGTGCCTGCCTAAATTTGCACTCTATTTGGAGTTGATTTGATTTGGACAATGGGAGACCCTAATGAGGGCCCTTAAGGGTCAAATTAGGGTTTAGGCTATTTTGAGGAGTTGAGTGGGTTGGCCTCCTCCCATCATGATTATTATGTAGGTAATGATATATAAATGCATGTGACACCTCCTAATGGAGCATTTGGAGCCATTAGGGTGGTGTGTCCTAAAACCCCAACGGTAAACCCTTAGGGTTGCAATTTAGGGTTTGTGAAGGACATAGGACCAAATGTCCTTGCCCTGGCTCAGAACTTGGTAGACATTTTTTTAGGAGCATACAATGGCTTAGATAATTTAATGGTAATTTTTAGAGTCATTTATGTATTTTTCTCTTATTAAATGAAATTGCCACTATTTCCTTAAATAAATAAAATGCATGGTCAGATGACCTTGTATGGCTTTGAAATTTTAACAGTGGCTGAATTGGGATGAAAATAGGCTATGGTAATTTTATTATGATTTATTGAAGTGTTATCTCTTGTGGAGGAATTTTTAAGTGCTTACTAGCTTAGAGGAATTTAATTATGAAAAATGTCAAATCATTGGGCAAAATTATGAAACTTGGTTATCTGTTATTTTATGTTGATGAATGCTCATGATAATTATTTGGAAGCCTGTAGATTTGTATTTCATGTACATCATGTAGAATTTGGTATTTACAACACTTGGATGTTAAATCATTTTAAAATGTCAAATCATTGGGCAAAATTATGAAACTTGGTTATCTGTCATTTTATGTTGATACATGCCCATGATAATTATTTGGAATCCTGTGGATTTGTATTTCATGTACATCATGTAGAAATTGGTAATCACTACTCCTTGATGTTAAATCATTTTAATTAGTCAAGTCATATGGTAATGATACAAATATTTGGCAGAGGACTCTAGACCCCCATTTGGATACTTGATAATTTTTGTAGAATTTTTCAGATGTGAAATATCATTTTTCCTAATTATTGTGGCATTTTGGTAATTATACAACTAGGATGATTTAGTAGGCCACATGACATTCTAGGGTCATGAAACTCAGTAAACCCCCTTGTTATGGAATATTACCTTACTGATAATTTCCATGTAGCATGTAGAAACATTTTGAGGATAGATCATGTGTAATTTGACCTAAGGCCTTAACCACTTTAAATAATAATAAATACCAAATTAATATGGAAAATTATGGAAATTGGAACATACCTTATTAAGGTCAGTGGGAGCCTAGTATAATTATACCAGACCATGGTGAAGAGTTTTTAGAAGGATTCCCTTATGAGGTTTGAGGTTAGTTCAACTTAGTGGTCTGCGATTAGTAAAAACAGAATTTTGAATTTTAGACAATTCAGACCCCTAAGTAGTGTTTGGAAGTTATGTCCATTTAGTAATTGAGTTATATCTCACAATGATTCAAGGAGGGTCAAGCCTAGGGTTGACAGTGAGATTGTGCTAGGGTTAGTGCATGAGGTGTGGAGGTACGTCCAACCCAATTGGGTGGGACGGGTGTTGAGCTAAGTCACTTTAATTATATAAAATAATGAGGGGTGAACTAAAGGTTAATCACTAACTAAAGTAATTGTCTTGAGAAAGAGGATGGTGAGGTTGATGCCATTAATCCTTAGTACCGTTGGGGGCCCATTTACGGGGTATACCGCGGGAAGTCCAAGATTCACCCTAAATATAATACTAACTAAATTGTACGCAAGAGTAGCCTAATTAGGTCAGCAAACTAGTATGGATCTCCATCGGGGAGGAGATGGGTTGGATCAACTTGTGTGTTAGTCCCTGAGCCGGAGGCTCGGGTGGACTTAATAACACCTGTTACTTATAAATTAGTGGCAAGTCTTCGGTACTAGGCTAGTCGTGTCACCGACGATAGTACGTTGACTCAGGTGAGGGTGAGGTTTAGAGGGCCGGTAAGTTTGAGTACCGCGGTCTGGAGGACAATCCCTAATAACCCACCCCGACCTTAAAGTCTGGTGGATTCCAGCAAGAGTACGCAGGAGCTCCGCTGTTGTGTTCTTAGCGTTGAGGCGTACGTGGGGTCTAGGCTTGGTAGTGAGCATACCCTCCTAGGATGTGGAGTGCCCGATCCACTGCCACCGTGAGCCACGATGGTCGGTACCCGAAAGGTTGGCTTCCTTTCTAACAAAATGGGAACTATAAAGGTCTGTGCGCATAGAGTCGTGTGGGTGAGTCACATTGCATAAACACACTAAATCATCATAAGCATAACATAGCATAACATACACATTAGCGTACCCCCATCATATAAATTAGTATGGGCTCTTTTATATGATGGGTTACCTGGACATCTTAACTTATATGTCGTATGGGCGTTCATATAAGTTAAGGTACGAATTTGTGATGGTAGATTAGTTTTACTTACTGCACCGCATTTTTATTACTGGTTTACTTCATGCTCTACTTTACTGTCATTTATTTGCACTATACTGCTAGCTAGTTTTACCACTTTTCCTATACTTGCTAGAATAGTGCCTTGTCACCTCTTTCCTTGTTTACCCCTTATTGTCCTCCGCTTCTTCCTCCCACTCGGTACCTAGGAGTTGTGGAGGGAGGCGAAGAAAAAATGACTTAGTCTTTATGACTAACGGTCGGATGTGGCCGTAACAGGAGTCCGAGGAGACGGAGTTGTCCCGCGCGCAGCTGGACGAGTTGGCAGGACCTGAGCAGCGGATGCAGCGCACTACCATGACGCCACAGGTTGATGACTAGATAGTTAGCTTTCAGCTTGAGAGTTTGTAGTTTCCGCATGTTGTAGAGAGAGTACTCATTTTGGATATGTATCGGGCTTAAGCCCCTTTTGCTTGTACTGTCTCTTTTTGGACATTTCTGTTTCATTACATATCTATATGATGTTGTGACATGTGGACATGCCTTTACCTCTGTACTTACTTTTGGCATATATTTACTTATGATCGTATAGCTGGCAGAGTCGGTGCTGAGCGGGGTTAGCCAACCTGAGTGTTGGTGACACCGCAAGGCAGCAATTCTGGGCGAAGATCCAGCTCAACTGTGCGATGCGGGAGAGGTTCGAGTTTTCATGTACCCGAACGGGATTTGAGAAAAGAGATCTTACAAATGGTATCAAAGAATGAACGATCATAAGAGAACAGTCCACAACATACTGGGTCACCCCGCTCGAGCTTAGTTTGCGGACAAACTAGGCAGCGGAAGCTACGGTGTGCCCATGTATGGAATCACATAAAACGGTCCAATAATCAATAAGTAAGACCAAAAATTTTAACTAAATCCCTATCTTTTGTAGGCCCCAGTGAGCAGGGAGCCTCAGGTCAGTATCCCTCCCCCTCCAACTACCACTACTTTTCAGCTGTCGGAGTTGGGACAGACGTTAGCAGCCATTTTAGAGACCTTCAGGGCCCAGTCCATCCCGGCACCACTGCCAAACCCGGGAGCAAACTGGTTGAGCACCTTTAGAGGTCTTTCCCCACCGTCCTACCGAGGGACAGAGGATGCAGTGAAGACTGAGGAGTCGTTGGACACCATTCAGGAGATGCTGGCCGCCATCGGTTGCCCGGTCGGCAAGGCAGTATTTTTGGCAGTGTCAGCTCTTGAAGCACACGACAAGAGGTGGTGGAAGTCGCTGCTGGAGACCACTTACAGAGATAAGGAGTACTCAGATATTTCTTGGGACGATTTTAGTGCCACCTTCCTGGAGCACTTCATATCCAGCACGGACAGAGATGAGCTGGAAGAGAGGTTTCTGCACCTCACTCAGGGGACACGCTTAGTGATTGAGTACCAGAGGGAGTTCTCCCATTTAGCCAGATTTGCGAGGTCTCATGCCGCAGATGATCGCACTCTTGCGAAGAGATTCTACAAGGGGCTTCGAGACCCGTTGAGGCAGGCACTCTTGTTTGTTTCTGAGGGCAGCTTAACTCAGATTATCGAGACGACAAAGAAGCTGGAGGCAGATCAGATCAGAGTGCAGGGCGGAAGGAAGAGGCCAGATGAGGCTATGTACCAGGGGGAGAGCAGCAGAGGCTCGCAGCGGGGCAGACTTATGAGGCACCGGAGGGGTGGGTGACGTCCTCGTCCTCAGATTACACCAGTACAACAGCCCCAGCCCTTACTAGCCCCACAGCCCCTACGTACCTGGGGGCCCCAGAGATTTGACGACCGGGGATGCGCTCCAGCAGTGTGCTTCGAGTGCAACCAGCCAGGTCACATCAGGGCCCATTGCCCTCGTCAATTCCCTCCACCACCTCCTCCACCACCACCACCACCTCCGGCAGCCCCTCCAGCACCGCGGGGCCGAGGCCGAGGACGGGGTCGAGGCAGGGGGTATCACGGCAGAGGTAGGCAGCAGGAGCAGGTTTACGCCTTGGATCTTGCACAGCCAAGGAACCCGGAGGAAGTTATAGCAGGTAATTTAATGCTTTCAGTACTTTAATTTATTACTGTTTAAATTTACCTGCATTTTCAACCTTCTAGATTAGAAATTGAATAAACAATCCACCTTCCCCAGGCATTATAGTGGTGTGTGGCAAGCCCGCCCACACCCTATTCGATACTGGCACCTCGCATAACTTTGTTTTCGAGGACTTTGTTAAGGGCTTGGACCAAATCCAGTATTACACGGGACCCACCAGGAGGGTGCGCCTCCCCAATGGATCAGAGATCGAGGCGATGGCCAAGTGCACCTTGAAGGTGACCATCGACGGCTTAACGCTCGATGCTCCAGCTTCGGTGCTGAAGCTCACCGACTTTGACCTTATCTTGGGCATGACGTGGCTCGCTTGGAACCACGCCCAGATAGACTGCCAAGCAAAGAGAGTGGTGTTGCGGTACGATACCACCTTCACGATGTTCGAAGGTATTAGACCGATCTCCCGCTCTTCTTTGTCATCTGTTCAGTTAGTCAATGCCCACGAGCAGGGCGACGAGGTATATCTTGTATGCTTCGAGATGGCGGAGGTGGAGGCTTCCTTATCATACATTCCCATAGTAGGAGACTTCTCTGACGTATTCCCGGAGAAGTTGCCCGGACTGCCACCACATCGAGAGGTAGATTTTCAGATTCAGCTGGTGCCAGGAGCGAGGCCTGAATCTCGGGCACCGTACCGCATGACACCCAAAGAACTGGCAGAGTTTAGGGTGCAGTTGAAGGAGCTGGTAGATGCCGGTTTCGTCAGGCCGAGCTCTTCACCTTGGGGAGCGCTAGTATTATTTGTGAAGAAGAAGGATGGAACGCTTAGATTATGTATAGATTACCGGGAGCTCAATAGGTTGACGGTACGGAGCACCTATCCATTACCGAGGATTGACGAGCTCTTCGATCAGTTGCAGGGAGCTCACTGGTTCTCCAAGCTCGACTTGAGATCAGGATACTATTAGCTGCGGATTCGAGAGGAGGACATACCGAAGATAGCTTTTAGTTCCAGGTATGGATTGCATGAGTTCACAGTGATGCCCTTTGGGCTCACTAATGCCCCCTCAGCATTCATGAGCATGATGAACAGGGTGTTCGTGTTGAAATTGTTGAAGTGGAAGTTAGAGGGCTTTTGGACCTGGGCGGTCTGGGAGGAGGTCGGGCAGTCTGGCGTGACCGCACGGCTTGGCGGTCTGCCTCTGCGGTCTGGCTTGTCTAAGCCTAGCTGCGGTCTCCTGGCTTGATCGCTGGTATGGGTCCAAGGCGGTTGAAGGTGAAGGCCACGCGGTCTGTCTCTAACCGCGTGGTGGGTTGTTCGTCTTCAAGTGTGTGCGGTCTGTTCGTGATCGCGTGGCGGTTTGTCTTCCTCAAGGCTGTGGCGGTCTGGTGTGACCGCACAGCTTGATCCAGGTTTTCTCAGAATGCGGTCTGGTGTCTGACTGAGCTTTCTGGTGGCATCCGAGGACTAAGGGTCTTAGTCGCGCGGGTTCAGTTCGCGGTCTCAGGAGGAGACTAGTATGCGAGATGGTCGCTGTTCGCGGTCTCAGAATGAGACCGGCATGCGGACAGGAGTTCGCGGGTTGTTGGCGAACTGGCTGTGTTCGCGGTCTCGGGCGAACACAGGGGGTGAACAGCTTCGGGCGGTCTGGCAATCTCCTTTGGAGTCGCGATCTGCTGTGAGAGTTGCGGTCTCTCATGGGTGATGTTGAAGCTGGCGAGTTCACCAAAATGAAGCAGGAGTACTGTTGCTGATCGCACGGTGTGACCGATCAGGTCGCGCGGTCTGGAGGGTGGTGATCCTATCTCATATGGTGGTGACTGGATCAGGTCTCACGCCTATAAATAGGACCCATCGGCAGCAATAATCAAGACACACCAAGTGTAAGCCGAGTTCTCTTCTTTCCTGCGGTCTCTATTTGTCTGACCGGGCGGTGTGCTGATTGAACTCTTCTTGTGCAGCTTCTGCGGATAGTGCGGGCAGCAGCGATCACCTCTTCCTCTGAAAGTGTTCGGGCGGTCTGCGGCTTGGAGTTGTGTTACTGGAGTTCGGGAGAATCAGGAGTTCGGAAGGAGGGGTGCGGTCTGATCAAAGGTCTGTGTTGTTCTTAGGTCGGCAGCGGGTTGCAGTTTGGCGAGTTGCTGAGGTCGCAAGGGAGACCGTGCGGTCTCAAGTTATCTTCAATTTCTGTTTTTCCCTTTGGTGTTTGTGCTGGCGGAATCATGTCTCGCCAAGCATGCCTTGCCTTGTAATTCGAAGTTGCTATCAATAAAGATCACTTGTTTGCCTCCATTTGCTTCTGGTTGTTTGGCTTGTGAACTCTAAGTTGTATGATTCCTGCTCACTTCATACAGATTCAGAAAATTTCACATGGTATCAGAGGGAGGTTGGAGTGGTTAGAGTAGTGAGGAACTTAGAGTAGCCATCGCCTTTGTGAAGAAGGAACCAGTGGTAGAGCAATGGAAACGAGGGGTCTTGGAATTGAGATGCTTACATCGACTAACTTCAAGAAGTGGAAGTCGTGTATGCAAAGCTATCTTCTAGGTGAGGACCTCTAGGAGGTAGTTGGAGGAGATCAGATGCAGGAAGTTGTCCCGGAAGGGGATAATGGGGCTGAGGTGAGAACTTGGAGGAGGACGAATGCGAAGGCAGAGTTCACTCTGAAGATGGCAATCTCACCTGACCTGTTTGACCACATCTTGGGGTGTGGATCGGCTGCGGAGATCTGGAGAGCCCTGGATGGGCTGTTTAACAAGAAGAATGTAGCAAGGCTACAGTTCTTGGAGAATGAGCTGGCAAGGTCGGCTCAGGGTGATCTTTCTATCTCCACTTTCTTTCTGAAGATGAAGAACTTGTGCGCTAAAATCTCAGCATTGGATCCTGACGAGCCTATCTCTGAGGCGAAGCTGAAGAGGCACATCATTCGCGGCTTGCGAAAGGAATATGTTTCCTTTGTGACGTCGGTGCAGGGATGGGCAAATCAGCCGTCTCTGTTGGAGCTGGAGAACTTGCTTGCATCGCAAGAAAGTTTAGCAAGGCAGATGGCGGGGGTGTCGGTGGCTGGGGGAGATGGCGAAGTGCTCTTCTCGGGGAAGAAGAAGAAGTGGGATAAGAAGAAGAAGACCGCTGGAGGAGGCTATGGGCCTTCAACTTTTAGGCAGCAGGAAAGGGGGTATGCTCCCAAGGCCGACGGGAAGAAGAAGGGTGAAGGTCCAAAGTGCTTCAAGTGTGGCAAGTATGGCCACATCAGGAAGGATTGCAGGGTGGTCACCCAAGCTGGGCATGCTGCGGAGAAGGAGGAAGCTGAGGCCAGGCACTTTGAAGGAGGTTGGGGAGGAGCCTTCTCGGCTTCTGTTGGAGCTCCGGCTCCTATCAACTATCTGGAAGACTGGATCGTGGACTCGGGGTGTGGCCATCACCTCACCGGAGACGAGACCAAGCTTTCTTCTGCACAGCCCTAGACAGGTAACAATGCAATCATTACTGCTGATAATACTGTGCATCCAGTAGAGAAGGTGGGGGTTGTTTCCTTGGGCAGTGATAGAGGGCCACTTACTTTGAAGAGTGTCTATCACATGCCTGGTTTGAGAAAAAACCTCTTCTCCGTGACCAACGCTGTAGACGTTGGGTATCACGTTCTGTTCGGCCCAACAGAAGTGAAGTTTCTACGCAATTTTGAGGTCGTAAAGGCCGAGGTCATCCATGTCAGGAGACAGGCAAAGGACTTGTTCGTTTTATCGACAAGTTCTGAAAGGAGAGGTTCTAGTTCTTATTTATCTTTTTGAAAGATCTTGATTAAGTTTTTGATTTCAAAATAAATGATATGTATATTTATATGTGTTTACTGAGTGAGTAATTTTCACAAACAGTAAGAGTGCACAGCAAAAATAAAAACATAAGCAAACAAATACAATCCAGATGACACAAGAAATATAGTAGTTCCCCAAAACTTGGGTACATCTACTCTTCTACCCACTGGTAGGAATCCACTAGGATTTTTGATCAGGTGCCCTTACACCATTGGAGGTTTGATCAGGTGCCCAATTCACCACAGTCAGGTTTTTGCTAAGGTGACCTGTCACCAGGAGTTCACTTTTGAAGGGAGTAATAACCCTGTACAAGATGGGGGTAGGGAATAAGATAACACAGAAATTGAAATGTTCTTCTCTGTATAAGAAGACTCTTGAAGATCCAGATGTGGTGCTGAATGGATCTGATATTGAAGAGCTCCCCCTGTCTGATACAGATTGTTGACAGTTCTGGAGGTCTCTTCTTTCACACACTTCTTTCCTCTGATGCAATGGTAATCCTTGAGCAAGTAGTTGTGATTTGTGTCTCAGGATGTTCTTAATCTGCAGGAAGATGTTAGCAACCAGAGTGTGCTGTGTTTTTGTGTTGTCTCTATATCTCTGTGTGTATATCTCCTTCTCTCTTGTATTTATAATCCGAGAAGTACTTTTTGAATTCTTGCCCGGGAAAATGGAAAGAGATAAAGTCTCTTTAATTTCATTCCTTGGGAAGATAAGTATGTCGATTTGACACATCAGAAACGGCTATGAACTTTAATGCTGCAACGGCTAGATTAGTCAATAGATATTGTATAATATATAAGAGAGCCGTTAACTATAAATCATATTTTAGTCGAACTGACAGAGGTATAGAATTTCGTCGAACTCAGCTTTGCTTTCGTCGAGCCGAGCTTATCTTTTGATGTGCTAAGCAATTCTCTTTATATAAAATATACTTGATTTGATCTGAATAGATTTCGTCGATCTTGATTTATCTCGTCGACCTGCTGAGCTTTAGAGAAAGCGTCGAGCGCTGAGGCTGATCGTCGAACACCGGTAGCAGTTCGTCGAACGCAGATAGCAGTTAGTCGAGCGCAAGAAGACTTATGATAATTTTATCTTTTCTTTTCCGATTCGATCGCATTATCTTTAATTAGATGTTTTCTTTAGAATGATGTGATTTAAGTTTATCAGATAGATGAATTTTAGAGATTAAATGTTGATCCTAACTCAAATCAAACCTATGGTTCCAACAAGTTCTTACGTCGACAAGATGAAGACGAATGATGGTGTCGTTATATGGCATGAGAGGTTGGGGCACGTAGGGATGGACAAGCTGAAAGCTATGGCGGTGAGAGGTCTGGTCAAGGGCCTGCCTAGTCTATCTTCCTACGGAGAGGGTCATGTTTACGCAGGTTGTCAGTTCAGCAAGTCTCATCGGCTACCGTTTGACAAGTCGCATACAAGGAGTAGTGTGTCGTTGGAGTGCATCCACGGTGACTTGATGGGACCAACTGCTACCCCAAGCCTCGGAGGCAGCAGATATATGCTGGTGTTGATCGATGATTACACCAGATATGTCTGGGTATATTTCCTGAAGGAGAAGGCGGAGGCGTTTACTAAGTTTGTGGAGTTCAAGGAGCTCGTGGAGGGTCGGCTAGGACTGCGGGTGAAGAAGCTGAGGACTGACAATGGAGGGGAGTTCACCTCCAGTGAGTTCTCTACTTTTTGCAGGAAGGCAGGCATCCGGAGAGAGCTCACTTGTGCACATACTCCACAGCAGAACGGAGTTGCAGAGCGGAAGATCTGTCATCTGACGGAGACCTGCAAGTGTTGGTTGCATGCCAAGAGTATCCCAAAGTCCTTCTGGGCAGAGCGAATGTCTTGTGCTGCCTACGTCATCAACAGGATGCCTTTGAGTCCCATCAACATGTTGACTCCGCATGAGATGATGTTCAAGGAGAAGCCAAGCGTGGCACACCTTAGGGTGTTTGGTTCCACCTGCTATGTGCATGTTCCAGATGCTCTTCGGACGAAGCTAGATGCTAAACCAAGGAAGCTAGTCTTCGTGGGATACGATGAGCGGAAGAAAGGATGGAAGTGCATGGACCCGGAGACGCGGAGGTTTGTGGTATCTCGCGACGTCGTATTCGATGAGGTGACATCTTACAAAGGGTCTTCCTGTGTGGAGCTACCAGAAAGCAGGGTGGAGGAGCCGGAGCGAGCTGTGGAGGATCCGCAGGTGGAGCTACCTGTATCACCAGGTGGTCCATCTCCTTCTAGTTCCGAGATGGGGGCTTCTGGTTCAGGGAGCAGGGGGAGCGATGCTCCTAGCACGTCTGGAAGAGGAGCTAGGGAAGAAGCAGCTGGAGATAAAGCGGTTCAGGGGAAGGAGCTGAGGAGGTCGAAGCGAGCGATCGTCGCCCCTGATCGCTATACAGGAGGAAACGCAGTGAGCTTCATCTCATGTTTCTTCGCTGGTCCCTTGGATGAGAGGGAGCCGTCGATCTTTGAGAAGGCCAGAGGCGTGAAGGAGTGGGACATTGCTATGCAAGAAGAGATGGCAGCTCTCGAGAAGAATGAGACCTGGTCTCTTGTGCCCAAGCCCAAGGGCACCACTCCTGTGACATGCAAGTGGGTCTACAAGCTCAAGAAGAAAGCTGACGGCAGCATCGAGCGGTACAAGGCTCGCCTTATAGGTCGGGGGTTCTCGCAGCAATACGGTGAAGACTACAAAGAAACATTCAGTCCGGTGGCAAAAATGACTTCAGTTCGGTTCATCATTGCCTTGGCGGCGTTCAGTGGATGGGAGATTTGGCAGCTCGACGTCAAGAACGCTTTCTTATACGACGAGATTGACAAGGATATCTTCATGGTCCAGCCACCAGGGTTTGTGTCTGAAGACTTTCCGGAGCATGTCTGCAAGCTGAAGAAGGCCCTGTATGGGTTGAAGCAAGCGCCGAGAGCGTGGTACGGGAAGATCGCAGAATATCTCCTATTCTGTGGATTTGGTGCTTCAGACTCAGACTCAAGCTTGTTCATCAAGAAGAGCGGGGAGCTTCAAGTCATCGTGCTGCTATACGTCAACGATATGATCGTGACGGGGAACTCGAAGGAGGAGGTAGCACAGCTTTGGGCCGAGCTGTCCATCAGGTTCGAGATGAAGGATTTAGGTGAGCTTCACCATTTCCTTGGACTCGAGGTGCAGAGGAAGGAAGGTGGAGTGCTGGTGACCCATGCCGGATATGCGGAGAGAATCATGGAGCGATTCGGCATGATGGAAGGGAAGTGCACTTCCATACCTCTAGAGAAGGCCACAAAACTTCGCAAGGATGAGGGGAGGACTCTGCAAGATTCGTTGGTGTTCCAAGCTTTGGTTGGGAGCTTGATTTATCTGATGATCACGAGGCCGGATATTGCATATGCAGTTGGCAGAGTGAGTCGATATATGGCGGAGCCACGGGTACCTCATCTGTTAGCAGCCAAGAACATTCTGAAGTATGTCAAGGCGACCTCGGACATGGGTCTCCTATACAGGAGGGATGCGGGCTTCGAGGTGCACGGGTACATGGATGCTGACTACGAGGGAGATTCGGATGATCGGAAGTCGACATCTGGATTCGTTTTCAAGGCAGTCCCTACAGCTATATCATGGTGCAGCAAGAAGCAGGATTCCATATCGGTCTCCACCACGAAAGCGGAATACAAGGCTTCGGCCTTGGCAGCTCAGGAAGCCAGGCTTAGTAGGTTGGTGGGAGATGTCCACAAGGAGGTTCGGGAGCCTACTTTCCTACGCGGTGACAACGAGAGTGCTCTCAAAATGGTAACCAATCCAGTTTGTCACGCGAGGACCAAGCATATCGAGATCGAGCACCACTTCATACGGGAGAAGGTGCTGGAGGGATCTCTTTCGGTCGAGCATGTATGGAGTGCGGACAACGTGGCAGACATCTTCACAAAGGCACTGGCGAAGGGGCCATTCACACAGCTAAGGAGCCTACTGGGGCTAGTTCCAACTTCCCAATTCAAGGGGGAGTATTGAAATAGTTGAAGTGGAAGTTAGAGGGCTTTTGGACCTGGGCGGTCTGGAAGGAGGTCGGGCGGTCTGGCGTGACCGCACGGCCTGGCGGTCTGCCTCTGCGGTCTGGCTTGTCTAAGTCTAGCTGCGGTCTCCTGGCTTGATCGCTGGTATGGGTCCAAGACGGCTGAAGGTGAAGGCCGCGCGGTCTGTCTCTAACCACGTGGCAGGTTGTTCATCTTCAAGTGTGCGCGGTCTGTTCGTGATCGCGTGGCGGTTTGTCTTCCTCAAGGCTGTGGCGGTCTGGTGTGACCGCACAGCTTGATCCAGGTTTTCTCAGAATGAGGCCTGGTGTCTAACCGGGCTTTCTGGTGGTATTCGAGGACTAAGGGTCTTAGTCGCGCGGGTTCAGTTCGCGGTCTCAGGAGGAGACTAGTATGCGAGCTGGTCGCTGTTCGCGGTCTCAAGAGGGGACCGGCATGCGGACAGGAGTTTGCGGGTTGTTGGCGAACTGGCTGTGTTCGCGGTCTCGGGCGAACATAGGGGGTGAACAGCTTCGGGCGGTTTGGCGATCTCCTTTGGAATCGCGATCTGCTGTGAGAGTGGCGGCCTCTCATCGGTGATGTTGAAGCTGGCGAGTTCACCAAAATGAAGCAGGAGTACTGTTGCTGATCACGCGGTGTGACCGGTCAAGTCGCGCGCTCTGGAGGGTGGTGATCCTATCTCATAGAGTGGTGACTGTATCAGGTCTCACGCCTATAAATAGGACCCATCGGCAGCAATAATCAAGACACACCAAGTGTAAGCTGAGTTCTCTTCTTTCCTGCGGTCTCTATTTGTCTGACCGGGCGGTCTGCTGATTGAACTCTTCTTGTGTAGCTTCTGCGGATAGTGCGGGCAGTAGCGATCACCTCTTCCTCTGAAAGTGTTCGGGCGGTCTGCGGCTTGGTGTTGTATTGCTGGAGTTCGGGAGAATCAGGAGTTCGGAAGAAGGGGTGCGGTCTGATCAAAGGTCTGTGTTGTTCTGAGGTCGGCAGCGGGTTGCGGTTTGGCGAGTTGCTGAGGTCGCAAGGGAGACCGTGCGGTCTCATGTTATCTTCAATTTCTGTTTTTCCCTTTGGTGTTTGTGCTGGCGGAATCATGTCTCGCCAAGCATGCCTTGCCTTGTAATTCGAAGTTGTTATCAATAAAGATCACTTGTTTGCCTCCATTTGCTTCTGGTTGTTTGTCTTGTGAACTCTAAGTTGTATGATTCCTGCTTACTTCATAAAGATTCAAAAAATTTCACAGTTCGAGGCCTTTCTCGACATCTTCGTTATCGTGTTCATCGATGACATCTTAGTATATTCCAGGACGGAGGAGGAGCATGCTGGGCATCTGGCCCTAATATTGAGGAAGCTGAGAGAGCACCAGATGTATGCGAAGTTCTCCAAGTGTCAGTTTTGGCTACGGGAAGTGGCTTTTCTAGGACACATCATCAATGGAGAAGGACTGGCAGTGGATCCGGCTAAGGTGCGGGCTGTTCAGGAGTGGCCCCGACTGCAGTCAGCTTCAGATGTGCGGAGCTTTCTAGGATTGGCGGGCTATTACCGGAAGTTTGTGGAAGGGTTCTCCAAGATTGCCCTTCCGCTCACTTCTTTGTCCAAGAAGGATGCCCCATTCGTCTAGTCTCCGCAGTGTGAGGCAGCCTACTTGGAGCCGAAGGGCCGACTCACCTCTTCCCCCATCCTTGCCCTTCCATCTAGGAAGGAAGGATTTCAGGTTTACACAGACGCATCATTTCAGGGGTTGGGAGCAGTGTTGATGCAGCATGGTCACGTGGTCGCGTACGCTTCCCGTCAGTTGAAGGTACATGAGAGGAACTACCCAGTGCATGACCTCGAGCTCGGAGCGGTCATCTTCGCCTTGAAGACCTGAAGGCACTACCTATATGGGGTTCATTGTGAGATCTTCTCAGACCACAAGAACCTCAAGTATATTGATACGCAGAAGGACTTGAACCTACGTTAGCGGAGGTGGTTAGAGTTCTTGTGCGACTACAGTTACACATTGTATTACCATCCAGGCAAGGCCAACACCGTAGCAGATGCTTTGCGCAGGAGAGGAGGTACACCAGGAGCAGAGAGCCGGGTGATGGCTATGGAGCTGACTCAGGCATTGGAGGACATGCACATTTCAGTTGTATCCAGGGCCGACCCCGAGACATATACGGAGTATCTAGCGTCCTTGAATATTGTCTTCGATATTCGGGACCGCATTAGGGAGGCACAGATGCAGGACCCTGCCTTGGAGCCAGTATTCAGATCGTTGGTGGACGGCTTGGCAGGGGACTTTTCTTTGAGGGAGGATCTTATTCACCATCGAGACCGAGTCTACATCCCAGCTGGAGGAGGTATTAGAGAGGAGGTGCTTAGGGAGGCTCATTGCTCCCAGTATTCAGTGCATCCAGGGATCACGAAGATGGCAGCAGACCTTCGGAAGGTCGTGTTTTGGCCGGGGATGAAGAGGGATATTATCCAGTATGTGACGCACTGCGAGAGCTGCTAGCGCGTGAAGGCGGAGTGCAGGAGCCCGGGAGGAATGTTGCAGCCATTACCAGTGCCTGAGTGGAAGTTTGAGGACATATCGATGGACTTCGTGCATGGTCTACCTTGCTCCCGCTCTGGGAATGACTAATATGGGTGATAGTGGACAGGATGACGAAGGAAGCTCAGTTTATTCCGGTATGGAAGGAGGGGCCGGTCGGTGACCTTGTAAGGGTGTTTGTGGAGCAGGTGGTCAGATATCACGGGGTGCGCAAGACGATAGTTTCAGATAGAGACGGACGCTTCACTTCGAGGGAGTGGAAGTTGGTTCAGGCTTACTTGGGATCCCGGTTGACATTCAGCACGACGTTTCATCCACAGACTAATGGTCATACTGAGCGCACCAACCGAAATATGGAGGACCTACTGCGTTTGTGCATTTTAGATACCGGCAAGCCCTGGGTGGGACTGTTGCCCTTGATAGAGTTTTCCTATAACAACAGTCACCAGGCTAGCATTGGGATGGCACCTTATGCCGCATTATATGGGAGGAAGTGTCGCACACCACTTTCCTGGATCCAGAACGAGGACCCGAGGTCGTTAGGTTTAGATTATATTGAGGAGACGGATGCGCAGGTGAGGCTGATCAGGGAGCGGATGCTGGAGGCCCAGAGCAGACAGGCGAAGTACTATGATGCGAGGCATCGTATGGTGGAGTTCCAGGTGGGAGAGCGAGTGTTCTTGAAGATTCGGCTTATGCACGGGGTTTCTCGAGTGCGGGGGCACAAGAAGCTCAGTCCTCAGTACGTGGGGCCTTATTTGATCCTGGAGCGGATCGGTCCTTTGGCGTACAGGCTGGAGCTACCGCCAGAGTTGGAGAACCTGCATGACGTCTTCCACGTCTCTTCGCTTCGGAGATCCCTGCTTCGTCCTGAGCAGCATGTTTCATCTACGTCAGGCCCGGTGGCGCCCGATTGGTCAGTCCTACTAGAGCCCATCCAGATCGACGATACGGAGGTCCGAGTCCTGCGGCGAAAGAGTGTACCATTGGTGAAGGTGTTGTGGTCCAACCACGGACGAGAGGACCACACATGGGAGCCCATGGACCTCATGCAACAACGCTACCCGGAACTCTTCACTTCAGGTACAACCTAAACCTCCTTTCAAATTTCTTTTTACCTTATATTGCGTAGAACCCGTAGACCCGATCTTAAATTTCGGGGACGAAATATTTTTTTTGTTTATTAGGATTTGTAACATCCCCAATCCTACTAGACCCTTTGGAAATGTTAGGGCATAGTGGTGAGATGAGTGGCCCTAGGGCCTTAGGCTAGGGTGGAAATGTCTAAGTGCACACCAAAGCTCAAAAACCAACCTAGCCCTAAGCCCCTCAATTAGGTCAATTGACCCCCAATTGTCCAAATTAACCTCACATATGTTGCCCTAACCACTAAGGGAGACCAATAGGATGGAAATTGCACTTGGGTGGGACCCAATTGCATGAAATTGACCAAAGTCAAACTTTACCTAATTTTGGTCAAATCTACACCCTTTGATTAAATTGAACCAATTGGGGCCCCACTATGGGCCAACCAATGTTGGGTGATGTTATGGGACCCATGACCCCCAAGTGGGGTCAACCCACTCGCCTTGTTGACCAAAGTCAACCATGGTCAACATAGCTCATAAAGGTGAATTCTAAGCCTAAATTGAGTGGAACCCAACACCCATCAATTAATCATTATTCATGGACTTAGGACATGCCCTTATCAGCCTTGGACTGAGCCCAAACCATGGGCTTGATTAACCAAATGAGAGGGGGGGGGGGGGACAAAAAGTAATTAAAAAGCAAAAGATAAAGGTGAAAAGTAATCCACCTCTAACACTCCATCTCCAATCAATGTTGGGCACTCCACCCTTGATTACTAAGCAGCAGGAGGAGACCAGAAGGCCAGCAGGGGCAGGGGTGCATGAGGGTGGCAGCAAGGAGCAACCCGAGAAGAGCTTGAATTCAAATCAAGCTATAGAAGCCTCCCCACCTCATTCTGGCCACACCATCAGCTTCAGAAGGGAGAGAGCAGTCGGGAACGACACCTGGAGCAAGGCCATAGCCGGAGAATCGAGTTCGGGAGCAGGGTTGCCAGAGCAAAGCTGAACCATGGTGAACCGCCGCCGGAGCCGCCGCCACGCCCCTATCACAGTTCGTTTCTCCTCCTCTCCCCCCAAGCTAGCTTCCTATAACAAAATAAAGAAGGATCGGGTTTAATTGAGCCCGAATCCATTCCTTAAATCCACGTTTTTCCGCTCGAAACGGGAAGCTTGGGATCGCCGGGAACCGCTGCCTCCGGCCGACAGTCGCCGGTAAATGGTAGCCCCGACCACCACGAAGGTGTCAGTGGTGTTGGCCGGCGGTGGTGGTGGCTGGATCGCCGGCAATCCCGGTCGCAATCTCACCCAGCACGGCTCTATCTCAGCCGTTGGCTGGAGGAGGAAGATGATCCCCGGGCCGCAGGATCTGCTTTAAGATTCGTGCGCGCCTATTTTTCTTTATATAAATTAATCCATTCTCTTGGAATTTCTGCCCTTTATTATCCAGTCACTTCTAAAATTAATTAGGGGCCCTTAATGACTGAATTAGCAAAAGTGCTCAACATGAAAGTTGTAGGCCTTGACCTTATCTTTCATTAGGGCTTGAGTTAAGGTCATTTGGTGTAACACCCCCATCCGTTCGAAAGCATATAGCAGAAGGTCCGGCCGGGGCCCCACGCCATATACTATAAAACAAATGGGAACGTCACTTAATGGAATAACAACGATACTATACCACGAAGCCTAACTCAGAGCATTCTATGCGGAAATAAAAGAGAGAGACAGAATTATAAACCACAAGACCCGAACTCGGGTATGTCCACTTCTATTAACTTGGAATAAAATGTTTTACAACACAAAAGAGGCACGACGGCCTTACAATTTACCAACATCGGCGCGCAGGCCGGCCATACATGAAAAACAGAAGGAACATCAAAGGCCTTCAAGGGCCGCAGCAGCGCAGGGGCTTCAACCCGCCAAGTTCCCGCTCGGTCCAGCACCTATACAATAAGCCCACCAAAAATGGTGGCAAAACAGGGCAACGGTCAGCTAAAGCTGACCAATTTATAACGACGCCACCCCTTCGAGGGGGTGGCAGTGCTAACCGTCCCTGCAAAACAGTCTCAACCGCATATACATATCTAAGAGTGCGACTAGACGAGCCCACAACATTTCATACATATGCCACAACACAAACATGGGAATGGCCTCCACGTCTCGTGCACTCAGGCACTCTTTGATGTACTACGCCTTTCACCACCATCCACTCTTGATGGTTTTGCCCTTCGAGGCTAAAGTCGGCGGCCCGAATACTAGGGCTCCCCCGTGCTTTAATTGTGAACTTACGCAGTCCGAAGACTCTTCCCCATCGCCTCCCGACATGCTATTCGAGCCTTACTAATCAGGTGCTGCAATGGTTCGGGTGCTGGTACGCCAAATGCCCGTTGTTCACACACTCGTTGTACGACACGAAATGCGGGTATGGCGCCCCCTCAGCCCAGGTATTCTCAATTAGCTGGCTCCACGGGCCGCTAAGTCATCCACCAGGACACCCTTACGGGTCGGGCATGCCGACCATAGGTCCCCTCAACAGGTGGGCACAACAAACATCACCAGACCCATGTCTGGGAGCTGTCGCCTGGGAGACAGTCACTGTCGCCTAGCGACAGTGGACAACATTCCACTTTTAGTTTCTAGCTGTGGGTGCTTCCCGGGGCACACCCCCAGGCGTTGCTGCGCATGCAGTAGCACTTCCACTGCCTCAGAACACCAAACAGTCACCAAAACCAATTCCGGGAGCTGTCGTCGGGGCGATAGTCACTGTCGCTTGGCGACAGTGAGCAGAACTCATTTTCTGCATCCAACTTCGGGTGCTTCCCGGGGCACAGCCCCAGGCGTTGCTGCGCATGCAGTAGCACTCTCTAGTCCTATGAAGCAGGATAACAACACGGTGTTTTCCCCGAGTACGCACAATACCATAAGGCATCACCAATCCGGACGAACCGTCTCGGATGGGCTTCACACAGCGCGCCTACGTCCGTATTACGCACGGACTCTATATGTATGCAAGCTTTGACGGGGATAGCACAAATCGACCCGTCGGAGGCCACGACCTCTCCCTTTTGGGTAGGTGCCTCAACGATGCATGGGAAAGGACTAGAACATGTCCAAAAGGGGTTAGAAGAGTTCGTTACCCTTAAACGCCGCTTTGAGCCCATGACTCGACTTTTGGCACGGATGGAAAGGAGCGCCTTGCCCTCCTCTACGCGTAGCCACCAACGATGAAGGGATTGGATGAGTGTAGCTCCTCCAAACCCAAGCTCCAAGATAGGGTTCACTATTCCTTCTTCTTCTCCAAGCTCTCCCTCTCTCTCTCTTTCTCTCTCCTCCTTAAACACTTAAGGACATAATGAGAAAGAAGGGTGATTTCGCCCTTCTATGCTGCCACTGAGCCCCCAAAGACAAAACCAGACCCCAAAGTCAAAGTGCAATCAATGCCCTTGATTTCGGCCACAAAGTCCAACTTTGAGCTGTTGCCGGGCGATAGCCACTGTCGCCTAGGCGACAGCGTTAAGAACCGACTTTGACCAGTCAGCCACACTGCTGCATGACCCCAGTCACCTTGTCGCCAGCGTTATCCGCCACCCGACAACGCTATCGCCGGGCGACAGCCACCGTCGCCTGGGCGACAGCGCTAAGAACTCCAGAAATTTACCTGCTTGAAATGGGGTCTTACAACCCTCCCCTCCTTATATAAATTTCGTCCCGAAATTTGCAAAAAAAACAAGCATATATACAATATCCAAAAAGTCTTTACATACAGGGGGAAAAGAAGAGATAAGCGTCACCGAAACAGCTCGGGGAACTCCTCCAACATGGTCTGCTCACGCTCCCATGAGAGCTCCTCGCGACCGCAGTTGTCCCAACGGACCTTTAACATACGGATCGCCCTGTTCCGCAGCTGACGCACCTCAGCATCCTCGATGCTAACGGGCCTGACCGCCGTCGCAAGCCCGCTATCCACGGGCACCTGATCCGCCGCTACCACCTACGTAGGCTCTTGCACTGCCTTCCGCAACACGGAGATGTGGAATACATCGTGTAGCCCGCTCAGTTCCGCCGATAGTGCAAGCCTATAAGCCGCCTCACCGACGCGCTCGATGATCTCAAACGGTCCAAGGTATCTCGGACTCAGCTTTTTCAAGCGTCGAATCCTGGATACACCCTTGAACGGCCTGATCTTCAAGTAAACCCAATCGCCAACGGTGAACTGGACGTCGCGGTGCTTCGCATTATAGTACTTCGCCTGCCTATCCTGCGCAACCAAAAGCCTATCCGGGATCAACCGTACCGTCGAAGTCGCCTCTTCGACGTCTTTCCTCTTGAAGAGCTTCGTCTCGCCCGTTTCCGCCCAAGCTAAGGGAGTGCGGCACTTCCTGCCATAGAGGGCCTCAAAAGGCGCCATCTGAATACTCGCCTGATAGCTGTTGTTGTACGCGAACTCAACAAGAAAGAGGTGATATTCCCACCCCTTGCCAAAATCCAGGACGCACATCCGGAGCATGTCTTCCATCGTCCTGTTGGTACGCTCAGTTTGGCCATCCGTCTGAGGATGAAAGGCCGTGCTAAACTACAGCTTCGTACCCAAAAGATGGTTGACTAGCCTCCAGTCGCTTGAAGTAAAGCGTCCATCACGATCACTGACGATGCTACGGGGCACACCATGCAGTCGCACTATAGTATCAACATACAACTTTGCCAATTTCTCCACCGAGTCATCCCTCCGGTTGGGGATAAAGTGCGCCACCTTCGTCAGCCGGTCTACAACTACCCAGATGGCATCGTTCCCGCGCTGCGATCTCGGCAGCCCATGCACGAAATCCATGGAAATGTCATCAAACTTCTACTCCGGAACAGGCAACGACTGCAAAAAGCCACCGGGCTTCTGACATTCCGCCTTCACTAGCGCTCAAGTGTGGCACTTGGCCACGTAGTGAGCGATGTCCCTCTTCATACCTGGCCACCAGAAAAGGACCTTCATGTCCTTGTACATCTTCGTGCTCCCCGGATGAACTGAATACCTGGTACGATGCGCCTCGTACATCAACTCATCGCGCAGCTCACCCACCTTGGGACGCACAAACGGTCGCCTCTCCACAGCAATCCGTCTCGAACCTGAAACTGGGCATCTGGCCCACCACCAGCATCCTCCGCGTAGCGCTTCAAACTCAGATCGAGTTCAAAAGCCTGGCGGACTCTCTCTGCGAGGTCGTACTGCACCTCAAACTAACTCAAACAGGCACCGGCACTGCACCTCTTCTCTACGCAAGAAATATCCAAGGCCTCCAGGTCACGTATCAGGTGCTCATCATGCATCTGAATCCAGTTGGCCTGCGCTGGAGCCCTGCGACTGAGTGCATCCGCAACAACATTCCCCTTCCCGGGAGTGTAGTGGATCTCGAAGGTGAAGTCCCCCAGGAACTCCATCCACCTCTGTTGCCGCATATTCAGCCCTTTCTGCGTCAGAAGGTACTTCAGGCTCTTATGGTCCGTGAAGATGTTGATCTTCAAGCCATACACATAATGCCGCCATAGCTTCAGGGAAAATATCACGGCTGCCAACTCCAAGTCGTGGACCGGATAGTTCCGCTCGTGCACCTTCAGCTGGCGAGAGCCATACGCTATAACCTTGCCATGCTGCTGCAGAACGCAGCCAAGGCCGCTTCCAGAAGCGTCGGTGTAGATCTCGTAGCCCTCCGTGCCGCAAGGCAAACATAAGATCGGAGCCGTCGTAAGCCGCCGCTTCAACTCCTCGAAAGCCTGCGCACACGCGGGCATCCAAATGAACTCCTGCATCTTCCGTGTCAGCGTCGTAAGAGGCAGCACGATCCGCGAGAAGTTCTCCACGAAGCGCCTGTAATAGCCGGCCAGCCCGAGAAAGCTACGGACCTCCGCTACAGTAGAAAGAACAGGCGACTCCCTAATGGCCGAAACCTTCACCGGATCTACCGCCACACCCGAACCACTAACCACATGGCCCAAGAACGCCACAGAAGGAAGCCAGAACTCGCACTTCGAGAACTTGGCATACAACTGGTTCCTCCTCAGAACCTCCAAAACTACTCGCAGGTGATCATCGTGCTCCTCCTCGGACTGAGAGTAGACTAGTATGTCATCCAGGAAGACGACCACAAACCGGTCGAGGTACTCTCGAAAAGTCCGGTGCATCAAGTCCATAAACACCGAAGGCGCATTAGACAGCCCAAACGGCATCACGGTGAACTCATACTGCCCGTACCTCATACTAAAGGCAGTCTTCGGGATATCGCACTCCCTGATCCGCACCTGATAATAGCCGGACTTCAAGTCCAGCTTCGAGTATACTGTCGAACCAACGAGCTGGTCGAACAAATCATCCTCGGAAGAGGATACTTGTTCTTCTCCGTCAGCTTGTTCAGCTCCCGATAGTCGATGCAAAGCCGCAGGCTACCGTCCTTCTTTTTGACAAAGAGGACCGGTGCACTCCAAGGTGAGGAACTCGGACGCACGTAGCCCTGCTCAAGCAGCTCCTGCAACTGCAGCTTCAACTCCGCCAACTCTTTCGGAGCCATACGATATGGCGAGCGGGCCACAGGCTTAGCGCCTGGCACCAACTCAATAGTGAAATCTATCTCCCGCTGCGGTGGAGCACCGGGGAGCTCGCTCGGGAACACATCGGGGAACTCTGCTACTACCGGAACATCTGCTAGGCTGGGCCTCGGCGTTGAAGCCTCCACAAGAGCAAAGAATAACTCTGCTCCCTGTCGCACTGCCTTGGACACCTGGAGAGCAGACATCAGCGTCTTGCTCGATCCACGCATGCCCGCAAAGACCGTCTCCCGATCAGCACTCTGCCCAAACCTCACCTCCTTGGTGGTGCAATCGATATATGCACGCTGTTCCGACAGCCAGTCCATACCGAAGATAACATCGAACTCAGCCAGGGGGAGTAACGATGCCTTCAGGTCATACTCCCGACTACCAACTAGAACCTTTACGCAGCAACTCCTCTCCACACTCATCGAATATCCATTCGGCAGTAGGACCTCTAGTCCATCTGCAGAAGCAATCGACGGCGCACCAATACGTTGGACGAAGTCCGACGATAAGAAGGAGTGCGAAGCCCCAGTATCGAAAAGCGCTCTCGCAGGGATGCCTAAAACATTTACATAGTCTACGCCGCCAACGAGTTAGCATGAACATTAAAACAGGTGTATAAAATAGTAAAGACTGTATCTTAAATTATACCTGTCACGACGTCCTTGGCTTTGATAGCCTCCTGCTGATCGAGACTAAAAACTCTGGGCTGCGGGGGAGCCATACGGGAAGCAGTGGACTCAGCTGCCTTTCCCTTCTCAGAATAAGCTGGCCCCGCCTTCTTCTCTGGCCTTGGAAGCCCACTGCGACAATCCCGCGAGAAATGGCCAGGCTTGCCACAAGTGAAACAAATAAGAGGGCCACGTCCAGATGACGCGCCCGAAGCAGAGGGAGCTGGCCCAGATACTCGAGCCTTCTTCCAGCGACTCAACCTCTGCAACTTTGCCGCACTCGGCGCTTTGCCCTCTGGCACTGCCTCAACCACAACCGCCTTGCCCTTTTCCCTGAGCATGTCCTGCTCAAGGGCTCGGGCTGAACCAACGAGGGTCGTGAAACCCTGCGTCAACGGCCCTGTCAGAAGATGCCGCAACTCAGTACACAAACCTCCATAAAACTTGTTCACCCTTCTCTCCTCATCATCGAAAGAAGTTCCAGCATAGTGCCCGAGGCAGGTGAACTCATGCAAGTAGTCATCAACCAGTCTACCACCCTGTGTTAGGGCCAAGAACTGGTTCTCCATCGCGATCTGCTGCGACTGAGGCACATACCTTGGGAGGAAGATTCTCGAGAACTCTTCCATCGTCACATCAACCAGTCGCCTTCCCGCGAACTGGCGCCTCTCGACCTCATCCCACCACCGCCTAGCTTCCTTTTCTAGCAAGAAAGAAGCAAAGGTCACCTTCTGCGCTTCCTCCGACTGTGTCGCTGTCAGAATTCGCTTCACATGCGACAACCAGTCTTCGGCCTCAGCTGGGGATTCAACCCCGGTAAACGGAGGAGGTCAAAATCCCAGAAAATGCTTCAGTTGCTGCTCAGGAGCACGCCTCACTGGGACTTGCTCCACTCTTAGTGGCTCAGGGGCCACCTCTTGCACTGGCGGTTGGCCTTGCCTTTCAGGCTGGCCATTCAACGCAGCTAGAACGGATTCAGCAACTAGCCGAACCTACTCAGCAGACGGAGCTGTAGGGGCCTCAGCAGACCCACTACTCTCATGCACATCACGGGGACGCGACGGTCCCGCTGCACTTCGAGTGCCCTACACAAGTGCAACACACAGTTAGGCGACAGCACAGTCGCAGCTAACAACAAAAGGAACACTCAGGTTCCAAAATCATGCAATTATTGTTGGTTTGTTGTTGCATTTTATTCCTAAGTGGACATTTTTGGGTTTATTTTACGTCTCAACGGTAGCGCACACACATGCTCACCACCCCTTAAAAGAATTCGTCCACGAATTCCTTAGAAGGATACGGAACCCTAGTAGCTGATACCAATTTGTAACACCCCCATCCGTTCGAAAGCATATAGCAGAAGGTCCGGCCGGGGCCCCACGCCATATACTATAAAACAAATGGGAACGTCACTTAATGGAATAACAACGACACTATACCACGAAGCCTAACTCAGAGCATTCTATGCGGAAGTAAAAAAGAGAGAGACAGAATTATAAACCACAAGACCTGAACTCGGGTATGTCCACTTCTATTAACTTGGAATAAAATGTTTTACAACACAAAAGAGGCACGACGGCCTTACAGTTTACCAACATCGGCGCGCAGGCCGGCCATACATGAAAAACAGAAGGAACATCAAAGGCCTTCAAGGGCCGCAGCAGCGCAGGGGCTTCAGCCCGCCAAGTTCCCGCTCGGTCCAGCACCTGTACAACAAGACCACCAAAAACGGTGGCAAAACAGGGCAACGGTCAGCTAAAGCTGACCAATTTATAACGACGCCACACCTTCGAGGGGGTGGCAGTGCTAACCGTCCCTGCAAAACAGTCTCAACCGCATATACATATCTAAGAGTGCGACTAGACGAGCCCACAACATTTCATACATATGCAACAACACAAACGTGGGAATGGCCTCCACGTCTCGTGCACTCAGGCACTCTTTGGTGTACTACGCCTTCCACCACCATCCACTCTTGATGGTTTTGCCCTTCGAGGCTAAAGTCGGCGGCCCGAATACCAGGGCTCCCCCGTGCTTTAATTGTGAACTTACGCAGTCCGAAGACTCTTCCCCATCGCCTCCCGACATGCTATTCGAGCCTTACTAATCAGGTGCTGCAATGGTTCGGGTGCTGGTACGCCAAATGCCCGTTGTTCACACACTCGTTGTACGACACGAAATGCGGGTATGGCGTCCCCTCAGCCCAGGTATTCTCAATTAGCTGGCTCCACGGGCCGCTAAGTCATCCACCAGGACACCCTTATGGGTCGGGCATGCCGACCACAGGTCCCCTCAACAGGTGGGCACAACAAAGATCACCAGACCCATGTCTGGGAGCTGTCGCCTGGGCGACAGTCACTGTCGCCTAGCGACAGTGGACAACATTCCACTTTTAGTTTCCAGCTATGGGTGCTTCCCGGGGCACACCCCCAGGCGTTGCTGCGCATACAGTAGCACTTCCACTGCCTCAACACCAAATAGTCACCAGAACCAATTCCGGGAGCTGTCGCCGGGGCGACAGTCACTGTCGCCTGGCGACAGTGAGCAGAACTCATTTTCTGCATCCAACTTCGGGTGCTTCCTGGGGCACACCCCCAGGCATTGCTTCGCATGCAGTAGCACTCTCTAGTCCTACGAAGCAGGATAACAACACGGGGTTTTCCCCGAGCACGCACAATACCACAAGGCATCACCAATCCAGACGAACCGTCTCGGATGGGCTTCACACAGCGCGCCAACGTCCGTATTATGCACAGACTCTATATGTATGCAAGCTTTGACGGGGATAGCACAAATCGACCCGTCGGAGGCCACGACCTCTCCCTTTTGGGTAGGTGCCTCAACGATGCATGGGAAAGGACTAGAACATGTCCAAAAGGGGTTAGAAGAGTTCGTTACCCTTAAACGCCGCTTTGAGCCCATGGCTCGACTTTTGGCACGGATGGAAAGGAGCGCCTTGCCCTCCGCTACGCGTAGCCACCAACGATGAAGGGATTGGATGAGTGTAGCTCCTCCAAACCCAAGCTCCAAGCTAGGGTTCACTATTCCTTCTTCTTCTCCAAGCTCTCCCTCTCTCTCTCTTTCTCTCTCCTCCTTAAACACTTAAGGAAATAATGAGAAAGAAGGGGGATTTCGGCCTTCTATGTTGCCACTGAGCCCCCCAAGCCAAAACCAGCCCCCAAAGTCAAAGTGCAATCAATGCCCTTGATTTCGGCCACAAAGTCCAACTTTGAGCTGTCGCCGGGCGACAGCCACTGTCGCCTAGGCGACAAAGTTAAGAACCGACTTTGACCAGTCAGCCACACTGTTGCATGACCCGAGTCACCTTGTCGCCAGCATTAGCCGCCACCCGACAATGCTATCGCCGGGCGACAGCCACTGTCGCCTGGACGACAGCGCTAAGAACTCCAGAAATTTACCTGCCTGAAATGGGGTCTTACATTTGGTGACCCACAACTCCCTGGGGAGCTGTTTTACTAGGACTGGTCCTACACTAGGACAACCCACTAAAATAATTATCTAGCCTAGATCTCTCAAGCTTGGAAGCTGAGATTTTAACCATGGGTAGGTATACCCTAGGGGCACCCTCTGTCCAAAGATCAGCACTTGATGGGCACCTTTACCTATTATTTTTGTGGTAATTAATATATTTAAATAATGTTGATTTTTGGAGCATATGAAGTCCAAATGACTCCAAATTTTGGTGGCATGCTCTTTAGTACATGAGTAGTGTCTGCCTAAATTTTCACTCTATTTGGAGTTGTTTTGATTTGGAAAATGGGAAACCCTACCCTTAAGGGTCAAATTAGGGTTTAGGCTATTTTGAGGAGTTGAGTGGGTTGGCCTCCTCCCATCATGATGATTATGTATGTAATGATATATAAATGCATGTGACACCCCCTAATGGAGCATTTGGAGCCATTAGGGTGGTGTGTCCTAAAACCCTAAGGGTAAACCCTTAGGGTTGCAATTTAGTGTTTGTGAAGGACATAAGACCAAATGTCCTTGCCCTGGCTCAGAACTTGGTAGACATGTTTTTAGGAGCATACAATGGCTTAGATAATTTAATGGGAATTTTTAGAGTCATTTATGTATTTTTCTCGTATTAAATAAAATTGCCACTATTTCCTTAAATAAATAAAATGCATGGTCAGATGACCTTGTACGGCTTTGAAATTTTAACAGTGGCTGAATTGAGATGAAAATAGGCTATGGTAATTTTATTATGATTTATTGAACTGTTATCCCTTGTGGAGGAATTTTTAAGTGCTTACTAGCTTAGGGAATTTAATTATGAAAAATGTCAAATCATTGGGCAAAATTATGAAACTTGGTTATCTGTCATTTTATGTTGATGAATGCCCATGATAATTATTTGGAAGCCTGTAGATTTGTATTTTATGTACATCATGTAGAAATTGGTATTTACAACACTTGGATGTTAAATCATTTTAAAATGTCAAATCATTGGGCAAAATTATGAAACTTGGTTAACTATCATTTTATGTTGATACATGCCCATGATAATTATTTGGAAGCTTGTGGATTTGTATTTCATGTACATCATGTAGAAATTGGTAATCACTACACTTGGATGTTACATCATTTTAATTAGTCAAGTCATATGGTAATGATACAAATATTTGGCAGAGGACTCTAGACCCCCATTTGGACACTCGGTAAATTTTGTAGAATTTTTCAGATGTGAAATATCATTTTTCCTAATTATAGTGGCATTTTGGTAATTATACAACTATGATGATTTAGTAGGCCACATGACATCCTAGGGTCATGAAACTCAGTAAACCCCCTTGTTATGGAATATTACCATACTGATAATTTCCATATAGCATGTAGAAGCATTTTGAGGATAGATCATGTGTAATTTGACCTAAGGCCTTAACCACTTTAAATAATAATAAATACCAAATTAATATGGAAAATTATGGAAATTGGAACATACCTTATTAAGGTCAGTGAGAGCCTAGTATAATTATACCAGACCCTGGTGAAGAGTTTTTATAAGGATCCCCTTATGAGGTTTGAGGTTAGTTCAACTTAGTGGTCTGCGATTAGTAAAAACAGAATTTTCAATTTTAGACAATTCAGACCCCTAAGTAGTGTTTGGAAGTTATGTCCATTTAGTAATTGAGTTATAGCTCACAATGATTCAAGGAGGGTCAAGCCTAGGGTTGACAGTGAGATTGTGCTAGGGTTAGTGCATGAGGTGTGGAGGTACGTCCAACCCAATTGGGTGCGACGGGTGTTGAGCTAAGTCACTTTAATTATATGAAATAATGAGGGGTTAACTAAAGGTTAATCACCAACTAAAGTAATTGTCTTGAGAAAGAGGATGGTGGGGTTGAGCCCATTAAATCTTTAGTACCGTTGGGGGCCCCTTTACGGGGTATACCGTGGGAAGTCCAAGATTCACCCTAAATATAATACTAACAAAATTGTAGGCAAGAGTAGCCTAATTAGGTCAGCAAACTAGTATGGATCTCCTTCGGGGAGGAGATGGGTTGGATCAACTTGTGTGTTAGTCCCTGAGCCGGAGGCTCGGGTGGACTTAATAACACATGTTACTTATAAATTAATAGCGAGTCTTCGGTACTAGGCTAGTCGTGTCACCGACGATAGTACGTTGACTCAGGTGAGGGTGAGGTTTAGAGGGACGGTAAGTTTGAGTACCGCGTTCTGGAGGACAATCCCTAATAACCCACCCCGACCTTAAAGTCTGGTGGATTCCAACAAGAGTACGCAGGAGCTCCGCTGTTGTGTTCTTAGCGTTGAGGCATACGTGAGGTCTAGGCTTGGTAGTGAGCATACCCGCCTAGGATGTGGAGTGCCTGATCCACTGCCACCGTGAGCCATGACGGTCGGTACCCGAAAGGTTGGCTTCCTTTCTAACAAAATGGGAACTATAAAGGTCTGTGCGCATAGAGTCATGTGGGTGAGTCACACTGCATAAACACACTAAATCATCATAAGCATAGCATAACATAACATACACATTAGCGTACCCCCATCATATAAATTATGTTGGAACCTTAGTTTTTGATTTGAGTTAGGATCCATCCCTTTGGTCATAGACCATTTAATTACTCAGACCAAATCTCATTAAGATAAGAAAGCTGATAAAAATAATATATATAAAACATACTAAGAAATTTATATATATATTTGGCTGAGAGAAATAAAGAGAAGGAATTAAAATTTATATATATTCTCTGCGATCGACAAATGTCGATCGGCGCTCGACGAAAGCCAGCCAGCGTTCGACAGTTTTGTTGCCAGCGCTCGACGAAAGCCAGCCAGCGTTCGACAGTTTTGTTGTCAGCGCTCGACAAATCTCTATCAGAACAGCGGTCGACAAATTCCAGTCAGAATAGATCTCAGCGGCTAAGCATTCTCTAAACGGCGCTCGACGAATCCAGAAGAGCTCGACAAATGTGTTATCAGCAATACTTTTATTATTATTATTATACAGCTGGACTAACATTAATATATTCATGCTTTTCTGATATAGCCATTGCAGGCAATAAAGATTATAGCCGTTTTCAAAAGAGTAAGAGACGGAAAACTTATCTTCCCAAGGAATCTAATTAAAGAGACTTTATCTCTTTCCTTTTTCCCGGGCAAGAATTCAAATACCTTCTCCAGATTATATATAGAGCAGAAAATATGAGATAGATAAGAGATAGACAGGCATACAAAACGGAGATACAACACTACAAGAAACCTCTCTTTTTGCCTAACATCTTCTTGCAGATCATACACATCCTGAGACAACAATCATAATCATTTGCTCAGGATCATCACTGCATAAGAAGAGGTGCTTGTTCAATCAAGAGAAGGAGCCTCCAGAACTGTCACCAAGCTCTATCAGACAGGGGGAGTCTTCTTCAACATCATAATCAGATCCTTTCAACACCATATCAGGATCTTCAAGAGTCTTCCTATACAGAGAAGAACATTATATTTTTCCCTTTCCCTTTCTCCCATCTTGTACAGGGTTATTACTCCCTTCAAAAGTGAACTCTCGATGACAGGTCACCTTAGCAAAAACCTGACTGTGGTGAATTGGGCACCTGATCAAACCTCCATTGGTGTAAGGGCACCTGATCAAAAATCCTAGTGGATTCCTACCAAGGGTGGTAGAAGAGTAGACTACCCAGATTTGGGGAACTACTATATTTCTTTGTGTCACCTGGAATGCTTCTTGTTTATGCTTTATTTTATTTCCTGTGCTGTGTTATTTATGCACTCTAGCTGCTTGTGTTAATTACTCATACAGCAAACGCATATAAATATACATATCATTTATTTTGAAACCAAAACTTAATCAAGATCTTTTAAATAAGATAAATAAGAACTAAACCTCCCTTTCATTTGGTATCAGAGGAGGTTGATTTTTCATACAGGCTAACACCTGAAATCACAAAGATCACTTAGTTCTTATTTTGTTTCAAAAGGGTTTTTCAAATGGCACAAGCAAATTTTCTATCTTCAGATCCACAAGTTGAAACTGCCTTATCTAACATCATTTTTGATGCAGTGCCATCAGTTACTCTAACTAAAGAAGAAGAAAAAGAAGAACAAAAAGCCACATCTTTCTGCATGTTGGCTATATATGGCTTAGATTACAAATCTGATGCAGAATCTGAATCTGATGAAGAACTTGATAAAGGAAAGGTAAAAGAGGTAACAGTATTTCCTATTATTATTACCTCTGATTTTACATCTGTTTTCAACTCACCATCTACAGATTTGATAATTTCTGAAAACAGAATCAGTAAAAAGCTAATAATAAACAAATTAATTTCTGTTGAAATTAAAGAAGATTTTAAAATAACAGCAGAACAATTTGCTTACTTAAAAAATAAGTTCATTAAAGCTGAAAACTTCAACCAGAATTTTAAAGAAAAAGAAATTATGTCTGTTCAGCAACATAAAAGAAAATTTTCAAATTTATATTTCAATGAAATAAAAAGGCTAAACATATTTCAAAATACTAAACCTTTCAACTCTAATAAGAACTCCTTACTTAATTATTAATAAGTTTTTCACCATTAAACTCCATTCCTAAATAAAATAAAAGTTATAAGAAAAACAATGTCAGATAACTTCATATTCTTACAGACTTCTCTAAGTCAGTTTGAGCATTCTACTGTAGCTGCACTGATCAGAAATGATCATAGCACTGAGTGTGAGTCTCTTCTGATAAGGGGATTCTCTGAGAAAGAAGATGGCTGACATCTCTTAAAATTCATTAACAGCTGTAGCAATTCATATATTAAAACCTTCTAGGATATTAAAGTTACCCAAGTGAGAGAGAAAATGAGAAGCTCAAAACCCCAAATAAGATTTAATCTCTGTAATTACAAAGGTTGCTGCAATTGAAAATTTTAAATCAAAATTTAGGAAAGTAAAAGTGCAAAAATAACCTTACAAAGAATAAAAATTGCTAAAAGCCAAGTGAGAGAGAAAAGGAGAATATATAAATTAAAACTGTCGGCATCCTAAACCAAATAGGGGGAGAGCACCAGGCCACTAGTTTTAATTTGATTTAGGATCCCAACTCAAATAGGGGGAGATTGTTGGAACCTTAGTTTTTGATTTGAGTTAGGATCCATCCCTTTGGTCATAGACCATTTAATTACTCATACCAAATCTCATTAAGATAAGAAAGCTGATAAAAATAATATATATAAAACATACTAAGAAATTTATATATATATTTGGCTGAGAGAAATAAAGAGAAGGAATTAAAATTTATATATATTCTCTGCGATCGACAAATGTCGATCGGCGCTCGACGAAAGCAAGCCAACGTTCGACAGTTTTGTTATCAGCGCTCGACGAAAGCCAGCCAGCGTTCGACAGTTTTGTTGCCAGCGCTCGACAAATCTCTATCAGAACAGCGGTCGACAAATTCCAGTCAGAATAGATCTCAGCGGCTAAGCATTCTCTAAACGGCGCTCGACGAATCCAGAAGAGCTCGACAAATGTGTTATCAGCAATACTTTTATTATTATTATTATACAGCTGGACTAACATTAATATATTCATGCTTTTCTGATATAGCCGTTGCAGGCAATAAAGATTATAGCCGTTTTCAAAAGAGTAAGAGACGGAAAACTTATCTTCCCAAGGAATCTAATTAAAGAGACTTTATCTCTTTCCTTTTTCCCGGGCAAGAATTCAAATACCTTCTCCAGATTAAATATGGAGCAGAAAATATGAGATAGATAAGAGATAGACAGGCATATACAATGGAGATACAACACTACAAGAAACCTCTCTTTTTGCCTAACATCTTCTTGCAGATCATACACATCCCGAGACAATAATCACAATCATTTGCTCAGGATCATCACTGCATAAGAAGAGGTGCTTGATCAATCAAGAGAAGGAGCCTCCAGAACTGTCACCAAGCTCTATCAGACAGGGGGACTCTTCTTCAACATCATAATCAGATCCTTTCAACACCATATCAGGATCTTCAAGAGTCTTCCTATACAGAGAAGAACATTATATTTTTCCCTTTC
This sequence comes from Dactylorhiza incarnata, assembly GCA_033032865.1. NCBI lineage: Eukaryota > Viridiplantae > Streptophyta > Magnoliopsida > Asparagales > Orchidaceae > Dactylorhiza > Dactylorhiza incarnata. The sequence goes on along the minus strand of JAWHQI010000255.1, from coordinate 1,686,413 downwards.
CCTTTCTCCCATCTTGTACAGGGTTATTACTCCCTTCAAAAGTGAACTCTCGGTGACAAGTCACCTTAGCAAAAACCTGACTGTGGTGAATTGGGCACCTGATCAAACCTCCATTGGTGTAAGGGCACCTGATCAAAAATCCTAGTGGATTCCTACCAAGGGTGGTAGAAGAGTACGTAGACTACCCAGATTTGGGGAACTACTATATTTCTGTGTCACCTCGAATGCTTCTTGTTTATGCTTTATTTTATTTCCTGTGCTGTGTTATTTATGCACTCTAGCTGCTTGTGTTAATTACTCATACAGCAAACGCATATAAATATACATATCATTTATTTTGAAACCAAAACTTAATCAAGATCTTTTAAATAAGATAAATAAGAACTAAACCTCCCTTTCAAATGAGTATGGGCTCTTTTATATGATGGGTTACCTGGACATCTTAACTTATATGTCGTATGGGCGTTCATATAAGCTAAGGTACGAATCTGTGATGGTAGATTAGTTTTACTTACTGCACCGCATTTTTATTACTGGTTTACTTCATGCTCTACTTTACTGTCATTTATTTGCACTATACTGCTAGCTAGTTTTACCGCTTTTCCTATACTTGCTAGAATAGTGCCTTGTCACCTCTTTCCTTGTTTACCCCTTGTTGTCCTCCGCTTCTTCCTCCCGCTCGATACCTAGGAGTCGTGGAGGGAGGCGAGGACAAAACGACTTAGTCTTTATGACTAACGGTCGGATGTGGTCGTAACAGGAGTCCGAGGAGATGGAGTTGTCCCGCGCACAGCTGGACGAGATGGCAGGACCTGAGCAGCGGATGCAGCGCACTACCACGATGCCACAGGTTGATGACTAGATAGTTAGCTTTTAGCTTGAGAGTTTGTAGTTTCCGCATGTTGTAGAGAGAGAGAGAGTACTCATTTTGGATATGTATCGGGCTTAAGCCCCTTTTGCTTGTACTGTCTCTTTTTGGACATTTCTGTTTCATTATATATCTATATGATGTTGTGATATGTGGACATGACTTTACCTCTGTACTTACTTTTGGCATATATTTACTTATGATCGTATAGACGACAGAGTCAGTGTTGAGCGGGGTTAGCCAACTCGAGCGTTGGTGACACCGCAAGGCAGCGATTCTGGGCGAAGATCCACCTCAACCGTGCGATGCAGGAGAGGTTCGAGTTTTCATGTACCCTAACGGGTTTTGAGAAAAGAGATCTTACATGAGATCTCCTCGGACGCCGTGTTTCCTGCAAAAACTTGAGAACTCAATAGAGGTGAACTCCCCACCATTGTCAGTTCTCAATTTTCTCACCCGCAGGCCTAACCGACCTTCCACCAGCTCCTTGAACTCCACGAACTTCGCAAAAGCTTCTAACTTCTCTTTCAGAAAATACACCCAGACTTATCTGGTGTAATCGTCAATCAACACCAACATGTATCTGTTGCCTCCAGGGCTTGGGGTGACAGTCGGTCCCATCAAATCACCGTGAATGCACTCCAACGGCGCTCTGCATCTTGTTTGCGACTTATCAAATAGAAGTCGATGATACTTACCAAACTGACATCCCGCACAAACATGACCGTCTCCATAGGAGGACAAGCTAGGCAAGCCCTTGACAAGGCCCCTTACCGCCATAGCCTTCAATTTGTCCATGCCTACATGCCCCAACCTTTCATGCCAGATAGTCGCGCTATCATTGGTCTTCATTTTATCAACATAGGTACTTGTCGATAACACGAACAAGTCCTTTACCCTCTTTCCAACATGGATAACATCTCCCTTTATCTCCGGTTGAGTTTTAAGAAACTTAACTTCTGTTGGGCCAAACAGAACGTGATAACCGACATCGACCGCATTGGTCACAGAGAAGAGATTCTTCTTCATATCTGGCACGTGATAAACACTCCTCAAAGTGAGTGGACCCTTATCACTGCTCAGAGAGACTACACCTTCTTGTTCTACGGCATGAACAGAATTATCAGCCATAATGATTGCATCGTTACCTGAGTAAGGTGCCAAAGAAGAGAACTTCGATTCATCCCCGGTGAGGTGATGCCCACACCCTGAATCCACGATCCAATCCTCTTCGAAGTTGATGGCAGCCAAGGCCTTAACGGGCATCACCATCATATTGGCCGCAAAGTCTCCTCCCCATCCAGCTTCATCAGACTTTGGCTTCTCCTTCTCCGCTGCATGTCCCAACTGAAGATTAACCCGACAATCCTTCTTGAAGTGGCCGGTCTTATTACACCTGAAGCACCTTGGTCCCTCTCCCTTCTTCTTCCCATCAGACTTAGAAGCATAGCCCCTATCCTGCTGACCTGAAGTAGAGGGTCCATCATGACCTGGCTTCTTCTTCTCCCACTTCTTCTTCTTCTTCTCAGAGAACAACACATCACTATCTCCCCCAGAGATAGAAGTCCCCGCCATCTGTCTTGCCAAACTTTCCTGTGAAGCAAGTAAGTTTTCCAGCTCCAACATAGATGGTTGATTTGCCCAACCTTGAACTGAAGTCACAAAGGAAAGATACTCCTTCCACAACCTGCGGATAATATGCCTCTTCAGTTTTGCCTCCGAGATGGGCTCATCAGGGTCCAATGCAGAAATCTCTGCTGTGAGGTTCTTCATCTTGAGAAAGAAGGTAGAGATAGAAAGATCACCTTGAGAGGCTTTCGCCAACTCATTTTCAAGAAACTGTAGTCGAGCTACATTCTTCTTATTGAACAGCCCATCCAAAGACGTCCAAATCTCAACAGCAGATTTACATCCACTGATGTGATCAAATAGCTCTGGTGAGATAGCCCTCTTGAGTGTGAACTCTGCCTTAGCATTAGTCATCCTCCAAAGTCTCACCTCTGCCATATTATCTCCTGCTAGAAAAACTTCTTGTGTGTCTTCTCCTCCAACTATCTCCCATAGATCCTCGCCAAGTAAGTAACTCTCCATACACGGCCTCCACTTCTTGTAGTTAGTCGATGTGAGGAGTTCAATACCAAGCCCTCTTGCGTATCCAGCTTCCTTGGCAACCTACGTGGTCTCTTCTTCACAAAGACGATGGCAACTCAAGTTGATCACTGCTTATCCACTCCAACAACCTCCCTCTGATACCATGTTAAATTTTTTGATTTGAATCGTTTAGGAGTAAGCAGGAGTTGCATCAACTGATTTATAGCCAAACAACCACAATACCACACAGCAACACAATAGACTTTATTGAATCACAATACTTCATTTACATTGCGAGACATACATGGCGAGACATGATTCATAAGAATCACGAAGAAGAGAAGAACAAAACACACCAAAAACAAATCTAGCGGCTTGACAAGCAGAGACCGTACAGACCGCTCGACTCCAGAAACCGCCCGGCTTGACCTGAGACCGCTCGAACAAAAAACAGGCAAGACCGCAAACAGTTCACCCGGCTTGACCTGAACTGCCAGACCGCCACCTCAGACCGCATGAACTGGAGCTTATTGAACTGAACAAAGAACTGAAGCTGTCGCCAGACTGCAACTCAGATCGCCTAACCACTGAAGGTCGCCTGATCACCGAGCTCGCTGCGAACAATACAAGAACAACATAAACCAGTTCGCAGACAAGCCGCTGCCGAACTGTTTATTCAAGCCGCTGGGAAATCACCAAGGAAGGAGACCACAACCTGCTGACCGCAAACCTGCGAACACAATAAACAGTCAACTCGCTTCTGAGACCGCCCGACCTCAAAGTGAGACCGCACGAAACAACCCAGGCTCTAGTTCTTACAGTTCTCGTTATAAATGACGGGCCATGCACCCCTATTTATAGGCGACAAGATGGATGTCGTCACCGCCAAAAAAGAGATACAGTTACCACCCGCCAGATCGCCAGCGGTCTCACAAAGCAGACCGCGCGATCAGACTACTTGGACAACATCCTGCCCAAGCCCGCAGATCAGCAGCAGACCGCGCACAAGCCGCGCGAACACAAGACCGCGCACAAGCCGTGCGGACTCAAGACCACTCCTTCCTTAGATCACCAAGAGCAAGCCAAGAACATCTGGCCGACTTCAGACAAGTCGCCAGATCGACCTATATAAGCCTCCCGGTCAAGCGGTTACACAGAACAGACCGCCCGGTCTTCCAACAAAGAAGACAGGACAACCAAGCAGAACAACTTGGGAACAGACTGCAGCAAATAAGAACAGACAGGTCGGTCACACCAGACCTCCAGAGACAGACCGGCAGAGCCAGAGTAGAGACCGCGCGGTCTCTGCGGTCTCCAAATTTCAGACCGCCGGCCACCTTCCACTCCACTTCAATAATTTCAACAATGGGTTTCAAGGATCTAGGCAATCAGAGAGTCCACACGCCATAAAGAAATCTCTACTGAGGGTTTGCTAGGAAAGCTTAAGTCATATGAGATGCTTCTAAAGAACATGGTTGAATTAGAGGAAAGGGAGACAACTCCAGCTCCTATCAAAAGGAGCCTTGCTCTGAAATCTACTGAAGGAGAGCCCTCCACTCCTGAAGATGAAATGTTCAGTCTCCTAGCAAGGAGATTCAGAAAATGGGTCAAGATAGAAGACTCAAGGAGAAGAGAGAAGAGCTCAAAGACTAGATATGATAAGATTCTAAAGAAGGAGGTAATATGCTACTCCTGCAACAAGACAGAGCATATAGCTCCTGAGTGCCCACAAGAACAAAGGGAAAGGGGAAGCAATAAGGGTGAAAAGAAGAAGAAGGAGTCTTTCAAGGGGAAAGACAAGAAGAAAGCCAAGGGTTTCATTACAGAAACCTGGAGTGACTCTAAAGCAGAGTTAAGCTCATCTTCATCTGAAAGTGATGATGAGGCAGAAGCGGAAGCAGCTTGCATGATGGCACTGGGGATGTCATTCGAGGATGATGAAGATGAACATGTATCATTGTTTGAAAATTTTGATTTCAAATCTGATGATTTTAAAAACTGCTTTAAAGAATTTTGCAATGATTTCCTCAATAGTAAAAAAGAAATAATTGTAGTTAGGAAAGAGCTAGAAGAACTTAAGAAAGATGATGTATACTTAAGAAATCAGGATTTAATGGATGAGATTAATATTAAGGAATCAGAACTGATCAAAATAAGAAATGAAAATCAAGAATTAAAAGAAGAGCTAACAAAGGCAAAATCCTTTGAGGACTCACTCAACGGGAGGAGTCAAAAACTCAAAACCATTACACAAAATCTCTCTATGAGATTTTAGCACATAGGACTAGGAGCAGACCCATGCACTAGCATAGAAGTCCATAGGAAACTTGTTTGGAAAAATCTAGTTAGATTTATTAGACCTAGTGACTATCAATCAGGTGAGGGGAGTGCAGTAACTAAGGACAGTGATAATCCAACCAAAATAAATGTGCCTAATAAGGTAATTAAAAACACTAAAAGGAAATTAATGGGGGATAACAATGCAGGGAAATTAAACAATAAAAAAGGTAAAACTAAAAATAGAATAATAAAACACTCTGCTGATATTTTATATTGTGATTCATTATATGCACATTTTCAATATCAAGGTAATAAACATAGGTTTGGTAAATCAATCCTCTACCATCCAAAAGGATACCATGAAAGACATTTCTATTCTTTCATAGAACCTTACAATGTTAAAAACAAAGGGCCCAAGGTAACCTGGGTTCCTTCTAATGTTTGAATTATTTGTGCAGGAATAGGTAGGATCCCTCCTAACAGAGAATGGAGTGGGAAGAAAGATCTAAGTCATGAAAGAAGAACTAAATGAAACCAAGGGAGTGATTGCTTCTTTAAATTCCCTTGCTATCCTTATAGTTCATAAAATTAATAGCATAACTGAAAGAACATAGGGGTTTAGATTAATTCACCTAGAGGGGGGGGGGGGGGGGGGGGGTGAATAGGTTTTTCTTATTTCTTTTAAGCTTAAAGCTGTTAGTAGCCTAATATGCCTACACAACCAATAAATTCAAGCTCAAAGAATCACAGCCACAACACAAAGGATTTTATAGTGGTTCCCTAAGTGATGGGTAGTCCACTGTCCCCCTACACCCCTCAAACTCCAATGTTAGATAGGGTCAAAGATACTCCTCCAAGTTATCTTCTCAACTTTTAGAGCTTACACCACAAGTTCCTCAGAACTTCTCAGATCTCAGATGATCCTACCTCAGGACAATAGTCCCTACAGCTCAGAGCTATCACTAGCTCCTACCTTAGGCACAACAGCCCTACAACTCAGAGGAATCCACCTCCTACAACTCAGACCACCTCCTGGTCCTACTTTAGACAACACCCTTTTTCAACCTTCTCAGAGTTGAATAGCTCTTACAAAATAAAGTAATAATAGAATGAAAACCTCTACTACTGATTCAATCTTATCAATAGAATATTTCATCAGATGCTGATTTTGAGTTGATCCTGGACAGGTTGGTTCAGAACAGCTCCACTGTCTTCTTCTTCAGATGGAAGAAAGAAGACTTCTATCTCTCTTGATGATGAAGGCTTGAATCTCTGCAAGAGAGAACAACTTCTGTTCAAGGCAAGAAGGTTGTTGCAGCTTCAGGAATTTGCAGCCGGCTTTCTTTTCAGCTTGAACAACTTTTCAAAGATGAAGGAGAGTTTTCTTTGTTGCCCTAGCTTTAGCTTTTATAGTACTGTACATCTTCAACAGCTATAAGCACGACCTCCCTTGCCCATGCCGATAAAGGCATTACTTTATCACTTTTTGCGCCTTTATCAAATTCTGGGCGGCGCCAGTCAACGGGAAATATGTTTGATTCTGTCTCAGCGGATACGCTGAGACGGCTCCTTGTCGCAGTGGATTAACAGCTGAGACAGTCTTCTTCTCAGCGGTTGGCGCAAGCTGAGACGGCCACTCCTTTACAGCAGTTCCGCTGAGACGGCTCCTCGTCTCAGCGGATATGACCCTTCGTCCCAGCGGTTCAGCTAAGACAGATCTCCATCTCTTAGGAGTTGATTTCTCCTGATCTTAGGTCATGATTGGCCCTTTCTCTTTTAGTCACCTAAGCCTGTGTATCTTACAAAAACATGGCTTTATCAAATACATCTTGTACTTAGCATTGCAAAGTGCCCCCTCTTCAAATCAAGGGAATTTGAGGGCAAATTCCCAGCAATAACCACTATTTTCAATAAACCTCATTGCTGGGAAAAATAACAAGAATTTTCTAGGAAAATAGAACTATTTATTCAAAGTTTCATCGAATAGAATTTGACGTAGGGTTGGGCTCTACTCGACGCAAGCGTCGAGAGCTAATCAGAGCGGATAATATGAATGCTATTCGACACAGCGTCAAGTTCATATCTGATGTGCAAAACTATGCCTGCAAACGATAACGACAAGTGTACCGTATCGAATGTAGTATAGGTTATAGAAACTAAGGTCGTATTAGACTCGAGGTGGTTGAGTACTCTACTTCGGAAAATCTCTATTATCTTATCAAATAAAACTTGGGGTTGGTTGTCGCAAGAAAAAGAGATAACTTATTTTAATGCTATGAGTTAAAAGACTAGTACTCAACCTTGAATCACCTCGAAAAATAAATATGGGAAATAAAACTTCTATTTCTCTTAAAGAAATTACTTGACCGTGGAGGTTCCCGAATTATAAATGTATCTCTGTCGAGAATACGCTCAACTGAGTTTAGGTTGATCAATCCAACTTTCGCTCTAGAATCAAAACCCCTAAACTGGCTTCATCGTAGTGAACCCCTCTATTGGATTTGACTCCAATCCGGGAGAATTATGTCATCCTCTCTCGAGGAGTGCATTCAACTCTCTTTATCCTTGAAATAATCGATTCGAAATCAAAACCTCTCAGTTATTAGACTATGAAAACAAGAATTAGAATTATATATCGATAATATAATCTCAATCCAATAAAGTTCAAGGATAAATCTAAAGCATTCTAAGGAAGAGAAAGAGAAGCTAAAGATTAAATAGTAAATTATATTTTCCTTGGATCATCTTGGCCGAGTACTAATAGAAATTTAGCTACTCATAGAGATGGAGGAATTAACAAAAATAAAGGTGCATGATTAAAAAGAGAGTAGAATAAGAGAAAAAGAACTATTTTATTGAATTGCAAAAGAAGTTACAACTAAGGAATTGAAAGTTACAAGCTTGAAAAGAAAGTACAAGTTAAGAAGAAAGAGGAGTACAAGAGCTTGAGAATAAGAAAACAGTGCAAAAACTAAAGCTGGAACTCCAAAAATTCGTCCATGATCATTTGGAGAAGCACCCTTTTTATAGCTTAAAATTTGTGTTACACGCCCTTGGTCACGCCCGTGACAAAGGGGCGTGATCGATGTTGTGTGGAGTAGGCGCCTTATTGAAAGTGCACAGTTAACCTCACTAGAATTCTCTAGAGGGGGGTGAATAGAGATTTAAAATATTTTGTGCAAAGTAAATATATATATATGTGTATGATCACAGATTAGAGCTTCCCACACACACCAACAAGAATTAAACAAATAAAGAAAGTAAATGCAAGAAAAGAAATCACAGCACAACACAAGAAAATATAGTGGTTCCCCAAACTTTGGGTAGTCCACTCTTCTACCCCCTTGGTAGGAATTCACTATCTTGCACTGAGTCTTTTGATAAGGATACTCTTAGAACCACCCTGAGTCTTTTGATAAGGAGACTCTTAGAACAAACTGAGTCTTTTGACAAGGAGACTCTTAGAACCAGTACAACTGAATTTTTTGAAGAGTGATTCTAAAAACTCTTTTACAATATGTGAGAATGAAAATAAGAAAAAGGAAAAGAAGTATTTAAAACAAGAATGAATCTTCTTCCTAGCAAGAAGATTGGAAGCACAAGAAGTAGTGAATTAAATCTTTCTTCTATAGAGAAGAAGATTTGTAGCTTTTCCCTCTTATGTGAGAGCTATCAGAATTTCCAGCAGAGTGATTTCAGAAGTAGGAGAAGAAGAATGCTTGAATATTGCTGCAAGGCTATTTCTCAATTCTCTCTTCATCACTTGGGAGCTTTTCCTCTTTTTCAAATGTAAAATGGTGAATCACCTAGTCCCCTTTCTCTGCCGACCTTCCTGGTTATTTATAGCTCTGTTCATTAAAATAACACTATAGGAGAGTAATCAATTAGCAGGCAGAGTATTAGAAAGAAAGAGAAATTTACATAACAGTTATATCCATAGAAGGAAAGTATTCAATCTGATTTCAAATAATGTCCATAAAGGATTTAATCAATTTAGCCAAGAATCTAATAGAGGAAAAGAAAGATTCAGAACGGCTATAAGACATAAATTGATTCCATATAAATCAGATCTATAAGATAAGGAAAGAGATCTGGCGATTTTGAATTCTGTCATAAAGATCGACGTGCGTCGATTACTATTCGACGCAAGCGTCGAATACATCCTGTCTGGACGTCGAGAGGAGAATAAGGAAGGTGCGTCGACTAGGGTGCGTCGACTTCTCAAGATACGTCGACTAGAAGTTAGAGCTACGTCGACATAGGATACGTCGACTTCTGCTTGGAGCTACTTCGACTCATTCTGATAGAAACGTCGACTTTATCTCGACGTTGCGTCGAATACTATTCGACGCATATTTACTTAGCCTTATTTTTCATTCTTAGAATTCTTCTTTAACTCATTTCTAGGGGTTAAGAGAAATCATTTCCCCAACACTTATGTCTTCAATGTAGGCGTTACGTACGTGTCACGCCCCTGGGTCACGCCCGTGACCTAGGGCGTGTAACCTTCAATATTGCACGCGGGAAGCCTATGGCGGGAGACTTTCGGCGGGAGGCTGAACACGCTTGTGATTGGGTGTTACGCCCACAGGTCATGCCCATGACCTGGGGCATGTAACTTTAATTGATGTGGCAGGCTGATCTGGATGCTTGTGGCGGGTCGCGGCCGTGACACTGGGTCACGCCCCCTGGTCACGTCCGTGACCTTGGGGTGTGTACTTGGCGAATCTTCACGGAATGGCCCCGGGGAGGCGTAAATAGGTCTGGAAACCATCATGGTCGTCACGCCCCGTAGTCGCGCCCGTGACCTTGGGGCGTGTACTTGACATTTTTGCTCAGATATCCCCAAAAAACCTAAAAAACACAGAATCAGCTTAGGTTAGCCCATAGAAATAAAAATAAGCTCATAAAATGAGAAATTCCACCAAACTTAGATGGATTCATATTAAATATTATTAAAATTACAATAAAAGATGAGTACAAAAAGTACTCATCAAACACCCCCATACTTGAGCTTTTGCTATTCCAGAGCAAAAGAATGAGGAAAGAATTACAAGAAATCGATATTATTTCTAATTAACCAAAATTTCATTAAACCAAGACTAAATTAAAAGCATATTCTAGTAATTTAAGAATTAAGTCAAAAGTTATGGTAGTAATACAAAAAGAGAAGAATGTTTATCTAAGTACTTCTCAAGATAACTATTTAGCAACGAAATTATAGAAATTTTCAAACAAGAATAGATTGAAATTATAGACATTCTAACATAAAAGAAACTTTAAAGGAGAAGACACCTACCAAAATATTGCTCTCTAAATAATTTTATTTAGGTCTAGAATCAATAGAGATGGCTAAGGATTGGTTTTAACGAAATGGAAAAATGAAGAGATACTAAAATAAAGGTGATGAATTTTATCCTCTCACCTTATTTGAATACGAAAATGTATATGTTTAGGAAAATAATGAATTTTATCCTCTTATTTTCCATGCCATATAACCTTTTTTAAAATTTCTCTTCAAACAAAAACCCACAATGTATATGTTTTAGATGTAATGAATTTTATCCTCTTACATCATGACATATAATCTTTAAAATGATTTTGGGTGCATATGTTTAGGAAATAATGAATTTTATCCTCTTATTTCCATGACATATGATCTTTTTTCTACACATTTTTTTTAATTTTGCCAGCAAAGGGTAGGGGAAAAAGAAATATTTCTAGTTAATAAATTAAACTATTTTGAGAGCAATATTTTTAGTGGAATGAAATTTCCTAAGATCTTAATGTTAAAAGAGAATATAATGAAACTCTAGAGATGTTTAGCCAATTTACCACAAAGTGAAGCTATTTAAAATTAAAATGAGAAGTAATGCTAAATAAATTCTCTAATTGAATTAAAAACATAAAATGTTTCTTAAACTAAATTACTTCAAATTTAAGTTTAACAAATTATGATAAAACAAAATATTAGCTAAATTAAAAATGTAAGAATACTTATAATCAACCCTCAAACTAGATTTCTAGAAAGATAAAACACGAGGCTAGGCGTATTTATTATTATTACTATTATATAATAATTTTTTTATTAGTTCTTGGACTTCCCAAGGTCAACCCGGTGAAGGGCTCGCAAGGTACTAGAGGCTGTGATGGGAATTCAAGCCCAAAGAGTCCTTTACAAGAAATAAGATTTTTATTATAAAATATTATATTATATTTTTTAAAGAGGAAAATAATGAATGCTAAGCTACACCCACATACTTAAAATTAAACATTGTCCCCGATGTTTAAAGCTAAGTATGAAGATAAAAACAATAATTACTTTTTTCTTTTTTTTCGAAACACTAAGTTTATTGAAATAAAATACACAAATAGGAGGATCTAAAGAATTGAAGTGATTAAAAGGGTGAAGAGGGCTTCCCTGGTTAGTAGACGGGGTTGCCAGACAAAAACCTGCAAAAATAAATGAAACAGCAAAGAAAACAATAAGGATAACGTTGGGGTGCCTCCCACAAGCGCTTTGTTTACCGTCTCGTAGCTTGACTATGTGGCAATTTTTAATAATTTTGGAAGTTAATGATTTCGATGTTTTCGGACGCTGGGTCGCCAGGGTGGTATAATTTTAAATGCTGCCCGTTGACTTTGAAAGAGCCTTTTTCGGGTGCTCTATTAGCACGGTCCCGTATGGCCAAACTTCTTTTACTTTGAAGGGACCGGACCATCGGGAATTTAATTTGCCCGGAAAAAGCTTATGTTTAGAATTATACAAAATGACTAAATCTCCCGGTGAAAAAGTTTTTGGATTTTTTATTTTTTATCATGATAAAACTTAGTGCGCTCCTTATAAAATTTATTATTTTCATAGGCGTTCACGCGTCATTCGTCTAGTTCATTTATTTGCATTTTTCTATGTTCGGAGGCAAAGTCTAAATCCAGATTAAAAAATTTTAGCGCCCAAAAAGCGCGATGTTCTAATTTTACTGGTAAATGGCAAGCTTTACCATAGACAAACCGGTACAGCGTACATCTGATGGCGGTTTTGTACGCTGTCTGATAGGGCAATAGTGCGTCGTCTAATTTTAGCGACCAATCCTTCCTATTAACAGACACGGTTTTTTCTAATATTCTTTTTAGTTCACGATTCACCACCTCCACTTGGCCATTTGCTTGTGGGTGGTAGGCGGTAGACAACTTTTGTGTAACTCCATACTTTGCTAACATTTTAGCAAGTTTGTTGTTACAGAAATGTGTGCCCCGATCACTAATTAGTGCTCGGGGTGTGCCGAATCGCGTAAATAATTTTTTTAAAAACTTTACGACGACTCTCGCATCGTTGGTGGGAAAAGCTTGTTCTTCTGCCCATCTTGACACGTAATCGACCTCAACAAGGATAAATTTATTATTAAAAGAGGAGGGTAAAGGACCTACGAAATCTATTCCCCATAAATTAAAAATTTCGCATTCTAAAAATATATTTTGGGGCATTTCGTCCCTGTTAGAAATGTTACCTGACCGTTACCACCGATCATAATTACTCACAAAATTGTGAGCATCTTTGAATAAGGTGGGCCAATAGAAGCCTGCCTCTAGCGCCTTTCTTGCAGTCCGGTTTGCTTGGTAGTGTTCGCCGGCTGGTCCTTCGTGGCAGTGCCGCAAAATTTGGATGCCTTCTTACCACTTGGTCCGCGCAGACACGAAATAAAAAAGGGGTCCTCCCAAAAATAATTTTTCAAGTTCGAAAAGAATTTCTTCTTTTGTTGACTTGAAAACTCTTTTGGTAGGACCCGGGCCACTAAATAGTTGGCCAAATCCGCGTACCAAGGGGTGGAAGAAGTCATTACCTTTTCGATGGCGAGGAGGCACTCTTCAGGGATTTTGTCGTCAATTTCGGCCTCCACTAGCGCCCCTGCAGCCGAATTCTCCAACCGTGAGAGGTGGTCAGCGGCAACATTCTCCGCTCCCCTCTTGTCCTGGATCTCCAAATCGAATTCTTATAGTAGGAGGATCCACCTGAGTAGTCGAGGCCTTGCGTCTCCTTTCTGTAGTAAGTACCGGAGAGCGGAGTGATCTGTAAAAACAATAACTTTCGGAAGCGTTAAATAAGATCGAAATTTATCAAGTGCAAAAATTATAGCCAAAAATTCTTTTTCCGTTGTTGTATAATTTGCTTGCGCTGATGTTAGCGTTTTGCTTGCATAATAAATCGGGTGAAAGTATTTGTTCACCCATTGGCCTAAAACTGCACCTACAGCAAAATCGCTCGCATCGCACATAATTTTGAATGAAAGAGACCAATTTGGTGTGATTAAAATAGGAGAATTGATAAGTTCATTTTTAATTTTACTAAATGCTTTTAAACACTCTTCATTAAAATTAAACGCGGATTCTTTTTCTAAAAGTTGCGTTAGCGGTTTTGTAAATTTTGAAAAATCATTTATAAACCGTCTATAGAAACCCGCGTGTCCTAGAAAACTCCTAATGGATTTAATATTGGTAGGAGGGGGAAGTTTTTCTATGACTTCGATCTTGGCCCAATCGACCGCGATCCCCTTGCTTGAGACTTTATGCCCAAGGACTAATCCCTCTCGGACCATAAAGTGGCACTTCTCCCAGTTGAGTGCCAAATTCGTGTCTTCGCAGCGTTGAAGAACACGATCAAGATTATTTAAACAATTTGTAAAAGAATCGTCATAGACAGAAAAATCGTCCATAAAGACTACCATGACGTCTTCTACTAATTCATTAAAAATTGCCAGCATGCATCTTTGAAATATAGTTGGCGCGTTGCAAAGACCAAACGACATTCTTCGATATGCGAAGATGCCGAACGGACAAGCGAAGGTGGTTTTCTCTTGGTCTTCGGGCGCAATTGGGATTTGAAAGTATCCCGAAAGACCATCAAGAAAACAATAGTGTGAGTGACCGGATAGACGTTCTAAGATTTGGCCAATGAAGGGTAAAGGAAAGTGATCCTTATGGGTAACATCATTTAATTTTCTATAATCTATGCATACCCGCCAACCCGTAACAGTACGGGTTGGGATTTACTCATTATTTTCATTGGAAACTACCATTATCCCGCCCTTCTTAGGCACGACTTGCACTGGACTAACCCAAGTGCTATCAGAAATTGGATAAATAATTCTCGCGTCTAATAATTTTATAATTTTGGCCTTAACAACATCCTTCATATTGGGGTTAAGGCGTCGTTGAGGCTGAATAGTGCCGCGAGAATTATTTTCTAAGTTTATTTTATGCGTGCAAAATGAGGCGCTAATCCCCTTGATATCCGAAATTTGCCATGCAATTGCATGGTGGTGATTATTTAAAATTTTATTTAATTTGGAAATTTACGAATCGTTAAGCGCGGAAGATATTATTATGGGCAATTAGGAATCTTTTTCTAAAAATATATAATTTAAATGTTCCGGTAATTGTTTTAATTCTAAACTCGGTGGCTGTTTTTATTCTAGAGTTATTCAATTTTACTTCTTCGAATTTGAGCAGCCAAGTTATTTCTTATAGACAAAATAAATTTACAATTTTCGGATTTTCAAATAAAGGAGAAATTATTTCAGAAAACGACGTTTTTTCCTCTTCAAAATTTGTTTCTAAGGTAAAAGCAAGAGTCGTCGTTTGGAAATGCATTTCTTATAGACTGATTTATATTAAAAGTAACTTCTTCTTCCCCAACTTGTAGGAGAATATTTCCGTTACTTACGTCAATTATAGCCCGAGCGGTGGCTAGGAAGGGCCGGCCGAGTATGAGGGGTACTTCGGCGTCCTCTTCAATATCGAGAATGACAAATTCTACCAGAAAGATAAACTGGTCAACCTTTACTAGCACATCTTCTATTACTCCGATCGGGTACTTAACGGGCCGATGTACTAGTTGAATGCTAATATTGGTTAGACTTGGGGTGCCCAAACCAAGCTTCTTAAATAAGGAGAATGACATAAGATTTATGCTAGCTCTTAAATCGGCCAAGGCGTGTTTAATTAATAAATTACCGAACAAACACGAAATGGAAAACCATCCCGGATCATTTAATTTTTTTGGCAATTTATTTAAAACAATCGTCGAACATTCTGCGTTGAGAGAAACGCGCGAAATATCTTCAAGTTTCTTTTTATTTGACAATAAATCCTTGAGATATTTTGCGTATTTAGGCATTTGAGAGAGTGCCTCGCAGAATGGTACGTTGATTTGAATTCATTTTAAAATATTTATGAATTTTTTGTACTGCTCATCGTTGCCCTCATTATGTAATTTAGAAGGATACGGAATAGAAGGTGTTTGAATAATGTGCGGAGCTAAATCAGAAGAATTAAAATGTGGAGGCGGAGTTGGAACGTTTACCTCAGGCTCAGCCAATTTTGAAGTTTTTACCTCCTTTCCGCTGCGGAGGATTATTGTGTTGGCGCTCTCCCGTGGATTGGGCTCAGTATTGCCCGGTAGAGCTCCTTGCTGGCGTTCGGAGAACATCTTGGCGAGTTGTCCAATCTGATTTTCTAAACTTTTAATAGATCCGGATAGATTCTGGATGTTGGACTCATTGGAGGCAACATATTTGGTGAAGGCTTCTTCAAATGAAGATGACTTGTGTGGTGGTGGTGGAGCGAATCCGGGAGGATTCACTTGTGGTGGGCGCTGAGCATTATTGGGGTTGCTCCATGAAAAATTAGGGTGGTTCCTTAAACCCGGATTATAAGAATTATTAAATGGAATGTTATTATTTGGGTTATAAGGAGGACGATAAGAGTTCCCCATATAATCTACTTGCTCTTGAATGAAATTATTATAATTTTCGTTATTATTATTAGCCCAATTAGTGGCGGAGGAAGCAGACATATACGCCACTTGCTTAGTTAATCTCTCTACTTGTAACGCTAAATTAGTGGCTGCCTCGACTTCATAGAGTCCGGTCGGCTTGTTAGGGCGCGTCTGTGGTGCATTCCACTGATATGCGTTCATGGCCATCTCTTAAAAAAACTCTTGAGCGGCCTCGGGGGTTTTGTTATTGAGGGTCCCCCCCCCCCCCCCCCCCCCGCGGCCGCATCAATCATCTGCCTTGTTTGGAGATTCAAACCATTGTAGAAAGTTTGAACTTGTTGCCATAAAGGAAGGGCATGGTGAGGACATCTCCGCAATAATTCCTTGAAGCGCTCCCATGTGTCATAGAGAGACTTCAAGTCTATTTGCGTAAATGAGAGATAGTCCATACGTAATTTAGCGGACTTTGCTTGAGCAAAATATTTCGTTAAGAATTTCTCCGTCATTTCGGCCCATGTAGTGATGGAACCTCTAGGAAGAGATCCCAACCACTGCTTAGCCTTAGTCCACAAAGAGAAAGGAAATAAACGCAAACAAATGGCGTCATCGGTGACACCATTTATTTTGAACGTATCGCAAATTTCCAAAAAATTTAATAAATGTAAATTAGGATTTTCATCTGTTAAGCCGTCGAAAACGACGGTTTGATGTACCATCTGAATGATACTCATTTTAATTTCAAAATTATTATTCGCCACCGTCGGGCGAATAATGCTAGATTGTGTTCCCTCCCAATTCGGCCTCGCATAATAGGACATAGTCCGTAGCAGAGCCTCATTATGGTCGGGGTTGCCCATTATATCTTCGTTAGTCTCTCTGATTGACGCTTCACAAATTATTGGTAGATCACTAAATAAGAGACGTCGCCACAAGGTGTGCTCGATTTCCGGATCAAAACAAAATTCAAGATTAATTGAAGAGTTTCCTCGGGTCATAAACCAAAAGAAAAGAGGAAAAGATGTGGAAAAAGAAAAGAAAAATAAAAGGTAAAATAAATTTTAGATAAATATATTTATTATATTTTATTATATTTTTATATTTTTTTATTTTATGTAGTTTTTTTAATTAGGTGATTTAATATTAGTCCTGGACTTCCCAAGGTCAACCCGGTGAAGGGCTCTCAAGGTACTAGAGGTTGTGATGGGAATTCAAGCCCAAAGAGTCCTTTCCAGGAATTTAGTTACACCTCAATAAGAAAATAAGAAAAGAAAAGATAAAATTAATAGATATTTCTTTTTTCGAAATATCAACCGAAGTCCCCGGCAACGGCACCAAAAACATGATGCACAAAACTATGCCTGTAAATTATAACGACAAGTGTGTTGGTTATGGAACGTTCACCTACAGGGGGGGGGGGGGGGGGGTTAGGTGATCTTGATGCTTTTTGAATTACGAGCGTGAGTTATCAGAAACTAAGTAAAGAACAAAAGAAAACACGCAAACAAATATCACCAGACGACACAAGATCTATAGAGGTTCCTCAAGACCGGGTGTCTTGAGTAGTCCTCTGTCCCTCTGCGCCTACCCAGCGATCCACTAGGCTCAGCAAACTCTGCCAAAAGGTTCAGGCCCTCAAGCCTTAAAACACGGACCCGCAAGTCCCAACAGCCTAGGCCCTCAAGCCCCTACTGCCCCCGAGCCCGCAAGCTCGACACTCAGGCCCTCAAGCCCTACACCACACAAACCCGCAAGTCCTGTGCCCACAGCCTAAGCCCGCAAGCCCCTACTGCGCCCGAGCTCTCAAGCTCGACAAGTCGCACCCGCGAGTGCACTGCCCTGGCCCTCAAGCCTCACAGCTCTCCAGCCCTCAAGGTAGACAATATGGCCCGCAAGCCTTACAAGAGATTACAGATATAACCTATTTCTTTTGCCTGATGTTGATTGGCAACCTTAGCCTGATGATGATCGGCTTCTTGAGAATGAAGAGAATGCTTCTGAATCAGATCTTGAATGCACGGTTCTTCTTCAATTCTTTCTTAGCCGGATGTGGATTGGCTTCTTAGCAGACGGTGAGGATGACTGCTTCTTGAGAACTTCTTCTTCTTCTCCGCAAGAATGTACTGTTCTATTGAATGGCGGGATACTTTTGCTGGTTCTTTCTTGCACGCCAAGTTCTTTCTTGAATGATTGATGTTTTAAGGCAACCTCATATGTCCTTTTATAAAACTGAGAGGGGTCACCCAACGATCTTCTGAAAAGTTCCTTTATGTGTCAGATCTCCAAATCTTTTTAGCACGCGCAAATACCTCAAAAATTAAAGTGCACGCGCTGATTGAACAATTAGGCGGCGGCATTAATTGCTGACAGCACGCGTCCGCGAGATTTGAATTTGTCTCGACGATATATTCCATCGTTACGACGACATGGAATGTATCTCAACGACATGTCTTTGTCGGCCCCTTGTGCTTTGGTAATTCTTCAGGTCTCCTTGCTTCTGCTTCTGATGCTTGCAGTCCAATGATACGAGACATACTAGCGTTCCTGTATATACGACGATATGCTGACTTTGACTGTGTCGTTGGAACCTTCTTTGTTCATTCTGTCGTTGTAATTGTAGTATTTTCTTGTCGACATGGCCGCTATTTTGATGTCGACGATACTCAATTCTTCTCGACGACATGTCTTTCTTTGACAGTTTCTCTGCGTCTGCTTTGCTTGTCATTACAGCGACAAGCATACTTTGTCGGCCATCCCTTATGTCCTTCTCGACGATATATACGTGTATACTTGTATTCTCCTGAGATTATGAACTAGATGTGTGATCAAATACAAAGTGAAGTATTCTTGACATGATGACTTCTTCAAATCAGGAATCATGTTGGCACGATTCCCAACAATCTCCCCCTATTTAAAGAAGTCAGAATCTCATTTCAAGACTACTTCACATGACAATAAATATCATAATCTTAACAGAGGGTGTGTCAAGATATAACTTATCTTTGAGCTAGCTCCCCCTTGATTTGCTCCCCCTGTCTTTAGGGTGTCTTTGAGTACAACATTTTTGTAGCTCCCCCTTGATTTGATGTCTCTTCTTTGAGCACTCTTTCTCCCCCTTTCCGACTTCTTGCCTTCTGCTTCTCTAAGTAGGGAATGGCTCCCCCTTGCTTAGTCGTGATTTATTGAAGTTCTGTGAGAATCTCTAACAACTCATCTAGAAAGGCATTAGTAAATAATAGAGTTGAGTTTCACTCTAAGTTTAACATCCCCAATTGGAATTTGAAGAAGTTAAACTTAGCTTCATCTAGGGGCATGGTAAATATATCAGCCACTTGTTTGTCTGTTGGGACAAATTCAAGTGTGATATCTTCATTCTCCACATGCTCACTGATGAAGTGATACCTGATCTCAATATGTTTAGTCCTGCTGTGAGATACAGGGTTCTTAGCAATTGAGATAGCACTTGAAGAGTCACAAAACAGGGGTGTTTTGGTCATCTTTAGGTTGTTGTCTTCAAGTTGATGTTGAATCCATAACAGTTGGGCACAGCAGCTGCCAGCAGAGATGTACTCTGATTCTACGGTTGAGATTGCCACACTCATCTACTTCTTACTGCTCCAGGAAATCAGTCTTCCTCCAAGGAATTGACATGTTCCGGAGGTGCACTTTCTATCTTCCTTGCATCCTGCATAATCTGCATCTGAATAACCCGTCAGTTCACATTCATTGTTCCTAGGGTACCATAGGCCAAGATTAGATGTACCCTTTAGGTATCTTAGAATTCTCTTCACAGAGACATAGTGAGATGCCTTGGGATTCACCTGATATCGAGCACAGACACACGTTGCAAACATTATGTCAGGCCTACTGGCAGTGAGATAAAGCAAGGATCCAATCATACATCTGTACTTGGTTTCATCAAAGGGTATGCCCTTTTCATCCTTGTCCAGAGACACATTGGTTCCCATTGGAGTTTTCATGGAAGAAGCACTCTCCAAACCAAATTTCTTGACTAGCTCCCTAGTGAATTTGGTCTGAGAGATGAAAATGCCATCTTCAGATTGTTTCACATGGAGACCTAGGAAGTATTTGAGCTCACCCATACTGCTCATTTCAAACTTTCCCTGCATCAAGTTGGCAAACTTTTTGCAGAGATTGTTGTCTGTAGAGCCAAAGATAATGTCGTCAACATAGATCTGCACTAGCAAGATCTTTCCCTTTACTTCCCTTAGGAACAATGTCTTATCAATCTTTCCCCTTGAGAACTTGTTCTCAATTAGAAAGCTTGACAGAGTCTCATACTAGGCCCTAGGTGCCTGCTTTAAGCCATAAAGGGCTTTTCTAAGAAAGTAAACATAGTCAGGATGAGTAGAGTCGACAAAACCTGAAGGCTGCTCTACATATACTTCCCTTTAAGGTCACCATTTAGGAAGGCTGACTTCACATCCATTTGGTAGACCTTGAAGCATTTGAATGCTGCATAGGCTAGGAACAATCTGATTGCTTCCAGTCTATCTACTGGAGCAAATGTCTGATCAAAATTGATTCCCTCCTCTTGTCTGTAGCCTTTTGCTACTAATCTTGCTTTATTCTTGGTGATTACTCCATTTTCCTCCATTTTGTTCCTATAGACCCATTTGGTTCCTATGATGTTGTCCTTGGGGTCTTGGAACCAATTTCCACACCTTACATCTTTTAAATTGATTCAGTTCCTCCTGCATTGCAGTAATCCAGAATGGATCCTGATTTGCTTCCTCAAATTTCTTGGGTTCAATTTGAGAAAGAAAACTCAGGTACAATGCTTGATTTGCAGCTCTACTTCTTGTCAGCACACCTTGGTTGACATTTCCTATTATCTACTCTTGAGGATGATCTCTTACTTGTCTCAGTGCAGTTGGTAATATTCTGGGTATATCAGTGTGAGCTACTTCTTCATCCTGCAATTCTTCAGCTATTTTTGTATCTTCTGCAGGTTCCACTTCTATTTCCACCATTACTGACTGATTCTTATAGTTGAGTGGGGTGTCAGCATTGTCTGCAATGGAAAGCTTCTCCAATCTTTCCCTTGTACCTGCATTCACTAAAGAATAGACCATCCCTTATGTATAAGGCTAGTCTCATCAAATACAATATGAACAGATTCTTCCACTGTTTGGGTATTGAGGTTGTATACTCTGTATTCCCTGCTATAGGAGCTGTATCCAATGAAAATAACCTCACTACTTTTCTCAGCAAACTTAGTAATTTTGGATTTCCCATTATTAAGGACATAGCATTTGCTACCAAAGATCCTAAAGTAGGATAGAGTTGGTTTTCTTCCCTTCATTAGCTCATAGGGAGTTTTCTTATGGTCTTTGATGATTGAGGCCATGTTTATCACATGACAAGCAGTGTTGACAACCTCGGCCCAGAAGTACTCTGGTAATGAGGAGTCACTCAGCATTGTCCTGCTGGCCTCTATCAAGGTTCTATTCTTCCTTTCAGCAACTCCATTCTGTTGAGGAGTTCTGGGGGAGGAGAATTCCTGGGAGATGCCTAGGTCTTGGTAGAATTCTGTCCTGGCCCCTGACTGAAATTCTATCCCATGGTCACTTCTGAATTTGACCACCGAGCAGTTCATCTCATTCTGGATTTGCCTGACAAAATTCTTCAAGATGTCTAGTGTATATGATTTCTTTTTGAGGAAGAAGACCCAAGTGAACCTTGAGTAGTCATCAACAACTACAAGGGTGTATGCCTTCCCTCCTAAGCTATGAACTGACATGGGACCAAATAGATCCATGTGCAATAAACATAAGCACCTTGACGACTCTTTGTTAGAAATGCTTTTGAAGCTAGTCCTAGTCTGCTTTCCAAGTTGGCAGGCTTGACAAGGACCATCTTTGATGCACTTAATATCAGGTCCATCTCTGACTAAGTTTAGCGAGAAAAGCTTGCCTATTGTCTTGTAGTTGTCACAACCCGCATTTTCTCCGAATTTAAGAATATCAGAGTAAGAGAAAATACACGTCATGATGCCACGTCATATAGGAGACAACCGTAGACGCTCAGGCGGGAACCTATTACTTAACTAAACAAACATGATTATATGATAAGTCATCATTTGAAATCATTTATTAGGGGTTTTGAGATAAGAACTGTGTCTCTCAGTTCGTGGATCAACTAGTCCACCGAGAAAGTATATATAATTGCAGCGGAAAATACTTGATTTGGTTTACTTAAAGTCCTACATGTATGCAAACGACGGAGCATGACGTAAGTGATATGCACATAACTAGGCGTACTGTAAGAGTAGAAAATACCTTTAGGCGACTTTAAAGTTAAGGGTTTTAGTTAGAAAGAATGCAATGAGAATGAAGAAAAACCATTTTATAACTATAGTGCACCTAACATAAATCATTCCCAGAGGGTAAGGTACACAAGATCTAAAAATAGTGGCATAATCTGGCAAATAAACTATAAAGTATAAAAAGGGGCATAATGGGCGTCAACAACATGACACTAACCCATGGGCACCAACTAGTATGTCTGAGCACAAGAAGTAACTAAAAACAACTACCTCGCAGCAGCGGGGTGAACAGCTACTACAACTCTGAACTTCAGGCTACACCACTAGCCGTTACGGCTCTGAACCTGAGGCATTCAATAAAACAAAGAACGCCTCAGCAAGGAATTACAAGCGGCAGAAAACTAACAGAAAAACAAGCAAGGCATAAGGGGTACCAACCCAAGCCAAATTTACCGGAAGAGAGCTCTGAACAAAGAACCAACAAGCACCAAGTGCACTAAATATCAAAAGAGGAACAACACGTTCATTTATTTAGTTTCATCAATTAAAGAGACTGATCAGCTCAAATTATACGGGAGCGGTTAACTACCTCCGCTACCCACATCCCAATACCAGGTGGGGGTACCACTAGACCCAACCACCCAAACACGACTACCATGCAAGGCTATAACATTTTCCCCCACTGTCCCCCAAACACAACTACTGTGTAAGGCTAAAGACAGTAGTTCTTATTACTTAAATTTTAATTAAACACGGGACGCTGCCCGGAAGGATAATCACTGGAAGGCCCTAAGAAATAGGGTCAAGACGAAGTACACATCGATCAATATGAATCATAAGAGTGACTCAAATGTTAACAGACCACAACGAGTAAAAAGAGGTTCAAACGAGAGGGATTCGAGATCAGAAGAACTGAAGGGTCACTGGCAATCATCCAAGTACACCCGAGGGGACACGAGATTCAAACACGAGAACTCAACGAAATCACATGCGTTCCGGGCGGGGTTCCAAGGGGCCGCGCCCCTGGCGGGGTCTTAGGGGCAGAGCCCCTAACGGGGTCCAAGGGGCAGCGCCCCTGGCGGTGGTCGGGGCAAAGCCCCGTCCAAAATTTTGAAAACCCACCACCAGAAACCACACAAAATCCCATCAAATTTTAGGACTTCTCGAAAACTACAAGGGACTTCTCGAGAGATAAAAGGATTTCTCGAGAGATGGAATTTGATTTCTCGAGAGAAAGGCAGGGATTTCTCGAGAGATGAGTAGGATTTCTCGAGTGATGAAAATTGATTTCTCGAGAGGAAGGCAAATTTCTCGAGAGAAGAGAATGATTTCTCGAGAGGAAGGCAATTTCTCGAGAGAAGAGAACGATTTCTCGAGAGGTCAAGGGGTCTTCTCGAAAACTTGGCTAAAACAGCTTCTCGAAAACGATGAAGACTTCTCGAGAAGGACCAGGGATCTCTCAAAAACTTGGTTACACAACTTCTCGAGACTCTCAAAGACTTCTCGAGAAGGACCAATCGGCGGCTAAAATTCAGGGAACGACGGTGTCTTCCGGGAGAAATGCCCTGACACTACGCGGGGAAGAAAATTTAGGGTTTCTAACTATCACACAAGATGCTCGAAACACGAGCCCACAGTTCATCAAGCATCTATCGGGAGAAAGACAAACCACGACTTAACCAAACAAAGAGGAGGAGGAAGCCACTTGCCTTAAACCTTGCAAACTCGAAGATCTCCGCTCCGAAAGCTATGGATCGGCTAGGGAAACACACGAGCATAGATTCCTGAAACTTTTCGGGTCGAAAGAAGGGGTTAGGTCACTATCCTAATCCAAAAATTCCATAAAACGGGAAAAGCTTACCGCTAGAACGAAGATCTCGCCGAGAGCTTTCCAAATCTTCTCTCCAAACGCGATTCCGACTACTACAGCCCTAGAAATCGCCGATCGAACGCTCCTCGAAGCTCCGCACTCGCCCTTTCGCTCGGCGGCTGATTTGATCGAGGGAGGAAGAAGATGAATAGGGGAAAGGGATTTTAGGCTTTATATAAGACCTGATTTAATTATTTAATTAATTAATTAATTCCCCAATTTACTTAAACTGCGAGGGCGACCAGATTACCTCGGATTTCTACGAAATTCGCACCTTAACTAAAACACGGCACTGCGAATCCAACGGCGAAGTCAGAATTCAATTCCAACGGGCCAAACTCAGGCTAAGGCCTCCCGAAGCTAAAATCTTGAAATCCACCCAAAATCTTTACTTTAACTCGAAACGACGCGAAATCTCGCACGCTCGATCTACAAGACATACTTTAACTAAGCTAAGGCTCAACACACTACTAGACGAGCTCACGTAACGCCCTTAAGCCAAAATTACGTCACAGCGGGCGCGTAAAAAAATTAACGAAACTCAGGGGCATTACAGTAGTTGATGTGTGCAAGTATCTTGTGCCATTGTACACATAGAGCCTCTTTACCATCGGCTACTAGACATATGGGCATGGAAGAATTTGTATTCAGGAAATTTAAGCAATAAATATTCCCACTCCGAGTGCCAGTTAAGACAGTCTCGGAATCTGAGGACTTCTTAATCAGACACTTATCCTTGTGGAAGGTAATGACAAAACCTAGATCACAAAGCCGACTTATGCATATGAGGTTGTGTCTTAACCCCTCCACATAGGCTACCTTTGTGATGGTGACTAACCCATCAGAGATATTTCCGTAGCCCCTGGTAACTCCCTTTTCTGAACCTCCAAAGATGACGGTCGGTCCATTCTCCACAAAGATGAATTCTTTTAAATACTTTCTGACTCCAGTCATGTGCCTGGAGCAGCCACTGTCCAAATACCAAATTGGAGATTGGTTTGTGTTTGGACTTACCTGCAAAATAAATTACTTCCCCTTAGGTACCCAATAAGGATTGGGTCCTTGGTTCCTGTTAGGATGATAGAACGGAATCGCAAACTCATGAGGACTCTACACTTTCCTCTCATTGAGCCCTGTTGGGTTGAACCAACAGTCCAGTGCAAAGTGGCCTACTTTCCCACAGCACCAGCACTCATATCTGTTGTATCTTCTCTTCTACCTCATAATCTGTGTAGTGTGGCAGTGCTGATGAGCAGAAGAGAATGTTTCTTGCCTTACAGATCTAGGGTGAACCTCATGTGTGTGAGCCGGGGGAGGAATTGGCTTCACAACCCTTTGGTTCACCTTCTTAGGAGCAGGCTTTGTGATAACAGCCTCTCCCATACTTTTAGCTGCTGTTGTTGAAGGTCTGTGGGCTGAAGAACTTGCTCTCAGCACCTTCTTGGTAGAAGGTCTGGCTTCAGGATCTTTGCCCATGATTGGCTCCTGATGAGAACCGATACCAGCTCTGAACTGTCCAGAGAAGGTGTCAATAATCGGCAGGATAGTTTTGGGCATTGAGAAGCTGGAAGCAAGCTTCTTCTCAGCCAGCAACAATTTTTCAAGGTCCCTAATGACCTTGTTCTTCTGCCCTAATTCAGCATTCTTAAGCCGTATGGTTTCCTTAAGTTTGTCCACTTCTTTGCTCATGGAAGTTAGCCTCTCGGCTGTCTCCTGGAGCTTGGATTGGACAAGTTTTAAGGAATCTAACTCCTTGGTTTGCACCTTGAGGAGTTTCTTACTGCCTTTGAAAGCTTTCCATAAGGCTTTATATTGCCTTATCAGTTCAGATTCAACTTCATATTGGCATCTTGAGGCAGTGTTGTTGGCAGCAGACACCTCCTCATCATCATGCAAGGAATCTGCTACTGATTCAGAATCAGAGGCAGATAGAGAAGTTCTGTGTTTTACCTTTCCAAGAGAGTTGTCATCCTGGTTACCTTCATTAATAGACATCAGTCCAATGAGTGCCTCATCCTCAGTCCCGGAGGAACTTGAGTCAGAATCACTCAATGTTTTGATCTTTTTTTGCCACAAACCACTTTTCAGAGGTTCTCTTGCTCCTGGAGCTTCTTCTCTCTTCATGATTCCTTGATTCCTTTTTCTTCGAGGGGCAGTCAGCAACCATGTGTCCTGTTTTGCTGCAAGAATAACAAACAATATTATGTAAATCATGTCTACTGGAGTTAGACCTATACCTGTCCTCCCTGGGAGCCCTCGATCTGTCCCAATGGTCAGATCTTCTAGAGCTTGAGGAGGAGTTTCTGCTGTTATCTCTCCTTCTTCTATGTATCAGCTTTCTGAATTGCTTTGAGAGGAGGGCCACCTCTCTATCAGTGTCATCAGATTCAAAGGAGCTGGCTCCTGATTCCTCACTGCTCTCAGATCTATTCTGAGAAGCAGCGATCTTCCCCCGGGATCTTCTGGAGCTCTCAGCCTTTAGAGCCACCGATCTTTCTCTTGAGCTCGCCTTTGAGCTTTCTTCTTCTTCAGCCTTCCTTGTGTTGAGTTGAAGTTCATGGGACAGCAGTTTCCCATAGAGATTCTTGGGCTCAATGATGCCCAGCTGACCCATCTCTCGGATGGCGCATATCTTGATATCCCATTCCTTTGTGAGGGATCTGAGAAACTTGTCATTTAAGTCAGAGTTCGTGAACTCCCTATCATAGTTTCTCAGGCCATTCACTATCTTGAAAAATCTCTCATAGCAGCTGGAGATTGTTTCACTTTTGCCCTGTTTGAAGGCTTCATACTCCTGGTTGAGGAGGGATTTTCTGTCATCCCTTACCTCATCGGTACCCTCCATATATAAGATCAAGGAGTCCCACATCTCCTTGGCCGTTCTGCAGTGGATTAGATTTTGGAGGGTGGAGTCATCTATGGCACTGACAATAACGTTTTGTGCCCTTTTGTTCAGACCTGCCAAGACCAGCTCATCCTTGTTCATGTCTTCATACTTCTTTATTACCTGCCTGGTTGGGTCAATAGTGGAGGTACTAGTAGGGACGAAGGGGCCCTGCTTGATCGTCAGGTAGATTCTTGGGTCAGCTACTTCCATAAAGAGCCTGACCCTTTCCTTCCAGATGGGAAAGTTCTCCTTCGTGCAAATAGGAAGCTTCATAGCTCTCATTTCACGATTCTGATCTCCACCGGCCATGGTGAGACGTTCCGGATCTAGATCGGACTGTTAGGTCTCCTTTTGATCAACCTAACTTTGATACCACTTGTTGGTTATGGAACGTTCACCTATAGGGGGGGGGGGTTTAGGTGATCTTGATGCTTTTTGAATTACGAGCGTGAGTTATCAGAAACTAAGTAATGCACAAAAGAAAACACGCAAACAAATTTCACCAGACGACACAAGATCTATAGAGGTTCCTCAAGACCGGGTGTCTTGAGTAGTCCTCTGTCCCTCTGCGCCTACCCAGCGATCCACTAGGCTCGGCAAACTCTGCCAAAAGGTTCAGGCCCTCAAGCCTTACAACACGGACCCGCAAGTCCCAACAGCCTAGGCCCTCAAGCCCCTACTGCCCCCGAGCCCGCAAGCTCGACACTCAGGCCCTCAAGCCCTACACCACACAGACCCGCAAGTCCTGTGCCCACAGCCTAAGCCCGCAAGCCACTACTGTGCCCGAGCCCTCAAGCTCGACAAGTCGCACCCGCGAGTGCACTGCCCTGGCACTCAAGCCTCACAGCTCTCCAGCCCTCAATATAGACAATATGGCCCGCAAGCCTTACAAGAGATTACAGATATAACCTGTTTCTTCTGCCTAATGTTGATTGGAAACCTTAGCCTGATGATGATCGGCTTCTTGAGAATGAAGAGAATGCTTCTGAATCAGATCTTGAATGCACGGTTCTTCTTCAATTCTTTCTTAGCCGGATGTGGATTGGCTTCTTAGCAGTCGGTGAGGATGACTGCTTCTTGAGAACTTCTTCTTCTTCTCCGCAAGAATGTACTGTTCTATTGAACGGCGAGACACTTTTGCTGGTTCTTTCTTGCACGCCAAGTTCTTTCTTGAATGATCGATGTTTTAGGGCAACCTCATATGTCCTTTTATAAGACTGAGAGGGGTCACCCAACGGTCTTCTGAAAAGTTCCTTTATGTGTCAGATCTCCAAATCTTTTTAGCACGCGCAAATACCTCGAAAATTTAAGTGCACGCGCTGATTGAACAATCAGGCGGCGGCATTAATTGCTGACAGCACGCGTCCGCGAGATTTGAATTTGTCTCGACGATATATTCCATCGTTACGACGTCATGGAATGTATCTCAACGACATGTCTTTGTCGGCCACTTGTGCTTTGGTAATTCTTCAGGTCTCCTTGCTTCTGCTTCTGATGCTTGCATTCCAACGATACGAGACATACTGGCATTCCTGTATATATGATGATATGCTGACTTTGACTGTGACGTTGGAACCTTCTTTGTTCATTCTGTCGTTGTAATTGTAGTATTGTCTTGTCGACATGGCCTCTATTTTGATGTCGACGATACTCCATTCTTCTCGACGACATGTCTTTCTTTGACAGTTTCTCTGCGTCTGCTTTGCTTGTCATTACAGCGACAAGCATACTTTGTCGGCCATCCCTTCTATCCTTCTCGACGATATATACTTGTATACTTGTATTCTCCTGAGATTATGAACTAGATGTGTGATCAAATACAAAGTGAAGTATTCTTGACATGATGACTTCTTCAAATCAGGAATCATGTGGGCACAATTCCCAACAAAGTGTACCGTATCGAATGTAGTATAGGTTATATAAACCAAGGTCGTATTAGACTCGGGGCGGTTGGGTACTCTTACTTTGGGAAATCTCTATTATCTTATCAAATAAAACTTGGGGTTGGTTGTCGCAAGAAAAAGAGATAACTTATTTTAAAGCTATGAGTTAAAAAACTAGTACTCAACCTTGAATCACCTCAGAAAATAAATATGGGAAATAAAACTTCTAATTCTCTTAAAGAAATTACTTAACTGTGGATGTTCCCGAATTATATATGAATCTCTCTCGAGAATACGATCAATTGAGTTTAGGTTGATCAATCAAACTTTCGCTCTAGAATCAAAATCCTAAAACTTCCTTTATCGTAGTGAACCCCTCTATTGGATTTGAATCCAATCCGGGAGAATTATGTCATCCTCTCTCGAGGAGTGCATTTAACTCTCTTTATCCTTAAAATGATCGATTCGAATTCAAAACCTCTCGGTTATTAGACTACGAAAACAAGAATGAGAATTATATATCGAAAATATAATCTCAATCCAATAAAGTTCAAGGATAAATCCAAAGCATTCTAAGGAAGAAAAAGAGAAGCTAAAGATTAAATCATAAATTATATTTTCCTTGGATCATCTCGGCCGAGTACTAATAGAAATTTAGCTACTCATAGAGATGGAGGAATTAACGAAAATAAAGAGGTGCGTGATTAAAAAAAGAGTAGAATAAGAGAAAAAGAACTATTTTATTGAATTGCAAAAGAAGTTACAACTAAGGAATTGAAAGTTACAAGCTTGAAATGAAAGTACAAGTTAAGAAGAAAGAGGAGTACAAGAGCTGGAGAATAAGAAAACAGTGCAAAAACTAAAGCTGGAACTCCAAAAATTCATCCTTGGTCATCTGGAGAAGCACCCTTTTTATAGCTGAAAATTTGTCTTACATGCCCTTGGTCACGCCCGTGACCAAGGGGCGTGTAAGGGGCGTGATCGATGTTGTGCAGAATAGGCGCCTTCTAGCTTCAATGCAGGCGTTACATACATGTCTCGCCCCTGGGTCACGCCCGTGACCTAGGGCGTGTAACCTTCAATATTGCACGTGGGAAGCCTATGGCGGGAGACTATCGGCGGGAGGCTGAACACGCTCGTGATTGGGTGTCACGCCCCCAGGTCATGCCCGTGACCTGGGGCATGTAACTTTAATTGACGTGGCAGGTGATCTGGATGCTTGTGGCGGGTCGCGGCCGTGACCCTGGGTCACGCCCCCTGGTCATGCCCCCTGGTCACGCCCATGACCTTGTGGCGTGTACTTGGCGAATCTTCACTGAATGGCCCAGGGGAGGCGGAAATAGGTCTGGAAACCATCATGGTCATCACGCCCCCTAGTCCCACCCATGACCTTGGGGCGTGTACTTGTCATTTTTGCTCAGATATCCCCAGAAAACCTAAAAACACAGAATCAGCTTAAGTTATCCCATAGAAATAAAAATAAGCTCATAAAATGAGAAATTTCACCAAACTCATATGGATTCATATTAAAATATTATTAAAATTACAATAAAATATGAGTACAAAAAGTACTCATCAATATCGACGCATGCGTCGACTTAATAGCCGCTGATCAAATTCATGGTCGCATTGATTATAAATCGACACAACATCGATATCACTGCGTCAACTCTTTAAGATATTTCCGCATTAATTTGTTAAGGAGAACAGCCGAGCATTCCGCGTTAAGGGAAACACGCAAAACATCTTCGAGTCGCTTTTTACTAGAAAGCAACTCTTTAAGATATTTCGCGCATTTCAGCATTTGGGAGAGTGCCTCGCAGAAGGGAACGTTTATGTGGATTTGTTTTAAAAGTTTTAGGAATTTTTTATATTGCTCGTTCTTTCGCTCGTTGTTTATTTTCGAGGGATAAGGAAGAGACGGGATAAAAATGTTCGGCACAGTCGGAGTACTCGATGGATTATCTAACGAAGAAGAGGGTGTAGGGGTCGGTGTCGAAATAGGTACATTAGGCTCAACCCATTTTGGGGAGGTTACCTCCATGCCACAACGAAGATTTATGGCATTGGCAGTTTCATGGGGGTTCGGCTCCGTGTTCCCTGGTAGAGCTCCATATGGACACTGGGAGACCATCTGTGCAAGCTGTCCAACCTAATTTTCCAAGTTTTTGTTCGATCCGGTAATATTCTGGATATTTGACTCGGTGGACGCGACGTTTTAGCAAAAATGTCTTCGAGCGGAGAAGGTTTTTGAGGAGGAGGCTGGAATCCGTGCGGAAATCCTTACGGATTCGTAATTGGGGGCCTATGAGCTTTGTTGGGATTGCTCCAGGAGAAGTTTAGGGTGGTTCCTCCAACCCAGAATGTAATTATTACTATACAGATTATTATTAGGGTTGAAGGAGAGACGAACGGGGTTGCTTAAGTAATCTACAATTTCTTCGACAAAAATATTATTATTATTTAGGGCCCAAGTGGGAGTGGAGGAGGAAGCAGTCATCTCTGCCACTTGATTACTAAACCTTTCGACTTGAGAGGCTAAGTGAGAAGTGGAATCCACTTCATATATCCCAGTTGGTTTATTAGGGCGCGATCTAGGCGCATTCCATTGATAGGCATTCATGGCCATTTCCTCAAACAGAGCTTGAGCGGCCTCCGGGGTTTTGTTGTTTAACGTTCCCCCGGCGGCTGCATCGATCATCTGTCGCGTTGAGAAATTTAAACTATTATAGAATGTCTGGACCTGTAGCCAGGACGACAGCGCATGATGAGGACACCTACGCAAGAACTCTATAAAATGCTCCCAAGTCTCGTAGACTCAGAATCCAATTAAAAAAAGAGGCGATATATGTGCGTAACTTCGCGGTTTTAGACAGGGGAAAATATTTTGTTAGAAATTTCTCCTTCAATTGGGCCCACGTGGTTATGGATCCTCTGGGGAGAGAACTTAACCACGCTTTGGCCTTTGTTTGCAGCGAAAATGGAAATAAGCATAGACAAATATCGTCATCAGTAACGCCATTAATCTTGAAAGTATCGCAAATTTCCAAAAAACTTAGAAAGATGTAAATTTGGATCCTCATCCGGCAAACTGTCAAATTGGACTGACTGTTGTACCATTTGAATGATGCTAGATTTTATTTCGAAATTATTATTAGCCACTGTTGGGCGTGTAATACTCGATCCGATATCCTCCAAATTCATCATGGCATAATATGCCATGGTCCTTGGTGGGGCCGCATCTGGAATTGGATCGTTCATAGCTTCAGTGTAAGTATCTCCGATAGACTCTTCAGGAAACTTGAGTAAGTTTTAATCGCGAAATCTGAGGCGCTCACGAAGGGTGCGCTCGATTTCAGGGTCAAAAGGAATATTCGAGTCGTCCGAGGAGTTTCCTCCGGTCATATACTAATAATAAAAATTATTTTTTTTAGTTTTTGCTTTTTCTATTTTTTTTCTTTATTTTTTTGGTAAATATATATATATTAAATTAATAGTAATTCCTTTTTTCAAAATAACGATAATGATCCCCGGCAACGGCGCCAAAAACTTGGTGATTTGATTTGGGTTTTTCTCTTTGTTTGGTTTGCACAAACTTTATATAATGAGATTAGAATTAGGCGGGTGTTTTCGAGGAGTTTCGCAAGTACTCCTACTTTGAGAAACTAACCGTTATCCTATCGAAAGATAAAAGTAACGGTCTTTTCTTCTTTTGAAGTATTGATGATTACACCCCGGCTACGACGCTGAATTCTATTGATTTTTAAAATTGAAAAGGAGAGTTTTGCACTAAATGGGTTTGAAAAGCTTTTGTTTAATTTTAATCCAAACTAATCATTTGATAAAGGCAATTATACCTTATCGCGTGTAATACAAGATATTTTGGTTTAGAAAATATCGAGGTCATATATTTTCGCGTATCTTGTTGTTTACTTCTACTTTTAAGGAATGAACTATTATTTTATCAGAGTTATATTTTGCGTTGGTTTTATAGTTTTAAAAAGCGATAATATGCGTATAACTAGAGTTCTAAACGATGATAAATATAGCACCCGATGTCGAATTACTTTGAGATGAAAATAGTCTTTTTTTTAAGTAAAAGATATGACTTTTCAAAATATTAAAATGGCTTGGCCGTGGAGGTTCCATAAGTACGAACGCTCCTCTCTTGAGGGTACACCCACCTGAGATTAAGAATATTCGACCGAACTCTCGTTCTTTAATCGAATCTCCTTAATACTCACTTTATGTTGTGAACCCCTCTATTGGGTTTTTATTTCTAATTCTGGATACTTACCTCATCCTCTCTCAAGGGTAAAGCGCACTTCTCTTTACCCGTGAGCGATCAATGCATATGCATGAGCCTCTCGGCTAACTAGTGTGTGAAAATAGAAATGAGAACCATACATCGACTATATGGCCTCACTCGGCGTTTTTCTCGGGTAAACCTTAAGCTTGTTAATTAATTTTTAGAAAAGAGATGTTTTAATTTTTAGAAAACTATTTATTTGTCCCAATGCTCTTCGACATCGTGCACTAAAGGAAATTAGTCACTCATCGGAATGGGGACGGCATTAATAAACCGAAAAGACATGTTAGTAATTTAAGCGGTAAAGCGGTTAAAAGAGAAATTAAAAGACTTATATAAAGCAGGAATAGTATTCGTCCCAACCATCATAATCAAGCGCTAAAAAGTTCTTAACCTCTAATCAGGGATGGGGGTGGTAATAAGACTTGAAATAAAGCTAAGTTAGAAAAAAGAAAATACTATCTCATACACACACGCACTCTATTTGTAATAAAAAGACTGAATCGAAAGAAAGCGTTAAAAGAAAGCGATAAATAAAGTGTTAAAGAAAGCAATAAACTATTTTATGAAACCTTTTAAATCTAAGTTATGAAAGCGATAAATCTAACTTATGAAAGCAATAAAATTAATCTCATACACACACACTACTTGTTATAAAAAGACTAAAGATGATCCAAATGAGAAAACAACATTTTTATTTTTTTAAACAAACATAATAACTAGGCTATGAAAGTACAAATTACAAACAAACTTAAAACTTAAATGCATAAATGAACTCACATACACTCAACACAATTAAAAAAAAAATACTAAAACACTCTCAAAATCTGGATCCATTTGCTTCAGACGAGCCCCTCTATTTATAGGGAAAATTTTATTTTTACATGCCCTCGGTCACGGGCGTGACTGAGGGGCGTGACTCTGGAGCATGTTCTGAAGATAGGCTCAGTCATCTTCTGGAAGGATTTGCCATGAAATATGGCTGCACACAGCAGTGACTTGAGGTGTCATGGGCGTGACCTTGGGTGGCACAAATTTGGTTCAACTGGGGCGTCACAGCTGGTGTGTACTCTGGCTTCTAGAAGGAGTTGATGGGTCACGCCCTTGGTCACGGGCGTGACTATACAAAATCGATGGGAGCAGGTGCCGATCGACGGGAGCAGATGCCGATCGACGGTACTAGAGTTGGTCGTGGGGTACACGGGCGTGACTTGACGTACACGGGCGTGACCTCATAAATCGATGGGACCGCAAGCCGATCAATGGGAGCAGGTGCTGTTCAAGCTAAAATTTGGCATTTTAAGATTACACGCCCTTGGTCGCGGGCGTGACCCAGGGCATGACTTATCAAAAATTGCCAAAATGCTGAAAAAAGAAGAAAAAAACTAAGTTAGTAAGGAAAATAATAAAACAAGCAAGTTTATTCATTAATTTACATAAAAATTTACAATATTACTTAGAATTATAATTAAAACTATACTATAAATATGTATATTTTATTACTCATCAAGGGTCCTATAGCAGTTCTGAAAGAGGAGGAGCATCTTCAATTCTAGACCCAAACCTATCCAAGGTTTCTGAGGAAGAAGGAGCCCCATCTCTACCAAACCCTACTTTGACAGAGGGGGAGGTAGCTCCAAATCAGATGATCCCAGAGAACTTGAGTGAACCTGCTAACACAGAGGTTCCTGAAGAAAGAAGAAGTCCCATTCTGGGCAGTGATCCAGTTGAGGGGGAGTTCATGGTTCGAAGCTCAGCCCAAGACACTGAGATAGTTGAGGGGGAGACCCATCTGGGGTGCTCTACCCTAGAGGATCAAGTTGAAGGATCTGCTGCTGAGAAAGCAGTCCAAGAGAATGATGCTTTAGAGAAGGAAAATGAAGACAAAGTGCCAGAGAAGGATGGAAATTCTGATCCCCAGACTGGGTTTGATCTAGCTCTAATCAAAGGCAGGCAAGTGTTGGTGGAAGAAGATGAGCAGATGCAGGTCAACTCTCCTGATCTTTTGGCACAAGATAGTGCTCCTGAAGGTTCTCTAAAAGAAAATGCAGCTCCTGAGGTGAATGCAGCTGGACCATCTACTGATCACTCAGGCTCCCTATTTCATATGATCTCAGCCCTAATGAATATTCAAAGGGAGAAGATGTTAAATTTTCGGAGAATGGATCGAAGACAATAGCGGAAGACTTCAATTCAAATTCACAATAGTTAACTAGTGACAATGAAGGCAAGAGAATCTCAATTGAATACTATCTTATTATAATGCATTGCATACATGGCGAGACATGATTTATAAGAGCAAACATAGATGAGAACAAGCAACACAAAAGTCAGGCGGTCAGCAAGCTGAGATCGCCCGAACTTAGCAAGTTCGTCGGTGATGAATAGTAAAATATACGTATTTTCTATATAGTTTTTTTGTATAGTTTTAGTAGAAATTTGTAATATTTCTTATAAATTTTTGAATAAATGATTTGTTTTCTTATATTTATATGTAAAAATGAATTATTTAAGTATATATATAAATATATGAAACTATATAATACTTATGTAAATATATACTAAATATATATATATATATATATATATATATATTTAAAGTATTTAAAATATATATATA
Source organism: Dactylorhiza incarnata (assembly GCA_033032865.1). Classification (NCBI taxonomy): domain Eukaryota; kingdom Viridiplantae; phylum Streptophyta; class Magnoliopsida; order Asparagales; family Orchidaceae; genus Dactylorhiza; species Dactylorhiza incarnata. Next base: position 1,650,545 of record JAWHQI010000255.1, on the reverse strand, counting down.
TATGTAAATATTTATTAAATAAAAACTATAATATATATATTGAGTTAATAAAAATATGTATTTTAATGTGTTATGTTTTTATATATTTATATAATTAAAATTAATATGTTAATATAAATTTGTAAATATATATAACATATATAAATATGTTTTTGTCTTAAACAGAGATGCGCGCTTGGCTGAGTGGAGAAGGATCTTGATATTCTCTATACTGGTGCAGGATCGAAACTAGGCCAAAGCATTTTTGCTTGGATTTGATTGCTTCCCGTCGATCGAGCCTGCTTCCCGCTGATCGAGCCAGCTTCCCATTGATTTCTAGAACCAGCTGTCCCGTCGATCAAATCTGCTTTCCCGTCGATCAAATCTGCTTTCCCGTCGATCGAGTCGCAGCCCGCCAACTCACTCCTTCCAGCACCTTCCAGCCAGTTTCTACCTTCTATCCACACACCAAAACTCTAGCTCACCTCCTTCTAGTGCCATCCAGCTTACCTTCAGCCCATCACCTTCTAGAAATCTCTATCCGCACACCTAGCTTCTCTAATAAGCCAAACTTTCTCTATAAATACAAGCCTACCCCCCCTCACTTATTCCCCCTCTTGGATTACCCTTTTGGATGATCTTCCACCATCTTTTCCACCTTAGTTTTTGTATTTTCTTTTTATGTTTTTTATGTAATTAGTTAAGTGTTGTTATTTCTTCTTGTAATTTATTTTTTGTATTTTCTTTTAAGTGTTGTAATGTTTTTATTTCTTGTAATTTTTATTTCTTGTAACCCCTTTATTATGGCAATAAATAAGTTTAGTTTTTATTTTGTGTAATTTCAATTCTGTCCGGCATTTTAATTCGTAGCGTAGTTTTAATTCTGCAATTTCTTTTCTTCACTGCAATTTTATTCTTAGCTTAGCTTCAATTCCTGCGTTTTCTGCATTTTTTCTCGCTTTCGTAAGCAATTTATTTATTGCCGTAATTTTGGTTTTTGTTTTAATTCAAATTTATTCGTCTTCATAACTTTCGCTCTTTTCTTCCTTGACACGGAATCGATGGAGCCGAATATTACGTTTTCGTTTATTTTCGCTTTAATTCGAATTTTGGTTACCTCTTTTTTCGCTTTCATTCGAATTTACTCGCCTTCATAATTTTTCGTTCTTTTTCTTCCTTGATGCGGTGGAGATTAGAGCGGAATATTATGTTTTCATTTATTTTCGTTTCAAAGCAGCTTTTGTTCTCGTTATTTTATGTTTTCGTCGCTATATGTTTTCATCATTTTTCATTTCCTTTATTTTTCTTTAGGTTATTTTCCACTTTCGTTTTATGTTATCGTTTATGTGTTTGTTTATTTTACGTCTTTTCGTTAATTTATGTTTTCATTACTTATGTTTTCATTATTTCTCTTCATAGCTTAGTTTTATTTTATTGTCATGCATTTATTTCTCGTCTACCCGTTTGGGTAGAACTTGCACTGCATTTATTTCCCATCTACCCGTTTGGGTAGAACTTGCTCTGCATTTATTTCCCGTCTACCCATTTGGGTAGAACTTGCTCACGCATTTATTTCTCCTCTACCTATTTGGGTAGATATTGCACTTCTGTCTTTCATTTTCTATAATTTCAATTTCTGTCTTTCAATTATGAAATTTTTTTTTTAAATCACGTTTTTATCCGATAAAACAATAGCCGTATTCTCGAAGTAGCAGTACTCAACGAGATCCGTGGAAAAATATGACCTTAATAATTTTCTAAAAATTTATCATATACTATATGCGATAAGGTATACTTGCCTTTTTGAATGATTAGCTTGCATAATAACGATACGAAACTCTGCAAAAACTCTCCCTTTCAATAAGAAAATTAAATGAATTCGGCGCCACCGCCACGGCGTGATCGTCGATATTCCGAAAGAAGGAAAGGCCTTTACTTCTATTCATCGAAGTAGGATAAAGGTTAGTTCCTCAAAGTAGGAGTACTCGCGAGATGCCTCGAAAGCGCCTGCCGGATTCTAATATCCGCACTCGGAAAGCTTTTGCAAAACAAACTCTAAACAAAATCATCAAGTTTTTGGCGTCGTTGCCGGGGAGTAATCGTCGATATTCCGAAAGAAGGAAAGACCGTTACTTCTATTCATCGAAGTTGGATAACGGTTAGTTTCATGAAATAGGAGTACTCGCGATACTCCTCGAAAATGCCTGCCTAATTATAATATCATCACAAAGGTTTTTGCAGAAATAAAAATTTAAACATCAAGTTCTGGGCGCCGTTGCCGGGGACTTTTGTCAATATTTTGAAAAGAGAATACACTATTGATTTTATCATATTAAAATCCAAAAATAGTAAAAAAACACTCAAAACCCCAAAATAGATGTTTTCTTTTTAAATCTTGTTCTTTCTATTTCTTGTATTTTATTTTCAGTCCCTTTTTCTTTTCTCGTTCATAAATTTTTATTTGTTGTCAAATATGTATATTTGAAAACATCGAAAAGCTTTGAAAAAACAAAAATAATGACAAACTCAAATAATGAAAATCTTTGAAATATAAATCAAATAGAATTGTAGGAATTTTAAGATAGAACAATAGAACGTTTTCTTGAAGTAGGATTATTCAACAGACCCGAAAGGGGATTTTTGTCGATATTTCGAAAAGGGAAAACTCGTTGCTTTTATCTTTTTATTTCTCTTTTTTCTCTGCTTTCTATCTAAAAGCTTCTCTTTATTCTTTATTTTTCTTTTTTTCTTAAGTTTTGGTATGTTTTTATATATGCATATTTCAAAAAAAATGATGAAAATCTTTTTTAGAAAAATCTCAAAAAAGAAGTTTTGTTTTCTTTTATAAATGTTTTATCCCCCCCCCCATTGTAAATAACTTTTATTATTTCATTTTTAATAATATTTTGCAGGTATTAATCCGGTTACCCCATCTCCAAATTAGGGACTTGCTTTTCCCCTGCTCTTTTCTTACTCGCATTTTTTTCAGGCTTTTGTATATATAATTTTGGTCCTCATACTTAAATTCAACATTGCGGACAATGTTGACTTTCAAGTATGGGGTGTTATTCTCTTTTTGTAATTATTTTAGTCCCTCCCTTATTAGAAAAGCTTCAAAAAAATGATGCTTTTTTCTTTTCTTCTTTTCTTTTGTTCCTTTATTAATGTATATATATATAACATTTGAAAAATCCATAAAAATGAAAAAAAAAACTTAGAAAAAGAAAATAAAAAAAATACATTTGCTTCTTTGTTTGTTTTTTTTCTTCCCTTGTTTTTCTTTCTTCTTTAGTTTTTGTTTTATTTTAAGTTTCTTTTCTTTATTATTAAGTATTAATGTGTAAATATTTGGAAAAATTAAATCAAAAAAATTGATGATGAAAAAAATTGATTAGAAAAAACCATATATATATATATATTTATTTATTTCCTTTTTGTAATATTTTTTTAGTGTCTTCGTTTGTATATAATTATTCATATTTGAAATATAAAACTCAAAATCCAAAAAAATGATGAAAATGATAATAAAAGAACTTTGAAAAAAAAATCATATTTGTATTCTTTGTTTTTTTCTTTCTTCTTCTTTTTTGTTAAGTATTAATGTATATATTTATAACACAATCAAAAACCCAAAAAAAATGAAAATGAAATGAAAAAAAAAATGAAAATGAAATGAAAAAAAAAACTTAGAAAAAAAATCCAAAAACAGAATAAAACCCATACTTGCTTTTTGTTATTTTCAAAGCAAGGTTGAGTTTATTTATAAGTGTTTTCATTATTTTTGATTTCCTACATCATTTTATTTTTATCATAGTTTGTAGATTTAAACTTTGGAAAATTTAGTCATAAAAAACACATTATGATTTTAATTTAAGTAGAGAACAATTTTTTTAGCACTACTTCTCGTTACCCCTAAATAGTCTCATTTTGTATTATATTGGCAAACCATCCTTAGATTTTAATTATTCTTACTTCAAACTTGTGAAACTTTAGGAATAATCTAATTTACTAAAATTTGCTCTCTAAACTTTCTTAATTTATAAACTCTAGAAGTTTCTTGCTTACCCCTTATCCCATTTACTTGGTATTTTTATTTTAAAAGATCTTATGTCAATGGGAATAAGATTTCATTCCACAAACATAGGCACCCAATTTAAATTAAAAAGATCTTATGTCAATGTGAATAATATTTCATTATGTAAACATAGGCATTGAGTTATTTTAGAAGAGAAAAAAAAAATATTTGTTGGAATAAGAATTCATTCCCTAATCTATCCAAAAGAAAAAAAAATTGAGTGGGGTGAGAGGATAAAATTCATCACCCCCAATTCAAGAATCTCTTCTCTTACCAAGTTTTCTCCCTGCCCCTTAGCCAATAAAATTGAAACCTAGATATAAATTAAAAATTTTGGGAGAGCATAATTAGTAAGTTTTATTCATTCTTTAAAAAAATTTCAAAAAGTTAAAGTTTTTATAATTTTACTCTAATCATGGTGCTGGTGATTGCAAATATGTGTTCGCTATCAAGATAATCGAAGAAGCCTTGTCGGCTAAAACTTTTTCGCTCTTTTTAAATCATCTTCATAATTTAGGATTTACCTCTTTAATTCTTTAAAGTTTATTTCAAGCTTACTTTTATTAATGTCTTATAGGTATCTCTTACTTTTGCTCTAGAATAGCAAAAGCTTAAGAATGGGGGTATTTGATGAATAGTAAAATATACATATTTTCTATATAGTTTTTTGTTTAGTTTTATTAAAAATTTGTAATATTTCGTGTTAATTTTTTAATAAATGATTTGTTTTCTTATATTTATATTTATATGTAAAAATGAATTATTTAAGTATATATATAAATATATGAAACTATATTATACTTACGTAAATATATACTAAATATATATGTAAATATATATATTTAAACTATTTAAAATATATATATATGTGTAAATATTTATTAAATAAAAACTATAATATATATATTGAGTTAATAAAAATATGTATTTTAATGTATTATGTTTTTTATATAATTATATAATTAAAATTAATATGTAAATATAAATCTGTAAATATATATAACATATATAAATATGTCCATGTCTTAAACAGATATGCGCGCTTGGCTGAGTGGAGAAGGATCTTGATATTCTCTCTACTGGCGCAGGATTGAAACTAGGCCAAAGCATTTTTGCTTGGATTTGATTGCTTCCCGTCGATCGAGCCTGCTTCCCACCGATCGAGCCAACTTCCCGTCGATTTCCAGAATGAGTTGTCCCGTCGATCTTCCAGCCAACTTCCCATTGATCAAATCTGCCTTCCTGTCGATCGAGTCATCTTCCCGTTGATCGACGGGAAGCCTTCCAGCCCGCCAGCTCACTCCTTCCAGCACCTTCCATCCAGCTGCTACCTTCTATCTGCACACCAAAACTCCAGCTCACCTCCACCCCATCACCTTCTAGAAATCTCTATCCGCGCACCTAGCTTTTCCAACAAGCCAAAATTTCTTTATAAATAGAAGCCTACCCCCCCCCCCCTCACTTATTCCCCCTCTTGGATTGCCCTTTTGGGTGATCTTCCACCATCTTTCCACCTTAGTTTTTGTATTTTCTTTTTATGTTTTTTATGTAATTAATTAAGTGTAGTAATTTCTTCTTGTAATTTTTTTTTGTACTTTCTTTTAAGTATTGTGATGTTTTTATTTCTTGTAACCTCTTTATTATGGCAATAAATAAGTTTAGTTTTCATTTCGTGTAATTTCAATTCTATCCGGCATTTTAATTCATAGCGTAGTTTCAATTCTGCATTTTCTTTTCTGCACTGTAATTTTATTCTTAGCTTAACTTCAATTCCTGCATTTTCCGCATTTTTTCTAGCTTTCGTAAGCAATTTATTTATTGCCATAATTTTGGTTTTCATTTTAATTCAAATTTATTCGTCTTTGCAACATTCGCTCTTTTTCTTCCTTGACACAGAATCGATGGAGCCGAATATTACATTTCCGTTTATTTTTGCTTTAATTCGAATTTTGGTTACCTCTTTTTTTGCTTTGATTCGAATTTACTCACCGTCATAATTTTCGTTCTTTTTCTTCCTTGACGCGGTAGAGATTAGAGCGGAATATTATGTTTTCGTTTATTTTCGTTTCAAAGCAGCTTTTGTTCTCATTATTTTATGTTTTCGTCGCTTTATGTTTTCGTCGTTTTTCGTTTCCGTTATTTATCTTTTCGTTATTCTCCGCTTTCGTTTTATGTTATCATTTATGTGTTTGTTTATTTTACGTCTTTTCATTGCTTTATGTTTTCGTTACTTATGTTTTCGTTATTTCTCTTCATAGCTTAGTTTTATTTTATTGTCATGTATTTATTTCCCGTCTACCTGTTTGGGTAGAACCTACACTGCATTTAGTTCCCGTCTATCCGTTAGGGTAGAACTTGCTCTGCAATTATTTCTCGTCTACCTGTTTGGGTAGAACTTGCTCACGAATTTATTTCCCCTCTACCTATTCGGGTAAAGATTACACTTCTGTCTTTCATTTTCTATAATTTCAATTTTTGTCTTTCAATTATGTAATTTTAATTTCTTTAAAACAAGTTTTTATCCGATAAAATAATAGTCGTATTCTCAAAGTAGCAGTACTCGGCAAGATCGATGGAAAAACATGACCTTGATAATTTTGTAAAAATTTATCCTATACTATACGCGATAAGTTATACTTGCCTTTTTGAATGATTAGTTTGGATAATAATGATACAAAAACTCTGCAAAAACTCTCCCTTTCTATAAAAAAATTAAATGAATTCGGCGTCGCCGCCGCAGCGTGATCGTTGATATTCCGAAAGAAGTAAAGGTCGTTACTTCTATTCATCGAAGTTGGAAAAAGGTTAATTCCTCAAAGTAGGAGTACTCGCGAGACGCCTCGAACGCGCCCGCCGGATTTTAATATCCGCACCTGGAAAGCTTTTGCAAAACAAACTCTAAAGAAAATCATCAGCTGACTTCTCTGAAATAGTGCGAACAGGACAGGTTGATGATCTGTGAACTGCCAGACCGCTGAAAGCTCAGACTGCACGAACTGCTCCTAATTGCAACTGCTGAAAACAAAACTGTTCGCACTTCTTGATCACCCAGACCGCACGGTATCAAGATCACAGAAGTATTCTGCGAACACTTGACAACGAACTGCTTACTGCTGCAAGACCGCGCTCAAGATCGCCTGACCACTTAAGGTTGCCTGGTCAACTGAGCCCGCTACAAATAGATCCAAGAACCTCCAAACATAGATCGCCTAGACAGATCGCTTGCGAACTGGTTTATTCAAAGCTGGAAAGATAGGAAGAATGCTGATGAAACTTGCTGACCGCCTAACCTGGAATCACAACAAACGGTCAATAATCCTTAGACCACGTGACCTCAAAAACGAGACCAGCACAATCAATCCACAATAGGTTTTACAGTTCTTTTTTTTTTGAATGGCTACCCATGCCCCTCTATTTATAGGCAAACGAACAGATGTCATCACCGCCACAGAGGGATATGGTCACCTTCCTTATTGAAGCATGCGATCTCAAATACCATACCGGGCGGTCATAATAGGACCTTTTATTTACTTAAGCAACTGTCCAATAAAGACAGCACGCTTATTCCAAACCAGCAGACCACCCGGTCTCTTATAGGAGAAGAACCATATGAGAATCTATCCAGATCGAGAACAGACTGCCAGAACTAGGCTCAAACAACCCGTCCGGTCTCCCATAAGATCGGAACCACATCAGACCGCAAGAGCGATCTCAAGCAGACCGAAGTATAAGACCGCCAAAGCGACCTCCAGTACAAGACTGCTCGGTCTCTACCCGAACAGGAACACTTGGGCACAACTGGCAAACCAACACAGGCCGCCAACACCAGAGGCACACGATCTCAACAGCTAGATCACCACACCGAGCTCGCATGGTCTCTGCGGTCTCCAAAATCGGACCGCCCGGACAGTCCACTTCCACTTCAAAAATTTAACACTCCCCCTTGAAGTGGAAAGTGGAGGTCAGCCCAAGTAGACACCTCAACCGAACAAACGGTCCCTTCAATAATGGATTCGTAAAGATGTCCGCAACATTATCCTTGCTCTGCATATTCTCAACCATAAGAGATCCCTCCAACACCTTTTCCCGAATAAAATGATGTTGAATCTCTATGTGCTTGGTTCGAGCATGACAAACTAGATTTTTCACCAGTTTGAGGGCACTCTCGTTGTCACCCCGAAGTAGACTAGGACCATGCACCTCCCTATGAATGTCCTCCACAAGCCTCCTAAGCCAGATGGATTCCTAAGCTGCCAAAGTCAAAGTTTTGTACTCCGCTTCTGTGGTAGAGACAGACACAGAATCATGCTTCTTATTGCAACATGATATAGCTGTAGAGCCTGTCATAAAGACGTATCCATAAGTCGATCTCCAATCATCCAAATCTCCTCCATAATCAACATCCATGTATTCGTGCAAGCAAAAGCCTGAGTTCTTCCCATAGAAGAGACCCAAATCTGAGGTGGACTTTACATACTTCAGAATGCTCCTAGCCGCCATAAGATGTGGTTTCTGAGGCTCTGCCATAAATCGACTCACACGGCCAACCGCATAATAGATATTCGGCCTCGTGATCGTCAACTAAATCAAACTTCTGACCAAATCCCGAAACACCAAAGGATCAGAAAGAATATTTCCCTTATCCCGTCAAAGTGTTATACCAACCTCCAGTGGAGTAGAGTTGCTCTTCCCTCCTTCCATGCCGGAACACTTCACAACTTGTTCTGTATAGCCTTTTTGGGAAACAAGCATATCGCCCTCTTTCCTCTCTACTTTGAGTCCAAGGAAATGGTGGAGCTCACCCAAGTCCTTCATCTCAAATCTGATTGCTAACTCAGCACGAATTCTAGCTACCACCACTTCAGAATTTCCCATGATGATCATGTTGTCAACACATAGTAGTACCAAGACCTGAAGCTCCCCTGTCTTCTTTACGAAGAAGCTCGAATCAGAATCAGAAGCAAAATATCTGTAGAACTGGAGGTATTCTGCAATCTAGCCATACCACGCCCGAGGCGCCTATTTCAAGCCGTAAAGAGCCTTCTTGAGCTTATACACACATCTTGGGTGCTCTTCGGAAACATAACCAGGTGGTTGATCCATAAAGATATCCTTGTCAATCTCGCCATATAAGAAAGCATTCTTAATCTTCCTGTCCAACCTCGGGTTCGCCTAGAGCCAGAAAACGGAATCAAGGTGGGGTCAAGTTTCAATAGAAAGAAGTCTAGCGCGGGAGCAAGCCAGGTGTGACACCCCGGGCAAGAGCGAATAGAGAGTGGGGCTCTCACCGACCACTCGCGTGTAGTGGCCTCACACGAGAGCGAGCAAGAAGTAACTAGCGCAGCAGTAGTCCTTCACGGACTACTCGCGGCGAGAGCCGCACGAGCGTGAATAGGCCAGAGTAGCGAGTGGAACTCTCATAGGCCACTCACGACAAGAGTTAAGCGAGCAGGCCGGGTAGCGAGTGGCACCCTTACGGGCCACTTGCGAGTTGGTACTCGCCCGAGGGTCAGCGAGTGGTGCCTGGAAGGACCACTCGCTCGGCAAAGGGGGCTAGAGGTGAATTTACCCTTCTACCCCAGGGATCTGCCAATAGCATTTTAGAACAATGGAGTTTGGCTGTTAGCAGACCCATTTGGGGTGTGGTTAGTAGAACCAAAAGGCGGTCCGCTATTAACAGACCACGAGCAAAAAAACTATAAATAGACCTTGAAGGGCACCTTGGGGAAGGATTCTAATCTCAGTATTCTGAGCTTCTTCATCCCTTGGTTACTTTGGTTTAGCTCTCCAGCTCTCCAAGGTGCCCAAGTCTCAGCTTTGGCTTGGGAGGGGAAGTGCTCAACGATCTTCCAGGTTTGTGGTGGTACCTCCTCACTGTGACTAAGGTCTTAGTCTAGTTCCTAATCTCCAGTCGTTTCTTTCCGAGGGATCAGTAAGGGCTAGTTGCCCCCCGATTTGTTGAGGGCCCGAGCTTCACAAGAGACCGAGAAACCGGTTTCAACATTTTTCTGCGGTGAGCGTGGAGTGTGGCTGGTCCAAGAAAGTTCCTAGGAAGGGACATGGAAGGAGATAAAGAGCTGGGCGAGGAGTTTTGCGGGTCACCCCCAGTGGTGATGCCAAGGATGTTCTTGGACTTTAGGAGGGAAGCCCTCAACACCCTCGGGTTTGCAGTCGCAACATTACGAAGTGAGTTCGCAACCCCGGCGGCTCAGGTGTTCCATCCTCCAGCAGCGGTTGGCGAGAATGCCCTGGGAGGAAGGGCTGGAAAGGAAGTGGTCGGGGGGTCAGTGCAAGACCTGGAGGGGCGAGTGTTGTTCGCAAGCCCGTCGAGCTCAGTTCCGGCGAGCTCGGTGCCGGCGAGCATGGGGAAGGCGAGCACGGGGTAGGAGAGCACAGGGCAGGCGAGCACGGGGCAGGCGAGTGCAGCGCAGGTGAGTGTGGAGCAGGTGAGCATGATTTGGGCGGGCTTGGCGCCCGTAGGAGCGGCACCGGTGAGTGTTGTTAAAACATGCTTTCCGCATCTCTTGGTTTGACAATAACAAATCCTATTGTATTTGATCATACTTGTTTTGTGTTTATAGTATGCAGCATTCTGTGCTTTCAAATTTCCATGGAAATGTGCTTTTGTTGTTGCTACCGCGTAGCGTCAGTACAACCGCTGGCGCTAGTGTTCGTTCGACAAAATGGAAGCTGCGTTCACCAAACTGGCGTTCGACGAAATGAAACATGTGTTCGACGAACTGCATGCTCTACCACGGCGCTCGACGAAATGCATGCTTTACCGCGACGCGTTTGATGAGTACTTTTTATACTCATCTTTTAGTATTATTTTAATATAGTTTTAAATTGAATTTATATAATTTATATGTATTTTCTTATTTAATCTATTCCTTTTTAATTTCTTCAACTAATTTAAGTTTATTTTATGTTTTGCAGATTTTCTGGGCACTTTGAGTAAAAATCCAAAGTACACACCCAAGGTAACGGGCATGACCAAGGGCGTGACAGTCAAAGATGTGTTCCAGACCCAATTCCGCCACCAGGGAGCGTTCCGTGAAGAATTCGCCAAGTACACGCCCCAAGTCACGGGCGTGACCAAGGGCATGACCTAGTGTCACGGCCGCGACTCGCCACAGCATCCAGAGCACGCCTGCCACGTCATTTAAAGTTACACGCCCTAGGTCACGGGCGTGACCTCGGGCGTGACATCAGGTCATGGGCGTGACATCAGGTCATGGGCGTGACTCGCCACGCGCTTCTTCCCGCCAGAGTTTCCCGCCAGCAGCACTATTTCAAGATTACACGCCCCAGGTCACGGGCGTGACCTAGGGCGTGACACGGCCGAAACGCTCGCAATTACTCCAGAAGGCGCCCTCTCCGCTGCTGCTTCGATCACGCCCCTTACACGCCCTTGGTCACGGGCGTGACCAAGGGCGTGTAACCTCATTTTTTCAGCTATATAAAGCCAGCTCCAGCAGATGTTTAAGGACGAATTTTGGGAGTTCAAATCTCCATTTCTTATTTTATTTTCATGTTTTAGTAGTCTTGTAGTTGTTCTTTTATTTCAATAGTTGTAATTTTCAATTTCTCTTCTTGGAAATACTTTCGATTTATCCTTGATTGTAATGAAATGAGATTATATTTTCGATATATAATTCTTGTTTTTGTTTTCGTAGTCTAATAATCGAGAGGTTTTGAGTTTGAATCGATCATTTCAAGGATAAAGAGATTTGAATGCACTCCTCGAGAGAGGACGACATAAATCTCCCGGATTGGAGTTATATCCAATAAAGGGGTTCACTTCGATAAAGCGAGTTTTAGGGGTTTCGATTCTAGAACGAGAGTTCGATTGATCAACCTAAACTCAGTTATTATGAAAATAATTGTCATTATTGTGGTGCATCTCATCAAAGTGAGAAATGTTATTTACATTCTTATTATCAAAATAATTATTATGAAAATAATTTTCCTCAATATTATGCAAATAATTTTGATAATAATTATGATCATAATTTTTCCCCTTTTAATGTGAATAATTTTTCAAACTTTGATGAAAATAATTTTTCTAATTATAATGAAAACAAATTTTTGGCATTTAATAATTGTTCCTCTAGTTCCGAAGTTGATTATTCTTGGTGGCAAGCTCACCCGGATAATTCTCGGAGCGACGAAGATAAATCTTTAGACACAAATTTTTGTTTTTCTACTTATACTCTGCAGTCTTCGTTCTCTAATTTGGGGGAAATTTCACAATTTCATATAGATACTACCCCCCCCCCCCCAAATTTAGAGGAAAATATTATTTTGTCTAGTGCTTTTTCTAATTTTCACGACAATAATTCTTCGGCTTCTAATAATCTTCATTCTAGCCCCGAAGTAGATTATTCTTGGTGGCAAGGTCACCCAGATAGTTTACGGGGCGATGAAGATAAATCTTTAGATCTGAATTCTTGTTCTTCTTCTTTTGCGCCGCAACCTTCGTACTCTAATTTTGGGGAATGTCCGCCGATTCAAATAGATACTTTCCCCCAAAATTTAGAGGAAAATTTTATTTCTTCTAGTATTTTTTCTCCACCTTTGGATAATTTAGTTATGGCGGAACATGTAGTGTCATGTAATCCCATAACTTCTTGTACCGAAGATGAAGAAAAATTACTTTACCAAGAATTTCTTAAAGTTATGGGCACCCCGGATGAAATAAAAGAAGAACAAGTTTCTTCCCATACTTCACCCGGATTTTATTTTCTTTGTCATGAATACTCGCGAATTTCTTCTATCCAACCAAAAATTAATGAAAATTGTGTCCGAAAATTTTATTCCGCTTGGTAACACACTAGATTTCTCAAATGAAAATGTTATTTTAGAAAAGGAACAACCAGAGCTTGCTTTTATAATTTCGCAAGCGCCTCCTCCTTGCGAAATTTTTTCTAACTCGTTTATTTGTGATTCTCTTTATTCTAATAATTTTCAGGTTAAGGATGAGCCGCTGCCACCCCAAATAATCAATGATCCATATGTCGCTCATCTTTATTTTTTTAAATCACCTCAGGTATGTATAGGTGATTTGGATTTACATATTCAAGATCAAAGACAAGAGGAGAATCACAAGATAAATGGAGGAGTAGCCAGGCGACTGACGCCGGCACGTTCACCCACGCGTGAATTAGGGGAGTTGCCTGTCCACTTCTCTTTTTATTTTCCGTTTTCCTAACAATAACCGTCTAGCTTAAAGACGGGAAAAAGAAAGCGCTCTTGGGAGGCACCCCTTGCTTATCTTTAATTTCAGTTTTACAAAAATTTATTTTCAAGTGTTCTTCATACTTAGTTTTAAACATTGGGGACAATGTTTAATTTTAAGTATGGGGGTGTAGCTTAGCTTTTCTTGTATTTTTATTTGAAATATATATATATATATATAAAACTTATAAAAATCTAATTTCTTGGAAAGGGCGCTTTGGGCTTGAATTCCCATCACAGCTCCTAGTACCTTGCGAACCCTTCACCGAGTAGCCCTTGGGAAGTCCAAGAAATAATAAAAATATAATAAATACGCCTAGCCCTATTGTTTTTAATGTTCTAGAAATTTAGTTTGAGGTACGATTATAAGAATTCCTACATTTTTAATTTAGCTAATTATTTTATTTGATCAGAATTTGTTAAATCTAAATTTGAAGTAATTTAGTTTTAAGAAACACTTTATGTTTTTAATTCGATTAGAGAGTTAAATTAGCACTACTTCTCCGTTTAATTTTAAATAGCTTCACTTTATGGTAAATTGGCTAAACATCTTTAGATTTTTTTGTTATATTCACTTTTAACTTTAAGATCTTAGGAAATCTCATTCCACTAAAAAGTTGCTCTCAAAATAGTTTAATTTATAAACTAGAAGTATTTCTCCCCACTCACCCTTTGTTGGCAAATAAAAAAAAATGGGTAGAAAAAGAACATATGTCATGGAAATAAGAGGATAAAATTCATCATTTCCTAAAACATATGCACCCAAAATCATTTAAAAGATTATATGTCATGATGTAAGAGGATAAAATTCATTACATCTAAAACATATACATTTTGGGTTTTTGATTGAAGAGAATTGTTAAAAGATTATATGGCATGGAAAATAAGAGGATAAAATTCATTATTTTCCTAAACCTATACAATTTCGTATTCAAATGAGGTGAGAGGATAAAATTCATCACCTCTATTCAAGAACTCATCATTTGCCATTTCGTTCAAACCCATCCCTAGCCAATTTCATTGTTTCTAGTCCTAAACTAAATTATTGAGAGAGCAGTATTTTAGTAGGTGTCTTTTCCTTAAGCTTCTTTTATGTTAGAGTGTCAATAATTTCAATCTAATTTTGTTTGAAAATTTCTATAATTTTGATTGCTAAATAGTTATCTTGAGAAGTAGTTAGCTAAACAAATTTCTCTTTTTAAATTATCAACATAACTTATGACTTAATTCTTGAATTCCTAAAATTTGCCTTTAACTTATTCATGGTTTAATAAAATTTTAGTTAATTAGAAATAATATCGATGTCTTGTAATTCTTTCCTCACTCTTTTGCTCTGGAATAGCAAAAACTCAAGTATGGGGTGTTTGATGAGTACTTTTTATACTCATCTTTTAGTATTATTTTAATATAGTTTTAAATTGAATTTATATAATTTATATGTATTTTCTTATTTAATCTGTTCCTTTTTTATTTCTTCAACTAATTTAAGCTTATTTTATGTTTTGCAGATTTTCTGGGCACTTTGAGTAAAAATCCAAAGTACACGCCCAAGGTCACGGGCGTGACCAAGGGCGTGACAGTCAAAGATGTGTTCCAGACCCAATTCCACCACCAGGGAGCGTTCTGTGAAGAATTCGCCAAGTACAGGCCCCAAGTCACGGGCGTGACCAAGGGCGTGACCCAGTGTCACGACCGCGACTCGCCACAGCATCCAGAGCATGCCTGCCACGTCATTTAAAGTTACACGCCTCAGGTCACGGGCGTGACCTCGGGCGTGACATCAGGTCACGGGCGTGACTCGCCCCGCGCTTCTTCCCGCCAGAGTTTCCCGCCAGCAGCACTATTTCAAGATTACACGCCCCAGGTCACGGGCGTGACCTAGGGCGTGACACGGCCGAAACGCTCGCAATTACTCCAGAAGGCGCCCTCTCCGCTGCTGCTTCGATCACGCCCCTTACACGCCCTTGGTCACGGGCGTGACCAAGGGCGTGTAACCTCATTTTTTCAGCTATATAAAGCCAGCTACAGCAGATGTTTAAGGACGAACTTTGGGAGTTCAAATCTCCATTTCTTGTTTTATTTTCATGTTTTAGTAGTCTTGTAGTTGTTCTTTTATTTCAATAGTTGTAATTTTCAATTTCTAGCTTGTATTTCTTTTCAATTGCAATGAATAAAATAGTTCTATTCTCTTATTTCTCCTCCCCTCTTCATGTGTTCTTTTACCTTCTTTAATTCCTCTATCTCCATGAGTACTTAGATTTCTTTTAGTACTCGATCGAGATGATCCGAGGAAAAATAATTATCATTAAGTAATTTAGAACATCTTTTTCTCTTCTTGGAAATACTTTTGATTTATCCGTGATTTTAATGAAATGAGATTATATTTTCGATATATAATTCTCGTTTTTGTTTTCGTAGTCTAATAATTGAGAGGTTTTGAGTTCGAATCGATCATTTCAAGGATAAAGAGATTTGAATGCACTCCTCGAGAGAGGACGACATAAATCTTCCGGATTGGAGTTATATCCAATATAGGGGTTCACTTCGATAAAGCGAGTTTTAGGGGTTTCGATTCTAGAACGAGAGTTCGATTGATCAACCTAAACTCAGTTAGGCACATCCTTGAGAGAGGTACGTTTATAAATCGGGAACCTCCACGGTCAAGCATTTCTCTTAAAGAGAATTAGAAGTTTTATTTCTTTACTTATTTATTTTTCCAAGGTGATTCAAGGTTGAGTGCTAATCCTTCTTATCATAGTTTTAACAATTTCTTTCTCTTTCTAGCAACCTACCAACCCAAGTTTCTTTCGATAAAATAATAGAGATTTTCCAAAGTAAGAGTAATCAACCGCCCCGAGTCTAATACGACCTTGTTTTAACAACCAATACTACATTCGATACGTTACACTTGCCGTTATTGTTTGCAAGCATAGTTTTGCGCATCAGCGTTAGAACTACCGCTGGCGTTAGCGATCGATGAAATGAAGGTCGACGAAATGAAAGAAGCAATCGATGGAATGGAGTTCAATGAAATGAAAGCGGCGTTCAACGAAGATGACGTTCGACGAAATGTGTTCGACAAAGATGGAGTTCGACGAAAGGTGTTCGACCAAAATAAATGCCAGTCGACGAAAATTGATGTCAGGCGTTGCTACCGCGGCGTGTTAGCACTACCGCTGGCGCTAACATAAATGGAAACATTTGACGAGAAGGAAACAGTGGAGAAAAAGGAATGTCGACGGGACATTATTTTGGCAAGTACTATCGCGGTGGGTTAAGTCTAACGTCCGGCGGTACCTTTTGGAAACTTCCCGTCTGCAGTTGATTGAGGAGCAGATTTGGAAGGAGATAGCGGCTGAAGGAAGGATATCTCGCTATCGCGGGGCATTAGTGTTACCGCGGCACGCTAGTGTTTGGCGCTCAAAATGTTGCCTAAACTACCACGATCCTTGAGCTTCATTGCCTAATGTGGATACCGGGGTGCGGTAGTACTACCGCAAGCGGTAGTGGCTGATTCTATAAAAAGATGCGCGCCTCCTCCATTGTTGCTTGCTGATACAGAAGGATTTGAAGCCATATATTCAGAGGACTGGTGAGAGCCTTCTTCAAGCAGCCCGAAGAACTCCGTCAACATCCGTGAACGCAAAGAACTTGAGGACCAATCCGATCACATCTACATCGACATCAAGTTCTTCTTTTGAGGGAGTTTTTTAGTTTGTGTTTTGTTTAACTTTCAAATTGTAACATTTATATCTTTTGTTCGGTAGAGGAACTCGCTAGACGGCGACTAGGGCCTTGCGGCGACTAAGGGGAATTCGCCACACGGCGACTAGGTCTAGGTAGGACTTAGGGAGGAATTCGCCACACGGCGACTGAGTCTAGGGAGTAGATCTAGGGGGTGCTCAAGGCCTTTCTGGTGATAGATTGGCTAGAGCGGCTTGAGGCCGTATCTGGGGATAGATCGGCTAAAGCCAACCGGTTCGTGGGGATATAAGTCGGTATAGAAAACAAAAAGGGTTTTCATATTATTCGCTTCGATATCTAGCGTCATTGAAATCAGATTTTATAATCAATTTTATAAATGATAATCATATCTTTTCTTGTTTTCATTTCCAATTTCATTATCTCTTTACTTTTGATTTAACTGCGACCAAAATATCAAAAGTTTTCTGTTAAAGTTTAATGTTTTAAAACCCTTATTCACCCCCCCCCCTCTAAGGGCGCCTACAGATCCAACAAGTGGTATCAGTGCGAGGTTATTCCAAATTAGCTTAACAACCGGGAATAATGGCATCTCTTGATCACGATCTTGCTTCTACTAGTGGGGAAGATTTTAATATAAATGAAAAAGTATTATCACCTCCTTTATTTATGGGCAAAAATTATAAAGGGTGGAAAACATTAATGAAAAATTTTCTTAAGGCCTTAGATAAAAAAGTTTGGAATATTACTATTGAAAAGCCACCTAGCGTACTAACTAGAAACGAAATTATTTTAAATGCAAAATCTATGAATAGTTTATTTTGTGCGTTATACCAAAATATTTTCAAACTTATTTATACTTTACCTACCGCCTATGAGATTTGGAATTTTCTTGAAAGAACTTAAGATTCTCCTTCTACAGGTATGGAACAATCACAAGAACCGGAGAATATGCAAGTTTGCATAAGTCTTCAAGAATGTTCCTCTCATGACGGATCCATGAAGTGCACATCAAGTGAAAGAGAAGAAGAAATACTATCTTCGGAAGAGGAGTGCCAAAAAGATGTCAAAAAAACGATATGTTCAAATCGTGCCTCTCCCGAAAGCAATGTAAGGAAATCAAATCCCATTTTTTGTACTTCTATTTCAACATTATAATTGCTTCAAACTACAAAGCGCAAAATTAAGAAATTAAAGAATGCTAATAAACATTTGCGCTTAGAGAATAAAAATTTAATGGCAAAAATTAATGAAGAATCAAATTCTAATTTATCTAGTTCTACCCAAGGCTCCTTAGTTGAAAACATTACACCTTGTATAGAATTTAATGATCTAAAAGAAAAATGCAAGGAACTTGAAATGGAACTTCATTTTATAAAAGAACAAAATGAAAGATTATGTTTAGAAAATTTATCTTTGGAAAATGATTGTGCTAAGTCTAAAGAATATAAAATTGAAATTAAAGAGATAGATGAAATATTTGATGAATATAGAAATAACTATCAAGATCATATTAATTCAATTGTTTCCACTCTTAAAAATAGCACAATCGCTTATAATAATGCTAGACATAATTTAAAAATAAAAAATGATGTATTAAAAACAAAATCAACTTGCTTATGCAATTTATAAATAAAAATTCACAATATCAAGAAATATCTAGAAGCATGTTGAATATGAATATGAATATGAATATTTTAACTAAGGCAAATAATGGGAGTAAGAAACACAAAGTATTTGTAAATCAAAGTCAAAATCACCATTATTTACAAAATCATGTTTCTCCCAACATAAAATTAAATGTTCACAAATTTCCTTTAAACAATGTTTTACAAAATCATCATGGAAATTTGACAAATAAAAAACAATATTAAACTAAGATTTGAATGGAGGCCCAAAGTTAAAGATGAAACTCTAACTTCACTCAAAAGGGCCCATTCATCACTATCTCCCTAAAAGCAAACACGATGTATTTGGGTACCCAAAGGAACCATCACACCCGGTCCTCTTTGGATACCTAAATCTCTCATTCATTAGTATCCTATCATTTGCATGAAGTAGAAATCAATTAAAAATGAAATATCAATTCTCTAATTCATGATATGCTTAATTTCCTTTTTTTTTGTTTTTTGCTTTTATTTCTTTGAGCCATCATGATAAGTTCACTTTATATAACTTGTGATATGATTTTCATATATTAAACCCAAATTCATTAATAAATCAAATTGAACACAATTGAATAAAAAGTCATATTATTTTCAAGTGATCTAATTATCCTTTTTATTTCTATCCTTTTAGATCCATTTCCTATGAAAGTCATATATAAATTAAATCCTAAATTTGTTATGTATTATTAAGACTAATGAAATAATTGTCGAAATGGATTTAAAAGGTATTTTAGGGGTATAAGGCAAAATTTATAAAATGCGCAAGTTTTGCTTAGGTATTTAATATATTTGCGTCATTTTGATTACCCCTAGTATGTTTAATCATAATCATGTCAAATCAGAATTGAAAAATTGCAAAAATCATTTGTGTTTAAATAAAGATTCTCAACTCTGTTGCTAGCGCCTGGTGTTATGTTCTAACGCTGGCGGTAGCATAATTTTCCTAAATTCTGATTTATCTAAAATATTATTTTCTGAACAATTATTGTATTAACTTTATTATCACTAGGCTTTCATAAAACTATATATATGTGAGTTATTTAAGATTTCAAAAATCAAAGAGAAATTTTACAAAACCTTTCTAAATAATCAAAAATATTTTTCTCTTTATATTTATCTTAAGTTTTCACCTTATAATATTTCTCTCTAATAACTCAAAAAGGATGAATATGAATGTTCTTTAATAATATCTCATTTATATCATCATGAACAATTAATTATGAGTATATAATTCCTATGTGTTAAAATTCATGATCATGTATAATAATCTTGCCAATTCAATAGATCTTTTTAATTCAAATATTAAAAATCTACAAAAGATCCAGTTGATTCCATCAAATAGTTTGTAATCATGACCATTATATGAATCAATTATGTTTTGCATGTATCTCATTTATATGAAGATCACAGAATCATCTTTATATCTAAAAGAATAAATTAACTAGAATCATCACTTTATTCTATGTCCAAAATTTGAATGACTAGGTTTGAATACATGCAATATTAATGAAATAAATCTTATGCCATAAAATTGTGATCAAACTCTTCTTTCTAGCATTATCAACTAATCAATATTATCTTTCATGCTAGTGATCTAATGATGCCATAATAAATCAATTTTAAAGAAAAATAATTGAAAGTTAAAATTCATAATAACTATGTTGCTTTAAAATCAAATCTAATAAGAAACTAATCTCGCATAAAAGCCATAGTTTAGAAATTGGTTCAATAAGAGTAAATGTTTAGTATGCACATGATCATTCAACCACATTATGTGTCTCACTATAGCGAGGGCGTAGGATTGTGTGCATTAGAAACCTAACCACTATGCCATGTCTTGTCCTTAACCGGGAAGGGTTCTAGTGGGGCCTTGCGAGGCACTGGGGGGAAAGAGTGCTAGGGTGAGCGTTGTCTTTTGTATGCATGTGGGATTAACACCCCAACTTACGGCATACGTGCAACTCCTCATGCCCATCCGTCACTTAGTAAGGGGCTAGAGTGTAGACATGTTGTTAGGGTATCTTGATCTTAGACATACATATGTTGTATACATTGCATGAATATTATTTCACTTATTTACGATCATTTCACTCATGCATATTTGTGCTCAAATATGTTATCTTATGTTTTTCATATTATCTATTTCTGAACTCTCATGCATGTGAAAAACACAAGTATTTTGAAAGTGTATTGTGATACCTTAGGTTAGAATTTGGGGTTTTGGACATATTAGCTTAAACTTGGAAAATTCACATTTTTGTGTATGCATATGTCTGATTTCATTGCTGAACTTCATTATCACAAATCTGCACAAATATATTGAAAAGAAAAATTCTGAAAAATTTCACGTTTTCCCCAAAATTCTAGTTCTGTCACTACCGCCAGGCGATAGCTGGATACCGCTGGCGTTAGTGGGTCATTTCTGAATTTCCAGTTTTCTCTTTCATTTCATATTTTTCAGTTCCTGTTATTTTCTTTTAAAATTCTAAAAAAAAACTATAAAGCAAATCAAAATCCAACCATAAACCTGTTTTTTTTATATATCAAAACCAACTACAAAATTGAAAAACTAATTAAAACAACAAAAACATGCTTTTTAATTGTTTTATTTTTGTTTTTGAAAAACTTAAAATTTATAAAAACTGATGTAATTTTCTATGTTTCAAGGATGATGTGGTTTATCTTGCCAAGTTTTGTATATAATGTTTCATTCTCTATTTCAAGTATCTTAATAACATTGTTTTTGTATCATGCCTTGATCATTATCTTGTGTGCTTTGAAATTGATTATAGAAATCATGTGTAGTATTGCATAGCATGCCTCTATGTATAAGTAAATGGCTTATATTTGCAAATGATTTTTTACTCACACCTTTTTTGATATACTACATATGAATTTAATCTTCTCCTTCATGATTGTGTAGTGTGACAACTTAATATTATTGTTAGGCATGCTTAGTTTTACCGACACCACATGTAAAAATCTTTTTCATGCACCTATTTTTTTGAAGAAGTATGTCTTTCCAAAAAATTTTGTTTGCACATACAAGTGAATTCGGAGACCTTTGTCGTTAAGCAAAAAATTCAACTGAATAATTAACAAAGATAACTCCACCAAGCACTACTCACCCTCCTGATAAGTCTTAATGAGCATTGTGAGGTTGAGCACCTTGGAGAGAATTGTAAAGTGCCTTGTTGCAAACATTTTCCTTTTTACACTACTTCTTCTTGTACACCGAATCACAAATAACTCAAATTCAAAATAATAATTGTGATTCCCCAAGCACTACTTTGCACCCTGATAAGTCTTCATAAGCATTTTGTGTGCAGAGCACCTTGGTAGTTGTACTATTTTTCTATGTGCATTGAACAATTTTTATAGCTTTGTGGGTAGAAGTAACTCTAAAAATGCTTTTTCCATAATATTGTGTTTATTCCATTATACATGTCATGTGTTTTGATTAACTCATATGTATACTTTTATCAAAAAAATATTTTGTACACATCATTATCACTTGTAAGCCTTCTACTCATGAGAATTGGAGTCTATTGCAAATCTACATGTATTCTCTAAATTCTTAAGTAAATGCACTAGATAGCCTTGTATGATCAATACAATGTATAAGTGTACTTGTTTTCTCAATTTAGAACATTGTATTCTTCCATCTTGACTTGATATCTTGTATCATGCTTACATAGTTTTTTTTCCGCTACGCCATGAGAACTCTGTATTGCATACCTTTCAAAACTAGTATATGGTTATGTTACAACTGAAATTATTTTGTGTACATAAAATGCTACAACATCTATTTTGTTATGTCTAAAATTCTTAATCATCTACTATGCTTCACAATTCATATATAGATGTTCACTTCAAAAAAGTATTTCGTCATACATTCCACCTCTTTACTACTTGTACGCTCGATCATGAATACGTTGTCCTACAAAGTGGTTTCTTTATGAAAAATTCTTCACATTCCTTTCTTTTCTCTCCTATCTATTGTATTTTTCCTAAGCGTTTCACTCTTTATCATGATCATTCCCTCTCTACACAGTTATTGCACACTTTTTGTTGGACTACCTCTCCACCCTCTTTTGATAATTCCAAAAGGGGGAGAATAAATTTGAAAGAAATTAACATGTTTTTAGGGAAGTCACGTTCATATGAAGTTTTGGTGTAGGGGGAGCATTCACTTAGGAGGAGCATTCATTTAGGGGGAGCATATGCACATGTCTTAAATTTCATGCTTATCTCTATTATAAACACAAATTCCTATCAATTGAATTATTTCTTTCTAAGTGGATTTGTTATTATCAAAAGGGGCAGTTTGTTGGAACATGCTTTCCGCATCTCTTGGTTTGACACTAACAAATCCTATTGTATTTGATCATACTTGTTTTGTGTTTATAGTATGCAGGATTCTGTGCTTTCAAATTTCCATGGAAATGTGCTTTTGTTGTTGCTACCGCATAGCGTTAGTACTACCGCTGGCGCTAGTGTTTGTTCGACGAAATGGAAGCTGCGTTCGACAAACTGGCATTCGACGAAATGAAACCTGTGTTCGATGAACTGCATGCTCTACCACGGCGCTCGACGAAATGCATGCTTTACCGCAGCGCGTTAGAACTACCGCTGGCGTTAGCGATCGACGAAATGAAGATCGACGAAATGAAAGCAGCGATCGACGAAATGGAGTTCGACGAAATGAAAGCGGCATTCGACGAAGATGGCGTTCGACGAAATGTGTTCGACGAAGATGGCGTTCGACGAAAGGTGTTCGACCAAAATAAATGTCGGTCGATGAAATTTGATGTCAGGCATTGCTACCGCGGCGTGTTAGCACTACCGCTGGCTCTAACATAAATGGAAACATTTGACGAGAATGAAACAGTGGAGAAAAAGGAATGTCGACGGAACGCTATTTTGGCAAGTGCTATCGCAGCGCGTTAAGTCTAACGCCCGGCGGTAGCTTTTGGAAACTTCCCGTCTGCAGTTGATTGAGGAGCTGATTTGGAAGGAGATAGTGGCTGAAGGAAGGATATCTCGCTATCGCGGGGCGTTAGCGTTACCGCGGCGCGTTAGTGTTTGGCGCTCAAAATGTTGCCTAAACTACCACGATCTGTGTGCTTCATTGCCTAATGTGGATACCGCGGTGCGGTAGTACTATCGTAGGCGGTAGTGGCTGATTCTATAAAAAGACGCGCGCCTCCTCCATTGTTGCTTGCTGATACGGAATGATTTGAAGCTATATATTCAGAGGACTCGTGAGAGTCTTCTTCAAGCAGCCCGAAGAACTCCGTCAACGTCCGTGAACGCAAAGAACTTGAGGACCAATCTGATCACATCTACATCGACATCAAGTTCTTCTTTTGAGGGAGTTTTTTAGTTTGTGTTTTGTTTTACTTTCAAATTGTAACCTTTATATCTTTTGTTCGGTAGAGGAACTCGCCACACGGCGACTAGGGCCTTGTGGGGACTAGGGGGAATTTGCCACACGGCGACTAGGTCTAGGTAGGACTTAGGGAGGAATTCGCCACACGGCGACTGGGTCTAGGGAGTAAATCTAGGGGTGCTCGAGGCCTTTCTGGTGATAGATTGGCTAGAGCGGCTTGAGGCCATATCTTGGGAGAGATCGGCTAAAGCTAACCGGTTCGTGGGGATACGAGTTAGTATAGAAAACAAAAAGGGTTTTCATATTATTCGCTTCGATTTCTAGCGTCATTGAAATCAGATTTTGTAATCAATTTTATAAATGATAATTATGTCTTTTCTTGTTTAATAAAATTGATTTCATTTCTAATTTTATTATCTCTTTACTTTTGATTTAACTGCAACAAAAATATCAAAAGTTTTCTGTTAAAGTTAAAGTTTTAAAACCCTTATTCACCCCCCCCCCCCTCTAAGGGCGCCTACAGATCCAACAAGTGTGGCTCTTGCGAGCATGGCCCGTTTGTTCGTCGAACGCAACTCACCGTCTGTTCGTCGAACGCAGTTCACCTCTAGTTCGTCGAACGCAGTTCACCTCCAGTTCGTCGAACGCAGTTCACCTCCAATTCGTCGAACGCAGTTCACCATCTGTTCGTCGAACGCAGCTCACCGTCTGTTCGTCGAACGCAGCTCACCTTCAGTTCGTCAAACGCAGTTCACCTCCAGTTCATCGAACGCAGTTCACCCTATGTTCGTCGAATGCAGCTCACCGTCTGTTCATCGAACGCAGCTCACCTTCAGTTCGTCGAACGCAGTTCACCTCCAGTTTGTCGAATGTAGTTCACCTTCTGTTCGTCGAACGCAGCTCACCGTCTGTTCGTCGAACGCAACTCACCATCTGTTCGTCGAATGCAGTTCACCTCTAGTTCGTCGAATGCAGTTCACCTTTTGTTCGTCGAACGCAATTCACCTTCTGTTCGTCGAACGCAGCTAACCGTCTGTTCGTCGAACGCAGCTCACCGTCTGTTCGTCGAACGCAGCTCACCTTCAGTTCATTGAACGCAGTTCACCTCCAGTTCATCGAACGCAGTTCACCTTCTGTTCGTTGAACGCAGCTCACCGTCTATTCGTCGAACGCAGCTCACCGTCTATTCGTCGAACACAGTTCACCTCTAGTTCGTCGAACGCAGTTCACCTCTAGTTCGTCGAGTGCAGCTCACCTTCTGTTCGTCGAACGCAGCTCACCGTCTGTTCGTCGAACGCACCTCCAATACGTCGAATGCAGAGTTCTTCGAACTCACTCGAAGGATTTCATGCAAAATAATAATAAATGTAATTATTACAGGAACACTAGCGCCTGGCGGTAGTGCTACCACCGGTGCTAGCAACCAGAGAACCTTTGGTTCTCCCCCTTGGGTGGGGTAAGAGTTCCTTGGTTCCCATGTCAACTGGGTGAGGTGTAGTTGAATGTTATTATTCTGAAATGGGACATTGTGATGCACAATTGAATGAAAGATTAGAGGAGGTGTTTATATAAATGCTCGCATCATTTGATAATCTATCGGATGATCAGATTTGAGATAACCATATGTTCACCCCTACTGAATGTGAAGCTCGGTTGGGCCGAGGTTTGTATGAATCATGTACATGCTAGTATTGACTTGTGATAATGATGTCAGATTCATTCCTGTTGAGATAACTCCTTAAACGATCCGTCAAATGTTAGTTTAGGTGGAGCCGTAAGAAGGACATGGGATAGTTGATGGTGAGGGTACTAGCACGGAAATTGGGTGAGTTCTAAATGTGTAGCATCGGGTATAACGACAATATAATAGTATAGCACAGTAAATACTTATTGCATAATACAAAGAGGTTGACATCTGGGGCAATGATTACGGCATTAATGATGCTGATGAAGTTAGTCATGATCGATGTAGGTTGTGAATCGAGCTCAAGGATTGTGAGGGTTAAGGTGTATGGGCAAATTTATATAGTGAACTCAAACATAGATTTACACGCATAAGTAGTCCTATAGGATCAAGATAGTAATTCCCTTATATATACCTATGCCACTGCAAGTGAGTTATGACAACTTCGTATGTGAAGCAGTGATGGTTGGTGAGGCTTCTACGGTACGGTTATATCCTGATAGGTGAAGGACCCGGTTGGTAGGTCCTTGGATGCTAATTAGCATCGGTCGCGGTTGTATGAGGAGAAATGGAATAAGGCTCCATCTGTGAGTCCCTGGGTGCTTGATTGCACGGGTGTGCATGGGAATTACATGAATGTGCATAGTTTACACATGGTGGTGTAATGATCCGGGTTGGAGGATTACTTGTGGCGTGTCTACGGGCTTGCTAGTCATGACACCGACAGAAGTCGGCAGTTAGACTCTAGACCGGTTGGGTTGGACTCTTGGTGCTCACCTACCCAAGTCCTCTTTTGTGTCCTTGAAGGCTCAACATGATGCGAGAAGTACGCAGGGTCTCCGCTGTGTGTTCTTAGCGTCGAGGTGTACAGAGGCCTAGTACTGGTAGTGTTCATACCCTCCTAGTAGTGGAGGAGCTCGTTCCACTGTCTCCGTTTGGCCACGACGGGAGATGCCTGAGTGGTTAGCTACCTCTCAAAAAGCGAGAACTGTTATGATGTGAAAGGTAAGAAGGCTCTATACGTGAGTCCCTGGGTGCTTGATTGCACGGGTGTGCATGGGAATTACATGAATGTGCATAGTTTACACATGGTGGTGTAATGATCCGGGTTGGAGGATTACTTGTGGCTGGTCTACGGGCTTGCTAGTCGTGACACCGACAGAAGCTGGCAGTTAGACTCTAGACCGGTTGGGTTGGACTCTTGGTGCTCACCTACCCAAGTCCCCTTCTGTGTCCTTGAAGGCTCAGCATGATGCGAGCAGTACGCAGGGTCTCCGATGTGTGTTCTTAGCGTCGAGGCGTACAAAGGCCTAGGTCTGGTAGTATTCATACCCACCTAGTAGTGGAGGAGCTCGTTCCACTGTCTCCGTCTGGCAACGATGGGAGAGGCCTGAGTGGTTAGCTACCTCTCAAAAAGCGAGAACTGTAGGTCTATGTCGACATAGAAACTATGCATGGGCGAGTCATCATATCATAATCATTGCATTGCATTCATCATTCATAATCATAGCATTGCACCGCATCGGGTCCATCATATAAATTAGTATGGGCTCTTTTATATGATGGGTTCCAGCATGGAAACCTTAACTTATAAGTTTGTATGGGCATTCATATAAGTTAAGGTACGATATGAACTGCTTACTTCTTCTGTGTTGTTTCACTACTTGCTTATACTCTGCCATTGTAATTTTACCTGTTAGATGTACTTCTTATACATTTGATACACTGCTGTGATTGCATCTTTCCTTGTCACCTGTTTTTGCTACTACTGACTATATTGCAGCTTTTCTTCATTCCCTTCCGCCCGGTGTCTTGGAGTCGCTGGGGGAGAGGATGTGAAGCCACTTAGTCTTTATGACTAACAGTTGTTACACCACTACTTGTAGGAGCAGCAGCGTACTACACAGGAGGACAGCCAGGCCAGGGTGACAGTGCTGGTGATTACGATACCTTGGCTACCATCAGCGGCAGATTTGAGTGAGTGGTTAGAATATAGCCTTAGGGCAAGTTTATACTCTGATGATATACAGGAGCTTGTGTAGCTTTCTGTCTTTTTTTGTACAGTTTGGACATTGTTGCTTAATTGTGAATATATGGCTTCTTGCTTTTGCATTATTGATGGGTTGGCGCTGTTCAGTTGGTTTGGCCGGCAGGATAGGCGTCTTGTTGGGGAGGCTGGCTTGTGTGCTGGCGCTTCCGCAAGGCGGCTGTCCTGGGCATAGGACTCGCCTCGGCTGTGTCTTGTGTTCCGAGAGGGGGGTCTTACAAATGGTATCAGCTTGCAACGATCCTGAGATTAAGAACTCCATTAAACCACTAGGCCACCCCTGTTGGCTAAATCAGTTTGAGGACAAACTGATGCAGTGGAAGCGGTGGTGTTCCCATGTGTTATTCACATTAAGTATGTCCACTTTTTCCTATAGGAAGTGCCAATCTAAGCCAAACTCGTACCCTTACGTATAAATGCTGGCTCATTCCGAGATAGTAATTGGTATTCCCATTCCAACAACTAGAGTTGGTTTGGCATAGGATTGATGCCAACCTAACTAGGATACCACTTTGGTCGACTTAGCAGGATATGTCGTGACATACCCTTACCTTATACCGATCTCAGGGATGACGTGGTTAAGCAAAAGTGACCACAAGTGACTAAGGGAAGAGTTTAACGTGAGTGTAAATGCTAGAGACTCACACCCTGAGATTTCTATCTCAGATATGGAGTGATATTATCACCTTACCCAAAATATTAGGGCAATCTCAATGAGATTGGTGCATGTAGTCTATTATCAGCTTAGTAAGAGACCACTAAGCATGCCTTTTATACGGTATGTGGATACCTCCCCCTTCTAATTATGTAGAAGAAACTCAGCCAAAGAGATACGGGGGCTTATCTCTTCGTTTATTGGGCTAGTTATGTACCGTCTTGGGTTCCCTGAGGATTTAAAATCGTTGTAATTTTTGACATTGGAAGTGGAGACCCTTGAAGAGTTAATTCACCTTAAGCAAGGCGGACTGCTATGGCCATGTTTGGGTTGATAGGAATTTTATTAGCGGAATAAGAAAGGAAAGCATTTTGAAGATGATAATTTCCTCTATATTGTTCTAAGATTATGTGGATAAGTAGCGAGGAGAGTAGTAAATTAACACTTCGGGAATATGCAGCTATGTTGTGATAACATTATAACTGGGAAGTTAATGAAATTTTGTGCATGCATTGCTGGTATGATGATAAACTACCCCTGAGTTTGGAAATTCTCGGTGAACATTCCCTTTAGTGTTGTAATTACTTGACACTGGGAAATTAATAAGCGTTAGGCGGTGGTGTCAACAAGATTAATATGACTTGATTGATGACCTAAAATCCTAAAAGTTTTTATAAAATAAACATGCCATGGATGATCGTTGGCAGGGATGGTAGGGCGCTTGGAATGGATTTGATTTAGTTTATCATATTGTGAAGTATGACCTACTTTTGGTAGTCTGCATAACCCGTGTCGAAGGGAAATCATCTCGAACCTTGCACCTTGGTTCATGTCAAGTTCAAACATACATAAAAGGTACCGATTGATTGGATGTTATTTGTACGCGCTCTCTTTACTATGAGATACCACGTGGTCGCCGCCGAAAAATTCGATTTTCTACATCACGGCTAAAATACAAGTGCGTCGGTACAGGGATTCATAGGGTAAGAACCCTAAGTCGAGGATATATGCCCCCTAAGGAGTGTACCCAAATACGAGATGAATGTATCATATGGGTGGTGGAATAAACCTAGTCCAATTGTACGGGGGCTTATCGCTTCGTTTATTGGACTAGCCACGTACCGACTTGAGTTTTTTCCCCTAAATCTCATTGTGAAATGGTGTGTTGCCGACGTACGGCATCAAGGTTTTGTTTAAGTAATACGTGAACGATGATGAGTATGCTTAGTCGGCGATTAAGGCATTGTGGAGGTTGGAAAAGGAGTTCACAATAGTATTCACTTTGGTGTTTGATCTGTAAAGAGGTCGCACATACTTGAAGTACGAATATCAGAAACTTATATGTTGAAGTTATCAAATCAGTGTAACTTGTTGGAGGATATAAATCTCCACCTTGTAGTGTGGAATAAACGTGACGTGCATGTGATTAATAGCATCGGGATATAAGGAAAGACTGAGATAGTCTTGAGAGCGGTAGACTTGAGATCATGTTGGGAGGACTGGGACTGTCCTGCAAATGGTAGGTTCTATGTTATACAAGAAGGACTGGTCGAGTCCTCCGAGCCAAGAACTTGGGGTTTCACTTAGAGGCATTGATGTATCAAGTAGTATGCAGATACCATATGTGTTCTTAGAGGCGTACATAAGGTCTAGGCTGGGAGGTGTCATACGGGCCTAGGAGTGGACAAGCCCGATCCACTGCCCTGTTTGCCTCAACTGGGTACCTGGGTTGACATACTCGAATAGAGGGAACTACCAAAAGGTCAAATTGCTAAATATCAAATTGTGCGTCGTGGTACAAGTTCGAATGGATCATAGGGAGTGATTCCATGACTTATACATTTCACCGCGTTAGAGTCGTGACAGCTCGCTATTGATAACGATGATGGTTTAGTGTAATTGGAAGGATGGGATGTTATCCTGGGTATATGGTAAGGACCCGAGTGGTAGGTCCTTGGGTGCTAATTAGCACTGGATGTACTTATAAATATGAATTGAGTGAGGACTCGGGGGAAGTCCTTGAGAGCTTGGTAGCGCGACTTGGTTGTGAGAACCGCATGTGCGTGTATGAATGGTAAATAATTAGGGCAACCAACTACTCGTGCATATTTGAGGGAGAAACAAATTTGATCATGATGAGCAGAGTTACAAGTCCCTACCTGTACCAACAACGATGGTCTGCATCATGGTAAGAGACGTTCAAGCGTCTTCTAGTACGTAATTTTGATTACGACTTTTGTAGAGAATTATAAAGGTGCACATGGAGGAAATTTGGGGTGATGTGCGATGCAAGGTGGACAAGTAAGGCCACACACAAGGGTTACGTGGAAGACAAGATACACTAAACTAATAACCTCGTATGGTGTACTCTGAATTTGGATTTACATAGTCCGACCTTCGATCCCCATAACCTCAACCTAAATTTTGGGGACGAAATTGTTTCGTCGTTTATTGGATTTGTAACATCCCAACTCGAGCTAGACCCCTCGAACGACACGAGTCACTTGTATATACTTGGGCTAGGTAGGAGTCTGGAGATCCTAATGGTGCCATGAATGTACACCTCCCCTATTGAAGTTAAGAAGCAAATGGCAAGAAATGGGTAGCAGGGAGCTAGCGCCTGGCGGTAGAGCTACCGCCGGCGGTAGCCGCCAAATCAATGCCCGTGACTTTTTATTTGGTAAGAGGCCTAATTACCTAAATCTAAGTCAAATGTGGAAATTAAAAGCATATAATCAGCCGACACTTAGGAAGGAAATTTCAACATAAGTCTTGGGAAGTGGGAATTTGCATTTAATGTCATTAATGTTATCTCTCTCTCTCCTTCTTTAATAGCCAAGTGGGTTGAGATAGATTCAATCAGAAGGAAATCTTCTTCTTTTCCTTCACCTAAAGGTTTCAACCTAGAAGTTTGAAGGAGCAACCTTGGAGAAGGGCTGGTGCTTGGCCGACCACCACCTTGTCACCAAGAAGATGAGCTCCAACAATGGCCGAAATATAAGGTGACTTCGGACCCCCCTCCCTTGGTGCTAGATCATAGAGAAATTAGGAGAGGTGTTGAGCTCAAAAGAGTTTGGCTTGTGAGCTAATGGAGATTCTTAGGAAAGGACCAAACTGAATCTTTCATTGTAGGTCACCGATTGCCGTGGAAGTTCCTTCAATCATTTCTTCTCTCCAAAAGGAAGGGATATGATTTGATTTCATGAAAATCTATGGTCATATGAGGGAGTATTGGAGGAGAGAAGGAGTAATGCCCTAATTTCTAAATTGGGGAAGATGATGAATAGTTAGGTTAAAAGAGGCTCTTAATGATAAATGTTGATAAAAATCATATTGATTACATTCACGTGAATAGAAATGAATTTCCAACCATTAGTAAAGAGAGAATCTATAAGGGTTGTGGGGCTGGACTGCCAGGGAAGAATAATTGGGGGTGATTGACAAGGATCTGCTTCCTGACGACTAATAAGGAAATTCGTCGAACGCACCTGCGTTCGTCGAACGCAGTTCAGCTCCAGTTCGTCGAACGCAGTTCAGCTCCAGTTCGTC
The DNA here is from genome assembly GCA_033032865.1 of Dactylorhiza incarnata. Lineage (NCBI taxonomy): Eukaryota > Viridiplantae > Streptophyta > Magnoliopsida > Asparagales > Orchidaceae > Dactylorhiza > Dactylorhiza incarnata. Next base: position 1,618,558 of record JAWHQI010000255.1, on the reverse strand, counting down.
GAACGCAGTTCACCTTCTATTAGTCGAATGCAGATCACTGTCTGTTCATCGAATGCAGCTCACCGTCTGTTCGTCGAACACAGCTCACCTTCAGTTCGTCAAATGCAGTTCACCTCCAGTTCGTCGAACGCAGCTCACCTTCTATTCGTCGAACGCAGCTCACCGTCTGTTCATCGAACGCAGCTCACCTCTAGTTCGTCGAACGCAGTTCACCTCTAGTTCGTCGAACACAGTTCACCTTCAATTCGTCGAACGCAGCTCACCGTCTATTCGTCGAACGCAGCTCACCGCCTATTCGTCGAACGCACCTCACCGCCTGTTCGTCGAACGCAGCTCACCTTCAGTTCGTCGAACGCGATTCACCTCCAGTTCGTCGAACTCAGTTCACCTTCTGTTCATCGAACGCAGCTCACCGTCTATTCGTCGAATGCATCTCACCGTCTGTTCATCGAACGCAGTTCACCTCTAGTTCATCCAACGCAGTTCACCTCTAGTTCATCCAACGCAGTTCACCTCTAGTTCATCGAACGCAACTCACCTTCTGTTCGTCGAACGCAGCTCACCGTCTGTTCGTCGAACGCACCTCCAATTTGTCGAACGCAGAGTTCTTCGAACTCACTCAAAGGATTTCATGCAAAATAATAATAAATGTAATTATTACAGGAACACTAGCGCCTGGCGGTAGCGCTACCGTCGGCGCTAGCAACCAGAGAACCTTTGGTTATCCCCTTGGATGGGTTAAGAGTTCCTGGGTTCCCATGTCAACTGGGTGAGGTGTAGTTGAATGTTATGATTCTGAAATGGGACATTGCGATGCACAATTGAATGAAAGATTAGAGGAGGTGTTTATATAAATGCTCGCATCGTTTGATAATCTATCGGATGATCAGATTTGAGATAACCATATGTTCACCCCTACTGAATGTGAAGCCCGGTTGGGACGAGGTTTGTATGAATCATGTACATGCTAGTATTGACTTGTGATAATGATGTCAGATTCATTCCTATAGAGATAAATCCTTAAACGATCCGTCAAGTGTTAGTTTAGGTGGAGCCGTAAGAAGGACATGGGATAGTTGATGGTGAGGGTACTAGCACGGAAATTGGGTGAGTTCTAAATGTGTAGCATCCGGTATAATGACCATATAATAGTAGAGCACGGTAAATACGTGTTGCATAATACAAAGAGGTCGACATCTGGGGAAATGATTACGACATTAATGATGCTGATGAAGTTAGTCGTGATCGATGTAGGTTGTGAATCGAGCTCAAGGATTGTGAGGGTTAAGGTGTATGGGCAGATTTATATAGTGAACTCAGACATAGATTTACACACACAAGTAGTCCAATAGGATCAAGATAGTAATTCCCTTATATATACCTATGCCACTGCAAGTGAGTTATGACAACTCCGTTTGTGAAGCAGTGATGGTTGGTGAGGCTTCTAGGGTATGGTTATATCTTGAGAAGTGAAGGACCCGGTTGGTAGGTCCTTGGATGCTAATTAGCAACGGCAGCGGTTGTATGAGGAGAAATGGAATAAGGCTCCATCTGTGAGTCCCTGGGTGCTTGGTTGCACGGGTGTGCATGGGAATTACATGAATGTGCATAGTTTACACATGGTGGTGTAATGATCCGGGTTGGAGGATTACTTGTGGCGGGCCTACAGGCTTGCTAGTCGTGACATCGACAGAAGCCGGCAGTTAGACTCTAGACCGGTTGGGTTGGACTCTTGGTGCTCACCTACCCAAGTCCCCTTTTGTGTCCTTGAAGGCTCAGCATGATGCGAACAGTACGCAGGGTCTCCGATGTGTGTTCTTAGCATCGAGGCGTACAGAGGCCTAGGAATGGTAGTGTTCATACCCTCCTAGTAGTGGAGGAGCTCGTTCCACTGTCTTCGTCTGGCCACGATGGGAGATGCCTGAGTGGTTAGCTACCTCTCAAAAAGCGAGAACTGTTATGATGTGAAAGGTAAGAAGGGTCCATCCGTGAGTCCCTGGGTGCTTGATTGCACGGGTGTGCCTGGGAATTACATGAATGTGCATAGTTTACACATGGTGGTGTAATGATCCGGGTTGGATGATTACTTTTGGCGGGTCTACGGGCTTGCTAGTTGTGACACCGACAGAAGACGACAGTTAGACTCTAGACCAGTTGGGTTGGACTCTTGGTGCTCACCTACCCAAGCCCCTTCTGTGCCCTTGAAGGCTCAGCATGATGTGAGCAGTACGCAGGGTCTCCACTATGTGTTCTTAGCGTCGAGGCGTACAGAGGCCTAGGACTAGTAGTGTCCATACCCTCCTAGTAGTGGAGGAGCTCGTTCCACTGTCTCCGTCTGGCCACGACGGGAGATGCATGAGTGGTTAGCTACCTCTCAAAAAGCGAGAACTGTAGGTCTATGTCGACATAGCAACTATGCATGGGCGAGTCATCATATCATAATCATTGCATTGCATTCATCATCCATAATCATAGTATTGCACCGCATTGGGTCCGTCATATAAATTAGTATGGGCTCTTTTATATGATGGGTTCCAGCATGGAAACCTTAACTTATAAGTTTGTATGGGCATTCATATAAGTTAAGGTACGATATGAACTGCTTACTTCTTCTGTGTTGTTTCACTACTTGCTTATACTCTGCCATTGTAATTTTACCTGTTAGATGTACTTCTTATACATTTGATACACTGCTGTGATTGCATCTTTCCTTATCACCTGTTTTTGCTACTAACAGTTGTTACACCACTACTTTTAGGAGCAACAATGTACTACACAGGAGGACGGCCAGGTCAGGGTGATAGTGCTGGTGATTACGATACCTTGGCTACCATTAGCGGCAGATTTGAGCGAGTGGTTAGAATGTAGCCTTAGGACAAGTTTATACTCTGATGATATACAAGAGCTTGTGTAGCTTTCTGTCTTTTTTTGTACTGTTTGGACATTGTTGCTTAATTGTGAATATATGGCTTCTTGCTTTTGCATTATTGATGGGTTGGCGTTGTTCAGTTGGTTTGGCCGGCAGAATAGGCGTCTTGTGGGGGAGGCTAGTTCGTGTGTTGGCGCTTCCGCAAGGCGGCTGTCCTGGGCCTAGGACTCCCCTCGGACGTGTCTTGTGTTCCGGGAGGGGGGTCTTACACAGTTTCTTTTGAAGTGACCAAGCTTATTGCACCTATAACATCTCGGCCCTTCCTTCTTCTTCCCATCATACTTAGGAGCATAACTCCTCTCCTGCTGATATGAAGTAGATGGACCATCTCTAACAGATGGCTTCTTCTTCTTGTGTCATCTCTTCTTATTGCATGAATACAAAACCTCGCTCTCTCCCCTAGAGATGGATATCCCAGCCATCTATTTTTCTAAGCTCTCTTGAGAAGCCAGCAAGTTCACCATCTTTAGCAACATTGGCTGATTGGCCCAACCTTGAACAGAAGTGACAAAGGCCACGTACTCCCTCCGCAAGCCGCGGATTATGTGCCTCTTAAATCTTGCTTCTAAAATAGGTTCATCCGGGTCCAAAGCTGATAACTCCGGGCACAGGTTCTTCATCTTCAAGAAGAAAGTTGAGATAGACAAATCTCCTTGAGTTGCTTTCGCCAACTCATTTTCCAAGAACTGTAACCGAGCTACATTCTTCTTGTTGAACAAGCCATCCAAGGCTGTCCAGATCTCAGCAGCTGACCTACATCCAATTATGTGATCAAACAGCTCCGGAATGATAGCATATTGAGAGTGAACTCAGCCTTATCATTGGTTCTCTTCCAAGCTTTTACCTGCTCAGCATTCCCTTCAGCAGCTACAACAGCTTGTCTAGCATCTCCTCCGACTACCTCCCATAAATATTCGCCAAGAAGATAGCTGTCCATGCATGACTTCCACTTCTTGAAGTTAGTCTACGTAAGGAGCACAATTCCAAGAACTCTTGTATAACCTCCTTCCATTGCTATTGATTCGCGAATTCCGACACCGCTTATAGGCGTGAGCAAAACGCGATCCAAACGGTAGTGAACCGGTCGTTGTCAATTAATAATATGAGGAAGTAAATCCCCAAGTATCGAATCTCACAAGGAACACAGTAAGGTGGAGTTCACTTTTAAGGAAGGACTTGAGATTGAAGTCCTTTAGGTCGAATGGATTGTGGAAAAGGGGGGTTTTGGATTATGGAAAATAAAAGAAAATAACTACAACTACTCCTACGCAATGCCGCTATGCAATCCTTTGCTTGGCGAGATGGAAACTAGGCAGGCCTTGAGCGCGCTGCTTCACAAGGCGGATGGACGAGAAGGCTTGTGGATGGAATGAATCGCACTGGCAGAATGAGGGTCGCAAGCACCTCCTCACAAAGTTCAACCAAGATCATAGGCGTATCATTCTATAGTGATTCCACACACCAAGCATAAATACAAAGAACTTTCACAAAAGCATAATGAAAGCTAATAACAATTAAAATAGGTTTAAGCAAGGTTCATCATCAAAGTATAGGTGATTTCATACCATACAACCTAAAAAAAGAGGAAAATAAGGGTAGAAATACAAACAACGATCGAGACTATGTCGTAGAAATGGGAGGATGCACTGGGTTGTCAATCCATGTCCTACAGTCCATTCATCGGTTGCGTCCGGGGTCTCTGAAGCTCTCACCACCTCTAGCCTGTCTTCTCGAGTGTCTACGTTGTCCACATCAATGCCCTCGTTCTTCCTTGCAATCCGGCTAATATGGAGTGGAGATCACCTTCTTGAGAGCTTAGGATGATGGGGAAACACTATGGAGTGATACCCTCCCTTGGAAGAAGAAAAACAGAGTAATCGGCCCTTCCGGTGGAAGAAATCGCGGAGCTGTTTGGGGTCCCTGAAAACCTAAAAATCGCAGCTTAAAAAGAAAAGTTGCAGAATTTTGTTCATGCACGACCATGCATTTTAGAAACGCACGACCGTGCGTGAACAAAATAAAACATAATATTTTTTAGACAAAAGAGGGGCTCATGCGTTTTACTCACGCACGATCAAAACTGACCGTGTGTAAAACCACACGACCAAACCCAGAATTCCATTTTGGGCCATAAATGAACGTGCCTGGTCGGCGCAATCGTGCATCAAGGAAACGCACGACCGTGCGATTCATGCAGACATGAAAACTGGGCATAATGGATGATCTACCCACCTGCAAAGCACCAAACAACAATCACACAGCTGGGAATACCCTTCCAGCTCAATCCAAATACAGAAAAAGCGTTGGGGAGCACCATGTGCTTACCCCCAACAAACAAAGCGCGCAATTGCACACCAAAATGGGCATAAATGTGCACTTCATGAAGAAATGCGATTTAGAGAAATATGAGTGAATGCATGATGAAAGTGAAGTGTTTATCAATGAAAACATACCTGGATGAGTCTATAAAATGCTATATAATTGAGACTCATCACACCCCCAGACTTACTCGTTTGCTCGTCCCGAGCAAACAAATTTTCCAAAAAGACTAGAAAAATCATGTGCTGGATAAGAAATTGAATACGCGTAGTACAATGCGAAGTTGTATGCACGCACATGTATGAATTTTAGTAGAAGAAACTTTTACGCATACGAATTAATTTACAATTTTCTAACTGCGTTTCTACATATTATGCCTACTCGTAACTAGAATCGCGGTAAATCCTCAAGTCAGGTGCAGGGAGCAAGCAGTTCAATCACTAAGAGGAATATTGCCAGAGATCGGGGATTGGGACAGTCTCCAAAGAAATCCATCAATGTCGATGGCCATAAGCTTGCCCGTTCACACTCTCTCCACGACACTAGTTACGTTCAACATGCGAATCAGTAGGACTTTCGGTTAAGATTTAGGCTTGGGTTTAGGTGGGGCAAACAATGATAAACATGGGGGCTAAGCATACCAATCCCAAATGAGTTTGCAATATAAATACCATCCACGCACAAATGAAAAAAAAAATATGTACACCACTTCCCAATACTTGAACATGAAACTATGGGGTGTGTACACTGCCTACTCCCAAATACAATTTTTTTTTTACAATCTTTTCTCAATTTTTCACTTCAGATTTTTTTAGACTTCTTTTTTCTTTCCCCATTTTTTTTCTTTTTAACATCAAATTTTCAACAAGATTTTTCAATAGAGCTCGTCCACGTATTCACAAATCGAACACCACATCAACATGCCAAAACTAATAATGTATAAAACCTTAAGCTCATAGTTTTGGTGTGCGATTATGATAGACTATTTGGCTTTGGTGAAATGACGGTGGAGCTAAATCAAAATGAAGGGATAGGCACAATGGGGCTAAGCGAGGATAGAGCGTTAGGAACGGAGCGAAGGCTCAACCGGGCCAAAAAAGATGGCCTACATCACGCTCGCACTATTGAACTAACCTATACCCATGCTTCGAGAGTTGCTAGGGGCAAGTTCTTAGCCACCGAGAAAGAATATCCTTCCTCCCGACTCGAACAATACAACTCTAGCAATCTTCTACAAACTGGCCTACGCTACCGTCAGATTTTACCGGATTCACAAGTTACGAGTAGAATAAGCAATGTCCACGCAATCAGAAAATTATAAAATTAAAAGCATGTGAAAAAGTTAATTCTACACAAATTCTACACATGACAAGCACTCAACTAGGAGCACTACAAGAGTCAACATGTTACTTCACAACTCAATCCTATGCCAGCATAATAACTTTCCAATCAATCATGAAAAATTGGGTTTGACCCAAGACTCTCAAAACAAGTGAGTACGCGCTCAAGTGGGTGTAGTAGTGTGCATGGAGAATTCTGAAAAATTATTAAATTTTGAAAAACATAAAATGAAATTTTCTTCTGGTATGCACATGAAGTGGTGCACGTGCGTGTGGGTAACAAAGCTCACTACACTCTCCCCCAGACTCATGACATGCTATGCGTGAAAATATCATAAGCATTACAATCTAAAATAAAGAGAGGGGAAGAGGTTACCCAATGCTCAGTAAATGAGCATACTAGAAGATGCTTGAAATCCAAGACAAAGCCGCAACATCCATGATCCAAAATAGGCACCTATAGGGGTGAGCTCTGACAAAAACATAATAGAAAAAATAAAAACTGAATTAAAGAAAATGCATATATAAAAATAAGATAACTACTGGGGTTATTGTCTTCCCAGCATGACTTATTTAGCATTTTAACAGTTCTAGCTAATGGGTCTATGAAATGAAAAGTGAACAGGTAACTGTTCCATTATCCGTTTCGGTAACGGGTACCGATACGGAGATAAAACAGATACCCATCTACCTAAATATTCATACCCGCTCCTCACAGTTAGAGGGAAGAGAATGTAAGAGGAGGAGGAGGAGCCCTCACTCATCTCACCAAAATAATCCTTGCCCAGCAAGGTGTAGCCTTCAGGGAGGAAGCAGGAGGAGAAGGCAATAAATGATGCTTCCTCTATGGAGGAGGGATCAACCTCCTCACATAATAGGATACACTCATCATTGACTTGAGCAATATGCTCCAAGTCCTCCTGGAGTACCTGTGAAAGATCAACCTGCACAGGCTCAGACAGAGAAAGGTGGTCAGGAAATAAAAGAGAAGAAAAACTAAAATAATCAGCAATCGTGGGAGTGGTCCCAGTCCCACTCCCATCAGGTTTCATAAAGGGATCAATGTCGACAATAAGCATATCGATGCAAGGAGAGAATAAGCAATATGGATCTTCTGTGATGAGTTGGACCTTCTCTTCTGATGATGAGGTAAAAACCTCATCACTGAAGAGATCATCCTCCTCAGTGTAACTCGGCGCAGCTTCAGGATCCAAAAGCTCATCCTGCACATCTAAGTAATCGACAAGATCAAAAGATAAATGCGTAGTAAAGTCAAAAAAATATGGAGGATAAGCATGGCTCATGATATAGTCAACTAAAAGATGTGTGCTATACTCCGAAAATGAATCCACCGGTAGTGACGGTAGTGAAGTAGGAGGAAACTCCATAATGTCTTCATGACGATCAACGACAATACTAATCGACGCATTCATTGGGCTCCCAATAAAACTTGTGGGCCTAACGTATGTGTCATCAGTGATGGAAGGAGCAGTAGCATAAGAAGGTGGTGGAATGGAGATAAGCGTTGGCTCATCATCATCCGCCAATTGTAAATTCCATTGCTCACAACCCTTCAGTGCATGATCGATACTCTGACAACACAAGCACTACTTCCCGGTAGACTTAGACCATGATGGGGCCCAACCACCCTGAGAAGGTGATGCTTGCACAAGAGGTGCGTAATGATAATAAACAGGCTTATTATATGAGGGTGCAACCGCAGAGGGAGAACCATATGACGAGCTATACGAGTTATTATTACGCTTTCCTAAATAAAAATCTTCACTAAGATGACTACGAGAAGAGCACCATTTGCAAGATGGACGAGAATACATTAATGGTGCACAGTAGATTAAAAAAATGGAACAAACGGAAATAAGACTTACTACACACGAAATGGAAATAAATTAGTAAAAACCTGATTTTTAAAACTGTAAAATAGATTAGAAAGAAATAAAACAAAAAAGGACGTTATAAACAAATGGAAGAACTTCTCTCTCTTGAGTCCCTCTCCAGAAACTCACACGACTGTGTTCCCCGGCAACTGCGCCAAAAACTTGATGCGCGAATTCCTACACCGCTTATAGGCGGGAGCAAAAAGCGATCCGAACGGTAGTGAACCGATCGTTGTCAAGTAATAATATGAGGAAGTAAATCCCCAAGTATCGAATCTCACAAGGAACATAGTAAGGTGGAGTTCACTTTTAAGGAAGGACTTGAGATTGAAGTCCATTAGGTCGAATGGATTGCGGAAAAGGGGGGTTTTGGATTATGGAAAATAAAAGAAAATAACTACAACTACTATTATGCAATGCCGCTATGCAATGCTTCGCTTGGCGAGATGGAAACTAGGCAGGCCTTGAGCGCACTGCTTCACAAGGCAGATGGATGAGAAGTCTTGCGGATGGAGTGAATCGCACCGGCGGAATGAGGGTCGCAAGCACCTCCTCACAAAGTCAACCAAGATCATAGGCGTATCATTCTATAGTGATTCCACACACCAAGCATAAACACAAAGAACTTTCACAAAAGCATAATGAAAGCTAATAACAATTAAAATAGGTTTAAGCAAGGTTCATCATCAAAGTATAGGTGATTTCATACCATACAACCTAAAAAAGTGGAAAATAAGGGTAGAAATACAAACAACGATCGAGACTATGCCGTAGAAATGGGAGGATGCACTGGGTTGTCAATCCATTTCCTACAGTCCATTCATCGGTTGCGTCCGGGATCTCTGAAGCTCTCACCACCTCTAGCCCGTCTTCTGGAGTGTCTATGTTGTCCACATCAATGCCCTCGTTCTTCCTTGCAATCCGGCTAATATGGAGTGGAGATCACCTTCTTGAGAGCTTAGGATGATGGGGAAACACTATTGAGTGATACCCTCCCTTCGAAGAAGAAAAACGGAGCAGTCGGCCCTTCCGGTGGAAGAAATCGCGGAGCTGTTCGGGGTCCCTGAAAACATAAAAATCGCAGCTTAAATAGAAAAATTGCAGAATTTTGTTGATGCAAGACCGTGCGTGAACAAAATAAAACATAATATTTTTTAGACAAAAGAGGGGCTCGGGCGTTTTACTCACGCATGATCAAAACCGACCGTGCGTAAAAATGCACGACCAAATCCATAATGCCATTTTTAGGCCATAAATGAACGTGCACGGTCGGCGCAATCCTGCATCAAGGAAATGCACAACCGTGCGATTCATGCAGACATGAAATCTGGGCATAATGGATGATCTACCCACCTGCAAAGCACCAAACAACAATCACACAGCAGGGAATACCCTTCCAGCTCAATCCAAATACAGAAAAAGGGTTGGGGAGCACCATGTGCTTACCCCCAACAAACAAAGTGCGCAATTGGACACCAAAATGGGCATAAATGTGCACTTCATGAAGAAATGTGATTTAGAGAAATATGAGTGAATGCATGATGAAAGTGAAGTGTTTATCAATGAAAACATACCTGGATGAGTCTATAAAATGCTATATAAATGAGACTCGTCAGCTATCACACTGGTTAACAACCTTTCAGAGACTAAAGTAGGATTCTGTGTTGATCACTGCCTCAAACCTCCCTCTGATACCATGTTAAAATTTTAGAGAATGGATCGAAGACAACAGCGGAAGACTTCAATTCAAATTCACAACAGTTAACCGGTGACAATGAAGGCAGGAGAATCTCAATTGAATACTATCTTATTACAATGTGTTGCATACATGGCGAGACATGATTTATAAGAGCAAACATAGATGAGAATAAGCAACACAAAAGTCTGGCGGTCAGCAAGCTGAGATCGCACGTACTTAGCAAGATCGTCGGCTTCCCTGAAACTGTGCGTACAGGACAAGTTGACGACCTGCGAACTGCCAGACCGCTGAAAGCTCAGACAGCACGAAATGCTCCTTATTGCAACTACTGAAAACAAAACTGTTCGCACTTCTTGATCACCCAGACCGCACGGTCTCAAGATCACAAAAGTATTCTGCGAATACTTGACGAAGAACTGCTTACTGTTGCAAGACTGCACTCAAGACCGCCTGAACACTTAAGGCCGCCTGATCAACTGAGCCCGCTGCAAACAGATGCAAGAACCTCCAAACACAAATCGCCTAGACAGACAGTTGGCGAACTGGTTTATTCAAAGCTGTAAAGATAGGAAGAATGCTGACGAGACTTGCTGACCGCCTAACCTGCGAACACAACAAATTGTCAACAATCTTCAGACCGCGCGACCTCAAAAACGAGACCGGCACAATCAATCCACACTAGGTTCTTACATTTCTTTTTTTTTTGAATGGCTACCCCTGCTCCTCTATTTATAGGCAAACGAACGGATATCATCACCGCCACAGAGGGATATGGTCACCTTCCTTATTGGAGCATGTGGTCTCAAAAAACCAGGTCGCGCGTTCATATTAGGACCTTATATTTACTTAAGCAACTGTCAAATAAAGACAACACGCTTATTCCAAACCGGCAGACCGCCCGGTCTCTTACAGGAGAAGAACCATATGAGCATCTGTCCAGATCGAGAATAGACTGCCAGAACTAGGCTCATACAACCCATCTGGTCTCCCATAAGATCGGAACCACAGCAGACCGTAAGAGCGATCTCAAGCAGACTGAAGTATAAGACCGCCGAAGTGACCTCCAGTACTAGACCGCCCGGTCTATACCCGAACAGGAACACTTGGGCACAACCGGCAAACCATCACAGGCTGCCAACTCCAGAGACACGCGATCTCAACAGCTAGATCACCACACCGAGCTCGCACGGTCTCCAAAATCAGACCTCCCGAACAGTCCACTTCCACTTCAAAAATTTAACAGAAGATAGAAAAGTTCATTCTACAGACTGTAGAAGACTTGAGGCAAGAAATGAAGGCTGAGATGCAAACTGTAAAGAATGATATGCATCATCTCAACACTCAACACACTCACTTCCTTCAATTAGTAGCTCCATCCATGGAACATATTGGTGAGGAAATCAACAGGGTTGGGCATCAGACTCATCAGATCATCCAAAACCAAGGCACCGTGTTAGGGAATACAGAGAGAGCTTTTCAACAGATAGCAGGGTTCATGAATTCAGATAGAGATCAAATTATGAACAAAATGGAAGTAAATTCTCAGAACTTAGATGAACATCTGCTATAGGTAACAAATAACTTGGATGAGGTTGAACAACATCTGCATGAGAGGATAAACTTAGTACAAGTAGCTCTTGATGATCACATGGCTGAAGAAGTCCTAAAGGGGGAGAAGGAAATGAAAAATGCTAGCTCAAATCAAGCCTTGTGGACAGTCAATCAAGTTAAGCAAGCCTTCCAGATGCCTCCCTCAGACTTTAAGTTAGTAGAACCATCTGAGAGCACTGCATCAGAGATTTATGGCATAGAAGTTGGAGAATCTGCCAGCTCTAGAAAAAGAAAAAGGGTTCAGAGCAGGAGGTATAAGCAGAAGAGGCTTAGGGAAATTGAGCAGGATCCACAGTCATGCAAGTGGAGTCCTAACTCCAGGACCTTGATCTCAGAAGCTTGGATGGAATTTGGATACCCTCAAGATGGGTCAGAGAGAGTCTACTATTCTGCTGATTGGAATTTGTACTTAACTCAAATGGAGAAAAGGAGAAATCATAAACTACCATTTCCTCATGGTCCTCCTCCTTCTCCAAAGAAGATTCCAAAACTAATCAGCTTCTATGAAAGGCAGAAGAGAAAAGGAAAAGGAAGCAGCAGCAGGACCTGAAGACAATAGAATGTTTTATATTAAAATTACTTGGGCAAATGACTGATATATTTTTGTTTTAAAACATTCTCTATTTATATCATTTTGATACTTTCTGAATGCACTCAAATTATGATTTTATTTATCTTTGACATTTATCATTGAAGTGAGTTATGACTTCTTCAAATAGGGGGAGATTGCTGGGAATTGTGCCTGTTGAATTTTGAAGTGTAAGTGGAGGTCGGGCAGTCTGAGCATTAGATCGGGCAGTCTGGCAAAACCGTGGAGCTCGAGCGGTCTTATATGGAGACCGCGTGGGTTGTCTTCCCACTTTGAACTGGCGGTTAGCCAGTGGCAGGTGGACTTGGTTCTCAAAATCACCTGGGGTCAGCTCAGTTTGTAACTGGGCGGTTAGCATTTGCGATTACATTTGGTGTTAGTTCTCTGGCCGGTTATTTGCTGGAGGGCTGGCAGGTGTCTGCTAGTTTTGCTGGAAGTTGCGAAGTAGTCAACGCGGCTTGTTATTAAGTTGGCGAGCTGTTCGGCAGGGTTCTCAGCAAGCCGTGCGAGTTGTCTTCTACCCGCTACCTATATGGGCGGTTATCCTATCGCATAGGCGGTGACCACACTCCTCACCACTACTATAAATAGGACCCCCTGGCTCGTCATAAACAATGTGAACAGTAAGTGAGAGCTCACGAGTTTGAGGTGCGGATAGACTTTTCTGTTCGCGCGGTTTGAGGCTTACCTTTGTTGTGTTTGCAGGTTATGCGGCTTGCTTGTAGTTCTGATTTGATCAATGGAGACCGCAGCGGATAAGCCTGTAGCAGTCTGTGGCGGGTAGCAGTAGGAGGTCGCGGTTAGCAACAAGGCAGGTTCTCTTCAGCTCATTTCCAGCTTTCAATAAGGTTCAGACCGCGGCGGTTAGGCAATTTGCCTTTGCCGGTCTGTTACTTCTATTCAGTTCTTCCGCAGTTTGTTCGCAGTTAGGAGCGGCCAAGTGACTGCGGTCAGGCGGCCTTGCTTGGGCAAACAGAGTGAGCATTGGAATAATGGGCAGTCCACGTGTTGAGTTGCGGGTTGGTGATTTCGCGATTAGCCGCACAGTCAGCTTGGCTACTTGGTGGTTTGAGCGGACAGCTTTGTTAGTCGGGCGGTTTGGCGGGTTGTTCTTTGTAACCGCCAACTTCTTGTGGTTGTTTCTTTTCTCCTCAACTGGCATTCTAATAAATCATGTCTCTCCATGTATGTCTCACTATGTATAGAAGATAGTTAATACAAGATTTTTCTTGTTCATTCATTGTTTTTGATTGCTGGTGCTTGGTATGGTTGAGAGTGTTCTTGCAACCTGGTTCCTGTTTTCCGCTTATTAAAATTTTAACATTGTATCAGAGGGAACAGAGGTTTGAGCAGTGATTCAACCGCAGTTATCTTGCTTGGTTTCTGGAAGCATAGTTATCATTGGTATATCAATGGAAGGAGGAATATCAAGAGGTCTTGGTATTGAGCTCCTGATGCAGACTAAATTTAAGAAGTGAAAGTCTTGCATGGAGAGCTATCTTTTGGGTGAGGACCTCTGGGAGGTTGTTGGGGGAGAAGAAACTTAAGAAGTGGTTGCTACTGGTGAAAATGCTCATCTGGTGAGAGCTTGGAGGAGAAATAATGCTAAGGCAGAGTTGATGCGCTATTTCGGCACTGCTAATTAGCAGGCACGAAATGCGATACGACGGCAGTGCACCGGTCACTCAAGTAATAAAAATGGAAAGTTATCCCCAAGTATTGATCTCTCAAGGACTGCAAGTTGGGTAGTACGATTTGCTCTAAATAGGAAATCAGTTAAAAGGAATGATAAGTAACCATGGGGGGGTGATTTGGTTTCCTACGCTATTGCAGAATGAAGAAAGATGCGGGTCAAAACTCCGCTTCACACGGCGAGATGGGTGCAACGGCCGCGATGTCGTGCTTCAGAAGGCGCGTGGACGGGAAATCACTATGACGGTTGAGGGTCGCACGCACCTCTTCTCAAAACATCACCACTAGCAATTGCTAGTGGCTTCACCCACAACAAATCACAGAAAATCACCAGGAACAAATGGGCTATTCATGCCACCACAACATCAGTGCATATGAAGGAAAGCAAAACAACTTAGGATTAGCTTAACACATGTTCATACAACACAAAATGAAGTAAAAGCATTCAAGGTTAGAGAGGACCACAAAGAAGAGGTCACGTCTTGGGTTCACGGCCGGAATGAGAGGTTGTCGGGTTCTCTCCGGACTCGGCCCTCAGATGGTGAGCTTGGCTCGAAGGAGGCTGTCACCACTCCTACGATCTTCAGCGCTTCCTTGGTCTCCTTGGCGAGGAATGCTTGAGCTAATGGTGGATGAAGCTCCCTAATGCTCCCGGATGGAAGGATGGAGGTGGAAATCACTGGAAATGGCCTTGATGGTGGAGGAGATGAAGGGGAAGCCTTCAACCCTCAAGAGCAGCAGGAAGGAAGAGATTTCCAGCTCTCTGAATCGCTCCTGGTCGTCCTCTCCCGGTCCTCTGTTGACTGCCTTGATTCCTGCTTTTTATAGGAAACAGGTTGAAAATTGGTCACGCACGGTCGAACGCACGATCGTGCGCAGACCGTGCGATATTAACGGATGAAATATGGCTTGTAGAATACGCTGCGCCGCCCGTGCAATTTGTTCACGCACGACCAACGCCGCCCGTGCGTTCAAACACACGAGTAAAATCCGACGCTCTGAGATCACAAAGATACAGGTCGATCGTGCATTTTACTCACGCACGGGCGGATTCGCCCGTGCGTTAAAACGCACGAGTAAACCCCGACGCTGCATTTTCTTCCCAGACACAAACGCACGACCGCGCAGACCGTGCGTCAAGGAAACGCACGACCATGTGATATGCACAGAAATTACATTTGGGGGAAAACGGAACGATCAGGTCACCTGCAAATAAGATATACTAGCTGGGAATACACGTCCAGCATAGGGATACATAAAAGAAGGGAAGGGGAGCACAATGTGCTTACCCCCAACAACGAGGAATGCAATTGCACACCGAAATGGGCTTAATGGTGCACCTAGCATGGAATAGTATATGTAAATGAAAACGTGACTAAAATGTGGTGCAAACACTAGAATATCATCCCAAATGAGTCCAAATATATATATATATATATGGGACTCATCACACCCCCAGACTTACTCGTTTGCACGTCTCGGGCAAACACTAGATCCTATGGTAGAAAAATGAACGTTAAGGAAGCAACTGTGCAGGCGAAACACGATGGGAAGTAAAGACTAACGAGCGTGAAAATAAAGTAGAAAAGATTTTAAAACAAAGACTATATTTTAAGAACTTCTACAAGTGTAAAATACAAAATACTAATACTCTGAGGTGAATTATTGGTGAATCGTACAGTCACGCCCTAGGGAAATAGCGTGAGCTGCTGAGGTGAGCGTTGTTCAAATTGGATCTCAAGAAAGAGCTCACCAAGAAATCCATCAAGGTCGATGGTCATACGCTTGCCCTTTCACACCTTCTCCACTGCATGAGACGATCTCATCAAGAATCAGTAGGAATTTTAGGTTAGACTTGGGCTTGGGTTAAGGTACGGTAATGAAGTAGAAGAACGTAGGCTAAACGCACTCAACCTCCGGAAAATAAACAAAACTCAACCTTAACATCTTCACCTTGAAGCACACTCCCCCAGACTTCATTTAAGCACTATGGTGTGCGCGAGACTACCACACTTGTGGTTCGATTCTTTTTAGAGATCTTTTACTCCTTTTTTAGATCCATAGAGACATAATTTAGGATCAATCAAAATTTTTTTTTTTCAATCTCATCCTTTTTTTTTTCTGCGCGCACACACCACATCACACAACCACATATTTGTTCTCCGCTTCGCACAATCATCATCAATATTTATAAGTTTCAAAGCTTGACTCTAGTGCATTTTAGGTTAGGATATGGGGCCTTGGTGAACGATTAGTGGAGTTTAACAAATAGGAAGGGTAAGGTTCAATGGGGCTAGCAAAGGATGACGTTAGGTTGGGAAATCAAAGCTCAACCAGACCAAATGATGGCCTACGTCATGCTCCCAACAAGATAATTCAACGCACTCGTTTTGAAAATAGCTTGGGGCAAGTTCTTAACCACCGAGCGAGGTCTCCTCTCCTTCCAACTCAAACAACACGAGCCTAACAACTCTTCTACACTCGACCAAGGGCTACCGCTAGATTCACCAAATTCACCGTTTGAGTAGAGTATTAAGTAATTACACAAATGAAGTAAATAAAACTATAACTTTGTAATTAAATCTATTCTACGTGAATTTTTAAGCTGCGTGAGCGCTCTACTAGCAGCACCGCACGGGTCACATCCTGTTCAGCCACACAATCCTAAACTAACAATCAAACTTCTAAACATATTCATCAAGCATTTACACGATAATTGCGCACGGGTAAAAATAAAACGCATGTGGTGTGCGTTATGCAATGAGACAATAAATATAAATTTCCTAACAACATTCTAGCATGCATGTGTGTGTGGCGTAAGCAAAGGCTCGCTCCCCCCCCCCCCCCCCCCCCCAGACTTGCATTGAAACACAAGAAAATATAATCTTTTGAAGCAAACTAAGAGCTGGGTTAAGAGTACCTATGCTCCTAAGAGCATGCCAGAAGAGCGGTATAATCCTTCTTCAATGATCTCCTCCTCTTCATCCAATCGAGTTCACACATGCATAGTTAAAAACAAAAGCAAAAGCAAACAAAACATAACAGAAATTAAATCAAGCAAACGGAACCGGGTGGTTCCCATGGGTTGTCTCCCAAGAAGCCCTTTTGTTTAACGTCCTTAAAGGTGGACCAAATACCTGTATTAAGCAGTTTATAGAATTGTTCACGCGAAATTAAAAAGAGGAGATCATCCACGTCTACATAGTATTATTACACAACCATATGGAGAAATCAACTATACGTTGATTTAAAATAATAACTGCAGATAGAAGAAAAAGGTCCGAAGACTCTGTAGTAGGGGTGGAAAATAAGTAAGATGCTCAGCCTCCAACCCCAAATCTCCTCCTTTTTCGCTCTCTTCTTCTCCTCCAGTATTATATCTTTGATGGCGCAAATCTCGCACACCGCTATAGGCGGTAGCTCGACTGCGACACGAAACGGCAGTGTACCGATCGTTCAAGTAATATAAAACGAGGAGTAATCCCCGACTATCGAATCTCGAGGGAACACAGTAAGGTGGAGCTATCTATCGAAGAAGGACTTGAGATCGAAGTCCTTTAAGGAGGATGGATTGCGGAAACGGGGGGGGGGGGGGGGGGGGGGTTGATTTGGTTTGTGGAAAATAAAGTGAAAAATCTATCACTACTCCTATGCAATGCCGCTATGCAAAGCTTCGCTTGGCGGAATGGAATCTACGTAGGCCTTGAGCGCGCTACTTCGTAAGGGCGGATGGACGAGTAGGCAAATGGAATGAGGGTCGTAAGCACCTCTTCGACACGCACGCCACTAGCAATTGTTAGTGCGGCAACGAACACGACGGCGGGATGGATGATGGAATGGGGCGCACCTCAAGCAACATAAACATAAAATGACATCACATAGACATGAAATCAAGAAATATAAACAAGTTTATGCACTCTACTTCATCATAATAGAGAGATCTACACATATACACAACAATAAGAGAAGTACAAGGCAAGAAATCGACCGAATCCGAAGTCTTGTTGAAGATTCACGGTTGAAATCGCTGGGTTGTCAACCCCGTCCAAGCTCAGTCAGCAATAGCGTCCGGGGTAGAGAGAGCTGTCACTACTCTCCAATGGACCCGTCTTCTTCGTCTCACGATCCGGAGGAGGTTGCAAGCTTCCTCTTGCTTGAAGGTGAGGGCATATAGATCTCTCTTGAAGCCCTAGGATGAAGGAGGAGGCCAAAGGGACGAAACCCTGGTGGAAAAGGCGGAATCGCGCTGTTGTACGGCGCGTACGGATCTCTCTGGTTTAGGTTAAAACTGCAGCTTTTATAGAAAATCGTCAGAAAATTGGTCGCGCACGGTCGAACGCACGACCGTGCGTCGACCGTGCGATACTTAAGCTCAGCAGGCGTGCAGGGGAAGAAGACCTTCCGCCCGTGCGATTTGTTCACGCACGACCAACGCCGCCCGTGTGCTAAGACGCACGGGTAAACTCCGATGCTCTGAAATCATCAAGACACAGGTCGACCGTGCGTTTTGTTCACGCACGGGCGAATCCGCCCGTGCGTCAAAACGCACAAGTAAACTCCGATGCTCCATTTTCCTGCCCAGACACAAATGCACGACCGCACAGACCGTGCGTCAAGGAAAATGCACGACCGTGCAATATGCATAGAAATTACATTGGGGAAAACGGGGCGATCAGGTCACCTGCATACATGACACACAAGTTGGGAATCCACGTCCAGCAGCACAGGGATACAGAAAATACCATGGGGAGCACGAAGTGCTTACCCCCAACAACAAAGTGCGCAATTGCACACAAAAACAGGTACAACTATATACTTCTAACAAAAGCATAACTAAAGGAAATATGAACGAAACTGAAGCACAAAAGCAAAAAAAAACTAGCCAAAATGAGTCCGAAAATATGTATATAATAGGGACTCATCACACCCCCAGACTTACCTGTTTGCGCGTCCCGAGCAAACAAATCCGGCGGAGTATGAAAAAGGTAGCTAGAGTAGAAAATTACAAAGACAGAGTAAGATGCGAAGTATCATACACATGCTCAAAAAAATTCTGTAGAAGAAGATTCTAACTATACTAACAAATTTACAATAGTATAAATGAGTAGATAAAGATTTATATGTACTCAGATGGTGAATCGTGAAGAATTTAAGCGGTCATGCCCGGTGTTAAAGGAAACAAGCCACTTAGGAGGGTGTTACTAAAGACTAGAATTAGGGAATAACTCCGTTGAAATCCATCAACGACGAGGACCATAAGCTTGCCCGGTTACACTCTCTCCACGGCGCTAGCAAACTCACAAGTTAAATCAATAGGGCTTTACGGTTATAATGGGGCTTAGGTTACGGTATGATATTTAAAGATAAACAAGATGGCTACGCAACCCAATTGAGTCACAAGATAACGCTGAACCCAAAACAAGACCACAAATGATGCTAGTGTGACACACCCCCAGACTTAGCTTGAAAACTGGGTGTGCACACAGCCTACTCCAGCAAAATACCAACTGAATTTTCTAAAACGCACAAGGGGATTTCATTTCATTCTACTTATTTTTTTTTTCAGATTTTTCTTTTAACTTCACTTTTTTTTCTTTTAACCCCGGTTGGCTTACAAAAAGGAGTTCAGCAAAATATAAATTTTTCTTTCACATCACAAGGGTTCCACGCATCACATCCAAATATGAAATGTAATTTCAGTTAACTTATTATTTGGTTGCGAAAATAGGATAAGCTTTAGGCTTTGGTGACTGAAAGAGGAGCTGAAACAAAGGAGGGGTAGGCACAAATTTGGATTGCAAAGGTAAGCGTATAGGTCAAGGAAAACAAGGCTCAAACTAGCCAAACAAAGGCCTACATCATATTTAACAAAATGAGCTGCTCTCACCCATGCTTCAAGAGCCGCTTGGGGCAAGTTCTTAGCCCACGAGAAAGGTAAACCTTCCTTCCGACTCGAGCAACACACAACTAGCGCTCTCTTACACACAACACCGTGCTACCATAAATTTCAGCCACATTCACCAAATGAGTATGATAAATCAACAACTACGCAAGAATATTAATTGTAAATTAAAAGCATAGAGATAATCTAATTTTACTCACATTTTTATGGAAGCATGTGGATGCGACTAGAGCACTACAAGAGTCAACATTATACTCTGAATTGCAATTCCTAAGCTAACATCCTATTTCATATTCCTACCAAAATAAGTATGAACGGAAATACGCATACAAGTTAGTGCGCTCTCAAGTGGGTGCTAAGTGTGCAGACAAAATGAACAAAAAAGATTCTTAGAGAAAGAAACTTCTAGCATGCAAAATAACTGTGCACGTGAGTGGATACACAAAAATATCTCCCCTAAACTTAAACTATGCATTAAGATATTCTAAAACAAAGTTAGGGGAAGAGTGTACCCAATGCTCAGCAAGTAAGCATTCCGGAAGCCTGTAGTGAAACTCTACGAAGAATCACGACCACCGCCTTCACAAATAGAAAATACCTGCAAAGAGTGGTCTCCGCACATGAAAACTAAAATAGCACAAAATAAGCTAGTTTTTGCAGGGGATAAATTAAAAGACAAGAAAAATTAAGATAACTACTGGGTTATTGTCATCCCAGCACGACTTATTCAGGAAGGTGAGGGTCTTAGCTAATGGGAGTATGGAAAGAGAAGTGGACAGGCAGCTGTTCTAATTCCCGTGTCGGTAGCGGGTACCGATACGACGATAAAACAGTTATTCCCCTACCTAAATAAAGATACCTGCTGAACACAGGTAGCGGGAATAAGAAGTAAGAAGAGGAGGAGGCCTGGTCCTCACTCATTTCACCACAAAATAAATCCTTGCCAAGCAAGGTGTCATCTCCAGGGAGGTGGCAGGAGAAAGAGATCAATGATGGAGCTTCCTTATTGGAGGAGGGATCAACCTACTCGCACATGAGGATGCTATCATCATTGAACTGAGCTGGAAGCTCCAAGTCCTCCTGATGTACCAGTGGAGACTCAACCTGCACAAACTCAGATATAGTAGAAGGGGGGTCAAGAAATAAAAGAGAAGAAGAACATAAATAAAAAACGAGTGGGGGAGTGGTCCCGGACTCACTCCCAATAGGTTGGGAAAGTAAAATAATGTTGGCATTGTCATCAATGCCACAAGATTCGGTGGGATCGTCAGTGGCCAAGCTAAGGATCTGGACTTCCTCCACCGGTGCTGAGGAAAGCTCCTCTTCACCTAGAAGGTTGTCCTCCTCCATAGGAGCAGGCACACTTAGATCGCCGGCCTCATCCTGCGACACATCCTCGACAATGTCATCTAAAATAAATGTACTAGAATGCACAATAGGAGGGGGAAGGGTGCTTGGATAAAAGTCCAGCACTGGTTCCTCACAAAGAATCAAATCTATGCTAGGAGATGGGTGTACAGGGGAGATGGGCTCAGCCATGTCAGAGCCCAGATCAGCCACACATTTGGTGACTGTGTCCACATTATACCCTTCATAAGATGAAGGTGATATGGCCACATAACCAGATGTCGAAGGTGTGCCGCCAGAGGTAGGAGTCGGGATGATCCGGATATCCGGCTCGTCATCCTCATCCAATTGGCGAAGATACTCGGCACAATCCTTCAGGGCATGATCCATGCTCTGACAAAACAAGCACTGCCTAATGTGCTTCTTTGGCACAGCGTGTGCTGATGCCGAAAAGAAGATTGACGGTAAAGGCGTGGCAGAATAGCCATAAGACTTCCGCGCACCATATGGAGTACCAGACGAAGTCGGTGCTCCATATGCTGGGCTGGTAGTGCTAGGGCTACTATCTCCCTTTGGACATCTATCGCTAGCGTGAGAGATATCTCCACAAAAATGGCAACGAATATTAAATGCAGACTACATTTTGTGAAGATAAAATGTTTCAAAATGCAGAAAACTATTGTGCAAAATAATACACCCAACAAAAATTTACTTAACAGCCTAATATAAACAGTAAAACAGAATAAGAAGAAATAAAACAAAAATGCGATAAACAAATGGAAAGGGCTTTAATCTCAGATTCTCCCTCTCCAGAAAACTCACACGTCTGTGTTCCCTGGCAACGGCGCCAAAAACCTGATGGCGCAAATCTCGCACACCGCTATAGGCGGTAGCTCGACTGCAACACAAAACGGCAGTGTACCAATCGTTCAAGTAATATAAAACGAGGAGTAATCCCCGAGTATCGAATCTCGAGGGAACACAGTAAGGTGGAGCTATCTATCGAGGAAGGACTTGAGATCGAAGTCCTTTAAGGCGGATGGATTGCGGAAACGGGGGGGGGGGGGGGGGGGGGGGGTTGATCTGGTTTGTGGAAAATAAAGTGAAAAATCTATCACTACTCCTATGCAATGCCGCTATGCAAAGCTTCGCTTGGCGGAATGGAATCTACGTAGGCCTTGAGCGCGCTACTTCGTAAGGGCGGATGGACGAGTAGGCAAATGGAATGAGGGTCGTAAGCACCTCTTCGACACGCATGTCACTAGCAATTGCTAGTGCGGCAACGAACGCGACGGCGGGATGGATGATGGAATGGAGCGCACCTCAAGCAACATAAACATAAAATGACATCACATAGACATGAAATCAAGAAATATAAACAAGTTTATGCATTCTACTTCATCATAATAGTGAGATCTACGCATATACACAACAATAAGAGAAGTACAAGGCAAGAAATTGACCGAATCCGAAGTCTTGTTGAAGATTCACGATTGAAATCGCTGGGTTGTCAACCCGCGTCCAAGCTCGGTCAGCAACAGCGTCCGGGGTAGAGAGAGCTGTCACTACTCTCCAATGGACCCGTCTTCTTCGTCTCACGATCCGGAGGAGGTTGCAAGCTTCCTCTTGCTTGTAGGTGAGGGCATATAGATCTCTCTTGAAGCCCTAGGATGAAGGAGGAGGCCAAAGGGACGAAACCCTGGTGGAAAAGGCGGAATCGCGCTGCTGTACGATGTGTACGGATCTCTCTGGTTTAGGTCGAAACTGCAGCTTTTATAGAAAATCATCAGAAAATTGGTCGCATACGGTCGAGCGCACGATCGTGCGTCGACCGTGCGATACTTAAGCTCAGCAGGCGTGCAGGGGAAGAAGACCTTCCGCCCGTGCGATTTTTTAACGCACGACCAACGCCGCCTGTGCGCTAAGACGCACGGGTAAACTCTGATGCTCTGAAATCATCAAGACACAGGTCGACCGTGCGTTTTGTTCACGCACGGGCGAATCCGCCTGTGCGTCAAAACGCACGAGTAAACTCCGATGCTCCGTTTTCCTGCCCAGACACAAATGCACGACCGCACAGACCGTGCGTCAAGGAAAACGCACGACCGTGCGATATGCACAGAAATTACATTGGGGAAAACGGGGCGATCAGGTCACCTGCATACATGACACACAAGCTGGGAATCCACGTCCAGCAGCACAGGCATACAGAAAATACCATGGGGAGCACGAAGTGCTTACCCCCAACAACAAAGTGCGCAATTGCACACAAAAACAGGTACAACTATATACTTCTAACAAAAGCATAACTAAAGGAAATATGAATGAAACTGAAGCACAAAAGCAAAAACAAAACTAGCCTAAATGAGTACAAAAATATGTATATAATAGGGACTCATCAATCTTCAAAGAAAAAACGCTTGCCCCCTTGTAACCAATCCTCAAGGGGAAGCACCAAAGATGATGAGGAAACACGATGTTCCTTCACTGTACCTTCCTCATCCCGCCAGGCTTTCAGATCCTCCATGCATAAGGTCTGATCAACTGGAGGAGGGGCATCCTGCATCCTTGTACATAAAGAAAGGGGGTCAGGAAATAAATTGGAAGAAAAACTAAAAGAAATCTCATCTGAGGGGACAATCCCGGCTTCATCCCCCATGGGGTGCGGCAATGACACACTGATGATATCATCGAAGATTTCGCTAGACTCCAAAGCGCACGCAATGGCCTCCTCTATAACTTGGACTTCCTCGCACTGGACCGAAGCGGTTGCTTCAGCACAATCAAGGCTGTCCTCCTCCATGAGAGTGGGCACCACATTGCGCAGGTCTGCAACATCCTGCAAAGTGACCTCAATGATAATATCAGAAACAGATGTAGTTTCGTGTGCAGTGGGAGAAGACGTGCTTCTTAAGAGTTCGGGCTCTCTCTCCACACAAGGACACAAATCCACGCAAAGTGGTAGATGAACCGAAGAGGTATGGGGCGTCGCAACAGAAATCGAGTCATGAGGGTCACTGACGTACATGTCGGTTCCATACCCTTTGAAAAGTGAAGGGGGAAGTGACACGTAATCAGAGGAAGAAGCTGTGCTCGCAGAATTTGAAGATGGGACGATCCGGATATCCGGCTCATCATCATCCGCCAATTCGCGAAGATAAGCT
Organism: Dactylorhiza incarnata; assembly: GCA_033032865.1. Classification (NCBI taxonomy): domain Eukaryota; kingdom Viridiplantae; phylum Streptophyta; class Magnoliopsida; order Asparagales; family Orchidaceae; genus Dactylorhiza; species Dactylorhiza incarnata. The sequence continues at coordinate 1,594,071 of JAWHQI010000255.1, read as the reverse complement.
GCACAGTCCTTCAATGCGTGCTCTCTACTTTTGCAAAATAGGCACTGCTTTGCCGGCACAAAAGGTGCGGCAGCCGTGTAAAGGTGCGATAACGAAGGTGCAGTAGAGTAGCCAAAATACTTATGGACTCCGTACGGTTTATGAATAACACCATACTCCTTGGGACACCTATCACTAGCGTGGGATGTGTCCCCACACCAACGACATCGGATATTCAAATGCGCCCACATGATATAGAAGAAGAAAATAGCATGAAAAGGAATAAATTAAAAAGAATAAAAGACTCACTCGAAAATAATCGACTCACAAACAACATCTCATCACGCTTGCATTCCCCGGCAACGGCGCCAAAAAATTGATGCGCTATTTCGGCACTGCTAATTAGCAGGCACGAAATGCGATACGACGGCAGTGCACCGGTCGCTCAAGTAATAAAAATGGGAAGTTATCCCCAAGTATCGATCTCTCAAGGACTGCATGTTGGGTAGTACGATTTGATTTAAATAGGAAATCAGTTAAAAGGAATGATAAGTAGCCACGGGGGGGAGGGGGTTTGATTTGGTTTCCTACGCTATTGCAGAATGAAGAAAGATGCGGGTCAAAACTCCGCTTCGCACAGCGAGATGGGTGCAACGGCCGCGATGTCTTGCTTCGGAAGGCGCGTGGACGGGAAATCACTATGACGGTTGAGGGTCGCACGCACCTCTTCTCAAAACATCACCACTAGCAATTGCTAGTGGCTTCACCCACAACAAATCACAGAAAATCACTAGGAACCAAGGGGCTATTCATGCCACCACAACATCAGTGCATATGAAGGAAAGCAAAACTACTTAGGATTAGCTTAACACATGTTCATACAACACAAAATGAAGTAAAAGCATTCAAGGTTAGAGAGGACCACAAAGAAGAGGTCACGTCTTGGGTTCACGGCCGGAATGAGAGGTTGTCGGGCTCTCTCCGGACTCGGCCCTCAGATGGTGAGCTTGGCTCGAAGGAGGCTGTCACCGCTCCTACGATCTTCAGCGCTTCCTTGGTCTCCATGGCGAGGAATGCTTGAGCTAATGGTGGATGAAGCTCCCTAATGCTCCCGGATGGAAGGATGGAGGTGGAAATCACCGGAAATGGCCGTGATGGTGGAGGAGATGAAGGGGAAGCCTTCAACCCTCAAGAGCAGCGGGAAGGAAGATATTTCCCGCTCTCTGAATCGCTTCCGGTCGTCCTCTCCCGGTCCTCTGTTGACTGCCTCGATTCCTGCTTTTTATAGGAAACAGGCTGAAAATTGGTCACGCACGGTCGAACGCACGATCATGCGCAGACCGTGCGATATTAACGGATGAAATATGGCTTGTAGAATACGTTGCGCCGCCCGTGCGATTTGTTCACGCACGACCAACGCCGCCCGTGCGTTCAAACGCACGGGTAAAATCCGACGCTCTGAGATCACAAAGATACAGGTCGACCGTGCGTTTTACTCACGCACGGGCGGATTCGCCCGTGCGTTAAAACGCAAGAGTAAACCCCGACGCTCCATTTTCTTCCCAGGCACAAACGCACGACCGTGCAGACCGTGCGTCAAGGAAATGCACGACCGTGAGATATGCACAGAAATTACATTTGGGGGAAAACGGAACGATCAGGTCACCTGCAAACAAGATATACTAGCTGGGAATACACGTCCAGCACAGGGATACATAAAAGAAGGGAAGGGGAGCACAATGTGCTTACCTCGAACAATGAGGAATGTAATTGCACACCGAAATGGGCTTAATGGTGCACCTAGCATGGAATAGTATATGTAAATGAAAACGTGACTAAAATGTGGTGCAAACACTAGAATATCAGCCCAAATGAGTCCAAAAATATATATATATATATATGGGACTCATCAAGAGTGTACACTCAAGCGGGCTATCTCATCAGAACGGTTTGATCACATCGTTTGATGTCGATCAGCTGTTGAGATTTGGATGGCCTTGTATGGCTTGTTCAATAAGAAGAATGTAGCTCAGCTACAGTTCTTGGAGAATGAGTTGGCAAAAGCCATTCAAGGAGACTTGTCCATATCAACGTTCTTCCTGAAGATGAAGAACCTTTGCGCAGAGATTTCGGCTTTGGACCCTGATGAGCCTATCTCAGAAGCTAAGCTGAAGAGGCACATGATCCGCGTCTTGCGGAGGGAGTATGCGGCCTTTGTTACTTTTGTGCAAGGCTGGGCCAATCAGCCATCATTGCTGGAGCTGGAGAACTTGCTTGCATCACAAGAGAGTTTGGCTAAGCAAATGGTGGGGATGTCAGTCTCTGGGGGAGAAGATGAGGTTCTCTTTTCTAGAAAGAAGAAGCGTTGGGACAAGAAGAAGAAGAAGACATCTGGAGATGATGGTCCTTCTACTTCATATCAACAGGAGAGGAGCTATGCCCCTATGCGTGATGGGAAGAAGAAGGAAGGACCTAGATGCTTCAGGTTCAACAAGCTTGGTCATTTTAAGAAGGACTGCAGAGTCAATCTTCAGTCGGAGCATGTTGCAGGAAAGGGGGAGGTTGGTTCCAATGCAGATGATAGATGTGGTGATGGAGATTTCATGACTGGCACGTGTGTTCGGGCTATGGCATCCATCAACTATCAGTATGATTGGATAGTGGACTCGTGTTGTGGTCATCACCTAATTGGAGACGAGTCGAGTTCTCTTCCTTGCAGGCATATACAGGTAATGATGATATCATTACGACTGATGATACTATACATGCAGTAGAGAAGGAGGGTGTAGTTTTTTTGAACGATGATAGAGGTACTCTTATGTTGAAGAGTGTCCATCATGTTCCAGGGATGAAGAAAACCTCTTCTCGGTGACTAATGATGTGGATGCTGGCTATCACGTTCTGTTTTGTCCAACATAAGTGAAATTTCTTCGAAACGTGTCAGCAATGGAGGCTGAAGTCACTCATGTCGGCAGAAGGGTGACGGACTTGTTTGTGTTATCAACAAGTTCCCATGTTGATAAGATGAGTACTAATGATAGTGCTGCTATCTGGCATGAAAGAATTGAGCATGTTGGGATGGACAAGTTGAAAGCTATGGCAGGGAGAGGCCTTGTGAGAGGTCTGCCTAGTTTGTCATCCTTCAGCGAAGGTCACGTTTGTGCAGGATATGAATATGGCAAGGCTTATCGCCTTCCATTTGACAAATCACAAAGCAGGTGCATGGTGCCATTGGAGTGTATTCATGGTGATCTGTGTGGACCTACCGAAAATGCAAGTCTTGGAGGCAGCAGGTATATGCTGGTTTTGATTGATGACTTCACTAAATATACTTGGGTATATTTTCTGAAGGAGAAGTCGGAAGCGTTCGGGAAGTTTGTGGAGTTCAAGGAGCTCGTGGAGGGTCGGCTTAATCTGCGGATCAAGAAGTTCAGAACCGACAATGGAGGGGAGTTTACTTCCAATGCGTTCTTTAACTTCTACAGGAAGCATGACATCTGGAGAGAGCTCTCTTATGCTCATACTCCACAACAGAACGGAGTTGCAGAGCGGAAGATCCATCATCTGACGGAGACCTGCAAGTGTTGGCTTCATGCCAAGAGCATTCTGAAGTCCTTTTGGGCAGAGGCAATGTCTTGTGTAACTTATGTTATCAATCAAATGCCTCTTAGTCCAATCAACATGAAGACCCCACATGAGTTGATGTTCAAGATAAAGCCTACGGTGGAAGACCTTCGTGTGTTCGGATCTACCTGCTATGTGCATGTTCCTGATGCCCTCAGAACAAAGCTAGATGCGAAAGAAAGGAAGCTAGTCTTCGTCGGTTATGATGACCAGAAGAAGGGTTGGAGATGCATGGATCCAGAGACACAGAGAGCTATGGTCTCAAGGGATATGGTATTTGACGAGTTGACGTCATACTAGGGTAGCTCTTATGTTGAGCTACAAGAAAGCAGGGTAGATAGTGGACCAGGAGAAGATGCAAGGGAAGTTCTAGTGGAGTTGCCTGTTTCACTAGGTGCTCTAGTTGCTTCTAGCTCTGGGTCAGATGCTTCAAGTTCTAGAAGCAGGGGGAGCGGTGCTCCAAGTGTGCCCGGGAAAAGGGCTAGTCCAGAAGTTGCAGTGGAAGAGGTGGATCAGGGTAAAGCCTTGAGAATGTCAAAGAGGACTATTATTCTACCAGCTCCGTATACAGGGGGAAACCAGGTGAGCTTCTTCTCATGTTTCTTTGCTGGTCCCTTGGATGAGCGAGATCTGTCATGCTTTGAAGATGTCACTGGGGTCAAGGAGTGGGAAGATGCCATGAATGAGGAGAGGTCTGCCCTCAAGAAGAATGAGACTTGGGATCTTATACCCATGGTCGATGGCATTACTCCTGTGACATGCAATTGGGTCTACAAACTGAAGAAGAAAGTTGATGGGAGTATTGAGTGGTACATGGCTCGCCTTGTAGCTCGAGGGTTCTCTCAACAGTATGGAGAAGACTATGAAGAGACATTCAGTCCGGTAGCCAAGATGACTTCGGTATAGGTGGTAATTGCATTGGCAACTAGCCAAGGATGGAAGATTTGGCAACTCGACGTAAAGAATGCTTTCTTGTATGGCGAGATTGACAAGGATATATTCATGGTACAGCCACCAGGATATGTATCAGAAGTTCATCCTGGACTCGTCTGCAAGCTCAAGTAGGCTCTTTACGGGTTGAAGCAAGCGCCTTGCGCGTGGTATGGGAAGATCGCAGAATACCTCCAATTTTGTGGATACTTTGCTTCAGATTCAGGCTCGAGTCTGTTCGTAAAGAAGATCGGGGAGCTGCAAGTCTTGGTGTTGTTGTATGTTGATGACATGATCATCACGGGGAACTCCGAGCCTGAGGTAGCTAAGCTTCGGGAAGAATTAGCTATCAGATTCGAGATGAAGGATCTGGGGGAGCTTCACCATTTCCTTGGACTCGTGGAGAGGAAAGAGAGCGGTGTGCTTGTTTCCCAGAAAGGTTATGTGGAGCAGATCGTTAAGCGATTTGTCATGCAGGATGGGAAGAGCAGCTCTACTCCATTGGAGGTTGGTCTAAAACTTCGGCGGGATGAGGGGAGGATTCTTCCTGATCCGTTGGTATTCTGGGCACTTGTTGGGAGTCTGATATATCTGATGACTACCAGACCGAATATTGCATATGAAGTTGGCAGGGTAAGTCGGTATATGGCGGAACCCCGGAAACCTCATTTAGTAGCGGCAAGAATTATTCTGAAGTACGTGAAGTCGACCTCAAACATGGGTCTCCTTTATGGGAGAGACACGGTCTTTTGTTTGCATGGATACATGGATGCCGATTATGGGCGAGATTCAGACGATTGGAATTCGACGTCTAGTTATGTTTTCTTATAAGGATCGGTGGCTATTTCATGGAGCAGCAAGAAGCAGGATTCTGTGTCCATCTCTACCACTGAAGCGGAGTACAAGGCTTCTGCCTTGGCAGCTCAGGAAGCCATCTGGCTTAGAATATTGGTGGAGGATGTCCATAAGGAGGTTTGAGGTCCTACTCTGCTGCATGGTGACAACGAGAGTGCTCTCAAACTGGTTAATAATCCAGTCTATCACACACGGACCAAGCACATCGAGATCGAGCATCATTTCATTCAGGAGAAGGTGCTGGAGGGATCTTTGATGGTTGAGCATGTGCGGAGTGAGGACAATGTCGCTGACATCTTCACGAAGCCGCTGGCAAAGGGACCATTTAATCGGTTACGAGGTTTGCTTGGGCTTACTTCCACTTCCCACTTCAAGGGGGAGTGTTGAATTTTGAAGTGTAAGTGGAGGTCGGGCGGTCTGAGCATCAGACCGGGGGTCTGGCAAAACCGCGGAGGTCGAGCAGTCTTATATAGAGACCGCGTGGGTTGTCTTCCCGCTTTGAACTGGCGGTTAGCCAGTGGCAGGTGTACTTGGTTCTCAAAATCACCTGAGGTCAGTTCCGTTTGTAATTGGGTGGTTAGCATTCGCGGTTACATCTAGTGTTAGTTCTCTGGTCGGTTATTTGCTCGCGGGCTGGCAGGTGTCTGCTGGTTTTGCTGGAAGTTGCGAAGTAGTCTGCGCAGCTTGTTATTAAGTCGGCAAGCTGTTCGGCAGGGTTCTCAGCAAGCCGCGAGAGTTATCTTCTACCCGCTACCTATATGAGTGGTTATCCTATCGCATAGGCTGTGACCACACTCCTCACCACTACTATAAATAGGACCCCCTGGCTCGTCATACACAATGTGAACAGTAAGTGAGAGCTCGCGAGTTTGTGGAGCGGATAAACTTTTCTGTTCGCGAGGTTTGAGGCTTACCTTTACTGTGTTCGCAGTTGTGCGACTTGCTTGTGGTTCCGATTTGATCAGTGGAGACCGCAGCGGATAAGCCGGCAGCAGGCTGTGGCTGGTAGCAGCAGGAGGTAGTGGTTAGCGATAAGGCGGGTTCTCTTCAGCTCGTTTCCAGCTTTCAATAAGGCTCAGACCGCGGCGGTTAGGCGGTTTGCCTTTGTCGGTCTGTTACTTCTATTGAGTTCTTCAGCGGCTTGATCGCGGTTAGGAGCGGCCAAGTGACTGCGGTCAGGCGACCTTGCTTGGGCGAACAGAGTGAGCATTGGAATAATGGGCAGTCCGCGTGTTGAATTTCGGGTTGGTGATTTCGCGGTTAGCCACGCGGTCAGCTTGGCTACTTGGCGGTTTGAGCGGACAGCTTTGTTAGCCGGGCGATTTGGCGGGTTGTTCTTTGCAACCGCCAACTACTTGTGGTTGTTTCTTTTCTCCTCATCTAGCGTTCTGATAAATCATGTCTCGTCATATATGTCTTGCTATGTACAGAAGATAGTTAATATAAGATTTTTCTTGTTCCTTCATTGTTTCTGATTACTTGTGCTTGGTATGGTTTAGAGTGTTCTTGCGACCAGGTTCCCGTTTTCCGCTTATTAAAATTTTAATAGTGCCCAGCAATGTTCCTGATTTGAAGAAGTGCTCAGATAAATGATAAATGCACTAATATTTTATTCATGACTGCAGAAGATAAAACATATGTCAAGTAATTTTCTAAGTCCAAAATCATCAAGGACTGGATATATCTTTGAGATAATATACATATCGTTGAAAAGCATCAAAGCTACATCACTAGTATATAGACGATAACAGTAATTAAAATTAACTAAGTAAAATATCGTCTCAAGACTCAGCAGATGAATCTTTGAGAAAGATATCATATCATCGAATCAGTTTCGACGATATCATCTTGAAGAAAGCTTATCGTTGATAAGGCTAAGTTCAGATATCTTGACGATATCATCTTGAAGAAAGCATATAGTCTTGAAGATTGAAGATAGCTTATAGTTGAGAAGACTAAGTTCAGATGTCTCGACGATATCATCTTGAAGAAAGCATATAGTCTTAAAGATTGAAGATAGCTTATATTTGAGAAAGACTAAGTTCAGATGACTCGATGACATCGTCTTGAAGAAGATGTATAGTCTTAAAGGTTGAAGAAAGCTTACAATGAATAAAGCTAAGATGTCTCAAGGATATCGGCTTGAAGAAGAGGAATAATCTTGAAGATTAAAAGACATAACTCTTTAAGTCATGAAGAAAGGTTCATGTGGACAAACATCGGTTTGAAGACCTCACATCATCTAGAAGATCAAGACGATATCGTCTTGAAGAAAGACTGACAGGCTGATGAATAAGTCTAAGTCTTATTAAAAGAAATATCTCGATGATATCGTCTAGAATAAGTATGATCGTTGAGAGATCAAGTAGAATCGTGAAGAAGGAGGTATGTCGACGATATCGTCGTAAAGAATATCTGTCGTTTACACTGATCAAGACAATATAGTCTTGAAGGAATATTATCGCATTGGCAGTTGCAGAGCAGCATTTAATGCGTCGGTTCTCTTGGAAATTGATATTTAGGGAACAGGCACGCCGCCATCTTGCGCATCAATCAAGGAGTAATAAATAATATATTCTGTACAGAATATAGTCGTTGCACAGTGTTTAAGGAAGAATTTTATTACTTCTATATTCTGCAAGTTCCAAGAACGGCAAGGCAGTTTTTATAATCTATTTTGTCGTTTCTTTCAAATATTCTATCAGGAAATTTATGGAAGAATTCTGGAAGGGGCTTTTATGCAAAATTTCAGAAGAATATAAAAGGAAGAAATTGTCGATTTCAGCAGTTGTTCTCCGTACAATATATTGAATCTGGTCAAAAAAATAAAAGGGAGAGCACAAGCAGAAAATCTTCATCACTTGGATGAGAAGACTAGAAAGAATCTTCCTCCTGTACTTGAATTGCATCTATCAACTAAGGAGGAGATTCAAAAGAAAGGTTCAGTGATCCACAAGATCTTTGGGCTTATTGTTACAAGAAGAAGAAGAAGAAGAAGACCCGATATTAAATGCTTTTATCCTGAAGTATTTTCTTCTACAACAACCTTTATGTATTACTTTGTAGGGTTCTTTGTGAATCTGAGCTTGAAGGACCTTGTACCAGATCTGAGTTGGTAGGGTTCTGTGTGAGCCTAAGATTGGTAGGGTTCTGTGTGAGCCTAACATTGGTAGGGTTATGTGTGAGCCTAAGATAGTATGGTTCTATGTGAGCCTGAGATTGGTAGGGTTTTGTGAGCCTGAGTTTTGGTAGGATCTTGGTACAGATCTGAGTGCTTGGTAGGACTTGTAAAGTCTGAGAAAATTGTTGTAAGTTTTGTATAACCTAACTGTAGGCTTTTCTATGTGAAGGGCTGAGGTAGGATCCTTTGTGATCTGAGTTGTAAGATCTGTTGTATAGTGAAATGATCTGAGTTTTGGAGAATTTGCCTAGTCTAGCACACTACTAGATAGGTGGGAGGGACAGTGGACTACCTCAAGACACATTGTCTTGTAGGGAACCACTATAAATCTTGTGTGCTTTCTGTGTTCCTTTTGTGATGTGATAGATTAAATTTAAAGAAGAAAGGAATATTGAAAACACCTAATCACCCCACCCCCACCCCCCCCCACCCCCCCACCTCTAGGTGTAGATCATTGACAACCCATATCTTTCACAAATTTAAGGTCAGGTAATAGACGATGCCTTCTAGTGGTATGTTATTGGTGCAATCAACCCGAGCACATTCGGGCCCATTGCCCACAAAGATACCTCCATCCACCCCTAACTGCACAACCAGCCAGAGGCCGCGTTCGAGGATGAGGTCAGGGCTGAGGATTTTGTGGCAGAGATCATAGGCCCGCTAAAAATCAGGTCTTCACCTTGGACAAAATACGGTCGAGGAACCCAGAGGAGGCTAGTGCAGGTACCTCAGTAATTTCAATTGTACAGTTATAAATTAATATTAGTAAGTGCTAGCCTCTGGAAAACCTTATTTCCAACATGCATAACAACAACTAAGATAATTGAAAGTGTTAACTCATCTCCTGTACCTTGTTAACATCTGTTCAAGCTGTCAATGCACATCGGCAGGGAGATGGGGTGTTCATGATTTCTCTTTGATATGTAGGATGCAAGGTCTCAAAAGTTAGTATCTCGGTAGTTCGGGACTTTCCTGATGTCTTTCCAAAGAAACTACCCGGAATACCTCTGCACCGAGACGTAGATTAGCCACACATTAACCCATAAAGGGTTTACATAACGAAAGAGTTGAGGGCCTTGAACATGTAATTAATCAATAAGTCTCAGGGATGGTCATAAAAGTACCTTGATACGAGGACTAATGTTAGTTATGGAACTATCACCTAGAGGGGGGAATGGTGATTTGGCTATTTTTGAAATTTAAGCACAAGAACTAAGTAACTATATCACGGCACAACAACAACCACAGAAACACAGCACATAAGAGCACCAGATATATAGTGGTTCCTCAAGACAGGGTGTCTTGAGTGGTCCACTATCCCTCTGGGCATTTCTAGCAGTATGCTAGAGTCTCCAAACTCCGCCAAAAACTTAGGCCCGCAAGCCCTACAATCTCAGGCCCTCAAGCCCTACAACTCAGGCGCTCAAGCCCTACAAACTCAGGCCCTCAAGCCTTATATCTCAGGCCATCAAGCCCTACAAACTCAGGCCCTCGAGCTCTACAAAACTCAGATCTGAAACAGATCCAACAAGCTCAGGCCCGCAAGCCCTACAGAAAAAATTTGAGAAAAACTTCTTAGCCGAATGAAGATTGGCATCTTGGACTTGAAGAGAATGCTTTTGATCTTTTCTTAGATAGCACAGATTCTTCTTCAATCCCTTCTTCAATCTGGAACACTTCTTATCAGTCGATGTTGCTAGAGTAAAACTTGGAGAACACTTAATGAAGAATTTTAGTTCTTAGGTTCTTGTTCCTTCTTTATGCAGTCGGTTCCTGTTTGATTGAATCTTGTGTATTCTCTATGTTTCTTGCTTGTACATCATTATTCTTGAATTAGGGCAGACACTTATCTCTTTTATAAGACTGAGGAGCCAACTAACAGTCTCCTATGATGTCCTTTAAGTGTCAAAGACCCATTCCTTAACAACACACGCTGATTGGACCATCGGGCGACAACATTAAATGTAGACAGCGCGATTTGAAATATCTTGATCTGTCTCGATGATATTTGATGTTGGACATGTGTGTCACATCCCTTTGTTTGAGAATAACAAATCCCAAATTGTATTTGATCTTGCTTGTCGTGTGTTTATAGTGTGCAGGAACTATAGGTGCAATACTCTACAGGTAGAAAGCAGCTTGGAACCAACAAACTGAACTTAAGCACTACCTCCATCGCTAGGGGTTACCGCAGGCGCTACCACTAGCGCTAGTGCTATCGCCTGGCGCTAGCTCAAGTTCGTGCACAACGCCACGTCGCCGACAGTTTCGTAACCGCCTCAACACGAACGCTACTGCAAGCATTAGGAGCTACTGCAGGCGCTAGCGACAAAGTCAATAAGTTGATGGCTTCTCTCTCATTTTGAAAAGAGCTTCCAGAGAGATTACTTGTGCCAAAATTCCAGAGCTGTTACTCTATCGAAAGTTCATCTCCCACTCAAAGCCAAAGAATATTTCTGAAGAAGGAAGCCGCCATGCTGCATCCGAAGAACGATCGCTTCAACATCGCTTATGCTACAGCGATCCTTCATCCTCAACATCAGAAATCTCATAGAGGGAGTTCTTGTTATTTACTTTATTTCATTATTGTAATTTTTGTAGTAAAATCGCATTGTGTTGGCGATTAGGTCCTTGCGCGGCTTAGGGGGCAATTTGTCGAGTGAGTTGGCGACTAGGTCTAAGAGATTAGATCTAGGGGGTGCTCGAGGCCATATCTGGGGAAGGATTGGCTAGAGCAGCTTGAGGCCATATCCGGGGAAGGATTGGCTAAAGCCAACTGGTTTGTGGGGATACAAGTCGGTATAGAAAAGTAAAAGTTATTAACATTTGTACGCATCTGATTTCTAGCGATATTGAAATCACATGTATTTAAACACTTATTCATATAATACAATCATGTCTCTATTTGTGTTTACTTGATTTCTCTCATTTGGCGTAAATTTTATTGTTGCAAATTACTTTTTGCTTAATTATTATTTTGCTCTCTTGTTAACTTTAAAACAATATAGTAAATTGCTTAAACTTACAAAAAGAATTTTATTCCCTTATTCACCCCTCCCCCACCTCTAAGGGCGCTTATCGATCAAATAAGTGGTATCAGAGCGTAGGTTATTCCAAACGGTTTAAAAACCAGGAATAATGGCGTCTTATGATCTCGTTTTTTCCGAGGGACAGGGAATTAGTAGACCTCCACTGTTTATTGGGTCAGATTATAATTATTGGAAAAATAGGATGAGATATTTTCTTATGACCCTAGATATTGAGGTTTGGAATATGGTAGAAGAGGAATACTCTCCTCCTATAGTTGTAGTTGGAGAAGTAACATTAGAAAAACCTAAGGATAAGTGGGATGATAGGGATAAAATTAAATGCAAAAATAACGGCAAGGCCATGAATGCTTTATTTTGTGCGTTAGATAGAAATGAATTTAATAGAACTTCCGCTTGTACTACTGCATATGATATTTGGAATCATTTGGAAATTACTCATGAAGGTACATCGCAGGTTAAAGATTCAAAGCTTTTCCAACTGGAGTCGGAATGTGAAAAGTTCTGAATGGATGAAAGTGAAGATGTTGATGCCATGTACACATGCTTCACCAAGATCATCAATGCCTCCATAGTTCTTGGAAAGACCTTCTCCAACGGCGACTTGGTCCGAAATATTCTTCGATCCCTTCCTCCAAAATTCAATCTGAAGGTATCAGCTATCTCGGAGTTGCACGATCTAAGAATGCTCCAAGTTGAGAGCCTCATTGGGAATCTCAAAACCCATGAGGTATAACTCAAGATCCAACATGATGAATACAACAAGGAGCCAAAGAAGAAGGTGTTGGCACTAAAATTAAAGAAGGAGTGCCAAGAGTATGAAGATGAAGAAAGCCTTTTGGTAAAGAACTTCCAAAAGTTCATGAGAAATCCAGAAAGGAGAAACACCTTCCGGAAATATTTCCAAAAGGAAGGAAGATGGAAAAGGTCATCTTCAAAGAAGGAAAAGGAGAACGGTGATGAAGAAGAAAGACTTCCACCAGAATGCTATCATTGCAGGAAGATTGGGCATATTCGGAGCCAGTACCCAAAATTTTTGAAGGAGAAAAAGGAGAAAAAGGAGAAACGGCACAATGGGAAGGAAAAGAGGAAGGTGCTAAAAGCAAAAACATGGGATGACTCCTCCACCCCCAAAGAATCAAGCGGGTCTTCATCAAGCGAAGATGAGGAAGCAAACATGTGCCTCATAGGACATGGAAACGATGATGACGACGTCAGTGTTTTTAGCGACACTGAGGTTTTGAAAATAGGTGGGTCATGCTTGTGAAAGAAAACTTATCTCTTAAATCACAAGTTCATGATCTCACCATGGCCATTAAAAATTTTGGAATAGGCCAAAAATCACTGGAAATGATTTTAGGGAACCAGTGCCACGGGTCTGGAAAATTTGGGCTCGGATATCGAGGTGAGGGCTACCGCCCGGCGCTAGCCACTAATGCCGGCACTAGCACATCATACAAGAAGGCTGAATTTTCTTTTTCAAAATGTTTTTCCTCTATAAAATTGATTTCTTCCAGCAAAAAAATATTCCAGAAAAGGGTCTCAACCCCCTTTATTACGTGTGCAAACTGTTGTAGGTTTGGTCACACGTCTAGTTCTTGTAGGAAATTAAAACAAACTACTGTAAAGCAAATTTGGGTACCTAAGGCTTCCACTTATTCTATGGGTGGTACCACTTGGGTATCCGGATCTCTACTCTTATCTTCTTTCTAGATGTGCAGGCAGGCTAAGGAAAATGAAGACATGTGGTACTTGGATTCTGGATGCTCCAAGCACTTGACGGGCAATAAAGCAAAGTTCCTTAGACTAGAAAAGAACAAGGGAGGGATCGTGACATTTGGCGATAACAGAAAAGGAAGGATCATGGGTATTAGTACAGTTGGTAACGAATCTTTTACTATATCTAATGTTCTTTATGTGAAAGGGCTAAAACACAATCTTATTTCTATTAGTCAATTATGCGATAAAGGATTAGATGTTTTATTTGAATCTTCCACTAATCTATGCAAAATATGTAATCCTACTACAAAAGATATTTTACTAACTGCACCAAGAATACATAATGTTTATATAGTTTCTTTTCATGATCTTTCAAAATCATCTATAAAATGTTTTATCATTAAAAATGATGAATTAGAACTTTGGCATAGAAGGTTAGGACATGCTAGCACAAAACTTATTGTAAAACTTGCCAAAAGAGATTTAATTAGAGGATTGTCTAAATTAAATGGGAATTTGCCTTCACTATGTTCACCTTGTCAAAAAGGTAAAATTACAAAATCCTCTTTCAAAAGTAAAAAAATTATTTCTACTTCAAGACCCTTGCAATTAATTCATATGGATCTTTTTGGTCCCGTTAGAACCGCAAGTCTTGGCGGTAGATTATATACATATGTTTTAATAGATGGTTTTTCAAGATATTGTTGGACAATATTTCTCTCATCCAAATCCGATGCATTTAGCAAATTTTCAAAATTATGTATTCGTATTCAAAATGAAAGTGATTTAAAAATTAAATGCATTTGCTCGGATCATGGAGGAGAATTTGAAAATGATAAATTCACATCTTTTTGTGATATGTTAGTCATAAAACATGAATTCTCCGCACCACACACACCACAACAAAATGTTGTTGTAGAAAGAAAGAATATGACACTTCAAAAACTAGCACGCACTATGTTATGTGAATATAAATTGCCTAAGTGCTTTTGGGTCGAAGCCGTAAATACATCATGTTATGTTATAAATAGATTCATGCTTCGCCCATCTCCTAATCTCACACCATATGAACATTATTTTCAAAAGAAGCCTAACGTATCTTACTTCAAAGTTTTTGGTTGTAAATGTTTCATTTTAAATACTAAAGATAGCTTGGGAAAGTTTGATGAAAATGTGATGAAGGAACTTTTCTTGGATATTCTTCAAATAGTAAAGCTTTAGAATTTTTAATAAAAGAACTAGAAAAGTTGAAGAATCAATTAATGTGAAATTTGATGAACTTGTTCCTTGTATAGAAAGTCTTTCCGCAGGCAAAGAGGATGATCACTTACCACCTTTGGAGCATGGTGACGATGAACCTTCCAAAGAAGAAGAAGAGGAGGCTAAGGAAGATGAATATGTACCTCCAAATGGCTTGAAATTCATAAAGGATCATCTATGGGAATTAATAATTGGTGAACCATCCATCAGGGTAAGAACTCGCTCTTCTCTTCATAAATCTTATTCAAATATTTGTTTTGTTTCCGAAATTAAACCAAAAAACGTTTCAACCGCTTTAAATGATGAATTTTGGTTTTTGGTTATGAATGAAGAGTTAGAACAATTTGAGCGACATAATGTTTGGAAATTAGTAGAAAGACCATCTAATCACCCGGTTGTAGGTGTAAAATGGATTTATAAAAATAAATTAGATGGTGAGTCTAGAATCATTAGAAATAAGGCACGCTTAGTAGCACAAGGATATTCACAAATCGAGGGGATATATTTTGATGAATCTTTTGCACCTGTTGCTAGATTAGAGTCTATAAGAATTTTTCTAGCATTTGCAAGCTGTAAAAGAATAAAATTATTTCAAATGGATGTGAAAAGTGCTTTTCTAAACGGGTTTGTAAAAGAAGAAGTTTATGTTGAACAACCCCCCGGTTTTATTAGTGAAAAATTTCCAAATCATGTTTATAAACTAGAAAAGCGCTTTATGGTTTAACACAAGTGCCCCGTGCATGGTATAAAAGACTTACATCATTTTTATTAAAGCACTATGGGAAGTGCGGATAATACTCTCTTCATTAAGCACAACAATGATGATATGATTATTTTACAAATATATGTTGATGATATTATTTTTGGATCTACTAATGAAGAATTGTGTAATGAAGTTATTTTAGTGATGAAAAATGAATTGAAATGAGTCTAGTATGAGAACTTTCTTATTTCCTTGGTTTTCAAATATCACAAAGAATTGATGGTATCTTTGTATGTCAAACTAAATATGTCCATAATATGCTTAAACGTTTTGGATTTGAAAACTTTAAACAAGATTCTACACCAATGAGTGCATCACTAAAATTAGGAAAAGATGAATTGAGAATTTCTATAGATCAAACTTCATATAGAGGTATGATAGGATCACTACTTTATCTAAGTGCAACTAGACCTGATATTATGTTTATCGTTTGCTTATGTGCTCGAATTCAAGCCAATCCAAAAGAATCTTATTTATAAGCGGTAAAATGTATTTTTAGATATCTAATTGGGTCATCTAGATTAGGATTATGGTACCCGCAGAATAATTCATTTACACTTCACGGCTACTCCGATTCGGACTACGTTGGATGCTCACTTGATAGAAAAAGCACTGGTGGTACTTGTCATTTTCTAGGACCTTCATTAGTTGCATGGTCTAGTAGAAAACAAAATTCGGTTGCACTCTCCACCACGAAGGCCGAATACATTGCATTATGGAGTTGTTGTGCACAAGAACTATGGATGAGCCAAACTCTAGAGGACTTTGGTTTTCATCTAAAACATATTGAATTAAAATGTGACAACAAAAGTGCCATTCATCTTACAAATAATCTGGTACATCATTCTAGATCCAAACAAATAGATGTACGTCATCATTTCATAAGGGATCACATTAAAAAGGAAAATGTTAGGATAAGTTTCATTGGCACGGACTCTCAACTTGCTGATATATTCACTAAACCTCTTCCCGATGCAAGGTTTCAAATGTTAAGGTTGGAATTAGGAGTCTTAGACATTTTAGGATAAGTTATTTGAAAAATGCTAAAGTTTTATGCAATTTGAGCAATCAAGACATCTCCATAAATTACAAAATTTCTGCATAAGACTACTCTAAGTACTCTTAATTAAGATCAAAAAATGAAAATTTAAAATTCTCAAAAAATCACTTACTGTTTTCAGTGGTAGCACTAGCGCCGGCGCTAGTGTGGGTATTTTATTTTTCTATTTTTCAAAATTTCTAAAAATCTATACAAATATGTTAGTTTATATGTACTACTTAGTTTTTGTATTTCTGACTTTTGTTATTTTTGTTTTATCTATATTATGAAAAATCAACTACAAAACTTCAAAATTTAAAAATATAAAAATATGTTTTTGTGGTTTTCTGTTTTTTCTTTCATTAAAATTTTTCAAAACAACAAAAAACGGTATGATCTTTATTGCTAATATCAAGCATTCATGAATTCTATTATTTAGAATTATCTACAATGTTAAAACTTGTTTCTTCATATTACTATAAATATTGTTTTGTTTATCATGCTTTGATATATCTATTTAAAGTGCATCAATTGTATTTAAAAATATGTGTAGAACCAAGCTTAGCATGCCTCTAAGTATGAGTAAATGTATTGTGATTGATAATGATACTTTTACACTCACTTATGTTTGGTAATGTACGTGTGTTTAAATCTAAAATGCTTGCTTGTGTATTATAATTGTACACTGAATTAAAACGTGCATAACTTTATTACCTACACTACATTTGAATTGCACTTAAGAAATTAAGAAAAGTGGTTGAGTTTAAAAATTGTGTTGGGTTTGCAAAACAAGTGTATTCGGAGAATATTGTCTCACAAAAGTGATCAAAAAATAGACAAATATAACTCCCCCAAGCACTACTTGAACCTCCTGATAAGTCTTCATAAGCATTGTGAGGTTGAGCACCTTGGAAAGAATAGTAAAGTGTCTTGTGCAAACCTTGGTTATTACACCACTTTGTTAAAAATTATGTGCATTAAAAGTGTGTGAAAGTAATATATTTGTGTTTTATTGTGCACTTTACTCTACATATGTCTTGTATTTTGTGATTTAAAATCATTTGTTAACATTGCTCAAAATACACTTATGTGCATTTCATTATCTTTCATAACACTTCTTCTCATGAGTATTGGATTCAAATGCTTTATCTATACTATTCTTTATATAAGAAATGCACTAGATAACCTAGCATGATCTCTACAATGTTTGGTATCCCTTAAACTTGAAATTAAGTAACATTGTAGTATAATCTCTTTTTGATATGTTCATTTCATGCTTGGTATCTTTATGAAAACCTTTGAGATTTCAAAAAGGTTAAAACATCTTTCAATTTTGAACTTAAACTCATATTTTTACTTATGCTTTTAATGCTTACAAAAAGATGTTTCTTATAATCTTCCGCTTGCTTACAACTCTTATCTTTTTATTTGAAATCTCTTATATATACTATGCTTAAACTCTTTATCATTATCTATATTACAAAAGCTTAATCATGCTTTATCATTTATAAGGAATGCCTCCTTACTACCCTCACCCCACCTTCTTTTGATAATACCAAAAGGGAGAGATTAATTGAAGAAATCTATAGGAGAAATATAGAAGATTAAGGGGAGAATATTCATTTAATCTAACATTTAGGGGGAGTAAAACATAAATTGCATTAATGTAGGGGGAGCATTAAGATAGGGGGAGTATGCACTTTTCTCATGCTTATCATATACTATAGTTGCATTTTTATCTCGCTTATCATATACCATAAACACCATTGTTGATTTCTTGTTAAGAGGATTTGTTATTATCAAAAGGGGGAGATTGTTGGACATGTGTGTCACATCCCTTTTTTTGAGAATAACAAATCCCAAATTGTATTTGATCTTGCTTGTCGTGTGTTTATAGTGTGCAGGAAGTATAGGTGCAATACTCCACAGGTAGAAAGCAGCTTGGAACCAACAAACTGAACTTAAGCACTACCTCCAGTGCTAGGGGTTACCGCAGGCGCTAGCGCTATCTCCTGGCACTAGATCAAGTTCGTGCACAATGCTACACCGCCGACGGTTTCGTAACCGCCTCCACACGAACGCTACCGCAGGCGTTAGGAGCTACCGCAGGCGCTAGCGACAAAGTCAATAATTTGATGGCTTCTCTCTCGTTTTGAAAAGAGCTTCCAGAGAGATTACTTGTGCCAAAATTCCAGAGCTGATACTCTGCCGAAAGTTCATCTCCCACTCAAAGCCAAAGAAGATTTCTGGAGAAGGAATCCCCCACGCTGCATTCGAAGAATGATCGCTTCAACCTCGCTTATGCTACATCGATCCTTCATCCTCAACTTCAGAAATCTCATAGAGGGAGTTCTTGTTATTTACTTTATTTCATTATTATAATTTTTGTAGTAAAATCGCCTTGTGTTGGCGACTAGGTCCTTGCGCGGCTTAGGGGGTAATTCACCGCGTAAGTTGGTGACTAGGTCTAGGAGATTAGATCTAGGGGGTGCTCGAGGCCATATCCGGGGAAGGATTGGCTAGAGCGGCTTGAGGCCATATCTGGGGAAGGATTGACTAAAGCCAACCGGTTTGTGGGGATACAAGTCGATATTGAAAAGGAAAAGTTATTAACATTTGTACGCCTCCGATTTCTAACGATATTGAAATCAAATTTATGTAAACACTTATTCATATAATACAATCATGTCTCTATTTGTGTTTACTTGATTTCTCTCATTTGGCGTAAATTTTATTATTGCAAATTACTTTTTGCTTAATTGGTATTTTGCTCTCTTATTAACTTTAAAACAATATAGTATATTGCTTAATATTGCAAAAAAAAATTTATTCCCTTATTCCCCCCCCCCCCCCCCCCTCTAAGGGCGCTTATCGATCAAACAATTTGCAACGTCTCGACGATAGAACTTGCCATTACACCGATCCATCTTGGACTTGGACAAAGCTTCAAGTCTTCTTCGATCTTCTTTAGAGAATGATATCTCGACGATACAAGATATCACAGTTGCACTTGCGCTTACAACGACATAAAGTCATCTTAAAGGTATCATCGTAATCTTGTTGTCAACTTGTGGTCTTCTCGACGGTGTCATTGAAATCATTCTGTCTTATCAATGATATCGTTGAAACCATAATATCTTGTCGACGATATTGTCTTGATCATTTTGACAATAAGCGAGTCTTCTTCCATAAGCTGTCTTCATGAGAACTCCCTTAGCCTTCTCGAAGACTAGGCTTCTTCACGATGATGTCATCAACAAAGCTGAGCATTCTTACTTAGGTCTTCAGAGAGCTTCCTTTCTCATCTCGATGACAAGATCTCTTTATGACGATGTTGTCGACATTGCTGAGTACTTTGACATATGTCTTCTTAGACTTTACGACGATGTCGTCATGTGATTCTGATTGACACAATGATATTGGACTTTGTTCGATCCTTCTTATTCTTACGACGATGTTGTCATGTGTACTTTGATGTCACAATGATATCGTCGGAATGTCCATATTATCTCGACGATAACTGACATGAACCTTCTGCTTATCTCTGAGTATCATCTCGACGATGTCTGAGTATTTATTCGACGATATGTCCAGTCCTTCTCGATGATTTTGGACTTAGTGAGATTGGAGAAGAATTGGACATATGATTTAATCTCTACAAAAGTAAACAAAGCAAACCCTCAAATACATAATGCTTTTATCATTGACCTAAGCAATTCTTCAAATCAGGAACATTACTGGGAACTGTTCCCAATAATCTCCTCCTATTTGAAGAAGTTCTAACTCACCTCAATGATAAATGCCACACACAGAAAGAATTAAAATTCAAGAAAATAAGATTGATTCAACTACCAAACATTATATCAACGGAATGAATGTTTATAAACAAAAATTTTACAATCATTTGCCCATTCCATTCTTAGACAAAACATTCTTTGAAAGTGCCTTTCAAACTCTGTTGCTGCTTCCCTTGCCTTTCCTCTTTTGTCTTTCATAAAAATGGATGGGCTTTGGAATCTTCTTTGGAGATGGAGGAGGACCATGAGGGAATGCCAACATGTGATTCCTCCTCTTCTCCATTTCCCTGAGATGCAGATTCCAATGAGCTGAGTAGTATATCCTCTCAGATCTTTCTTGAGGGTAACCAAATTCGATCCAGCTTTCTGAGATAATCTCCCTGGAGGTAGAATCCACTTGCCTGCCTGTGGATCCTGCTCAATCTCCCTCAGTCTCTTTTGCATATACTTCATGCTTTGAAGTTTCTTCCTTTTCCTTGAGGTTGCTGACTCTCCAAATTCAGCACCATATTCCTCTGAGTCTGTGCTGACAGATGGTTCAGCTAATTCATATCCTCAGGGGGCTTCTGCAAGGCTTGCTTGACTTGACCGGCAGTCCACCCAGCTTGATGTGAGGCTGCATTTATAATGGCCTTATCCCCCTTTAGGACTTCTTCAATTAATCGATCATCTAGGGTTTCTTGCATTGAGATCAGCTTCTCATGTATATGTTGTTCAGTTACATCCATGTTATTTCGAACTTCTAGCAGATGACCATCCAAGGTTTGAGTATTCACATTTATTTTGTTCAAAATTAGATTTTTGTCGTCATGAACGGTTGTTTCTATCTGCTCAAATGCACGCTCCACATTGCCTGCGAATGTTTCTTGATGATGTAGGATCTGATATATTTAATGGCCAACCTTGTTGACTTCTTCACCAACAAGCTCCATGGTTGGAGCTGCTATGTTATAGAAGTTAGCAAACTGAGTGTTCAGATGAAGGATCTCCTTCTTCACAGTCTTCAACTCAACCTTCATTTCATTCCTTAGGTCATCAACAGTTTGCAGGATGAATGATTCCATTTTCTACCTCTGAGCATTGAGTAATGCTGAGATCATGTGGAATAAGGATCCTGATTGAGCAGAGGATGATTCAACAGCATTGTCCTCTGGAGCAACTCTTTCTTGTGGGGTATCTTTAGGAGCATTGTCAGATGAGAAGTCACTAATCTGAACAGTTGACTTCTTAGGAGATGTTACCTTTATTGGCTCATTTTCCACCATGATAAATATCTTTCCTCCGAGGGCCAATTCAAGCCCAGTGGAGGGTGCAGTATCCTCAGCTACTTATAGCTCTTGTCCTATGTTGTCAGCTCTTGCTTCTGGGATGGTCTCCAGCTGGATAGGATCTTCTTGATCTGCTTGGGTAGAGCACCCCAGATGGGTCTCCCCCTCTACCATTTCAGTGTCTTGGGTTGAGCCTCTGGGTTGGAACTCCCCCTCAACTGGATCACTGTCCAGAATTGGACATCTTCTCTCTTCAGCCACCTCTGTGTGAGCAGGTTCAGCTTCCTTCTCTGGGATATTTTGATGTAGAGACATCTCCCTCTCAATTTGATCGGGGTTTTGTTGGGATGGGGCTCTTTCTTCCTCAGAGCTACTAGAGGACTCCTCCTCTAAGCCCACTGCCATGGCAACCTTATTTGACTTCTTCTGCTGAACTGAAGAAGTAGCTGCAGGTCCTTTGGATATGCACCGATCCCACCTGTCCAATAGCTTGGAGTTCAACCTTTTTGAGTAGTGCAGAGGCACTTCCATCTTCATGTTGAGCACTTCCCCAAAGGAATTCAGGAAGAAGATGGAGAGAATTCTCCCGAACGAGGGGATCGTCAAACTGCATTTCGCTTTCTGGAATACAAATTCCCACCAGTCATTCTTCTTGGAGAGAATTATCCTACACATTACTTCAAACATATCCTTGGAAATCTGGTCATGAGAACCCAGTTTGCATAACATAACTTTTCAAATTATTTATGCAAGAAGCATCCCCTTCTGATTGAAGTTTGCCTTCTTGATGGACCCATAGGTCTTTCCAGAGTGTCTAAACCAATCATAACACGCAGATATGTCTTTAGTGGAAACATCCTCTTCTTCTTCAGCCTTCATTCAGGGCAGTCACAATGCCTTTCCCATGCTTTTTGCATTCACTTTCACTTTCTTCCCCGCCACGATTGACTTCACTGATGATGCTGAACTGTTTAGTTTTGCTCCCCCATAGAATTCAAGGAGCACTCTGTTGAGAAGAACACAGGGTTCACTCAGCAGATATTCGAGGCCGGCCAATTCCAGTAACCCTATTATGGACCAAATTTCATCTGAACAGGAGTTGAATCCGCCTCGTTGAAGCTCACATCCTAAAATCATTGATGTCTCTTCTCTCTTGGGAGCCATTGCAGGAGAATCGTGAGAAGTAGCAGTTGTCGGGGATGGAACAGAAGTTTGTCGTAGGAATGTCTTAGGGCAAATGAGAGTGTAATTTTTATCCTAAGCATTGATTCTATTTATAGTGTAGGTAGATGAAGAGGCGTGTACCTTAAAATTCCATCGGATGGCTCTGATTTGTCGATCCAGTATCTTATTTAGTAGCACTATCCTGTTTCGACGTGACTCCGGTATGTCATCAAATATGTCATCGTTTTGCTCCTTTCCAACTCGGTTCATTTGTCGTCGAGATGCACTGCGTGTCGTCGAGACAATTGATTGTGTCATCGAGAAAAATAATTGTGACGTCGAGACAACTAATTGTGTCGTCGAGACAACAGATTGTGTCATCGAGACAACTTGTTTTGCTTTAGATAATGTTCAGCCCTTCTTGAGAAGCTCCTTCGGCATTTAGCCTGCCCTTCTCCTAAGCACCAAATGATTAGTGATAAAAATTAAAGTGACTTGAAATTACTCTAAGTTAAACATCCCCAATTGGAATTTGAAGAAGTTAAACTTAGCTTCATCTAGGGGCTTTGTGAACATATCAGCCACTTGTTTGTCTGTGGGGAAAAACTCAAGAGTCATATCTTCATTCTCCACATGCTCCCTAATGAAGTGATACCTGATCTGAATATGCTTAGTCCTGCTGTGTGAGACCGGGTTCTTAGCAATTGAGATGGCACTTGTAGAGTCACAAAATAAGGGTGTTTTGGTCATCTTTAAATTATAGTCATCAAGATGGTGTTGGATCCATAGCAGCTGAGCACAACAACTCCCTGCACATATGTATTCTGATTTTGATGTGGAGATTGCTACACTTGTCTGCTTTTTGCTGCTCCATGAGATCAGTCTTCCTCCAAGGAATTGGCAAGTCCCTGAGGTGCTCTTCCTATCTTCTTTGCATCCAGCATAGTCTGTATCTGAATATCCAGTTAGTTCACACTCATTATTCCTAGGGTACCATAGGCCAAGATTAGTTGTACCCTTCAGGTATCGTAAGATCCTCTTGACAGAGGTGTGATGAGATTCCTTGGGGTTCACCTGATATCTAGCACAGACACATGTGGCAAACATTATGTCCGACCTACTTGCGATTAGGTAAAGCAAAGACCCAATCATGCATCTGTACTTGGTTTCATCAAAGGGTACTCCCTTTTCATCCTTGTCCAGAGACACATTGGATCCCATGGGAGTCTTCATAGAAGAAGCACTCTCCAATCCAAATTTCTTGACAAGCTCTTTAGTGAATTTGGTTTGAGAGATGAATATACCATCTTCAGATTGTTTCACTTGAATACCTAGGAAGTATTTGAGCTCTCCCATACTGCTCATTTCAAACTTTCCATGTATTAAATTAGCAAATTTCTTGCAGAGATTATCATCTGTATAGCCAAATATAATGTCATCCACATAGATCTGCACTAGCAAGATCATGCCCTTCACTTCCCTTAGGAACAATGTCTTGTTAATCTTTCTCCTTGAAAACTTGTTCTCAATGAGAAATCTTGACAGAGTCTCATACCAAGCTCTAGGAGCCTGCTTCATGCCATATAGGGCCTTTCTAAGAAAGTAAACAAAGTCAGGGTGAGTAAAATCAACAAAACCTGAAGGTTGTTCTACATACACTTCTTCCTTGAGGTCACCATTCAGAAAGGCTGACTTCATCTGGTAAACTTTGAATCCTTTATGAGCTGCATAGGCCAGGAACAATCTGTTGGCTTCCAATCTTACAACATGTGCAAAGGTCTGATCAAAATCAATGCCCTCTTCTTATCTATAGCCCTTAGCTACCAACTTTGCCTTATTCTTTGTAATGACTACATTCTCATCCAGCTTGTTTCTATAGACCCACTTGGTTTGAATAATGTTGTGTCCTTGGGGTCTGGGAACTAATTTCCATACTTTGCATCTCTCGAATTGGTTTAGTTCCTCTTGCATTGCAATAATCCAGAAAGGATCCTGATTTGCTTCCTCAAATTTCTTGGGTTCAATTTAAGAAAGAAAACTCAGGTACAATGCTTCATTTAAAGCCATACACCTTGTCAGCGCTCCTTGACTGACATCTCCTATGATTTGTTCTTGAGGATGATGTCTGACTTGTCTAAGTGCAATAGGAAGTCTTCTAGGGATCGCTTCTATGACAGGTTCTTCATTTTGTACATCCTCAGCTGTTTCTAATCCTTCTACAGCATCTTCTTCCAATTCAACTATTATTGAATGGTCTTTGTCTCTTCTTGAAGTTTCAGCCTTGTCTTCAATAGAAAGCTTTTCCAATGTGTCTACTGTGCCTGCATCCACTAAAGAACTAGACCAGCCTCTATGAATGAGGTTAGTCTCATCAAATACAACATGTACAGATTCTTCTACTGCTTGGGTATTGATGTTGTACACCTTATAAGATTCTTCTACTGCTAGAATCATTTGCTCCCAAAGATTCTGAAGTAGGATAATGTAGGTTTTCTGCCATTCATCAGGTCATAGGGAGTTTTCTTGTGGTCTTTGATGATGGAGGCCCTACTTATCACATGACAAGCTGTATTGACAACCTCTGCCCAGAAGTATTCTGGTAAAGAGGAGTCACTCAGCATTGTCCTACTAGCCTCTATTAAGGTTCTATTTTTCCTCTCTGCAACTCCATTCTGTTGAGGAATTCTATGTGAGGAAAATTCTTAGGAGATACCCATCTCTTGGCAGAATTCAGTCATGGCCCCTGACTGAAATTATGTACCATAGTCACTTCTGAACTTGACCACAGTGCAGCTCATCTCATTCTAGATCTGCCTGACAAAATTCTTCAAGATATCTAAGGTATCTGACTTCTTTTTAAGGAAGAATACACAAGTGAACCTTGAAAAGTCATCAACTACAACAATAGTATAAGCCTTCCCTCCTAAGCTGAGAACTGACGTTGGACCAAACAAATCCATGTGCAAAAAATAGGCACCTTGAGGAATCTTTGTTAGAGATGCTCTTAAAGCTGTTCCTAGTTTGCTTGCCAAGTTGGCATACCTGACAGGAACCTTCATTAATGCACTTAATGTTGGGTCCATTTCTTACTAGGTCTAGATAGAAAAGCTTACTTATGGTTTTGTAATAAATGTGTGCAAGTATCTTGTGTCATTGAACACATAGAACCTCTTTCTCATTAGCCACAAAACACACAGGCAAGGAAGAATTTGAGTGAAAGAAATTTAAACAATATACATTTCCACTCCTAGTTCCAGTTAAGGTAGCCTCAGAATCTAAGGACTTCTTAACTAAGCACTTATCCTTGTGGAAAACAATAACATAACCTAGATCAAAAACTGACTTATGCTTATTAGATTGTGATTCAATCCCTCCACATAAGCTACCTTTATGATGGTGACTAAGCCATTAGTGATCTTACCATAGCCTTTGGTCACCCCTTTTTCTGAACCTCCAAATATGACAGTTGGTCCACTCTCCACAGGGGTGAAGTTTCTTAAACAGCTCTTTACTCCAATCATGTGTTTGGAGCATCCACTGTCCAAATACCAAATGGGAGATTTGTTGGCATTTGGACATACCTGCAAGAAAAATTACTTACCCTTAGGCTTGATTTGGGTCCTTGGTTTTTGTTAGGGGGATAAACTGGGACACCACACCTCTGAGTGGTCTACATTCTCTTTGCACTATGCCCTGTTGGATTGAACCAACAGTCCAGGGAAAAGTGACCCACTTTCCCTCAACACCAACACTCATACATGTTTTATCTTCTCTTCTGCCGCACCATCAGAGTAGGATGGTAATGTTGGTGGGCAGGAGTGAAGACACCTGGCCTAATAGGTCTTGGTTGAACCTCACAGGTGTGAGTATGAAGTGGAACTGGTCTCACCACCTTTTGGTTCACCTTCTTGGGAGCATGCTTGGTAGGAGCAGCCTTTCCATTGCTTTTGAGTGTTGTGGCTCCAGGTCCAAGGACAAAGACACCTGAATTCTTCATCTGAATCTCCTAATAGGGTGCTTTAAATGCACATAGCCCAAAGCATGCTCTTCTATTTGGAATAGAGGGCTTACTGCCACTTGCTGAGCAGGCATTGGTCAGATGATCATATGAAGATTCCTGGTCAAAGGGGTTTGATGCCAGCAGCACCTTATTAAAAGAGGGTTGCTCTTCAGAGGCTTTACCCTTGACTGTTTCACTATTAAATCCTACACCAGCTCTGAATGGTGCAGAAAAACTGTCAATAATGGGAAGGACAGTCTTGGGTTTTGAAAAACTGGAAACAATTTTCTTTTCAGCCAGCAGCATTTCCTCAAGGTCCTTAATGACCTTGTTCTTCTGAGCCAGTTCAGCATTTTTGAGCTTTGTGGCTTCCTTGAATCTGTCCACTTCCATGCTCATAGCAGCAAACTTCTTAGCTCTCTCCTGGAGCTCAGAGTGGGTATATCTCAGGGAATCCAACTCCTTAGTCTGAACTTTGAGGAGTTTCTTGCTTTTCTTGAAAGCTTTCCACAAAGTTTCATATTGTTGTATTAGTTCAGATTCAACCTTATTGGAGGATCTTAAGGATGTGTTGTTGGCAGCAGACTCACGCTCATCATCATGCAAAGAATCTGCCACTGATTCAGAATCAGAAGCAGATAGGGGGGCTCTGATTAGTACCTTCCCAGGAGAGACATTGTCATCCTGGATTTCTTCGTTTATGGCCATAAGGCCAATAAGTGCTTCCTCTTTAGTTTATGAAGAGCTTGAATCAGAATCACTCAGGGTTCTGATCTTCTTTGCTATAAATCCTTTGTCAGGTTTCTTCTTATCCCTTGACCTTCTTTTGTCTTCATGGTTCTTTGATTCCCTCTTCTTGGAGGGGCAATCAGCAATAATATGACCTGTTTTATTACAGGAATAGCAAACAGTGTGAGTTAAGTAAAATTTACTAGGTTTTGATTTGTACCTGTCCTCCCTTAAGGATTTAGATCTGTCATAATGACCTGATCTTCTGGAGCTTGAAGAAGATGGTCTCTGGTTGTCTCTTCTCCTTCTATAAATCGGTTTTTTGAATCGCTTAGATAGGAGGGCCATCTCCTTGTAAGTGTTGTTAGATTATGATGAGCTGGCATCAGAAGCTTCACTGCTTTTAGATCTGTCCTGGTATGCAGGAATCTTGTCCTTGGACCTCCTCATGCTCTCAGCCTTGAGATCTACTGATCTTTCTCTGGTGCTCCCCCTTAAGCTTTCTTCTTCAGTTTTTCTGGTGTTAAGCTGAAGCTCATGGGAGAGAAACTTCCCATATAGGTTCTTTGACTCCATGTTGCCCAGTTGACCCATTTCTCTAATTGCACAAATTTTGATATCTCATTCCTTAGTGAGGGATCTAAGGAATTTATCATTTAGATCTGAATTTGTGAATTCTCTTCCATAATTCTTCAGCCCATTGACTATCTTGAAAAATCTCTCACAACAGTGAGAGATATCTTCACTCTTGCCTTGCTTGAAGGCCTCATAATCTTGATTCAGAAGAGATTTCCTGTCATCCCTTACTTCATCAGTCCCCTCCATGTAAACAACCAGGGAGTCCCACATCTCATTGGCAGTATTGCAGTGAATAAGGTTTTGGAGGGTTGAGTTATCAATTGCACTCACAATGATGTTATGTGCTCTCTTATCTAGGCTTACCAGTGTAAGCTCATTCTTACTCATGTCAACATATTTCTTTGGCACTCTTTGAGTAGGATCAATGGTAGAAGCAGTCATGGGGTGAAGGGACCCTCTTGAACAACTACATACACCCTGGGATCAGCAGCTTCCATGAAGAGTCTTACCCTTTCTTTCCAAATAGGAAAGTTCTCTTTGGTGCAGGTTGGAAGTTTCATGGATCTCATTTCTCTTTGCTGATCACCTCCAGCCATAATGAATAGTTCCTTGCTCTAGATCTGACTATTACGTCACTTTTTGATCAACCTCCCTCTGATACCACTTGTTAGTTATGGAACTATCACTTAGAGGGGGGGGGAATAGGTGATTTGACTATTTTTGAAATTTATGCACAAGAACTAAGAAACTATATCACAGCACAACAACAACCACAGAAACTATAACACCCCACCCATTGCATATTATATAACAGTAGGTCCAGCCGTGACCCCACGCCGTATAAAATGAACAAGCTAGAGGGTTACGTATTCAGTTACACAACCAATGATATCTCAGAGTCACACATAAGAGGAAACATAATTATTAAATCTTGAACCAGAATACATGTCCACAACACAAAACAGGAATGACTGATTTATATACATAAAACTATTTGGCACTACGGCCATACATAACAAATGTTTATCTGTTTACATGGTTTACAAGCATCGTCACCCAGGCCGGCAATACATGAAATATAAAAACACTCAAAAGGGCCTTCGAGGGCCAGCTAGCACAAGGGCTCCATCCAGCTACTTCCCACTCGACTCGCCAGGACCTGTACAACCAAAATCCACCAAGTAGTGGGAAAACAGGTAACCGGTCAGCTTTAGCTGACGAAAACTTATAACGACCACACCCCGTTCCCGGGGCAGTGGTACTCCTTCCCTGCAAGCAAGCATTAGCAGCATATATATATATATCACAGGTGCGTCCACGCACCGCATACATACTATCATCACAAACGTCGGCACACAAGGCCCCACATCTCGTGCTCACACGGCACACTTTCAGTGCACTCGCCGAGTCCACTTCCGTCATCAGTACTTTTTTTAACTTAGATGGCAATTGAGCTAATTCATACTAGCCTACGCTTTTCGGCAATCATTTCCATAAGACCTTGCACCGAGGGGCGACCTATTCACCGACTACTATGGACAGGTTCGGATCCACCTTTCTCGGCTCAATCACCGTGAACAACCAGCACGATGCGGGTACAGTTTCACCTCAGCCCAATAATTCACAGGAAAATCAAATCAACCACGCGACATCGAGTGTCACTGGCCCTAACGTCGGTGTTAGCTCTATGCCACGTGTTAGCTAACAGGACATGATTCTGTCATCTTTTTCAGGTATTTTCTGGAGATCGCCTCTAGAACTCACTGCAGTACATCACAGCACCCAGAACCCGAAAAATAAGCATACATATGCTGAGTCTTCTCCAGAGCGCAATAAAGCGATATCAACATCACCAATCCAGACCAACCTGTCCAGATGGGCTTCCTACAATATGTTTATGTCCGTACAGCGATTCAGACTCTATATGCAATTTCTGCGGGGATATACCAAATCAACCCGTCGAAAGAAACCTATCCACTAATTAGTGAAAATCTTCCTGCTACTTATGTAAATCAAAGGACATGCGTGACCAATGAATCAGGAGGAGAATCGTTACACTTGATGATTCCTTCGGCGCCATGAACATGAAATCACTCTGTATGGAAAGGTTCGCAGCACGCTTTCCTTTACGAATCTGAGCTTGGCGCGTTGAATGGCTAACCAAAAGGATCTCCTTCCTCTTCCTGAAATCTGCTTCCTTGCCTTAGGAGAGAGAGTCCAAGTGAGAAATAATAAGAAAAATCCATGATTTGTTGCCTTTAAAAATATATGAGCTACCGTCAGTGTTAGATTCTTAACGTCAGGTGTTAGCCCGAAGGCGGTACAGCTGAACTTATCCAAAGCTGCTTACTCCTATTGGTTGGAGCCCTAACACGGCACGTTATGTTGGAACAACCCTATTACTGATTTGGGCTAGGATCACTATCTGTGAATAGGACTCAAGTTGGCCCCATTGTATAGTCTAAAGGTCAAGGTCTAAGTTTGTCTAAGTTAAATAGAACTTAGGAAAATTCCAAGTTTCTGCGTTCGACGAACATCTTTCTGCGTTCGACAAACTCCTTCATGAGTTCGACGAACGTCGTGTTTCAGTTCGACGAACTTGGTCCTCTGCTCGATGAATTCAGTCTTCCATCTAGTTCAACAGATTCTATTCTTCAGATCGACGAACTCCAGATTGAGATCGACAAACTCAGATTTGTGTTCGACGAATAAGTAACTAAATGTTCAGTTCGACGAACTCAGCCTTCAGCTCGACGAACTCAGCTTTCTGCTCGACGAATTTTCTCTTCAGCTTGACAATTCTGGTGAATCAGTTATCTATTTTCTCTGAACTCAGATCGTCTATTCAGCAACGGATCTATTCATCTACTTAGACTTATTCATTATCAGATAAGTCAAGATTTGATCATTCCTTTTATTATATTCCTTTCTATTCTCTTCTTTCGAGAATGTATCCATTGACATATTAGAAAAGGATACTTCCATGGAAAAGGAAAAGGAATTAAAGTTTTATTGCTGAATCAGATTGCAGTTCCAAGAAAAATCCTTTCAGATTATTTTATTCCTTAACCAGAAGATTTGAATTTCAAATCAGATACATATACCCAAGAAAAAGGTTGAAAAATATAGACAATAGAAAAAGAGAGAATATCAGACCAGAGAAGTAATACAGTCGTGAGATATACAGAAAGTCAAAAAGAATTACAGAGATCTTCATCCTAAACAGCAGCATTTTCATTCTCTGAGAACAATAAAATCTTCTCTCAGTTTTCAGCTGCTGGTTCTAATCTTCAAAGAGAAACAATAATCTGAGAGACATTGTCTCTCAGATTCATCTGCTATCAAGGAAGATTTTCTACATTCAAGAGAAAGCTCCATCCAACTGTCAAAGAAATTATATCATACAGGGGGAGCTTTACTACACAACAATCCACTATTCTTCTCTCAGCTTGTTGACAGAGAAGAATTTCATAAATACCTTTTTATTTATCTTTTTACCCCATCTTGTACAGGGATCTAACTCCATTCAAAAGTTAACCTTTGGTGGTAGGGCACCTAATCAAAAACCTGTGTTTTGGTTTGAGCACCTGATCAAAAGCTCAGTAGTGTTTGGGCACCTGATCAAAAACCCAGTGGTGATAGGGCACCTGATCAAAAACCTAGTGGATTCCTACCAAGGGTGGTAGAAGAGTAGATGTACCCAGTTTGATTGGGGAACTACTATAGATCCTTGTGTCTGCTGTGATTGTGTTTTTCTTTCTGTATTGTGCTGTGTTGTTTATTTATTTTGTTTTTATGCTCACTCTTTAGAAATATATATCACTATTTTAATTCCGCTATAAAATAAGTTAAAACTTTTAATACTCCATTCACCCCCCTCTAGAGTAAAGCTAAGACCTAATACCTCACTTTCAATTAGTATCAGAGGTTGGTTGATTGGTTACACAGGCTAACACCTGAATCAAAAGATCAATTAGATCTTAACTCTTTCTAGAGTTTTCTTTTTCTAAAAAAATCCTCATGGCACAGAACAAAGATTACTCAAGCACAAGACCTCCTATGTGCAATCTCAATAAGTTTGCATTATGGAAGGAAATGATCAAATTGTATATGAATTCTATTGATGAGGATATTTTTAATTCCATTTTGATAGGACCTCCTACTCCATCAGCATCAATAAGTACTGAAGCAGCAACCAACAATAATGTTGTTCCACCCCCTGAGTGGACAGATGCTCAGAAGAAACAAAGAAATGCAGATGCCAAAGCAATGAACATATTGGCACAAACAATGTCTGATGATATATTCCAGAAGGTTGTGGACTGCACCTTAGCCAGGGATATCTAAAATTCCCTCAACAACATGGTTGAAGGTTCTGCAGATGAGAGAAAGGACAGAAGATCTCATCTCATCTCTCAATATGAAAACTTCAAGAAGGGAGAAACTGAAATAGTAGCAGACATGTACAACAGACTCAGTCTCATAATCAATGAACTGAAGTCTTTGGATAAAGTGATCTCAATCACTGAAGTGAATGATAAGATCCTAATGTGCTTCCCCAGCACATGGGACTCAATGATCTAGCCAATCAAGGAAGCCAGAAGCCTAAATGAGATCTATACTGAGACCTTGTTAAGCAAATTAAAATCCTATGAGCAGCTTATCAAGTCAAGAGAAGCTGAACAGTCTACCTCCTCTCCAGCCACCAAAAATGAGAGAAGCATTGATTTCCAAGCAACAGAAGAGGAAGACAAAGCTCCAGGAGAAATGGAGTTTATGAGCCTTCTAGCCAAAAGATTTTACAAAATGGCTAGAAAGGATCTCAGAAAGAAGGATTTCAGATCCAAAGAAAACCCAAGGTATGACAAAACAAACTCTAAAGAAATTATTTGTTTCTGCTGCAGGAAATCTGGACACATTCTACCTGAGTGTCCAGAAAATCAAAAGAAGGATAAGAGAAAAGATAAAGAGGAAAAGAGGCACTCCAGCAAGCCATCCTCCCACAAACACAAACAAAAACACAAGGGAAGAGGCTTTGTAGCTGAAACATGGAGTAATACTGAGTCAGAGTCATCATCCAGCTCTTCTGAAGATGAAAATGATCCAAATGAAAAGGATCAATGCTTGATGGCTATTTATGACTCATGCAATGATTCAGAACATGTATCATCATCCACCTCTAGTGATGATGAAGATGATGAAGATGAAAGAAATTTCTGCATGATGGCTATCAATGCCTCAAGAAATAATTCAAATGAATCAGAATCTGACAAAGACAGTGATCAGGTAATCTCTACCTTTGATTTTAATTCAAATGATTTTAAAAATGAATTTAAAACTCTTTGTTTAGATTTAATTAAATCTGAGAAGGAAATAATTTCCTTCAGAAATAAGTTGGTTGAAATGAATCAACTGACTGAAGATAATGCCAATCTTAAGAAAGAACTGGCTGCTCCAGAGAACACATTGTTCTCATTGAGAACAAATTATCTAAGGCTAAAAAGTTTGAAGAATCCCTCAATGGGAGAAGCATCAAACTGATGGACATCACAAGCATTGTAAATGCCAGACTAAATGGCAAACTAGGCTTGGGTGCATCATCAAGTCAGCCACATCTTCTTAAGAAAAATATTTTATCTACTCCAGTAAAGTTCATTTCTGCAAAGAGCAAAGAGGCAGTAGAAGTAGGTAAGAATACCTCAAGCAAGGATGTTAAGAATAAAGGAATTCAAAAACATTCGTCGAACGGCGCTCGATGAAATCACATGAATTCGTCGAACGGAGATCGACGAACACTGAAGACAGATTTTCAGTACAGCTATTATTCGAATGGCGCTCGACGAAATTACTTCAATTCTTCGAACGACGATCGAGGAACTCAGCCAAGTTCGTCGAACAGAAAATGTACTAAATTTCAATAGAATTCTAATTCTCCACATACTAAAAATCCCTTTACTGAGTGGATTATTCCTCCAAGGAGATATCATCCACAAGGCTATAAGGATCAGCCTGAGATTTCTTACATTTTTTGAATTTTCTGGTAAGACAAAAGTACCTAAGGTAGTCTGGGTCAAGAACAACTAGTTTATTTTCTGTTGTGCAAGTACAAAGCTATCCACACATAAAGGAACATTGGTATTTGGATAGTGGTTGCTCTAAGCACATGACAGAAAACAAGGCCAACCTAAGCAATTACAAGGCAAAGCTTGGACCCAAAGTGATTTTTGGAGACTCCAACTGTGGACAAACTAAAGGATATGGAAAAAACAAAGTTGGAGCAGTTACCTTCAAAGAGGTAGCATATATACAGGGTCTGAAGCATAACCTCATCAGCATAAGCTAGTTATGTGATGAAGGTTATCAGGTAACTTTTAATCATTCCTTATGTCTCATTACCAATAATAAGAATATCAATGTGTTATCTGGTATTAGACATGGAAATATTTATTTAGTCAAATTTTGACTCTGCCAATTCAGACATTTGTTTATTTAATTCAATAAGTAAAACAAATGAATTATGGCATAAAAGGCTAGGACATATTAACCTTGAAACTATCTCTAAGCTCTCCAAGGACAATCTAGTAAGAGGACTTCCTTCTGGTTCATACAAGAAGGAAGGACTCTACAGGGCTTGTCAACTAGGAAAGCAGACCAAGAGTAGTTTTAAATCTTTATCCAATAGTGATTCACCTAGGATTCTGTACTTACTGCATTTGGATCTATTTGGACCCACTGCAATACAGAGTCTAGGAGGAAAACATTACACTTTAGTTATTGTAGATGACTTCTCTAGATTCACTTGGGTGTTCTTTCTTAGGAACAAGTCTGACACCTTCAGTGTTCTGACAGACTTTCTCAAGTCCATCAAGATTGAGTACTCTACTCTAGTTGCATTGATCAGAAGTGATCATGGCACTGAGTTTGAATCTCTTCTGATGAGAGAATTCTGTGGAAAAGAAGGGATCAAGCAATGTTTCTCTGCTCCTAGAACTCATCAACAAAATGGGGTAGCTGAAAGGAAAAATAGAACATTAATTGAATCAGCAACTACATTGATTGTTGATGCTCACTTGCCACTCTCTTTTTGGGCAGAGGCAGTGAACACAGCAAATTATGTGTTGAACAGAAGTCTGATACACAAACTTAAGGGTAAAACACCCTATGAATTACTTAAAAATATAAAGCCTAAGGTTAACTATTTTAAGATTTTTGGTTGTAAATGCTATGTGCATAACATGATAAGAAATATCTAAGGAAATTTGAAGCAAGTTCTGTTGAAGGTATATTCCTTGGATACTCTTGTTTTTTATTGGGTGTCAACTTATCACCTAGAGGGGGGTGAATAGGTTTTTCAAATTATATTATCCCCTTTTTGGTGATCTTGATTTCTGGTTAGTAGATCTAACAGTTGTAAAGCATAACACAGAAAACACACAATGATGTATAGAGGTTCCTCAAGATAGGGTGTCTTGAGTAGTCCTCTTTCCCTCTACGCCTACTTAGCAGTGTGATAGGCTCGGCAAATGCCACCAAATATTCAGGCCCTCAAGCCTTACACCTCGGACCCGCAAGTCCAACAGCCTAGGCCCGCAAGCCCCTACTGCCCCCGAGCCCGCAAGCTCGACAATCAGGCCCTCGAGCCCTACACAACACAGACCTGCAAGTCCTGCACCTACAGCCTAGGCCCGCAAGCCCCTACTGCGCCCGAGCCCTCAAGCTCGACAAGATCGGAACCACAAGTCCACTGCCCTGGCCCTCAAGCCTCACAGCTCTCCAGCCCGCAAGCTAGACGGTGTCGGACCCGCAAGTCCACTGCCCTGGCCCTCAAGCCTCACAACTCTCTAGCCCTCAAGCTATACAAATAGGCCCGCAAGCCTTTATAAGAGATTACGGTAGAAATAACTGTTACTTATGCCGGATGAAGATTGGCAACTTTAGCCTGATGAAGATTGGCTTCTTAGGGTTGAATAAGATGCTTCTTGATCTGGAGATTCAGTACTGGATCTTCTTCAGCCTTCACTTCTTTTGCCTGGTGTCGATCGGCTACTTTTCAGTCGATGATGATGACTGATTACTTAGAGAGCACTTGATGCTTGCTCTCTACTTAATCTTTTTCTTCTCCGCCGAGAATACTGTTCTATTGAAGTGTAGCGGCGGGATACTTTCTCGTTCTATTTCTCTTTCTTCTCTATAGTTTTCTAGGGCATCACTGTTCCCTTTTTATAGGACAGATGAGCCGCATAACGGTAACATGTGATGTCCTTTAATGTCAGACGTCCATTCCATAAGAGCACGCGTTGATTGGACAATCAGGCGGTGGAATTAAATGCTGACAGTGCTTCCGCAACATTTGAATCTGTCTCGACGATACTTCCATCGTTATGACATCATGGACAATATCTCGACGATAGGACTTTTTTGAACCCTTACGCCTTGATAGATCTTCAGTTGTTCTTGCTTCTGCCTCTCATACTGGTATCTCGACGATACAGGATGTTCTTGCTCTTCTGTATAGACAACGATATGCCATCTCTGACTGTGTCGTCGTAATCACTTTGATTTCTCGACGACACGCCTTCTTTACGATGATGTTCGACGCCATCAGTCATACTTAGCCTTTTCAGCGACAAGGCTTCTTCACGATGATGTTTATTCTTTCTCGACGACAAGGCCACTTTGATGAAGACGACGATATTGCGTCTTCTCTGCATTCGACGATCTTGCCGAGTCTCAGCGGTCGACGATCTTCCTTCTGAGTTCGATGATCTTGCTTCTGCGTTCGACGAACGCGCCAAATCTCAGCGGTCGTCGATCTTCCTTCTGGGTTCTACGATCTTCCTTCTGCGTTCGACGAATGGCATTCTGCGTTCGACGAACACGCCTAGTCTCAGCTTTTGCTATGCCATCATTATGATGACAAGCATACTTTGTCGATGACATCTCCTTTTTCTCAACGATACAGTACTTACTGATATAACTAAAGTACTTGGATTATAGTTGATCTCTGCAAGCATGAACTAGATGATGCATTAAATGCAGCTTGCACTTATCATTGAGCTGAGCACTTCTTCAAATCAGGAATATTACTGGGCACTGTTCCCAACAATCTCCCCCTATTTGAAGAAGTCATAACTCACTCAATGATAAATGCCATTCACATAAAAAGGTTTAATATTTCAAGCAGATAAGCATGTAGTGATGATATTTCAGCTAAACATGAGTGAACACAGAAATTTGGTAAATATCACTTCATTTATAAATAGTGCCAAATGTTTTCAAAAGTTTTGACATTTCTACATTTAGCCCCCTTAAAGTTTTAGCCATCTATTTCTCTGGTGCTCTCATATCAGCATCATCCTTTGCTTTCTTGTCACTGGCTTCCTGCACCTTATCAGCTTGCCTGATGAAGTACTCAAACGGTTTAGGATGATATTTTAAAGGTTCAGGAGTGTCAGCTGGAATACTTCCTGCTTGCTTATTTCTTCTGTGTTCTCTTCTTACTTCTTCTTGATCTTCATGCTTAGCCCATTATTGAGGATTGTATACATTGTACCTTTCACCTTTGTTAACTTTCACTTGCTCCCATGCTTTTAGAATGATGGTCCTGGATATAGGACTTCATCTTTCATAGTCATCCATTTTCTCCATTTCTTCCATGTACTTTCTCTTTCTCGTTTTTATTTCTTCATCCTCCAGGGCTTCCTTTTCTTTACCTTTACCAGTAACAGGAATATCTGTATGTTGCTCTTCAGCAGGCTCGTCATAATATAGAGGAGGGAGATTCATTGCTTCCATTGATGGTGTTTGTGGTCCAGATGGCATGATCACTACTAGCATTTATCATTGATCTCTCCCCCTTTATTACTTCTTCAGATATCCCTCTATAGAGATTCTCCTCGGATGCCAGTATTTTATTCTTGAGCATGTGGATACCTGCTTCCAAGTGATTCTTGGTTTCAAGAAGGTGACTGTCTAGATCTTTATTGTGTTGATCTAGACTTTCTTTGAGATCAGTTTTATGTTCAGCCATCCTCTTGGTGGATGCAATGTAGGCCTTTTCTATGTTGCCGACAATGATTGACTAATTAGCCCCTAGGTTAGATATACCCTTGTGAGTACGGGCAGTGAATTCATGCAGATTTTTTACATCATTACTTAGGGTTGCCATTTCAGCAGATAGTTCTTTTCTTAGATCATTGATAGCAGAGGTGACATAACTTTCAAGCTTTAATCTTTGTTCTTCCAGGAGCATCTTTATCTAAGATAAAAGTGTGAGCTCCACTGGACTACCCTCTGGAGGTGAACCATCTTGTTCCTCCTCTTCATCCCCTTAAATTATTGGAGATAGAGATTTTCTTATTGGTGAGTGGTTTGTCTCATTCTCCTTTTCAGCACTTTGCTGATCTTTGTTAGTTTCATCTGCAGGGTTCTCTTGGTTGTATCCTGGCATTGTTGATACAGAATGACTAGTATCCTCAGTTCTTATGATCTTATTGATCACTTCTTCCACTCGAGTAGGGAGCTCACTGTCCTTCTCCCCCTCAGTTTCAGCACTACCTTGATCTAATTCTGATGTTGTCCTGGATCCCTGACTTGGAGTAGAAGTCTGGAGGACGTCGTTCCTTCTCTCCACAGCTGCCTCAGAGTCAGATGGAGGTGAGCTATTGCCTGACTCACTTTCTTCAGACGAGCTTCCTGCCTTCCTTTTCACATCTTCTGCAGTCTTGGATTTCTTGGGAGTCCTAGTCAGAACTTTTTCCCATCTTTCCAGTATCCTGATATCCATCCTTCTCATGTGATGGATTTTTACTCCATACTTTTTGTTAAAACTTTCAGGGTAGGAAAGAAGAAAGTATAGTGATAGAATTCTTCCCAGATTTGGGGCTTAAAAGCTTTCTTGTATTCTCTTGAAGATTTGCTGACCCCAGTTGGTCCTTTTACTTAGGATTATCCGTGCCATTAACTCAAACATGGGCTTGGATATCCTATCATGTGACCCCACCTTGCAGAGGAGGGGTTTTCCCACATTTTCTGCCAACAGCTTTCCTTGTTGATTTAAGCTTTTCCTTTCCAGAGATCCATCGGTTTTGCTCGAGTGGCCGCACCAAGCCAGAGCCTTGACAAGGTCTTCCTGAGTAATCTTTTCGTCTTCCTCCCCCTTGGTAAAGGCTGGCAACTGAAGAGCCCTGTTCAATATTTTGGGATTCACCTTAACCTTTATCCCGTTAATTTCGCTCTTCACAGACATTCCCTTCGAGCCACCCTTGGCATTTGAGTAGAACTCCAGCACTTCTCTTTTTAAAATTACTGTTGGCTCAGAGAGGGCGAATTCCATGCCTATGGTCTCGAGCAGCTTAATGGTGCCCTGGATTTCTTCTGAACCTTCGGTGAATCCATTCCTCACCACTTCACTTCCTTCGAATAGAAAATCTTCCTTCTTTGGCGCCATCTTTTGCTTGACCCAGGAGGTTTTCAAAACAGTCGACTTGTTTACTCATAGAAGGCGTGGAGAACACGACGGCTTTTTAGGGCTAATGTAGAGAGTGTTTTAACCTTAAGACATTTGACCTTATTTATAGTGTCCGAGTTGGAAGTTGAAGTGTCACTTGTTAAATGTCTGACTAACTCGAGTTTAGCTGTAATGATTGAGCATAGACCTAATTAAGAGTTCGCTGAAGATTGGATATCGTCCTGATGCAGATCTTTCGACGATACCAATCATCATTCCGACGATATGGTTTTTGAAAATTACTTGTACAATATTAGATGAAGATGAGTTTATGTGTTAAACATTAACATGGTTACCTTCACCTTGGCCTCTAAGTCTCCTCCAGCTAGTGGCTCCCCCTCGATGGGATGTCCACTTATCTTTACTTCTAGCTCCCCCTAGATTAGTGCACCTTGGTATGTGGTAAGTTTTTCTTAGTCCAGAGCTGAGCCTGGAGCCCTTATTGTCCATTAGCCTTGTTTGCTTTTTAATGGCTAAATGTACT
Organism: Dactylorhiza incarnata; assembly: GCA_033032865.1. Taxonomy (NCBI): domain Eukaryota; kingdom Viridiplantae; phylum Streptophyta; class Magnoliopsida; order Asparagales; family Orchidaceae; genus Dactylorhiza; species Dactylorhiza incarnata. Next base: position 1,554,144 of record JAWHQI010000255.1, on the reverse strand, counting down.
ACCCTGCAAGACAGATTTAATATCTCTTGGGAACCCAAGGTGACTTGGGTCCTAGGTTCTTGTTAGCATAATGGTGAATCCCTCTACTCACCGCAGCCCTTCCAGGAGGTCTCTCCTTTGCATTAAGCACACTGGGGTTGTGCCAACAGTCGATGGCAAAGTGTCCCACTTTTCCACAGCACCAACATTCATAGATGTTGTACCTTCTTTTCTGAACAATTTTTGAAGTATGTTCAGTAGAGAAGGCAGCAGCATTCTTCCTATCTCTCTCAGCCAGGAGCTAACTAGCTGCTCTAGTATCATTGTTTCTTCTTGATTTTATCTGTTTGTCAGCAACAGATGTCAGCTTGGCAGCTGACAGGGTATTGATGGCATCAGATATGTTCAAGTGAGAATTGATCATACTGGGGCTACTAGTCTGCTTGTTATCTGGAAGAGATTGAAAAAATGTTGCACCTTTATCCTTGAGAGTGGGGGATGGGATACCAAATACAAATGGTCCATGATGGGCCATTTGAATTTCCTCATGGGGAGCCTTTAATGCACTCAACCCCATGCCCTTTCTCTTTCCATAGTCAGGAGTATTTTCATGACTAGTGGAGCTTCCATTCATCCAGTGACCATGGACAATGTCCTGATCATACCTATTTGAGGGAAGCACTACCTTCTGAAAGGTGGTGTGAGGCTTTGCTTTAGTTTTTCCCCTTTCTCCATTCCCAACATCTGTTGCCCCTTCATTGTAACCTAATCCCCTCCTATTTTTATAGAAGGAGAAGGTGTCAATGATGGGCAGAACAGTTTTGGGCTTAGAGAATTGAGCTACCAAGCTTCTTTCCTTAAGAAGAACATTCTTAAGTCTCTTGATAAGCTCTTCTCTTTGGCTTCTCTCATCATAAAGCTTGTCTATGATTTTCTTGAGCTCACTGGAGTTGGTGCCCTTATTGGGGGACATACCCATTTCCTTCTTCATCTCAGCCTTGATGATCCTGAGTGATTCTAGCTCCTTAGCTTGCTTCTTAGCAGGCCTCTTACTCTCTCTCAGAGCTCCCAAGAGATCACCAAACTGTTCAATTAGATCAGCATGGTTCTTATTGTTGCATGATGAGCAGTCTTCTGCAACATCTTCAGAGGATGTACAATCACCTGATGCACTCTTGGTTTTCTTAATTGAAGCAGGTAGTAAAGATGTGTGAGTGATGCATATCTGATCATGATGTGATTCATCATGATTTTCTTTATCTGATAGAGCCATCAAACCATAGACTTCCTCATCCTCGGAGTCACAGTATGTGAGAGTCAAGGGTGCTTTTATTCTTTCTGCTACTCCAGAGCATTCTTCAACTTCTGATTCACTGTTTGAAGTAGTCAGTGGTGCTCTGATACATACTTCTTCATGAGAAGTTTCTTCTTCAAGGTCTTCCTCTGACCCTTCCATGAGGACTTCTAAGAGGTCCCACATGTTCTTTGATGTTGCGCAACGACTCAGCTTCTGGTGTGTTGTCAGATCTACTGCGCCATCTAGAATGCTTCTTGCTTCTTTGTCCAAGCTGGCAAGAAGAGTCTCATCTTTTGACATCGTTATGGAGGGACCTTTTTGAACAATCAAGAACATTCTTGGATCCATTACCTCCATGAATATTCTTGCTCTAACTTTCCAAATGGCAAAGTTCTCCCTGGAACATATAGTTATTGTTTACTCCATAGCTATGATACCAGGACACCCAATGGCAGATATGTTCAAGCTGTTAAGCTTTTCTTTGAATAACCTCGCTTTGTTACCACTTGTTGTTTATTAGGTGTCAACTTATCACCTAGAGGGGGGGATGAATAGGTTTTCAAATTATATTATCCCCTTTTTGGTGATCTTGATTTCTGGTTAGTAGATCTAAAAGTTGTAAAGCATAACACAGAAAATACACAACGATGTATAAAGGTTCCTCAAGACAGGGTGTCTTGAGTAGTCCTCTTTCTCTCTGCGCCTACTTAGCAGTGTGCTAGGCTCGGCAAACGCCGCCAAATCTTCAGGCCCTCAAGCCTTACACCTCGGACCTGCAAGTCCAACAGCTAGGCCCGCAAGCCCCTACTGCCCCCGAGCCCGCAAGCTCGACACTCAGGCCCTCAAGCCCTACACAACACAGACCCGCAAGTCATGTGCCTACATCCTAGGCCCACAATCCCCTACTGCGCCCGAGCCCTCAAACTCGACAAGATCGGACCCGCAAATCAACTGCCCTGGCCCTCAAGCCTCACAGCTCTCCATCCCGCAAGCTAGACGGTGTCGGACCCGCAAGTCCACTGCCCTGGCCCTCAAGCCTCACAGCTCTCCAGCCCTCAAGCTAGACAAATAGGCCCGCAAGCCTTTACAAGAGATTACAATAGAAATAACTGTTACTTCTGCCGGATGAAGATTGGCAACTTTAGCCTGATGAAGATTGGCTTCTTAGGGTTGAAGAAGATGCTTCTTGATCAGGAGATTCAGCACTGGATCTTCTTCAGCCTTCACTTCTTTTGCCTGGTGTCGATCGGCTACTTTTCAGTCGATGATGATGACTGATTCCTTAGAGAGCACTTGATGCTTGCTCTCTACTTGATCTTTTTCTTCTCTGCTGAGAATACTGTTCTATTGAAGTGTAGCAGCGGGATACTTTCTCGTTCTATTTCTCTTTTTTCTCTATAGTTTTCTAGGGCATCACTGTTCCCTTTTTATAGGACAGAAGAGCCGCATAATGGTAACATGTGATGTCCTTTAATGTCAGACGCCCATTCCATAAGAGCACGCGCTGATTGGACAATCAGGCGGCGGTATTAAATGCTGACAGCGTCCGCAACATTTGAATCTATCTCGATGATACTTCCATCGTTACGACGTCATGGACAATATCTCGACGACAGGACTTTGTCGAACCCTTACGCCTTGATAGATCTTCAGTTGTTCTTGCTTCTGCCTCTCATACTGGTATCTCGACGATACGGGATGTTCTTGCTCTTCTGTATAGACAACGATACGCCATCTCTGACTGTGTCGTCGTAATCACTTTGATTTCTCGACGACACGCCTTCTTTACGATGATGTTCGACGCCATCAGTTATACTTAGCCTTTTCAGCGACAAGGCTTCTTCACGATGATGTTTATTCTTTCTCGACGACAAGGCCACTTTGATGAAGACGACGATATTGCGTCTTCTCTGCGTTCGACGATCTTGCCGAGTCTCAGCAGTCAACGATCTTCCTTCTGAGTTCGACGATCTTGCTTCTGCGTTCGACGAACGCGCCAAATCTCAGCGGCCGTCGATCTTTCTTCTGGGTTCGACGATCTTCCTTCTGCGTTCGACGAACGGCATTCTGCGTTCGACAAACGGCATTCTGCGTTCGACGAACACACCTTGTCTTAGCTTTTGCTATGCCCATCATTATGACGACAAGCATACTTTGTCGATGACATCTCCTTTTTCTCAACGATACAGTACTTACTGATATAACTAAAGTACTTGGCTTATAGTTGATCTCTGCAAGCATGAACTAGATGACGCATTAAATGCCGCTTGCACTCATCATTGAGATGAGCATTTCTTCAAATCAGGAACATTGCTTGGCACTGTTCCCAACAACTCTCTTTCCAGTAAGGCATATAGAATTTACAACAAATCAACTCTTAAGATAGAAGAGTCCATGCATGTTTCTTTTGATGAAACTAACATATTAAATGAGGAGAGGAATACCACCTCTACCAGAGATATTTTGTAGGTACCAGCTCTATGTGAAGAGCTTAATGGATTGAATCTACAGAATGAAGACTCTCTACTCCCATCAACTCAAACTATTGAAGATAGTGAAGAAGAAGATAATCCAGAAGATCTTGCTAATAATTCAAATCAAGTGACAGTTGATCAAATCCCTCAAGAGGAAACTCTTGCTAAACCCATTCCAACTGTTGATCACATCACAGTTAGAGATCATCCAATATATCAAGTTATTGGAGACATCTCACCAATGTTCAAACAAGGCATCAACTCAATCAAAATCAGATGCATACTTGTTTCTTATCACAAGTTGAACCCCAATCCATAAAAGTTGCAGAACAAGATCCAAACTGGATTCTTACAATGCATGAGGAACTCAATCAATTTGAAAGGAACAGGGTTTCGGATTTAGTTCCAAGACCAAAGGGCCATCCAGTCATTGGCATCAAATGGGTCTTTAGGAACAAGCTAGATGATCAAGGCTTCATAATCAGAAATAAAGCAAGATTGGTAGCCCAAGGATACTCTCAAGAAGAAGGAATTGATTATGATCAAACCTTTGCTCATGTTGCTAGACTTGAAGCTATAAGGATATTTCTTGCCTTTGCTGCATTCAAGAAATTCAAAGTATATCAGATGGATGTGAAGAGTGCTTTTCTTAATGGAGATATCAAAGAAGAAGTATATGTGGAACAACCACCAGGTTTTATCTCTCCAACTTACTCTTCCTATGTTTTTAAGCTTAATAAAGCTCTCTATGGTCTCAAGCAAGCTCCCAGAGCATGGTATGAGACCCTAGCTAATTTTCTTTTAGAGAACAAATTCTATAGAGGCAATGTTGATAAAACTTTATTTTTCAAGATACATAAAAATCAAACTTTACTAGTTCAAATTTATGTAGATGATATTATATTTGGCTCTACTGATTCAAATTTATGCAAAAGGTTTTCTGACCTAATGCAATCCAAATTTGAAATGAGTAGTATGGGTGAGTTATCTTACTTCCTTGGCCTTCAAGTGAAGCAAACTCCTAATGGGATATTCATATCACAATCCAAGTATGCTAAGGAATTAGTGAAAAGATTTGGTATGTCTGATTCCTCTTCTATGAAAACACCCATGCCCTCCAATGATGTTGTAGACAATGATGAATCAGGGAAACCTGTTGATCAAAAAGTGTATCGAGTAATTGTTGGCTCTTTACTTTACTTAACAGCTAGTAGACCGGACATAATGTTTGCTACATGTATTTGTGATAGGTTTCAAGTTAACCCCAAAAAATCTCACCTTATTTTATTAAAAAGAATTTTGAGATATATAAAGGGTTGTCCAAATCTAGGACTCTGGTATCCAACTGCATCAGAATTTGATTAACTGGATTCTCAGATTCTGATTATGCTGGATGCAGAGTAGACAGGAAAAGCACATCAGGAACTTGCCAGTTTCTTGGTGATAAGCTTGTGTCTTGGTTTTGTAAGAAATAGACATTTGTGTCTACATCAACAGCTGAAGCAGAATATATTGTTACTGGCAGTTGCTGCTCACAAATTCTGTGGATACAAAATCAACTTCTAGACTATAGTATCAACTTAAGTAAGTCAATTATATTTTGTGACAATACTAGTGCAATATCTATAGCACAAAATCCAGTACTCCATAGTAGGACTAAACACATAGAGATTATGCACCACTTTATCAGAGATAATGTGGATAAAAATAAAATTTGCCTACAATTTATTCCTACTGACTTACAAAGGGCTAATATTTTCACCAAACCCTTGGATAAAAAGAAGCACATCTTCTTTATAAATCAGCTAGGAATGATAGATGGAGATTCAATTAATTAAAAATTAAATTTTCTACTTATCCCCTCATTTCGTCGAACGGAGATCGATGAAATTTATTCGTTCGTCGAACGGAGATCGACAAAACCTATTAAATCCAGAGATCGACGAAGTCAGCTCGTTCGTCAAACTGAGATCGACGAAAATTTATTCTTCGTCGAACGCAATTTGATGAAGCCCAATGACTCTTCAACTTCTGATTTTCTTAGGTTTAGCTGAACCCCATTCTACGAAAGCTCGCGCCTTCTCCGATCACTCTCTCTCTTAAAATCAAAACTTTGATTTCTTTTCGTCTTTGTGCCTACAGAACTTGCTCTTGCTTCCCTCCAATTCCCTTGCACTTGATCTTTTTCTCTTGCAGGTACAATGGCAATCTCTCAAGCAGTAATCTCGTCGATGCAGGCTTTGACATTGATATGGAATCATTTGCTCGTTCTGACCAAGTTTTCCAAGACATTCTTCAACTTTTTGAAGAACATCAGTTAAGAAAGTTCATGACCACCAGGATCAAGCTACCAGTTGCAGAAATCAAAGAATGGGTACATACTGTTGAGTTAGTGAATGCAACAACAATCTCAGGAAGTATTTCAGGAAACCAGGTTCCTCTTTCACCAGAAGTTTTAACAAATGTTTTTGGTTTGATGAATGGTAATGATGAGTTGGATATTAGTTCTGATGAATTTAACATTGCATTGGATAAAATGGGTCACTCCACTGGAAACCCTAATCATCTTCTGAAGAAGAACTTGTCAGTTGAATACAAATTCATGGCTGACGTAGTTGGCAAGGTTTTACTAGGAAAAACCTCTGCTCGTGATTACATTCCCATGCACCAATTTTTGTTGATGGTGGTCTTGGTGGAGAAGAAGCAGGTGAATTAGGGATTGATTCTCTTTGAATCAATCAAGAAGAAGCAAAGCAAATTCAGTGCTTGCTATGGCAGAGTGTTAGGCATTGTTCTTCAAGAGAAATGCCCAGACCTGTTGGTGTCACCAAAGGTCTTCATTAATGCAAGCAAGAGGCTGACTCTAGCTCTCTTTGGCAAGTGGGAGAGAGTGATTCCCAAGAGGACTCCAAGGGCAGAATCTTCCAGGCAAGCTTCTAAAAGCGCCAGGACTGATCCAGTCACTCCCCTCACCCTACTAGAAGTTCCTCCCTTTGAATTTTCAACTCCTCTCCCCTCTCAACCTCTTCAACACACCTCTCCTGAAGAAGTTCCTCCTTCAAATTCTCCCATAGAAACTCCCTCCTCATTGCCTTCTTCTCCTCCTCTCCAGACAAATCAGTCTGCAGAGCCTCCATCATCATTTATTCCAGATGTTGATTCTCTTCCCCCTCCTTCATTTGACCTATTGTCTCCTCAACATACTCCACCTCAATCTCCCATCCCTGAAGATATTCATCCACCCCTTTCAAATGCTACTAACATCTTCCTACCCTCCTCTATTCCCTCTTCTTCTATCCCAGCACTCTCTTCTTCTCAACATACATCTGACCTTGTATATGTTGATTTTTCTTCTATTGCTGACCAAATTTTCACCCATATCTCTCCAAAGCTAACTGCTCTTCTAGATGAGAAGCTTGCTCCTGTTCTGCAAGCTATCTCTGACCTATCTTCTAAGCTTGCATCCTTCCCTACCTTCTCATCCTATGTCCCTTCTTCTAGGGGCCTAGATTCAGGTCTCCCTGAAACTAGGCAGGGGGAGATGCTTGATAAAGAAGCTCCAATAAATGCAGGTTCATATATGTTTATTGAGTTTGAAGCAGCTCCAGTTTTTGATATAGCAGAAGCTCCAGTTATTACTCCAGTTATAGCTCCAGTAAATAATATTTCTATTAATCCCTCAATAGATATTATTTCTTTAATATCAAAGTTCAGTTCAGTTTTCAGCAGGCTGCCTAAGCCTCAAGATTTTTCAAAAGCTATAGTTCCCTATACAGTTCCAATTGATTCAGTTTTGTTAAAGAAAATTACCAAAAGTTTTCCAGTTCAGGTTCCAGTTACAGTTTCAAGTTCAAAAAAAGTTGGCTTGGTGAACTCACCTCCAACATTTGTTTTTGATGAATCTCCCCTTTCTCCTCCAACTTTTGTGTATGATGATTCACCTCTTCTAGAGGATGTTGAGCAAGAACTTGAGAATGCTCTTAAATATCTTGATGATCTGTATGATAACCCTGCTCTATTTTCTGATGATGATGATAATGATGATAGTGATGATTCAGATGATAAATCATCAAAGAAAATAAAGTCCAGAAGCAAAGCAAAGGCTGTCCCTAAACCTCCATCCTCAACAAATGATACTCCTTATTATATTTTGAACAACATTACTCTTACAAAGGATTCCCCAGCTTGGATGAGATTCCCTAGAAATGAGAATAAAAGGAGAAAGAAAATGAAGAAGACAGGATTCTACTCTGACAAGCACGTCAAGTTTAATCCTCCTCCTCCTCCTCCAGCAGCAGGATCAGCAAGCATGTCTTCTTCCTCTCAGAAATCCTTCCCCCAGCAATCAAGAAAATCAGAAGATAGTCATAGAAGCTCAAGTGGCTCTCATAGCTCAAGTTCACCCAGTGATGTAGGCCACCGGAATGAGGCGGACGCTCGCGACTACGAACAACAACGATCAACGCTCCACTCTCCCAAAACACAACTTAAACGCAGCCCTCGACTAAACTTATTATTAATTTTTGTACGTGTACGGATAGCAACTCCGTGACAAAATCGAATCGTCGGCGATAAGCCGGGATCCGTCAAGCTAAAGGGACGAATGTTTGCGTCCGGTCAAGCGAGTGTGTTGTACCAAAGAAGATCCTCCGAAAAACAAGACTTCGGAAAATAGGAAGATCTTCCCCAACAAGAGCAAAAGAGGTTCGCCACTCCTCGTCGAATAACGATAAATCCTAGAGCGTTCCACTAACCAAATGAAAATAAACGCGAGCAAATAGCGGCGAGAAAATCCGTCACAGATCTATACCACCACAAATAACTTGAGAGAAAATTATCACAATGAGTAGAAACGCGTTACCCTTCCCGGAATCGTAGATCCGGGTTATATAAATCCTAGGTCGTCACGGAGGTGGTCGCCGGAGGAGAGCCCAAAGTTGTAGAGCACCGTCGCCTTCAAATCCGTTCGCCACGAGCAAGACCAAAAATCCGGGGTTGTTTCGTGGAGGTTGGATTTTGGTGGTCGGCCAAGAGAGAGGAAGGAGAGGGAGGGCCGAACTTGGAGGGGAGATGGGAGGCCTTGGGCTGGCCGAAACCTTTCCTGGAGGGAAAGATAGAAGGGGCGGCTAGAGTAGAGAGAGAGAGAGAGAGAAAGAGAGGGAAACACCTTGGGCGGCTAGAGTAGAGAGAGAGAGAGAGGAAAATTCTTAGGGTTTGTTTTTTATTTCTTTATCATCAATTAATTCCTTCACTAATACATGAGGCCATATATATAGGCCATACAAAGGAAAAGGCTACATGCAGCCCACCAAAAGGTTACTAGCACACCAACATTAAAAAGTCTAAAAATACAAAATACAAAGCATAAAATAATACCCAATACTAATTATAATAAAGAGATAAACTAATATATTATTTCATGTGCCACGGGCGGAAGATGTTGCGGCGATGGCGCTCGTCATGGTTGGAGTTGCGCCGTCATCCGCCATCGTCATGAACCATAAGTGCTCCAACATGAACCGTGCCGACTCGAACATAGACCATCAAGCCGGCTCCAATAATCTCACGGCATCTTCCATCGTAGTCTTCAAATTTGCCGCCGCGATCAAAGTAATGCGTCGACGTGGAATCACAAACACGATCACAACCATCTGGCGGGTCCTTGCCTCCATCAATCCTCCCCCACTCAAAAATACTCATCACCGATGAGTGGGAGTGAAGGAACCGGTGTAGTAGAGCAGCAACCTGTAGAAGTACGTCCGAGGGAGCGGGCCGTGAGGGTGGCCCATCCGGCCAGGGTGGCAGGAAGCAGCAAGGGGCCCAGCTTGGCCCCAAAGAAATGTCCACCTGTGTCAACCTGTCATGCAAAAAGTAGTGCCCAAGGGCCTCGATCATAGCATAGGAAAAAGAAGGGGAAAGTTCTAAAACAGCAATAGACATCATACCTCCAGAGATCACCATGAGCGTGAACGACATGCTACCCAGCTCACCTCTCAACCCAACAGAATTTTTAGTGGAGGGAAACGAGAAGAAAGCTAAATGTAGTGGCTCTAGAAAAAGTGAAAGGCATCTCGAAACACTAAAAATGGGGTTGGGGCCCCGCTCAGCAAAAATTTTCGATGGTAAAGTGAAAGTTTCTTGCATTCCAAATATTCGACGCAAAGTACCGAAACTACTAACATCGCTCTCTAAATTGCCAAGAGGCAACAGTCTAGGGGAAAGATCCACTAAAACCGAATCGAGCATAAAGCGGGATGCTCCATGGGGTGCGGTGAAAATAGAGTATTTGGACCCAAGTGGGTCGGTTAGCAAAGTAACATCAAGTCCAGGTGAGTGGAGACATCGTGGATCATATGATAAGTCATAATGTAAACTTAAATCTATGATCGTCCTAAGGGGTGGTGGGTCCGTGGGTGGAAAAGGACTCCAACAATTCGTGACTTCGTCCCCTAAATTTATTTCAGATATGCTAGCTCTCCTAATGTGAGTGGTGTCATGATCACAAAGCTTAGGGTGATCATGCATAGTAGAGTCAGCTAACATAGGAAGGATAATCCAACAAAACCACTCAATACGCCCAGCGGGGGTAACGGGCTCCATGCCATACCTCAAGGTTGGGGCTGAAGTTTGAGAGCTCCAGGCGGCCTTAAATGGATGGTGGTTCCAGGGGGTAGCTAACACGAGTCTAGAGTCCACAAGTGCGGAATGTAGACTCACACAAGTACTACCAATCGATAAAGAAGTGGGTCGTATGACCTCCCCACTAAGGGGCACAGAAAACTCAGTAGTCATAATCTCATCGTGTTCATCGACCTCCTGAGTGACCTCGGGATGTCCAACAGAGGGCTCCTTAAGGATAATAGGAACGTGCATAGGTTGACTAAGCATGGCAACCTCACTCGCAGGCACTAAATCAGACGTGGGGGCCTCCACAGGGACAATATCAAGGGGAATGATGGGACTAATAGGATCAGACTCGGGTCTTATGATCAAGCTCTGTGCGTTGGACTCAGAGTGGCTAACATAATCTAAGGGCTGAATTTGACCAACGGTGTCAAAATCCCCATGTGTGTCAATACCGGGTGGTATCGACTCGGTCGAGCTACAAGTGTCTCCAGATGAGACCGTGGGCTTCTTAGGTGGAGGGGACCTGAGGGAGATACGCTGACCATTATACATGAAGTCTAATGTGTCATCGTGGTCATCGTAAAGAATATCATGATGAGCAAGCCATTGGTGTCCTAGCAGTACATGAAAGTCCTTCATGGGAAGGACATCGCACCAAACGTGCTCAGAATAGGCTTTGATGGTGAGGGGCACCAAACATCGCCGGGACACTAACACAACGCTCTCATCAGGGCATATGAGCCGATATGGGTGAGGATGTGGTTCAGTGGTCACCAACATCCTAGACACCGCGTTCTCCGTGATAGCATTTGTGTGGCAGACGCTATCGACAACAAGCCTGCACCACTTCTCACCGTGTTTAAAATTTAATTTAAATTGGTGCTTCGGGTCACGGCTGAACCTAATTATCTTCATAGAGCAGGCCCGTGGTGTAGTTATACTTGAAAGGGGCGGGGGATACCCCGGATTCAGCCTAGTAGTCATTACTAGTGGAAAAAATTAGGTGTTGTCCAGTATAAAAATTACGAGCGTTTAATTTTTGTAGCCACCTAAACCTTAATGAAACTGAAATATTTTTTTCTTTTAATTCTTATATCTTGACTAAGAACCTACAGAATTTTTGTTTGTTGATTCCGACGAAATTTTGAAAATTGCTATTTGCACACCAATGCTAGAAAAATTCAGATTTTCGGTAAAACTACGGTGCACACCCAAGTGAGGGCGGATAGCCTACGGATTAGAGTAAGGATGGTGTCGAGATAGAACTCAACACAACCTGGCTTTGATACCAAATTGATATTGGCCACCGGAATGAGGCGGACGCTCGCGACTACGAACAACAACGATCAACGCTCCGCTCTCCCAAAACACAACTTAAACGCAGCCCTCGACTAAACTTATTATTAATTTTCGTACGTGTACGGATAGCAACTCTGTGACAAAATTGAATCGTCGGCGATAAGCCGGGTTCCGTCAAGCTAAAGGGGCGAATGTTTGCGTCCGGTCAAGCGAGTGTGTTGTACCAAAGAAGATCCTCCGAAAAACAAGACTTCGGAAAATAGGAAGATCTTCCCCAACAAGAGCAAAAGAGGTTCGCCACTCCTCGTCGAATAACGATAAATCCTAGAGCGTTCCACTAACCAAATGAAAATAAACGCGAGCAAATAGCGGCGAGAAAATCCGTCACAGATCTATACCACCACAAATAACTTGAGAGAAAATTATCACAATGAGTAGAAACGCGTTACCCTTCCCGGAATCGTAGATCCGGGTTATATAAATCCTACGTCGTCACGGAGGTGGTCGCCGGAGGAGAGCCCAAAGTTGTAGAGCACCGTCGCCTTCAAATCCGTTCGCCACGAGCAAGACCAAAAATCCGGGGCTGTTTCGTGGAGGTTGGCTTTTGGTGGTCGGCCAAGAGAGAGGAAGGAGAGGGAGGACCGAACTTGGAGGGGAGATGGGAGGCCTTGGGCTGGCCGAAACCTTTCCTGGAGGGAAAGATAGAAGGGGTGGCTAGAGTAGAGAGAGAGAGAGAGAGAGAAAGAGAGGGAAACACCTTGGGCGGCTAGAGTAGAGAGAGAGAGAGAGGAAAATTCTTAGGGTTTGTTTTTTTTTCTTTATCATCAATTAATTCCTTCACTAATACATGAGGCCATATATATAGGCCATACAAAGGAAAAGGCTACATGCAGCCCACCAAAAGGTTACTAGCACACCAACATTAAAAAGTCTAAAAATACAAAATACAAAGCATAAAATAATACCCAATACTAATTATAATAAAGAGATAAACTAATATATTATTTCATGTGCCACGGGCGGAAGATGTTGCGGCGATGGCGCTCGTCATGGTTGGAGTTGCGCCATCATCCGCCATCGTCATGAACCATAAGTGCTCCAACATGAACCGTGCCGACTCGAACATAGACCATCAAGCCGGCTCCAATAATCTCACGGCATCTTCCATCGTAGTTTTCAAATTTGCCACCGCGATCAAAGTAATGCGTCGACGTGGAATCACAAACACGATCACAACCATCTGGCGGGTCCTTGCCTCCACACCCAGAGCTCCTCCTTCAGGATCTGCCAGACCTATTTCCTCAGTTTACAAATATCATGTATTTGATGGTTCATTTCACAGAAAAAGGTATCCTCAAGATTATCAACCTTCATATCAGGCCAGTGAAATTGATGAAAGGCATCCTTCTCTTATCAATCCAGAATCAGAAAAGAATGCCTACATGGCTAGATACAAAGAGACTATTGCTACAACTCAGATCAATAAAGCAAAAGCAGAAGGTAAAGATTACTCTCAGTTCTCAACAATGTCTGATTTCAGAAGACATGAATTTGAAAGGTACAGCTTAAGACACCTCTTTAATGTTGAAGATTATCTAAGGTTGCACCCCGCAGCAGTGGTTCCTCATGCATCATCTCAAACCCTGCTGGGAGCTAATGACCTTTATATGAGCAAAAGAGAATCAGAAAACTCAAACAGATAAATCATATTCAAGCCATCTTCATAGACAGAGTAAAGCTCATAAGTATTTGGTTTTGCTTATTTCTGCTTTCAGTGTAAAGTTCTCTAAACTCAGAGTATTATATTTTCTTATCTGCTGAAATGATTTAATTTATGTCAGATATATTTGCTCTATGTTTGTTGTTTGTTTTATTATTTATTATTTTGTCAAATAGTATCATAACCCAAATAGGGGGAGATTATTGGAACAACCCTATTACTGATTTGGGCTAGGATCACTATCTGTGACTAGGACTCAAGTTGATCCCATTGTATAGTCTAAGGGTCAAGGTCTAAGTTTGTCTAAGTTAGATAGAACTTAGGAAAATTCTAAGTTTCTGCGTTCGACGAACATCTTTCTGCGTTCGACGAACTCCTTCCTGAGTTCGACGAACGTCGTGTTTCAGTTCGACGAACTTGGTCCTCTGCTCGACGAATTCAGTCTTCCATCTAGTTCAACAGATTCTATTCTTCAGATGGACGAACTCCAGATTGAGATCGACGAACTCAGATTTGTGTTCGACGAATAAGTAACTAAATGTTCAGTTCGACGAACTCAGCCTTCAGCTCAACGAACTCAGCTTTCGGCTCGATGAATTTTCTCTTCAGCTTGACAATTCTGATGAATCAGTTATCTATTTTCTCTGAACTCAGATCGTCTATTCAGCAACGGATCTATTCATCTATTTGGACTTATTCATTATCAGATAAGTCAAGATTTGATCTTTCCTTTTATTATATTCCTTTCTATTCTCTTTTTTCGAGAATGTAGCCATTGACGTATTGGAAAAGGATACTTTCATGGAAAAGGAAAAGGAATTAAAATTTTATTGATGAATCAGATTACAGTTCCAAGAAAAATCCTTTCAGATTATTTTATTCCTTAACCAGAAGATTTGAATTTCAAATCAGATACATATACCCAAGAAAAAGGTTGAAAAATACAGACAATAGAAAAAGAGAGAATATCAGACTAGAGAAGTAATACAGTCGTGAGATATACTGAAAGTCAAAAAGAATTACAGAGATCTTCATCCTAAATAACAGCATTTTCATTCTCTGAGAACAACAAAATCTTCTCTCAGTTTTCAGCTGCTGGTTCTAATCTTCAAAGAGCAACAATAATCTGAGAAACATTGTCTCTCAGATTCATCTGCTATCAAGGAAGATTTTCTACATTCAAGAGAAAGCTCCATCCAACTGTCAAAGAAATTCTATCAGACATGGGGAGCTTTACTACACAGCAATCCACTAGTCTTCTCTTAGCTTATTGACAGAGAAGAATTTCATAAATACCTTTTTGTTTATCTTTTTACCCCATCTTGTACAGGGTTCTAACTCCCTTCAAAAGTTAACCTTTGCTGGCAGGGCACCTGATCAAAAACCTGTGTTTTGGTTTGAGCACCTGATCAAAAGCTCACTGGTGTTTGGGCACCTGATCAAAATTCTCAGTGGTGATAGGGCACCTGATCAAAAACCTAGTGGATTCCTACCAAGGGTGGTAGAAGAGTAGGTGTACCCTGTTTGATTGGGGATCTACTATAGATCCTTGTGTCTGCTGTGATTGTATTTTTCTTTCTGTACTATGCTGTGTTGTTTATTTATTTTGTTTTTATACTCACTCTTTACACATATATATCACTATTTTAATTCCGCTATAAAATGAGTTAAAACTTTTAATACTCTATTCACCCCCCCCCCCCCCCCCCCCCCCCCCCCCCCCCCCCTCTAGAGTAAAGCTAAGACCTAATACCTCACTTTCATGTTAACTTCTTAACGGCAGGCATTAGCCATCTCGACGAACGACGAGACAACTCGTCGATTATAGGAGCTTCACGACGACTCAACAGTCCTTTCGTCGAATCACTACCGTCGGCATTAACTCTAACGCCCAGTGTAAGCTTTCGACGAATCGTCGAGTCTTCTCGATGAGAACAGGAGCCTAATGATAACACGAGTCATTTCGTAGAATCACTACCGCCGGCATTAACCCAAACGCCAAGCATTAGCTCTCGATGAATCGTCAAGTCTTCCCGACGAGAACAGGACCTTTACAACTAAAAGGGAAATCTGTTGAGTTATCAACTTAACATCCAGCGTTAGTACTAACGCCTGGCGTTAGCTCCTGCTACCAGAAACCTTCTTTCTTCCGCTGGGGAAAACTGGGGTTTTACAATCCCCCTCCCCTTAAAGAAAGTTCATCCCGAGCTTCCAGAAATAAAAATGAAAAACAAAAGTACAAAATATAACATTTGTACCTCAATAGAACAATTCGGGGAACTCCTCAAGCATAGTCTGCTCTCGCTCCCATGAAAGCTCCTCACGACCGCAGTTGTCCCAGCAGACTTTGACCATTCTGATCGTTTTGTTCTGTAATTGCTTGATTTTAGTGTCTTCAATGCGAATGGGCTTGACCTTTGTCATTAGACCACCATCGATTGGCACTTGAACATCAGCCACAAGCACTTGACTAGGCTCTTGCATAGCCCTCCTCAGCACGGAGATGTGAAACACATCATGCAAACCACTCAACTCTGTCAAAAGAGCGAGTCGATAGGCATCTTCACTAACATGCTCCAGTATCTCAAACGGTCTAAGGTATCTTGGACTCAACTTTTTCAAGAGTCGAATCCTTGACACACCCTTGAAAGGTTTAATTTTGAGATAAACCCAGTCGCATACGACGAACTCGATGTTTCTGTCTCTGGCATTATAGTACTTCGCTTGCCTATCTTGTGCAATAAACAACCTCTCCCGGATTGTCTGAATAGTCGAAGTAGCATCTTCGACTTCCTTTCGCTTAAATAGCTTAGTCTCGCCCATCTCCGCCCAAGCCAAAGGAGTACGACACTTTTTACCATAAATGGCCTCAAAGGGCGCCATTTGTAGACTCGTTTGATAGTTGCTGTAATAAGCGAACTCGATCATAAAGAGATGGTCCTCCCACCTCTTGACGAAATCCAAGGAGCACATTCGGAGCATATCCTCCAATGTTCTATTGGTCCGTTCAGTCTGCCCATCTGTTTGAGGGTGAAAGGCAGTGCTAAACTTCAGCTTGGTACCCAATAATTGGTGGATTAACCTCTAATCATTTGGAGTGAAGCGCCCATCTCGGTCACATACGATACTACGGTGCACACTGTGCAATCTTACTATGTTATCAACATATAGCTTTGCTAACTTTTCCACTGAATTGTCTCGCCGGTTCGGAATAAAGTGTGCGACTTTCGTCAATCGGTCCACAATCACCCAAATGTCATCGTTCCCGGGTTGCGAACTCGGCAAACCATGCACGAAATCCATAGAGATATCATCAAACTTCCATTCCGGAATCAGTAACGACTTCAGGAAACCACCAGGTTTTAGACATTCGGCCTTCACGAGCGCGCAAGTGTGACACTTGGCCACGTATAGGGCTATGAATTTCTTTAAACCCGGCCACTAGGATAGCTTCTTCATGTTTTGGTACATTTTTGTGCTCCCAGGTGGATTGAGTACTTAGTAAAATGTGCCTCGTACATCAACTCCTCTCGCAATTTACCAACATTAGGGGCGCACAATCGACTGTTTTCCCACAAAAGATCATCTTCAAAGGAGAACTCAGCATTAGACCCATCCACGTTCTCTGCCATATACTGTTTCATGCTTTGATCAAGTTCCAATGTCAATCGGATTCTGTCCACAAGGTCATACTGCACCTCCGTCCAGTTCAAACATGCTGTGGCACTTGTTCTCTTGTCAACGCAAATGATGTCTAAGGCCTACAAGTCCCTGATTAGATGTTCATTGTGCATCTGAATCCAGTTCGCTTGTGCAGAAGCCCTCTGACTCAAAGCATCAGCAACAACATTCCCCTTCCCGGGAGTGTAATGAATCTTGAAAGTGTATTCCCCAAGGAAATCCATCCACCTTTGTTGTCGCATATTCAGCTCCTTCTGATCTAAAAGGTATTTCAGACTCTTATGGTCCGTAAAGATGTCGATCTTCACGCCATATAAATAATGCAGCCAAAGATTAAGAGCGAATATCACGGCCGCTAGCTCCAAGTCATGGACCGGATAATTCCTCCCATGCACTTTTAGTTGGCGAGAGGCATAAGCAATACCCTGACCATTCTAAAGAAGAACGCAGCCTAAGCCGCTCCCTAACGCGTCACTGTAGATTTCAAAGCCTTCCATACCACATGGCGAACATAGAATTGGCATCGTGACTAGACGACTCTTCAGCTCTTCAAAAGCTCATGCGCACTCTGGCGACCATACGAACTTCTGATCTTTCCTAGTCAATGTTGTGAGAGGCAGAGCTATCCTCGAGAAGTTCTCTACGAAGCGCCCATAAATGGCCACAAGTTCTAAGAAACTTCGGACTTCCGTCACTGTAGTCAACACAGGCCACTCTCGTATCGCAACTATCTTCGCAGGACCTACGGCAATGCCCTCTCCACTTACCATGTGACCTAGGAACGGCATAGAGGACAGCCAAAACTCACATTTAGAAAACTTGGCATGCAGCTGACTTCGTCTTAGGGTATCCATTACAATTCGCAAGTGAATCGCATGCTCTTCTTCCGACTAAGAGTATACCAGTATAACATCTATAAAGATAATAACAAACCAGTCCAGAGACTCTCAAAACGTTTTTTCATCAAATCCATAAATACCAATGGTGCATTCATCAAGCCAAACGGCATCACTATGAACTCAAAGTGCCTGTAACGGGTACTAAACATCGTCTTGGGAATATCAAATTCCCAAATCCGCAACTGGTAGTAGCCGGACTTCAAATCCAGCTTCGAGTACACAGTCAATCCAACTAGCTGATCAAACAAGTCATCGATTCGCGGAATCGGATACTTATTCTTTTCTGACAGCTTGTTCAGTTCGCGGTAGTCTATACACATACACAAGCTTCTATACTTCTTCTTCACTAAGAGGACCGGTGCACCCCAAGGGGATGAACTTGGTCGTATATAGCCTTGCTCCAGTACCTCCTGCAACTAAACTTTC
Source organism: Dactylorhiza incarnata (assembly GCA_033032865.1). Classification (NCBI taxonomy): domain Eukaryota; kingdom Viridiplantae; phylum Streptophyta; class Magnoliopsida; order Asparagales; family Orchidaceae; genus Dactylorhiza; species Dactylorhiza incarnata. Next base: position 1,535,742 of record JAWHQI010000255.1, on the reverse strand, counting down.
AATTTCGCCATCTCTTTTTGCGCAATTCAGTACGGTGAGCGCGCTACAGGTTTGGCACCTGGCAACAACTCAATAGCCAAGTCAATCTCTCGCTGAGGTGGAGCCCCAGGAAGATCTTTTGGGAAAACATCAGCATACTCTGATATGATTGGGACATCACACAAACTGGGCTTTGGCTCAGAAGTCTCCAACAGCGTGAAGAATAACTCTGCGCCTTTCCGAACCGCCTTGACTACTTGGAGAGCAGACATCAACATCTTGCTCGTTCCTCGCAAACTGGTAAACATAGTCTCGCGTTCAGTATTTTGCCCTAGTGTGACCTCCTTCAAATTGCAATCAATGCATGCACGCTACCTCAAAGCCAGTCCATGCCAAAGATCACATCAAACTCAGATATCGGTAGCATTAACGCTTCCAAGTTAAACTCATGACTTCCTATCCGCACCTGAACACAACAAACTCTGTTTGCATGCATTCGACACCCGTTTGGTACCACGATATCCAACCTGTCCTTTGCCACGAACGAAGGCACTCCAATACGCAATATGAAGTCCTTAGACAGAAAGGAGTGTGAGGCTCCAGTGTGAAATAAGGCTCTCACCGGACAGTTTCAAATTAGGACAAAGCCTAATACAAACAGGGTATACTAGCAATCGAACAGAAGGTATAAAGTACATGGGCTTGTGAAAATCTTGGGGTTTTGAAATAATTTTGTCTTATAACTCAAGCCCATTTCAGAATAATTAACTGGGAAAAGATTTATTGACATCACCTATAAATATAATAATGTGATGATCGGAGGAATTATAAATATGGCTTCTTATGAGCCTTGGAGTGGATGACCCGCATAGCTCTGAATACAAAAAGTTTGCTTGAATATCACTGGATTAGCCTCAATTCCAATAAGTGACCATATTATGGATTCAAGAAGCATTATTAATCCTCGCACGAAACGACATATGGATTATGATATCTTAAAGAATCAATATTACGTAAAACATATTATGATCTTGAAAGAAAATTCTAGACTTTATTTGCTAAGACCTTACGGATAAGAGTGTCAATCTCATATGCATACTGATTATTAGTCAGGTGAGATTATAAAACCAAGGTATAATCAAGGTTGAATTTAATAAATACTATTGCCCGTAGACAGGGTGATTTACCCACTAGGGTCAGAATACAATGAGAACTCGGACACTCTAGTTCGGATGATTTGGGGATGGACACTGGATGTCTAGGGCAGGAAGGTGGAGTATTAGGATGTGAGGCATCGAAAGGTGGAGTTTCAGGAAGGAGACTGAGTATTCTAGAAGATTCATCCAGTGCTTTATGTCTCGTGGGTACGGAGACAAAAGAAGCTCAGACCACGATATATGGGGCCTTATACGATCCTAGAGCGGATCGGCCCCCCTTGGCTTACAGACTGGAGCTTCCACCGGAGTTGACAAACATGCATGACGTCTTCCACATTTCTCCCTTCGGAGAGCTCTGCTTCACCCTGAGCATCACATTACATCTACATCAGACCCAGTAGCTTCTGACCAATTTGTTCGTTTGGAGTCGGTACAAATAGATGATACCGACATCTGGGTCTTGTGGCGGAAGAAGATCCCGTTGATGAGTCCGATTTATATAGCATTTTACGGAGTCATCTGGGCTAGTCTTCACTCTCATATACTTCACTTTTAGTTCATTATTGCTTATATTTCTCTGTTTCACTCTTCTCACACAAATTGCACTGTTTAGGCCCGTGGTGGTGTGAAATTGCGCGCTATATTGTTGAGGGTAAGCACATGGTGCTCCCCATTCTTTTTCTAAGTGTTTGGATTGACCTGGAGGGGTATTCCCAGCTGGTTTTCTTGCTGTGCATGTGGGCAGATCACCCATGTTGCCCAAATTCCATTTATGTAGAAATCGCACGGTCATGTGTTTCCTTGACGCACGATCGCTCTGATCGTGCGCATTCAACAGTGGCCCAGATTGGTGATCTGTCCCGCTCATGTATTTTGTTCGCGCACGGGCAGTTTGCCCGTGCGTGGGCAAAATCGCACAAGTTCCTCTTTTTGTCTAAATATTTTTTGAATTTATCGCCCGTGCATTTTCTTCATGCACGGTTGGACTCAACTATGCGCGAAGGAAACGCACGATCTTCATTTGGTAGACTATTTTCAGCGCTCTGTCGATGAACGTGCATTTTGTTCTCGCACAAGCTGTGTACAACCCCGATGTTCGCCACTCGCGCTCGAGGGGGCGAGCCCAGCGGAGGGGAGTTAACCAGCTTCCTTGAAGCTCGCCGAGGTGGCGCAGGCTCGCGAGCTCCACTCGCGAGGAAGGCCGTCTTGGGGTACAGTTAGCCATTTTGGGGTGCGGATAGCCATTCTGGTATTCGCCGAGGTGGCGCAGGCTCGCGAGCTCCACTCGCGAGGAAGGCCATTTTGGGGTGCGGATAGCCATTCTGGGATTCGCCGAGGTGGCGCAGGCTCGCGAGCTCCACTCGCGAGGAAGGCCATTTTGGGGTGCGGATAGCCATTCTGGGATTCGCCGAGGTGGCGCAGGCTCGCGAGCTCCACTCGCGAGGAAGGCCATTTTGGGGTGCGGATAGCCATTCTGGGATTCGCCGAGGTGGCGCAGGCTCGCGAGCTCCACTCGCGAGGAAGGCCGTCTTGGGGTACAGTTAGCCATTTTGGGGTGCAGTTAGCCATTTTGGGATGCGCCGAGGTGGTGCGGGCGAGCGAGCCAGGCAATGTGGCGATAGTAATTCGGGGGCTCACTGACCCAGAGGCTTGCGAGCTCCTCTCTCGAGGAAGGCCTCGGGGCAGGCCGGTTCGCCCAGTAAAAGTCCGGGAAGGGATTTTTACCAAGAGGCCCCTGGTGGTCTGCGGTTAGCTTCCTCAAACAGCGGAGTTTGGCTGTTAGCAGACCAATCCGGTGTGCGGATAATAAGATTGGACAGCGGGATTTGGCTATTGACAGACCACAAAACTAAAATCTATAAATAGACCTCGAAGGGCACCTTGGAAGAGAGACCGGTTCATTATCTGAGCTCTACTCTCCCTAGGTCGCTTTGGTTTGGGCTCTCCAGCTCTCCAAGGTGCCCGAGTCTTAGCTTTGGCTTGGGAGGGGAAGCGCTCAACGATCTTCCGGGTTAGTGGAGGGACCTCCTCGCTGAGACTAGGGTCTTTGTTCTTTGCTCGAGTCGTCAACCTTATCTCCCCCGAGGGACCGGTAAGGGCCAGCTGCCCCTCATCTCGGTGAGGGCCCCGAGCTCCACACGAGGCCGAGAAATCGGTTTCAACATTTTGGTGCGGTGAGCGTGGAGCGCGGCTGGTTCAAGAAAGTCCCAAGGAAGAGTTATGGCTGGGGATGAAGAGCAGGGCGAGGAGTTCGGCGAGACCCCTCAGGAAGCAATGGCTAGGATGTTCGCGGATTTCCGGAAGGAGGTGCTCGACACCTTGGGGTTCACGGTCACGGCTCTGCGGAGTGAGTTCGCGACCCCGGCACCTCAGGCGACCACTCCCCCAACAGCAGTCGGCGAGAGGGCACCAAGAGGAAGGGCTGGAAAAGAAATTGCCATTGAACCAGGACATGACAGGGAAGGGCGAGTGTTGTTCGCCAGTCCGGCGAGCCCGGTGTTAGCGAGCTCCGCGCCGGCGAATTCGGTGCCGACGAGCTCTGCCCCAGCGAGCACGACACAGGCGAGCGCACGCCAGGAAAACGCGACGACAGTCGGGGTGGTTCAGGCGAGCGTCGCCCTCGCGAGTGCGATCCCAAGCTTGGCGAGCGAGCTGGGTCCGCGAGCCGAGCGAGAGAAGATGGTAGGAGGGGGAAGCCCCTTCTGCGAATTAGTGTTGTCTGCACCCGTTCCGGCGGGATTCGGAGAATGGGATAGAGTGTACTACAATGGCAGAGATGACCCAGTTCAGCATCTGCAGTCTTTCGAGGACTCGGTCTCCATCAGGCCGATGTCCGATGCCTTCAAATGCCGGCTCTTCGCCGTCACTCTCAAGGAGAAGGCCAGGGACTGGTTTCACTCACTTCCGGCAGGCTCCATCTACGCGTTCGAGGACCTGCGCCATAGTTTCTTGTTGAGATTTTCAACTTCAAAGAGGAGGAAGAAGGACGCTGATTCCCTCTTCGCGGTGAAGCAGGAGTCCAGGGAGACGTTGGCTCAGTACGCGGATCGGTTCCAGGAGGAAGCGCAGCTCACTCAGGAGGTGCCCGGGTTTGCACTTCAACTCGCCTTCACGGTCGGGTTGAAGGAAAGTTTCTTCAAGATGGCATTGAAAAGAAAGGCCCCCGTCTCCTATGAGGAGCTGATGGAGAGGGTGGCGGAGGAAGTAGCAAGCGAAGAAGCCAACCCAGAGCTCACCAAGAGGCTGGCCAAGCTCGGTGAGCCGGAGGTGAGGCAGCAGGAGGTCAGAAGAAGAGAAGAGCCCCGGGCCCCGGAGGGGGGATGGAGGCCGCAGGGTGGAGGAGTGCAGGGGCAAGGAAGGGGTTATGGCCCAGGAAGGGGTAACCGTTTCGAGGGACAATGGAGACCCCCCCAGTTGGGGTGGAGGCAAGGCCCAATGCAGTTGCCTCCCCCACCTCAACAGGCCATGGCAATTGGCCGGGGAAGAGCAAGGGGGAGAGGAGAAGCGGAGGCGGCGGCCGCTAGGAGAAGAAGGAACAGGATAGACGAGACCGGGGCAAGGGAAGCGGCGGTGCCCTATTGCATCTTCCACGATGTGGAAGGCCACTCCACGGACACCTGCCCGGAGTTCCTGGAGGTGAAAAGGGGCCGAGCACCCGCGCCACCATCGCAGCAGCCATTAAGGATCGTGGAGGTGGAACCTCGGGAGGAGGATGAAAGATGTGAGGATAGAGCAGATCTGGGGAACAGAGGAGGGATCGGAGTGATCCATGGGGGGGTAGGGGTGGAGGCGACCCGCAAGGCTAGTCTCCATACCATCTACCGCCGGAGCGTGGCGTCAACATCCACCGCTCCACCCCCAACCGAGAAAATTATTTTCACCCAAAAGGACATGCTGAGCTACGAAGACCCGTTCTGCGACGCGCTGGTCATCCAGACGGCGATCGAGAACTTCACCGTCTCCCGGATCCTAGTGGACAATGGGAGTTCGGTCAATGTCATCTTCAAGAAGGCATTCGACAAGATGGAGGTGGAGCCCAGAAGGGTGTTGGCCTCAGATGGCCCTCTGTTCGGATTTTCGGGAGAGAGGAAGGAAGTAGAAGGAGGGGTAGGGCTCCATGTGACCCTGGGGGGGCAGTCTCGGAATTGTCGCTTTGTCATAGTGGACGCCCCGAGCAGTTACAGCGCCATCTTCGGACGGCCACTCATCAGCGCGTTCCGTTGCGTCCCCTCCACTTTTCATCAGTGCCTCAAGTTCAACGACGGAGGGGTCCAGGTGCGGGTCCGGGGGGATCCCAAGGTAGCAAGGCAGTGCTACGTGACGGCCGTCAACACCATCTCCTGGATGGGAGAAGCCGAGGAGTGGGATAAGGTGATGGAGGAGGTAGCCGAAGCCGGAGGTCTGGAGGTGGCTGAAGAGAAGAAGGGAGGTGAAGTTCATGCCCAGGAAGGGGTGGCTGAGATACCCCGGGCGGAGAGAAAGGAAGAAGAGGAGAAGGCCCAGGAGGAAAGGGCGGAAGAGCTGATGGTGTTAGGGGAGGGAGTCGAGGAAGAGATCCCGGCTCCCGCTCGTGCCGAGGAAGAGAAGGCTTGGGGGGAGCAGTCCCGGTTGGAGGCCGTGGACGAGGTCGTGGAGCTCGAGGTCGTCACCCGGCTGGGGGTGGTGGAAAAAGTCCGGGTCAGCGGAGGACTCAGCCCAGGAGATCAAGCGGAGATTCTGGCTTGCGTGCAACAGAACGTGGACGTCTTCGCTTGGAGCGCCGCCGAAATGCCCGGGATCGATGCAGATGTGGCGTGCCATCGCCTCAACCTCGACCCCGGTGCCCGCCCCATCCGCCAGAAGAGGAGAGCCGTCGCGGACAAGCTAGAAGGGCCCATCCGCGAGGAGGTGGGAAAACTCCTGCAGGCCGGATTTGTATCGGAGATCCAGTATCCAGGCTGGGTGTCCAATGTCGTTATGGTGAAGAAGGGTGGAGGTAAGTGGCGTATGTGTATCGATTTTTCACTTCTTAATAAAGCATGCCCGAAAGATTGCTACCCCTTGCCCAGAATCGACGCGCTGGTTGACTCAGCCGTCGGTTTTACTGTAATGTCCTTCTTAGATGCTTTTTCAGGTTACCATCAAATCCGCATGCATCCCCCGGACATTAAGGATGTTTCCTTCATCACGGGGGATGGATGTTATTGCTATAAGATGATGCCCTTCGGGCTCAAGAACGCAGGGGCAACATACCAAAGGATGATGGATAGGGTCTTCCGCGAACAGAAAGGAAGAAATTTAGAGGTCTATGTCGACGACCTCATGGTTAAGAGCCGAGACCTCGGGACCCACCTCCGAGACCTCGAAGAGACATTCGGGACCCTGCGGCGGTACAAGATGAAGCTCAATCCCTTGAAGTGTGTCTTCGGGGCAAGCCGAGGGAAGTTCCTGGGCCATTTGCTCACCCCCACGGGAGTGGAGCCCAACCCGGACAAAGTTAAAGCGGTGATGGAGTTAGAGTCGCCGAGGAGCCCGAAGGAGGTCCAGAGCCTCACAAGGAAACTGGCTGGGCTCAGTAGATTCCTCTCCAAGGCGGGAGAAAAATGTGCACCTTTTTTCAAAGTACTGCGGGGAAACAAGAAGTTCGAATGGACCCCGGAGTGCGAGAGGGCCTTCCAAGCCCTGAAAGAACAGCTCACTCAAACCCCTCTACTCCAGGGACCGAGACCAGGAGAGGACCTATCTCTATACCTAGGTGTAGGATCCGAGGCAGTAAGTTCCGTGCTAATCCGGGAGGAGGGGAAGAAACAGTTCCCAATCTACTATGTTAGTCGAGTGCTGAAGAAGGCGGAACTCCGATACCCAATCCTAGAAAAGTTAGCCTTCGCCTTGGTGGTATCGGCCCGGAGGCTCCGGCCTTACTTTCAAGCCCATTCAATTAAAGTAGTGACCGACCATCCGCTCCGCAAAATCATGGAAGGGGTGGAACACTCAGGAAGGTTGGCAAAGTGGTCCGTGGAGTTAAGCGAGTTCAATATCACCTTCGTACCCAGGACATCCATCAGGGCTCAAGCAGTGGCAGACTTCATGGCCGACTACGCGGCCGAAGTGGGGGAGCACGAGCCACCTCCCCCGGAAGCATGGAAGATGTTGGTGGACGGAGCGTCGGGAAAACACTCCTTCGGGGGGGGGAATAGTCCTAGTGAGTCCTCAGGGGACTCGGATTGAACAAGCCTTAAACATCCATTTCCCAATTACCAACAACCAGGCGGAGTACAAAGCAGTGATAGCGGGCCTTCGGCTGGCCCGGGAACTGGGTGTGCAGGACGTGGAGGTCTCCACAGACTCCATGGTGGTGGCATGCCAGATCAAAGGCGAGTTTGAGGCAAAGGATCCAACCCTCCTACTATACCTGGAGAAGGTTAAGGGAGTCATCGGGCAGTTCCGCACCTTCTCAATCAAACATGTGCCGAGGGAGGAGAGCACCCAGGCGGACCTCCTAGCCAAGTTCGGTCCTCGAGCGGGGGGAACGACTTCGGAACTCTTCCGGCCCTCCATCGAGGAGGGAGAGTCGATGGAAGTGGATCAGCAGGCCTCATGGATGGATCCATTCATCACCTTCCTATCCTCCGGACAGTTCCCTGGAGAGGATGTGGACAAGAGGCGCTTCAGGTACAAGTCCGCCTATTACTCTTTGCATGCAGGGGGGCTATATAGAAAGACTCTCTCAGGACTTCTGGCCCGTTGTGTCTCCGAGAAAGAGGTCCCGAGGGTGCTGGAAGAAATCCACTCCGGGGAGTGCGACAGTCACTCCGGGAGTCGGACCCTGGAAGGGAGGGTGTTGAGACAAGGCTACTTCTGGCCCACTCTCAGCAAGGATGCAGCAGAGTTCACAAGAAAGTGTCAGAAGTGCCAACTCTATGCTCCGCTCCAACTCCTCCCCGCTCAGAGGCTCCGATCCATCACGGCTCCCTGGCCTTTTGCCATATGGGGGTTAGACCTGGTCGGCCCCTTTCCCCAAGCCAGCGGTCAGAGGAAGTTCCTGCTAGTCATGATCGACTACTTCTCCAAGTGGGTAGAGGCGAAGGCGCTAGCTAAGGTGACCTCTCAGGTTGTAAGGAATTTTGTGTGGGGGGAAATAATCTGCAGACATGGGCTCCCTCTAGCCATAGTAACGGACAATGGGCCACAGTTTGCGAGTGAAGAGTTTGTCGACTTTTGCACTCAGCTCGGCATTAACCTCAGGTTTGCTTCAGTCCACCACCCGAGGAGCAATGGGCAAGTGGAGGCGGCGAACAAGATAATCGTCAACCTGCTAAAAAAGAAAGTGGAGAACCTACGAGGAAGTTGGGTGGAACAACTACCCTCCGTCCTCTGGGCCATGAGGACTACTCCGAATACCGCCACCGGGGAGACTCCGTTCAGGCTCTCCCACGGGTCCGAGGCCGTTCTCCCCATAGAGTTCGAGGTAAAGACCCCCCGGGTGACCGCTGCATGCGAGGGGGATGAAGAGTGGCTAGAAGGTAACAGTGCCGAGCAGAGGCTATCCCTGGACCTGGTGGAAGAACTCCGAGACTTGGCCACCATCAGGCAGGAGGAGGTCAAGAGGCGGATGGCTCGATATTTTGACAAACATATCCGGGTCAAACACTTTCAGAAGGGGGACCTAGTCCTGAAGAAGGTCGATGCGGCCGGCAGAGGGGCCACAGTGGGTAAGCTTAACCCCAACTGGGAAGGCCCATATATCGTGAGCGAGGTGCTCAAGTCGGGGGGGTATCACCTCCGGGATGTGGAAGGGATACCCCTTGACCGAGCTCGAAGTGGGGATGATTTGAAACGATTCTACCCTTAAAAACTTTATTATGTCATTCAATCAATATCTTACTTTCGTTTGTTGTGTTTTTGACTGCTGCAGCGCCAAGGTTGGATATGTTGGTGCTGGAATGCCCCAGATCGATTCCGCTCCCGGGCTTTCACCTAGACGGGGGGTTCTGGTTGATCTCTGGAGAGGCTGGCAAGGTTGGATATGTTGGTACTGGAATGCCCCAGATCGATTCCGCTCCCGGGCTTTCACCTAGACGGGGGGTTCTGGTTGATCTCTGGAGAGGCTGGCAAGGTTAGATATGTTGGTGCTGGAATGCCCCAGATCGATTCCGCTCCCGGGCTTTCACCTATGTTGGGTATTGTGTCTACAATCACCTTGATTTGAAGATGTCCCCTAGTAAACTAAAGTGAATTGTATTTGTATTTGATGACTTTTGTTTAGATGTGTTATGACAGGTCGTAATGCTAAGTGCATACCAAAGTCAGGTTGCAATGGATCACCAAACACAGTTCTAAACAATGTAATCCCTCATTGTATAGAACAAAGTGTTGGTCCATGTGTAATCTCTCTTTTGGGGTGCACTTCATATACATAACTGAAGGTGTTCAAAGTTGTGGAGTGGAGCAGGGTTTCAGAAGAAAAGAAAATGTTTGCTGAGTCCATTCGTCGAGATGACTCGGGTCATTCCGACGAATCCCGACGAATGTTGACAGAGGACAGTTTGGCTGGGTGTTAAAGAAATTCCTGAATCCAAGTCCATTCGTCGAGATGACTCGGGTCATTCCGACGAATTCCGACGAATGTTGACAGAGGACATTTTTGCTGGGTTGTGAAGAATTTTCTGAAGCCAAGTCCATTCGTCGAGATGACTCGGGTCATTCCGACGAATCCCGACGAATGCTGACAGAGGTCAATCTTGTCTAGGTTCTGAGGAAAACTCTGCAGCTAAGTCAATTCGTCGGATGCTCTCGTGTTCTTCCGACGAATCCCGACGAATGACGGACAGACGGATTTCTTATCCTCGTTTCGTTTTTGAAAATTAGGGTTAGCCGACATGATCAGTACACGTGTCGCCTCTCCCTTCTTTGTCGCAAGAGCCGTTGAAGTCCTCCCTATAAATATGTCACTATTTTAGGGCAAAATGATCCATCAAAAAGAATCGACCTAAAAACCTTCTTCAGCCGTCAGTTCAGAAAAGAAAAAGCAAAAAGTCCTTCTTCTCTTCCTCTTTTGCTGAACAAGAATTCTGAGATCTAACTTTTGTGATTAGAGATTTCTCAGAAGAAGGCCTTTGATCTTAGTGCTGCTCACTGTATTGAAGATTCTTTCAAGCAAGTCAAAGGGCCTGGTCAGATCTGGTTAGCCAAGTCTTCTCTCTTCTCATCTTTCTAGTGCCAAGCTTTCTTTCAAGGTTGAGAAGAAGACTCTGTTTTCAAGATCTGAAGTTAATCTCTTTAGAGGTTAAGAAGAAATATTTTGTTTCCCTATATTTTCTTTTGTAGGAGTTGTTATACTCCGAGTTGTAGGAGTTGTTATACTCCGAGTTGTAGGAGTTGTTTTTCTCCGAGTTGTAGGAGTTGTTATACTCCGAGTTGTAGGAGTTTTTGACTCCGAGGTGTAAGATTAGTTATAATCTGAGTTTGGTGAAGTAGCCGAGTCTAGCCTCGAAGTGCTAGATAGGCGAGGCGGGAAAGAGGACTACCCACATCGGGGAACCTCTATAAATCCTTGTGTCTGTGCTGTGGTTGTTTGTTTGCTTTTCTGTGTTAATTTTTTTAATTCCGCTTTAAGACATAGAATCCACCTATTCACCCCCCTCTAGGTGATTTAGGCCGCAACTAGATACTTTCAATTGGTATCAGAGGTAGGTTGTTCGCTATAAGGCTAACACCTTGAACAAGATCTCCTCATCTAGTTGCTAAAGCAAACATGTCTGGAATGGATAAGACCAAGGACTCCGTCAAGTTGCCAGTTTGCACCAAAGAGAACTTTCCTATGTGGAAGGAAAGAGTAAGATTCTACATGGAAGCTGCTGACCCAAGAATCTTTCAGATCGTGGAAGAAGGTCCCCATATTCCGATGAAACCATCTTCAATAAACTCCACCATCATGATCCCAAAGAAGATGTTGGAACTGAACAAAGATGAGATCGCTCTAGTGGCCCTAGACAAGAAAGCAAAAAATATCATAGCAGGTGCAGTTGATGATTCAATGTTGCAAAATCTGCTTCACTGCAAATCTGCTAAAGAGATGTGGGACTCACTAGTCGTTCTGATGGAAGGGACCGAAGAAGTGAGGGATGACCGAAGATCATTGCTGAACCAAGAATATGAAGCATTCAAGCAAGATCCAAGAGACTCCATTTCTGACACCTACGAGAAGTTCTTCAAGATCGTAAATGGCCTTAGGAACTATGATAGAGAATTCACAACTGGCGAACTAAATGACAAATTTTTGAGATCCCTGACGAAAGAATGGGATACCAAGGTTATAGCCATCAGAGAATTCGGAAAGCTCGGAACCACGGAGCCACAAATGTTGTTTGGTAAGCTCTTGTCCCATGAGTTGAAGCTAAATTCCCGCAAAGCTGAAGAAGAGGGGGTCAGAGCCTCTGGAAGGGAGAAGTCCTCTGCCCTAAAAGCTGAAAGCTCAAGGAAGTGCAAGGCTCTCCCACTTGTAAGGAGACCATCTTCTGATGAGGATGAGTCTGATGCTAGCCCATCAGGTTCAGAGATGTCTGATGGAGAATTTTCTCTTCTCTCCAAACAATTCAAAAGACTTCTGAATAAAAGAAAGCAGAAGAGAGGGCAATCCACTGCATTTGATCACAGAAGATCAAGACGTGATGGGGATCATCACAAAAAGGACTACAATAATGACAGGTATAAATCTAAACCGAACAAATTTGATTCTACTGACATTATTTGTTATTGTTGCAATAAGCCAGGACACGTAATTGCCGAGTGTCCATACAAGAAGAAAGAAGGATCAAAGAAGGAAGAAAAGAGATCTTTTAAAGGAAGGAAGAAAGAAAAGAGTCTTCTCGCCAAGAAGGCCAAGACTCTGAGCGACAGTGACTCTGATGCGTCAAGCTCAGATGAAGAAGCCTACTTTGGGCTAATGGCTCATCTAGATGAAGAAACAGGCGACTCCTCTCATAAGGGGAAGGTAAACTCTTATACCCCTCTGTCTGCTTCTGAAGATGAGACTGCATCCGTAGCAAATGAGGGCTACTCCTCAGAGGAGGACTTTAAGTTAATAACTCAGTATGAAGCCCTTGTGAAAGGATTTGACAAGTGCCGCAAGGTCGTCAAATCCAAGTCAAAAGAAATTGAATCTCTCAAGACAGTGGAATTAGCTTTGAGGGAGGAAATTGAACAATTAACTCCCCTCAAAGATGAAATCCAACTCTTGAAAGACGAACTGAAAAGCTCCACTGAGTTGTTAAACTTAAAGGAGAAAACTATAAGTGAACTAGAAAATAAGTTGAAGGCGGAAAGGAAGCTCGTAGAAAGCTTCTCCAAGCCTAAGACTATTCTTCCATTCATTGATACATTTTCTGCTCCTGCGAAGGGTAGTGGAATTGGTCATAAGGCTGAAAGTAGTAAGGCTGCTGAAAAGAGAGTCGTGAAGGGAAAGGGAGCTGCTAATCAAAGTCAACCGTCATTTAGGAAGGTCATTCTTCCATCAAATCCGTTTGACTTTGATTCATCCTACGGTCATTTTGCTAGGCCAACACATGTTGAATCTAGTAATAGATATCAAGGATGGAGCTTTACCCGAAACTTTGACAACTCTCCCTTCAAAGCCCCTCATGAAGAAATAATCCTCAAAGATCATGGTCCATTTGTTCACGGATCAGCTCACAAGAAAGCACCGAAAATTAGAACGATTGCACCCAAACCTGTTGAGAAGAAGTTGGAGCCATGTGTGTGTTGTCACCATGAGGCCCCCACTTCTAAGAAGACTTCCTCTAAGAAAGTCACTCCTGTTGCACCTCCCGTTCAAAAGGCAAAACAGGAGACAAAGAGAAGGTACAATCGATTCGATTGTTGGTGTTGTGGCAAGATTGGTCACTTTGCCATAGACTGTTGGTTTAATTCGAGAAATGTCTCGACTCCACGGATTAACAATGCAAGAATGACCCCTCGCAATGTTAACATTCCAAGTGGTGGTCATTTAACACGAAGCCAAGGACCCAAATCAGTTTGGGTTCCTAAGGGCAATTGATTGTTGATTGCAGGTATGTCCAAAAGCCAATACAAATCCAATCTGGTACTTGGACAGTGGTTGTTCACGGCACATGACCGGAACAAGAAGCCTACTACAAGAGTTTACCCCCGTGAAAGATGGTCCAAAAGTTATTTTTGGCAGATCTGATCCGGGAATCACAAAAGGCTACGGTATGATCACAAATGGTACAGTCTCTTTCACAGATGTGGCTTATGTTAAAGGATTACAACATAATCTCATTAGCATAAGTCAACTTTGTGACAAAGGCTATATGGTAGAATTCTACAAGGACAAGTGCCTGATAAAGCTGTCTGATAAATCAGAAACTATTTTAACAGGCACTCGGAGTAGAAATATTTTTTGTTTAAATTTTCTATGTTTAGATACTTCTACACCAGTGTGCTTTTTGGCAAAAGATAGTGCATCTCTCTGTGACCAATGGCACAAGAGACTAGCACATATAAATTTCAAAACTATAAATATGTTATTTTCTCACAACTTAGTTCGTGATGCTCCTGATGTTAAGTGCATTAAAGAGAGACCTTGTCACGCATGCCAAATGGGCAAGCAGACGAGGGCTAGCTTTAAGAGCATTATTGGCAAAGACTCTACCAGATGTTTATATCTACTTCATATGGACTTATTTGGTCCCATGCCAATTCGGAGTTTAGGGGGTAAGTCTTATACGTTGGTCATTGTCGATGATTACTCACGTTTTGCTTGGGTATTCTTTCTAAAACACAAGTCAGACACCTATGATTCTTTCACCTCATTCGTCAGGCAAATTCAGAATGAATTAGAATGCTCTGTGGTCAAAATCAGAAGTGACCATGGCACAGAATTCAAGTCTGGGGCCATGACTGAATTTTGTGAAAGTCAAGGTATCTTTCATGAGTTTTCCTCTCCCCGCACTCCACAGCAAAATGGTGTTGCCGAGAGAAAGAATAGAACACTCATAGAGGCTTGCAGGACAATGTTGAGTGATTCTTCACTACCGGAGTACTTCTGGGCTGAAGGTATCAACACTGCTTGCCACGTGCAAAACAGAGCACTAATCAACAAAAATCATCATAAGACTCCCTATGAACTTCTGAAAGGCAAGAAACCAACTCTGTCTTATTTTAGAATCTTTGGCAGTAAATGCTTCGTGCTTAACAATGGAAAGTATTATAAAACTAAGTTTAGTGAAAAATGTTTTGAAGGTATTTTTGTAGGTTATAGTATCCATAGTAAGGCATATAGGATTTTCAACAAGAAAACCCTGGTTGTAGAAGAAACTCTTAATGTTATATTTGATGAGACGAGTATGCTTCATAGCAGCTCTTCTAGTGTCTTTGTTGAAGATGCAGATGCAAGATTCAAAGATCTACACTTAGAAGAAGTGGTAAAGGAAGACGTTCCACAATCTATTGAAGTAATTGCCCCTTCAGCATGTGAGGATGATGATCCTCAGGAAGATGAAGATGTACCTGAAATACAGGAACCTCATAATCATCTAAATGTTGGAGTGATCAGACATTTGAGAGATCATCCAGCAGATCAAATCATCGGAGATCCTTCAAGCAGAGTTCTAACTAGAAGAGGTACAACTAACGAAATTTTACATTTAAGTTTTCTTTCACAGATTGAACCGAAGAAGTTTGAAGAAGCAAACACCGATCCCTCTTGGATCCTTGCTATGCAAGAGGAGCTCAACCAATTCAAAAGATGTAAAGTTTGGGAGTTGGTACCTAGACCCAAAGGGCATAATGTGATTGGAACCAAGTGGATCTTCCGAAACAAGCTTGATGAAAAGGGCATCATCACCAAGAACAAAGCAAGACTGGTTGCTCAAGGATACAGGCAAGAAGAAGGGATTGACTTTGATCAGACCTTCGCACCCGTAGCAAGACTTGAAGCCATCAGATTATTTCTGGCTTATGCTGCATATAAGGGCTTTAAGGTTTTCCAGATGGACGTAAAGTCCGCATTTCTGAATGGAGACCTTAAAGAGGAAGTGTATGTAGCTCAGCCTCCAGGTTTTGTCGATCCTAACTTTCCTGATCATGTATTTTATTTACATAAAGCCTTGTATGGTCTCAAACAGGCACCCCGAGCCTGGTATGAGACATTGTCTAAGTTTCTTCTTGAGAACAAATTTACAAGAGGAACAATAGACAAGACATTGTTTCTTAGGGAAGTTAAAGGCGAGATTTTGCTGGTGCAAATCTATGTCGACGATATTATCTTTGGCTCTACTGATGACAAACTTTGCAAAAAGTTTTCTAGCTTGATGCAAGGTAAGTTTGAAATGAGCAGTATGGGAGAGCTGAAATATTTCTTAGGACTCCAGGTGCACCAATCTGAAGATGGAATCTTCATCTCTCAGACGAAGTTCACTAAAGAGCTTCTTAAGAAATTTGGAATGGAGAGTGCAACCTCAATGAGGACTCCAATGGGCTCAAGTATGTCTCTGGACAAGGATGAGAAAGGGAAACCTTTTGATGAAACCAAGTACAGAAGCATAATTGGGTCCTTGCTCTATCTCACTGCTACTAGACCGGATATAATGTTCTCAACATGTATATGTGCCAGGTATCAAGTGAACTGTAAGGAATCTCATTATGCCGCTGCAAAGAGGATATTGAGATACCTTAAGGCTACACCAAATCTCGGCTTATGGTACCCAAGAAGCAATGATTTTGAACTAATTGGCTTTTCAGACGCTGATTTTGCAGGTAGCAAAGATGATAGGAAGAGCACTTCGGGAACTTGCCAGTTCTTGGGAAAAAGGCTCATTTCCTGGAGTAGCAAGAAGCAAAATTGCGTTGCAATATCAACTGCTGAATCGGAATATATCTCTGCAGGCAGTTGCTGCGCACAACTTTTGTGGATGAAAAATCAGCTTGAGGACTATAATGTAAAGCTCTCAGAAATCCCCATGTTCTGTGACTCCTCAAGTGTTATTGCCATAGCGAATAATCCCGTCTCTCACAGCAGAACGAAGCATATTGAGCTTCGCTATCACTTCATCCGAGAACATGTCGAGAGTAAGGACGTAAATTTGTTATATGTTAATACTGACAAACAAATTGCAGATATTTTTACGAAGCCTCTGGACGAAACCAAATTCAATTTCTTCAAAATGGAACTTGGAATGCTTAACAAGGAATCTTGAAGTCGGGACTGTTGAAATTTCACGAAATTGCTCGAGACTTCACGTATTAACTCAGAAAATTTCATGACGTTTCACGGGTGTTCACGGGACAATTTTTTTTTCTGGATATTTATTCCTCTCTAATTCCTCTTCCGTGGAATCATTTCTCTACAGGTGCGCGCTCTACTTAATTTTATATATATATATATATATATATATATATATATATATATAAATTAAAAGAAAACATCACGATTTCACGGAAGGATTCGTCTTCTCAAATTCCTCTTCCGTGAAACCCTACCCGTCCGTTCGTCTTCTCCGTCGCGATTTCCCTGTCTTTCTTCCTCGACGTCGACGACATCAATGGCGCCCAAAGCCTCCGGTGGCTTCAACTCAGGGGGAGAGTTGGTGAGAGGCGCCTTCCGCTCAGCTTCTGATGAGTTTCGCAATGTGATCATGATGCTTGATGTCGCCGGGCTAAGTTTCATCTTGGAAGAGCCGGCCAAAGTTCTAGAACAGGATATTCTGGAGTTTTATCGAAATGCCAAAATCACAGGTCAAGGTAAGAAGATCAAAAGCTCTATTCGTTCCTGCAAAATAACTTTGAAGGCTAGTGGTATCAACCGATCGTTGAGGATGCCAATGGTTGAATCTGAAGAGTTGTCTGTTGAAGATATTTTCAGAGCCAGAAGATTTTGTGGAATTCTTGATCAAAGCGCCAAAATCCGAAGAAAATTCATGAATGAAGGAGGTAAGCTTCTGTCTGATATTATAGGCAAAGTTTTATTATGCAAGGTAGGTTCTCACGACTACATATCTGAAGAGGCTTTTAAAATTCCCACCGCTATAATTTGTCGGAAAAATTTCAATTTTGGTGAAGTCATCTTTGAGAAGATTAAAGAGAGCTTTCTTGCTCCAAATTTTGGAAGGATTCTCAGTCTGCTTCTGCATAGTGGCAATCCAGAATTTTTCAATCTTGGAAGAGGTACCCCCATCCACCACACTAAGAAAATCAATTCCTCCATTTTCACCAAATGGGAACGGGTAATTCCCAAGGGATTAGGGAATGCTGGAGTGAGGGCTCCTTTGAGTGATGATGAGGCCCCTCTCCCTGATGAACATAGGTCCACTGAAGCAGGGAAATCCTCCAGGGGGAGTGGACTTGATCCAGCTCCTGCACAGGACAGAGATGCACATGTTGAGGGGGAGTTTCCAACCCCAAGAGACATTGGTGCAAGCAGTGGTGCTGCAGATGTTGCTCCTCCTAGTGTTTCTGATCTTGGCTTGGAAGGTCCAGAGGTTGCTGCTGTGTTTGTTGAGGCTCCTCAGCTGGAAGATTCAAGGAGATCACCTGCCATGGTTGATTCTCTTTCTGAAGATCATGATATCTTGCCAGACACTCCTCTTGAGCAATCTGATTCTGGGGAGCAGGGCAGCCTTGGTGCCATGCTGAGGTTGGCTAAGGAGATGTCTCTTCCTGAGGGGGAGAAAGTCCAGGAAGATCTCTTCATGGCTGAATCTGTTCCTTCTGAGGTCCTTCCTCCTCTGCTGCTCTTGCCTCCTCCAGAAGTTTTTATGGCTAGGAGCACCTCTCCAAGAGCAACTGTGCTTGACAACTTAGCACAGTCCTCAAGTTTTGTAGCTGAAAAACTTTCTCCTGAAGAGGGTGAGACTGGTGATAGCTCTCACTCTTCTTTGCTGAAGTCCATAGCAGGGATGCTACAGGGTCAGACTGATCACTTTGATCACTCTATAAAGCAAGTATATAAGAAGATTGACTCAGTTGATAGTTCTCTGAGGCAAGACATGGCTGAGATCAAGCATGACATGGGCAGATTCAAGACTGATCAAGAAGCCTGGATGCTATCTGCAGGGAAAGCTTTGGATCATACAAATAAAGTTGTGGGGCATGCTCTCCAGAATCTGCATCAGGTAAGTGAAGATGTGTTGCACCTGACTTCTGCTATCTCTACTCTCAGCTCTGCTCATGATCAAGGAATATCTTACTTGGATGATCAAGTTGAAAATCAGCTGAAAAGATTGTATACCCTCCTACATGAAGATGTCATAAAGGGGGAGGAGAGTGTGGTCTCCAAGTTAGAAGAAAATGCAAGCAAATTGGATGTTTTAAATGAAAGTGTAGCTTCTCAAATGCAAGATCTCAAGGAAAACATCTTACAAAATGTTAAGGATGTAAATTGGTATACTCATGAAGCTCAAAGCTGGCTGTTCAAGCAAGTGGCTGAAATGCTTGGGTTTGCTGTTGTGGAAAAAGGGCCTGTTGTTCCCTCCTCAAGTGCTCCAGGTCCCAGGGCTCCTAGTTTCTCTCCAAATCCTGCTGAGGACTCTGTGTTTGCTGATGAAGTCATCCCTGCTTCATCTTATCAGGAATTTTTGGATGATCCATCCCTTGTTCAAGATCCTGACAGCTCCTATTTTGCTGAACCAGCTGAGAAGTCTTTAAAAAGGAAGCTTTTTGATGATAAGCCACCTGCTAAGAAGTCTAATCCATTTAAGAAGATCAGAGAGTTTTATGATAAGCCTCCTCCTAGAAACTTCCAAGAAAGCTGGAGCCCTATCTCCAAAAGTATTATTCTCTCTGCTTTTGATAAAGTCAGTAATCAGAATGAAAAGGTCAGTGACCACTATAGTTCAGAAGAATGGAGCAAGTTTGAGAAAAGGACAAATGAAAGAAGAATTCACTTCAAGATTGGTGGATCTAAAGAGTCTGCTCCTGACAAATACTGGCCTAAGCCAAAGGCATTTTTTGAGAGAATGGATTCAGAACTGAAGAAGAAAACAGAGGCAGTGGACAGAATGGTTGCAAAGATGAAAGGCAAAGGTCATGAATAAGCTGTGCTTATCTGGAATCTTGATGTTTTCTTTGCTTATATATATATATACACAATTCTTTTGTGTTTAAGCTAAAACATTTAGTCCTACTCTGCTTTTCATTATATATATTACTGCCTGGGTTCTGCATTCTTATTTAGTATTCTTTCTGTGCAATTCAAGTTAGTGCCTAGGGTTATGACATCTTCAAATAGGGGGAGATTGTTGGGTATTGTGTCTACAATCACCTTGATTTGAAGATGTCCCCTAGTAAACTAAAGTGAATTGTATTTGTATTTGATGACTTTTGTTTAGATGTGTTATGACAGGTCGTAATGCTAAGTGCATACCAAAGTCAGGTTGCAATGGATCACCAAACACAGTTCTAAACAATGTAATCCCTCATTGTATAGAACAAAGTGTTGGTCCATGTGTAATCTCTCTTTTGGGGTGCACTTCATATACATAACTGAAGGTGTTCAAAGTTGTGGAGTGGAGCAGGGTTTCAGAAGAAAAGAAAATGTTTGCTGAGTCCATTCGTCGAGATGACTCGGGTCATTCCGACGAATCCCGACGAATGTTGACAGAGGACAGTTTGTCTGGGTGTTAAAGAAATTCCTGAAGCCAAGTCCATTCGTCGAGATGACTCGGGTCATTCCGACGAATTCCGACGAATGTTGACAGAGGACATTTTTGCTGGGTTGTGAAGAATTTTCTGAAGCCAAGTCCATTCGTCGAGATGACTCGGGTCATTCCGACGAATCCCGACGAATGCTGACAGAGGTCAATCTTGTCTAGGTTCTGAGGAAAACTCTGCAGCTAAGTCAATTCGTCGGATGCTCTCGTGTTCTTCCGACGAATCCCGACGAATGACGGACAGACGGATTTCTTATCCTCGTTTCGTTTTTGAAAATTAGGGTTAGCCGACATGATCAGTACACGTGTCGCCTCTCCCTTCTTTGTCGCAAGAGCCGTTGAAGTCCTCCCTATAAATATGTCACTATTTTAGGGCAAAATGATCCATCAAAAAGAATCGACCTAAAAACCTTCTTCAGCCGTCAGTTCAGAAAAGAAAAAGCAAAAAGTCCTTCTTCTCTTCCTCTTTTGCTGAACAAGAATTCTGAGATCTAACTTTTGTGATTAGAGATTTCTCAGAAGAAGGCCTTTGATCTTAGTGCTGCTCACTTTATTGAAGATTCTTTCAAGCAAGTCAAAGGGCCTGGTCAGATCTGGTTAGCCAAGTCTTCTCTCTTCTCATCTTTCTAGTGCCAAGCTTTCTTTCAAGGTTGAGAAGAAGACTCTGTTTTCAAGATCTGAAGTTAATCTCTTTAGAGGTTAAGAAGAAATATTTTGTTTCCCTATATTTTCTTTTGTAGGAGTTGTTATACTCCGAGTTGTAGGAGTTGTTATACTCCGAGTTGTAGGAGTTGTTTTTCTCCGAGTTGTAGGAGTTGTTATACTCCGAGTTGTAGGAGTTTTTGACTCCGAGGTGTAAGATTAGTTATAATCTGAGTTTGGTGAAGTAGCCGAGTCTAGCCTCGAAGTGCTAGATAGGCGAGGCGGGAAAGAGGACTACCCACATCGGGGAACCTCTATAAATCCTTGTGTCTGTGCTGTGGTTGTTTGTTTGCTTTTCTGTGTTAATTTTTTTAATTCCGCTTTAAGACATAGAATCCACCTATTCACCCCCCTCTAGGTGATTTAGGCCGCAACTAGATACTTTCAACCTAGACGGGGGGTTCTGGTTGATCTCTGGAGAGGCTGGCAAGGTTGGATATGTCGGTGCTGGAATGCCCCAGATCGATTCCGCTCCCGGGCTTTCACCTAGACGGGGGGTTCTGGTTGATCTCTGGAGAGGCTGGCAAGGTTGGATATGTTGGTGCTGGAATGCCCCAGATCGATTCCGCTCCCGGGCTTTCACCTAGACGGGGGGTTCTGGTTGATCTCTGGAGAGGCTGGCAAGGTTGGATATGTTGGTGCTGGAATGCCCCAGATCGATTCCGCTCCCGGGCTTTCACCTAGACGGGGGGTTCTGGTTGATCTCTGGAGAGGCTGGCAAGGTTGGATATGTTGGTGCTGGAATGCCCCAGATCGATTCCGCTCCCGGGCTTTCACCTAGACGGGGGGTTCTGGTTGATCTCTGGAGAGGCTGGCAAGGTTGGATATGTTGGTGCTGGACTGCCCCAGGTCGATTCCGCTCCCGGGCTTTCACCTAGACGGGGGGTTCTGGTTAACCCCTGGAAAGGCTGGCAAGGCTAGCAATAAGGGTCAAGGACTAAGATAACAGGTTGGAATACTAGTCAGGGAATCTCAGCTCACGGGATGACTATCCATACTCACCAAAGTTAGGCTCGCCGGGCAGTGCTCGCGGGCGGTGATAACCCGGGCTCGCGAGACCCATTGAAAAGAAAACCTCGGCGAGGCGAGCCCAGGCACGCGCGCTCGCGAACTCTCCGGGAGCACCACCACGTGACGATTAGTTATGAGGTTGGAAAAGAAATCCACGAGAAGAAATAAACACAAGCATGATCATAAAGGTTAACAAAAAGTTATAACTATTTGTTCGGCAGCAATCTCGCCAGCCCAAAAATGATATACATTTGCGAAAAGGGGGAAAGAAGAAAAGAGTTCATCCTAGAGGGCCCTCGCCGTCTTTGCGAGTCCCCAACCAGGGCGCCATGGCGAAGAGGTCCGGACAGACGTCTTCCGCTGTGAACTCCATCGCGTCCTCGGCTAGCAGGCTTGCATCCTTAAGGGTAGTGAAAACAAGGTTGGCGACCTCCTGTGCATCCCGCCGCCTCTGCTCCTCACTTTCGGCAGCCCTCTGTTGAGAGCCGACTCGCCCAGGAGAGGGAGGTAGCACGCCGTGAACCAGCTCATCCACTCAAGCCTTCAACATGATATTCTCCAACTCCAGCTCGCCGTTGCGAGCGAGGAGCTTGGTGGCCACGTCGGCATCCTGAGCATCAAACGAGTTAGGGGAAGGCCAGAGATCGTAAACAGCAAAGAAAAGAAACCCGGGGGTCGCATACCATCTTGCCCTGCATCCCGGCGAGAAGGGTTTCCGTCACTTCTTCTTTCTCCTTGAGGCCCTTGATTTCCTCGCGAGCCTTCTTCAGCTCTTCCCTGTACGCGCGGATGTCCCTGTCCGCCTGCAGATATCGACGCCCCGCCATATGTGCGAGCTCCGTCGAGCGGAATTGGGCTCGCATTTCTTCATAGACCAACTGTCTGGGCCCCATCTCTTTGTAGGCGGCGGCGTCCTCGCGGCCATATAAGCCGAAGGAGATGGAGAACGCCTCCTCCCCGGCCTTACCAAGCTCCACCCAGGAAGGGTGAAGGGTGGAGCAGGAAATTCGGTTGGCATTGGGGTCCCAGGCGAGCAGGGGCTCGCCAAGGAGGTCGGAAACTTTCTCGCCTAGACCAAAGTTCCTGTGACCTTTGGGTTGAGGGGTCACGGAGGAACTCCCAGCACCCTGGTCCACCGGGGGGTCAAGCTTTTCCGCAGGGGAAGGAGGCGAGCCGTCGGTCTCGCTCAGATAGACGACTGCGCTCCTATCCTTAACAGCGGAGGTCTTTCCTTTCAGCTTCTTGGAGGACCGCGAACTCGGCTGACTCGCAGAAGGGGGCCGCTTCTTGCCGGACCCGACGGCGGGAAGGTCGCGGCAAGCATCTGCCGCCGCGGTCGCGAGAGTATCCACCGTGAGGGTGATGCCCTGCGCGTGCGGGGGATTGACGGGGACCTCGCGCTCACCTGTAAAGTAAGCGTTATACGATGAAGAAAGGGAAAAGAAAGTGAGGCGCGAGCGAACCCTACCTTCCCCTTGAGGAACGGAGAGTAACGAATCGACGCTGCGCCGCAGATAGGCGACTTCGAAGTTCTTGCCGGAGAGGTATTGGAGGAGTTTGGCGTCGGCGCCGCCCAGCGAGCTCGGAGGGCGGTAAGTGGCGTCATCCCGCTGGATGGGGGTGAAGTGGAGGTTGCCGAAGGGTCCTTTTACTAGGAGGAACTTCTGGGTCCAATAGTGGCTCTTGTTCACCGTCTCGCAGACGGTGACGTGCTGGCTCGCGAAATAGGTAGTCCCATCTCGGAAGGCGCGGAAAGAAAATACCTTGCGGAAGACGAGGAGGCTGAACTCGATCCTCTCTTCCCGCAGATAACAGGCGAACGCGACAATGTCCGCGATCGCATTTGGGGTCAACTGGCTCGGCAACACCCCATAATATCGCAACACCTACAAAGAACGATGAGAAAGTTGCGATAGCGAACACGAGGCAGCGAGAAGGTCAGGCGAAATACCTGACGGATTTCAGGCCACAGAGGGAGTCGCAACCCATTCTCAAAGTGCGCGATGGGGATCGCGAGCTCGTCAGCCTCGGTCTCGTTTAAGGTGGAGTTCTCGCTTGGACAGCGAGCCGAGTAACCCTCCGGGAGATAGCGGTCCACCGCGAGCTTATACTCCTCGGCTGTGAGGTTCGCGCAGTAGAACTCGTGGGC
The DNA here is from genome assembly GCA_033032865.1 of Dactylorhiza incarnata. Taxonomy (NCBI): domain Eukaryota; kingdom Viridiplantae; phylum Streptophyta; class Magnoliopsida; order Asparagales; family Orchidaceae; genus Dactylorhiza; species Dactylorhiza incarnata. The sequence goes on along the minus strand of JAWHQI010000255.1, from coordinate 1,512,100 downwards.
TTGAAACGCTGAGGCGCATTTTGACCGCCCCTCGCTCTCGCCATCCGCTCCCACTTGCTGATTCGTCCGCATCGAGTCAGGAAAAGACAGCCTACGAGCAGCGAACGCGAACACGATCTTGCGAGAACGGAGATGAGCGTAGGCGCGAGAAGACGGGAGAAATAAATGCGACGGGTAGAAGATTGAATCCAAACTATTTATAGAGGGCTCTGATGGGCACGGGAATCGAAGCGCCAGGAGTGCGGATAACGGAAATAAAGTAAAATCCTACCCGATGGTACAGTAGTCTTGCGAACCCAAGCTCGCCGCGGCCAGCCTGCGAGGAAAAAGGGTCTATGCCTAGCGTTGCATAATAACTCAAACGCTCCACGAGGGCGAACGTATCAAACACAGCGAACGAACTAAACAAACCACAGGCACACCGCCGAGACAAATAGAAGAATAAAAGAAAAACGATAAAAGGCGAGTCACGATAGACTCGCGAGTATTACCACACCAAATATTGTTCATACAGACGTCATAAAAGAAGCAAAAACAGCGGGATAGTAGCATTCAACCCGCGGCGGTCTCAGGGGTAAGGAAGCCACTTCCAGCGACCCCGGCCTCGCTTCCCCGCACGCGGCGGCACTCTCGGATAATGGTAGTCGCGAAGCGCTTTAAACTCGCGCAGGATCAGGTGCGCTTGATCCTCGCCCCGCGAGATGTGCACGCCGGGTGAGGTAACATCGGCGCGAGGCACCGGCTCCGCCTCGGCGATCAAGCGCGCATTCGCGTCCTCCAACACGGCGAATCTCTCGTCAAAGGCAGCCCGATCCGCGTCATACCGCTCTTCCAACTCGCGTAACATCATGCCGTGCTTCTGAAGCACCTCGGACACCCGACTCTTCATCCGCACGGGGTCGCCGGGGTCACCCAAGAAATCTTCAATCTGGCTGGGCGAAGGCGGTGGTGACATCTCCATCCTCCCGTGCTCTGACTCAGGGGTGGCTCCTGGGATTTCAGCGGAGAGAGTTAGTAGGATCTGAAGGCAAGCAAGAGATGGGAGCTCGCGAAAACATGCCAACCTGGCGAGGAGGGGGACTCGCGATGGGGCTTGCACGAGGACTCCGGCCGACCCCGGAAGTTTTCGCGGAATCCCGAGACGTGGGGTTTCCCCAGACCAGGAGGGTATACCACTCTCTCCGCGACTTTGACACCGTCGAGAAGCGAGCCGCCTGGACTTCGCTTCCCCATCAGACCGAAGCCAGGGGTCACCACGCTAACCTTAGGCGGGACCGGCGAGTTCGCCGGTGTAGAGCCTTTCTCCTTGGGGCTCGGCGATGGGGTACCTACATGGACCACAAACGCGTAGATACCGCCTGGACTTATGCAGGAATAATGGAGGAGGCGAGCGACTTACGAGGTTGCGAGAGAGGCGCTTGTTGGGACGAGGTCCCGACCCCAGCATCTAGCGATCCCAGCTTCGCGGGGGACGAAGCATGGGAAGTTGTCAGCGCGAGGCTCGCCATGCGGTCCTCGGGTGGAAAATTCTGCGAAAAGGAAGAGAATGAGCAAGGAGTCGATGTAAAGGCTTTAGGCAAAGGATACCTGTTGTGCAAGCTCGGTATTCGGCGGAGGGGACGAGTCAAGTGGCGATGTCGCGTCCTCCTCCGGCGACCTCCTAACCGACTTAGCTTTCTTAGTCTGGGGGGAAGAAGAGGCGGCAGGGTTGAATATCCAGGCGTTGTGCTCGGCGGCCCGAGCTTTCGCCATCTCCCTGGAAGCCTTCAGCCGTTCCAACGCGCTCTGCTTAGTAGACATCCTAAAGGAAGAAGGATTTCGGCGAAGAGGAAGGGGAAGGAAAGGCTCGACCACTAGCCACGGTGGACGGTATTTATAGTTTCAGGCATGGGGCCCACCGGAAAGATTCCCGCCACGTCAGCAGAATCAGCGAACATCATGGGTTGGATGTATCTTCGCGAGCTTAGAACAACCTCGCGAAGAGCGGGGATTGTGTACAACCCCGATGTTCGCCACTCGCGCTCGAGGGGGCGAGCCCAGCGGAGGGGAGTTAACCAGCTTCCTTGAAGCTCGCCGAGGTGGCGCAGGCTCGCGAGCTCCACTCGCGAGGAAGGCCGTCTTGGGGTACAGTTAGCCATTTTGGGGTGCGGATAGCCATTCTGGGATTCGCCGAGGTGGCGCAGGCTCGCGAGCTCCACTCGCGAGGAAGGCCATTTTGGGGTGCGGATAGCCATTCTGGGATTCGCCGAGGTGGCGCAGGCTCGCGAGCTCCACTCGCGAGGAAGGCCATTTTGGGGTGCGGATAGCCATTCTGGGATTCGCCGAGGTGGCGCAGGCTCGCGAGCTCCACTCGCGAGGAAGGCCATTTTGGGGTGCGGATAGCCATTCTGGGATTCGCCGAGGTGGCGCAGGCTCGCGAGCTCCACTCGCGAGGAAGGCCGTCTTGGGGTACAGTTAGCCATTTTGGGGTGCAGTTAGCCATTTTGGGATGCGCCGAGGTGGTGCGGGCGAGCGAGCCAGGCAATGTGGCAATAGTAATTCGGGGGCTCACTGACCCAGAGGCTTGCGAGCTCCTCTCGCGAGGAAGGCCTCGGGGCAGGCCGGTTCGCCCAGTAAAAGTCCGGGAAGGGATTTTTACCAAGAGGCCCCTGGTGGTCTGCGGTTAGCTTCCTCAAACAGCGGAGTTTGGCTGTTAGCAGACCAATCCGGTGTGCGGATAATAAGATTGGACAGCGGGATTTGGCTATTGACAGACCACAAAACTAAAATCTATAAATAGACCTCGAAGGGCACCTTGGAAGAGAGACCGGTTCATTATCTGAGCTCTACTCTCCCTAGGTCGCTTTGGTTTGGGCTCTCCAGCTCTCCAAGGTGCCCGAGTCTTAGCTTTGGCTTGGGAGGGGAAGCGCTCAACGATCTTCCGGGTTAGTGGAGGGACCTCCTCGCTGAGACTAGGGTCTTTGTTCTTTGCTCGAGTCGTCAACCTTATCTCCCCCGAGGGACCGGTAAGGGCCAGCTGCCCCTCATCTCGGTGAGGGCCCCGAGCTCCACACGAGGCCGAGAAATCGGTTTCAACAAGCTGGTTTTCCCGTGCGTGATCAAAATCGCACGGTTTGCTGCTGTGCCAGGCTGGGGGATTTCTGCGCGTTAAGTATCGCACGATCCACGCACAGTCGTGCGTTGGACCGTGCATGCCTATTTTTCTAACAGTTTTCTATTTAAGCAGCATATTTCTCCATATTCTGGATCGATCATCTTCTTCCGCGATTTCTTTAGCCGCAAAACCTAAGGGGGAGCTAAACTCCTCCTCATTCCACCTTCCATGAGGTCTTTGCCCTAGACTACTTCACATCATCCAAGAAATTCAAGGAGAGGATTTTACACTCATCTTCATCACCAAGCAAGGAGTTCTTTGCATCGGATGTGGCCGGATTATAATATGTTGGAGAAGACGGGTCCATTAGGAGGAAGTGGCAGTCCTCCTCTACCCCGAAAGATAGTTGGGACCGAGCTAGGACGCGAATTGACGACCCGATGACTCCTACTGTGACTCTACAATAAGCCTCCGGATTTGGTTGTATCTCTTGCATCTCTACTTGTGTGGATGTATTTGAATGTGTTCTTCATTTTATTGATGATGTTATGCTATAAACATATTTGTTCTTCATGATAATTCATGTTTATGAAATGTTGTTGTATGTTTATTAGTCACTTAAAGTGCGTTGACTCCGGCATCACCCTCCATTCCATTACGCAAGCCTACTCTTCCATTTCGCAAGCCTTCTCTTCCATTCCGCCTGACTACTCGTCCATTATGCGTGCCTACTCGTCTATCCGCGTTGCGAAGCGGTGCTAACGATCCATATAATCCACTCGCCTAGCCAAGAGGTGTTAACGGCCCTCACTTCAATTTCGTCGGTGCGATCCCTTCATCAGCTTGCCTTCTCGCCCATCCGCCTAGTGAAGTTGTGCAAAGCGTCCTGCGTAATCACGCATGTTGCGAAGCAGTGCATAGCGGCCTACATAGTAATTTAGTAATTTAGTTCTATTTTGTTTTCCATAAACCAATTCACACCTCTCGCAATCTATCCGACCTAAAGGACTTCAATCTCAAGTCCTTCCTCTATAGATAACTCAACCTTACTGTGTTCCTTGTGAGATCGAAACTTGGGGAGATTCGCCCATTTTATATTACTTGTGCCACCGATACACTTGTCGTAAGTGCATCACCCGTTAGCAATATTGTGGTCCAACCACGAACGGCAGGAGCACTCATAGGATCCACTGGATCCCATGCAGCAAAACTACCCGGAACTCTTCGCATCAGGTACAGCCTAGATTGACTTAGATTTACTTTCTTTCATTATGCGTAGAACCACATAGACCCAAACTTGAATTTCGGTGATGAAATTATTTCTTTATTTATTGGGATTTGTAACATCCCCAATTCTACTAGACCCCTAATGTGAATTAAGCCATGACAAGTGCCATGACATTTGACCTAGGGCAATAAGGTGACCCTAGAGACCAAAGATATTAGGTGATCTCACCTAGTGAGCCCCTATAGATAAAAGTCAACCAATGTCAATTTACCTCAAATTGAACTCACAAGCTTAAATTGACCTCACCATTAACTCCCTAACCCTAATGGGGATTCAATTGACCATAAAACACATGAATTGGTCATCCAAATTAGGCAATTTGACCAAAGTCAACTCTAACTCAATTTGGGTCAACTTGCCCTAAATTGGTTCAATTGGTCCAATTGGCCTCACGATTACCTTCCTAATCCTATGGGTGACTCAACTAACCATGGCCACACAATGGGGTCAACCAAATCACCCAATTTGACCAGAGTCAAACTTAAGTCAATATTAGGTCAAATCAACCCTAAATGGATCAATTAGACCAATCATGGCTCCACCATGACCCAATCAACATTGGATGGTGTCATAGGACCCATGACCATCATGTGTGAACAATCACCTCATCAATTTGTCCAAGTCAACCTAAAAGTCAACATTGGTCAAATTGGCCTAAAAAGTAAATTAAAAAGGGGCTAGACTAATTCCAATGGGCTAAGGCCTTCAATCTCAGCCCACTCAGCAGCCCAAAACCCTAATTACCATATTTTTCCCTCTGAATTCAGAAAATGGGAGGCATGCAAGGGTGGAAATGAGATTTCCCCAAATTTTAATATGGCCAAATGAAGGATTCATGGAAGGTCGACTCCTATTTCGGCTCTTATACACGCTGATACTATAGTAGCATCGAGTATTTTTCTTGTAGCTCGGCTTCTTCCTCTTTTTATAGTTATACCTTACATAATGAATATCATTTGTTTAGCAGGTATAATAACAGTGCTTTTAGGATCTACTCTGGCTCTTGCCCAAAGAGACATTAAAAGAAGTTTAGGTATAGGCTCTTATCGAGCTGCTTTAGGTATAGGCACTTATCGAGCTGCTTTATTCCATTTGATCACTCATGCCTATTCTAAAGCATTATTGTTTTTGAAATCTGGATCCATTATTCATTCAATGGAACCTATTGTTGGATATTCACCAGAGAAAAGTCATAATATGGTTCTTATGAGAGGTTTAACAAAATATGTTCCAATTATAAAATTTACTTTTTTAGGTACACTTTCTCTTAGTGGTATTCCGCCTCTTGCTTGTTTTTGGTCTAAAGATGAAATTCTTCAAGATAGTTGGTTGTACTCACCAATTTTCGCACTAATAGTTTGGTTCACATAAGGATTCACCGTGTTTTATATGTTTTGGATGTACTTACTGACCTTTGATGGGTATTTGTGCATTTATTTTCAAGATTATGGTAGTTTTAGTAGTACAAAAATAGCTCGTATTATTCGATCTCTCTATGGGAAAGGGTACACTGAAGGATGTAAATAAGAATTTACTTTCTTTTCAAAAATGAATAAAAATAGGTTTTGGGTTTTTTCGAAAGACCTCTCTAAAATTGACAAGAATGTAGGAAAATATGAGATTTTAGTACTTATTTTAGAAATAGGTCCACTTATATGTTTCTTCACGAATCGAGCAATACTATGTTATTTCCTCTACTAGTATTAGTATTATTTACTTTGTTCATTGGATTAATAGGAATTCCTTTTAACTGAGGAGTAATTGATTTAGATCTATTATCGAAATGGTTAACTCCATCGACAACTCTTTTTCATCCAAATTTTAGTATTGGTATGAATTTTTGTCAAATGTTTTTTTTTCAGTAAGTATAGCTCTTTTCAGACAATTTATTGCACCTGTTTTTTATGGATCTATTTATTCATCTTTCAAAAAATTTAGCTTCATGAATTTATTTTTCAAATAGGTCCAAAAATAATTATTTTGGAAAAAATAAAAGGTGTGATATGATATAATAGTGGTTATATATATGTTTTTTTAAGCTCTTGAAGTTGAAATTAGAGATCTAATTACAATTTTGTCGTTCGTTTACGCTCTTGAACGTTGGAATTGAATTTTAATGAATTCCATGAAACTCATTTTGAACTAAAGTCAATTCTTTCATCTATATAAGAACTGGATAATTCTATGTGAGGCGCGATAATTGCCTGGGGCGTGTTTTTTTTCGCCCGGGCACATATTTTCCGCCAGAGAACGCATTTTTTCGCCCAGGTGCACATTTTAAACCCGGGGCGCGTATTTAGCCCTGTTGAGCCTTGTTCGCACGGGCAAGCATTTTTCGCACGACCGGGTGTTTTTCGTATGGGCGCGCTTATTTCACTGGGGCGCATTTTTCTGCCTAAATGCATGTTTTTGCGAGGGCACACATTTTTTCGCCCGGGGCGCATATTTTTTCCCGGTTGAGCATTTTTGCACTGGATAGTGTTTATCGCTCGTGCAAACATTTTTCGTACGGGCACGCATTTTTTCGCTCGGACGAGTTTTTTTGCCACAACACTCATTTTTCACCTAAGCATGTGTTTTTCACCCAGACGCGCGTATTCAGCCCGTGCACCCGTATTCTGTTTGGGCATGCATACGCCCGAGCGCACATTTTTTGTCTGTGCATGCTTTTTGGTCCGAGTGCGCATTTTTCACCTGGTCGCCCATTTTCACTTGTGCGCGATTATCGCCTTAACTTGCAGTTTTTCGCCTGAAAACGCATTTTTGGTCCGAGTGTTTCTTCGGGGCGCGCGTTTTCACCCTGGTACGTGTTTTTTCGCCCGGGCGAATTTTTTTTGCCACAATGCACAATTTTTGCATGAATGCACAAATTCTACCTGGGCGAGTGCAGTCCGCCCGGGCGTACGTATTCCAACCGAGCACGCATATTCCCTCTGGGCGCAAGTATTTCTCCAAGGAGCGCATTTTCGGCCGGGTGCACATTTTGGCACTCGCGCCCAGGCACACTTTTTTCGTCCGGGTGCACATTTTCCGCTCTAGAGCACATAATTCTAAGATTAAATTTTATTTAACAAACAAACAAAAAAATTGATCAATTCCACACTATTCTCCAATTTTATTTATTAGAAGAATTAAAATTGATCTAAAGTCCAATATCCAATTTCAATTCTATTCAAACAAACAGCACCTTAATGATTTTTAATCATTACAAGCTAATGAAGATTTTAATACCTAGGCTCTGTTTGGGGCGGCCATGGCAGTGGAAAAAGTAGTGTTGAAAAATCAACGGTAACATTACAATAGTTCAAAAAACTGTTTGAAAATTGTAGACTATTTGAAAAATATCAATTTAAGTATTTTTCAAAAAGGTGTTTTACGTTTTTATATTTGGAAGAACAACTTTTAATAACAATTATTTAGCCTTTTAATAATAAAAAAAATTTATGCTAACCATTTATCGCTAGATAAGTAAATGTTATATATCATAACTGAGCAAGTTACAAAAGATTAGCGGCAAGAAGTGAAGATTGTGAATGGGTGAAAAATCATGATTGGGAGAAGAAAACCTTTACAATGGCAAGGAAGAAAAACAGATCATGAAGGGTAGACACGTGGCTTTTGTAAATCCTCAAATAAAAGAGAAAAAACAGAGAAAACAGTTTTTATAAAGCCTTATTAGACGGGCTGCTCAAAAAGCACCCAAAACATCTTTCTTGAAAAAATATTTTTGAAAAAGCTCATCATCCAAACAACCTAAAAAGTGCGGTAGCAATATAACTTTTCTGACCGCCACCGCCGCCCCAAATAGAGCCCTAATCAATAAAGAAGGGAGATAAATTAAATTTGGAAAATAAAAGCATTCATGTTGCAGGGTAGGAACAAGGTAAAAAAACAGTAATCTTCCATATAATATTTAATAATTTTTGTAGATATTCAGAAACTTTGGCATAAAATTCAAACTTGAACTAAGAATTGCTTCCTTTGAGATTAATTGCTGAAAGTTCTTGTTCGACAAAATCCCCTGCACAGATGGAAGGATATCGGCTTGAATGCGGCGCTTCAGCGAAGTGACCCAATGGTCTTAGCACCATATCAGAAGCAATGTGCGCAAATAGCTGGTCAAGAAGTAAATAACACTTATTAGGCGATTTTGAGAATGAAAGCTGAGTTATAATATTCTACAACCCGACAAAATATTTTAATAGTTCTCATTCAGGGTCTGTTTTGCATGGCTGTGGCGGTCGTGAACTTGGTGGTTATGAACCATCGCTCGTGAATGTCCGACCTCACCTAAGGAACTCCATCCATTTTTATGTTTAAGAATAGTTTCCCCGGTGGAGATCGTAACAATTATCTTATCAAACACATTTAATGGCAGTACATCACAAACTCACCGGAGCAAAAACATCAAGCCAAACAGACCCTCAGAGCACCTCGCTTGAATGCCGCAGTAATCATCCAATCTATCCTTCTGGTCTCTCCTATAACTAAATCTAGGGTTACCACTGAATTATGATCTAATCAATATATAAGGTACTATTTGATTGTTCTCACAAATTCTATTTTTGTTGAAATCCCAAGTAGTAGTCAAATCTGAATATGAATCCAAATTGGCATTTAGTTAGTAGTCGATCTGGATTTGAATTTGAATCCGAATAATAGTCTTTATTCCGAGTTCTGACATCTCGACGCTACTCCAGGCCACTGCTCTACAACCTCCATTTGTGTAAACCTCGCTACTCATGTGCAGTCTATATCAAGGTCAATATGGGCTTACTGGGGTCCTATGCCTTGAGCTCAATTAACTTCTCCTTTGCCTTGAGCTCCTAATCTTAGAGAAGGCTAAGCACATTTGAATTATATGATAAACATAATGACATGCTGGAGTTATTAACATTCTTAACTCTCAAATATTTCTAATAACATTTACTCATTATGTCTACTGTACAATAATCCAATTTAATCCTCAGTTTCTCTAGACAAAAAGGAGTCCATACAGACCGAATTTCTATCAAGCTCTCATCTAACATATTATTGATTAAGATTTAAATGTACGGTCCTTTTCTAATATTAATCTTACACAGATAAACTCCATAAATTTTGCTCGTTCATCATTCTTAAAATTCTCATTAATTGTTCTTTTTTTTGCTATGCATAATTTTTTTCTTTTAATCTGCTCATATTCACCCCTTACCTACTACGATCACCTTACTATCTTATCTCCATCTTTCTTGGGACTATAAATTTAATAACTCACCTCATTTATCATGGGTACATTTGATAAACATTTCACCCTGTTTATTATGGGTAAAATTGTAAATTTCCTTTTATGTAACTTTTGGCAGAGGATATATACATATATATATACATATTTATATGCATAATATACATATATATATACATATATATATATATATATGTATAGGAATAATTAACAAAACTTCGAAGAAAGTTAACATAATTACAGGTTGCACCCCTCCTACTTTTGAAATTATATTTACTTTCCCTGAAGTTTATATTTCATAACATCCATGCACAAAAATAACCCCTAGGACTACATTTTCAGAGGGGTCTTTTTGTGCCTCGATGTTATGAAATGAACTCTTACATGGAAGGAGTTTGTAATTTCAAAAGTAAGAGGAGAGATTTTTGTAATTTCTAAGTAAAAGGGGTTAAACTTGTAATTTAGCAAACTTAGAGGGGAGGTCCCGGTTCAACTCCAGTAAATGACCCAATAAGTTTGCTAAATTACAGGTTGAACCCTTCTTACTTTTGAAATTACAAAAACCTCCCCTCTTATTTTTAAAATTATAAGAACCTCCCCTCTTACTTTTGAAATTACAAACACCTCCCCTACATTTCATAAAATCCATGCAAAAAAAGACCCCCCCCCCTGAAAATTTACTAAGAGGGAGTATTTTTGTGCATGGATGTTATGAAATGTAAATATCAAGGGAGGGTTTTGTAATTTCAAAAGTAGGAGGGGTGCAACCTGTAATTATGCTAACTTTCATGGGAAATATATAGTAAAATATTCTGGGTATATTAAAGTCTAATTGTAAAGGCCGTAAGAGAGCCTATTGTAAATTATTTTTCTTCCTCTTACGTTGTTAGTCGCACACATCTTATGGAGTTTAGGTGTCACTCTCTTTAATGTATATATAGATGGAAGATGTAACACTTGATTTAGATTTGATATAATAAATTTTCAAGTTCTCAATTTAGTATCAGAGACCAACTATTCATGGAATTTATGACACGCGCTCGGCATAGCTCTACGAGGTCTTTAATCAGCGTTTTCTTTCTCTCTCGTGATCTGTTCACACTCCATCTTGACAGTCCCATTCGAGACCCACACAATCCCATTGTATCGCCGAACTATGCTTAGCACTCGCTGCTATCTGCCGATCTCGCCAAGCTCGCACCTACCGATCTCATTGAGCTAGTTCCCACCGATCTGACTTCCTCCAAACTTGCACTTGTCGTGTATGCTCTTGCTCTCGCCGAGGTTGCACTCGCCTAAGCTTGCTCTTGTCAAGCACTCCCAGCTTGCCCCTCATGCTAGGCTCTCGATACGTTCTCACCCTTGTCGAGTTCTCGTAGAAGATTGCAGCTCTTGCTGAAGCCTCTAGCCCGAGCTCTCACCCAAGCCTCTCATCCAAGCCTCTCGCCCGAGCCTCTCACCCAAATCTGTGGTTTTCTTGTTTCTCCGAGATTAAATCAGTATTTTATGGTGGGCTCCTTAGACTTGAGTGTTCAAACCCACTCCAGTGTTCAGATCCTCCGGCGATCTCACCAGAGGCAGTGGCGTGGCTAGGGATGCAAACGAGTTGAGCTCGAGCCGAGCTTGGAAAATTCACAAGCTCGAGCTTGAGCTAACTATTTCGAGCTCGACACACTCATTTTGCATGGCTCGGGCTTGAGATCTATATATTGAGCTCGAGAGCTCGAGATGCTCACGAGCTTTTCTGCCTATGAGCTTTTCTGCCCATGAGCCGTATTTTATTTATATTTATATTTTTTTAAACGTTCTAGATGAACAAGACAAAGTGAGCATGAGTTTTTTTTAGCCAGGTCAACTCAACTCGCACCCCTAGGCGCGGCTAAATACTCACCGACCAACAGTGGAGGGGGCTCAATCTCATGGGATCAACGACGGCACATAAAAGCCGTCGATCTAGTTGTGAGTCCGCCACTGGAATACCTTATTACCTCTGAACCAATGATTGATCCCACAGCGGATCACGACTTTGATCCGATGTGGAGTCTGCTGTCCGACAATGACACCAAAACAGTGCTATTTAATTTGTTAAGGAATTCTGACTATGGCTTTTAGCTGAGTTTTAACTATCAAAACGAATTATTCAAACTTTGTTTTGAACATCAAAGTTGCAGGGAATTAAAATACCTTTCCCAATTGTATTTTTTCAGATTTTTCTGAGTTCATTTGATGGGTCAAGAGCCCAATACAGTGACTTTAATTTAATAATTTAACCTAGGTTTGCTTAATTTAATTTCATGTGATGGAGGTTTCAAATCCCTCCGTGCCTAATATGAATGTTGTTCATCTTGGGACGGAGGGTCTAGGGATTTAATATCATTAATTTTTGAAATAATTTGAAGAAGTTATGATTTTTCTAAGTCAACATGTCTACCTTAACCCCACATTGATCATACATGCAAGAACCTATGAATCCACTGGCTTGTGGACTTCAAATCATTTGTCCAAGAAAAAAAATGTTTATCTTGGAACAGAGAAGATAAGGTTTTAATTTCATCAATTTTGAAATTGATTGGAAGAAGTTATGATTTTCTTAGGTCGACATGTCTTAACCCTAATTAGATCATGCAGGTAATAATCCATGAATCCACTGACTTGTGGACTTCAAAATCCTCTGTGCCCAAGATGAACAATGTTCATCTTTGAACAGAGGAGCTAATGTTTTAATTTCATCAATTTTGGAATTAAATTAAGAAATTGTCATTTTTCTAAGTCAACATGGGTACCTAGGCCTAATTTGAATATGCATGTAGGAACCCATGAATCCACTAACTTGTGAACATCAAAAACCTTTGTCCCAAGTTGAAAATTGTTCACCTTGAGACAAAAGAGTTAGGATTTAAACTTCAACTCATTTGAACTTAAAACGAAGAAGTTATGCAATATTTAGTGAACCCTTACAACTTGTAACCTTAATCGATAAACGCACGACGAACTCTTAAACTTAGAACCAAGGGTTTGGATTTAATTACCATAATTAGAGAACATAAACATAATAACCACATAATTACATGGAAAACCTTTCCTCTAATCTTAAGGTACGACCAAGCTTGTCAGGATCGCGATCCGGATCGTACGATCGTACGATCGTACGATCGTACGATCCGGATTTTACAATTCGATCCGGATCAGTTGTAGGATCGAAATTGGCTATCCTTTTCATGGGCGCGCGATCCGGATCGTGGGATCATTAGGATCGCGATCCGTAAGCGATCCATGATTCGTTTAAAAAAGAAAACCGAGCGATCCGTGACCGGATCGTCGATCGGATCGTGGGATGGTTAGGATCGCGATCCGTAAGCGATCTGTGATTCGTTTAAAAAAGAAATCCGAGCGATCCGTGATTCACACTTTCGGCTTCCCGACCTGCGTTAGATGGCGAAATCCTAAATTTTCCTTTCTTCTTTTTGTTGATCGCTGCTCCAGATCTGCCGACGCCGACGAACCAAACCTTCCTCTCGACCCTCGTCTGCCACGTGCCATTGACTCTCGAACCTCGTCTGCCTCGCTGCTCCAGATCTGCCTCGTCTGCCTTCGTCCGGAGCTCTATCGAGCGGGTATGTATTTCAGTTTTCAGTTCAGATTTTTAGATTTTTAGATTTTCTTTTTTTTTTTACCTTCAGCTTCTAGTGAATGATTCAAGCAAGAAATTAATTTTTTCTCAGATTTTCCCAGCCGAGTTTTCAGTTCAGTTCGGCTGTTTAGTTCAGATTTTCAGATGTTCTGGAGGTGGTTTCCCAACCGAGTTTTCAATTTTATTTACCTTCGGCTTCTAGAATTCTAGTGAAGGCAAATATGCAATGATTGTACTTAGCTTCGGCTTCTAGAGTTCTAGTGAATGCAAATAAGCAAATATGCCATGATTTTCAGATGTTATCAGATTTTTTACCTTCCGGCCACTTGGACTTTTTCACTTTTTTGATGGAAAATTTTGGAAAATTACCTCCATTTATAATTCAAATGGAAATCCATCCATGAATGAAGCCACAGAGCAATTTCATTCACAAAGCATACTTCTATTACAAACAATTTCATGAAGCCACAGAGCACAAAGCTTACTTTTATTACAAACATACTGTTAAATCTGAACTTGCATACTATTAATTTAGCTTGCATGAACATTCAGAACTTGCAATGGCACATACTGTTTCATACTTTCAGAACTTGCAATTTAACTTGCAATTTAACCTGCATAATTTAAGAGCGTCCATACTTTATTACAAACAATTTCCTTCCACAGAGCATGAAGCCAATCAGCCATGAACATGTCCAATCAAATATTAATAGCACCTTCCATACTTTATTACAGACAATTTAACTTGCATGCACATGTCTTTATCTTGCAAATTTAACTTGCATGATCTTCATATGTATACAACTCCTTGTTTTTGGTATTGATTATTTGTGTAATTGTATGATATCAAATTCAATTTCATATTTTAAGTTTTAGTTTATGATGTAGTAGGAACTTGCGATCCTCCACCCGATCTTACGATCCGATCCAACCTAGGATCTTACGATCCAACCCGCATAACGATCCCACCTAGGATCTCGATCCTGACAACCTTGAGTACGACGTGTGTCGGGATAACTCTCTAAGAATTGTGCATTGACCCCCCTGATATCCAAGATGAAGATATTTATCTTGGGACAAGAAACGAGTATGATAGATTACAGTACGCTCAAACATGGGACGATAGCTCTGGTTGTGAGCTTGTTTCTCGGTTTCGTAGCACATTGATATTCATCGGGCATGAGATGACATGGTGGCAGTCTTTTCTGTCAATGACCATCCACTGACTCATGGTCACTCTAGCTCCTTACAAATTACTATCGTGTTTTTGGATGGTACAAATTATCTCGAATGGTCCAGGGCAACTCAACATGTCATCTGAAGTCAGTAGTTGTATGGGTGCATTGATGGGACTATCATCCAGTCGCCTAGTACAGATCCTTCATGGCAGAAATGGGGCTCTGACCACTCTTTGGTGTCTCTTGGTTACTCCACTCAATGTCTTTTATAGTCTACCGAAGCTACATGATTATGGATTCTGCTTTTGAAATCTGGACTCAAGCATGGGAGACCAACTCTCGGATTAGAAGTTCTACACAGGTTAATGAGCTTACATATCATGTTCTAGAACTGAAACAAGGTTCCATTAGTGTTGCAATCTACTTCTCTAATTTTAAACGAATCTACCAAGAGCTTGGCTATTTTGGGACTTTATCCAGCATGCACTAATAACTCCCTTGCGTTTAAGAACATGGAGGATCGTTACCGTGTTCACATCTTCCTTATGGAACTAAATATGGACTTTGACATGGTACGCACTCATGCCTTGCACCGTCAAGCTCTTCCCTCTCTCCAATAAGCATTCAACATGGTCATAGGAGATGAGAACCGGTGGTGCTCTTTTAGCTTAGACAAAACGAAAGATCGTTCCGCTCTCGCTAGAATTGGATGAGGAATATCCATTTCAAGTCCACCAACCCACCTATGCGATTACTGTGGAAAGAAGGATCGCACCTGAGAGCCTTACTTCCTCTTATATCCATATAATGCCCCATCGGGCAAGGGAACTGGTGGTCGTGCATGTGGAGGTACCCACAAACAGTCGAGTACTCCCCCCCCCCCCCATATACAGCTCACACCAATGAAACACGGGTGGGCACTACTAGTAATACCTCATCAAAAGATTTTTCCACTGAAGAATTTGATGCATCAAAGCGTCTTTTGTGCTCTCACGGGGACTCTTCCAGCGTTGTCTTTGCTACATCAGATTACCAAGCGCAAACTTAGCATCTGCAATCCATTCTGAATAGATTATTGATTCTGGTGCGACTGATCACAAAATGAGAGCTTCCTCAAGTTTTATCTCATACACTCCCTTTTTTTCATGATAACGTTATCACCACCAATGATTCTCTTTCTTCCATAGCTGACAAAGGTAACATCCCATGCTCCCCTGCAATGGCCATCTAATTTGTTTTACATGTTCTTTCATTTCCTAGTATTTTACTGGCAATTAGTCGCTTAACAAATTCTATAAACTTCTTCGTAACATTTCTTTGTGATGGTTGTTTTTTTAATGATCCGGCAACAAAGTAGTATATTGACAGTGCTAGGAATTGTGGGGATCTGTATATCTTGGATCAAAAGACTCCCATCACGCTCTCTCTGGTACTAGTGTTCCTTCATTTGTCGATGTGCATCAACTTCTTGGGCATTTGTCTTCCTCTAATCTTTTAAAAATGCTCCATAAATGTATTGTTGCTCTTACAAATTTTGTTTATGATTGTAGCGAACTATTTAAACGTGTACGCCATAGTCCAAGTAAACTTTCTTCTCTAAGTATGTTTCATTCCAATATGATTCATACTGATGTTTGGGCATCTTCCCCTCTGTATTTATCAGGTCATCGTTGGTTTGTGACCAAGCTTTTGAAAATCAGACCGGAGACAGAACCGGACTTTAGAGGGGTTCAAGGTTCAACCGGTTAGATCGGTCGAACCAGGTTTGAACCGTTCAGAGACTTTACACATAAGCATAGTCAAATAGTAAAACAACTAATGTTAACATATGATAAATAACACACTTATACATTGAGATAAAGTCATAGAAAGGGCAACTAATCTCACAAAACATATTCATTAAACTATCTTAAGAGTTAAGACTTAATTGTTTTCAAAAACTAGTGAAAATAAAGTATTCAACTACTCCATATCAATCATATAATCAAACCTAACTAGCCAAACATATTATATAATCAAACCTAACTTGCCAATCATATTATATAATCAATATCATAGCTACTAATAAATCAACCATTCAATTCAACAAGGTTAAACATTGATTTTCCAAAAGAGATTAGCATCTCTGCTAAGTGCTAACCAGAATAAGCAGCAAAATTAGCATCTCTGCTACCTAATAAGAAGCATGAGATACCAAGATTCTTATGGAACATAAACGAAAACAAAGACTAGCAGATTAAATATGTAAGTATCACTGTCTCAGTGTGACTAATTTAAAATAATTTAGGTGCACCCAAACCAAAAATTAAGGAATTCTATGTCGTCCTTAAAATAAATCGGTGGACAATTTGCCGATGAAGCAAAAGCGATAAAATCATTTAAAAAAAGATCAGAAGATAGAGTTCAGAGAAATACCCAAAAAAAGTTTGATCCAGTTTCATTCCCCAAAGATTTTGGGTTCCCATCGCCGCCGGGATGAAGGAAGATGATCTAGATAATTTTGGTGCTCGCCTCGTCGTCGAAGTCGCTATTCGACGTGAGGAAGAAATAGATACTCTGTTCCTGTCGCCGCCACGATCAAGGACGATGATTCGTTGAAGAACCCAAACCTATATTTGGTGTTCGCTTCCCCGTCGAAGTTGTCGGTCGCCGCAAGTTAGAAGAGGATCCTTTTCTCGCCTGGGTTGCGTCGTCTGGAACGGTGAAATGACGTAAAGCAGTAAAAAGTAAAAAGTAAAAGGTGAAACCTAAAGCCTAAAGAAGGATCTCAACCGCCTAAATAAAAATCAACGATGAAATGGCCTAAAATTCTGAACCGTCCGGTTTCCGGTAACTATAATTTCATCGTTTTTTAGTATTTACAAGATGAAAGTGCACAGTGTGCCTCTGAGAATTCTCTAGAGGGGGTGAATAAAGATTTAAATATTTTTACCCTAACTGAGCATACAATAAAAATAACTACGGTATTATGCACACAGCAAACCAAAGGCATAATAAATAAAGTAAAGTCTGCTGAAAATGAACACAGAAAAATCAAAGGGGACAACACAGAAATTCACAGCAAAGACACAAGGATTTTTATAGAGGGTCCCCAAAATATGGGTAGTCCTCTCTTCTACCTCCCTGGTAGGATTGCACAACCTATGTCTGAGTCTTTTGACAAGAAGACTCTTAGAACCACAGATCTTTTGATAAAGAGATCTTGAACCACTGAGTCTTTTGGTAAGCAGACTCTTAGAACCAAAGATATTTTGATAAGGAGATCTTGAACTACTGAAACCTTTGAAAGAGATATTCATAAAACCCTGTACAAGTGAAGGAAATAATAAGAAGAAAGAGAGAGGGAGAAGGAGAGAATTATGTTCTCAGAATTCTTCAGAAGCTTTGTTAATGCTTCTGTCTTTCTTTCACTGGATCTAAAATGATAAACCCTTGCTTATGATAGTGATGATTTGCAAAGGTTGTTCTGCTTGATCCTTTTCTCTCAGCACTTGTTGTAGTTCTGTTGTTGTATGATGATGAAGAGGGAGCAGCAGTGTATGTTCCTGTGCTGAGAGTGCTCTTCTGTAAATCTGTCTTTTAGGGTTTTAGAAGGAAGAAGATGAAAACCCTATTCGACAGACAGCATGAATGTGATTCCTATGTTGTTGTTTTTTTTCTTCTCCACTTTTTGCATACTTATTGTTATGATTGAGTTTTCAAAACTTTTCTTCTTTTGGTTGTCCTGAAAAGGAATTCCTCTCAGCCACCTAATTTCGTTTCTTCTTTTGTTATCGACCGGTCCATTCATTTTGAATAGCTTCCAAAAGTGATTTGTTGTGTCCTGGAAGGCTTCATTCTATTTTTGGCAACAAACGAGCCGTTGGAGAACTGTCTCTAGCCTGGTGGTCCTTCTGAAAGGGTCCCAAAAAAACAGCTGAAAAAGTTTCTTTTTTCTGACTGTATTCGACGCTGCGTCGACTTCATCAATCTTCATGTCGACGCACCTCTGAGTTCTTATCGGCATAGCTTAAAATTTCTTCTAAGCTCTGGCTGAACTCAGATGTCAACGTTACGTCGATACCTTATCGACCTACCCGTCGAGTTGAAGCATTGGACTTGATCTCTTAACTTCTGCGTCAAATTGTAGTCGACGTTGCGTCGAATTGTAGTCGACGTTGCGTCGACTTGTTAGATGACTTCGACAAGCTCTTCCTCCTGCGTCGAGTCCCTTTCGACGTTCCGTCGACTTGACTTATACTTCGACAGGTTGAATTATCTTCTTCAACTTTAACTCAAAGTTGCGTTGATACCAAGTCGAAGTTGCGTCGACTTTCATTCGACACAAGTCTTAACTCAACTTGTTTTGTGATTATTTTGACTAGTCCGTGACACTCTAAGTTGAGTGTGACATCCTAAGACATCTAATGACCAGATTACCCTTAGTATACAATGTGGGTACTAAACCTAAAAAGTAAAATCACTTATAGTTAATTTGTTAAGTTAAATCAAAAGGGGTTTTTTCCAACACAAGACTTGTAATGAGTCTTGATCTTTTTCTTTCCTCTGCAACTACTCTCAACCTCCCCCAGAATAAGCCTTTAAGGCATGTGGGATACTTGGATCCCCATGAAGATCTTGGGGTCAATGCTGCAAAAGAGACTCACCGAATTATGCAACGTCGAAATAAAGAGAAAAAAATGAAAACAGACTATGGAGGTCGGCGAGTCCTCTGGAGTTAAGAAGAAAAAGGCCTTGCAACAGATGGAGGAGTCTCCTTCGGTAAGTTCTTTTCATTCCTTCCCTAGGACCGGCGCAGATCTCTTGGACGCAGCCAGGAATCCTCAAGCCATTTGGGACGAGGAGAACCAGCAGTTTTCCTTGAGTCAACAGCTTCTTTCCTAGAAAAGATCGCAGGATGCCCATGATTTCAGCATATCCTCTATGCTCAAGAGGAGATAGATGACTTGGGGAAGTTCGACCTGGGAGAGCTTTCTACCATAGCCGTGAGATCCAATATACAGAACCTCTTCCTTAATCACTACATCAGCGTGCAATAGATCTATGTGCTAAAATATTGGAGGTGAAACAAGAAAGAAACGAATGGCGAGATCAAGTCAAGGTAACTTCAACTCCCATGGTCTGTGAATCTGTTACGGTTTTGATAGTTTCTCGGGAGGAATCCGGCAAGGGAAAGGGGCCGGTAGTGGTGAGGGAGAAGAAAGGAGGAAGAAAAGAGAGGAGACTTAGGGAGCAACCCTAATTTTCCGATTAATCCAAGCATACCAAAATACAATACCACACCCCCTTTATAACTGTAAGAGGGGTGTAAAATAGGAAATAATTAAAATAGGAAACTATTAAAATAGGCAACAATTAAAATAAGAAATATTTAAAATAGGAAACTATTAAAATAGGCAACAATTAAAATAGGAAATATTCAAAATAGGAAATAATTAAAATAAGGAATAATTAAGGGGCCTCCGCCATGTCATCGATCCGTGGGGTAGTGGGTGATTCGGCCGTCGATTTCCTGCGCGTGTAGACGCGCCACGCGGGCTCCTCCGCGCGTATGTCCACTGCAAGATAACTGGTGGCGGATCCGTAACACTCCATCCGTCCTTCAAAACGAGCTTGCCCTCAAGCTCGTGTACCACGCGGGTGGCCGGATCATCTGGTACCTTGACCTCCCGCCAGAACAAGGCCAGGTAGCACGTAGTAGCGGCGGCGGTGTTGGCGAGTAGCAACGGCGCCATCGGAAGGACAGGCGGTGGAAGTAATGGCTTCCGCAAGATCGGTGGGGCGGTGGTGAGCAGCAGCCACAAGGATGTCGGAGACGCGACGACCGGCAGCAGGAACGGATCAGTCGGGGGCAGCGGGGCACGGGGCGGCAGAAGAGGCGACGATGCGACCGGTGCAAGCGGCAAGGCAAGGGCCGGCGGAGCAAGAGCCGGGAGAGGAAGATGTGAAATGGCCGGAGGGGGCGGCAAGACCGGGGCCGGCGAAGACGGTAGAGGAGGCGGTGAGTTTACCGGAGGCGGTGGCACGGGTAACCAGAGAGGTGGTGGAAGCGGTGGAGGGACGACCTCCGTGGAGAGAGGTGGAACATCAGCGGTCGGTGCGCTTTCGACGGGAGGATCGGCTGCGGGGCGGAGGGGCCGGTTGGTGCCGCCGTCGGCAGGGGAGGTACACCCTCCGCTGGTGGTAGGTGCGGGCGAGGCGGGACGGGCCTCCAGGCGGGCGAGGATTACTTGGAGCGTGGCCTGGATAGCGGCGAATTGGGTATCGTGGCCGTCGAGGCGACGTTGGACTACCTCGTCGGAGGTATCCGCGCTAGAAGCATCCGGGTGAAGTTGCGTTGACGGGGCCATGGCGGTAGCGGCGGATCGATGGGAACGGCAGACGTCGGCGGTGATGTTGAAAGGCCGGCGGCTACGATAGCGGGCGGACGGGCAGGTCGGACCAATGTTACGGTTTTGATAGTTTCTCGGGAGGAATCCGGCAAGGGAAAGGGGCCGGTAGTGGTGAGGGAGAAGAAAGGAGGAAGAAAAGAGAGGAGACTTAGGGAGCAACCCTAATTTTCCGATTAATCCAAGCATACCAAAATACAATACCACACCCCCTTTTATAACTGTAAGAGGGGTGTAAAATAGGAAATAATTAAAATAGGAAACTATTAAAATAGGCAACAATTAAAATAAGAAATATTTAAAATAGGAAACTATTAAAATAGGCAACAATTAAAATAGGAAATATTCAAAATAGGAAATAATTAAAATAAGGAATAATTAAGGGGCCTCCGCCATGTCATCGATCCGTGGGGTAGTGGGTGATTCGGCCGTCGATTTCCTGTGCGTGTAGACGCGCCACGCGGGCTCCTCCGCGCGTATGTCCACTGCAAGATAACTGGTGGCGGATCCGTAACAGAATCCCTACAATCTGAGTAATTTTCTTTTCATAAACTGACCTGCGAGTCCTCCTATCTGTAGGTGTTTGTGATAAAAATAAGACATTCTTTTGTCGAAGACCCTTTAGTTGTTGAGAACACGAAATATATTGATGATATGATGCGGTCTTCTCGTCTTTGCAGGAGAGGAGACTTGATACGATCGCGGAGAAGATTCCGGCAAGGGGAGGGCCGGCGGCTATGAGAGAGAGAAGAGAGGAAAGAGGAAATGAGAAGAACTAGGGAGCAGCCCTAAAAATTCATTCATCCAAAGATAAAAACCCTACAAGCATACAACACCCTTTATAGCAGCGGAATGCGAATAACAAAATACGGTCTGCAAATAGTAAAAATCAAAACAACATTGAAATAGAAATAATCAAGTAGATCGAGCATCGACGATCTCTTCCACGGCCGATGGGCTAGTATCCGTCGCCATCCTACGTGTGTAGACTTGCCACGGCTTTTCTTTGGCGTGCACATCCGTAACAAGAGTACAAGACCATTGCCGTGTTAAAGGATTTTGGGATGTTGAAGCCAGAGTTTGTGGATATCAACTATAGTTCATTGTTCTAGATTCTGCGACTTCTGCTGATAAGTCATCTTCAGGTGATCGGGTGGTAATGAGTCGGCGATTTCTATGGAGAATCTGAGTGGCTTTTTCTATTTTCTTTTTGAGGGTTTCACGAGTGCTATTTTGTAACTGCGGGTACCTTTACACATGCAAATTTCTTAGGTATTAATGAAATATTTTTTTTCATACTTGTGTATGTTGTTTCTGAGTTGTGTATGTTTTTTCTGTTGGAATCTTTTATGATCTAGAAGTAATCAAGAAGTTAGTCTCACTACCAACGTAATACGAGCCTATAGGGTCGCACATAAGAACGTACGGAAAATAGACAATTGATTGTGTTGACTCTACTTATATTGAATATGAGTAAAGAACCAAGCCTATATTGATTGAGAGTAAGCCTATGTCGAATTGGATTCGTAATCGGATGTTAAACGACCACTCGACGTGTAGGACTTGAGAAGTTAAAGTACGTCGGGTGTGAGAAACCAGGACTCAAAGCACACGGCTTGTGAAGTCGACATAAATTGAGAAATGACCTAGACTCGACGTACATGCTTTTCAAAAAAACTCCTCAAAAAAGACTCCTCAAGGCCCTCCAACCACCTGTTTCTTCCAACCAAACCCCAACAGGCCTTCCTCGGACAGATCGACTCCCTTCTAGCTTTCACCCCTCATAGCCGACCAACCCAGTCTAGGGCCTGGCCAAGCCCATACCAGCCTCCACTATCTTGGTCGCACCCTTCTAGCTTCTTTCCAACCCATATCCACCTCATTCCATCACACCAGCCGGCATCAACCCACTATAGCCCCATACAACCATGCTATCACCTCAGATAGCCATCGCACCTCTCCCCGACCATCGATTATTCATCACCTCCACCAACAATACTCTATGCTTGTGAGTTCTTTATTTAGTATCCGTATCTTTATCTTCATCATTATATAGACTGAATTACGTACATGATTATAAATGCGATATTTTTATAGTCTATTTATCTGTGATTCCTCATTGACTTGCAAGGTTCATTCTAATTGAGTTTTCAACTTATAGTGCTCCAATCGCAATTGTGAATCTAAGTTTGCTCTTTCTATTGTAAATCATTCTGTGAACAAGTGTGCTAATTGCAATAGTTTTATAATTCCATTATTCTTTGCAAACTTTTGTCGGATAAACCCTTTGCACGTTTGTATTATTCTAGATCATTGGGTTAGTTTTCCCCCGACATCGCACTTTAGGGTTTACATAGTCTTTATAGTCGAACACACCTCCCTACCCTGTGTTACAATATCAGGTTAAAGTTGTATAAACCTTTCAGGTGTAGTGTATAGTTCAAATCATGAAAGAAATTTTCGTAGTGCTATATACAAAAGTCACTCTAAATTATTAAATAGATAGAGTGAACTTTTATGAGATTTAGGTTTGACACAAAATTAGCTTCCATATGTCGCAATTTCTAATTTTCTACAATTTGATTTGTGTATTAGGGTATCTTGAAATTGAGGTTCAGAATATTTTAACTTAATGCAAACATCAAAAACTATCGGAGTATCAATAATTGTGATGGTTCACAGCTAAATAGTACTTTTATGTTCCAATCTACAGAATTACCTGCTCATATAATGTCTCTTAATAAGTAATCCAAAGTAATCAATAAATATATGTTAACCATGAAAGTGCTTTTCAATTCATTTTCATATTATAAGTACAAGAGTATTTATGTTGTATTGTATCCTAAATGTGAATTACCTAGAAAATATCACGTGCTACTGAGTTCTAAGTTCTAACATAAAATAATTAGGTTGGATTAAATTTCATTTGAATCCCTTAAACATCAGATCAAACCAAACCAATTGACCTATGAAAAATTACAAATTACACATTGAAAATTTGCAGCATGAACCAAGCAAAGATAATTAGGTTGCATTTCTTTTCAAACCAATTTTCTTTGCTCCGTTCATGCTGCAATTTTCAAACTAATTTAGGAAATGCTTACAGTTGAAGAAACCCTCCATAGGCTGTGATTCTGCTGTCGTGCAATTTCAATGGCATTAAGAGTTCTATTTGTGACAACCACCTCATGCATCCCAGCCAAGCATTCACCTCCAGTAAGCCACTCTAGCTGCATACAAAACAGATCATGTTGTAGCTCAGAAACAATATTATTTTATGCAATGTGTAATAATTCGCAACAACTGATAACGATCTGTTTACTACATTGAAATTTTAGATTAGAAAAACAAATTAATATATTCTTCTTCTAAGGAAACATGTCACCAAAAAAAATCATATTTACTGGAATATCACCAAATCCTTGGTAAATAATGGCATACCATTTTATTCCTTCAAAACTTAATAAGAAAATTTGTTTCTCTTAAGATGAAAAGATTAATAATTCTTATTGTACTAGGCTAACTTGATAAAGCAATTTCTTAAAATTTATCACAAAAATTTTGATTAACAGTAAATTTCTATCGAATTAACATAATCCAATCTATATCTATTACTACATAACATATAAGGGAAAACACTTTTTGGTTAAACATTCATCTTTCCGATTTTACATCCTCTTTATTACAACTTTCACAATTTTTAAAAATATGATTAATTTATGTGTTTTATTATTATTTTTTAATTTGTGACATTATGTCAATATCTATTAAATTTTGTATTGGGCTAAAAAATTTTACGAAGATAAAGAGGAGCAGGTGTACTATTATGTTGGGGCACGGGGGAACGCAGTGCACGATGGCGTGTGTGTGTGTCTAAAATAACCAGTCGAGACTCCACGTGTCCCCCCTACATGTCCAACAACGCCCCAGCACCGATGCGCGCCCACCTGAAAGCACGAGAAGGTCTGAAGATTTGAAATCCCGGTTATGAACCCACTCATGCGCCAACGCATCCTTCACGTCCGTGGAATCCTAATTAAAATTTCACGTCCGCCGGTGATTTCTTCGCGTTTGCCCGAACATTAACCTCTCTCCACGCTACCTATTTAGCTCCTTCCCCATGCCCGGGAAGCTTGCCGAAGCAGCTCTCCCTGTCCATGCAACTCTACCCGTCTACTTCCTAAACTTTCTCCCGAATTCCAAGAAGCTTCGACAACACAACTTTGATCCTGCAACCCAATGGTAAGCTCCCCTTGCTCCTCTCTCTCTCTCTCTCTCCGACTCTCTCTCCCTTTGTTACTGCAGTTAATCCCGAGCGGAGGACAGAGAGATCTTCATTTGGCATGTAGTTGTCCTCTTCTTCTTCCTACATGACGCCTGCTAGCCCCCATTTCATGTCCTCTTCTCCCCCATATGACCCTCCCCCCCTAGAAGCTCAGGCGGACGAGGACTGAGGCACATTGGAGGAAGACATCAGATAAAGGGCTGAGAAGAAGTTGTCGAGGAATGGGATCTCTGAAGAACAAGTGTCGGCGATGAGTTTGGTCTCTGAGGTATGTACGTGCTTTCCTCTCAATCAATTTGGGGCATCACGTCATCCAAATTTGAAAAAAGAAAATCTAATAACAATTTTGCCCTGC
The DNA here is from genome assembly GCA_033032865.1 of Dactylorhiza incarnata. Classification (NCBI taxonomy): domain Eukaryota; kingdom Viridiplantae; phylum Streptophyta; class Magnoliopsida; order Asparagales; family Orchidaceae; genus Dactylorhiza; species Dactylorhiza incarnata. The sequence goes on along the minus strand of JAWHQI010000255.1, from coordinate 1,486,656 downwards.
TAGATGATTACAGGGAGCGTAAAGAGAAGTCGATGCATCTCGACATGGACATGAGGTACGGCCCCTGTATCGGAGTAACCGGGCTTGAACGTTGGAATAGAGCTAATTCCATGCAGCATAATCCGCCGCCGGAGATCTTCGATCTTCTACTTAATTTCTTAGACTCCAATACCTTGTTGGAATGTATATGGGAGGGTAGAATTTGATCATGATTAACAAATCTACAGTCGTTGATGTTGATCGTAAGTAATTCGCTATTTTATCAAATGGAGGTCTCCATCACTCTAGTTTTTGTTAGTTTATGGTGTTGAACATCATTCGTTTCTTAGTTATCTAAGAAGTGATGTGATCACAAGAAAGAATGTATTTGACATTTTGTTTTTGAATTCTTTTGTTAAGTGATATATAGCAAGTAGTGTATTAAGCGAAATTTGGAATGGATTTGATGGCGTGCGGCCGCACGCGCACGTCTATTCCCGCAGGAGGCGGTGATCAGCGACCCGGTTGGGCGATCCGAGTCCGCGGATGCGCCCGGAGGGTCGCTCCGAGTCGAATCCATATATTACTTCATTATTTTTTTATGCTGCGTTTAGCCTCGATCGGCTCGGACACTTACGACCGTCTGATCAGGAGCCCTGATGTTATTTTAGGTTTATTTCCTGCATTCCTCCTATATATAGGAGGGTTTTGGATGTTATGAGGGAGATTTGGAAGCTGCCCTAAAGCAGCCGACCGGTCCGGAGCCCGCGATTCGGCCTACTGTGCTCGAAACATCCCCGACGTCGCCATCTTCCAGTCGCCGCTGCTCGCCCCTCCTCCCACCTCCGGTAAGCCCAGCCAGCCCCCCTCCCTCCATTCCGCCCCACTGGAAGCCCTCCCGCTGAAACCGGTCCTCCCGATCTTTCCCCATTAGCATCCCGTCAACTTCCCCACTCTAACCCGTCGCCCTAGTCCTCCTTCCTACCCCCCCTTCGGCCAGCAGCCTGCAATCTCCTTCCATTCCGAGGAACCACCACCCGCATTCTCCCTCCCATCCCCTTTAGACAGCAGCCCGCATCTCTCCCCCCCCCATTCCGTGGAACCACCTCTCCGACCGGCAGCACGCTTTCAGCGGATCTCCCTTCCAACACCGAACCCCTCCTCATACAGGAGCGAATCAAGGTATATCGTCGTTTGGTTTCTTATTGGATATCTTGTTGAACTATTGTGGCGGATGTTAGCTTTATTATGATATTGTGTTCCCTTTTGAGTGATTTGCGGAATCCTTACCGGCGCACTTTAGCCGATTTGCACCTCTTCGTTGGCTAATCTAATTTGTTTCTGAGCATTGATATTAAACCCCTAATTGTGTGATTGTGCCTTAAGCTTTGTGAGAATTATTTGCTACAAATCTTTATTTGCGACTGCTTCATGTAAACACGCGCACAACAATTCATGTTATCTATCAAAAGTTGCGTTTAGTAGCATTTGCATTTAGCATTGGTCTACCACTGCATCATTTGGTATCAGAGCTAGGTTGCATTTCATTGCATGCTCCGTAGTGGTAGGGTCTATAGAAAACCAATGTCTGTTCAAAATAACACCGATGATCGGGCCGCCAGTTCGAATTCGGACATGACGACCGCCGAGTTTCAGCGCTTAGTCCTGGAACAATTCGCCACCATTAAGAACGACATCGCTAGGGTCAACACTAGAGTCGATCAGATAGGAGCCCCTAGAGGTCCGACACCCGCACCACGTTATGAGGAACCCTTGGAGGACCCTCGGGATGCTCCTCCCCCGCGGGGCCGCGCGAGAGAGTTACCACGTTGAGACCCTGCACCACGTTATGAGGAACCCTTGGAGGATCCACAGGATGCTTATCCTCCTCTTGACCAACGCGCACGAGAGATACCACCACGTCGGGACCCCGCTTCTCGGAGACGGACTCCCGAGCCTGTTTATGATTATCGTCGTCACCCTAGGCCACCATTCGAGCCTCGTCCGCCACCAGCCCGCCGTGGTCGTGGACCACCCGCGCGATACGAGTACGATCTCGAAGAGCCATATGATGACTATGTTGAGCCCCGTCGGGAGCGCACTCCGATCGAGGACGGCCTCATTTCTTTGACTGGTACGAGATGCAGGATGAGCGGCGAGTTCGGTTCGCTAAGATGAAACTGATTGGCCAGACAAAAATGTTTTGGCTCAGCGTAGAAAGATCTTTGGAGAGAGACGGGTACTATCCTGTCACTAGGTGGGCGGAGATGAAACAACGATTGAGGGACAAGTACCTCCCTGACTCTTATCGAGATCAGCTTCTCGACCAACTCCACGCTTTACGGCAGGGATCGCTATCCGTTGCCGAGTATATGACCCGATTCGATGAGTTGGTAGTGAGGAGCGACATTTGGGAGGAGCCTATCGTGACCGCATCTAAGTTTAGAGTTGGGCTTAGGGATGAGATTCGGAGAGAGCTCATACCACATCGCATAGAGACGGTTGAGCAGGTATTCCAGCTCGCGCTTGAGTGTGAGAGCTATCCGCGCCACCCAGGATCGAAGCAAACTACACACCGCCCCAATGCCCCGCCTCGCACCACTACGGATGCGAAGGGCAAGGCTTTGGTTCCGGCTGCTCCCAGGGCCGGACCCGGTCAGTGCTTTCGATGTTTGGGCAGAGGACACCTTGCTGCTCAATGCCCTACGAGGAACCTGTTGATGGAGGACGAGGACGAGGGGAGCGCTGAGTTAGATGAGGTTGTGGTTGAGGAGATCACAGCAGAGGTTGGGGACGGTTGGGAGAGCGACACAGAGAGATCATTAGGATTGGGCGTCATCCGTCGCCTCCTGCACATCCCTCGTTCCGAGGAGGATTGGCTCCGCACATCGATATTTTATACATATTTTCAGAGTGCGGGCGGACCTTGCAAGCTTGCGATAGACAGCGGTAGTTGCGTGAACATTGTGGCAAAGAAAGGGTTAGAGAGGATGCAGCTAGCTGCCGAACCACATCCCCATCCGTACCGTGTCCACTGGGTGGACAAGTCGGCCATCCAGGTCACGCAGAGATGCCTTGTGCCGATCCGTTTAGCGTCCGTTAAGGATAAAGTGTGGTGCGACGTCATCCCGATGGACATTGCGCATGTCCTTTTAGGCCGCCCCTGGTTATACGATCGTGACGCCACGTGTTATGGCCGTTCCAACACGTGTGTCTTCTTTGACAAGGGGCGGAAGATCACCCTCACCCCGACCCAGCCCAGGGACCCACCCAAGGGCCAGGTTGAATCATCTATTAGTGTCGGGTCCTCCAGGCCCGTACACATTTTGAGGAAGGGTGATTTTCTTCGAGAGAGTTTAGACTTGGGGATGATGTACGTAATAGTAGCCGTCGTGGCCTCTGACCCCACCACTGATCTTGAGTGCGATCCAGATATCCGACGCCTGCTGGATGAGTATACTGATATTATGCCGGAGGAGCTCCCCGATGAGCTTCCCCCTATGAGAGATATCCAGCACGCCATCGACCTGATTCCAGGGGCATCTTTGCCCAACCTTCCCCACTATCGGTTGAATCTGACTGAGCATGCTGAGCTGAAGCGACATGTGGATGATCTTCTTCGGAAGAAATTTATTCGAGAGAGCCTGAGCCCATGTGCCGTTCCTGTCCTTCTTACCCCGAAGAAGGATGGGAGTTGGCGCATGTGTATCGATAGACGCGTCATCAACAAGATTACGGTGAAGTACCGTTTCCCTATCCCCCGCCTCGGTGACCTCCTCGATGCGATGTCCGGCGCCCGGGTCTTCACGAAGATCGACTTGAGGAGCGGGTATCATCAGATTAGAGTCTGGGAGGGTGATGAGTGGAAAATGGCTTTCAAAACAAAAGATGGCCTATATGAGTAGTTAGTTATGCCGTTCGGACTCTCGAACGCGCCGAGCACATTTATAAGGGTGATGACACAGATTCTCTGACCCTACATGGGCAAGTTCCTCGTGGTGTACTTCGATGACATACTGATTTACAGTCAGGGACGCACGGAGCACCTGAGTCACATTCGCCTAGTATTTGACCTCCTTCGGAAGGAACATCTATATGTTAACCTGAAGAAGTGTTCGTTCTTGTCCACGTCGGTCCATTTTCTTGGATATATTGTATCTCAGTCCGGCATCTCAGTTGATCCTGATAAGGTCAAATCGATTCGAGAGTGGCCCGTCCCGGCCAACATTCACGAGGCACGGAGCTTCCATGGACTGGCCACCTTCTACCGGAGGTTTGTCCGTGGGTTTAGTTCGATTATGGCCCCTATTACGAGTTGCCTTCGCAAGGGCGACTTCGCTTGGACTCCCGTGGCCACCAGAGAAATTGAAGACATTAAGGAGAGACTCTCGTCGGCACCGGTTTTGCGCCTCCCAGATTTTTCCAAGGCATTTGAGGTTGCATGTGACGCTTCTGGGATAGGTATTGGTGGAGTGCTGAGCCAGGAGGGTCATCCAGTCGCGTACTTCAGTGAGAAGCTCAATGAGGCCCGGCAAAAGTATTCCAATTACGATCGAGAGTTCTATGCCGATGTACAGGCGCTCCGATATTGGCGTCACTATCTCCTACATAAGGAGTTCGTTCTGTATTCGGATCATCAGGCCTTGCGATATCTAGATTCGCAGAAGAAGCTAGGTCACCGTCACGCGAAATGGGTGGAATTCATGCAGGAGTACCACTATGTTCTCAAGCACCGAGCTGGTGTTGAGAACAAGCCGGCTGATGCGTTGAGTCGTCGGGTCACCATTCTTCACACCATGCGCACGCGAGTGCAGGGGTTTGCGCAGATTCGCCGTGATTATTCCGAGTGTCCTGATTTTGGTGACATCTACTCCGCGTTGTCGAGAGACCCCCCCCCCCCCCCCCCCCCCCCCCCCCGAGCCCCGAGAGGGTTTCATCATGTCAGAGGGTTATCTGTTCTTTGAGTCGCGTCTCTGCGTGCCTCAGACGTCTCTGCGGGACTTCCTTGTCTGGGAGTTACATGCGGGCGGCGCCGCGGGACATTTTGGGCGCGACAAGACGATTGCGATAGTTGAGGACCGATTCTTCTGGCCTGGCCTGAAGAGGGATGTTATGCGGCTCGTTCGTCACTGCCGCACTTGCCAGACGGCCAAGGGTTCTCGTCAGTCTACGGGCCTGTACACCCCTCTGCCCGTTCCCCACAGACCTTGGGTGGACATTAGCCTGGATTTCGTTCTAGGACTTCCCCGCACATCGCGGAAGTTTGATTCGATTTTTGTCGTCGTCGACAGCTTCTCAAAGATGGCCCACTTTATTCCATGTCATAGGACATACGACGCCCCCCACGTGGCGGCCCTGTTCTTTAGGGAGGTATTCAAGTATCATGGGTTACCCACGTCTATTGTCTCCGACCGCGATGTTCGTTTTATGAGTTATTTTTTGAAAACGTTGTGAAAAAGACTGGTACGACACTGAAGTTTTCCACCGCCTATCACCCACCGACGGATGGACAGACAGTGGTTGTCAACCGTAGTTTGGGGGCCTTATTGCGTTGTCTCGTTGGGGATAGTCTTGCTTCTTGGGACTCGGCTTTGCCCATAGCGGAGTTCGCATACAACAGTTCGGTCAACAGGACCACAGGCTTGAGTCCGTTTCATGTCATGTTAGGTTACGAGCCTAGGAAACCCGTTGAATTAGTGATGGGGGACCATCTAGCGCGACGCGACGCTGGGCGGACCCCACGTTCGTGTACTCTCGACGGAGGGCGTGACCGGATCGCCGATCCGCCACCGCGGTCGCGTCCGGCTCATTTTTCTGATGCATTTTCATATATTATATGTTGTATTTCGGACTTTATTTAGTATGGTTTTGGCACCTTGATTGACGGCCAATCATAGCCGTCCATCATGGTTGCCCTATTTCTATTTCATTATAAATAGATGGCTAGGGCTGCAGTTTTCTTCATTGCTGAAATTAGGAGAAAGGTTCTTCCTCTTTTCCGGTGATCCTTCCGCGGTGCCGACGCCGTGGAGCCCTTGGTGCCGATTCCTCGGGTAAGCTTCTATCCTACATCCTCCACCCCCTTCCTCAGCCGCCGCCCTAACCCCCTCCAACCACCGCCGCCCCTAACCCCTCCCTCAGCCGCCGCCCTAACCCCCTCCAACCACCGCCGCCCCTAGCCCCTCCCTCAGCCGCCGCCCTAACCCCCTCCAACAGCCGCCGCCCCTAACCCCTCCCTCAGCCGCCGCCCTACCCCCCCCTCCAACAGCCGCCACCCTTCCCTCCAGCAACCGCCGCTCCCACCACCTCCAACAGCCGCCGCCTCCCTCCCCTCTACAGCCGCCGCCACCCCCCTTCCCCAACAGCCACCACCCCTCCTTACCTACAGCCGGCCGCCCCATTTCACCCCCGATCTGGCCGGATCCCCTAGATCCGGTCTGTTGCTTGCTAGATCCGTTAACCCCTCCCCCGATCTACGCCCTAAGCCACCTCCCCGTCCGTGGAACCACCGTCCTTTACCCGATCCGGCCCCAAACCATCCGGAAAGCCCTATTTAGCCTCCTAAATTTCAGATCTAGTAAAAATATTGCAGCCCTACTTTCTATTCAGATTTTAGTACTTGTGTTTTGTGGAATAGTGATTGTTCTTGTTTAAAATATTGTGCACCGTGTGGCCTTTTGCTCAAAGGAAATTTTGGTTAGTTGTATTTGCTTGCGAAACTCTTATTCTGCAGGACGACTCTCTTCGCCGCGCGCTTATCTTTTCTGGCCCTCCGTGCGGAGGAACGCCATTGCTTACGCCGAAAGAAAAATGTTATATTCATTATATGACTGTAGGTCAGTTGCTTATGGTGATTCCTGCTATTGAATAAATTATTACGCCTGTTAATCATTCATTCAATCATATAGCCATTTGGGTTACACGAGTCCGTCCCCACACCTCACTAGCCCGAGTCCTAGAATTCCACCTCACCGCCTACCCTACATCAGTTGGTATCAGAGCCCAGGTCGGGCTGTTTGCATGCTCCGTAGTGGTAGGTCATTTAGAAGCATGGTAGATCCACAGGTCACCAACGAACGAGCAGCAGGCTCGAATTCGAGCGCTGCCACGACGGATTTTGAGCGTCTGATGTTAGACCGTTTCGATGCTTTAGGCACCCAGTTTGAGGCCGTGCAACATGATATTGCCGCGGTAAACCGTCGCCTAGATAGGATAGAGAACGCTAGGGATACTCCTTCCCAACATGACGATGAGATAGCGGATGACCCGGGCTATCCTCCCCGCCGTGGTCAGCGGGACAGAGATGACCCACCGCCGGCTTACCGCTACCGCCGCGAGATTCCTGTGAGAGCCCCCACCCCGCCAGCAAGGCGGACTCCTGAGCCAGCACGTGGCCGACCCCCGCCCCCGCGGGAAGACTACCGCGTGCCACGTCAGCCTGGCCCCAGGGACCGTGCCCCTCCACACGGTCGTCATGACCAGCATCGTGACGAGTACTACCCACCAGGACGACGTGAGCGCGGACCCCCACCCGCTCGGCACGATTACGAGCGTGACGACGATCTTGATGATTATCCTGACCCGCGGAGAGGTGACCGCGCACTTGACATCACCCGTAGGATTCGCCTCGATGCCCCGACATTCGATGGTCGCCTGGATCCGAAGGCCTTTAGTGACTGGCTCCTGGACATGGATCACTATTTTGATTGGTACGACATGAGTGATGATCGTTGCGTCCGGTTTGCCAAGATGAAGTTAGTCGGACAGGCTAAGGTGTATTGGATTAGTGTTGAGCGAGCCTTAGATCGTGACGGTTACTATCCCATCACCCGATGGGATGATATGAAGGAGAGGCTTAAGGACAAATACCTCCCCGCTTCCTACCGTGACCAACTACTTGATCAGCTGCAGAGCTTACGTCAGGGGACGCTTTCCGTAGCTGAGTATATGGCTCGATTCGACGAGCTAGTTGTTAGGAGCGATATTTCGGAGGAACCTATTGCCACTGCCTCTCGATTCAAGGCTGGCCTCCGTGCGGATCTCCGGAGAGAGCTGATTCCCCACCGCTTGGAGACTGTAGACCAGATATTCCAGCTCGCTCTTGAGTATGAGCAGTACCTTCGTGCCCCTAGCACGAAGCAGTTTCCTTCTCGGACGGATTCGTCGACGTTTAGGAAGCCCGCTCCAGCCCAGGCTGCTGCAGCCACTCCACCCCCCCGAGGCACTCCTGATTTGAGGGGGAAGGCTGTCGCTACCGAGGGCCAGAGGCCTGGGGGTATTCAGTGTTTTAGGTGCGGGGGTAGAGGACACGTTGCGGCCCACTGCCCCACACGTAGTCTGTTGATTGATGAGGAGGAGACCGCTTTAGAGGGAGATGTGGAGATTACTGAGGAGGTCACTGCCACCGTTGAGGAGGGATGGGAGAGCGACGCTGAGCGGTCGTTAGAGGTTGGTGTAGTCAGGCGCTTCCTGCACACCCCACGTGCTGATGAGGATTGGCGCCGTACTACCATTTTCTACACATATTTCCCGAGTGCAGGCGGACCCTGCAAATTAGCTATCGATAGTGGGAGCTGTGTGAATATCGTGGCCCAGAAAGGTCTAGACCGCATGCAGGTGAAGGCAGAGCCTCACCCCCACCCTTATCGTGTCATCTGGGTCGACAAGACAGCCATCCAGGTTACCCAGCGCTGCCTTGTTCCGATCACCATCGCATCCTTTGAGGACCGAGTTTGGTGCGACGTCATCCCTATGGATGTCGCCCACGTCTTGCTGGGCCGCCCTTGGCTATTTGATCGCGATGTCACGTGTTTCGGTCGGTCAAACACGTGTGTCTTCTATGATAAGGGGCGGAAGATCACTTTATCTCCCACCCAGCCCAGAGAGAGGTCCAAGGGCCGGGTCGAGCCGTCCACTAGCACGATTGCTTCGAGACCCGTGCACATTCTGAGGCGTGGTGAGTTCCTGAGAGATAGCACCGATGCGGGGATCATGTATGTAGTGGCAGCCACTATGGCATCTGATTGCCCTACACCCGAGGTTCATCCCGCCGTACGACCCTTACTAGGTGAGTTTGCGGATATTATGCCAGAGGAGCTGCCTGATGAGTTACCCCCTCTGCGGGACATTCAGCACGCTATCGATTTAGTCCCGGGGGCCTCGCTCCCCAACCTGCCACACTATCGCATGAATCCTGTTGAGCACGCTGAGCTCAAGAGGCAGGTTGATGAGCTTCTTCGGAAGCAATTTATCCGTGAGAGCTTGAGTCCGTGCGCCGTCCCCGCCCTTCTTACCCCTAAGAAGGACGGAAGCTGGCGTATGTGTATCGATAGTCGTGCTATCAATAAAATTACGGTAAAGTATCGTTTCCCGATCCCTCGTCTGGACGACCTACTAGACACGATGTCCGGGGCTCAGATCTTCTCGAAGATCGATCTCCGAAGCGGGTATCACCAGATTAGAGTGCGTGAGGGCGACGAGTGGAAGACGGCGTTTAAGACGAAAGACGGTTTATACGAGTGGCTGGTCATGCCATTTGGGCTCTCGAACGCCCCGAGCACGTTTATGCGAGTCATGACCCAGGTCCTGCGGCCCTATATGGGCAAATTCCTCGTCGTCTACTTTGACGACATTCTGATCTATAGCCACAGTGAGCCAGATCACCTCGAGCACTTGAGACTCTTATTCGATATTCTCCGAAAGGAAAAACTGTTTATCAACCTCAAGAAGTGCTCCTTCCTATCTGAGTCCGTCCACTTTCTGGGATTTATTATCTCCTCCTCAGGCGTGTCAGTTGACCCTGAGAAGGTCCAGTCCATCCGTGAGTGGCCCATACCCTCGACCATTCATGAGGCCCGTAGCTTTCATGGGCTCGCGACCTTTTATAGGAGATTCGTTAGGGATTTTAGCTCGATTATGGCCCCATTCACTAGTTGCCTACGCAAGGGAGATTTTCAGTGGACCCCTGCGGCCACTCGAGCATTCGAAGAGATAAAGGACAAGCTGACGTCCGCCCCCGTTCTACGACTCCCCGATTTTAGTAAAGCCTTCGAGGTTGCGTGTGACGCGTCAGGCATGGGCATTGGGGGAGTGTTGAGTCAAGAGGGACACCCAGTTTCCTACTTTAGTGAGAAGCTGAATGAAGCCAAGCAAAAATACTCGAATTATGATGGGGAATTTTATGCTATCGTCCAGTCACTGCGATATTGGAGACACTACCTCCTTCCCCGGGAGTTTGTGCTGTATTCGGACCACCAGGCCCTACGCTACCTCGACTCTCAGAGGAAGCTGAGTCACCGCCATGCGAAGTGGGTAGAGTACCTTCAGGATTTCCACTATGTCCTCAAACATCGTGCCGGTGTTGAGAACAAGCCCGCCGACGCTCTCAGTCGTCGAGTCTCTCTACTTCACACACTGCGGGCCCAGGTGGATGGTTTCGAGAGATTGATCCTGGACTACCCTACTTGCCCTGATTTTGCTGAGGCTTATACTGCGTTATCGAGGGACCCTCCTGATCCTGTCGAGGGATTTCAGGTCATCGACAAATACCTATTCCGGGGCTCCCGCTTGTGTGTGCCCAATACCTCATTTCGTGATTATTTAGTATGGGAACTACACGCTGGGGGTGCCGCCGGCCATTTTGGGCGAGATAAGTCGATTGCAATGGTAGAGGATCGTTTCTATTGGCCGAGCCTGAAGAAAGATGTAGCCCGTATAGTCCGACACTGTCGCGTATGCCAGACGGCCAAGGGAACGAAGCAGAACACGGGCTTATACACTCCGTTACCCGTCCCACATCGTCCTTGGGAGGACATTAGTATGGACTTCGTGCTTGGGCTTCCGCGCACTCTGCGGAAGCATGATTCTATATTTGTAGTGGTCGACCGGTTCTCTAAGATGGCACATTTCATCGCATGTAGGAAGACCTTCGACGCGCCCCACGTCGCAGCTCTATTTATGAGTGAGGTCTTTAGATTACACGGTCTCCCGAAGTCCATCGTGTCCGATCGAGATGTGCGGTTTGTTAGTTATTTTTGGAAGACGTTATGGCGCAAGACCGGGACTACGCTTAAGTTCTCTTCCGCTTACCACCCTCAGACTGATGGCCAGACCGAGGTGGTAAATAGAAGTCTGGGTAACCTGTTGAGGTGTCTCGTTGGTGAACACGCGTCTAGTTGGGACTCGATACTCCCAATAGCGGAGTTTGCATACAACAGTTCCGTTAATAGATCGACTGGCCTGAGTCCGTTTCATGTAGTGTCGGGTTACGACCCTAGGAAGCCTATTGATCTCTTGCCCGTCCCGACCGAGTTTCGTCCTAGTGAGTCAGCGGAGTCTTTTACACGTCACCTGCATGAGTTGCATGAGTCTATCAGGCGTAAAATTAATCTAAGCAATGAACATTATAAGGAACAGGCAGACAAGCATCGACGGGATAAACATTTTCTAGCTGGTGATCAAGTGATGGTGAGAGTCCGGGCGGAGCGGCCCCCTCAGGGGCCTGCTAAGAAACTAAGCGCCAGGCGAATTGGGCCCTACTCAGTTATAAGACGGATCGGGTCAAATGCCTACGAGCTAGACATTCCGGCGAGCATGGGTATCCACCCTGTGTTCAATATTGAGGACTTGACACCCTATTTTGCACCTCACGAGTACCCTGATCCCTACCATGGCGGCCCTCCCGACCTTACACCACCACCCCTCTCTCCCGTTACCCTGCCTCCGTTTGCTTCCCACCTCCCCAGGAGTTCGTCGCCGTTGGCTTCACACGGGGCACCACTACCCTCACCGGATCGCTCTTCCCGAGCACTGAGGACCGACCTGATTACTGAGATCATCACGCATGAGTTCATCTCCTCTCCGGATGGACCCGTGTGCCGTTACTTGGTTCGCTTGCTTGGACGACCCGCCACCGATGACACCTGGATTGCTGCTGCAGAATTGGATCGACTCGCCCCGGCACTTCGACTTCAGTACGAGCATCTCCATTCATCGGAGATGAAGGCTTTTCAGTCCGGGGGAGTTGATGGGGGACCATCTAGCGCGACGCGACGCTGGGCGGACCCCACGTTCGTGTACTCTCGACGGAGGGCGTGACCGGATCGCCGATCCGCCACCGCGGTCGCGTCCGGCTCATTTTTCTGATGCATTTTCATATATTATATGTTGTATTTCGGACTTTATTTAGTATGGTTTTGGCACCTTGATTGACGGCCAATCATAGCCGTCCATCATGGTTGCCCTATTTCTATTTCATTATAAATAGATGGCTAGGGCTGCAGTTTTCTTCATTGCTGAAATTAGGAGAAAGGTTCTTCCTCTTTTCCGGTGATCCTTCCGCGGTGCCGACGCCGTGGAGCCCTTGGTGCCGATTCCTCGGGTAAGCTTCTATCCTACATCCTCCACCCCCTTCCTCAGCCGCCGCCCTAACCCCCTCCAACCACCGCCGCCCCTAACCCCTCCCTCAGCCGCCGCCCTAACCCCCTCCAACCACCGCCGCCCCTAACCCCTCCCTCAGCCGCCGCCCTAACCCCCTCCAACAGCCGCCGCCCCTAACCCCTCCCTCAGCCGCCGCCCTACCCCCCCCTCCAACAGCCGCCACCCTTCCCTCCAGCAACCGCCGCTCCCACCACCTCCAACAGCCGCCGCCTCCCTCCCCTCTACAGCCGCCGCCACCCCCCTTCCCCAACAGCCACCACCCCTCCTTACCTACAGCCGGCCGCCCCATTTCACCCCCGATCTGGCCGGATCCCCTAGATCCGGTCTGTTGCTTGCTAGATCCGTTAACCCCTCCCCCGATCTACGCCCTAAGCCACCTCCCCGTCCGTGGAACCACCGTCCTTTACCCGATCCGGCCCCAAACCATCCGGAAAGCCCTATTTAGCCTCCTAAATTTCAGATCTAGTAAAAATATTGCAGCCCTACTTTCTATTCAGATTTTAGTACTTGTGTTTTGTGGAATAGTGATTGTTCTTGTTTAAAATATTGTGCACCGTGTGGCCTTTTGCTCAAAGGAAATTTTGGTTAGTTGTATTTGCTTGCGAAACTCTTATTCTGCAGGACGACTCTCTTCGCCGCGCGCTTATCTTTTCTGGCCCTCCGTGCGGAGGAACGCCATTGCTTACGCCGAAAGAAAAATGTTATATTCATTATATGACTGTAGGTCAGTTGCTTATGGTGATTCCTGCTATTGAATAAATTATTACGCCTGTTAATCATTCATTCAATCATATAGCCATTTGGGTTACACGAGTCCGTCCCCACACCTCACTAGCCCGAGTCCTAGAATTCCACCTCACCGCCTACCCTACATCACTTAGTGGATGTCCCGTTAGAAGCCAAACCTAGTGAGTCCGCCGAGTCATTCATTCAGCATATACACACACTACATGAAGCAGTCCGGAGAAAGATCGCAGCCAATAATGATATCTACAAGGCTCAAGCCGATCGGCACAAGAGGGAGCAGATATTTGATGTTGGGGAGCAAGTTATGATACGCCTTCGACCTGAGAGGCTCCCCCAGGGGGCAGCAAAGAAGTTAAGAGCTCGTCGGATGGGTCCCTACACAGTCGCTCGACGGGTCGGCACGAATGCGTATGAGGTTGATATACCACCCGCAATGGGAATTCACCGAGTATTCAACGTAGAAGACCTAACCCCATACTTTGAGGAGCAAGTGTACGAGAACCCCTACTCTTCACCCACCACTGAGCCACAGTTCGACCATCATCCACCCAGTGCCACTATACCCCCCCTACCCAGGCAGTCGCAGATAGTAGAGCACAGTTTGGCGGGTCCCACCTCTCGACCGGCCGACCCAGTTACTCAGCATTCTGATGGAGATACATTGATATGACAATCGCCCGCACCCACCGGAGACGCGTTACGGATCGTTGGGCATGACTTCACAGTGACGGGCGGTTCGATGGTCCTACGGTACCTGGTACACTGCCTCGCCCGCCCGGCTTCTGACGACGCATGAATTTCTGCTGAGGAGCTCGAGAGACTCGCCCCTGACCTTCGCCGAGAGTACGATCATCTTCACTCATCGGAGATGAGTGCTTTCAAGACGGGGGGAGTTGATGGCGTGCGGCCGCACGCGCACGTCTATTCCCGCAGGAGGCGGTGATCGGCGACCCGGTTGGGCGATCCGAGTCCGCGAATGCGCCCGGAGGGTCGTTCCGAGTCGAATCCATATATGATTTTATTATTTTTTTATGCTGCGTTTAGCCCTGATCGGCTCGGACACTTACGGCCGTCCGATCGGGAGCCCTGATGTTATTTTAGGTTTATTTCCTGCATTCCTCCTATATATAGGGGGGTTTGGATGTTATGAGTGAGATTTGGAGGCTGCCCTAAAGCAGCCGACCGGTCCGGAGCCCGCGATTCGGCCTTCTGTGCTCGAAACATCCCCGACGTCGCCATCTTCCAGCCGCCGCTGCTCGCCCCTCCTCCTCCCATCTCCGGTAAGCCCAGCCAGCCCCCCCTCCCTCCATTCCGCCCCACTGGAAGCCCTCCCGCTGAAACCGGTCCTCCCGATCTTTCCCCAATAGCATCCCGTCAACTTCCCCACCCTACCCCGTCGCCCTAGTCCTCCTTCCTACCCCCCCCCCCTTCGGCCAGCAGCCCGCAATCTCCCTCCCTTCCGAGGAACCACCACCCGCAATCTCCCTCCCATCCCCTTTAGACAGCAGCCCGCATCTCTCCCCCCCCCCCCATTCCGTGGAACCACCTCTCCGACCGGCAGCACGCTTTCAGCGGATCTCCCTTCCAACACCAACCCCCTCCTCATACAGGAGCGAACCAAGGTATATCGTCGTTTGGTTTCTTATTGGATATCTTGTTGAACTATTGTGGTGGATGTTAGCTTTATTATGCTATTGTGTTCCCTTTTGAGTGATTTGCGGAATCCTTACCGGCGCACTTTAGCCGATTTGCACCTCTTCGTTGGCTAATCTAATTTGTTTCTGAGCATTGATATTAAACCCCTAATTGCGTGATTGTGCCTTAAGCTTTGTGAGAATTATTTGCTACAAATCTTTATTTGTGACTGCTTCATGTAAACACGCGCACAACAATTCATGTTATCTATCAAAAGTTGCGTTTAGTAGCATTTGCATTTAGCATTGGTCTACCACTGCATCAGGATTCCAATGAGATTACACAACAAGCTATTTTTCCTATAAATTTTGTTGTAGGAGCTTGATATGATTTGATAGTCAATGTGCAATTCACTTGATCATCAATCAAACATATATTATAAAATGATTAAGCACCTTGATTTTTTCTTAATTATTCAAATTCAAGATATCTATAAACAATAGGGTTAATATGTTAACTAAACATCTTATTATTTCTAAGTTTGAGCCTCGTACTTGAATTTTTTTTTATTGAAATTGAGTTCAACTCTTATCATATATTTTATTGAAATTGAGTTCAACTCTATCATATTTTTTATTGAGGGAAGAAAGAGAGTTGATGCGAGAGTGGTGGGGACTGAAGGAGAGAGGGCGGTTTCTGTTTGGCTTACATCTTATTTTTATTTTTGAAAACTTATTTCGTTATGTGGTTCATTATTTTTTGGGGGTTGGAGAAAGTACATTGCATCTAATCTTATTCTGAAGGTCTAAAAAATTAAAATATAATATGTTACTACATTTACATGTCTCATATTAAAATTGAATATACATATATGTAACGAGATATTAGTGACAGAAATATGAAAAATCTAGCCATCCCGTTTAGGCTCCGCAAAACAAAGTCCAGCATAGAGGCAAAGTCTCGTCGTGATCGTAGTTAGGGATAAGGGTGAAGCCACGTGTCTGGTGGCTCTGCCAAAAAAAAGTCCAACGTATGGGCAAAAGCCCTGACAAGGTCGAGGCGAAGAACCATGCTTGGAGGCTCCACCAAAAATGTAGGGCTGCAGAGCCCCGTCACGGTTGCAATTACGGATAGGGGCAAATGTGTGTGTGTGTGTGTGTGTTCGTGGGTGTGCGTGCATGGGTGTGCGTGCGTGGGTGTGCGTGCGTGGGTGTGTGCGTGGGTGTGCGCGTGGGTGTGTGGGTGGGTGTGTGGGTGGGTGTGCGTGTGCGTGCGTGTGTGCGCGTGCGTGTTGGTGTGTGCGTGTTGGTTTGTGAGTGTTGGTGCGTGGGTGGTGGTGCGTGCGTGCTTGCTGGTGCGCGTGCTGGTGCGCGTGCTGGTGCGGGCGCCAATGCGAGCATGCTGGTGCGGGCGTGCCGGTGCGTGCATGTGTGGGTGGGTGTGTTGGTGTGTGGGTGGGTGTGTTTACATATATATATATACATGGCAATTTGTACATGTCATGGCCGACAAGAAGATTTGGTTGTTATCTTCTCTATCCATGGCAGAAATAAGGAATTTCGGCACAAATGTGATGATTGTTTGAGCGTCAATCGACAGCGTTGACGTCTTGACGAGGAAGATTTCACAACACGCTGTGGATCTAGATTTGACTGCAAGAATTCGAGGAGGCTCATAGGAGACAATTACTCAAATCCTCTAGTTCGCACATATCAGTAACTTGTGGTTTTTATTACAATTTATGCAGTTTTCACATTGTAGAGAAGTGGTGGAGGTCCTGTGTGGATCGAGGAGGGAAAGCTTGTATTGTCGTGTTTTTACACATCTTTAGTGGCGACTTTCTGAGTTGGATTTTGATCGTCTTGTGTTTTCACCCAATTGGATTTCCACATAAATTTGTTCGTGTCTTTGTTGTTTTTTTTCTTGGTTTGTTTGTTGTGTGTTGCATACCCCTAAGCGGTCGCACAGGTGCTCTCGCTAAATTAAATTGCAGGTGCTCAATTCTCAAATCCAACAAATTGTATCAAAGTCAAATTCAATTGGCAGAGCAGATATCAGTCTGACGTATCTAGATTTTAAGACGAGACGATCGGATATTTCGGACTTGTAATTAGGTGCATTAGTTTAAGAACATTAGTCCTCTGACTATCATCTCTAGTTGCATTCCTTGAAATAGTCAGTTTATAGAACTGAGGTCAGTCTGACCAGTTGACTGTGCATGATGGATTCAGGTTCAGAGTAGATTATGAAATTGAATGGTGCGAACTATCACCAATGACACTTACTAATGGAAGATCTCAGCGAGGTTGGCATGCACCCATCTTTGAGGAGATGTCAAAGGATATAAATCCAAATAAGTGGAAACTGGAGCACAAAAAACTATACGGATTCATTATACAGTTCGTGGATCTGAACGTCTACAATCAGGTTGCAAGTATCATTGATGCGAAGACCCTTTGGAGGACATTAGAGACGTTGAATGCCAGAGCACTACCATCAACTAGTTGTACCTACTGAAGAAACTCGGAGAGTTTACGTACAGAGAAGGCTCAGTGGCTCACCTATCCAAGATCACGTGAATGAGTTTCAGGGGATCATTGACCACCTCAGTGCGATGAAGGTGACCATTGAGGATGAGGAAAATGCGTTGTGGCTATTGATGTCCATTCCTAACTCTTGGAAAATGGTCAGAGTCTCTCTAATCAACTCATCTCCCCGAGGCAGATTGCCAAGAGTGACATCTTGAATGAAGAAGTATGGAGAAGGTTTCAAGGCACATTAGGCTCTTCATCATGAGTTGATGTCCTCTACACTGAGCCCAGGGGAGATGCAGAAGCAAGAGTAGAGGAAAGAAGGGTAGCAGGAGTCAGAATAGGAGAATTCGAAGTCCCGCTACCAGAATGTGGAGTGTCACTGCAGTCACAAGAAGGAGGATATTCAGAAGTTCTGCTACTCCCTAAATAGTGATTAGAAAAAGGGAGTGGCCACAAATGAGAAGACTGGCACTCACACAGCAGCTACTACATCTACTGAAGAGGATGACAACATTATTGATGGAGATTGTAACAACCCTTATTATTATTAATAATAATAATAATAGACATTTTAAATCCTCTCCCCTCTTTATTTTCCCTGTCTAACCGCTGCCCATCTCCTTTCTCCCCCCCCCCCCCAATTAACCCCCCCCCCCGGTGTAAGACCCCCGCAAACCGCACTGCTAGGGCTCCCGTCTCCCGCTCCTGATCTCGCTCCCGCACGCGTCTCCCGCTCGCTGGATCGCAAGCCGCAGCGCAAGCGCCGTCCCCTTCTCCTCCTGCCGACGCCACTGCCGCCTGCTCCGCCTCCTACCGACATCTGCGCCTCCTCATTCCCTTCTCCTGGCCGACGGAAGCAACCCTTCTCCTCCAAGGAGCGACAGCAGGCTACCCTTGTCCTACTTCCCCTCTTCTGGACGCCGACAACAGCAAGGAGTTTTTCCTCCTCCAAAGAGGTCGACAGCCCCTCTTCCTCTCCGTTTCGGCCGGCGGATTTCAAGGGGACTCCTAGGATTTCGCTCGAAACCCCTCCTCGTGGATTTTTGAGCCCAGATCTGGTCTCCTTGGTGGTGGAACCTCTCCAAAACCCTCTCCGATTTAGGGTCTCCGTCGCCTAAGCACTGCCAAATCTCCGATTTGCTTGTGGTAACCTCTTCTCCTCTCACTCTTGAGGGAGGTAAATTTGCTAACCCTTCAGGTTTAGGCTTGTTAAGTGGATCGCTTGTGTTGGTGTATTTTTCCCGTTATGTCAAATTCATGGTCCCTGAACAGGTTAAATACGGACCTTGAGTCTTGCTTGCGCCGCTTAGCCGCCGCCATCATTTTGTTAGTCTCGGCTTCACCCTAAGGCAAGTGGAGAATTTCCTCTCGCTTGCAAACTAAGAAATTTAGTTCTTTTTACATGTATTTAAGTTATTAACTGTAACTGACAATGCGAGGATCATCGCTCGTAAGCATGTCGTGTTATGGTAGCAGTCTCCACGGAAAAATCATGAATCACTTAGGTCCTGAGTGTCATAAGCAAATCTTGGAAACTAGATTTTAGGTGGTGCATCGTCTTAATTGCATGGTCACGGTAAGCAGGAAATACTCTTATTCTAGGAAGACTTACACTTAGACTTGAGTGTGAACTATGTGCACCCACCATAAACACCTACGTGTTTCATCGATTACAGCTTATGTCGTTGCAAAATAAATGTTTAGGCTATACTCTGGAGTAGGCTAATATTTCTAGATAGTTCTGCTTGTTTCAGTTACTTGCTTGTTTCACTGGCTTGCTTCAGGATTAAATGGTACCTTAGAATTTCTAATTTCTTCTGCACGTACCTAAATTTATAACTTGTTTAATATCATTTCTTGTTCTGAGGCATTTTCCTTCTGTTTGGATTTGCCTTAGGGTTCGTGACCGCGCCGTCTGCTCCCTGAGTTTTTCTTCGTTCAGCTGCAGCTTTGCTTGGAGGTTTTATTTTGATTATTGTATCATCAGGTTAATTGTGCTTCACCAATGCTCTGGATGCTGAATGAAGGAAGCATGGTTATGTGCACATAAATCAAAATGGATTCTTGGGTCTGCCCTCTCTGATGTCTTTGGCTTTGATTTGAGGGCATGATTCCGCAGCAAACGCGACGGTATAGGGGGCCACTATTTCAGTGGTACTCTGTGAGCAGTCACTTTGTGCATTTATTGTCAAAGGTTAGGTCTTTCTCCTCTGAGAGAAGCCACTTTGTGCATAGTGCCAAAGGTTAGGTCTGTTTCCAATCTTACCCCGCCCATACCCCCAATGATTGGGGAATATATGGGTTATGTTATTGTTGTTGTTGTTGATTGTATCATCAGGTTCTATGTATTTTGTTTCAGTACTGTTGGATTTACTTTCATGTATTAGTTACTGTCAGCCATTTTCTCGTGTATTGTGGACAACTCCTAGGATGTTTGATGTATCAGATCATTTAATTTATGGCAATTTTCTATTGTAACTTATTGCATGTTCATCATTTCAGCATAGTGTGTGACATTAGATTTTATTAAAAATGCACGAGCATTAATCTTTCATTGTGGCTTCCGCATACTTATAAAATGTACTAAATTCTTTTCAAAATAACAAATTCAAAACTAGTGTGGTATTTCTGTTTCCGCCTTAGCAGGCATGGGTTCCTTTCCGCCCATGCCTGTGGCATCACGGCCCGCCCAAAGCTCGCTCTGACCCTTGTTGAGACGGGTCATGACAGTTGGTATCAGAGCTAAGTTGAGCATCTAAAGATAAAGTATTTTAAAATTTTCATATATTTGAAATCTATTATGTAAATTACGTGCATGCTTCATTTTCTCACTCACTTTGTCGTTGTCTATTGTTCGAGGCTGAAACACGCACACACTCACTCATAAGCATGAGTAGTATGCGTACAAATGTTAAGGGAGTATGGGCAAACTTAACATTTATATGCATATAAATTTCCACTGGAATATACACCGCTTGCGAATATTAAATTGTATGGGCAGTTTAATATTTTCAAGTGCGCTGACATTAGAATCATCATGTGCGTGACATGTTAAGTGATATGGGCGCTTAACATGGCATGTGTATCCATTCATGAACATTCTTAAGGATGCATTGTAGGCATGAATACATTGCATGCATGACATAACTCATTTCACGAGTGTTAAGCTGAGAGCAACAGATGACGATTGTACACACATGGATTTTTCAAATCATTGTTATATCGCACGCGATCTTTTCGTCGCATTTGCACTTGCATGGTCATCACCTAGAGTTGTCCAATGAAAATGCTGTAACTATTACATGATTTACGTATTCAACAGTATTAGAATGTTAGAACCTGTAGTCTAAATCCTTAATGCTTAACTTGATTGTTTCTCTTACTCGATTCATTGTGTCTCCTTTAAGATGGCTTCTAAGCGATCGCAGCGCAAGCAGGCTACCTCTTCAGCGGGAGGAACATCTGGAGATGTCACTGCCCAGCTGCTGAGGCATATTCTGGAACGTCTCACCCGACTAGAAGAGGATCGCCAAACTCCTGACCCATCCCTTGGTTCCTGCAGTGCAGGGACAGCTGGAGTTGCTAAAACTACAACCCCCCTTGGAGTCACCCCTCATGCAACTGATTCTGGGACCGGCTCGCCTGCCGTCACCTTAGTGCCCCCGCTCGTGACAAGCCAGACTGCCCCGCCCGTAGCAATGGCAGATACTCTGCCATTCAAGAGGCTGAATTCGCCGTCTTTCGATGGCAATCGAGATTACTTTGTGATATCGGAATGGCTCTCTCAGATGGAGAAGCATTTCGAGTATGCTGGAGTTCCAGAAGCTCAGAAGGTTCTCCTGGCGGCCTACCAGCTGACCGAGGATGGGTACACCTGGTGGCTTCAGCACCGCAGTCTCCCGAATTCTGCCACCTTGACTTGGGGGAAGTTTAGAGAAGTTGTCTTGGAGAAGTTTCTCTCTTCCGTGGAGCGAGACAAGCTAGCTGAGAGGTTCTTGTCTCTCCAGCAGCCGGGCAGGACAGTAATCGAGTACGAGAAGGAGTTCTCTCGTCTTTCCCTTCTCGTCGCAGAGTTTGTGCCTGACGAGTCCAAGAAGATCAGCCGTTTTGTGAAGGGACTTCGACATGATTTCCGCCAGCACGTAGTAGCTCATGGCGCCACCACCTACGCCGAGACGGTGGATGCCGCCTTACAGGTGGAATCTATTGAGCTGGATCGTTCTACCAAGAAAGTACAGCATGGTTCTAGCAACGCCGTCACCTCTGACCTCAAGCGCAAGGGTGCTCCATCTTAGGAGCAAGCCCTCAAGCCAAAAGAGGTGTGTGCCTTCTGCCACAAGGTGGGCCATGTCGCCCAAGTCTGTCGCTCCCTCCTGAAGAAGCAGAAAATGGTTATTCCTGCGCAACAACCTTAGATGACGCTTGCCTCTGCTACCTCCGTCTGTGCTTTCTGCAAGAGGCCGGGCCACTTGGTAAAGGACTGTCGCCGTAAGCAGAAGGCCTGTTTCAAATGTGGACAGGTTGGGCACCTCATGCTCGACTGCCCTATAAAGGAGAGCCCGATCCCCGCTCAGCCTATGCAAGTTATCCCCGGAGCTCAGGGCAAGGCTGTGCTGAACGTTGTCACTCAGGGCGAGGCGCTCGCATCTACCGACGTCATCTCTGGTACGTTTCGTGTAGAATTTTAGGGTCAAGAATAAGTGGATGCAAATCTTATTTGATTCCGGTGCATCACACTCCTTTATTGCTCGCTGCATCGTGGACCTTTATAGTTGGCATACTTCGCCACTTGAGGTTCCTTTTGAGATTTCTGTACCCGGTCATCTGCATCTCTCCACCAGAGGCGTTCTCAATTGCCCGATCCTGCTTGGAGAATTGCAAGTCGTCGTCGACCTCATAGTTCTGGATATGACAGAGTGCGACGTAATCCTGGGAATGTATTGGTTGATCGCGTATCGAGCAAAGCTGGACTGTGTGGCGAAAAGGGTCAATCTCAGCATTGATGGCAAGGACTACAGCGTTCAAGTTCAGACCCGCAGTCACCTGAAGGTAATCTCTGTTGTACGCGCCACTCGACTTCTTAGCCAAGGATGTTCTGTCTGCTTCGTTTATGCTTCGCACTCGGATGATATCTTTCCTCAACTCGAGTATATTCTTGTTGCTTCGGAGTTTCCTGACGTGTTCCCCGCCGAATTGCCTGGGATGCCTCCTGATCGAGATGCAGAGTTTTGTATTGATGTAGAGCCTGGAACGCGCCCCATATCTAAAGCTCCTTACCGTATGGCACCGCGTGAGCTAGAAGAACTCAGATCGCAATCAGACGAGTTGCTTGAGCGTGGGTACATTCGCCCTAGTTCGTCACCTTGGGGAGCCCCTGTACTCTTCGTGAAAAAGAAGGATAGATCCATGAGATTGTGCATCGACTACCGAGATCTTAATAAGGTGACCATCAAGAATAAGTACCCCCTTCCGCGTGTGGATGATCTATTCGATCAGCTTAAAGGCAGTACAGTCTTTTCCAAGATAGATCTCAGGTCGGGTTACCATCAACTGAAGATCAAGGACTCCGACATCCCCAGGACGGCCTTCCGGACTCGGTATGGTCATTTCGAATTTTTTGTGATGTCTTTTGGGTTGACTAACGCCCTGTCTGCATTCATGGATATGATGAACCGTGTCTTTCGTAAGTACCTGGACAAGTTCATCATTGTCTTCATTGATGATATCTTGGTCTACTCCAAGACCCGCGAGGAGCATGCAGCCCATCTTAGACTCACTCTCTCCACCCTTCGTCAGCATCAGCTTTATGCAAAGTTGGCAAAATGTGAGTTCTGGCTAGATCGTGTTGCCTTCTTAGGCCACGTCATTTCAGGAGATGGACTTTCTGTTGATCCTGCCAAGATTTCCACAGTTATGGACTGGAAGCGACCTTCTACCCCTACCGAGATCCGAAGTTTCCTTGGTTTGGCTGGCTATTACCGACGCTTCGTCAAGGGTTTTTCCTCTCTTGCTGCTCCCCTGACTCGACTCACTCAAAAGCATGCTAGATTCGAGTGGTCAGATCAGTGCGAGCAGTCCTTTTCTGAGTTGAAGCAACGTCTGTGTTCAGCGCCTGTTTTAGCTCTTCCGTCGGAAGGGTTGGACTTTTCAGTTTACACTGACGCTTCCGGAGTTGGTTTGGGTTGTGTCCTGATGCAGGATGATCGTGTTATTGCTTATGGGTCAAGGTAGTTGAAGGTTCACCAGCGCAATTACCCCACTCATGATCTGGAGTTCGTTGCGGTGGTGTTTGCTTTGAAGCTTTGGCGCCATTATCTCTATGGCGTGAAGTATCACTTTTTCACCGACCACCAGAGTTTAACGTACATCTTTGTTCAGAAGGACCTCAATCTTCGTCAGAGGCGTTGGCTCGAGTTCGTGGCAGATAACGACTTGCAGCTCACGTATGTTCCTGGTAGAGCCAATTCAGTGGCAGATGCGTTGAGCCGACATGCCTCTGTAGTCGCTTGTGCGCCCATGTCAGCTACTCTAGCAGCCTTGATTGATGACCTCGATCGGATGGATATATCCATCGCACCAGAGGGTCATGAAGAGGTTCCTGTTCCATTATGGGTAGAGCAGGTGAAGGATTTACATCCATCTCATCCCGCACTCCAGCGCATCCGCCGACAGGTTGAACTTGGGACTAATCCGGATTTCTCTATCTCTGACGATGTTCTGCGTTTCCGAGGCCGTCTCTGCATTCCCGATGTTCCTGAAATGCTCGATAGTATTTGCCGAGAAACTCACGAGTCCCGCACATCTGGTCATCCAGGCAACAATAAGATGTATCATGACTTAAAGCAGATCGTTTGGTGGCCTGGTATGAAACATTATATAGCTCGTTTCATCTCTTGATGTCTGACGTGTCAGAAGGTGAAAGCTCAGCGTCAGCGTCCTGGTGGTCTTTTGCAGCCTTTGCCTATCCGCGAATGGAAGTGGGAAGATGTCTCTATGGACTTCATCACGGGTTTGCCCCGTACTCCGAGAGGGCATGATGCGATTTGGGTCATAGTGGACCGCATGACGAAAGTGGCACATTTCATCCCGTACAAGGAAGGTCACTCCACTGAGAAGATGGCCCGGATTTATGTTTCTGAGATAGTTAGACTTCATGGGATTCCTCTGCGGATTGTCTCTGATCGTGACTCGAGGTTTGTTTCGCACTTTTGGAAGGGTTTTCAGCAAGCTTTGGGTACCGAGCTCAACCTGAGCACCGCTTATCATCCAACTACCGATGGGCAGACCGAAAGGGTTAATCAGATTCTTGAAGACATGCTTCGGTGTTATATTCTGGACTTCAAGGGAGCTTGGGATGAGCACCTACCATTGGTCGAGTTCGCCTGCAACAATAGCTATCAGGAGAGCCTCAAGATGGCCCCCTTCGAAGCGTTGTATGGGCGTCGTTGTAGGACTCCTCTCTATTGGTCAGAAGTTGGTGAGAAGGTGGTGTTGGGCCCTGAGTTACTTCAGGAAATGGAAGAAGCCACTAAGAAGACTCGTCTTCAGCTCAGTCGTGTCATTGAAAGACAGAGGAAGTATGACAATCAGCGCCGCCGTCCGTTGGAGTTTGCCGTAGGCGATCAGGTGTTCTTGAAGGTTTCTCCTACTCCTGGGGTGAAGCAGTTTGGTCGCCATCATAAGCTCCGCCCAAGGTTTGTGGGGCCGTACGCCATCTCAGAGCGTGTTGGAGGATCTGCTTATCGTTTAGAGTTACCAGATTCGTTGTACGGTGTTCATGATGTTTTCCATGTCAGTCAGCTCCGGAAATACATCCATGATCCTAATTGTGTTCTTGAGGAAGTCTGGTGGTTCCTGAAGCTAATTTGTCTTATCTGATTGAGCCCGCCAAGATAGTGGAATATCAAGAGCGCAAGCTTCGAAAGAGGACCATTCCTTTGGTGAAGGTACTTTGGATGCATAGCAAATCTGAGGAGTTCACTTGGGAGCTCGAAGCTGACATGCGTAGCAAGTATCCGCACCTTTTCTCCTGATCCTGGTATGCCTCCGCTCTTGTTCTCTTCTCTTTTTGTTATTTTCATAGTTAGTTTTCATGCCTTGATTTGCAAACCTTGTCGGTGTAAATGACATCTGAATCTTCGCCATAAGAGGCCCCTTTCAGGAAATCCTAAGAAGTTTCGGGACGAAACTTTCTAAGTAGGGTCGTAACAACCCTTATTATTAATAATAATAATAATAGACATTTTAAATCCTCTCCCCTCTTTATTTTCCCTGTCTAACCGCAGCCCATCTCCTTTCTCCCCCCCCCCCCCCAATTAACCCCCTCCCCCCAATTAACCCCCCCCCCCGGTCTAAGACCCCCGCAAACCGCAAGTCGCACTGCTAGGCTCCCGTCTCCCGCTCCCGATCTCGCTTCCGCACGCGTCTCCCGCTCGCTGGATCGCAAGCCGCAGCGCAAGCGCCGTCCCCTTCTCCTCCTCCTGCCGGCGACACCGCCGCCTACCGACATTTGCGTCTCCTCCTTCCCTTCTCCTGGCCGATGGAAGAAGCCCTTCTCCTCCAAGGAGCGACAGCAGGCTACCCTTGTCCTTCTTCCCCTCTTCTGGACGCCGGCAACAGCAAGGAGTTTTTCCTCCTCCTCCAAAGAGGTCGACAGCCCCTCTTCCTCTCCGTTTCGGTCGGCGGATTTCAAGGGGACTCCTAGGGTTTCGCTCGAAACCCCTCCTCGTGGACTTTTGAGCCCAGATCTGGTCTCCTTGGTGGTGGAACCTCTCCAAAACCCTCTCCGATTTAGGGTCTCCGTCGCCTAAGCGCTGCCAAATCTCCGATTTGCTTGTGGTAACCTCTTCTCCTCTCACTATTGAGGGAGGTAAATTGCTAACCCTTCATGTTTAGACTTGTTAAGTGGATCGCTTGTGTTGGTGTATTTTTCCCGTTATGTCAAATTCATGGTCCCTGAACAGGTTAAATACGGACTTTGAGTCTTGCATGCGCCGCTTAGCCGCCGCCATCATTTTGTTAGTCTCTACTTCACCCTAAGGCAAGTGGAGAATTTCCTCTCGCTTGTAAATTAAGAAATTTAGTTCTTTTTACATGTATTTAAGTTATTAACTGTAACTGACAACGCGAGGATCATCGCTCGTAAGCATGTCGTGTTATGGTAACAGTCTCCATGGAAAAATCATGAATCACTTAGGTCCTGAGTGTCATAAGCAAATCTTGGAAACTAGGGTTTAGGTGGTGCATCATCTTGATTGCATGGTCACGGTAAGCAGGAAATACTCTTATTCTAGTAAGACTTACACTTGGACTTGAGTGTGAACCATGTGCACCCACCAAAAACACCTACGCGTTTCATCGATTACAGCTTACGTCGTTGCAAAATAAATGTTTAGGCTATACTCCGGAGTAGGCTAATATTTCTAAATAGTTCTGCTTGTTTCAGTTACTTGCTTGTTTCACTGGCTTGCTTCAGGATTAAATGGTACCTTAGAATTTCTAATTTCTTCTGCACGTACCTAAATTTATAACTTGTTTAATATCATTTCTTGTTCTGAGGCATTTTCCTTCTGTTTGGATTTGCCTTAGGGTTCGTGACCGCGCCCTCTGCTCCCTGAGTTTTTCTTCGTTCAGCTGCAGCTTTGCTTGGAGATTTTATTTTGATTACTGTATCATCAGGTTCTATGTATTTTGTTTCAGTACTGTTGGATTTACTTTCATGTATTAGTTACTGTCAGCTATCTTCTCATGTATTGTGGACAACTCATAGGATGTTTGATGTATCAGATCATTTAATTTATGGCAATTTTCTATTGTAACTTATTGCATGTTCATCATTTCAGCATAGTGTGTGACATTAGATTTTATTAAAAATGCATGAGCATTAATCGTTCATTGTGGCTTCCGCATACTTATAAAATGTACTAAATTCTTTTCAAAGTAACAAATTCAAAACTAGTGTGGTATTTCTGTTTCCGCCTTAGCAGGCATGGGTTCCTTTCCGCCCATGCCTGTGGCATCACGGCCCGCCCGAAGCTCGCTCTGACCCTTGTCGAGACGGGTCGTGACAGAGATGACGTAACTGCTACACTCTCGTGTGATGACAGACGTTGGAATGTAGATTCAGGTGCATCTGCACATGTCTCACACAACAGGGAGTTATTTTCCACCACATATATCACTCACGATTGTGGAGTTTTTAGAATGGGCAATGGACATACATCCAAGGTTATTAGGAGAAAAGACATGCATCTTGATGTAAACTAATATTTTTTTGAAAACGTATTTGAAATAAATTATCAAACTCATTTAGAAATTTTAGTCAATGATACGGTCCAAGAGAGAGGGCTCCTCAGTTGTAAACCTAGAGCCTATTCGATGTGCCTAAATGATTAGCACGAGGTAAGCATACAAGCATACTGCAAACAATTTTGCACGATAATAGCTGCAAGTGAATCAATGATCAGAGAAATTACGTCAACGGACTAAATGCAAGCAAGTAAATGGTGTGATTACTTAAAATGATACTGCATTAAATTCATTCTAATAGGGGAGGAGTCAAAATTATACCTCCGCAATTTCCAGAATAGAGCACGGTTGGTCGAAAGGAGGGTAAAATTCCTGTAATTTGGGCTTGTTGGGCTCAGTAGGCAGTGAAGAGCTTGACTGGTCAGTTACGGAAATAGGAGTGGTTCGGGACGAGTGTGAACTAGGCAGTGGAGGGAAATTTCGGCAGTGGCGCTGGATGGTTAGGAAGCAGGCGAGGCAAAGGGAAGCTGAGGGGAGAATCTTTGGAGTGCTCGTGGAAGTCAAACGCAGGTACCGTCGATGGAGTGGGAAAAGTCCAAGGTCGTCGAGGAACTAGCAAACGCTCGGGACTCAGTCGCATCATATTTAACTTTTATTTTCCCGCATTTTATTTTGTGTGTCGCGCATGTCTTTGCGCACATTTATTTCTTGTATTTTCGCACACGTTTTTTTTTCGCGCACGTTACTAGCGCTTGTATCTTGTTCCAAGCACGTCACGGAAATAGGAGTGGTTCGGGACGAGTGTGAACTAGACAGTGGAGGGAAATTTCGGCAGTGGCGCTGGATGGTTAGGAAGCAGGCGAGGCAAAGGGAAGCTGAGGGGAGAATCTTTGGAGTGCTCGTGGAAGTCAAACGCAGGTACCGTCGATGGAGTGGGAAAAGTCCAAGGTCGTCGAGGAACTAGCAAACGCTCGGGACTCAGTCGCATCATATTTAACTTTTATTTTCCCGCATTTTATTTTGTGTGTCGCGCATGTCTTTGCGCACATTTATTTCTTGTATTTTCGCACACGTTTTTTTTTTCGCGCACGTTACTAGCGCTTGTATCTTGTTCCAAGCACGTCACTTGCGCAAGTTTGTTTGGTTTATTGGCATGACCGACCAAAATGACCCTGAATACAAAGGTCCGTCAAATTAGGTAATATGGTAGTTAGGGCAAGCTTTGAAAAAAATGTTTTTTAATTTGCAAATTTAATGTTAATTTCTGAAATTATAATTAAATGTTTTAATTTCAAATTTTCATATTCAAGGAAAATATTAAATGGAAAGAATACGAAATGAATGCCTGTTTGAATTCCCCCTTTAATTACACGTATATACACTTGTTACTTTCAATTAGAAAACCAAAAATAACTTCCCTACTTTTCATGGAAGTCGGACCTTTGAGTATTTTAAAAACCCTTATCTTCTATTACATTAATATCATTATTAAAAGCCCTCTCCAAGAAAATCGAATCAGAACCATCCTTCTTCATAAGAGGATAACCGGACCCTCCTAACATGGAGCTTGAACAAAATTTTGGGAATAGAGAACTCATTTCTCTATTTCCCAAAATGTCCAGCCCGATTCCACTTCCTTCACCCATCTTCTTCCAGCCGCCCGGCGATCCGTCCGCACCGATCTTGATCCAGCCACCGGCCGACTCCTTTTCTGACGACGCAGTTGCCTTCCACCGTCTCCTTCGGGTTCGACGAGCCTTCCCCTGAGGTTTCCGGCAAGTTGCATCCCTCACACCAGTCTGTTGCGAGCCGTTCGCAAGCCCAGCTACCAGAAATGACTTCTCCAGTCTCCCTCTGCACGGATCCAGAGACTCGTATTGCTGACAATCTCGACAGCCACCATTGCAGCCTTCCTCACTCTCACCCGACCATCTCTGATTTCTTCCCACCCGCCAGCCTACCAAAAATCTTTAGGCCTCTCATGCCCAGTTAATCTTTGCCTCCACTTATGAGCATATGGTATATCTCTTACTCCTCTCTCTTGCTCATAACTTGTTAGAACAAGGTTACGCAAAATATTTTATGATCTTAATATTTTAGAGCGTGTCTTAGGTACCGTTTGGTTCGGCTTTTCCCCTCTGGTGCGGCAGAAACGCAGCGGAGCTGTCCAAAAGCACCGTTTGGAGCTGCTGATGGACTGAAACGGAGTTTATTATAAACCTCTGTTTCTTTGTATAGTTGCACCGGCAGATCTCTCCCCAGTCCAGCCGCGCCGCAAAACCCGCTTAGGTTTTCCACTCCCCCGCATCGTGCCTTCTCGCGTGGATTCGGGGCCGATTTCGCCATCCCTCCTCGCCGCCGGTGCCTCCTCTCGCCTTCTCGCGTGCCTCCTCTCCCTCCTCGACGCTTGTGCCTATCGTCGTCGCCGCTGGTGCCTCTTTAGCCGCAGGTGCTTCATCCTTTTAGCCGCTGGTGCCTCTTTCGCCGTCCCTCCTCGCCGCCGGTGCCTCCTCTCGCCTTCTCGTGTGCCTCCTCTCCCCTTCTCGCGTGCCTCCTCTCCCTCCTCGCCGCTGGTGCCTATCGTCGTCGCCGCTGGTGCCTCTTTAGCCGCTGGTGCCGGTCTCAAGCCGCCATTCCTGCAAGCCGCCGCCTCTACAGTTGTACGCAGTCCACTCCGGCGCCTCTACAGTTTCAACAGTCCATTCCGGCGTCGCCTCTTTCGTTCCCTGCTACCATTATTAGGTATATCTCCTATATTTTTCAAATTTTGTGGATGTTCAAATTTTTTATAGGCTCCTCTAATTATTTTGGGGATTGTTATGTATGTGTGTGGTGTGTTGATGATGGTGTTAATTGTGTGTTTGTTTGTGTGATCATTGGATGAATGTGTGTGTATGTGGTTATGTGTTTTTTTTGTGTTTGTGTGTGTGTGTGTGTTTTCTTATATGATTGTGTGTGTTTGTGTTTTCTTATATGAATGTGTGTGTGTTATGTTATGTGTGTGGCATATGTTGTATGTTTATGTGTATGTGTATGTGTGTGTTATATGAGTAGTTATGTTTGTGTTTGTGTTTGTGTGTGTGTGTGTGTGTGTTTGCATGTGTGTGTGTGTTTGCATGTGTGTGTGTGTGTTTGTGTGTTATTGTTATTGTGTGTGTTATTGTTTGTGTGTGTGTTATTGTTTGTGTTGTATGGCGACTATGACACTGCATAATTTTATTCGGAGACATCCGTCGCGGAGGGATATTGATTTCAATGACTTCAAGCAGGGAGGTGGTGATGAGGGGGTGAGCACACAAGGGCATCAAGTAGTTTGTCCTGATACAACAGGCGGGGTAGATGAGATGATCACGTTGCGTGAAAATATAGCGCAACAGTTGTACACTTCTAGATCTTAGATGGTGAGATGAATTGTTGGTATTTTTATCTATTATAGTAAGTATTATCAAGATTGTGCATTTGATGGAACAAAAAATTTTTTTTTTCAAAAACTTCATTTAACCCAAACAAAATTTATAAAACTTCATTTCAATAAGCACTGAAAACTCCATTTCACCCAAACAGTTTTCTAACAAAACTCCATTTCTCAGAAACAGCTCTTTCTCAAAACTCCATTTCTGATCAGCAGCTTTTCATCAGCAACAGCCCAACCAAACGGACCCTTAGTTATCAATTTCCTGTTTGTCGTTAATTTGAAACCTTGTTTGTTCATTCTAATTTCTCGAATTGCACGTCTGTGGATGGTTTATTTCATAATGCAGAATACGCGCGAATGTTCAACGTTTATATGTTTCTAGCTACACTTTGATTAAATATCACATGAAATTACTTGTCAAAGTTTACTTGCTCCACATTATTTTAAATGAGAACACAAATTTTACTTTTTAAAATTAAAACTGGATTTTGGAATACATCACATTTGAAGCCTAGCACAAGTGGATTGCTAATCTTGAGGGATATGCGACACATTCCCAGCATACGTTGTAACTTAGTTTCAGTTGGGACTTGGGAGGCTCACTAATGATGGACATTTTAGTGTCTTTGGAGGAGATTTTTGGAAATTGACTAGAGGATCACTTGTAGCGGCTCAGTTGGTGATGAGCCCTGTGTTAAGAGGGCCTTGTCAAGGGAGGTTGGGTGTTCGAAACCCTGCGTAGCCGTAAGCCCGCTCGCCTTCAACCCGCCCTGGAGAAGCTAAAGGGGAGACGGGTTAGGGTGTACGGGTCGCTGCCCTGGTACGGCCCCCCTGGGCCTCAGTGTGATCCACTGGGTAAAGCCTAAATGGGGTTGGTCGTATCAAAGTTGTTCAAGCCAACACGGTCAGAGATTGGGCATCCACGCCCTTGTAGCATAGGAGACTTGACCATATCAGCCAGAAGGGCCTAGGATGCCTAGCTAGGAAGGAGATGAATAAAGATCTATTTGTTGATCAATTGGAGAGGTGTGAGCAATGCATGGATGGCAAGCAGAATAGGGTTCCATTCAACGGTCACAACTCTACCAGGAAATCTAAGCCGCATGAGCTCGTACATACTGATTGATGCGGGCCACTGAAGGTCCAGGCGAGTGGAGGAGCATCTTACTTCGTGACGTTCATTGATGATTACTCAAGGAAGCTTTGGGTTTATGATATTAAGACCAAAGATCATTTTCTCGACACTTTTCAGAGATTCTATGCTGAGTGAAGAGGAAAACTGGGAAGAAACTAAAGTGCATCAAATCCGATAACAGTGGAGAATATATTGGTCCCTTTGACGTGTGGTGCAAAAAGCAGGGGATCAGACATGGAAGACTCCTCTGAAGATGCCGCAACTGAAGGACGTAACAGAAAGAATGAATATGATGATGATAGAGAGTAAAGTGGATGTTATCTGATGAATTACCTGACATGTTTTGGGGTGAGGCTTTATATATAGCTGCACACGTCATCAACCTCTCGCTCAGTTCTGCACTGCAGGAGGATGTTCCTGATAGAGCGGGTTGGGAAGGACCTGTCCAATAGTCACTTGAGAGTCTTTGACTGTAAAGCATTTGTGCATGTCCTGAAGGATGAGAGATCTAAGTTGGAGTCGAAGACCAGACCCTGTATATTCATTGGGTATGTGCATAGCGAGTTTAACTACAGATTCTTCGATCTAGTGGAGAAGAAGCTGATAAGGAGCAGAGATGTCGTCTTCTGTGGATAAGATTTTTCTGGATTCTGAGAGGACTGAGAAGGTTGACTGTCACACTGAGGCAAAGTCTCATATGACTGGAGGTGATGACTTTGGGGACGCCGCAGAACCTGAGTCAGTACCACATACTGAGATACTTCTAGATTAGGAGGACACCACTGATGGTGAGCCAAGAGTTGCTGAGAACATCACTGATGATGTTCCAACGCCAGTAACTGATCCTGCTCCATGGAGGTTTGACAGAGATTAACACCCTCCAGCTAGATATTTAGCATCCGAGTTCGTACTACTGACTGATGCGGAAGAGCCTGCATGTTATCTGATGAATTACCTGATATGTTTTGGGGCGAGGCTTTGTATACAGCTGCACATGTCATCAATCTCTCACTCAGTTCTGCACTGCAGGAGGATGTTCCTGATAGAGTGGTTTGGGAAGGACTTGTCCTATAGTTACTTGAGAGTCTTTGACCATAAAGCATTTGTGCAAGTCCTGAAGGACGAGAGATCCAAGTTGGAGTCGAAGACCAGCCCCTGTATATTCATTGGGTATGTGCATAACGAGTTTAACTATAGATTCTTCGATCCAGTGGAGAAGAAGCGGATAAGGAGCAGAGATGTCGTCTTTTGTGGATAAGATGTTTCTGGATTCTAAGAGGACTAAGGAGGTTGATTGTCACACTAAGGCAGAGTCTCATTTGACTGGAGATAATGACTTTGAGGAAACCGCAGCACCTAAGTTAGTATTACATACTGAGATACTTCTAGATCATGAGGACGCCACTGATGGTGAGCCAAGAGTTGTTGATAACATCACTAATGATGTTTCTACACAAGTAACTGATCCTGCACCATGGAGGTTTGACAGAGATGGATACCCTCCTGCTAGATATTTAGCATCTGAGTTTGTACTACTGACTGATGCGGGAGAGCATGAGTGTTAATGATAAGGACGTGGAGAGCTCACAAAAGAAGGAATGTTGCCATGCAGGAAAAGATGCAATCCCTGTATGACAACGATACATATAAGCTAGTGAGATTGTCTAAGGGCAAAAAGACCCTAAAGAATAGATGGATACCCATGGTGAAGCAGGGAGACGCTTCTTATCCACCTAGATTTAAGGTCAAATTGGTGCTAGACTTGATTTGAAAGTAGAGTAGATGGATGTGAAGACCGTCTTCCTGCATAGCGATCTTGAATAGGAACTTTACATGAAAAAGCTTGAGGGGTTCAGGGTTATAGGTAAAGAAAGTCTTGTTTGTCGATAAAGAAGAGTTTGTATGGCTTGAAGCATGCACCACGACAGTGGTATAAGAAGTTTGATTGCTTCATAAAGGAGATTGACTTCAGGAGAACCACTATTGATCACTATGTCTTTGTGAGAGAGTTTGCTTCAGATAATTTCATCATCCTCTTGCTCTACGTGGATGACATGTTGATGGTGAGTAGGGGCATTACGCTCATTTTTAAGCTGAAGAGGGAATTGAGCTTGATGTGTGCTATGAAGGACTTCGAGTTGAAAGAGGAAAATGATAATAATTGTATAGAAAAGAAACCATTTACTCATACATATACATGAGTAAGGGATAATACAAAAAACGTAAACAACCCTAACAGGTAATACAGGATAAAAAACGACTTGAAGAAACTATACTAATTATAACTTCAACCCTCCCCCCCCCCCCCCCAAGTCGGACGGAAGATATCAATCATTCCGAGTTTATGGATGTCATCAGTAAACACATCGCAACCCAAGCTTTTGGTGAAGACATCGGCCAGTTGGTCTTTAGAATGAACGATAAGTGTGATCACATTTCCTTTATCTAGGTGGTCTTTGATAAAATGTCGATCGACCTCAACGTGTTTAGTCCTGTTATGTTGCCTTGTTGTCAAGTATAAGGAGAGTGGGACATTTGCCTGAAGCCCCAGATCTCTGCTTCTTGCTACGCCATGTCGCCAAATTTCCACCAACAAAAGTGCAGTACCCCGTTTTGGATTTCATGTCGTCATGGCTTCCAGCCTAATCAGCATCAGTGAAGACTTCAATCTATAAGTGGTTGTTCGTGGAAAACATAAGCCCACGACCCGGAGCTTTCTTCAAGTACCGTAGTACACGATAAGCAGCATCCGGATGTCTGATCCAGGGAGCATGCATATATCAGTAGAAATAGTGGAATCGTAATAATGTCTTGATTAATCATCTCAAAGGACCCTTACTCATACATATACATGAGCGAGGGGAAACCCTATAACCGAGAAAGACAAAAATACCCTCAACCGGGATAAATACACATAAATGCGGAACAACTTGACATAATATGAATTACAACTCTCCCCCTCAAGTCGGACGGAAGATGTCAGTCATCCCTAGTTTCTGAATTCCATCAGCAAACGTATCACATCCCAAGCTTTTGGTGAAAACATCGGTCATTTGATCTTTGGAATGAACGAATGGAGTTACCAACAGTCTTTTTATCCAAGTGATCTTTAATAAAATGTTGATCAACCTCAACATGTTTTGTCCTGTCATGTTGGACTGGTTATGTGTTATGCTAATAGCGGCCTTATTGTCACAAAATAAGGAGAAGGGAGCTGTCTCAGTGAAACCTAGATCTTGTAATACAGTACGTAGCCACAGACCCTCACATAGGCCCTGAGACATAGCACGGAATTCAGCTTCAGCACTTGATCTTACCACCATATTCTGCTTCTTGCTACGCCATGTCATAAGGTATCCACCAATGAAAGAACAATAACCAGTTGTGGACTTTATGTCATCCTGACGTCCAGCCCAATCAGCGTCAAGAAAGACTTCAATCTTCAAGTTATTGTTTTTGGAGAACAATAGACCGTGGTCAGGTGCTTTCTTCAAGTATTTTAGCACACGATACGCAGCATCATGATGTCTGATCCAGGGAGAATGCATACCTGCTCAGAATCCCTACCGCAAATGTAATGTCAGGCTGAGTATGGGATATGTATATAAGTTTCTCAACCAGTCTTTGATAACGTGATACATCAGCATGGTCATCATCACTATCACCATCAATCTTATGGTTCTCCTCCAAGGGAGTGTTAGCAGGAGCACACCCAAGCATCTCTATTTCCTTTAGAAGATCCAATACATACTTTCGTTGGGATATGAATAACCCTGATCAGATCTAGCCACCTCGATACCCAGAAAGTAACGTAACCTTCCTAAGTCCTTCACCTCAAATTCAGCAGCTAAGAGGGTTTTAAGACTGGCAATCTCCTCTGCGTCATTTCCTATAATCACAATGTCATCCACGTAAACAATGAGAACCACTACCTTTTGTTCACGTCTCCGGATAAACATGGTATGATCGGAGTGAGCTTGCTTGTACCCAAACTTGAGCATAGTTGTGAGAAACCTTCCGAACAAGGCCGTAGGAGATTGCTTCAGTCAATATAAAGATTTCTTTAAGCGACAAACAAGCCCTACAGCCCCCTTCTTCACAAAACCAGGAGGAAACTTCATGTACACCTCTTCATCGAGATCACCGTGAAGGAACGCGTTCTTCGCATCCAGTGGATGAAGGTCCCAGTCCAGGAAAGCCGCACGGGATAATAACACCCGAATAGAGTCCATCTTTGCAACAGGAGCAAAGGTCTCTTGGTAATCGACTCCCTGAGTCTGAGTGTATCCTTGAGCAACCAGATGTGTTTTGTACCGTTCCACTTGGTTTTGCTTAACAGCGAAGACCCACCGTGAGCCTATAGCTTTCTTCCCAGGAGGAAGAGAGGAGACTTCCCATGTATGATTCTTTTCCAGGGCAGACATCTCATCGTGCATCGTCTGTGTCCATACAGGCATCTGCAAGGCTTCCTGCAACGATTTAGGAATAACAACCAAGGAAAGGGATGAAACAAAGGCCTGATGAGCCGGGGTGAGATGTTGATAAGCCACATGGTTAGAAATTGGGTGTTGCGTACTCGTGGCTTTACCTTTCAGCAATGCAAGAGGAATATGCATATCCGCATCATCAGAATCTGAGGCAGAAGTAGACACGGACAGTGGAGGAACTCTAGTAGCCTATGTACCTGTACGACGGTGATATATGTGGGGAAGCGGAGAGATCAGGGTGGAGATCAAAGGTACCTGGATAGGAGTAGTAGCTACCGGAGTAGGTAGCTGTGGGAAAGTGGAGGTCATAGAAGGAAGGAGAGGAAGAGGGATAGGAGTAGTAGTTGTATCACAATCACTCTCCCCCTGACGAAAAGAATGAGTCGAAGGCAAAAAATAAGATTCCTGCCCCCGGAAAGTATCGTCCATGGTACAGAACATACGTCGGGACGGAGGGTGATAACAACGATACCCTTTGGTGGTAGAAGAGTAGCCAAGAAAGACACAACGGAGAGCCCGAGGGTCAAGTTTGTCCCGACTGAGTTGGTGGATATGCACAAAGCAAACACGCCCAAAGATGCGAGGTTCCAAATGGGAAGTATGAACCATACAGGTAGTGGAAAGACGGGCTAGAGGAGTAGCGTAGGAAAGGACACGAGAAGGAAGGTGATTGATAAGATGAGCGGCAGTGAGAACTGCATCCCCCCAATAGGTTTTGGAAGGTGCATGGTGGAAAGAAGACATCGAGCCACCTCAAGGAGGTGCCGATTTTTATGTTAGATGTGCGGACACACGTTTTCTAGTGGATAATACCATGAGTGGTGAGATAAGAATCGAAGGCACCACGATCGTCATACTCCCCGTCATTATCACTTCGAAGAACACGAATAGAAGCATCGAATTGAGTTTGCATCATTTTATGAAATATTTGAAAACAAGAAAAAACTTCACTTTTTTCTTCAAAGGATAAACCCATGTAGTACGAGAGAAGCAGTCAATAAAGGTAACAAACCATCGAAAATCATTTAAAGATAAAATAGGGGACGACCCCCACACATAAGAATGCATCACATCAAAAGGAACAGTACTGGGAAAAGAGAGATGCGAAGAAGAATGTCGCCATGTTTAGACTCATCACATACATCACAATTAAAATTCTGAAGAAAAGGTAAAAATGCAGGAAATAATTTTTGTAGATAAGTGGAAGACGGATGTCCTAGGCGCAGATGCCAACGACGAACATCATCAGTTGTGGAGACGGAACATGAAAGAACCTGAGAGGGTATCTGGGGGTCCAGGTAGTACAAGCCGCCACGATTCCTACCACTGTCAATGTTCCGCTTCGTACCCAGTTCCTGAAAAACACAAGAATCGGGAAAAAAGGTTACAGAGCAGTTCAGAGATCTAGTAATGTTGCTGATAGAAAGCAAATTGCGAGGAAAACAGGGAACATGAAGAACAGAAGGAAGAGAAATAGACGGGGAACAGGAGATATTGCCTTTGCCCGCAATAGAGGATAAAGATCCATTTGCAGAAATGGCTTTGTCCTTACCAGACAAGGGGGTGTAAGAGAGGAAACCTGAAGAGGACCATGTCATATGATGTGTTGCGCCGGAGTCAAGCACCTATTCAGAGGAAGAGGTAGTGGCAGCATGAGCACTGGGCATCGCAATAGTCGCCAGGGAAGTAGAGCCGCCTGTCCCAGGATCAGACTGAGAGGAGAGCAGACGACAGAAGGCATCCACTTCCTGAGCTGTAAGAGATCCAAGAGGGGAACAGTGGGACTCATCATAGACATCGGTAGTGTAGGCAGCATCATGAGAGCGATGACCACTCTGTCTCTGACCACCACGACCAGGTCCACGACCACGATCACGACCAGGAGGAGCAAGATGAGGATGAAGCTTGAAACACACCTCCCGAGAATGTCCCCTTCGACCACAGTAGTCACAGGTGGGCACAGAAGGGCCATGAGTGGGAATAAGACCGCGACCGACACTCGTCAAGGCAGAAAAATCTGGAGGCACCATAACACTGAGGGACTTGTGTCGGTCTTCATCACCCAGAACCATACTGAAGGTCCCACGAAGGGAGGGAAGCGGAGAGTGGTGAAGAATATGCGTCTGTACCATATCGGATTCCATGTTTAATCCCATCAAGAAAACATGAAGACGAAAATGGTCCTCATTTTGCTTTATCTGAACAGCATCAGCGGTACACGCGGGAGTGAAGTGAGCAAAGTAGTCCAACTTTTGGTGTAGACGCTCAAACTCAGAGAAGAATGACGAAACGGTCGGATCTTGCCGCAGTTCCAAAATACGGCGAGTAAGCTCATACACCTGAGTGGAACTACCGATCTGTGAGTATGTTTCCCGAGCACGGGTCCAGATCTCAGATGCAGAATCCATCAACATATAGCTCTGATAGACTTTGGGAGACATCGAATGTAGGAGTCATGAGACAACACGTGAGTTGTCAGAATCCTAAGGCTTCCAGGAGGGATCGGTCTTCGGAGGTTCCTTGATCGTGTCATCGATCTACCCAAACATTTGTTGGTTGCGAATGACAGATTGAGCCGCCCGAGACCATTCCAGGTAATTCGTATCATCCAAGGGAACCGTGGTAATCTTCAAAGAACCGGAGTGGCCATGAGGACGTTGAGAGTCACTCATCTGAGACTGGATCACACCCGGAGAAGATACCGAGGAATCGGGGTCACCCATATTGACAAAGACAAGATCTGGAAAGGGGTCTGCACATCTGCGGCATTGGGCAGATGGGATCTGGACAGGGATCAGCAGCAGTGAGATCAACGGCAGCATCAGGCGGCAGCAGCAATCTGGGTCTCTTACAGGCAAACGGGATCTTGACGGAATCTGGACATTAGCAGGCAGACGGGATCTTGACGCAGGGAGATGGAATCAGCGGCAGCAGGCAGAACCGAGGCTTCATCAACCGGCGTCTTCTTCAGCACTTGGCGCAGGAGAACGGCAGAAGAACAGAGGCTTCATCAGAAGGCGGCGGCGGCGTCTTCTTCAACAACAGTCCGATGGGAAATGCCCGTCTAGGGGCCGCACGGCGTCATACGGGATCGACAAAGGCGGAGACAGATGGTGGCGGAAGCAAACGAGCGGCGGAAGGAGGGATCGAATGGAAGAGGGCGAGCGGCGTAGGAGACATATGAGACGTAAGAGGCGTAGGGGACGTAGAAGGTGTAGGAGACGTAGAATACGTAGGAGGCGTAGGAGGAATCAGAGGGAGAGGAACAGTAGAATCAAAAGTAATATCGCCAATCTCCCCCTAACGAGTGGAGCGAGTCGAATCCATGTAATAGGATTCCTCCTCGCGGAAAGTAACATCCATGGTACAAAAAACACGTCGGGATGGAGGGTGATAACACTGATATCCTTTCGTGGTGGCAGAATAGCCAATAAAGACATAACAATGAGCCCGAGGGTCAAGTTTGTAAAGATGAGGATGATGTATATGAACAAAACATACACACCCAAAGACACTGGGTGGAAGATGAGGAGTATGAACAACAGACGTGGTGGAGAGACGGGCTAGAGGTGTAGCATAATCTAGAACCCGTGAAGGCAGACGATTGATAAGATGAGCAACGGTTAGGATAGCATCACCCCAATATGATTTAGGAAGATGCATAGTGGTGAGAAGGCATCGGGCAACATCAAGGAGATGCCGGTTTTTTCGTTCAGCAACACCATTTTGGGTAGAGGTGTAAACGGAAGTGGTTTGATGTAAAATACCATGATTGGTGAGATAAGAACCAAATGCTCCACGATCATCATATCCCCCCCCCCCCCCCCCATTATCACTACGAAGAACACAAATATTACCAATGAACTGAGACTGTACTATCTTATGAAAGGCTTGAAAACAAGGAAAAACCTCATTTTTTTCTTAAAAGATAGACCCAAGTAGTGCGGGAAAAAACAGTCGATAAAAGTGTCAAACCAACGAAAACCAGATAAAGATAAAATAGGGGAAGAGCCCCAAACAACATAATGTATAACAGCTAAAGAAGGGCTACTAGGAGAAGATAAATGTGACGTGTAATGTCTAACATTTTTAGACATTTCACAACATCGCAAGCTAAAGTTTTAATAAAAGGCAACTAAGAAGGGAACAATTTTTTAAGGTAAATAGAGGAGGGATGCCCAAGGCGCAAATGACA
Source organism: Dactylorhiza incarnata (assembly GCA_033032865.1). Classification (NCBI taxonomy): domain Eukaryota; kingdom Viridiplantae; phylum Streptophyta; class Magnoliopsida; order Asparagales; family Orchidaceae; genus Dactylorhiza; species Dactylorhiza incarnata. The sequence continues at coordinate 1,445,843 of JAWHQI010000255.1, read as the reverse complement.
GCGTCGAGCATCAACAGCAGTAACAGTAGAGGAAGAGAGGGCGTGAGACTATATCTGAGAATCCATGTAGAACAAGCCATCGTGGTTCCTACCACTGTCAATGGTCCGCTTCGTGCCTAGTTCCTGAAAAATGCATGAATTAGGGAAAAAGGTTACATAATAGTTTAGAGATCGAGTGGTATTGCTAATCGAAAGTAAACTGCGGGGAAAAGAAGGAACATGAAGGACAGAAGAAAGGAAAATTGAAGGAAAACAAGAAATGTGGCCCTTGCGCGCAATAGGGGGACAAGGTGTCATTTGTCGAGATAACCTTGTCCTTGCCAGATAAGAGGGTGTAGGACAAAACCTGAGGAGGATCATGTCATATGATCGGTGGCACCCGAGTCAATGACCCAATCAGATGGAGGAGTCGTGGCAGCATGAGTACAGGGCATAACGACAGTAGCAAAGGAAGTAAAAGTACCGGAGGCAGCGCCAGACTGTGAGTGGAGGAGACGATGGAGAGCATCAAATTCATGGGCGGTGAAATGTCCCGAAGGCTGACTAATAAACTCTTCATAGACTTCTGTAGAGTAGGTAGCATCATGAAATCAAGAACCACCCTGTCAAGACCCCCCCCCCCCCCCCCGGTCCATGACCACACTCGGGTCCTGGTGGAGCAAGGTGAGGATGGAGTTTGAAGCAAACATCCCTAGTGTGACCCCAGCGGCCACAGTAATCACAAGTAGGAACAGTGTTGGTGGGGTTGGCACTACCCCGATCGATACTAATAAAGGCAGAGCGATCAGGAGGAGCAATCGTGTTGAGGGACCTGTAACGCCCCAGAATTTCGAGTAATTATTTTAAATCCTTAATGAAGTAATATCGTCATGTTGGCGTTACGTTTGTGTTGAGTTTCCTGGTGCGTTATAATTTGTCGCGTTTTAAATCTTGCCGGAATTTAAATCTTAGACTTTAAAGAATTAAAGTTATTAAATCTAAGCATAACCATGGAGTTTACTCGCGATCCGAGTTAACGTGAGAGCCCGGTAAATTATTGAAAATCTCTATATTAAATAATTCCTAAATAATCCTCTCTCTCTCCTATAAAAGGGTAGAAATTAGGTTTCCCATCTTCTCCGATCAGTTCTGTTTTCGCGAAAGAGACGAGTTCGGTCGTCGTCCAGGAGCCTTCGTCGGCTATTGTGGGAGCGTTTGAGCACGAATTCTTCGTCGGAGCGTAGATTTGGAAAGCTCTCGCTGAGCTCTTCGTGTGTGCGGTGAGTATTTTGATTTTTTGTGGATTTTTGGAGTTAGAGCGTGTAACTCTAACCTTTTTTCGTCCAAAAAGTTTCAGAAATTCTTCCTTGTGGTCTTCTATTGGCCGATCCTTGATGTGGTGTGTGTGGAGGCCGGTGATCGGAAGGTTTGAGGCAAGTGGTGGACTGTTCCCCCTTGCCATATTTTTCCCTTCAATTTACTTCCCCACTTCCTTATTATTTATAGATAAATTTTACTCTGAAAATTTCGGTCAATATAGCATAATTCGTCTAGTATTGTAGTGTAGTTCGTCGAGACAGTTAATTGGAATTCGTCAGGTAGTTCTGACAAATTCGTCGAGTGCAGAAATTCGTCGAGTGAATTCGACGAATCCGTCGAGTCTTAACCGCTTAGACTATATCGTCGAGACCTTAGACTATATCGTCGAGACCTTAGACTATATCGTCGAGACCTTAGACTATATCGCCGAGACCTTAGACTAAACCGTCGAGACCTTAGACTATATCGTCAAGACCTTAGACTATATCGTCGAGTCCTTAGACAATATCGTCGAGACGTTAGACTAAATCGTCGAGACCTTAGACTATATCGTCGAGATCTTAGACTATATCGTCGAGACCTTAGACTATATCGTCGAGTGACCCTTAAATTTCGTCGAGTAGTTGTTTGTTCATGAAAATTGGGGTATTTTCCCTCCTTTTATCATGGTGTAATGAAGTTATGCGGCGTGTGGTGTTAAGTGATGGGGTGATGAGTTGGTTTTGGACTGTTGGTGAGAGATTATTGAGGCCTCCTCCACAGTGCCTGTTTCAGTGTAATCATGGTACCCGGCGGTGTTTTGGACAGTTGGTGAGTGGAAGATTGAGGCCTCCACCTCAGTGCTTATTTTCGTCTGGTGTTACTGATTCACCGTTTTGCTCATGGATTCACTTGGCCCACACAATGCCTATTTTTATGACCATTTCTTATAAATCATTGTCGCACTTGGTGCAAGACTTTTACTGATTATTTAGCCAAGCTTGCTAACCTTTTTGGTTATTTTGGTTAATATGGTCTTTTATGTTGTTGATATACAGTTTCATTCCTGGAGTTCGTAACTCATCTTTTGATCTTGGTGATCTTATTATTTTGAGCCGCCTTTTTGCGCCTTGTTGCTGAGGCATTCTTTTCTGTTGAATGCCTCAGGTTTGGACCGGTAGCTGTGCAGGTTGATCATGCTGTCCTTTCAGACCTTGGATAGTGTTTCTCCACAGTGGGAGAGTGCCATCGCGCACCATATACTCGATCAGAATCAATGTTTATCTTCCTAGGAGCAGCAGAAGGCTTCATTTCTTCACCCACTGCGGGTTCCAGATCAGCCCATCGAACATGTTTTAATTGCTTACAGAGCGACTCAGATTTAATAGCAATGTTTAAAGAATTTGCAGCCATGCTTGCCGCAATAACACTAAACTTCGCGGCTTCGCCGCCTTCGTTCATCACAGCCTCATCATCCATTAGATCCTTATTCACTAGCTCAACTCCCTCAGCCTCCGACTCAACACTTGCTTCAATCCCCACTTTCTCAACAATTTCCATCAACTTATAAACTTCAGACCTGCATTCTTGATCACTCACAGCCTTATTAGAAACAACAACAACAGATAACACATTGAGATCCTTGGTTATCGTCGATGGACAAACATGGTGTGTCACTTTGGGTGGCAAAGTAACACAGCCATCGGCAATATGAAGAGTGGCACCACTCTCTTCAAGAAGGGGACACCCAAAATAGGAATGGAATTATTTTCCATGGGTCCCAATACTTGAAAGTTAGTGACTACCAATGTTCCGTCCACAATAACCTCAACCTCCTTAACTTCTCCTTCGGTTTCAACCACCGACCCATTGGCGAGGACAAGGGATGTCCGATCATCAACATTAATATTTAGATGAAGTTTTTCAACGTCTTGCAACGCGAGGACGTTGCGTGATGACCCAGTGTCGCACAATACAGTGGTTTCAACAACATTTATAGTGCACTTAACTACCAAATCGCCCTCATGGCAACCATCTAACTTGTCCAAGCTCTTTCCCTGCTCACGAGGATTTTTTCAGTTGTACTGGCCTGGTTGCCATCGTTGGCCTGCAGCATTTTGGTTCCAAGAAAAATTTGGGTGATTTCTCACACCCGGGTTATAAGTATTTGAAAATGGTGTCGCACGATTTTGATTGTTCACATAATTGACACACTCATCAACATTCAAGTTAGAAAAGTCCGAAGAAAGCTCACCAGTTGGACACTCATAAGCATGGTGCCCGGGGTTCCCGCAACCTTGGCACGAGATGGCCATCAGCTGAGCAGAAGTAGAGGCGGGCCTCTTCAGCTAAGCTATGTTCTCGAGTGGTGATGATGTCGCATCAGCTGTGACACTGTAGTGTTCGCTTCAAATAATCCCTTTGTACTTCTCGGAGTGTTCCTACCGGTCGTCCAGAAAGAGTTGTGCGAAGCAGTATCCTGCAGGACTCGCAGTGCCTCCTCAGGAGTGTGGTTCAACAATGTCCAACCAGTAGCAGCATCGATCATGGCCCTGTAGTTGGGCTCTATAGCAAAGTAAAAATTCTCAACCAAGCTCCATGGTTGGAGCTCGTGATGAGGGCACTTATGTAGGAGGTCCATAAACCTCTCCCACACCTCAGCAAGGGTCTCTTGATCATTTTGACGAAAGGTGGCGATCTCTCGCCTAATGCTCACGATTTTATCCACATGGTGGAATTTGGCCAGGAACTTAGATGACAGCGAATCCCACGTGGTAGCAGCACCAGGTGGAATGGTGTGGAGCCATGCCTTCGTCTTGTCCCGAAGAGAGAATGGAAACAGTCTTAACTTCACTGTATCATCGGAGATGTCGGCGTACCGGAATGTCCCGCAGATTTCGGAAAACTCTGCCAAGTGAAGATTGGGGTCTTCACTTGCCATCCTAGAGAACTGGGCGTTGTTGCGGATGATGTTCAAGATGGCTGGCTTGATTTCAAACTGATTATTTGTAATAGCAGGGCCAAATCAAGGGTACACACTCCCAACAGTGGGAGTGGTGTAATCACGCATTGTCCGGGGCCTTGGCCGGACCACATCGTGTTCATCAGCAGCTTGACCAACAATGGGCGTGATCTCTCCCCTGAGGTCATTCCCATTGTTTCGGTTACCCTCCATGGCAACAGCAGCACAGCGGCGTGCACGCAGCGTCCGCTCTATTTCTGGATCGTATTCAACTAAATCTCCAGGGCCTCGCCCCTCGCCCCTGCAAACACGCAAAACAGAAAACAGAAAACAGAAAACAAATACAAATCTTTATAACGGCTTCCTGACAGAAAAATCACACGACGCAAGCGTTCCCCGGCAACGGCGCCAAAAACATGATGCGCTTACGGCAAGTGCACCGGTCGCTCAAGTAATATAAAATGTGCGAGTAAATCCCCAAGTATCGATCTCAGAGGAACGCAGGATGGGGTGTGTGACTTTATTGTTCAGAAAACTAATTATAAATATTTTATTATTAAATTGGGCTTTGGATTTGTTTTGAAAAGCAAAAGAAAAACTAAATTAACTAATACGGGTCGAAAACACCGCTTCGCTCGGCGAATGGAACTATTGTAGGCCACTATGCACTGCTTCGGTTGGAGGATGGATGAGTAGGCTAACGGATGGAGGGATCACACTAGGCAGAGTGAGGGTCGAAGGCACCTCGTCACAAAGCACGCCACTAGCAATTGCTAGTGCGGCAACTCAACGCGACGGCGGGATGGAGGATGGAATGGGGGCACTCCTAACTTCACATAAACCACAATGACATTCAAAGACATGAAATTAACATTAATATCAAGTTAGGGTTCATGGACATCATTCTTACAACCACACTTTCAATATAAAATTACTACAACAACAAGGAGGAACTAAGATTACAACCAAAGCACGAAGACTCGTTGGAGATTCGCGGCTGAAATCGTAGGGTTGTCAAGCCTCATCCGTGCTCGGTCTTCAACTGTCGTCCGGGGTCCAGAAGAGTTGTCACCTTCTTCCACTATACCCTTCCTCTTCGTGAATCACCTTCGGTCACGACCTTGCCGGAGAACTCCAAGAGTGTAGCGAGAAATCCCTTGAAATGAAGCTTGGAAGCTTGTGAATGATGGAGGAGGCTAAGAGGATGTCCTAGACTTAGATTTGCATGAAGAAGATGGCCGGAGGACCTCTCGAAGGTGGGCGGTGGTGGAGCGGCGAAAAGAGGCGGAGCTGGGTGTTTTGGCGCGAAAAAAAATGGTGGATCCCGGAATAGGGCGAAGTCCTGCGCTTAAATACCAACCAATCAGAAAAATAGGCACGCACGGTCGAACACAAAACCATGCGTGGATCGTGCGAATTTTATCGACTAGAAACCCAAGAAAGGCCAGGCAGAAGACCCTGGGCGATTTTACTCCCACACGGTCGAAACCGACCGTGCGAGAACAAAACGCACGGGTAGATGCAGATCGCTGAAAAACAGGACAAATAGAGAAGATCGTGTGATTTCCTTCTCGCACGGTTGAATCCAATCGTGCGTGAAGGAAACGCACTGGCGATAATTTCATAAAAATTTTAGACAAAAAGGCAAGGTCGTGCGATTTGATCACGCACGGTCGAACCGACCGTGCGAGAACAAATCGCACGGCCCGGGGGCAGATCACTAATTTGGGTTTTGCAGGCATCGCACGGTCGTTGAGATCGTGCATCAAGGAAACGCACGACCGTGTGATTCCTACATAAATGAAACAGGGCAGCAGAAGGAAATCTGCCCCACCTGCACAGCGGAAACAAACGCTGGGAACACACCTCTAGCACAAGCATAGCAACCAGAAAAAGTATCGGGAGCACAATGTGCTTACCCCCACCAGAATAATGTGCAATAGCACACCACAATGGGAAAAAATAAGCACTTCGTGTGAGAAGAGTGAACCAGTGAAATGTAAGCAATAATGAACTAAAGGTGAAGTGCAAGTGAGTACAAACTAGCCCAGATGAGTCCGAAAAACCCTATATAAATCGGACTCATCACAAGGCAGCAAGCATCACAAGGAGGGGTGGCGGTCTCCTTCAGTGAGGGCACTCTCCGACGCGAGAGCCGCGCGGGTTAGCATGGAGAGGACCTCAAACCATCGGTGGAGGAGAACGATGGAAGGCGCGCGAGAGAAGATCCGCGAGAGAGCGGGGTAGATGATTTCGGCGGAGAGATTAGGGCACCTCTGATACCAAGTTGAAAGAGGAAAAAAATAATAATTGTATTGAAAAGAAACCATTTACTCATACATATACTTGAGTAAGGGATAATACAAAAGGATGCAAATAACCCTGACGGGAAATACAGGATAAAAAATGACTTGAAGAAACTATATTAATTATAACTTCAACTCTTAGGAGTGGAGAAGACTATTCTACGGATGCATAATCGGAGAGACCACATCTCCAAGTTATTGTGGTTGTCGCAGGAGAGTTATATCAAAAAAGATATTGCTGAGATTCGGGATGGATCACGCTAAGAAGGTGAGCATACCTCTTGCAACATTTCAGGCTTACTACTGATCAATGTCTTACTACACCTGATATCATTGAGGAGACGCAAAAGGTTTTGTATGCTTCCATGGTTGGCAGTCTTATATATGTCTTGGTTTGCACATGCCCCGACATTGCTCATGTTGTTGGCACTATGAGTAGATTTCTCTCCAATCCTGGGAGAGAGCAGTGGAGAACTGGGAAGTGGATCCTCAGATACCTATAGGGAACATCAAATTTGATGCTAAGGTTTGGAGACAGTGAGCCAGAGCTGATGGGCTACACCGATGATGATATGGCTGGAGACCCGGACTCCAAGAGATCGACTTCATGGTACCTGACTATGTTTACATGGGGAGTTGTGTAGTGGAAATCAAGATTACAGAAGTGCATTGTCATGTACACCACTGAGACAGAGTTCATTGTCATTACTGAGGATGAGAAAAAGCCTCTCTAGATGAAGAGATTCGCGAAGGAGTTAGGATTCACTCAGGAGCAGTATATACTATTGTGCAGACGGAGTGTTGTATACTTGAGGAAGAACCACACCTTCCACTCAAGGTCCAAGCACATCGATATGGGTATCATTGGATACGCGACACTCTGGAGCAGAAAGAGTTAACCTTGCAAAAGGTGCACACAGATGACAACGGAGCAGATATGCTGACAAAGACCGTGTCGATGGGGAAGTTTAGGCATTATGTGATGATCATCGGCATAGCTATTTCCTCCACATAGATGTAAAGAAAGAGAATTGTTGAGTGTGGTCCACATCCCATGTGAAGAAAACCACCGAGCTCGCGTAATGAGTTCATGACTCGTTATTTTGAGGCATTTTTATCCTTGCTTGTTCGATCAAATTTGATGGAAGTGGATATACTCCACTCTCACATGTATATATACATTTTTCTTACACCTAATCGTGTGTGTGTTGTCTTCCATCTCTTGGTTTTTACAGCCTCTCGGTTTCGGACAGTTAAAAAAATCAGAGGAGAAGAGATCGATCGATCTCGCTACCACCGCCTTTAACATCGAGCATTCCAGGCACCGCCACCCTCGGCCAGATCGATCCACACTGATGCCTTAGCCGAAGTAAGGGAATCCCAGTATTGCGCCGCCAAGGAAGAGTTGTATGGGACGTCTTCTCTATTCCAGGTTATGGACGAGCAAGGAGCAGGAGATCTGTGTGAGGGGCTCCGGTGTGTTGTGTTCAGGACATCAAGAAGATGATTCGGCCACAGCTCGGTCTGTCCAGACAGAGGAATAGAAGCTCACGCCGGTTCTTCTGTCAGCCGAGGAGTAGGGGTGGTCTCTAAAAAATGAGGTGACTGTCAATTTGTCCATGTCATAGCCAAGAAGAATATTTGGCCATTAACTTCTCTGTCCAAGCCGAGAAGAAGAAATTTCAGCATGATTGTGGTGATTGTTCGAGTGTCATTCGACGGAGTTAATGAAAAAGACTTCGTAACACGGTTTGGATCTAGATTGAACTATAAGAATTCGAGGAGGCTCACCGAAGAGGAATACTGAAATTTGTCTTGTACGCTCCTGTCAGTAACTTGTATATTTTTAACTACAATTTGTGTAATTTTCATATTGTTGCGAAGTGGTGGAGGTCGTGTGTTGATCGAGGAGGGAAAGCTTGTATTGTTCTGCATGTTTGTTTTAACACATCTTTAGTGGCGGCTTTCAAGTTGGACTCTGATCGTCCCGTGGTTTTTATCCAATTGAGTTTCCACATTAAAATTGTGTGTATCTTTATTGTTTTCTTTTTTGCTTGGTCTATTTGATATGTTTGTTGCATACTGCCAAGCGGTCGTGCAAATGCTCTCGCTAAATTAAATTACGCGTACTTAGGTTGTGTTTGCACTCTCAAACCCAACAACATAAATGTTATGGTTTACTAAAAATTAATTATAACAAAGCAAATCCTACAATAGCTATAAGGCGTATTTTATCGTGTGGATTCTATAGCACATAATAATGATTAAATTGATAAAATCCACTAGTAATTTTGACTACGTCCTACATTAATATAAATTAGAATGTTAAATATTAGAGGATGCTTTGCTCTACTTTTGTTAACAAATATTAATTCATTTGCAGTTAAAGTTTGCTAGAGAGTGCTCTATAAATAACAATGAGATGCTTAGGGTAGGAGCTATGATTCAAAGAAATGTGTAATATACACAGCAAATTTAAATATTTCAAATATGCATGTATGTGAATATTTCCAAAGATATACAATTAAAAGCGCTTTTTCCTTTCTAAAATAGATGTTATCAAGTATTAAAGGTGTGATTCTAAAAAATAAAAACTTGCCTGTTTTCCTGACTGAATGAGAAGGCATCCTATAGGGACCTTAACTTCAACTTTTTGTCCATTGCTCAACCAGATATTCAGGCCTGGGAATCTGCTCCTACCATGAATTGTTAAGAAATTGAGATCATAATGATATCCAGCAAATACAATTCCCTCAAATCCATGACGCCTAAGGTTGCTTCCAGTTGGGCCAAGTAAGTGTGGACCCTGGTGTTTTCATTCTTAAAGTAGGTTAAATCAGAAAAAATAGCTATATTCATAAACATAAAATCTATTGGAAGATGGCTAGATCTGAATGAAATTTTGGTAGATAAGATTTTTCAGCCATGAAAGTTATTCATAGAAAAAAACTACTATTATTTTTCTATTAACAATCACAAAAAAAAATTTAGTAACAATTTATCATCAACAATCTGGCATGCACAATTGGAACGAACAATAATCAAAAGAGAGAAAACCACCTATCAAAACAAAACTAGTGAAATGGATGACAGTACTTAAAGGTAAATATGGCAGTACTGAAGGTTTATTCTGTTAATTAGAAATGAAAAGTAAAACTAGTGAAATGGATGACGTTGAACAAAATCTCAGTGTTTATCCCCATTTGCTGGGGCATTTTGAGTTTTCCACAAATTTATAGGGAACCCCAATTTAATTAATGTTCAAACATGAAATAAATATTTTTTAATCAATTGTTACACGTCAAGGTTGCCCAAAACTTTACGGACAAGATCCCTTGAACGATCTTCATGCAAAGTAAAACAAGCAGAGGTCCAACATTCAGAAAGTTTGTTTGATCACCATGAGAAGGTGGAACATTTAACTGGTCGCATGATTAGCTTTGATGTCAAGGACATGTTAAACATATGGACATAAATGACACATCAGATCAAATACTTGTTTACATTACATCATAATTATTCAGCACATTGATAGACATGGCTGTCAATCAAAACAAGAGTTAGGGCATGAGAGGGGCGTTGGGTTATCCGCTCCTTTCCCATTTTCATTCCAAAACAAAGATAGATCAAAGATGCTTACAACATTTGGTCTCTTCCTTTATATACTAGGAGGGTCTATCATTAAAACATAAGAAATAAAAGTGCAATATAGAAACAAAGACATAGTAGCGTCGTCAATCTCGTGTCGTGGCGAGAGCTCGTGGACAGCGTGAGTAAACTGGCATGGATTGCTAGTCGGTGGTGGGATCACTCGTGCTCATATCAACACCTCAGGGCTCCACAATGACCTTGTCCTCTAGGTCGAAGTTTGGGAACTGGGCCTTAATCTCACCCATCATGATCCAAGTGGCTTCCTCAAGAGGCGGGCCCCTCCACTGAATGAGAAGTTGTAGTGGCTAATCTTAAATGTCCTTCGTGTGTGAATCCAACACTACAGCATACTCATAACATGGTATGGAGTCGACCATCAGCCCCTCCAGCAGGTGGCTTGGAAGGGGTGATTTATCAACACTTTCCCAAGCTGGGAGACATGAAAGACTAAGTGTATGCAACTGGTGTCAGCCAGTTGCAGCTGGCAGGCCAGCTCTCCTATCTACTCCAGGATAAATAAAGGACTGAAATAGTGGGCATGATAGCTTAAGGTGAAATCAACCGGCGATCGGACTCTGACGGGGGCCTCAACTTGACGAAGACAATCTCGTCGGGCGAGAAGGCCACGTCCCTTTGGTGTCAACTGGCTTGTTGAACCATGCATTGTTTAGCTCGTATGAGATTCGCTTCAGTTGGCGGAGTGCCTTATCGCGGTTTGGGAGATCTACAGTTAAGGCATGCACTTAGTACTCGTCAGGCAGCTATATGGAAGCTTCGAGGGTGGTCACACATAGACCACCGGTAAGGGAATCGAGACAGCAGGGGACTGGTAGGATGTGTTGTACCACAGCTCTACCCAAGCTATCCACTGGGACCAATGGCAGGGCTACTCGGTAGAGAAACAATGCAAGTAAGTGTTGACACAACAGTTGAGGACCTCGGTTTGCCCATCGGTCTATAGGTGGTAGGTTGTGCAGAAGTGAAGCTTGGTGCCCTACTGGAAAAACATCTCCTGGCAGAAAGAACTCATAAACACTAGGTTGTAATCACTGACAATGGAACAGGAAAAACTGTGCAATGGAGATGGTCGTGTATGAATGCTTAATAAATATGAAATGCTAGAAACTGGAGAAGCGATCCATGATGACCAGAAGGCAATCGTACCCCTAAGAGCGAGGGAGACAAGAAATGAAGACTATGGCAATGTCCTCCCAAACTGTGTCGAGCAGCGGTAGAGGTTGGATCAACCCGGCTAGGGCGAGGGACTGATACTTGGCCTTCTGATAGGTCACACAGTTTGCTACGAACTACTGCATTGCCCACGTCATGTTGCACCATTAGAGGGGGGCGTCCAAGCTTCGATAGGTAGGATAAGCGCCGAAGTGTACCATCGTGGAGGTGGCATGAAACTCATGGAGGAGACGCGGAATCCATGAGGATGAATCGCGACCGGTAGTCAATCGTGGTAATGTAGTTGTTCGCCAACGAGGAGGAAAGGCAGGTGCGATGTGGGGCGTCTCGCCGGAGGTCCTGGATCATGGCGGCATAATGGGGGCCGCATTGTATCTCAGCAAGGATGGTGTCGAGGTCAAGTCATCACAGGTGGGAGAAGGACAACGAGGTACCGTTGAAATCCTTACGGGGGAGGGCATCCACATCGGTGTTTGTCGACCCCATTTTGTACTCGATGGACACGTTGTATCTCAATAGCTTTGCAATCCACAGTTGTTGGGTTGGATTTCTCACCTTTTGACATGAGCTGGCCCAAGCTGCGATGATCAGTGAGGGCGATAAAATGGCAGCATAGCAAATAAGGTCGTCAATGTTGGACAGGCAAAACAAGTGCATGTAGCTCACTATTAAAAGTCAAGATCGCAAAGCAACGATCAGTGAAGGCCTTGCTGAAGTAGGCGATAGGACGGCCCTCCTGCATTATTGCGGCACCCACGCCGGTACTGAAGGCATCGCAATCGATGACGAAGGACTTGGTCAAATCAAGTCTGCTGAGTACTGGGACGGAGACCAAGGCTTGTTGTAGGCTGCGGAAGGTATCTTAAGACATTGAGCTCCACTCGAATAACACCCCTTCTTAAGGAGGTTAGTAAGAGGTCGTACAAGCACGCTATAGTTATGGATGAAGTTGCGATAATACCCTATGAGGCCCAGGAAGCCTCGTACTGCTCTAGCAAATGAAGGTGTCTCCCACTGGAGGACTGTCGTTATCTTAGCTAGGTCCATGGCTAACCCGGCGGGGGAGATGCAATGGCCCAAATAGTCAGTGTCTATCCAAACAAGCACTTATTCTGATGCGCCACGAACTTATGGTCCGTGAGGAGCTGAAGCACAGTCACCAAGTGGTCGAGGTGGAGCTATCAAGAGGGATTGTAAACCAGTATGTCATCAAAGAATACCAAGAAAAACTTACGTAGGTGAGGGCAGAAGACATCTTTCGTTGTGGACCGAAATGTTGACGACACATTAGTCATGCCAAACAACATGACTAACAACTCGAAATGCCCATCATGGGTATGGAAGGCCATCTTGGGCACGTCCCCGGCCCGAACATGGATTTGATGGTAGCACGACCGGAGGATGTTCTTGGAGAAGTAGGTCACCCATTGCAGCTCGTCCAAAAGCTATTGGATGAGTGGAATAGGATATTTGACAGGGATTGTGAGTTTGTTCAGCCCAAGGTAGTCCACGCAAAATCGTCAATTGTCATCCTTCTTCCGCACCAGAAGGATCGGGCTGGAGACAAGACTTGCGCTCGACAAAATGATTCCAGTGCACAATATCTCATCCACCATCATCTCTGTGGCGGTCCTCTGAGCATGGCAGTACGATATGGACCAACGGAGACTGCGGTCACTCTAGACAAAAGGACGATGTGATGGTCTGAGGGGTGACTCAGTGGAAGCTTGTGGGGGTGGCGAAGAAGAAAGCGTGCCTGTCCAAGAGGAGTTGAATATCCAGGTGGGCCAATGTCGTCGTCGGGGTCAGCTAGGCCCCATGTGCCCCAGTAGTATACGGAACTCAGGATCGACGGTCTTGAGGAGACAATATAAGCCAACTGGTGAACAAGCCAAGGAGAGGTCCCCCTGCAGAAGGTGGGTGGCGCCCGGTGTCTCAAACGCCTTGGTGAGTCGATCCTAATTATGTTGGACGTCGTCCAGAGTACACATCCAGGCCACCCCGAGAATGGCGTTTAGGCCACCTAGTTGAAAGACAAAAAATTTCATGTCTGAATAAGAGCCCATCGTAACGGAAAGGCCCACGCAGCGACCTATCATGCGTGTGTGGAGACTGTCGCCCAAGAACACATGAAAACCTGGAGCAGGTGTAACCGGAAGCCGTAACGCCACGACAAGCTAGTGAGAAATATAAGTTGTGGTTTGCACCACCGTCAATCATAACTACCACGGCGCAGCTGTGTAGGTAAGTCTGAAGCTTCATGGTGCAGGGACTAGTCATGCCACCCACCGAGTAAAGAGGCAAGTGACGCAAGTCGAGGCGGTTGAGTTGAGTTAGCACTTGGGAGGTGTGGTCGTCATCATCCAATTCAAGGGCCTTGAAATCTGCCAAGTCGATATCGTCATCCTCCCCACTGAGGAGCATCCAGATGTCCTTATTTGGCTAATCGTGTGTCGGAGAGTAGGGTTTGTTTATAGCGAAAACAGAGGCTTTTGCCACGGAGCTCAAGTTACTCCTAGTGGCAAAGGCGGTGAGATGGAGCTTTGAGCATCGACGGTGGTGGCGGAAGCAGAAGCAACTTATGACCTAGGGCGAGTGGGGGCTTGGTGGGAAGACGACCAGTAGAGATGGGAGCCTTAGGAGAGTAATGATGGGTCATGTGGTTGGAAGCAGAACTGGAGGTCTGCAGAGGGGGGTCGGAGGAGAAGGTAGCAAAATCCTCCTCGAAATATCGTACTTGCTCCATAGCATGAGAGAGGGAGTTAGGGTTGTGCACGCACAGGCGTGCCCGAATGTGTGGTTGTTGACCAGCTAGGAAGCACCCCCAGGTATTGGTCCACAACAATCCCGGGAATATGCGTGGTTAACTCGATGAATTCGTCAATGTAGGAATTGGCCGACTCCGCCTGGTGAATGGTGCTTAGGCGTTCAAACGTGCTGTCAGTGTGATGTGTATCATAACAACGGATCAACTCGTCCTTGGGGGACAACCAGGAGAGGGCGGACTTGGATTGGCATATCCAATGGATCTAATGGAGAGTTGAGCCCTCCATGTACATGGTGGCGAGCGGAACCTTCTGAAACTTTGGAGTGCCTTGGAGGTCAAGCCGACGCAGGTGGGGAGCCAAGGTGCCACCCAGCGGCTGCAAGAAACTGAGGGGATCGAGCAAACTACTTGCGGAGGCCGCGGGAGGGTTTGGCGAAGTAGGAAAGGGCGGTGTAGCTTGACGAGTGGAGAGAAGAAAATGGATGTCGTGTATAGCGTCCTAAAGGTCGGAGAGGGTGGTGTCAACGTAGGCCATGTGATTGGAAAGAGCTTTGACGAAAGGAGGGAGCATCCTTATCACGTGTCATCCAGCGAGTCACAGATATGCACAGAGCCTAGCCGTGACAAAAGCACGGCGCGGGTAAGAAACGAACGGGAGGCTCGAGGCTAGAATGGAATCAATGAGGGGGTGCGGCACCGGATGCTGGAGACGGAGATGTCTTGAGCGAATTGTGGTGATGGAGGCAGGCCCAAGGAACAGGCGCACGATCAGCGCGCAAAACTGGAAGCCCAAGGCGAGTATAAGATCGACTAGGAAGGAAAGTTCGCTGTTAGGGGTAAGGCTTCACCCGTACCGGTGGGCAATATCAGCTGCTCAAATACCGCACCACGCGAAGCAGTCCACGGAAATGATCCATAGTGGCCCCCAATCCGGAGCCCCTAACAGGGCCGCGGCCCCCACACCCCAACCCGTCTCCTCAACCAATTTAATTGAGGCGGGTTGTTGAAAGGTTCTCATCAAGGGGGCGGGGGATCGAATCCCCGCCTCAACAACCCGCCTTAATTAAACTGGTTGAGGAGACGGGTTGGGGTGTGGGGGCCGCGGCCCTGTTAGGGGCTCCGGATTGGGGGCCACTATGGATCATTGCCGTGGACTGCTTCGCGTGGTGCGGTATTTGAGCAGCTGGTATTGCCCACCGGTACGGGTGAAGCCTTACCCCTAACATAAAAGTGCACTTTTATGTTAGGGGTAAGGCTTCACCCGTACCGGTGGGCAATACCAGCTGCTCAAATACCGCACCACGCGAAGCAGTCCACGGCAATGATCCATAGTGGCCCCCAATCCGGAGCCCCTAACAGGGCCGCGGCCCCCACACCCCAACCCGTCTCCTCAACCAATTTAATTGAGGCGGGTTGCACTTTTATGTTAGGGGTAAGGCTTCACCCGTACCGGTGAGCAATACCAGCTGCTCAAATATCGCACCACGCGAAGCAGTCCACGGCAATGATCCATAGTGGCCCCCAATCCGGAGCCCCTAACAGGGTCGCGGCCCCCACACCCCAACCCGTCTCCTCAACCAGTTTAATTGAGGCGGGTTGTTGAGGCGGGGATTCGATCCCCCGCCCCCTTGATGAGAACCTTTCAACACAGGCCTCATCACCAACTGAGTCGCAGCTCAGTTGGTAATGAGGCCTGTGTTGAAAGGTTCTCATCAAGGGGGCGGGGCATCGAAATCCCGCCTCAACAACCCGCCTCAATTAAACTGGTTGAGGAGACGGGTTGGGGTGTGGGGGTCGCGGCCCTGTTAGGGGCTCCGGATTGGGGGCCACTATGGATCATTGCCGTGGACTGCTTCGCGTGTTGCGGTATCTGAGCAGCTGGTATTGCCCACCGGTACGGGTGAAGCCTTACCCCTAACATTCGCACAGCTGGCTCGACCAAGGAAGGGAAGTTTGCTCGGTTGGACGATGGACGAAGGCAGGCAGCCCAGGTGATAGACACGGCAATCGATCGGAACGGGAAGAAGTTAGGGCATGAGAAGGACATTGGGTCCTCGCTCCTTTCCTTTTTCATTTCAAAACAAAGATAGATTAAAGATTCTTACAACATTTGGTCTCCACCTTTATATACTAAAAGGCCTACCATTAATACATAAAAAATACAAGTGCGGCATAAAATAAAGACATAATAACATGGTCATTCTTGCGTCGTGGTGAGAGCTTGTAGGCGGCGTGAGTAACCTGCATGTATCGTTAACCGGTGGTGTGATCGCCTGTGGTCATATCACATATGCATAAGCTTTGATATGTATGCATATAGGTGCCTGTTTTTAATGCATCTTATAACTAAGATATCTACAAAAGCATGTCGGCATGTACAATATAGTCGTGCAGAGATGCATGTATACAAGAACACCAACTCGCACATAAATCCATATACAAAGAGAAACAAAGGGTACAGGCATTACATGTGTTGAAGAAATTGTAAAGAAATGTCCATTTAGGAGGCCCATGTAAAGCCCACTTAGGGATTAGTCTCACACCTTAGGATAGAGTTTAGATTCTCGCTCCTCCTATATATATGTACAAATACTTGTGATGTATTCATGGAAGATATTTTGAGAAATTAATAAAATATTGTTTTTCTCTCTCTCTTCTGTCGTTTTTCTCTACATGGTGTCAGAGCTATCGGATCCTTTAAAATATTTTCTCATTCTGCTTGCCAACTCTGATCACCCAGTGTGTGTGGATTGATGTTCTCTATCCGCCTCCCTCTGGCTCAGCCTCTCTCTGGCTCCCCTCGAATCCTTCTTCGTGCCTTGCCGTTTGTTAGAAAAGTCCATATAAAGGCCCATTTGAGGCCCTTTTATTTTCTTATTTCTCTCATTTCTTTAGTCTCACATTGTGTATAAGGATCTCCTCTCTCTTTCTCCCTTCTATATATTTGTATTCATACACTGTATTTGATACATATAAGAGAATATACAAGGTTCTGCTTTTCTCTACATGGTATCAGAGCCTTCGGTCCGAACCTACGGTCTCCCATTTTTTTGACCGCCAGCCCCCCTGCGAGCTCCTCGTCCCGGCGGTCTCCCTTTTCCTTGACCGCACCCCCCATGCGAACTCTGCTGCTCTTCTCTCCGTCCCGCTTCGTCTGATTATCGGCTCTCTTATAGCCTCCTTCTGACAAGTGAGCCCATCTCTTCCTGCTCGCTCCGCTCCCGTGTGGTCTCCCTCTGCGTTGCTCGCCGTTGTCTCCCTCTGCGGCCTCCCCTCCTGCGGCCTCCCCTTCTGCGTCCTCTCCTACTGCGGCCTCCCCTCCTGCGGCCTCCCTCCTGCGGCTTCCCCTCCTGCAGCCTCTCCTACTGCGGCCTCTCCTACTGCGGCCTCCCCTCCTGCGGCCTCTCCTCTTGTCCAGCGGCCTCCCCTGCTGCAGCCTCTCCTCTTGTCCAGCGGCCTCTTGTCCAGCGAGCAGCTAACCGCACCAGCGATCTCCTCAGCAGCGGCCTCCTCTCTAGCAGCTACCAGCCTTGCAGACCTCTCTGCTCCAGCCTTTGAATCCAAATGGGTTCCTCCAGTGATCCCTCTGAGCATCCCGATGGGCAGACCGCTTCCTCTCCTGCAGCCCGCTTGCTTCCCACTCCTGAACTGCGTGACGAGCTAAGAATCACCACCATCTCCCTGACTGGGAAGAAAAACTTCGTCGAATGGGTGCACTCTGTCAGACGGGTTCTTCAGTCCAAGGGACTTCTGTCTCATCTCACTAAGGAGCCCCCTTCTGATCCTACTGATGACTGGCTGCGTAACGATGGTCATGTTCAAATGTGGCTTCTCAACTCACTTAATGGCGAACCTTACAGCATGGCCATGTATCACGAGACGGCCAAAACAGTGTGGGAGGAGCTTCACTTCTTATACTCCGGCAAGGACAGTCTTCAGCACTTGTATGACATCATTACCGAGCTTCAAACTCTTGACAATGGCGGGGCGGACGACTTAACCTCATTTGTTGCTCAGGCTAAGACTCTTGCTGAAGCCTGGATCCAACATCAGCCCTCTACTACGAATCTAGCAGCTCAGCGTGCTCAAAAAGAGGTTGTGTGTATTGCCATGATGATGGCTCGTGTCCCGCTTCACCTTCAGAGTATTCGGACGAAGATCCTTTCGTCTGCTATAATCCCGTCCTTATCTGATATTTGCTTCATGTTGCTCAAAGTCTCACCGCCTCCGGATACTATTGGACCTCCCTCACCGGTCCTTCTCCAGCACACGTCTGCACCATTACTACCTCTCCCTCCCGGTACTCGTGGAGGACGTTCTGGCTCTAGGGGCGGGGGTCGTAGAGGCCGGCCACGTCCTAAGTGTTCATTCTGCGGAAAGGATGGACATCTTGAGGCGACCTGCTACCACAAACATGGTCGTCCTCCTCATCTGACTCCTCATATTGTCGCTGACAATTCCTCTACCACTCGTGCTGATCTTCAAGTGGTTCGCCTCCAGCTCCAACAACTTCACAAGATGCTCCGCCACCCACCTGCCTCTGTCGCCTCCATCTCCAATGAAGGAATCGCTTGTCTCTCCACTAATCCGTGCTGGATAGTGGATTCAGGTGCTACCCACCATATCATCTCGTTGAAACCACATCAATACCTGGATGTTCCTCATCCTAAGTGCATCACAGTAGCCAATGGAGACACCGTTCCTGTCTCCGGCTCTGCTGATATCCCTCTCAATTCTTCTATCTCTCTCTGCTCGGCTCTTCATGTTTCAGGCTCCCCGTTCAATTTACTTTCTGTTAGCCGTCTCACTACCGATTTGGATTGCTTAGTAACATTCACTTCTTCCTCTTTTATGATGCAGGATCGACAGACGCAAAGTATCATTGGTAAGGGACGACTGCAAAATGGGCTCTACCTCCTTGATATTTCTCCTACCATCCTCTCTTCAGTCTCCTCCGTTGATTGGCATCGGCGTCTTGAGCATGCCCCTCTTTCAGTCCTTCAGAAGGCCCTTCCAGAGATCTCTCTTTCTGTTTTTAAATGTGAATCATGTATTTTGGGAAAACAACATCGTTCATCTTTTCCTCTTCATTGTACTTGGAGCTCTGCTCCTTTTGTTTTAGTACATTCCGATGTTTGGGGTTCGTACAAAATTACTAGTATCTCTGGTTATCGCTATATCATCACCTTTATTGATGATTATTCTCGCACAACTTGGTTCTATTTACTATGTGATCGCTCCGAGCTTCCCCGTGTATTTCGGTCTTTCTTTCTAGAGAATCGCACGCAGTTTTCCGAAAACATAAAAACTCTCCGGACAGATAATGCTCGTGAATATACTAGCCATGAATTTGCTAATCTCTGCTCTGAATTTGGGATCATTCACCAAACGTCGTGTGCATATACCCCCCACCCCCCACCCACACAACAAAACGGCGTTGCTGAACGAAAAAATAGACATCTGCTCGATGTTGCTCGGTCACTCATGATCCACATGCAGGTACCCAAAGCCTATTGGAACTTTGCGCTGTCCACGGCGTGTTATCTCATTAACCGTCTTCCTTCCTCCGTCCTCCAAAACGCTACTCTGTTTAGCCTCCTTTTCCCCTCGACTCTGGTGTTCTCTCTCACACCCCGCATATTTGGTTGTACCTGCTACGTCCACCTACTTGGACCGTCCATAGACAAGTTGGATCCATGTGCAGCCAAACACATATTCGTCGGCTATTCACGTACTCAAAAAGGCTACGTCTGCAACTCTCCCACTACCTGAAAAGTCGTCGTTTCTGCAGATGTTACCTTTCAGGAAGATCAACCTTTTTACACTGCATCGACCCCACCTCTTCCCCCACCATCCTTCCCATTACCTGTCGTTCCAATTACCACTCCTCTACCACTACTTCTGGACCCTACTCCCGCTATCCACAAGTCACCTCTTATCCATGTCTACACCCGTCGCACACCTCGCTCCGTTGCCCCAACACATTCGACCTCGACCTCTGACACTCTGCGACCTGCTGATCCGGCACCAGCATCCACCGCTCATCCCATGGCGAAATATGTATCCTTACATCGCATGTCCCCACCGCTTCATCACTTTGCTACTTCATTATCTGTTATTTCTGTACCTAACTCTGTGCAGGAGGCTCTCCAACATCCAAGCTGGCGGGCAGTCATGGACGAAGAAATGACAGCTCTCTGGGCTAACCGGACATGGAACCTGGTTCCTCTCCCTCCAGGCCAGACTCTGGTTGGGTGCAAATGGGTCTTTGTCATCAAGCATGCTCCTGATGGGACAATTGATCGTCTGAAATCCCAACTGGTGGCTCGTGGTTTTACCCAACAACAAGGTCTCGATTATGAGGAAACATTCTCTCCAGTTGCCAAGCTCAACACAGTTCGTGCCCTCTCCGTGGCTGTGCATCGTCAATGGCTCTTACATCAACTGGATATCAAGAATGCCTTTTTAAATGGTGACCTACGAGAAACAGTCTACATGCAACAGCCTCTCGAGTTTGAGACCACGGGGGAGTCTCGAGTTTGTCACCTTAAGAAGTCAATCTATGGTCTCAAACAATCCACTCGGGCATGGTTTGATAAGTTCAGTAAGGCTATTCGGGAAGTTGGCTTTACTCGGAGCTCGATAGACTTCTCTCTATTCACTCGACATCGAACAACAAGAACGCTTCTTCTATTAGTATATGTTGACGACATCTTAATCACTGGAAATGATTCAAAGGGAATACATGCGGTCATACAACACCTTAGCTTTGTCTTTCAAACAAAAAATCTGGGGAACCTTCGATACTTCCTTGGTCTTGAGATCACTAGACGTCCTGATAGACTTGTCCTCTCTCAACGGAAGTACTGTCTCGATCTTCATCGGGATGTTGGCTACTCTGGATGCAAGCCGATTAACACTCCTATGGATGTAAATCACAAGTTGTGTACACACACCTCTGATGATGACCTTCCTCTTCCAAATCTAGAATATTATCGACGACTCGTTGGAAAACTGATTTACCTAACGATCACGAGACCAGATATATCCTTTGATGTTGTGGTTGTCAGCCGGTTTATGCATTCCCCTCAAATGTCTCATCTTCAGGCTGTCGAACGCATCCTAAGATATCTAAAAACAGCCCCTGGTAAAGGGCTGGTACACAAAACCTCGTCTTCTACTCCAACTTTAGTTGCGTATTTTGATGCAGATTATGTTGGTTCCCTAGATGATCGACGGTCTACTAGTGGATTTTGTACCTACTTTGGAGGTCACCTTGTTACAGTTGTAATCAAGTCTTTATCAGGTTTTATTTATGTGTTATGGGTTATACCCTCTCTAGGGTATTATCGATATTTGTATTTTCCCTTACTCAATATAAATATGGGTAAGGCATGTTTTTCCCAATCTAATAACATCTGATAGTTTTTCCTCTCAACTTGATATCAGAGGGAAAAAGGGAGAACCCTAAGCCGCCGCCCGTTCCTGACGATCCCCCCCCCTTTTTCTTCCTTCGACGCCAACTTCGTCCAGCGCCAGCCCCTCTGCTGGTTTGAAGTTCTCTCCATGGTGAGCCGCGACCTCCTCGCCGGCGGTGGAGCACACTGAAGAAGACTGTCGCCTCTCCCCATGATGCATGCTCAGTTACCGATGTCGCCTCTGTATTCCCTCTCTGCGATCGTCTCTGTCGACGCCTAATTTTGTCCCGTCGCTCGTGCCTGCTGCTGTTTCCGTCGACCGCTGCTTCCGTCGACCGCTACTTCCGTCGACCGCTGCTTCCGTCGACCGCTGCTTCCGTCGAACAGTGTTGATGCCTCCATCGTCGCCTGCGTCGTCGACGACCAGCTGTCGACTAGATCTGGTGACCTGCTGCTGATTCTCCGTCGACTAGATCTGGTGACCGCTGCTTCTCCGTCTACCTACTGTTGCTTCTCCGTCGACCTGCTGCTGCTGAAACAGTTTTCCTCCGTCGTCCTGATGTTGCGCCGTCTGATTCCAGCGCCGCTGTCAGCCTCCTGCTGCTACCGTCCAGATTATGTTGTTTGCTTCCAGAGCTGCCGCTGATTTCTGAAGGGTAGTTTGTTTTTTGTTTGACCCTTGTTGCTCCTTATGGACGATTCTTGGGCTGCTGTTAACTCTGCATCGCCGAGTGTTGTCGCACCCCAGATGGGTGACCCTCAGCGGTCCTCTGGCCACGCTGGCTCTCTGAAGATCACCACTGCGCTCTTAGATGGGACAAATTATCTCGAATGGTCTCGTGCGGCACAGTATGTCATTCGCAGTCATCAGCTGTTCGGATATATCGATGGGACAAGTGTGGCTCCTCCGTCGGGTGATCCTTCTTTGAAGCGTTGGGACTGAAAATTCTCTTGTTGTCTCCTGGCTTCTTCATTTCATGTCATCTAAGGTGTACCGTAGTTATATGTTGATGGACTCTGCCTCTGAAATCTGGACTCGGGCACGCGAGACTTACACTCAGATCGGAAATTCCACCCAGATTTATGAACTGACGCGTCGTATGCTGGAGTTACGTCAGGGATCCATGACGGTGTCTACCTACTTCTCTGAGTTCGAACGTATCTCTCAGAAATTGGATTATTTTGAACAGTTTACTCCCGCCTGTACTGCCGACGCAGTTCTATTGCAGAAACGGGACGAACGATTTCGTCTACATATTTTTCTGATGGGTTTGAACATGGAATTGGATATGGTTCGGACTAATATTCTACACCGGACTCCCCTTCCATCTCTTCGAGAGGCCTTTAGCATGGTGCTTGGTGATGAAGACCGTCAGAGGTCCCTCAGCATGATTGCCCCTCCTTCTGATCGCTCGGCTTTTTCTAGTGTTGATCGAGGTGGCTCCAACCATACCAACACGGTCCCTACTTGTGATTATTGTGGACGCAGAGGCCATATTCGTGAGTTGTGCTTCAAGCTGCATCCTCACCTTACTCCACCTGGATACGGCCGTGGACGTGGGTCAGGACGTGGCAGAGCCCGACAGAGTGGTTCTCACCCTTATGATGTTGCTTACTCCACTAAGATGCACGACGACCATCATGGTCAGCCCCCAGGACACCTTACCGCATCTGAATTGGATGTTCTTCGTCGCCTCCTACACTCCCATTCAGACACTACCTCGGGTACTTCTACCTCCTTTGCTTCTGTTGTTATGCCCAGTGCGAATGCTGCTGCGATACCTCTGTATAAATGGATCATTAACTCGGGAGCTACTGATCACATGACAGGCTCATCATCAGGTTTTTCTTCCTACGCTCCCTTGTCTAGTAAGGTTTAGGGCACGCGAGACTTACACTCAGATCGGAAATTCCACCCAGATTTATGAACTGACAAGTCGTATGCTTGAGTTACGTCAGGGATCCATGACGGTGTCTACCTACTTCTAAGAGTTCGAACGTATCTCTCAGGAATTGGATTATTTTGAACAGTTTGCTCCCGCCTGTACTGCCGACGCAGTTTTATTGCAGAAACGGGACGAATAATTTCGTCTACATGTTTTTCTGATGGGTTTGAACATGGAATTGGATATGGCTCGGACTAATATTCTACACCGGACTCCCATTCCATCTCTTCGAGAGGCCTTTAGCATGGTGCTTGGTGATGAAGACCGTCGGAGGTCCCTCAGCACGACTGCCACTCCTTCTGATCGCTCGGCTTTTCTCGTGTTGATCGAGGTGGCTCCAACCATACCAACACGGTCCCTACTTGTGATTATTGTGGACGCAGAGGCCATACTCGTGAGTTGTGCTTCAAGCTGCATCTTCACCTTACTCCGCCTGGATACGGCCGTGGACGTGGCTCAGGAAGTGGCAGAGCCCGACAGAGTGGTTCTCGCCCTTATGATGCTGCTTACTCCACTGAGATGCACGACGACCATCATAGTCAGCCCCCAGGACACCTTACCGCATCTGAATTGGATGTTCTTCGTCGCCTCCTACACTCCCATTCAGACACTACCTCGGGTACTTCTACCTCCTTTGCTTCTGCTGCTATGCCTAGTGTGAATGTTGCTGCGATACCTCCGTCTGAGTGGATCATTGACTCGGGAGCTACTGATCACATGACGGGCTCATCATCAGGTTTTTCTTCCTACACTCCCTTGTCTGGTAAGGACAAGGTTATCTCTGCAAACGGCACCTTGTCCCCGATTGCGGGCAAGGGCAACATTTCTTACTCCTCTCTTTCCTTTTCTTCTGTCTTGCATGTCCCTTCTTTTCCTAGCAGTCTTCTTTCCATTAGCAATCTCACTCGGTCTCTTAACTGTTCTGTAACCTTCTTTCCTGATTCTTATTTTTTTCAGGAACTGGGTACGAAGTGGATCATTGGCAGTGGTAGGAATCGCGGTGGCCTGTATTATCTGGATGCTCCTTCATCGTCCTTTGCCCTCTCCTCTTCTGCTGTTACTGTTGTTGATGCTCGCCGCTGGCATTTGCGCCTTGGTCACCCTTCTCCAGTCTACCTTCAGAAGCTTTTTCCTACTTTATTACTGCATATTAAAACATTAAGATGTGATGTTTGTGAAATGTCAAAACATGTTCGACATTCATCGTCGCATTTATCTTCTCCTAGTACTACTCCTTTTGTTATTATACATTCTGATGTTTGGGGGTCTTCCCCTTGTTGTATCTTTAACTGGTTATCGTTGGTTTGTCACCTTTATTGATTGTTTTTCCCGCACTACTTGGGTATACCTTTTAAAGAAAAAAATGAAGTGTTTTCTGTTTTTCAAACATTCCATAAGATGGTGCAAACTCAGTTCAATTGTAATATTTGTGTTCTTCGTAGTGATAATGGGGGAGAATACGATGATCATGGGGTGTTTGGCTCATATTTCACTAGTCATGGGATTATACACCAGACCACTTGTGTTTACACCTCCACCCAAAATGGTGTTGCTGAACGGAAAAACCGGCATCTCCTTGATGTTGCCCGGTGCCTTCTCACCACCATACACCTCCCAAAATCATAGTGGGGTGATGTCATCCTAACTGCTACTCATCTTATCAATCGTCTTCCTTCACGGGTCCTGGATTATACTACTCCCATAGACCGTCTCTCCTCTACGTTTGTCGTCCATACCTCTTATCTTCCGCCCCGCATTTTTGGTTGTGTTTGTTTCGTTCACGTCCATCAACCTCATCGTGACAAGCTTGACCCTCGATCTCTCTGTTATGTCTTTATTGGCTACTCTGCCACTACTAAAGGGTATCGGTGTTATCACCCCCCCTTCCAGACGTTTCTTTTGTACTATGGACGTGACTTTCCGCGAGGAGGAATCGTATTACTTGGATTTGACTCACTCCGCTCGCTAGGGGGAGAATGATGTCATTGATTATGATCTTGCGGTTCCTCTCCCTCTGATTCCTCCTACTCCTATCTTGCCGTCCACCAAAGCTTCTCGTCCTACACCCTCTTTGTCTCCTTTGTCCCCCTTGACACCTACGTCGTTTTCTCATATATAGCATCGTCCTTCTCTCATCACTCTTCCTCATGTTTATCACCGTCGTCAAGAAGATAAACAGACCGTCATTGTTCCACCGCTGCCAATGCAGCCTTTGGACTCAGATTCTGATGCGGACCTGCATGTTCCCCTTGCTGTGCTAAGAAATAAGGTTGTGTGCACGGAACACCTTATCTCTAATCATGTTGCTTATGATCACCTTTCCCAGCTTCATCAGGAGTTTATATCTTCCTTGTCTGAGATTACTATTCTGAATACGTGGCAGGAGGCGGTTGGTATCCCGGCATGGACTCAAGCAATGAAGGAGGAAATGTCTGCCTTGGACAAGAATCACACATGGGATGTCTCTTCCCTTCCTCCTGGCAAGAGAGCCATCGGTTCAAGGTGGGTCTTCTCTATTAAGCAAAACCAGGATGGTAAAGTTGAGCGATACAAAGCCCGTCTTGTTGCTCGTGGTTACACCCAGACTCAGAGAATTGACTACCAGGAGACCTTTGCTCCTGTAGCGAAGATGGACTCTGTGCGTGTTCTTCTATCTTGTGATGCGTGCTTGGGCTGGGATCTACACCAGCTGGACGTTAAAAATGCTTTTCTGCACGGCGATCTGGATGAAGAGGTGTACATGACTTTCCCCTTGGGGTTTGTGAAGAAGGGGCAAGACGGACTGGTCTGTCGCTTAAGGAAGTCTTTGTATAGACTGAAACAGTCTCCCAGGGCTTGGTTTGGTAGATTCCTCAAAGCCATGATCAAATTCGGCTATAAACAGGGGCAGTCTGATCATACTCTGTTTGTCAGGGAAAATGAGGGAAAATTGTGGTTCTTATCGTCTATATTGACGACATTGTGATCACTGGTGATGACTCGGATGAAATCTCTAATCTAAAGGCTCTGATGTCGGCTGAGTTTGAAGTGAAGGACTTAGGGAGATTGCGTTACTTCCTGGGAATTGAAGTGACTCGTTCCTGTCAGGGTATCTTTATCTCTCAACGCAAGTATGTTTTAGACCTGTTAGAAGAGACTGGGATGCTTGGTTGTGTCCCTGTAATACTCCTATGGAGGAGAATCACGGGATCAATGAAGACAGTGATGGCGATCACACTGATGCTTCGAGTTATCAGAGATTGGTTGGGAGGCTTTTATACCTCTCTCACACTCGCCCCGACATCACATATGCAGTTGGAATCTTGAGTAGATATATGCATGCTCCCAGGATTAGACATCAGGATGCTTCCTACCGTGTACTTCGGTACTTAAAGAAGGCTCCCGGTCGTGGGCTTATGTTCTCAAACAATAACCACTTGAGGATCGAGGTTTTTACTGATGCGGATTGGGCAGGATGTCGTGATGACAGGAAATCTACAACGGGGTATTGTACCTTTGTTGGTGGGAATTTGGTCACGTGGCGTAGTAAGAAGCAAAATGTTGTGGCTAGATCCAGTGCTGAAGCTGAGTATCGGTCAATGGCCCAAGGTCTCTGTGAAGGTTTATGGCTTCGCACCTTACTGCCTAACTTGGGTCTTCAGGATACTATTCCCATCTCTCTATTCTGTGACAACAAGGCGGCCATCAGCATTGCTCACAATCCTGTTCAACAAGATAGAACTAAGCATGTTGAAGTTGACCGTCATTTTATCAAGGACCATCTGAACAAAGGAAATCTTGTCACTCCTTTTGTTCACTCTAAAGACCAATTAGCCGATGTCTTCACCAAGAGCTTGGAGTGCGATATCTTTATTGATGATATCCATAAACTCGGAATGACAGTTATCTACCGTCCGACTTGAGGGGGAGAGTTGTAATCAAGTCTTTATCAGGTTTTATTTATGAATTATGGGTTATACCCTCTCTAGGGTATTATCGGTATTTGTATTTTCCCTTACTCAATATAAATATGAGTAAGGGCTTGTTTTTCCCAATCTAATAACATCTGATAGTTTTTCCTCTCAACTGTTACCTGGCGTAATAAGAAACAAGTTGTGGTTGCTCGATCTTCAGCTGAAGCAGTACCGTTCGATGACATCAGTTGTCTTTGAACTCACATGGCTTGAAAGACTCCTCGCTGATCTAGGAGTAAAACTTCCCTCACCAGCTATCTTACTATGTGACAGTCAAGCCGTTATGCATATAGCTAAGAATCTGGTCTTCCACGAAAGAATGAAACACATTGAAGTGGACTGTCACTTCATCCGGGAGAAAGTTCAAATGAAGAAGTTAGAATTAAAGCGTGTTCCGGGCACTGACCAAGTTGTTGATATTCTCACCAAGGCCTTACCAAGTACCCTATTTTATCAATTCCTGTCCAAGCTAGGTGCTTACGACTTGTACGCTCTAGTTTGCGGGGGAGTGTTAGAAAATTCCATGTAAAGGCCCATTTGGGGCCCTTTTATTTTCTTATTTCTCTCTCTTCTTTAGTCTCACATTGTGTATAACGATCTCCTCTCTGTTTCTCCCTCCTATATATTTGTATCCATACAATGTATTTGATACATATAAGAGAATATACAAGGTTCTGCTTTTCTCTACAGCTTTTATAGAATTTCTTTGCGTTGCAAACTGGGACCCACACGTAGGGTGTTCGCAATGGTCTCCTCCTCCTCCTAACCACTCGGCTCGTTCTTCTGCGGTCTCCTCCTTCTAACCGCTCGGCTCGCTCTTCTGCGGTCTCCTCCTTCTAACCGCTAGTCTTTTGCTTGCGTCGTCGGGGCCGCTCGTCTCACCGCACAGCTCTCGCCGCCAGCCCACGCATCAGCTCTCTTGTTGTTTCTAGCCGATGTTGATCCCTTTTTTCTCTAAGCGTCGTTTCTAGGCGTTGATGAGCTTTGCTCGTGTCCTGGCTGTCTAGCCACTCAACTCACTATTTCCCTGTCCGGCAGTTCTGTCTGCTGCTCCTCCTGACCTACAGCTCTCCGCGCTTGACACGTTTGCCCGCCAGTCCGCCAGTTATCTCTTGCTCGCCGATTCGCCGCTCTCCTTTACCTCGCCGCGCTCCTCGACAGTACCAGCTCTCCTGACCGCCAGTTTCTGACCTCCAGTATCAGTTATCTCTTGCTCGCCAGTTTCTGACCGCCCCTATCGCGCTCCTCTTCTTGGTCTCTCATCTCGGCGGTCATGGCCTTGAATGAGGCCTCGTCTCTTCCGGCTCGTGCAGCGACTACTCTTTCTGAAGTTCGGGATGAGCTCCGGATCACCATTATCTCTCGTAATGGTCGGAAAAATTTTGTAGAGTGGGTCCACTCGGTGCGTCGTATCCTCCAGACCAAAGGGCTTCTTCATCACCTTACTAAGGCACAACCAGCTACCCCCGCCGTGGACTGGCTCCGCGATGATGGGTGCGTTCAGACATGGCTTCTAAACTCTATGGATAGTGAACCCTACCGTATGGTCATGTATCATGAAACGTCCAAAGCTATGTGGGATGAACTTCACTCCTTATACTCTGGCAAGGACAATTTGCAACACTTGTTTGACATCTTCACTGATCTCCAGTCTCTTGATCCAGGAGTGGATGGTGACCTGACTTCCTTTGTTGCATGGTCCAAGACCCTTATTGAAGCTTAGATTCAACACCAGTCTCTCACGCCGAATCTCGCTGCCCAACGAGCCCGGAAAGAAGTTGTCGGCATAGCCATGATGATGGCATGTGTTCCCCCACATCTCCACAGCGTCCAAGCAAATATCCTCTCATCGTCCACCTTGTCCTCTCTCTCCGATGTGTGCTCCATGCTCTTGAAGGTGACACCGCCTCATGATACTCCCGGCACTGTCTCTCCAGCTCTTCTTCAACAATCTCCTACTACTCACCTCCCTCCTCCGCCGGCTCGTGGAGGTCGCACCGGCTCTCGGGGGAGGGGACGACCTGGTAGGCCGCGTCCCAAATGTTCCTACTGAGGTCGGGAAGGTCATCTTGAGGCTACTTGTTATCATAAGCATGGTGTCCCTCCTACACATCTTTCGCTACGGCGACTGCTGCTCCCACTGCTACTTCCCCTGATGTTGTTGCATTACGTACTCAGCTCCAGAATCTTCAGGGCCTGCGTAATCGGCCTTCGAGGTCTGTTGCGGTCATCTCCAATAAAGGTATCTCCTGTTTATCCCATAGTCCAGCTTGGATTATGGACTCTGGGGCAACCAATCATATTACTCCGCAGAAGCCTCCTCAATACTTAGGCACTGCTTGTCCTAAGTTCATCACTGTGGCGAATGGTGACACTACTCCCATTCATGGTTCTGGCAACATGGACCTAACTTCCTCTCTCTCTCTTCGCTCGGTTCTTCATGTTTCGGGCTCTCATTTTAATCTTCTTTTTGTTAGTCGTCTTACTCAGGACCTCGACTGCTCTGTAACTTTTTCTTCCTCCTCTTTTGTTGTGCAGGATCGACAGACGCGGAATATCATTAGTAGAGGGCGATTGTCTAATGTACAGCTTGGATGTTTCCCCCACTGCTCTCTCTTTTGTTACCTCCGTTGACTTGCATCGACGTTTTAGGCATGCTCCTCTCCCCATTTTGAAGAAAGCCCTTCCAGATGTGTCCCTATCTGACTTCACCTGCGAATCATCAATCGTATGCCCTCCTCCGTTCTCAATTTTGCCACTCTAATTACTCTTCTCTTCACAATCACCTCTCCCTTTCCCATAACACCTTGTGTCTTTGGCTACACCTGCTCAGTCCACTCCCTTGGTCATACAACTGACAAACTTGATCTTCGCGCTACTAAGTACATGTTTGTTGGGTACTCCTGCACCCAAAAAGGTTATGTCTGTTATTCTCCTTCCACTCACAAATTAGTAACGAGTGCTGATGTAACCTTTCTCGAAGATCAGCCATTTTACTCATCACCTTTGACCTCTCATGCACCACCTCTCCTACCTCGTCCTGTCATTCTTGTCACCTCCCCTGAACCACCTCTTCTTCTCACACCCTCCACCAGACCCACCTCCTCTTCTTTGTGTGTACACTCGTAGTCCTCCTTGCTCTGATGCCCCAAGACTATTACCTCCTACATGGCACTCTGCGCTCTGCTGATCTGGACACGCCTTCTACAGCTCATCCAATCACAATTTTTGTTTATTTACATCGATTGTCTCCGATGCTTCACACCTTTGCGACATCATTGTCGCCTGTTTCCACCCCTACTTCTTTGCAAAAGGCTCTTCAACATCCGGGGTGGCGGGCGGCTATGGAAGAAGAAATGGTTGCCCTCTGGGCCAATCACACATGGGATCTTGTCCTTCTCCCTCCTGGCCAGTCATGTGTGAGCTGCAAATGGGTCTTTACTATCAAACAAACTCCAACTAGGACGGTTGAACGACTAAAGGCTCGCCTTGTCGCCCGTGGTTTTACTCAACAACACGGTCTTGACTACGAAGAGGCCTTCTCCCCTGTTGCAAAGCTAAACATTGTCTGTGTCTTGATCTCTCTGGTCGTCATCATCATTGGTCGTTGCATCAGTTGGACGTCAAAAATGCATTTCTCAATGGTGATCTCGCTGAGACTGTCTGCATGCATCAACCTCCCGGATTTGAGACCACGGGGGAGTCACTTGTATGTTACCTCAAGAAATCTCTTTATGATCTCAAAGAGTCTCCTCGGGCATGGTTTGACAAGTTCAGCCGGGTTGTTAGTTATGTTGGGTTTACTCGAAGCACGGTTGACTTCTCCCTCTTCACCTGTCATTGTCCAACAGGCACCGTGATACTCCTGGTTTATGTTGATAATATCTTAATTACGGACAATGATTCAAAAGGCATCCATATGATCAAGGAACACTTGGCTTCCGTGTTCCAGACCAAAGATTTGGGGAATCTCCGATAGTTTCATGGCATCGAGGTAGCTCGGCTTCCGTCAACCACAAGCTCTGTGCATGTTCCTCCGACTCTGATACGCTCCTACCAAACCCAGAATACTATCGTCGTCTTGTTGGAAAGTTGATCTATTTGTCAGTTACAAGACCCGATATATCGTTTGATGTTGGGGTTGTCAGTAGGTTTATGCATGCTCCACTGACCACTCATCTCCAAGCAATTGAACGCATTCTCCGATACCTGAAGTCTGCTCCTGGACAAGGCTCGTATATAAGTCATCCTCATCTTTATCTCTCATTTCCTACTTTGATGCTGATTATGTTGGATCCTTGGATGATCGTCGTTCCACAAGTGTTTTTGCACATATTTTGGTGGGCATCTTGTTACCTGGAGAAGCAAAAAGCAATTTGTCGTCGCACACTCATCTGCAGAAGCTGAGTATCGATCAATGGCCTCAGTCGTCTCTGAACTCGCATGACTAGAAAGCCATCTAGGAGACATGGGTGTCAAACTCTCTTCTCCTGCCACCTTGTTCTACGATAATCAAGTTGTTATTCATATTGCCAAAAATCATATGTTCCATGAACGCACCAAGTATATCGATGTCGATAGCCACTTTATTCGGGAAAAGGTTTAACTAGAAAATTGGACTTGAGACATGTTCCTGCTACAGAACAAATCGCTGATATTCTTACTAAAGCTCTACCGCGGCCTCTATATTTTCAGTTTTTGTCCAAGCTTGGTTCCTATGACTTGTATGCTCCAGCTTGCGGGGGAGTGTTGAAGAAAATGTAAAGAAAGGCCCATTTACGAGGCCCGTGTAAAGCCCTCTTAGGGATTAGTCCCACATCTTAGGATAGAGTTTAGACTCTCTTCTCTCCTCCTATATATATGTACAAATACTTGTGATGTATTCATGGAAGATATTTTGAGAAATTAATAAAATATTATTTTTCTCTCTTCTGTCGCTTTTCTCTACAAGATGAAGGACCACATGAGAAAAATATGCATGAATGTAAATTTTGAATGTATTGTTTTTTTCAAAATTGAAAAAAATAAACTTTTTAGCCTAACCATCTAAAATGCCTGAGGCTAAGAACTACACATACAATTAAATAAAAATAGATGGTACATATCTATCAGTTGTAGAATAAATACCCAAAATACCGTGGACAGTAAATCCAAATTACCTGTTTCATCAATGAAGTAAAAGAATCCTTTGGAAGGTTAAATCCAACAGCAGCCATTTCTGCAACAACCTGTACAACAGTTATTGCAATATATGATTATAAAACAGAATAACATTTACAAAAAAATCAGAATTTCTCATCTCAATTAATAAAACTAAAAGCACATATCACTCGCCTCAATAGTAGATATCATTTTGGAACCCCATGTATCCATAGTTTCTTTCCAATCCGGGAATCCTTCAGGTATTACGGGCTCTGCATTCAATTCCTAAGAAAAGAAAGGCTATGCAATGTATAGATCAAGTTAACCAATAAATTTGCGAGTATAAGCTATATGAGCCATAGTTGAACCTATGATGACCTTGAATTGAGTGTTTTCGGGCCGAGGTCCGACTCTCCACATATAGCGCCATTTAGGATCTTTCGTAGTAGGAATGGATGGTTGGGACTCAGGAGACATTTTACGTATTTCCAGTTGCAAATGCTCGTCTATTAGACTGCGTGGAACCTCAACTCCTTCGGGTGTCACGCCAACCTGCCTTGTCCATTCAACCAAACTACCATTAGCAAAATTTTCATACTAGTAGTAAATGCGATGTTTATGACACAGTCAAATGTCATGATTGATTCCCATGGAATCTTCAACTCCAAACTAGGATATTGCAAAGAAAATATAGCATGTTTTCTGTTGGTGAGAGGATATTCAAACCCAAGCTTGGTATAGAATAATGCATACAACAACAACAACATAACCCATATAGTCCCCAATCATTGGGGGTATGGGCGGGGGAAGATTGGAAACAGACCTAACCTTTGGCACTATGCACAAAGTGGCTTCTCTCAGAGGAGAAAGACCTAACCTTTGACAATAAATGCACAAAGTGGCTGCTCACAGAGTACCACTGAAATAGTGGCCCCCTATACCGTCGCGTTTGCTGCGGAATCATGCCCTCAAATCAAAGCCAAAGACATCAGAGAGGGCAGACCCAAGAATCCATTTTGATTTATGTGCACATAACCATGCTTCCTTCATTCAGCATCCAGAGCATTGGTATAGAATAATGCATACTACATGAAAATTTCCTATATTCAGAAACAAGACAATTACCAGTTTTATCCCACCACTTATTTCAATAGCAAAAGAATACTATGAAGATATAATAATGGATGGATAAGTAGCCAGTATCCCACATTCCCACTTACAAATCCAATTTCAAGTTGGTCATGGCTCGGCTAGAAATCGGAAAAGAGCAATTTTGAAATCGGAAAGAGCACTTTTTACTCGGATCGAAACGGGATTGAGATGAGCCGGCTCAAAATCATTCAACTTATGCAAAATAAATTTGAATTGGGTTGTGCTGGAGTTTGCGAACTATTTTTGATGTTTTTATTTTTATACTCAATTGTATTTTTCCTTGTACTATACTCCACTCCAATATATTATGGAGTGTAACCTCGATGAAATCATTACGGTTCCACTTTTCAAAATGGTATCAGAGACTACCTAATTGCTCGTTCCGCTCGGCCCATTCCCGCGTCCGGTCTGCAGACCCATCCCTCACTCTCCAACGCTCGCCCGTTCGTCATTCGCCTCTCTTGCTCGCCTCTCCCCAACGCTCGCCGTTCTCTCTTCTCTTTCCAGCGTCGTCCTCTTTCGTTCACCACTCTCCACTCGCCCTCGCAAGCCCATGTCTTCTTCCTGTGCTCCGTTCGCTGTTTACGGGCGTCGGCGGAATGAGGGCTTGAATCCCTTGTTGTCGGCGTCTGTTTCTTCTTCTGTGAGGATGGTTCTTCCTCATTCATATACCTGATTCGCTTCTTTCGCTTGATTCCGTTGCCGGGACCGTCATCAGTTTCTTCTCTTTCTATGAGAAAACTCTAGGGTTGCGCCCCTCCTAATTTCAGCAATCTTGTGATTTCTATATATGGATTGCTATGGATGGGAGTGTTGATTCTACAAATACGTCCTCCGGTGGTCGAGTTGCATCAACCCCGATGTCTACTTTGGGTTCCGGCCGAGCAACCCATGACCACGGTACTCCTCAAATTACCACCATGAAACTAGATGGCACCAACTACCTCTCGAGGGCTCGCTCAAGCACACTTGCCCTCAAAAGTCATCGTATGTTTGGCTATGTTATTGGCACCACCAGGACACCTGCATAGGCATCTCTAGATTGGCCACAATGGGAGCCTGAAAACTCCTTGGTGATGTCATGGCTGATGAACTCCATGCAGGACTCTATCGCTCGCAATTACCTGTTCCTGAAAACTGCAGCCGATATTTGGAAGAGAGCTGAGATTACCTATTCCTGTCGTGGGAATGCCACTCATATTTTTCAACTGCGATGGAGGATCTTTCTTTTGAGGGAGGGCGATCGTCCCCCCTCTACTTTTTACCTGGAGTTTACTCAACTCTATCAAGAATATGATCACTTTGATGTGCTCACTCTTGTTTCCCCTGAAGATGAAGTGTTTGTTCGGGCTCGAGAAGAACGTAATAGGATCATTGAATTCCTTCATGGTCTGCATCGTGATTTTGATCCTATCAGTGTTCAGATTCTTGGGCGTTCTCATCTCCCCTCTCTTCCAGAAGTGTACAGCTTTGTACAGCAAGGATTTGATCGCCGACAGACATTACTCCCTGACTCAGGCTCAGAGGGCTCAGCCCTTGCTGCCCAGTTCATCCCTAGTGGTCGTCCTACTCGTGACACTAGGCCCAAGTCCATGGAGAAGGATCATTTGGTGTGTGATTATTGTGGGAAGACCCGCCATACTAGGGACACATGCTTCAAACTTCACGATTTTCCTCCTCCAAGAGGAGGTCCTGCCTCCCGTGGAGGTCGTGTCTATGGTCGTTATCACGGTCGACCTCCATCACGATATGCTCATCTTTCGGATGTCATGGAGTATACTGCTTACCATGGTTGCCCTGATCCTCTTGGTGCTCCCACTGCCCTTTCTATTGAAGAGATACAAGCTTTTCGTCGTCTGATGCAAGGTCATCCATTTAAGCCATCAAGTTCATCCTCCTCCTCTTACGCCCATCAGGGGCTCCCAGGTGCTCATTATGTTACCTCCCCCTCCTCTACCAAATGGATCATCGACTCCGGAGCCACAGATCATACGACTGGCTCTGCTACAGATTTTGTGTCTCACTTCCCTCTGTCGGGTAGAGAGACAAAGTGAGCATCGCCGATGGATCTTTTTCCCATATTGCTGGGAAAGGATCCATTCTCTGTTCTTCCCTCACTCTCTCTTTCATTTTTCATGTTCCTAAGTTTACTCGAAACCTTCTTTCTATTAGTCACTTGACTAACTCTATGAATTGCTCAGTGACATTTTTTCCCACTTCTTGAATCTTTCAGGACCTGAAGACAGGGACGGTGATTAGCTCTGGTAGACTGTGTGAAGGCCTCTACGTATTTGATTCATCCAGCTCGGCTCCTCCTTCGCAAGCTCTTCATGTGGCTCAGTCTTCAGATTTGGATTCCTGGCATTTCGCCTAGGACACCCTTTTATCTCTACAACGAAACTTGTGTTACCTACTATGTCCAACTCTTTGTTTAATTCTTTTACTTGTGATGTGTGTGAATTCAGTAAGCACAAACGTACTTCTCTTACGCATGTTTCACTTTCTTGTGCTACTCCTTTTGCTATTATTCATACTGATGTTTGGGGCCCTTGCCCAGTTGCTTCTATCTCTGGTTTTCATTGATTTGTTACTTTCATAGATTGTTTTTCTCGTTGCACATAGGTTTACCTGATGAGAAACAAAAATGATGGGTTTCCCCTTTTCAACGTTTTCATAAAATAATACCTACTCAGTTCAATTCTATCATTAAAGTGTTGTGCAGTGACAATGGTTGTGGGTACATTGACTCTCAATTTGAGCGTTACCTCGGTGACCTGGGCATCATCCACCAAATCTCTTGTGTCTATACCCCTGCTCAGAATGGACTCGTTGAGCATTAGAATCGGCACCTTCTTGAGGTTGCTCGGTGTCTCTTGCTTAATATGCATCTTCCTAAATATTATTGGGGGGATGATGTCCTTACGGTTGCATATCTCATTAATCGCATGCCTACTTGTATTTTTGGACATAAAATACCCCTTGACACTCTCCATGTTTCTCCTGCCCAGATTCCTCATTGTATCTTAGGGTGTGTGTGCTTTGTCCACGTGCATCACACCTCCAAACATGACCCCCGTGCCCTGCGGTGTGTCTTTATCGGATATTCTTCGACCCAAAAAAGGTATAAGTGTTTTTATCTAGGGGCCCGAAAGACCTTTGTTTCTTTGGATGTCATGTTTCATGAATTCGAACCTTACTACGGGAACTCACTTCAGGGGTAGTCTGTTACCATGGAAGTGAGTTCTCCCTCTATTCCTCTACCTATTTCACCTTCATATCAGCCTCCTAATCCACCTACTCCCATTGGTCAGGTGGTTCTTCCTTCGTCCTTTCCTCCTCGACCTCTTCCTCCTTTGCAAGTATATACTCAGAGACGCAGGGGCACAAACACTCAGGCTTCATCCATAATACCATATTCATCTTCTGGTACTCAAGGTAATCGTGCATCCACCTAGCATCCTCTATCTCATTTTATGACTTATCACTCTTTGTCCCTTTCGCATAAAGCATTTGTCACCTCTTCGTCTTCCATATCCATCCTCTCTTCTTGGCAGGAAGCTCTGGGTAGCAAAAATGGATGGTAGCTATGTTTGAGGAAACGATGACTCATGAAAAAAATTGCACATGGGATCTGGTTCATCTTCCTCAAAGGAAGACTGATGTTGGATGTAAGTGGGTCTTCTCAGTGAAGCAAAACTCTCAGGGACTTTTTGAACGATACAAAGCTAGATTGGTGGGCAAAGGCTATATTCAGACTGCTAGGATTGACTATCAGGAAACCTTTGCTCCTGTAGAAAAGATGAATTCAATTAGAATCAGGCTCTCATGTGCAGTATGCAAATGGTGGAATGAATCTCAGCCAGTTAAACATGAAGAATGTCTTCCTCCATCGGAATTTAGAAGAAGTATACATGTCTCTACCAAGCTTGTCAGGATCACGATCCGGATCGTAGGATCGCACAATCCTACGATCCGGATTCTGAATTTCGATCCGGATCGCAAGTAGGATCGAAATCAGGCTCACTCAACCGGGAGTACGATCCAGATCGTAGGATCGGTATGATCGCGATCTGATCCCGATCCTAGCGATCCAGATCATATTATAAAACAATCTCGCGCCCTCGATAAACCATATTTGCTATCAGTTCTCCCCTCTTCCTTTCTCTCTGCCGACGCCGACGCCCTTTTCCTTTCTCTCTGTCGACGCCGACGCTCTCTTCCTTTCTCTCTGCCGACGCCGACGTCGACGCTCTCTTCCTTTCTCTCTACCGACGCTGACGCTCTCTTCCTTTCTCTCTGTCGACGTCGATGCCGACGCTCTCTTTCTTTCTCTCTGCCGACGCCGACGCCGACTATTATCTCACCAGGTTTCTGTCATAATATTATCCTCTTAATTATTTGGCAATAAAATTTTCATGTAAGTGACAGCAAGTTTTTTATCACAAATTAAGCTAAAGAGCAAGCATTTGG
Source organism: Dactylorhiza incarnata (assembly GCA_033032865.1). NCBI lineage: Eukaryota > Viridiplantae > Streptophyta > Magnoliopsida > Asparagales > Orchidaceae > Dactylorhiza > Dactylorhiza incarnata. The sequence goes on along the minus strand of JAWHQI010000255.1, from coordinate 1,407,607 downwards.
ACTTTGGGCTCTATCATTCTGTCAGATTTCTAACAAAGCTGTCTTAATATATGATGGTTGTAAACTTAGTATAGGACGTAGCTACAAAATATATTCATTCGTTATAAAGGTTTTTTCATTATAATGCTTTGGAGGTTTAAATAATCATAAATGAAAAATTTATAGTTAGAACTTAGAACGATGTTATTTTTTGGGTTTAGTTGTTCATTTACTTATTTTTTATATCAGTACTCAAATGTTTATTAGTTTTTTATGTGTTAATTGTGTGTAATTTGATGATACAAAATTCATTTTCATAATTTTAGTCTTAATTTATGATTTTTGTAGAATCTTATGATCCCGATTCGATCCCACGATCCGATCCAACCGAAAAACGATCTCACCTAGGATCTCGATCCTGACAACCTCGGTCCCTACCTCTGGGTCTTGCTGCTGAAGGATCTGAGGGAAAGGTCTGCGGGTTGAAGAAGGCTCTATATGGCCTAAAACAATTTCCTAGGACCTGGTTTGGAAGGTTCCGTAGAGCCATGATGACATTTGCTTACACTCAGAGTAATGCCGATCACATCTTGTTTATAAAGCACAGGCAAGGAAAACTGACCGCTCTTATTGTCTATGTGGACGACATTGTTATAACTGGAGATGAAATGGAGGAGATTCAAAGTCTGAAGAAAAGATTGGCAAGTGAATTCGAGGTAAAAGATCTTGGGAATCTCAAGTACTTTCTTGGCATTGAAGACGCCAGATCCAAGCACAGGGTCTTTATCTCTCAGAGGAAATAGATCCTTGACTTGCTCGAGGCATCAAGGATGAGTCGGTGTAGACCTGCTGACACCCCAATCGAAGCCAACCATAAATTAGGGAGAGATTATGAAGAGTAGTTGCTGACATCACTGGTTTTCAACAATTGGTAGGGAGGCTTATCTACTTATCTTATACCCATCCAGATCTCTCTTATATTGTTGGGGTTATTAGTCAATACATGCATTCCCCTAGGTCTCGCCACTTGGATGTTGCCCATCGAATCTTACGGTATCTCAAAACCTCTCCAGGGCGAGGTATCTTGTTCTCCCCAAGTAAAGAGTTAACCCTTGAAGTTTTCACAAATGCTGATTGGGCAGGATCTGTTGATGACCGAAGGTCCACTTCTGAATATTGCTCCCTGGTTGGAGGGAATTTGCTAACCTAGAGAAGCAAAAAACAACATCCAATTGTCAGGTCTAGTGCTGAAGCAGAATTCAGAGCTATGGCTTAGGGGATCTGTGAAGGGATGTGGATTCGATCCATTATGTACGAACTTGGCATTCAAAACAAGGATTCTATCAAGCTTTACTGTGACAACAAGGCGGCTATCAGAATTGCGCACAATCCAGTTCAGCATGATCACACTAAGCATGTGGAAGTTGATAGACATTTTATCAAGAAAAACATAGTAAGGGGAGTTGTGAGTACCCCATTTGTCCCCTCTGATCAACAGCTAGCTGACGTTCTTTCTAAGGGACTGAGTTTGAGGGCCTTTGAAAACATTATGGGCAAGTTGGGCATGACAGATATCACAAACCTAACTTGAGGGGGAGTGTTGGAGTTTGCAAACTATTTATGATGTTTTTATTTTTATGCTCAATTGTATTTTTTCCGTATACAATGCCCCACTCCTATATATTATGGAGTGTAGTCTGCTAGCCCCGTACTGATTCGGCATAAAGGCAAGGGCAAGGCCAAGAGATCTAAGAAGACGAAGATATGATCTAAGTCTTATCTTGATCTCAAGTCTTCAGCACTGAAGATGAAGTATCTGGCCAAGGAAGGGAAATGCCACCACTGCGATAAGGCATGACACTGGAGAAGGAACTGTCCTCTCTATAGGGAGGATCTGCAGAAGAAAAAGGGAAGTGTGACTTCCGTTTCAGGTATTTATGTTATAGAAATAAACTTTTCTGCTCTTTCATCTTGGATATTGGATACCGGATGTAGTTCTCACATTTGTACAAATGTGTAGAAACTGGGAAGGAGAAGAATGTTGGGTACAGGGGAGATAGACCTACGTATAGGAAATGAAGCAAGAGTTGATGTCATTATCGTAGGAGTTTATCGTTTTTCTTTGCTTACTGGGCTTGTAATAGAACTTAATAACTATTATTTCGTTCCAGCTATAACTAGAAACATTATATCTGTTTCATGCACTGACATAAAAGATTTTTCATTTATAATTAAGAACAATTATTGTTCATTTTTTATGAATGATGATTGTTATGGTGTAGCTCAAATGTTTAATGGTTTATATTTTTTGAACTTAGACAAGTCAATCTATAACGTAGAAAATACTAAGAGACTAAAAACGAATGACTCAAATTCTGCGTACCTTTGGCATTGTCATTTAGGTCATATAAACGAGAAACGCATATCCAAGCTCCATAAAAATGGACTGCTAGACTCATTTGATTATGAATCATTTGAGAGATGTGAATCTTGCTTATTAGGCAAAATGACTAAAGCCCCTTTCACTGGTCATACTGAGAAGGTTGATGATCTTTTGGGTGTCAAACATAGTGATGTATGCGAACTCATGAGTTCTATGGCTAGAGGTGGGTTCCACTACTTTATTATATTTACTGATGATTTCAGTAGATACGGATATATGTATCTTATGAAGTACAAATCTGAATCCTTAAAAAGTTCAAGGAGTTCAAGAATGAAGTACAGAACCAACTGGGAAAATCAATTAAAGCACTCCGATCTAATCGAGGTGGCGAATATTTGAGTCAGGAGTTTCGTGATCATCTCAAAGAGTGTGGTATTGTATCACAATTCACTCAACCTAGAACACCACTGCATAATAATGTTTTTGAGAGGAGGAATCGTACTTTGTTAGACATGGTGCGGTCGATGATAAGTCATGCAGATATGTCCGTTTCCTTTTGGGGATATGCTCTAGAGACAGTTGCTTTCACACTAAATCGTGTTCCAACTAAAAAGGTTCAAAAGACACTATATGAGATATGGCTGGGAAGCGTTCTAGTATGTCTTTCATTAAGATTTGGGGTTATGAGGCATACGTGAGACGTCAAATGCCTGACAAACTTGAGGTCAAATCAGATAAGTGTTATCTAGTGGGATATCCTAAGGAAACTAAAGGAAACTATTTCTATAATCAGTCTGAGGGCAAAGTATTTATCGCAAGGACTGGTGTCTTTCTAGAGAAAGAGTTTCTAGCTAGAAAGACTGCTAAAATAGAACTTGAAGGGGTTCAAGAACCACAAACAATGGATGAACCAGAGATGGAACCTGAGCAAGGACTACATGATGTTGTAGCTGGAGAGCCTGGTCAAGAAACACAAGTCCTACGTAGATCCGGTAGACCTAGAGTTGAGTCTGGGATATATGGATTTCTCATGTCTCAAATAGGTAGTGTGTTGCTTATGGATCATGATGATGAGTCTGCAACCTACCAAGATGCTATGAGTGGACCGGACACCGAAAAATGGCTTGAGGCCATGAAATCTGAAATGGACTCTATGTATGCAAACCAAGTTTGGACCTTGATGGAACCACTTTAAGGGGTACGACCCATAGAGTGCAAGTGGGTCTTCAAGAAGAAAACCGACATGGATGGGAATGTACAGACATTCAAAGGGCGATTAATAGCTAAATGTTTCAAGCAAATTCATGGTATTGACTATGATGAGATATTTTCCCCCGTTGCCATGGTAAAGTCCATCAGAATTCTGCTTGTTATTGCTGCGTATTATAACTACAACATCTGGCAAATGGATGTCAAAACGTCTTTCCTTAATGGAAACCTCCTTGAGGAAGTGTGCATGACACAACTCGAGGGTTTTGTCTCTCCAGATGAAGCCACTAAAATATGCAAGCTGCAGAGATCCATTTATGGAATGAAACGAGCTTCTCGAAATTGGAATCTACGTTTTGATGAGAAAATAAAAGAGTTTGGTTTCATCAAGAACGAAGATGAACTTTTTGTTTACAAGAGGATTAGTGGGAGCATTGTCGTATTCCTAATATTTTATGTAGATAACATACTATTAATTGGGATGACATTCCGACCCTGCAAGCGGTTAAGAACAGGCAAGGGACTGATTTTCTATGAAAGACTGGGCGAAGCGACTTACATACTTGGTATTAAGATCTATAGAGATAGATCAAAGAAGTTGTTAGATTTGACACAAAGTACATACATTGAGAAAGTATTGAAGCGGTTCAACATGGTTGAGTCCAAGAAGGGATTTTTACTCATGTCTCATGGTGTTAGCCTCTCTAAGGACCAATGTCCTAAATCATTGGAAGATAAGGACCGCATGAAGTTGATTCCATATGCTTCGGCAATTGGATCAATCATGTATGCAATGTTATATACCCGACCAGATGTCACATACGCTTTGAGCATGACTAGCAGATATCAGTCTGATCCGGGTGATGGTCCTGGACAGCAGTCAATAATATCTTGAAGTACTTGAGAAGGACTAAGGACGTATTCTTGGTATTTGGTGGAGAGGAAGAGCTCGTTGTAAAGGGTTACACAGATGTTAGCTTCCAAACTGATAGGGACGACTCAAAGTCTCAGTCAATTTTTGTATTTTGCCTTAATGCAGGGGTTGTGAGCTAGAAGAGTTCCAAGCAAGAGACAGTTGTCGATTCTACAACAGAAGCCGAGTATATCGCAGCTGCAAATGGCGAAGGAGGCTATATAGATTAGGAAATTCATCAGCGAGCTTGATGTAGTTCCTAGCATTGTTGATCCGGTAATTCTTTACTGTGACAAAAACGATGTCATTGCATAGGCCAAGGAACCTAGATCTCATCAGCGCTCCACGCACATACTTCGGAGGTTCCATCTTATGCAGAGTACCAACTGAGGAGAATATAGCGGATCCACTAACAAAAGCTCTTTCACAGAAGAAGCATGATTGTCATACTAGATCAATGGGTATTAGATACTTAAATGATCAACTCTAGTGGGAGTCATGGTTTTTGTATGTCTATTGTATATTCATGTAATGAATAAAGTACTATGTATTTCCTTTTACATTTATGGCAAGTTCTTTTGTTATGTTAATTTGTTTCTTTATTTGAGTAATAAACATAATAAATGTCTAAAATAAGTGAGGGTGAGAGGCAGAAAGGGTGACAAAAATCGAGACCGCTTGCACAGGTTGCAAGCAGGAGGCTCGAAGCAAACGTCCCTTTTCTGGTACCCATACCCCTCTATTTATAGACGCGGAGGCTGCCCAAATGGGCAGATTCAAAAATTACTGGCTGCCCGGGGTACAGGAGAACCGGGGCAGAGAAAGGGGGTGCAAATAACAAAAAAAAAACTCAGACCGCGCGGTCTGGCGATCTCCCTGGAGCCTGGCCGCCTGTGCCTTAGGAAAATTGCTGGAGAGGAGACAGGCAGTCTGGGCGGTCTCCCAAAATTGAGACCGCTGGAACTGACCATTTTGATCGAAAAAGAGAGGTCGCGGACTTCCGGGCAAACATGATCCCCGCACATTTTCAAGTTTCCCTGGAACTTCGGAAATGCTGGCTTTCACCGCAGAGACTACAACCGCCATAAATGCGCGAGAATCTATAAATACGGCTTCAAGGCTTCAGAATCCAGAACTTTCTTGAAGGAAGTGCGAGCTTGTACGATCAGCGATCACTCCTTTTTAGACCGAAGCGATCTCTGAGTGGCAAGCATGTTGTCTCTTCTGACCAAGCGGGCACAGACTAACGGGCCGCCCAAGGTAGCTTCTCCGAAGGGAAAGGGTGAAGGAAAGGAGACTGCTAGCTCTAAGAAGGCGTTGGCGGTCAAGGCCTCCAAGGCCTCGGCAAAAGCAAATCCAGCGAAAGAGACTGTCAGCTCTCCTCCGGAAGGACTGCAACCAGATTTGCTAAAGAAAGACGCAGTCTTGGCGACCTCAAACATTATCGACTTGTCGACCAACTCCTCAGGGCCTCCTGTGTTGAATCTTCCAGGCGTCTCTATCACCTTTGACTGCCACAAATCAGAGGAGGTTCTTAGCCAGGTCGCTGCCCAGACCGGCGAGACCGCTTCTACTGAGGCTATCAAAGCTCAGATGCAAGAGAAGAAGTCTACAGCAGAAAAACTCAGGCAGCAGATCGCAGATAAGCAGGAAGCTGCAAAAGGGACAAAGAGAAAAGGCACAAATTCTTCTGTTCAGATTGCCAAGAAAAGGAAAGGCGGTGAAAATAAAGAAGTGACCGCTAAGGAGGCGGTCACATTCCATGAAGATGGAGGTCTTGGGCATCCTCCGTGGATGTCTCTGGAATGGTAAGTGAGCAAGTCGATCTCCCTTTCCTCCTGCGGTCTCAGTCTCTTCAAGAGGAGCGGACTCAGAGTTGATTGCTTATCTTGATGATGATTCTTCTAACGACCTTGTATGTTCGATCTCGCAGGTGCACGATCCCTTCGAATCTAAGAATCTTCGGGAGGCTGTCAAAGAGCGGGAGACCGCTGAAAGAAAGAAGACCGCAGAGGAAGCGGCCAGGCTGAGAGCTGAGGTGGAGAAGAAGGAGAAGGAAGAAAAGGAGAAAAAGGAGAAGGAGCAGAAGGTCGGGCAGACTGCTGCAGAGAAGGAGAAAAAAGAGAAGGAAGAAAAGGCATCGTTGATCACTGCCGAGAAGAGGAAGAAAGAAGACGAGGAAAAGGCAGCACAGGTCGCTGCAGAAAAAGAAAAGAAGGAGAAAGAAGAGCAGGTGGCACAGACCGCTGCTGAGGGAGAGAGGAAAGAAAAAGAGGAGAAGGCAGCATTGATCACTGCAGAGGGAGAGAGAGTAGAGAAGGGGAGATGAAGAAGAAGGATAAGAAGAAAAAGAAGAAGCCTGTTGAGGAAGAGAAGGTGAAAGAAGAAGAGGCCCGGCAGATCAAGAAAGAGAAGACCGCGCTATCCGCCGGTCTGAAGGATCTTTCTGCTGACCAATAAGCAAGTTTGAATAAGGTTACGGCAGACCACGCGGTAGCGGTCTTTTCCATACGGACTGGTAAGGCGAAACAGGTAGCTAGACCACCGGAGTTTCTTCCTCTGCCTGCTCCTCGACATAGGTCTCCAAAAGAACGGCGTGAGATCGTCATAATTGAGACAGATGACATCCTCGTTAGCAATACAGAATTAAGAAGAAGAAGGAAAGAAGGAGAGAGGCCGCAGAATAAAGAATTGGAAAGAATGGACCTTGAGCGCTTAAGGGGATTAGACCGCCTTTTGCTGACAGCAGACCCTGCGGTCACAAAAGATGTTGAAAGTACCTTACGTGACTGCGGTCTTGATTTCTTTCCAAGTATTCTCTTTGCGCGAACTCTTCCATTTCTTGAATTGGTATGGCTGAGCTAACTGTTTTCTGCTTTTGATCGCAGATGTCAATGAGGTCGCGAAGACTTCTGAAGAAGGAAAGATCCCATAAAAGTTGGTGATTCCCCCGCAGCTCGCTGATATCCTCAAGCCAGTGTTTGAGGATGTTCGCACCATGCGAGCTCGAGATGAACAGCTTCAGGCTCAAGTTGCTGACTTTGAAGAGAGACTGCGCGCTACTGAGTGGCGAGTCTGTGAGGAGGGCGATCTAAAGATTGCCGAACTCACTCGAGCGCTCCGGAGGTCTGAAAAAGATGCAGAATACTACAAAGGGAAGTCTGATGCGCTGGCCGCTGAGGTTGCTACATTCAGGGCCGGTTCCGCTCAAATGACGATGAAGCCGGGAACTTCTGGCGGCCTCCCAGAAAAGAGACCGACTTCAGAGTCGTGGTCATTCCCATGGAGCAGGTGGACAAGGAGATGGCGAAGATTCATCGAGCTGCAATGTCAGCTAATCATAATCTAGTGTCTGTTTTGACCACCGTTAATGAGATGCAGGATATTGCAGCTTTTGTTAGGAGGGAGCGTCCAACTAGGAGATAAACTTTTAGTTGCTGGCCTTATGCGGTCTTAAAACATTTAAATCTCGATGATTTGAATTTGTTGTAATATATTGTGACAATCTGTTTTCTCATGCTATGCGATCTCTTATTTGTTGTGATGTCGATCTCTTTTCTTTAGCTTATTTCTTTGCTACTGCTTGGAATGCTGCGATCTCACTTTATTGAGATCGACTATACCGCTTGTCATCTCTCTTAACTTATGCAGGTTCAGCTGTCTGCACAGCTTGCTGGGCAGTCTCCGAAAAAGTAATCATTACAAAATCATCCTTCAACTTCTATAAATAGCTGGCTTCGGATCTTTTAATTCATACTTTCTGAATGCGCCCAAAGCACCAGTCTCAGCGAACTCCAAAAATGGTGACCGTTCGCGCATCAGCTGCTGAAATCTTCCTTGAGACCGATCGCAAGCCATGTCGTCTTTCCAAAGAAGTGTATTTGAATTTTCTGGAGAGGCACATGATTCAAAATCAGGTCGTCGTTGGGCTGCCAACAGAAGAAGAAGGCCTGAACTTTGGAGAGGAGAACAAGTTCGTCATCCCAATCGATCACTATGATTGCGGTCTGACATTCCCTCTCACCTGGGAGGTCTTGGAGGTGATGGAATACTACGGCATAGTGCTCGCCCAGCTACCGTCGAACTCGATCGGTCTCATCACCGTCTTTATCAACAACTTGAGATCGGCGAGGATAAAGTTTACAATAGATATGTTCCGCGTGACCTTCTCTGTTAAGTCGCTAAAAGAGGGAAGAAAGAAGGAGGAGTTCTAAAGTCTCCTCTACTTTTCTTACAATGGGATTAAGGTGCTCAACCTCCCTAACAAGATTCCTTTCTGGACGGTTCTGGGTGTTCGAAGGCGATCTCGGCGGTCTCAAGTCCACGCCGTCCCGCCGAGCTGAAGGGGTCTTTCGCGCTCCCAAAATCCTCTTGGAAGAGGAAATCAAGCTTTTAGCCTTCTTGGCGGACAAACGATTCGATCTCATCCACTACCTGGCGATCTGGCCAGAGATCACCGAGATCACTCCTGAAGAAAGTAAGATGCCTCTAGCGGTCTCTTGTGATCTCAACACTTTCTCCTTTTGATTTTTCTCTAACACTTTTTTTGTTTTCAGCGACCTTTGCGGTCCGTGAAGTCGACCTCATGGCACCAGCTGAAGAGGTGCTCACTCAGAGGGAGATGAGGAAGAAGAGAGACCGCGAACGGGAGACCGCAGAGCCCGGCGGCGAGTCAGAGGCCGCCAGCAAGCCTTTCCCTCTGATTGGCTTTGGGAGAAAAGTGAAGGATACCAAGGGGAAGCCCGTCCTCAAGTGGGGCGCTAAAGGCAAGAGCGTGAAGGTGTCTACCGACCTCCCTCTGTGGGGTGGGAAGTTGACGCGACACGCTTTCGCGATCACCTACACGCTCTATGGAAAGAGCAATGCTAGGGAGGCATATGATTTAGAGACCGACATGCTTCCTGACATCTGCACGCAGGTGGCCTCCAGGAGCACGGTCTTGAACCATCACATGGGGCGATCTCTTTGAATGGCCATGAAGAATAATGAGCGTCTACAAGAAGAGTTATATGTAAGACTACTTTACATGCGGTCTACCGCTTTCCTTTTTCATGACTGCGTGACCTGATTGTCTTCTTTTTGCAGCAATTAAAGAAAGCGGCTTATCATGCGGAAAATCCAGATTTCCAGAATGCCATGATGCAGCATATAAAAGACACGCCAGAGTCGACGATCACGGAACTTCGTAAGCGCGGGGGTCTCACCGAAGAGTTTAAGGAAGTAAAATTTGCCGACCTCTTTCCTGATGTGGCAAGAATGATAGACGAGCAGTCGGTCACAGCGACCGAGGCCGCTAAAGAAGAGGAAGAAGTTGAGATCGACGGAGACGCAGATGGAGCAAGTGGGAGCCAATATGTTGAAGGTGATGACATGAGCTCTGCTGCGGTCTCGAGCTCTAGGTCCAGGATTCCACGCAGAAGCTCAGAGGAATCTTCCGAAGAGACCGACTCTTCATCATCAGATGAGCGGTCTCCGAAGAAGTTGAAGAGCAATTAAAAAGACCCAGAGTTTCTACACTGTAATTTTTCTTTTGTTCTTTTCAAACCGCGATCGCCGGTATTGAGACCGCGCGAACTATGTATTTATACATAATGAAATGAAAACAAGTTATTGCATACCTTTGTCTCTCTTGTGAATGAATACTTTCCTTATTCTTTTGTGCTTGTGTCGATCTTACTATTTGCGATCTCATCATAATCCTTAGTGAAGAAGAATCGATCACAGTAGATAGCAACTGGTCTCTGGACTTATAGCAGGAGGACAATTTTTGTTATGCGCGATCTCATTTTTAGAGGTAGAATTGGCATTCGATCTCAATGCCTTGGGTATTGCTGAGCTTGAAACAGCAGTTATACACAAGAAGATTCCATATAACAATTTATACTAGGTACAACAATCCATAATGGCGATCTCCTTTCCATCAGACCGCCCTATAAAAAGATGAGAAGTTAAACTTTAATCTCATTAGAATGACATATTATGAGATCGCCAAATTTAAGTGAGGTCGCTTGTGAATAACGATCTCTAGTAACTGAAAACCCTCTGCAGAGATGTCGAATTGTAACACTTCACAAACAATGATTCTGAACATTCCAAATTACTTAGAATAATACTTGAGCAAAAGATGAGTGATTGTCTCTAATAATTCAGACCGCTCCTTCTGCGGATAATAACCAGACCTTGAGGATCTTTAGACCTTTGAAGATAGATAACCAGCGGTCTCATCTTTTCAGACCTCTACTTAATAGAAGCATAGGGATGAGATCTCATCAATGATCTCATTTAATCCCAGATTCATTGATACTTGAAAAACCTTGAGCCTTTGTTAAAGACGGATAGCTAGCGATCTCATCTTTTCCAGACCGCTACTTAGTAAGATAATAGAAGAGAGACCTCGTGAATATCCTCATATACTTCCAGAAAAAGATAAGTAAAAGGAGCATTGAATCTGCGGTCTCAATTTTTCCAGACAGCACGTTATGGGAACAAATATTAGAAAAGTTTTGTAGTTGATGGTCCCAAATATCTGAAACTAATTCTTAACTGATGCATATATAGAAAAAACCCAGGCGGCGGTCTCAAATGCTCTAGACCGCCCCTCCATAGAACAGAATCAAAAAATTATAGACAGCGGTCTTAGATGTTTCAGACTGCCTCTTATCATTATAAAATACCAAGGAACACAGGCGGCGGTCTCAGATGCTCCAGACCGCCCCTTTCTAATATAACCAGATGCCTCAAAACTGGCGGTCTCAAAAAACTTCAGACCGCCCATTCACAGAAAAGAGAGACTTAAAGCTTGAGAGGTGTACAATCCGAAATGATCAAAAGGACAGGTGTGGTCATGTTGCAAGGGTGCACTGGCATTGCTTTCCTCAAGAGATAATCACGATTGTAACACCCTAAGAAGAAGAAGAGACCTTGAAGGTCAGAGGTATACAAACCAGAATGATCAAAAGGGCAGGTGCGGTCATGATGCGGGGCTACACCGGCATTGCTTTCCTCAAGAGATCATTAAGGTTGTAATACCCTAAGAAGAGAGGAAAAAAGAGAGGTGAACAACTCTAAATGATCAAAAGGGCAGGTGCGGTCATGCTGCAAGGTTACGCCGGCATTGCTTTCCTCAAGAGATCATTTAGATTGTAACACCCTAGCCACTCAAGGGCTCATGCGACGGTCACAGATGCTCCTGACCGACCCTCGGCTATCCTTGCACCAATGAGTATCCGAGGGTCACAGAGCATGATGATCAGTAGGGCAGGTGCGGTCATGCTGCAGAGGCTACACCGGCATTGCTTTCCTCTAGGGATCATCAAGACTGTAACGATGTCCTGAAATGCATGACAGAGCTGGACATTCACCTAGACCTCCCTTGATGCAGAGGTGTGTCAGGTGTCAGCAAGGATCCGATATCCTAAAGTTCATCCGCATGAGTTTGGCGAGCTACTACTACACAAGGTACGAAATCTCCCTGCTACATGTGGTCATGGTAGATTTACATCTCGAGCTTGAAGTCGAGGGGGCATCAAGTAGGATCCGTCGACATCTCGCTTGGTAGGATTTTAGCCTTTGATAACAATCTATCCCAATGCTTCCTTTCCGATATATGCAATACAAGAGGTTACAACTATATCACCATAATGCTTGCAAACAAAAGGAAAGAAAGAAATAAAAAGTACAAGCTTTCGAGAAAAGAAACGCTTGAGATCGTCTTCACTCCAAGTATGTGATAGCTCTTCCCCTTCATAAGTTTGGAGATAATACGCACCATTCTTGAGTACCTCTTTGATAACGAATGGCTCTGCCCAATTTGAATTGAGCTTTCCAACTGAGTCAGATCTTGTTGCTGCATTCACCTTCTTGAGGACAAGATCGCCAACAGCAAACTCCTTAACTCTAACATTCTTGTCAAAATACTTGGTCATTCTTCTCTTTACCTCCTCTTGTCTGATTGTTGTTGTATCTCAGCTTTTCAATGCGGTTGAGGCTGCATTTTAGCTCTTCATCGTTTCCTTCCATCCAACTATCTTGATTCTGCTGAGATAGTAATACTCTCGGACTTCTTACTTCAAACTCAACTGGAATAAGAGCTTCCGAGCCATGAGATAATTTGAAGGGAGTCTCTCTGGTAGCTGAGGTTGGAGTCGTCCTCAAAGCCCATAACACCGAAGGTAATTGTTCTGCTCAATTGTCTCTGAGGTTCTCCACCTTCTTCAAGAGATTGTTTTCAATTTATTGGCAGCTTTTACCTGACCGTTACTTCTAGGATGATGCACAGAAGCAAAACGCAGCTCGGTGCCGATTTGATCACAGAAGTTTATAAGGCTGGAGTTGTTGAATTGAGGACCATTATCTGTGATAATTGTCATAGGAATTCCATGCATACTATCTCTCCCCAGATAAAATTCCTCACAACCTGAGTAGTGGTTTTAGCCAACGCTTTTGCCTCGATCCACTTGCTAAAGTAATCGATCATCACCAGAATAAACTTGCGTTGTCCATTAGCCAGAGGAAAAGGTCCAATCAAATCCAGTCCCCAAACCACAAACGGCCACGGAGTTGCTATCAACTTGAGCTGTTAAGCTGGTTGATGTTGAAGAGGAGCAAACTTCTGGCATTGAACACACCTCTTCGCAAATTTCTCTGCATCCTTCCTCATTTGAGTCCAGAAGTAACCTTGCCTCAGAATCATTTTTTTCCAAAGTTTTAGCTCCTGAGTGACTGTCACACTCTCCTGAATGAACCTCTCGGAGGACAACTGGAATTTCTTCGTCGGAGACACACCTCGCCAAGGGCGAGAGAAAAGTCTTCCTATAAAGCACTCATGCAACAAGATAGTAATAAGCTGCTTTCAATTTAAACCTCTTCATATCTCTTACAGTTGGGTGGAACTCTCCAGTTGAGAGGTAGAGGACGAAGGGATCCATTCAGGATGGACGTTGATCTATCTACATGATATCTCCTTCTTCAATAACTGGATGGAACAATTCCGAAGTGGTTCCTCCTGAAAGGAGACCAAACTTGTCCAACTCATCAGCTTCTGCATTCTCTTCTCTCGGAATGTGTTGAATAGTGAAGCTCTTGAACTTGCATATTTCAATCTTTACTAGAGCTTGATATTGCTTCAAAATGTGAGCTCTGGTCTCGAAGGTTCCATTCACTTGAGACCTGATTACCAGAGAATCAGTTTTGACTTGGACATCTTCAATTCCTATCTCTTTTGCACATCTAAGGCCAGCGAGCAAGGCTTCATACTCCGCTTGATTGTTTGATGTTGGAAAATAGAACTTTAGTGCTTGGTCTAATCTAACCCCATTTGGGTAAATCAAAACAACTCCAGCTCCAGATGAATTTCTTCCCGAAGCTCCATGCGCAAAGATTGTCCAAGCAAGAGGTGTTCAAACCTCATTCTCTGAACTAGCTTCCTTTGCATCGATCATGAAATCCGCTAGCACCTGGGCTTTGATTGCTACTCTCGAAATATAAGATATATCGAACTCACTGTGCTTTATTGCCCACTTTGCCAATCTACCTGAGTGTTTTGGCTTTTCCAACACACTCTTCCATGGGAGATCGGTGACAACCTGAATTGAAGGAGCTTGGAAATAAGGTCTTAGACTTCGTGATGAAGTCACGAGCATTAAGGCCAGCTTCTCAAGGATCGGATACTGGGTTTCCGCATCCTTCAAGATTTTGCTCACATAATAAACTGGGAACTGTCTTTTCTTCTCTTCCCAGACTAACACGGAGCTGATGTCATCGGAGACAACTCCAAGATACAAGAAAAGATCTTCCCCTCTCTCGAGCTTTGGAGCAAAGGAGTTGACGTTAGCTGTTTTTTGAGCTGATTGAAAGCATCGTCACACTCTTTCATCCATTCAAATTTAGCTCCTCCACGGAGAGTCATGAAGAAAGGAGCACTTTTATCTCCTGAGCGAGAGATAAAATGACTCAAGTCTGCCATCCTCCCAACTAGCTGCTGAACTTCTTTGTTGGATTTAGGAGGTGACATCTCTAGGATAGCCTTCACCTTATCAGGATTCGGTTCCAATCCCTCCGGAGTGAGGAGATGGCCGAGAAACTTCTCTTTGCTAGCTCTGAAGACACATTTCAACGGGTTTAACCTCATATTGAAGGTCTGGAGGGTTGCAAATGTTTTAATTAGATCGTTAAGGTGAGCTGAGAAGGTTTTGCTTTTTATTAGAAGGTCATCGACATAGACCTCTAAATTTCTTCCCTATTGAGTTTTAAAAACGGTGTCCATCATTTTCTGATAGGTAACACCAGCATTCTTTAGCCCGAAAGGCATTACGAGGTAGTAGAAGCAGCCGTCGTTCGTGATGAATGAGGTGTGAGGGACATCGGGCTTGTGCATTCTAATTTGGTGATAGCCGGAGAATGCATCTAAGAAGCTCATGCATGAATATCCTACCGCAGAATCAACTAAAGAATCTATCTGAGGCAAGGGTAACAATCTTTAGGACATGCTTTATTGAGCTTAGTAAAATCCACACACATGCACCATTTCCCACCGTCATTTTTGACCATTACAACGTTCGACGCCCAATCTGGGTATTGAATCTCTTGAATGAACTTGGCCTTGAGGAGCTTTTCCACCTCCTCCCGGATGGGCTGAGCTAAAGTAACCGTCATCGCTCTCTTCTTTTGCTTGATAGGAGCAAAATTGGGATCGATGTTGAGGTGGTGACAAGCGACATCTGGATCAACTCCTGGCATGTCATCCGCTGATCAGGCGAAGACCTCCAGGTTCTTCAGAAGGCAGGAGATGAGCTGACTCTTGTCAGCTTCAGGTAACTCGGCATTGATTGAGAGCTTCTTGCTCTCATATCCTTTGCTGATCAGCATGACTTGAGTTGCTTGGGCAGGTTCCAAGCGAACTCCATCTCTAGCTTCTTCTTCGGCGACCTCTTCCGCAGCTTCAACTGGATTGGGGACTTGAGGAGCAGAAGAGGTCTCAGCTACCTGAGGAGGAAAGGATTCGGTCACATTGACCGACTTGACGTAGCACTCCCGAGCTTTCTTTGGATCACTCCTGATCCGATATTGCTTGCCATTCAAGGCAAACTTCACTGCCAGGTGGTAGGTGGAAACCACCGCCCGATATTCATTTAAAATCAGTCTTCCAAAGATCGCGTTGTAGCTACTTGGAGCTTCAACGACTATGAACTTAACAAGCTTGGTTATTCCTCCCAGAGTCACCGAGAGGGTGACATTCACTTCCACCTCCTTCTCTCCAGAGAAGCCATAGAGAGGCCCTTCAGTGGAAAGAAGAGTCTTTCCGGTCTTCAGGGCTTCAAAGGCCGGCTTGAAGAGGAAGTTGACGGAGCTTCCAGTATCGATCAGGATATTTTCAACGGTATAATTTTCGATAACCGCCTTAATAACGACTGCATCGTTAAAGGGGTTGGTGGTTGGAGGAAGATCCTCTTGCCCGAAGATAATTGTCCCTCGGACCGGAGCAGAAGATGAGGTAGCAGCGACCTCTGATCTATAGACTATCGCGAGACTAGCATTCTTTGAAGACTCTAGGCCTGCTCCTTTGTGGATGCAAAAGAGATAGCCCAAAGCTCCCTCATCGTTTGCACCTACACACTCGCTAGGATAACCAACGTTGCCAAGGGGGTCATCGTCATCAACTTCTTCGCACTCCCAATGGACTTCTACAACCTCCTTGCTCTTGGAGGTTGAAGTCTTGGAAGGATCACTTTTTTGCACCAGCTCCTGCAGTTTTCCTTCTTTCACGAGCTTCTCTACCAGCATTCGGAGAGCTCTGCAAATTTCGGTCAGATGACCTCTTTCTCTATGATGCTCACAGTAGAGAGAGGTTTCTGGACTTCGGATCTGATTGCAAGGGAGCAGGCCTCATGTAGAAGGGCTGGCTCTGGAGGACCTGGACCACCTCGCTCATTGAAACATTGAGCTCGGTGAATGACTATTAAGATTCATTAAGGCTGGCTGAGAAGAAGGCGGGAGAGGCGGTTGAACAAAAAGAACTTGGTGGACGGGTGTCGGTTGCGGTGCTGGAGTGACTGGAGCTGGTAGCAGAGGCACTTTGGGCTGAAACTGTTGATGCCCCTGGTAGGGACGGTGATGGCGGAAGTTCCTTCCTACCTGAACTGGAGGTTGGAACTCTTGTCGCGGAGGCTTTGATGATGAAGGGGCCGAAAAAAACCTGCAGAGCCTTTCTGAACGACTTTGCATGTCAGATTGGAAACATAATTGGGGTTGTTGATCTCCCCTTCTATGAATCTGTTCGCGATGCTGATTAGCTCTTGATAAGAGCTCAGCTCCTTGGTGGTGACCTCAAACTTGAGAGGTCCTTCCTGCAGGCCATTCACCAGGGCCACCATATAAAGCGAGGGATCTACGTCCCTTATCCCAAGGATTTCTCTTTGGAAACGATCAACAAAGCGAGCCAGAATCTCGCTTTCACCCTGCTTAATTCTGAAGAGGGCTACAGGGCCACTCTTCGTCTTCTTTGAGGTGGCAAATCTCAAAATAAGCTCTTGCCTTAAGACAGTGAAGCAAGAGATGGACTGGGGAGGTAGTTTATAAACCACTCCCTTGTCTGCCCATCTAAGGAGGTGATTAGCAACTTACACCTCATCGCATCTGAGAGAGACCTCAGAGCGGCTGCAGACTCGAAAGCCTGAAGATGAGAGCTGGGATCGCTCTCTCCGGTGAACATAGGCAATCTTGGCTCTCTAAAGCCGTAGGGAGTTGGCTCCCAACGGATTCTATTAGAAAAAAGGGGAAGGCACCTCCGCTTCAGAACCACCAGAAGGAGCAGGAACGGCAGCAGCAGGAGCTGAAGGATAAATATAATCCTCTTGGAAATTCAGGGCTCGAGCTGGAGATCCCTAAGCTGCTGCCCTAAAGAAGGCTTGGCGAGCAGCGAACTCCTCCCCTTGAGACCGCAGGGAAGCAGCGGGCTGAGGGATCGCGCGGTCAGGAGCGTGACCGCCGGCCAGAGGATCAGGGGTCGCGACCTGATCGGTCTCAGGAAGAAGTCTCTGCCTCTCTGGGAAATCGATGAAAGGATCTGATTCATCGCTTCAAGCTGCCGAGCGGTCTCCTGCCGAGCCTGGGTGGCCTCTCGGCGAGCTTGCTCGAGGCGAAGCTCAACGCGAAGCTCAAGGGCTTCTAAGGAGGTCTCGTCATCTGACGAAGGGAGACCGCCGGCGAACTGACCGGGTTGAACATCGCGATCTGACATTTTAGCTGTCTGCTAGTTTCACCTTGACACTCTGATTTGAAAGTCGCGTGTTCGTTCTGTTGGCACAAAAATTGTACCTCCAAAACTCACACTTAGAGGAGATGGGGGGAGACTGCGGAGTGCAGGTTACTTGGGACGGAGGATGTCAGGCAAGAGATCTCTGAGAGAAAAAGCTGCTTCGATTGATCTCAAAAGAGGTTACAAGAGGGGTCTAAAATAGGTGAGGGTGAGAGGTAGAAAGGGTGACAAAAATCGAGACCGCTTGCACAGGTTACAAGCTAGAGGCTCAAAGCAAAAGTCCCTTTTCTGGTATCCCTACCTCTCTATTTATAGACGCGAAGGCTACCCAAACGGGCAGATCCAAAAATTACGGGTTGCACGGGGTACAGGAGAACCGGGGCAGAAAAAGGGGGTGCAAATAATAAAAAAAAAAACCTCAGACCGCGCGGTCTGGCGATCTTCCTGGAACCTGGCCGCCTATGCCTTAGGAAAATTGCTGGAGAGGAGACAAGCGGTCTCCCAAAATTAAGACAGCTGGAACTGACCCATCTGACCGAAAACGAGAGGTCGCGGACTTCCGGGCAAACATTTATAAGAAGCATCATTCTTAAATGGTCTCTGGTCGAGGTATCATCTTAGATATTAGGGCGATGATGATACATTAAGACTAGTATGTGGGTTGACTGATGACCAATTCTCACAGATCATGATATTGGATATCAAGTCACCACATAGGTACTTATTGAGAATAAGTTGTACTAGACAGACTCACCCTGAGACCAATTTGTGGATTGTTATATGAACGTGCCACAAGTAGGTCTCAAGTGACAATGGAGTTTGTGGTTCTTTGACCTGAAGTCTCGGCATTCATCAAGTGAGGAAAAGCATACTTTGATGTCATCTAAAATCTTCCTTGAGAAGGGTTGATGATAAGGATGGTTATTGGGCACATTACGAATCATTAAGGTGTGTTTGTGGACAGAGATGAGATTTGCCCTCCTATATGACAGGAGTTACATTCATGGGCCCCTTGATGGAATGGGACTGAGAAATGCACGGTTATGCTTGGTTGAGTCAATATATGATATTGAGCTCACCAATTTCTGGAAGTCCATCCTAGATCAAGAAACTAAGATTGAATTATTAAGATGGTGACACGGTTCATGCCTCGAGTTCAATCTGGATGTAAGGGACAAAGGAACAAGACAGCACTGAAACATTAGTCACAATATGTTCATTGAGTTACGAACTCTTGTATTACATGGGTAGTAATGATGCATTGTTAAATGTCGCTCATTGCTTGTGAGGTTATAGTTGATACGTTCTAGCTCAAATGGGAGACTGTTGGAGGCTTTGTGATCTAAAAGAAGTCAACGAGTTAGACTCACTGCCAACGTAATATGAGTTTATGGGGTTGCACATAATAACGTACGAGAAATTGGATAAATGATCGAGACTTAACTCATATAGGATATAAGTAAAGAGCCAAGGGTAATTAAAGTTGAAAAAGTCTGTGTCGGCTTGAAGGGTTCAAACTGATAGTATATGCCGACTTGATGGTCTATGTCGGCTAGATCGTCTAGCCGATCAACTAAAAGAATTCGACTTAATGGTCTGCTGATAGAGCAATGTCGTCTAGACAATATCGGCTAGATCGTTTAGCCGGTCTTGGGCAGACTGCTTAGTCTATATCGGCTAGATCGTCTAGTCGATATTGTGAGGACTACTTAGTCTATATCGGCTAGTCGATTTTTGCACTGTCTAGACAATATCGACTAGTCGATATTGCACAAACTGTCTAGACAATATCGACTAGATCGTCTAGTCGATATGGTGTATATTGCCTACACAATATCGACTAGATCGTCTAGCTGATATTGTGCATATTGCCTAGACGATATCGACTAGATCGTCTAGCCGATATTGTGCAGAGTGCCTAGACAATATCGGTTAGATCGTCTAGCCGACATTTTGTTTCTCTTGTTTTAAACCCAGAACCCGGTTCAACATTGCTTAGGGTAATTCCTCTTAAAGCGGAACCCGGTTCACTAGGTATTATATATAGATATAATATTTAGTTTTAGGGTAAAGATTGATCTATTCTCCCGAGTCCTCAAGAAAAATTCTGTGGAGCGGCGACGGCGAACCCGACGGCAGCTTTCCTTTTGCGAATTGGAAACCTAGTGCCGACCATCTTCTTCTGGAATCTTCCGGCCTACTTTCGTGTGACGAAAGCGAGGCGTTTCTTGGTGTTAGTGTGTATTTCCCATAAAAACGCAAATCTATCTCTGCGTTCACGAAACTCAATCCGCCAGTCGCTGATTTTGAATCATCCCAGAGGAAGAAGAATAATTGTAATAGGATTCCAATTCAAGCAAAACATTTCCTGGAGCAGTCCGATCGATTCTTTACTCGAACCCGCACACGTAATCTATTTTTGCATTTGATGCATCTATTTCTTGATTCATGGTTATTGCAAGATCTGTATGCTTCTCTTTGGGTTATTTTTGAATCTATTTTCATTGAGCGCATATGATGTGTCAACCCAAATAAGGAAAACCCAACAGAGGACTCATTGGATTCCTCATAATTCTTCTAGTTAGAACGCTCTTACACAATATGACAATCTGCACAAAGAGAGAAGGAAAGATCCGCAAGGCCGCACCTCTTCAATAGTTCTAGAAGATGTAAAATGTTGTAGAAAATGGCTACCATCCTCTCCTCTTAGAAATACTAACAATCCACAAGCTCGCGACGAGCATCCATCCGAAGAGCCTTCATTTTCTTCTTCACATCATCTCACGCTAGTTCAACTCTCTAGCAAGTAGCGGCTGATCTCAAAATAGTGGCATTTGGTCCCCATTGCAGGTGCACCATCAGGTCTCCTCCTCCATATGGGCCCAAGCGGCTAAAGTATTAACGTTGGTCCAGTTGCGAGGTAATCTCGCATACTAAGGGTCAAGTAACGCTCTCTCAGATACCAAGGGGGCATCTTCCCTAGGATTGCTTCCCGGAATGACCTCAAAGGGGAGCTCCAGGCTTGGCATTAGAAGGGCTCGATGAGTCCCGAAGGGGAAATGGTGAGTAAAATCAGGCTTCTACGTTTAGAAAAATGTGTGTGATTTATCTGAAAAGGTGGCGGAAAATGGAAAGACAAGAAAAAAATACTTAAAAGCTAGGAAAGTCCAGAGAATACATTGAGTCCACCAAACTCAAGTAATAAGTATACACTGAGATGGCCATTCTCGAAGAAGTCCACTACTATTGCTTTGCTCTCCAACAAATTGGGGAGTTTGAAAGCAAGATGAGGCCTTAAGAATGGCAAGTCGAGATTGGCACACCTGAGGATCTCGCGAGAAGAAATATATCTCAACCCATTAAAGGGCTTGATAAGAGAAATTTCAACCACTAGAATAGTAGGTGTAAAAGACAAATTCGGTGTGATTGTCAAAATATGGCAAAATAATTTCAGGTTCTAGCAGCATCTCTTCCGTTGGAGGTAGACAAAGAAAGCAATGAGCATCGCCAAGGAGTGTGAATCAATTTGTGCAGGGACCAGGCACGGACATCCACCAACTTCGTCCAGATGGGAAAGCATATTGGGAGGCATACAAGATCATGAAGCACTCACAGAAAGCGCTCTGAGTGATTAACGATGGAAAAGGTGAAGACCGTGAAACTTCGCATGAAGCACACACATTCTGTACCTACTGGGGATTTGTTATAGCGGTTTCATCCCTCCCTTCTTCCCAAAGGCATCATTGGACGTCGGCAATCAAAGAAATCATGACAAAAGTGTTGGAGCTTGTGTTCCGCATCTCTTGGTTTGAGAATAATAAATTCTACAATGTATTTGATCTTGCTTGTCATGTGTTTATAGTGTACAGGAACTATACTCCTAAAAAGAGAGAAGCAGAATGATCATGGAGCTCTGACTTTAGAGCTACCGCGGAGCGGTAACTCCTACCGCTGGCAGTAGATGGGATGACAACTGAAGACGATAAAATGACGAAAGCTAACGCGGCGCGTTAGAACTTACCGCGGCGCGGTAGGTCCATGATCCGTTGCGGTTAGCACGATCTCCACGAAGGTGGACACGTTGCAGCACGATAGGGGGCACGATGCTAGCGCGGCGCGGAAGTCCTACCGACTAGGAAGCACCGGAACGGGTATAAGTACCGGGTGCAATACGTATCCGGTACGGCGGTAAGACAAAATTTAAAAAATAAGGATACGGGTGCGGCGGGATATGTTGTATTAAATATATATATGTATAATCTCACAAATGTAGCTAAAAATTCTCAAAATAATAAAACATCAAACATAATTGCATAAATCATCAATTGAAGTACAAAACTACAAATTCATAGTTAATGCAATATTATATGAAGTTCTCAAACAAAAAATATTCATAATCATTTCAAATTTAAGGATGTGTATTAGTCATTTTCTTCCTCTTCTTCTCCATTATTTGAGATTAACGCATCTTCAACTTCTAGTTCGTCTAGAGACAAGTTAGCAAAATATTAAATATAGAAAAATTCATGTTGAACAAGTAGAAACAATACCAATTTGAAACATCTAATCCTTAAATATATAGTAAAATAATAAAATAATAAAATTTAAATCAAATTCTTTATAGTTTAAACGAAAAAAGATACTTAAATATGAAGTACATTTTGTTACTATAATAAACAAACATCGCTAGTTGCATTTCTAGGTCAATTTTTCTTTTCTAAAAAACACGCAGAATTCTTTTGTTTACTTCAGAAAAACATACTCTTATTACAATATGCAGAACAATCTACCAAGTTCAAATGTATCCGCAAGTATCGGGACGTACTGGTATCGGATACGTATCCGTTACGGGTACGTGACCCTCAAAAAAGTATCGGTGCTTCCAGGCGGTAGTTTTTGTAGTCTATAAAAAGAATGGATCTCTCTCTTTCATTGTGCCACAATTCAATCCACAACTCCAACCTTTTGTGAGAGCTTTCATCCCTGAGTTCTAGAGCATTCCAAACTCCATTGAAGAACAAGAGCCAGAAGGAGATTTCAACACTGTCATATTTGAAGAAGGACGCTCGCTTCAACTCCAATTATGTTCATGGCGATCCTTCATCTCCTTCAGATCTCTTCTAATTAGGGAGTGTTTTACTTTGTATTTCTTATCTTTACTTTTGAAACGGTAGTGAATTTGCCGCAGGGGTTGGCGACTAGGCCTTGCGAGGTTTAGGGGGAATTCGCCGCACTGTGTGTGGCAACTAGGTCTAGGTGTTGATCTAGGGGAAGCATAGAGGCCATATCTTTGAGAAGATAGGTTATAGTCAACCAGTTCTTGGGAGAAGGATCGGTGAAGAATCAAAAAGTGTTTTTATTCTATCGCCTCAATTTCAAGCGCTATTGAAATTAATATTCTTGTAATTATCTTTTAAATAAAATCAATTTTCATCTTCTGACTTTCTAAGATTTTATTTCGTTCAAGAGTTTTTAAGAAAAATCACTTTGGCACATTTCTTAAGAAGTTCTAAATTTCTGGAGCGCTAGCGTCGGGCATTAACTACTTACCGCAGGCGGTAGTGACAAAACTCATTTTACGCTTTTTTATTCAAAAATCGAAAAATCATTATTCACCCCCCCCCCCTCATCTAAGGGCGCCTACAGATCCAACACTTGGTATCAGAGCGAGGTTATTCCAAAACGGTTTCACAACCGGGAATAATGGCGCATCATGATCATGCTTTTCATGAGGGTCAAGGGATTAGTAGACCACCTTTATTTACCGGTACCGATTACAATTATTGAAAAACAAAAATGCGTTATTTTTTTACTGCCTTAGATAATGATGTTATAATAAAAAATTTATAATTATTTCAAAAGTTAGATGTAACCTCATCTTCCTGCAAGAGTTTATACAAAACTCCGAAAAAGGTCTCAACCCCCTTTATTTCGTGTGTCAAATGTCATATATTTGAACACACCTCGGACTCATAGAGGAAGAAGGGTCGTAGTGTTTTAAAACAAATCTGGGTGCCTAAGGTTTCCACCTATTCTATGGGAGAAACATCTTGGGTATCCGGATTTTTACTCTCATCTCCTTTTTAGGTATGTTGGCAGGCTAAGGATAAAAAAGACGTGTGGTATTTGGACTCGGGATACTCCAAGCATATTGCATGCAACAAAGCAAAGTTCATTAGCCTTGAGATGAAGAAAGGAGGGATGGTGACATTCGGAGACAACGGAAAAGGAAGGATCATGGGCATCGGCACAGTAGGTAACGAATTATTTTCAATTTCTAATGTTTTGTTTGTAGAAGGTTTGAAGCATAATTTAATTTAAATTAGTCAATTATGTGATAAAGATTTTAATGTATTATTTGAATCTTCTACAAACCTTTGCAAAATCTTAAATTATAAAACAAATGAAGTCGTACTCACTACACCTAGGATGCATAATGTTTATATGATTGTCTTTAATGATCTTTCAAATTCTTTTTTAAAATGTTTTATTTCTAAAAATAAAGAATTAGAATTTTGGCATAGGCGCCTTGGTCACTCTAGCACCAAGCTTATTTTAAAATTATTAAAAGATAAATTAATTAAGGAATTATCTATGCTTAATGGAAATTTATCTTCTCTTTGCGCACGCCTTGCTAAAAAGGAAAATTTTCAAAAAGTTTTTTTAAAAGCAAAAATGTAATTTCTACTTCTAGACCACTTCAATTAAATTACATGGATTTATTTGGACCGATTAGCACTTCTAGTCTAAGAGGTAGAAAATACACTTTTGTATTAATTGATGATTATTCTAGATTTTGTTGGACTATATTTCTATCTTCCAAATCCGATGCATTTCTTGAATTTACTAAACTATGCATTCGTATTCAAAACGAACTTGATTTAAAAAGTAAATGCATACGATCGGATCATGGAGGAGAATTTGAAAATGATAAGTTTTCTTCTTTTTGTAATGATCTCGGAATTAAGCATGATTTTTTCGCTCCACGCGCCCCACAACAAAATGGTGTAGTGGAGAGGAAAAATAAAACCTTTCAAGAACTAGGATGCACTATGCTTTCCAAATATGGGTTGCCCAGATCATTTTGGGCAGAAGCTGTTAATACTTCATGTTATGTTATTAATCGTGTCATGCTACGCCTAATCATAAAATTAACACTTTATGAGCTATACTTTAAAAAAACCTAATGTATCTTATTTTTATGTTTTTGTTTGCAAATGTTTTTTTTAAACACTAGAGATGCATTAGGAAAACTTGATGAAAAATGTGATGAGGGAACTTTCATTGGCTACTCTTCAACTAGTAAGGCTTATAGAATATATACATGATTAGAGCAAGTAGAGAGAGGGGTATACCATAGCCTCACAAATACAGCAAAATTTACACATGTTGGAATGAAGGGATAAAGAAAGTCTGGCACGGGCTTGAAGGAGGCGAAGACAGGAGGTCGGGGTGTTTGCTTTCTGTAGTAAGAAGAAGAACAGCCAATGGGAGAAGTTCGAATGGTTCTGGTGTCGGGCTCTGAGCAGTAGATGGTTGGACGGCGTCAAGGACAGGAAGTCGAAGACGGACTGGAGGTCTCGGATGCCTGCAAATTCTGTCGATATCAATGTTGATGGAGGAGTCTGAATCGACATCAGGATCATCAAATCGATGTCGGGCTCATCGAATTTGTTGGGGAATGACAAAGGAGAGGTCACCCGACCTTGGAGAAGCCTCCGACAGTGGTGGCGGCGTGGAAAGACTGATCGGCGGGTGGTTGGAGGCGTGGTTCTGGGAACTGTGGTGGACAATACCGAACAGATGAGAGGTTCCTCTGTCATTTCTGTTTCAGTCTGCAGTGAATGAGGAGGACGAATTCTTTTATAGGAAATAACTTGGGTAGGGTTTTTGGTTAGAAATCAACTGTTTGATTTCTTACTCATATGAGTAAATTAAATGAGATAGTCAGATAGGGATTTCTAAATCTTCTCTTTTCAAATACTTCCTAAAAATCAAAGATTTGGTATTTTATTTTTTATTTCTTACTTATAAGAATATGAGTGAATTAAATGATATATTCATTTAGGGTTTCTAAACCATCTCTTTTCAAATACTTCCTAAAAATTAAAGATACAGTATTTTATTTCTTTAATTTTAGAGTTATTTAATTTGTATAAAATATTTTTTTTTAAATTAATTTCATTACTTGCATTAATTATCATATTCCCTAATTTGACGAACCTTTGCATTCAGGATCTTATTAGTCGGTCACACCAATAAGTCGTCATAACGGGCGCGAACGATGTGCGCAATACAAAATAAATAGTACATATGCAATAAGTTAATAAACGTGTGTGTGAACACATGAGCTACACAAATAAAACACGTGAAATAAAAATATGATAAGCATGTTGATGCGGATCGGAGACGCGGACCAGCAGCGGAGGATGAGTTTTGGGCCCGTTCGGAACCGATTGGCTACTTACCATATATGGCGTACTCGGATCGATGATCCGACTCCACGGATGTGTCCGGCCCGTCGTTCCGACACGATTTCATATATTGCATTGTCATTTTTGCTTTATTTTTGATGTAATCGAGGTACCCCATCTCCGGCCAATCATAGTCGTCGATGGTGGGATGCTCTAATATCTATTTATTATAAATAAGAGTGTATGGAGGCTGCCATGAGCTATTGCAGAATTTGGAGAAAGCTAGTCCCGGATTCCCGCGATCACTCCACGGTGCCAACTCCGTGGAACCCTAGGTGACGACTTCTATGCCCTCTCCCGCTCCCCAAAGGTAACCCTAACCCTTCGCCACCTTCCTCTGCCATCTCAAGCCTCTACCGCCACCTACATACCCCCCCCCCCAACAGCAGTCATCGCCCCTTCTGTAACAGCAGCCGTCGTTTCCCTTTCCCTGCTGTCCAGCAACAACCGCCCAGTCCTCTGTCTGCAGTCGCCCATCCAGCCACCTCCCTGCCTACAGCCGCCCATCCAACCACCCCCTGCTCGCAGCCGCTCCCTCCAGCCACCCTACCTCCCACCGCCCCTCTCCAATACATCTCGCCAGTTTTTCCCTACAAAGCCCGCCCCAAATCTGCCATTCAGTCCCTCCCCATCCAGAATGTCCCATCCACCCAGATCTGCCCAAAACCAGTCCCCCACCTTCCAAAACAACCACATCCACCTAGATCTGCCCAAAACCAGTCCCCCATCTTCCAAAACAGCCACCTCCACTCAGATCTAGCCCAGTAACCTCACATCCACCGCACCGTCGTCCTAACCAGATCTACTCCTCCACGGCAGCCCCCATATTTTGTGAGTATTTATTTGTTGTATGGAACTTTTTTCTCAATATTAATATATGGTGTTATGATTTCATGTTTGCTTGGATCTCTGGAAGACTGGAATAGTAGTTGTTTGCTTTAGATTATTTTGTTATTTGCATGGTTTATTCGTCGTGCGCTCTCGTTATGGCCCTCCACGCGGAGGAAAGCCTAAGCATGCTTGCTTAAAGAATTATTTTGCTATTGCTAAAATTATCTACGTGTGATTTGACTATTTATTGCTTAATTTGAATTCGCTGTCGGATCTCGCATCTTGCATATAATCATTTATGGTCATCAAGTTATTTCCCCGACACGTCACTTAGGATTGCATTCTAGCAGCCACACATCAAGCCACTAACCCTTCATTAGACGGTGTTTAGGTTCATTGCATTTGTCAAGTGCTCATTTGCATTGCATGTAGGGCTAGGGCATCATTCATCTGCCGTCTATAGATTCGTCCTGCGTCAATTAGTATCAAAGGTAGGTTGCGAGCACTCTTTTTGATACGCAGTTGTAGTGTCTATAGGTTTCTTCATGGGCAGGTATCACCAATATTCCTCTCCTCTATTTGGGGATCCCAAGTCCACTTACACCCGCTCCCATAGAGCCCCTTCAGGGAGATCCTCGGGTTACTACGATGATTATTCTCGATCGCAGCACACCACTTCTAGAGATCGTGTTGATCCACCAACACGATCTCACTATGCCAGAGACGATCAGTGTGATGATTGTCATCGTTCATATCCATGTACGCGAGCTGATCGTGTTGATCCTTCGACACGACTCGATTACCTTATGGATGATTATAATGAGGATCGTCATTTTGAGAGAGATCTAGAGTGGTGGTTTTGTACTGATGCCCCTACTTTTGACGGCTCATCGAATCCCGAGTCTTCAGTTATTGGCTCGTGGATATGGAGTATTATCTTGATCATTTTGAGTTATACGGTGAGCGGCGTATCAAGTTTGCGAAACTTAGGCTTCTAGATCAGGCGAGAGCGTATTGGTCTAACATTGAGAGGACCCGCAAGCGAGATCGTCTTCATCGCATCAGTAGTTTGGTGGATATGAAGCGTATGTTGTGGCAGAGGTATTTTCCTCCATCGTATCGGAGTCGCTTGTTCGAGCAATTATTTTCCCTTCAGCAAGGATCCATGTCTGTCGCTGAGTACAGGGATCATTTTGATGAGTTAGTTGTGAGGAGTGATATCCGGGAGGAGCCAGCTATGACCACTTCCCGATTTCAGTATGGACTTCAATCTGACATACGTACTGAGTTGGCTTATCACAGCTCGAAGTCCCTTGAGGAGACATATTAGCTCGCCCTTCATCATAAACAGTCCTTGAGATCTGCAAGAGCTGGTCGATTGAATTCACGCGTTGACCTCCACAGTACGAGTCCCTCCCATACCGAGGTCACCACTTTGCCTACCATTGTTCCGTCAGACACGATAGAAATGACACTTGATATTGATTTCTCTCAACCCAGTGATGTACTTAGTCTGGTGAGTGATCTGTAATTTGTTTCTAATTCGTCTCTTGTGACCTCGACTGAGAGTGAGTCTGAGCGGCCTATTGATTCAATAGTGATGTGTCGTTCACCTACACCCCTTCTTCTGTCATGCTCTGGGTTAGTTAGCATCCCTAACATGGACTCACTTACTGCACTGCACCTATAGACTCATTCTTGAGAGTAGGTCTGTCACTTTCCCTTTGTCATTGTCCTGAGCCACATCACGACCAAGGGCCAAGAGTCTGGTGCTGATCTCGAAGTGGCTATTTCACACATTTATGGGGACACTACCCCTTACGATGATGCTCATCTGGATCAGGCGAGAGCCTATTGACGGGTTCTATGACGAGCCCCCTGTTGAGTCTCCTGATGAGCCTCCACATCCTGCTGAGGATGAGATTCATGTGAGCCACTCGTTTATAAGTTTCGAGTTATTGGCGTTTCTTTCGGTATCGTCTCTGGTCTTGTCCCAAAGAAAGGATCTTGAGTGGAGCATTACGTGTGTAGGGCTTTTCTTAAGTACACTTGAGCATACTCCTTATATTTTGAGGACCTACCTTATGACACATCGTACTCTTGATGAATTTTGGGACACACCGCCTGCTGACCCACCATATGGGTTCTTTCTTTCCAAGGGCACTGACCACACTCTTGAGTCGCATCCTATCGTCGGTGTTTCTGGTATCCACTCAGGTGATCGCTGCATCCGCGATGAATTTTCATACATACCTCCCGATGAGCCCCCTGATGCGTCCCAATCCCCAAGAGACATTTGGCAACTTATGAGCTCCTCTTTAAGTGTTGCTATCTCATACGGTCACCTGGACACTCGTCGCGCACCGGATGAGTTTTTCTACAATCCACCGAGAGAGCCTTCTGATTGGCCACCTCATTTTATAGATTTCCAGGTCATTGTCACACTGCCCCATAGAGAGCATGTTGTGTCTGTCGTGTTTCATTTGCATCATTGGCATGACTTTGTTGAGTCATTTCTTCATCATTTGCATGTGTCTGTTGGTTGGTTGTTCATCGTTTGCATGTGTGTCATGAGTCGGTCCGGCGGAGAATCAATAATGGTAATAAATCTTATAAATCGCATGCTAATGTTCGTTGGCAAGAGTAGGTATTTCATGAAAGCGAGCAGGTAATGGTGAGAATCCGCGTTGTGAGGCTCCGAGGGAGGCCTGCTAAAAGCTTGAGCGTTAGGCGAATGGATCCCTACACAATCATGAGACGGATCGGAATATCTATGATCTTGATATCTCGACGAGCATGAGTATCCATCTCATATTTAATGTTGAGGACTAAACGCCGTACTACAAGCCTCACGAGCATGTGGACTCATTTTGTGGAGATCCTCTTGAGCCTACACCCTTATATCCTTTAGAGTCAACACCTCCACATCCTCAGTCCTGCACCCAAGCCACTTCTAAGCCCCACCTGCCTTTGGGTCAGTCGCCTAAGGCTTCACCGTCTGCACCAGTGATCGCACCGGGACTTCCAGCACATCAGTGGATTATAAAGAGCATTAGTGAAATTGTGGCTCATGCATGCATAGCCGCGATAGACAGTCAGACACATGAGTACCATTGGAGAGGAAACATTACCATCGACGATACTTGGAATACCTCTGGTAGGCCCCATCGAATTTTATCTGGCATACACCGAGAGAATTCTGATCTATATTCATCAGTAGATGAATTCTTTCAAGTCGGGGAGAATGATGCGGATCGGAGACGCAGACCCGCAGCGAAGGATGAGTTTTGGGCACGTTCGGGGCCGATTGGCAACTTACCATATATGGCATACTCGGATCAATGATCCGACTCCACGGATGCGTCCGGCCCGTCGTTCCGACATGATTTCATATATTGAATTGTCATTTTTGCTTTATTTTTGCTGTAATCGGGCTACCCCATCTCCGGCCAATCGTAGTCGTCGATGGTGGGATGCCCTAATATCTATTTATTATAAATAAGAGTGTATGGGGGCTGTCATGAGCTATTGCAAAATTTGGAGAAAGTTATTCCCGGATTCCCGCGATCACTCCACGGTGCCAACTCCGTGAAACCCTAGGTGACGACTCCTAGGCCCTCTCCCTCTCCCCAAAGGAAACCATAACCCTTAGCCACCTTCCTCCGCCATCTCAAGCCTCTACCGTCACCTCCATACCCACCAACAGCAGCAGCAGCCCCTTCTTTAATAGCAGCTGTCGTTTCCCTTTCCCTGTTGTCCAGCATCAACCATCCAGTCCACTGCCTGCAGCCGCCCATCCAACCACCTCCCTGCCAACAGACGTCCATCCAGCCACCCTCCTGCTCGTCGTCGCTCCCTCCAGCCACCCTACCTCCCGCCGCCCCTCTCCAATACAGCCCGCCAATTTTTCCCTACAAGACCCGTCCCAAATATGTCATTCAGTCCCTCCCCGTCCATAATCTGTCCCCTCCACCCAGATCTGCCCAAAACCAGTCCCCCGCCTTCCAAAACAGCCACCTCCACCCAGATCTGCCCAAAACCAGTACCTCACCTTCCAAAACAGCCACCTCCACTCAGATCTAGCCCCGTAGCCTCACATCTCGCCACCACACCGTCGTCCTAACCGGATCTACTCCTCCACGACAGACCTCATATTTTGTGAGTATTTATTTGTTATATGGAACTTTAATTCTCAATATTAATATATGGTGTTATGATTTCATGTTTGCTTGGATCTCTGGAATAATAGTTGTTTGCTTTAGATTATTTTGTGATTTGCATGGTTTATTCGCCGTGAGCTCTCGCTTTGGCGCTCCACGCGGAGGAAAGCCTAGGTCCGCTTGCTTAAAGAATTATTTTGTTATTGCTAAAATTATCTACGTGTGATTTGACTATTTATTGCTTAATTTGAATTCGCCGTCGGATCTCGCATCTTGCATATAATCATCTATGGTCATCGAGTTGTTTCCCCGACACGTCACTTAGGATTGCATTCTAATAGCCACACATCAAGCCACTAACCCTTCATTAGACGGTGTTTAGGTTCATTGCATTTGTCACGTGCTCATTTGCATTACATGTAGGGCTAGGGCATCATTCATCTGCCTATAGATTCGTCCTGCGTCACATGCGACACAGGTTGCATCAATCTTGCACCCTTCCCTCCTTTTTTATATCTTATTTTCATAAATGAATATTAAAAGGGCAATATTGTCATAGGATTGTATTAAGAAATCAAAGTGGGTATTTCTTCTCCTCTAGTTCGTTGACTCTCATTTGCTCCCCCGTTCCAGTGACAGCTCCCCCATTCGTCGTTGTCATTCAATTATGCTCCCACGTCGAGAAGGTCTCGTCGCCACGCCGCCAGAAAATGCTTCGGCCTTCTGGAGGAAGAGTCAAAATCTTTCTAGAACAAATTGGAAACTTCTTCTTCTTACACACTTGGGGACTGAAGGAGGACAAATGTCTAAAAATTTTAGGAGGGAAAACTTTTCCTTTACCATAGTTGTAGGTTATGAAGGTAGATTATTTGAAAGAAAGAGAAAAAGTGAGAATTTTATGTAGGATTGAAGGGAAAGTGTGCTTACACTGGGAGGGCAATGTCCTTTGATCGAAGGCATGTTTCTTTGACTCAGGCCCCTGTGAAGTGCCTCAAAACTTTCAATGTTAATAAGTGCGCAGTCATCTCAGTTTAATGAAGAGAATGTCGGAAAAATTACAAAGATAACAAAGTCATGTATGTTTCTATATGGAAAGTTTTTATAAGAAATCCTCATATTAACATATGACAACTATGTGTCTCTTTGAGAAAGTGGCGGGAAGCATTGACAATCATTAACACAATGATGATCACATGCTTTTGTAGGAAAAAAATAGTTCAGGCGATAAATATAAACAAAATACAAAAACCCAGGGTCACAGTCGGAGCACGCATACTTTGAACCATACTTTTTTAAACCATATTTTTTCTTATTTGACTCGCTTGTTTCCCTTCTTCTTGCATGCCCTAATGGTAATCCAGGCTTCTTTATGTTTTTCGAACTATGGAACCACGGGGAATAGGTTCGAATTAGCCACTCTTTTGCACTTTTATAGGGTTCAACATATGTTCATATGCTTTCAAATACGAACCATGCAATAAAAAAACTATAAACCCTAAATAAAGAAAAAGTACACCTGGTTTTGCGGCTAGCAGAAATCGTATAAGAGAGTTTTCGGCTGGGGGAGGTTCCGGAATGGAGGTTTACGCCTGGGAGAAATCGTAATGGGGAGTTTTGAAATGCCTGGGAGAGGCTCTGGTGGTGGGGCGGCGATCGGCAAGGGAAGCCTCTTGCGGCAGTGTGCGGGCGAGACCCTCTCGATGGGGGAGCAGAATCGAATGGGGGAGCAGATGGAAGTTGGCGAACGGAGGAGCAGATCGTGTGAGCAAGGGAGCAGCTGGCCGTCGGCAAACAAAGGGAGGAGAAAGACCTAATTTTGATTTCTTCATACAATCCTATGACAATATTACCCTTTTGATATTCATTTCTGAAAATAAGAAATAAATGAAAATGAGGGAATGGTGCAAGATACCAAATTAATGACCTTCAAGGGTGCAAGATACCAAATTAATGACCTTCAAGGGTGCAAAATGTCAAATCAAAATATTAGAGTGCAAAGAGCCCGATTTTCGGGGGTGCAAACTAGCAAACGTCCCAAGGATTATTTGATCTCTGCCAATACTACATTAGAAGCTCGCCTCCAAAGGGAGCCTCAAACCATAGGCTCAGCGCTAGATATGGTTGTAATATTTATGGAAGAAAGATCTGAACCATGTCCTCTCGATCATTCTCTTCTTGCAAGCTTAGCTTATAATTTTTTGTTCTTAGAGAGGGAGTTCGTTAACACTTCAAAGTCCGTGGAGGGTCATCCAACAATAAATAAGATAACATATCTCTCTTATTGTTCACTCTCTTGTTCATCTCAATCGACCTCTCTCGGTTGGCATGGCGCTCAATCAACCTGAACCATCCAAACCGGGCTTGGCTCAAAAAATATACATATAGTAATTCACTTTTTGGCTTCAAGATCGCCATGTTTGTTTCATTCTGATTTTCGAGTATTTTTCAATATTCGAGCCAACCTAATGTCACCAATTTATGGGCTTACTATCCTGGGAATTCAGATATTTACCTACAGCGTTTTAATCAAATACTTCACTAGTCAGATTGCCAAAATCTCGGAACAAATGAAGCAGAAAACAGTAGGAAAATCTTCAAACATATTTCTTTCTCTGAATAATTACTGCCACTAAAACAGATTATAAGCGCTAAACGGCATATATGTACCTCATCATACCCGCAAGAGGCTAGATTTTTTTTCTCTAGTGCCTAGAAAAATTTCCATCAACATCATCGACAGATTTCGATTAATTTACACAGGTTGAGTGGACGAACCGATCAAACCCCTGTTAACTTTTCATAATCAAAATCGAAGCAAACATTACTTATTTCCATCGACGCAATTATAGGGTGATCATGATTAAACCGGGTAAACCCAAAGAAACATTAGAAGAAGAAAAACAATCCAAAAATAGAAGGAGAAGAGGGCAAAAGCTAGAGGAGACCTGGTAATGGAGTTCTGGTCTCTCCTGCTTCCGCTTGAACTCATCGGACTTCTCGAAATAACGCTCCATCATATCGAGAAACCGATCATTGTCCTCCGTGGAACACCTCGGATCCTTCACCAGTAGCGCCCCCGTATCCCTCAAACTCCTGCTCACAAGCGAGCAGAGCTCACTCACCTCCGCCGCCAAATCGTCGCCGCTATTCTTGGTGTAGACTTCCAGGTATTGGCCGAGATCGACGACAGGAAGATCCATGGTGACGTGTAGTGCACGGCCGCGAGTCTAAACGAACGCTTTGGTTTTCTCTTCTTTTTTTGGATTGGCGGGAGATGGCGTGGAAGAAGGAAAGTGGGAGCGTGCGTGACGGAAATAGAGTTGCCGTCGCATCAGGCGTAAATATTACGTGTAGATTTATTTACTTTTTTTTGTTAATTTTCCAGATAGGTTGGTTTTAAAAATTAGGTGCAAAAAAAGCTGGGCCCAAGCCCGGTATGGATTTTATATCTGTCAGGCTCAGACCGATTCTCACATACCGGGTCAAGCCGGGCCATGGTCTCACTAAAATTAGTGGGTCTATCTCAGCCTATCTGATATGGCCCAACCAGACTCCCAAAGCACACAGCTAATGATTTAAATTATAATATTATATAGTATTATAGTATATAATATTATATATTATATAATACTAATAGTTGCCAAAAGCTGCTTTTTGACGGTCATTATGTTAGGTAATCACGTCCAACATTAAGGGTGCGTTTTGTTGGATTGTTGCTGATGAAAAGCTGCTGATCAGAAATAGAGTTTTGAAAAAGAGTTGTTTCTGAGAAATAGAGTTTTGTTAGAAAACTGTTTAGGTGAAATGGAGTTTTCAGTGCTTATTGAAATTGAGTTTTATAAATTTTGTTTGGGTCAAATGGAGTTTTTGAAAAAAAAATCGATACCATCAAATACACAATCTTGATAATAGTTACTATAATAGATAAAAATACCAACAATTTTTCTCACCATCTAAGATCTAGAAGTGTACAACTGTTGCGCTATATTTTCACGCAACGTGATCATCTCATCTACCCCGCCTGCTGTATCAGGACAAACTACTTGATGTCCTTATGTGCTCACTGTTGGATCGGTCGGCGCCCTTAGAGGGGGGGTGAATAAGGGTTTTCAAAAACTTAAGATTATATTTAATAATTTTGAAATATTGCAAGATTAATACAATGAGACATCAAGTAAAACAATAATGAATAGACATGCTTTATTAATATCAAATAATGTTTTACAAAACTTGATTCCTGTGACGCTAGAAATCGGAGGCGACTAATAAAAATCTTTTTTGTTTTCTATACCGACTCGTATCCCCACGAACCGGTTGGCTTTAGCCGATCTCTCCCCAGATACGGCCTCAAGCCGCTCTAGCCAATCTATCCCCAGAAAGGCCTCGAGCACCCCCTAGACCTAGCCTAGATCTAGTCGCCAACACGAGGCGATTTTCAGCCCTAAGTCCTACCCCAGACCTAGTCGCCAACACGAGGCGATTTCACTACCGTTTACAGAAAAGATATGAAATGAAAAGACAATAATATAAAAAACTCCCTCTATGTGGATCTCTTGGAGAAGTGGACGAAGGCCCGCAGAGTATGGTCGTAGTCGATGCGGCCTTTCGTCACGATGATGACGCGTGTTGAAATCTTCTCAACGGATCTCCTTAAGGCTTTATGGAATTGTGGGAGTATCGCTCTGAATCTTCCTCTCTCTGCTGTGACACGAAGCTCTGGAGTTTGGGATTGGAGGAGGATCAAGAATTCGGAGCCAAAGCATCCAATTTATAGCCTCAGTGCTACCGCCGGCGCTAGCGCTACCGCCGGCGCTAGCCCGGATTAAGAAACAATTTGCGCGGGAGGATCTTCAATCCGAGGCAACATTTTGTTCTATGCCTCATATGTGTCATGCTACCGCCAGCGCTATCCGCTACCGCCTGGCGCTAGCTCTTTCTAAAAACAATGTCGGAAACGCGCTAATCAACGCTATCGCCGGGCGCTATTGCTACCGCCGGCGATAGTGAGCTTGTTCGAATTTTGGCCTCAATTTTGGGGGCAGTCACCATGTGTACTCCTTGAGTCATGTGGACCTAGTAAACCTGCACACTTGAACACACAATATTAAATACACGTAGGATTTGTTATTCTCAAACCTAGGAGATGCGGAAGACCATGTTCCAACAAACTCCCCCTTTTGATAATAACAAATCCATTAATGATAAAACAAAGCATTAATAAATAAACATGATGAAACTCTACTTGTGTGTGTGTGAGAGTGATGACTTTAGGATAATTATTGAATTTAGCATTTAGAATTGCTCCCCCTAAATATATGCTCCCCCTATGTGAATGCTCCCCTAATATGTATGCTATCAACTTAATCAATCATGTTGGGTTTTTATTTTGATAGAGAATTATATTTATCATGTTTGTTCTCCCTCTTTTGCATTTTATCATGTTAGTTCTCCCCCTTTGTTATTAGCAAAAGCGGTAGGGAAACAAAGCACCAAAGAATTTGTAAATAGAAGATAAGGCATGATCGAGCTTTTAAAGTAAATGATAAGGAGTTTTAGAATTGTTTTTCATTGAAAAGGATCAGAGTTATAACTTATTTTATCCCTTTTGTTTGTAGTTATCCCCCTTTTATAAATCAGAGTTTAGCAAAAAATAATGATTTCTCCTTTCAATAAGAGTTTTAAGCAAAAAAATCATGATGTCCAAGTAACCGATCTACCCAGACAATATGTCTACACCCTAGCCCCGTACTAAGTGACGGATGGGCATGAGGAGCTGCAAACATGCCGTAGGTTGGGGTCTTAATCCCATATGCAAACACTAGACAAAAAACTTAACCTAGCACTCTTTCCCCCCAGTGCCTCGCAAGGCCCCACTGGAACCCTCCCCGGTTAAGGACAAGACATGACTAGAGATAAGGTTATCTAATGTCTACAACCCTACGCCCCCGCTATGGTGAGAAATGAAGTCATGGATAATAATTATTGGAAACATTAAGCATTTAAATCTTAATGGGAAATTTCATAGCATATGGATTTTTATTTAAAAATACTCTTAGCTATATTGAAATTCATGAATGATCAGAGTTTTGAGCATTGCAGAAGAAAAAAGAAACATCATAATACTAAATAAGAGTTTAAGTTCAAAAAGGAGATGTTTTTGAGTTTCAAAATGAACTTTATAAAGATAAGAGTTGAAATATTTTTGAATAAAGAAATAACATCCTTTTGGCAATTAGAAGTAAGAGGTAAAATTTGATTTGAAATTCAATAATAAGAGGATGTTTTTATAAGTAATATTTTACTTGTTTGAGGAGTGTTTAGCATGAAAGTTTTCAGAGAAATAAATCAGAGTTTTTAGCAAAAAAAAAATCAACCAATATAAAGTTTACCAAGCAAGTCTACCACTTATTGCAAGAAAGGAATTTGAAGATTCAAGTGATGATGCACACAAGATGAAAGATTTTAAATAAGCATGAAAGTGCAAGGTAAAACAATACAAAAAACATCTTATCGTAATCAAGGATCATCCAAAAAAATATATATGTTTAATTTCAAAAAGAAGATGTTTATGTAAATCATTTTGCATTTAAATTTTTTGTTTTGACAATACAGTAACCAAGCATGAAATAATCTTATCAAAAAGAGATTACTACAATGTTACTTTAATTCACAATTTCAAAACATACCAAACATTGTAGAAAGCATGCTAGGTTATCTAGTGCATTTCATAAATAAAGAGTAGTATAGAATTAGCATTAGGATCCAATACTCATGAGAAGATGTGTTATGGAAGAAAATGATGTGCATAAAAGTGTATTTTGAATAGAGTAAACAAATGTTTTAATCAAAAATACAAGTAATATGTAAAGTAAAGAGCACAATAAAACACAAATAGTTTTACTTCCACTCACTTCAATGCACAAAACAAATGTACAACTACCAAGGTGCTATGCACACACAATGCTCATTAAGACTTATCAGGGTGCAAAGTAGTGCTTGGGGGATCACATAATTTTATTCTTGTTTTTTTTTATTGTGATCCGGTGTACTTAAGAATAAGTGGTTTTTATTTTGAAAGAAAGTAATGGTTTGCACAAGATACTTTACTATTCTTTCCAAGGTGCTCAACCTCACAACGCTTATTAAGACTTATCAGGAGGTTCAAGTAGTGCTTGGTGGAGATAACTTTGTTAAATTATTTCATGATTTTTGTTTTGTGCAAAGTTCTCCGAATACACTTGTTTTGCAAACCAATATAATTTTGAAAAAGATAACCACTTTTCTTAACTTTTTAAAAGTGCAAATAAAGGTTGTGTAGGTAAGATACTTGTGCAATTTTAATTCATTGTACTATTACAGAACATACACACACATTCTTAGATTAAACACATAAGTAGACAATGCCAAAATAAGTGAGTGAATTGCGATCATTATCAAACATAAAACATTACTCATACTTAGAGGCATGCTACGCATAGTTCTACACAACTTTTTCAATATAAATTATGCACATATTTATAGATGTATCAAAGCATGATGAAGGCAATGTTCAAAGTAGTTTGAAAAGATAAATTGCAACATTATAGAAGTTCTAAATAATAGATTAAATCATGTTTGATTTTCAATGAAGTTCATACAATATTTTTGATATTTTTAAAGAGTAATTTTTATTTAAAGTTTGAACTCATAAAATTGATCTTGGACTTCCCGAGGGCTACCTTGTGAGAGGTTCGCCCGGTACTAGGTGATATGATGGGATGATAGCCCAAATCACCCTTTCAAAAGATACATAGAAAACTTAAGAAGAATAATTTTGATACTTGTATTTGTTTTGTTTTATATTTTTGTAGTTGATTTTTACAAGTAAAGACATATTCTTGTAATTTTGGCTTTTGCAATTTTTGTATTTGATTTTTGCATAAAGATGAACTTTAAATAAAGGAAACAACACAAGAAAAAAAAACAAAACATATTTTTTGTAATTTGGTT
Organism: Dactylorhiza incarnata; assembly: GCA_033032865.1. NCBI lineage: Eukaryota > Viridiplantae > Streptophyta > Magnoliopsida > Asparagales > Orchidaceae > Dactylorhiza > Dactylorhiza incarnata. Next base: position 1,368,414 of record JAWHQI010000255.1, on the reverse strand, counting down.
TTTGTAGTTTTGTATTTGATTTTTCAAAAGATAAAGAAACACAGAAGTGCAAAACTAAGTAGAAAATATAGATTTATATATTTTAAGGGATTTTTAGAAATTTAAAAAATACAGAAAAATGAACCTCGACGCTAGCGTCGGCGCTAGCGCTAGCGCGGGACATAGTAAGTGATTTTTTAGGGTTTTGAAAATTTTGATGCTTGAACTTGATTAGGTGTCCCAATAGTAGTTCCATGCTGAAGTTGTAGATTTTTAGGAGATGTTTTGGATGGTCCAAATTGCATGAAACGTTAGCGATTTCTTATATACTTGACAAATAATTATTGCATGAGATATATTTACTTATGTTTTCATTTTGACTTTTCTAGAGACTTGTGATTATAATAGGAAAAAATAGGAAATGAAAACCCAAGATATCATGTTTGAACAAATCAAATATGCATGATTTTAGAGATTAACAATAATGTTCATCCACAATCATACTATGGATAAGCCCTAGATGAGAATACCCAGCCTGTATATCTTGGTAAACAAATAAAGCCTAACATAGACACAAATATTCTTTAGGTGGCAATGTTAGAATGATAAATTTGAGATTAATGTTATACCAAGTTTTGATTGTGTTTCAACTTAGAGACCTAGAATGGAGTGACAATTCTATTTGATTTGATATCAAAATGATTCAAAGGTCTAAACTAGAAATAAATCACAATACACACATAATATACCAACCATAGTAAGCAATATAATACCAATTGTCATTATATAAAATGTGATAGATGATTCTTGATATGAATTATGATTTTAGAGATGTTTAGCAAAAGATATTACTAGATCATGGTGGTGTTTGTGAATTCAATATTCATTATGAAGATAACTTCTTTCAACACATTTTAGTGATTTTCCTTTAATTAAGAATTTTGAATATATATGTGATTTTTTGATAGGTGAACAATAGTGATGGTTTAGATCATGTTTGACATCAAGGAGAGAACACAATATACTTTTTTGTTGTGAGCAATGACACCCATATTGAAAGTTGAGCTTTTATTTAAATCTTGAATTTTCTTTTAGATCAAGTTATTTCACTAAACCACTTGTTGGTGAAGGCTAAGTATCTTAATAGCCTAATAACCGGATTTAATTGAAATATCTTATAGCAAATTTAGAGTTTGATTCATATGGATAATATAAGATATTTATAATAATGGATATAAGAATAAAAGATAGGTCATCAAAATAAAATATGATTTGGAATTTTGATCAATTTGATTTTATAAACATTATTGAGCTTTTAAGAGATAAGATCATATTTTCAAAAATTGTATAGGATGACCATGACATGATAGTTCAAAAGAAAAAAATAGAAAAGACATTAAAGCACATCATGAAGTAGAAATTTGTGTATTTCATTTTAATTGATTTCTACTTCATGCAAATGATGGGATACTAATGAATAAGAGATTTAGGTATCCAAAGAGGACCGGGAGTGACGGTTCCTTTGGGTACCCAAATACATCGTGTTTTCTTTTGGGGAGATATGTTTGAATGGGCCCTTTTGATTTGAGTTTGTGTTTCATCTTTAACTTTTGGCCGCCATTCAAACATTGGTTTAATATTATTCTTATTTATCAAATTTCCATGATGATTTTGCAAAACATTCTTTATAGGAAATTTGTTTATCTTTAAATTTATGTTGGGAGAGTGGTTATTTTGTAGATGATAATGACTAGGAATTTTATTTTCAAGCATTTGATATTCTTTATTTCCTTTGTTGGATTTATCAACATTTTGAGAAATTATATTCAACTTGCTTTTAGATATACCTTGAGATTGTGAATGAATGTTTTGAGCGTTTTTCTTAATGATTTCCTTAAGCAAGTTGATTTTTTATTTTAGTTCATCATTCTTGATCTTTAAATTATGTCTAACTTTATTATAATTTATTGTGCTATTTTTAAGAGTGGCAACAATTGAGTCAATATGTTTTTCATATTTATCCCTATACTCATCAAATGTTTCATCCATCTCTTTTATTTCAATTTCATAGTCTTTACACTTAGCACAATTAATTTTTAAAGATGAATTTTCTAAACATAATTTTTCATTTTGTCTTTTTATAAACATAATTTCTTTTTCAAGTTCCTTAAATTTTTCTTTAATATTATTACAATCAAGACAAGGTTTTGTATTTTCAATTGAAGTGACATGAGTAAAGCTAGATAAATCAGATTTTGATACTACTTCAACTTTTGCTTTTAAATTTTTATTTTCTAAGCGCAATAGTTTATTAGCATTCTTTAATTTCTTAATTTTGCGCTTAGTATTTTGTAACAATTGCAATGAAGAGATAGAAATACAAAAGATAGAATTTGATTTCCTTACATTGCTTTTGGATGAGGGAGGATTTGAACATATTGTTCCTTTGTCTTCTTCTTGGCACTCCTCTTCCAAAAGTATGATTTCTTCTCCTTTTTCTCTTGGTGTATTGTTCTCCTTTTCTATTTCAATATTCTCCATGGCTTCGCTCCGAGAGAGATCTTCTTGGATGATTATGGATGCTTGTACGTTCTTTTCCTCCTGTGTTTGTTCCACACCTGCGAGAGGAAGATCATACATTTCTTCAAGAAAGCGTCATATTTTGTATGCACTAGAAAAGCAATATATGAATTTGAAGATTTCATTAGATAGTGCACAAAATAAATAGTGTTTGGCTTTGGCATTTATCTGACGTTCTTTGTTATTCGATTCATCTGCACGCCTTATAATTGCTAAGTTCCATACTTCGATGTCTAAAGTTTTAATAAATTTTTCCATTAATAATTTCCACTTTTTATAATTTTCCCTTTGAATAAAGGTGGTTTAGGAGATTTTTCTTCTTCATAAAAATTTACCCCACTAGTAGAAGCGAGATCATGAGACGCCATTATTCCCGGTTGTTAAGCCGATTTGGAATAACCTCGCTCTGATACCACTTGTTGGATCGGTCGGCGCCCTTAGAGGGGGGGTGAATAAGGGTTTTCAAAAACTTAAGATTATATTTAATAACTTTGAAATATTGCAAGATTAATACAATGAGACATCAAGTAAAACAATAATGAATAGACATGCTTTATTAATATCAAATAATGTTTTACAAAACTTGATTCCTGTGACGCTAGAAATCGGAGGCGACTAATAAAAATCCTTTTTGTTTTCTATACCGACTCGTATCCCCACGAACCGGTTGGCTTTAGCCGATCTCTCCCCAGATACGGCCTCAAGCCGCTCTAGCCAATCTATCCCCAGAAAGGCCTCGAGCACCCCCTAGACCTAGCCTAGATCTAGTCGCCAACACGAGGCGATTTTCAGCCCTAAGTCCTACCCCAGACCTAGTCGCCAACACGAGGCGATTTCACTACCGTTTACAGAAAAGATATGAAATGAAAAGACAATAATATAAAAAACTCCCTCTATGTGGATCTCTTGGAGAAGTGGATGAAGGCTCGCAGAGTATGATCGTAGTCGATGCGGCCTTTCGTCACGATGATGACGCGTGTTGAAATCTTCTCCACGGATCTCCTTAAGGCTTTATGGAATTGTGGGAGTATCGCTTTGAATCTTCCTCTCTCTGCTGTGACACGAAGCTCTGGAGTTTGGGATTGGAGGAGGATCAAGAATTCGGAGCCAAAGCATCCAATTTATAGCCTCAGCGCTACCGCCGGCGCTAGCCCGGATTAAGAAACAATTTGCGCGGGAGGATCTTCAATCCGAGGCAACATTTTGTTCTATGCCTCATATGTGCCATGCTACCGCCAGCGCTATCCGCTACCGCCTGGCGCTAGCTCTTTCTAAAAACAATGCCGGAAACGCGCTAATCAACGCTATCGCCGGGCGCTATTGCTACCGCCGGCGATAGTGAGCTTGTTCGAATTTTGGCCTCAATTTTGGGGGCAGTCACCATGTGTACTCCTTGAGTCGTGTGGACCTAGTAAACCTGCACACTTGAACACACAAGATTAAATACACGTAGGATTTGTTATTCTCAAACCTAGGAGATGCGGAAGACCATGTTCCAACACTCACCCCCTCATCACCACCTCCCTGCTCGAAGTCATTGAAATCAATATCCCTCCGCGACGGGTGTCGTCGAATAAAATTATGCAGTGTCATAGTCGCCATCACAATATCGATTTGTTTGGCGAAGCTGTAGCTCGGCATATCACGCAATATGGCCCACATTTTCTTCCAAATGTCGAACAATCTTTCAATGACACTTCTAAGGGATGAGTGTGCGTGATTGAATATCTCTCGGCGTCCTTCTGGTGCACGACCGCCACGAGCAAAGTCCGGGAGATGATAACGTGTCTCTGGATATGGTTTCAAGTATCCCCTTTGTAGCGGATACATAGAGTCTACCAAGTAATATTTTCCTGAAAACCAGGAGCAAAGTTGTTATGTTTCAAAGGTGAGAAGTATAAAAAATGAAATAGAAATCTTATTTTCTGGTGGTGGATGCGGAAATTTGTAACGGGGATCCCGAAACATACATGTACACACACATATATATAAACATAAATATACACACATAAATACACACATATATATACATAAACACACACATACATATATAAACATACATGTGCACACACATATACTTATAAACACACACTCAAACATATATACATATACCACACACACATATACATTTAAAAACACACACACACACATACATATATAAATATAAACACACACACACATATATACACAAACACACACACACATATATGAACATAAACACACGCACACACACGCACACACACACACACACACACATATAAACATAAACACATATAACACACACATAAGGTAAGGAGGAGGAATGAAGTGGAATACCTGATTTTGGACTGGAGGAAGGAGGGATCCCTGTCGTGGAGGAGATATTTGTTCCGAAAACGTCCAGGTGGCCGGCGGCGTGAAAATCTACGGCAACAAACAACCGGCGGCTACAAAACCCTGGAAAAATGGGGCAAAACGTTGAGAAGAGGAAGGAATTCCAGAGCAAATAGGGATGCAGCCGGGAACGACGAGGAGAGGAAGGAGCCTTACCTTCACCGGCGGCGAGATCGGGGCGAGAAGGAGGGGGGAAATCCCGCTAGGTTATCGGGGGAGAACGACGCGCGGAGAGGGAGTGGCATGTGCGTCTGGACTGGAGCTCGAAGCCGCGTCTGCGCGTATAAAGGAACCGCCGTTTACTTAAAAACGGAGGTTACTGGATCAGCTCACCCAAACGCTGCTTATCCAGCAACCTCCATTTTTATCCTGTCGCACCGGAGCCCAAACGCCCAACCAAACGCACCCTAAAAATTGGCACCCAGCATTTAAATGGTAGGCACTCTCCAGCATTAAATGATGGATTTTGCCCAGCTGGGCAGCGCCCGTCTAAGTGCGCCCAACGGGCATCGGGAAAAATTCTGGTCCCCGGGCTGAGCACCAGGCCGAGCTCTGGTCAAAATTATTGTATCTGGTGACCAACCTTAGAGGGGGTGAATAAGGTTTGCAAATAAATACTGAAGATTTAAAACAATTTCTGCAGGAGTACGCTTTCTGGACGCTAGTGTGGGGCGGTAGATCTACCGCCGGCGGTATCAACAGAAATTGTACTCTAATGCTGCAGAAGATTATTTATGCATACGCACAAATAACACTCTAGAGATTTAACAGTAGATAGATGTAATTGCATATTAGAATATGAAATCTTTCTTTCAATTAATATACCAATAAGGTTTACAACTACAACAGTAGATCTCTATGACGCCGGAGATCGATGCGAATGATAGAATTTTTTTATGGTTTATATACCGACCCTCCCCCTGAGAACTAGTTGGCTCTCTCCCTTCTCCCTGAAGGTCATCGAGCTGGCTCTCTCCCTCATCCCTCCCCCCCCCGAAAGGTCTTCGAGCCCGCTAGATCTCCCCGATCTAGACGTCCTCCCCGGACGATTTCTCACGGGATACTCCCGGGATTCTGACGACCTCCCCGATTATTTTTCCACACGATACAATAAATAAGAAGAAAAGAAATACAAGATGGAAGAGAAAATAATTGCTCTCTCAAATATTTTCTACGAAGGCGGTGAGCGATCAGCGCTTATGAATATCGTTCTTTGTATTGGGAATATTGCCCTTCAATGTTCCCTAGATTTGAAGATGCACCACATACAATGCTAAGTGCATATTTTATTTGATAAATCATTTTATATCATGTTTATACAGGCTCAAGTCTTTCCAAGACTTGGAATAGGTCTCTGATTTTCACTGTCAAAATCAGCTGAGACAATAGTCTAGTCTCAACTGAACTGCTGAGACGCAGCTGTATAGCCGCTGAGAAGAAGTCTGTCTCAGCTGAGTTGCATATAGAGGAAATTGCCGAGAAAGCTAACTATCTCAGCGAATCCGCTGAGACGCAGATAATTTCTGTCGCTGAAAGTGAAGCCTGTCTCAGCTCATCCGCTAAGACATTCAAATATGAATGTTAAATAGGCGGGATCTATTTTTGGCGCAAGTGACAAGAAAGCAAGATAATCTTTTTTATTCGTGTCCATGTTGTGACTAGGCATTTCTTAGAGCCGTTGCAGATTGCAGGAGGTATAAAAGAGAATGTTAGGTCAAAGGAACAACAACTGTTTGATCGGGAAGAAGAACATTGTTGAACCAGTACTGAAGAACTTTATCTTCTTCTTCTTGCGAAGTGATCTCTCTCAAGCTACAAGTAGACAAAGTCATGAGAGAAAGATTAGTCCTGCTGATTTGATCCAGGAGAACAAGTTGATCTTCTTCCCTCTACTAAAAAAGAAGATTAGGTGAAGCAAGGACTATAGCTACTGTTATCCAGCCATGCATCAAGACAGCATCTACTATGGTCTACAACAGAAGAATAAAGCTGAAGGTTTATATATATACTTTCTTCTGTTGTAAATGTATAAAAAATTATTACTGTAAGAATTTTATTGTTCCGAGTGGTAGGACCATTGTGCCTGAGTGAGTAGGGTTGAGTGCCTGAGATTATAAGGTTGTACTCCCAGTTTGAGGTAGGGCTTCTTGATAGGCCCGAGGTAGGAAACCAGAAGGGTTTCTGAACTATAGGAGTTGGAGAACTCTAATTGGTAGCGTTACTGGCCTGAGGTAGGGTTTTAGAGGAAACCTGAGAGATCCTATGGGCTCTGTGTTGTAAGCTCTTTGAGCTGAGTTGTTGGAGGAGATTGTCTTATCTAACACATTGTTAGAAGGCGTAAAGGGAAAGTGGACTACCCGCGGACTCATTATCTTAGGGAACCACTATAAATAGATGTGTGTTTTCCGTGTATTTGCTTCTACTTAAGTACAATCATCTAAATAACTAATTAATAGTAGAAGAAGCCAAGAAACCTATTCACCCCCCTAGGTGAGTTAGACTACTACCAAAGTAAACTATCAAGTAGTATCAGAGTTGGGTTGGTCAAAAAGGACTTAACAACCAGACCAGATCCTACAAGGAGTAGTCTACTACTGCATCAAATGGTTGCCCCTGGAGTTCATGAGGAAATGAGCTCTATGAAGATGCCCATATGCAGGAAGGAGTCTTTTGGCATATTGAAGCAAATGGTTAGGATATTTATGAAAGCTTCAGACCCCTAGGATTTACATCACTGTAAGAGATGGTCCTTTTGTCTTCCAAAAGGTATCAACCATAGATCCAGCTATACAAGTGCCCAAGACTTATGCTGAAATGACAAAGGATGAAATTGTCCTTGCTACTATGGATAAAAGAGCTCAAAACATCATAGTAAGTGCAATTGATGATTCCACCTTCCAAAACTTGATGCACTGTAAAACTGCCAAGGAAATTTGGGATACACTCATTGTGTATATAGAAGGTACTGCATATGTGAGGGATGATAAGAAATCCCTCCTCAACCAGGAGTATGAAGCTTTTAGGCAGCACAACCTGAAAAGCATAGCTATCTGCTATGAAAGATTCTTCATGGTGGTTAATGAGTTGAAGACTTATGAGAGGGACTTCAACAATTATGAGATGAATAATAAGTTCCTAAGGTCTCTAATAAGAGACTGGGACACAAAGATCTGTGCCATCAGGGAAGGGGCCAAACTTGCTGAGACTCCTACCCACACCCTCTTTGGAAAGCTGCTATCATATGAAATGCAGCTATTTGCAAGGAAGGAAGAGGAAACCACCAACAAATCTCTTGTCAAGGAGAGATCAATATCTATCAAAGCTGAGGGCTCCATGAAGAGTAAGGAGAGGATTATATCTCCTCCAAGAAGGTCTGCTGACTCAGAAAGCTCTGAGTCCATCTCCTCTGACAACAATATTTCAGATGGGGAGTTTGTTGCCTTCTCTAGGCACTTCAAGAAGATGATGAAGAGAAAGCAGTGGAAGAACAAATCTTTCTTATCTTCACAACCCAAGAAGGAGCATAGTAGATCTGGAAGGATGCACCCCAAGGGTGAAAGGTATGAATCTAAATCTGTTAAACATATTTCAAGTAATGTTGTTTGTTATTGTTGCAGCAAACCTGGACATGTTATAGCTGACTGTCCAGTCAAGAGAAAGGAGAAAAATGAGAAGAAGCGTCCTCATCATAAAAGCAGGAAAGGTGAGAAGTCCTTCTTGGCTAAGAAAGGGAAGAGTTGGAGTCAATCAGACTCATCATCTTCAGATTCTGATGAAGATGAAGAAGTCTACATAGGGCTGTTTGCTGTTGCTGCTGAGGATGAAGTTTACCCAGTTGCAAGGGTAGGCATGTAACATCCCCATCCATTCGGGAGCATATAACAGAAGGTCCGGCCGGGGCCCCACGCCATATACTACAAAACAAACAGGAACGTCACTTAATTGAAATATCGAATGAACCTAAACAACAAACCTAAACAACGAACCTAACTCAGAGCATTCTATGCGGAAGCAAAAGAGAGAGACAAGACATAAACCACAAAACCCGAACCCGGGTATGTCCACTTCTAATACTTAGGAATAAATGTTTTACAACACAAAATTTAGGCACGACGGCCTTACAAATTACCAACATCGGCGCGCAGGCCGGCCATACATGAAAAGCAAAAGAACATCAAAAGGCCTTCAAGGGCCGCAGCAGCGCAGGGGCTTCAGCCCGCTATGTTCCCGCTCGGTCCAACACCTGTACAACAAGCCCACCAAAAACGGTGGCAAAACAGGGCGGTCAGCTACGGCTGACCAAATTATAACGACCCCACCCCTTCGAGTGTGTGGCAGTTTCTCGTCCCTGCAAGAGCATCACATCATATATATATATATAGCAGAATGAGGCGGCTAACGCGGCCCAAAACAATTCATACATATGCATCAATCATAAACGTGGGAATGACCTCCACGACTCGTGCTCTCAGGCACTCTTTGGTGTACTCCGCCTTCCACCACCATCCACTCTTGATGGCTTTGCCCTTCGAGGCTCGGTGGCCCGAATACCAGGGTTCTCCCGTGCTTTAATTGTGAACATCCCGTAGTCCGAAGACTCTTTCCCATTGCTTCCCGACATGCTGTACGAGACTTACTAATCAGGTGCTGCGATGGTGCGGTTTCAGGTTCACCAAATGCCCGTTGTTCACAGCTCTCGTTGTACAACACGAAGAGCGGGTATGGCATTCCCTCAGCCCAGGTATTCTCAATTAGCCGGCTCTACGGGCCGCTAAGTCATCCACCAGGACACCCTCACAGGTCGGGCACACAGGCCTCAGGTCCTCTCAACAGGTGGGCACAACAACATCACCAAAACTCAGTCTGGGAGCTATCGTCGGCGTTAACGCTAACGCCTGGCGATAGAGCACAGAAACCCTATTTTGGCTTCTAGCTGTGGGTGCTTCCCGGGGCACACCCCCAAGCATTACTGCACAAGCAGTAGCACTCCCACTGCCTCAGAACGCACAAAATCACCAGAACCAAGTCTGGGAGCTACCACCCGGCGATAACGCTAACGCCGACGGTAGTGAACAGAAACTCCATTTTTGTTTCTAACTTCGGGTGCTCCCCGGGGCACACCCCCAGGCGTTGCTGCGCATGCAGTAGCACCCTCTAGTCCTACGAAGCAGGATATCAACACAGAGTTTTCCCCCCAGCGCGCATAATATCAAAAAGCATCACCAATCCGGACGAACCGTCTCGGATGGGCTTCACACAGCGCACCTACGTCCATTTCACGCATGGACTCTACATGTATGCAAGATTTGACGGGGATAACACGAATCGACCCGTCGGAGGCCACGACCTCACCCTTTTGGGTAGGGGCCTCAACGATGCACGGAAAAGGACCAGGACACGTCCAAATGAGGGTAGAAGAGATCGTTACCCTTAGAGTGCGCTTCTGAACCATGGAGCACGTTCAAGATGGTTGTCCTCTTTGCAGATCCGGCCTCCACTCGACGCTTCGAGTCGCTAAACGACGCTCCAAGCTTACGCTGCGGCTTGCGGCCTCCCTTTGTAGCAGCCCTAGACTGAGAGGGGCGGAGAGGGCTCGAGCGGCTCCTCCTTGCCGGCGAGAGAGAGGGAGAAGGAGAGGGTTTAAGATCTCCTTGCTTCAGGCCGACGAGGAGGAAAGGAGAGGAAGAGGGGGACGGGGCTCTCCTTGCCCTAGGCGGCGACGGGAAGAGAGGGAGGAGGAAGCTTGGGGCGACTCCTCCTTGGTCCAGGCCGACGGGGAGAAAGTGAGGAGGAGGCTCGAGCTTCCCTGCTCCAGGCGATGACGGGAGAGAGGGAGAGAGGGAGGGGGAGGAGCGATCGAGAGGGAGATTGGGAGGGGGGGGGGGTTTGCGGCTGCTCCAAAAAGAACGAGAAAGAGGGAGGTCGGGGAGGGAGATCGGGAATGAGAGGGAGGGGTTTGGGGTTTTAACAAAACCCTAGCCCAAGACTATCCGCAGACCACTCCTATCCGCTCCCCAAACACCGCTAAACGCACCCCAAATTCATTTTATTGAAATTAAGGCGTTATAAATCTCTCCCCCTTAAAGAAATTTCATCCCGAAATTTAAAGCACAAACAACGAAATGAAATTCGTCATACCTGAGTAAACAGATCAGGGTACTCCTCGCGCATGATCTCTTCTGGCTCCCAAGAGAGCTCCTCACGGCCACAGTTGTCCCAGCGGACTCTCACCATTTTGATGGCCTTTCTCCGCAACTGCCGAATATCAGCATCAATAAAGCAAACCAGAGTCACCTTGGTAGTTAGGCTACTCTCCACTGGCACACTAACGGCCTCCAACACAGAATCGGGCTCTCGCACCGCCTTCCTCAACACAGAGATATGGAAGACATCATGCAGCCCACTCAGCTCCGTCGACAAAGCAAGTCGGTAAGATGCTTGGCCGATGCGCTCGGTGATCTCGAATGGCCCTACATACCTCGGACTCAGCTTCTTCAAGCGTCGGGTCCTCGACACTCCTTTGAAAGGCTTTATCTTCAAGTATACCCAATCGCCAACGGCAAACTGGACGTCGCGGTGCTTCGCATTATAGTACTTCGCCTGCCTATCCTGCGCAACCAAAAGCCTCTCCCGGATCATACGTACCGTTGAAGACGCCTCTTCGACGTCTTTCCTCTTGATGAGCTTTGTCTCGCCCGTTTCCGCCCAAGCTAAGGGAGTGCGGCACTTCCTGCCATAGAGGGCCTCGAAAGGCGCCATCTGAATACTTGCCTGGTAGCTGTTGTTGTACGCGAACTCAACAAGAAAGAGGTGATCTTCCCACCCCTTGCCGAAATCCAGGACGCACATCCGGAGCATGTCCTCCATCGTCCTATTGGTACGCTCAGTTTGGCCATCCGTCTGAGGATGAAAGGCCATGCTAAACTGCAGCTTCGTACCTAATAGACGGTTGACTAGCCTCCAGTCGCTCGAAGTAAAGCGTCCATCTCGATCACTGACGATGCTACGGGGCACACCGTGCAATCGTACTATTGCATCAACATACAGCTTCGCCAACTTCTCCACCGAGTCATCCCTCCGGTTGGGGATAAAGTGCGCCACCTTCGTCAGCCGGTCTACGACTACCCAGATGACATCGTTCCCGCGCTGCGATCTCGGCAGCCCATGCACGAAATCCATGGAAACGTCATCGAATTTCCACTCTGGAACCGGTAATGACTTCAAAAAGCCACCGGGCTTCTAACATTCTGCCTTCACTAGCGCACAAGTGTGGTACTTGGCCACGTAGTGAGCGATGTCCCTCTTCATACCCGGCCACTAGAAAAGGACCTTCATGTCCTTGAACATCTTCGTGCTCCCCGGATGAACTGAATACCTGGTACGATGCGCCTCGTACATCAACTCATCGCGCAGCTCACCCACCTTGGGGACGCACAAACGGTCGCCTCTCCACAGCAACCCGTCACACACCTGAAACTGGGCATCCGGCCCACCACCAGCCTCCTCCGCGTAGCGCTTTAAACTCGGATCGAGTTCTAAAGCCTGACGGACTCTATCTGCGAGGTCATACTGCAACTCAATCCAGCTCAAACAGGCACCGGCACTGCTCCTCTTCTCCACGCAAGAAATATCCAAGGCCTCCAGGTCACGTATCAGGTGCTCATCATGCATCTGAATCCAGTTGGCCTGCGCTGGAGCCCTGCGACTGAGTGCATCTGCAACAACATTCCCCTTCCCGGGAGTGTAGTGTATCTCGAAGGTGTAGTCCCCAAGGAACTCCATCCACCTCTGTTGTCGCATATTCAGCCCCTTCTGCGTCAGAAGGTACTTCAGGCTCTTATGGTCCGTGAAGATGTCGATCTTCACGCCATACACATAATGCCGCCAAAGCTTCAGGGCAAATACACATAATACCGGATAGTTCCGCTCGTGCACCTTCAGCTGGTGAGAGTCGTACGCTACTACATTGCCATGCTGCTGCAGAACACAGCCAAGGCCGCTCCCAGAAGCGTCGGTGTAGATCTCATAGCCCTCTGTGCCGCAAGGCAAACATAAGATCGGAGCCGTGGTAAGCCACCACTTCAACTCCTCGAAAGCCTGCGCACACGCGAGCGTCCAAATAAACTCCTGCATCTTCCGTGTCAGCGTCGTAAGAGGCAGCGCGATCCGTGAGAAGTTCTCCACGAAGCGTGTAACATCCCATTTCGTCCTAGACCCCTCGGAGACGTGTTGACTCAACTTGGGTCGGATTTGGGCTTTCCAGTGCGTGCTCAAATTTGGATTAATTGGGGGAAAGTGATAACAATATTGTTGTAGGAGATGGGGGTAATAAGATAATAGGTTTTCTGAGATTTCGTTCGACGAACGTCGAAGGGAGAATGTCGTTCGACGAATGTCGAAGGGGAAGTGTTCGACGAATGTCGAAGGGGAAGTGTTCGACGAACGTCGAAGGGATTGCGGCGTTCGGCGGAGTATAGGATAGTATCGTTCGACGAAATATAAGCTGCAGCTGCGATCGAAGAAGGTTCTGCGTTCGACGAAAGTTCGTCGAACGGCGTTCGACTAAGTTCTGTGTTCGACGAAAGTTCGTCGAACGGCGTTCGACGAAAGTTCGTCGAACGGCGTTCGACGAAAGTTCGTCGAACGGCGTTCGACGAAAGTTCGTCGAACGGCGTTCGACGAAACATCGTCGGACGGCGTTCGACGAAAGGCGTCGACGAAGTATCGTCGAACGGCGTTCGACGAAGTATCGTCGAACGGCGTTCGACGAAGTATCGTCGAACGGCGTTCGACGAAGTATCGTCGAACGGCGTTCGACGAATCATATGTTCGGCGGTAGACGAATTAGGTAGCGCTCGACGAAGATTTTTCCAGCTGCGATCGACGAATTATCCTCCGTTCGACGAAAGTCGAACAATCCGTTCGACGAATTGTCTCCCGTTCGACGAAATATTCTAGTGTTTCCGAATGCTTACCCTGACACCAAATTTGGGAGTTCCAACGTATGGCCTTGAAAGTGGTGTTGTCATTAATGCCATTAATGCAAGATGAAGATAAATTCCACTGCTTAAATTCTTAGCTTTTCTCCCGATCAGCATCTTCATCTTTTTCTTCTTCTTCTTCTTCTTCTTCTTCTTCTTCTTCTTCTTCTTCTTCTTCTTCTTTTCTTCTTCTCCTTCCCTCCAACCTGATGGTTTTAACCTAGGGTTTTGGCCAAGAAAACCCGTGGAGAAGCTTGTGCGACCATTGGAAGAGGAGCTAGCTTGGAGAAGGTAGAGTTCGTTCATGGCGCCGAGGAGACTGCCGCGATCATCAGCCCGGATTCAGGTGACTTCCGACCCCTCTCCCTTGGTGCTAGTATCTTAGACCCCCTAGGCGAGATATCGAACTCAATTGAGTCGATTTGGGAGCAAAATGAAGTTCCGTAGGTTGAGGCCGCGTTAGGGTTTTTCGCCGTAGGGCGCCGATCGCCGCGAAAACGCCCTCATCAACTCCCCGCTTCAATACGAATGCAAGGGCGTTGGTGTTGTGATAATCGAAGGCCTCGTGAGGGTGCATGGGAGGAGAGGAGGTGGCTGCCTAAATTCCATATGGGATTTCAATTTTAGTTCCCTGTCAGGGGGGAATTCAATATATATATATATATGATCATTAAAGGCTTGAGAATGAGAAATAGTTCTCTGTTAAGGGATTTCTCAATTATAAATACATATATATATAATTTGGTTCATAAGCTTGCTTGAGAAATGAGAAAGTTTCCCTGTTAAATTGGATTTCAATTTTATATACATATGTATACCTTTAGCTCTTGTTGGGGAAGAAGATGAACAGTGGACGTTAGATTTACCTTAAGACTCGTGCAGAAATTATATCTGCAGACCGATGCAGAAATCTGTTTTCTGCGCGCAGCTGTGTTCAAGTCCAGTTGTGGGCATGATACAGCAGGATTCAGGTTTCCGGCCTAACACAAAAGTTGTAGGCCTCGGAAAGAGATTTCCAACGATAGGTTACACGTTTTCTGGGGTGACCTGTAGCTCCCTAAAAGTCCAGTCGAGTGGGCTGCCCAGAAAACTGGTTTGGGTCCACTGCGTGCTGTTTTTGCTGTCCAGGTTTCTGCAGTGGACTTCATGGCAGATTTTAGGTAGGACCCACTGGGATCTGGGTTTAGGACTCAACACGAATGTTGTAGCCCTTGTTGTTAGCTTTCCAAATTGGGGTGGATCATAACGGTTGGACATCGGTAGCACCCAGAAATCCTGTTCTAGTAAATTGTGTCATAACACCTTCGATCTCGGCATTTTGTGGATTTCTCCCATTATATTGGTTGGATTGCCTAATCGCTAAATATGATATGCCATCAATCGCGCGAATAATCCTACGGGATCGGCTTAGTAAATATATTGTTATACGCACACCACGGCACACGAGCTAATTAACTCGGTATGGTTAGCCCTGGCGATTCGGAGCGGGCTATAAGATTCGGTTATATCTTATGGTAAATGGTAAAGACCCAGGTGTTGGGGGCCTTGTGTGCAGTTCGGGGCATCGGCTAAAGGCATATGAGTTATGAATTAGGGCTACGTCCGAGAGTCCTTGGGTATTCGATAGCGCACGGTTGTGCATGGGAAATTTGTGGTTGTGCATGCTTGACACGTGGTGGCATAATGATGATGGTCGGTGGATGGTCGGGGTCCTTTGGTGTTCAGTACCCAAAGGCGTCATCCGGATAGTTGTGGATATGGGAGAGGGTTCAATACACAATCATCGTATTGCATTGCATTCATCCTTCAATTCATTGCACCGCATTCATATCATAATCATTGCATTGCACCGCAATGGATACTCATCATATAAACTTGTATGGGCATCTTTATATGATGAGTTACCTTTATATGCAGACCCTTAACTTATAAGCTTGTATGGGCATCCTTATAAGTTAAGTTCAATTCAGCTCTTCATTACTCTGCTTATGTCTGTTGTTACTTATACTTTCGTGTATATACTTACTGCTGCTGATATACTTATGAACCAGTTAGATAGTACTATAGCGAGTACTTGGGTACTCATACAACCGACATATAGGAACAACCATTTCTGTCACCTGCTTGTATATTATTGCTAATATTGCAGCTTTCTTTCAATTCTACCGCCCGGTGCTTTGGAGTCGTCGGGGGAGCGGATGTGAAGCCACTTAGTCTTTATGACTAACGGTTGCTACGTACCTCTTTTTAGGAGTGCACCCTGGAGCAGCAGCGCACGACGCGGGAGACGGATAACCAGGTCAGGTCGACAGGGCCGGAGACAGCGATACCCGCTGATAAGTAATAAAATATATGTATTTTTTGTATAATTATTAGTATAGTTTTAATTAATATTGTGAATTTTCTATGTAAATTAATGAATAAATTGCTTCTTTATTATTTCTGGTTTCTAACTTAGTTTTATTTTTGTTTTTGCATTTTTTTGCAAAATTTTCCCAGGTCACGCCCGTGACCAAGGGCGTGTAATTTTTAAAGATCAAATATCAACGGGACGGCTCGATTCAGATCAAATCCCGACAAATCGCTCAAGTCACGCCCTCAGTCACGCCCGTGACCAAGGGCGTGTAAATTTAAAGCTCTGCGCCCGACGAATTTCTCTTCAGCTCACTCCAGTTGACCAAGTCACGCCCGTGACTCTACAAGTCACGCCCGTGTTCCAGCAGAGTCACGCCTGTGAGCCGCCAGCGCGTCACGTCTCGAAGCCGCGCCCATGCTACCGACATCAGCCACCCATAGTCACGCCCGTGACTCACAAAGTCACGCCCGTGACATACCAAGTCACGCCCGTGTGCAGCCATGTTTGACGGCCGGACCTTCCAGAAGACGGCGAATACAGCCGAGCAAATGTCACGCCCTAAGTCACGGCCGTGACATTCAAGTCACGCCCGTGACCTAGGGCGTGTAAAACTCAAATTTTCCCTATAAATAGAGGGGCTCGGCTGAAGTATTTTTCATCCAAATTTTGAGTGCTTTGTAATGTTTTTCTGAGTTCTTTGAGTGAATGCGAGTTTTCTTTATGCAATTAAGTTATGTTCGTTTGTAATTTTCGCCTTTTAGAAATAAAATGATGTTTTTCTCATTTGGATCATCTTCCTTTTTATTAATGTTAGCGTGTGTGCGTGTATGAGTTTAGCTTTATTGCTTTCATAATTTAGTTTTATTGCTTTTATAGTTAGGTTTATTGCTTTCATAATCTAGGTTTACTGTTTTCATAGCTTAGATTTACAAGCTTTCATAAAATAGTTTTATCGTTTTCTTTTTCGCTTTATTTTATCGCTTTCATTTTAAACGCTTTCTTTTCAGTTTTTTTTTAGAGTGTGTGCGTGTATGAGATTATATTTTTCTTTTTTTGTAACTTAGTTTTATTTCAGCCTTCATATAACTGCTATATACCACCCCCATCTTGAATAAGAGGCTAATTAACTTTAGCATTTATTTAAGTCGGTTGGGACGGATATTATTTCTGCACCTTTATAAGTCTTTTCATTTCTATACCACCCCCTTCTTGAATAAGAGGCTAAGAACTTTTTAGCGCTTGTTTAAGTTGGTTGGGACGGATATTATTTCTGCACCTTTATAAGTCTTTTCATTTCTATACCACCCCCTTCTTGAATAAGAGGCTAAGAACTTTTTAGCGCTTGTTTAAGGTGGTTGGGACGGATACTATTACTGTTTTTTATATAAGTCTTTTCATTTCCTTTTTATCCGCTTATATCTGCTTTAATCATTAAAAATGTATTTTTCAACCGATAATGCCGTCTCCATTCCGATGAGTGGCTAATTTCCTTTAGCACACGACGTCGAAGAGCATTGGGACACAAAAATAGTTTTTCTATAAAATTAAAACATCTCTTTCTAAAATAATTAACGCTTAAGGTTTACCCGAGAATCACGTTGAGTGGAGCCACATAATCGATGTGTGGTTTTCATTTCCGTTTTCGTACCTAGTTAGCCGAGAGGCTCGTGCGTACGGATTGATCGCTCACGGGTAAAGAGAAGTGCGCTCTACCCTCGAGAGAGGACGAGGTAATTCTCCCGAATTGGAAATAAAAACCCAATAGCGGGGTTCACAACATAAAGCGAGTATTAAGAACATTCGATTGTAGAACGAGAGTTCGGTCGAATATTCATAATCTCAGGTGGGCGTACCCTCGAGAGAGGAGCGTTCATAATTATGGAACCTCCACGGTCAAGTCATCTTAATATTTTGAAAAGTCATCACTTTTAATTCTACGAAAAAAATCTATTTTCGTCTCAAGGTAATTCGACGTCGCGCGCTATCTTTCTCATCGCTTAGAACTCTAGTTAATCGCTTATTATCGTCTTTCGCATTTTATCACTTAGAATTTTTGTTAAACCAACTAAAAATATTATTCCGATAAAATAATAGTTCGTTCCTCGAAGTAGCATAATCAACACGACCCGCGGAAATATACGATCCCGATATTTTCAAAAAAATATCCTGTATTACTTGCGATAAGGTATACTTGCCTTTATCAAATGATTAATTTGGACTAAGAATTCAAATACAGCTTTCCAAACTCATTTAGTGCAAAACTCTCCTTTTCTACTTTTCAATTCAATAGAAATCGGCGTTGTAGCCGAGGCGTAATTGTCAATATTCCGAAAGAAGAAAAAGACCGTTACTTCTATCCTTCAATAGGATAACAGTTAATTTCTCAAAGTAGGAGTACTTGCAAGACTCTTCGAAAACATCCGCCAATTCTAAACTCTTAATACAAAGGTTATCTTTTATTTATAAAACAAAAGAAGAAGTCCAACCATAATCATCACCCGCAGTACCGTTGGTGACAGATGTGAGCGTAGAATGAAATGTAGCCCTTTGGGCATCCCTTAGTTTGTCACTCTGATGTAGTTTTGCAGGAGCTCGTGGAGCTGCCTGCCTTGTATATTTATGGACTTTTACTTATGCGAATATTTATATATATGTGGCTTCTTGTTTTTGATTATTGATGGGTTGGCTTGATGATATTGGTTTAGCCGGCAGGATAGGCGTCTTGCGGAGGTGGCTAGCCCGTGTGCTGGCGCTTCCGCAAGGCGGCTGTCCTGGGCATAAAACTCCCCTCGGCCGTGTTTTGTGTTCCGGGAGGGGGGTTTTACAAATGGTATCAGCTTGCAACGATCCTGAGATAAAGAAGTCCATACCCTTTTGGTGCCACCCCACTCAACTCTTCACTTTGAGGACAAACTGAATGAGCGGAAGCAGTGGTGTGCCCATAGGGGATTCGCATTGAGTATGTCCGTTATTTTTCCTTTAAATAGCCAGCCTAAGCCCAAAAATCTACGTTACGTGTAGATTCCGGCACGTTCGGAGCCAGCGGCTGGCACCCCAGTGCCTCCAGCACCTGCTCCTTTTCAACAATCAGAGCTGGGCCAAACCTTGACGGCAATCCTGGATGCCTTCAGGTCTCAGCAGATGCCGGTGCAGCCGCAGGCCCCAAACTCAAATTGGTTGAGCACCTTCCGTGCTCTTTCCCCTCCCACCTATCATGGGACGGAGTCCGTAGTTCAGACAGAGGAGTGGCTGGACACAGTGCAGGAGTTACTGGCAGGAATTTGATGCCCGGGCAATATGGCAGTCACACTGGCAGTCTCAGCCTTGGATTTGCACGCAAAGAGGTGGTGGAAGTCCTTGATGGGCTCCACCTTTGAAGGGCATAGTTACCTTGACATAAGCTGGAACGAGTTTGCAGACGCGTTCCTGGAGCACTTCGTCTCTTCCACGGCCCGGGATGAACTTGAAGAGAGGTTTCTGCAGCTGAAGCAGGGATCTAGGACAGTCGTGGAGTACCAACGGGAGTTCCAGCACCTTGCTAGATTCGCGGATTCCTATGATTTGGACGACCGCGGTTACGTAAAGCGGTTCTATAAGGGATTGCGAGATTCCCTGAGGCAGGCCCTTCTATTTGTCGCCGATTCGAGCCTCGCACAGATTATAGAGACGACACAGAAGTTGGAGGCGGACCACTTGGGAGTCCAGGCCAGGAGTAAGAGGCCCGAGAGGGGTGTGATGGAGTCAAGACGCAGCTTTGCGAGGAGGAAGAACATTATGGATACAGGAGGAGACCAGAGGAGAGATGGTGGGCGTGATCGCCCGAACGTTAGGGTGGAGCAGCAAGCGCGACCATTACCGAAGCGTCCAAGGCAGCCGCTCAAGGGAGATTGCTTCTATTGCCATCAGCCGGGCCACATCCGGCGCTATTGTACGCAGCGTCAAAGGGACGCCCAGCAAGGAAGAGGTCAAGGTCGAGAACAGGAACAGCAGGGTAGGAACCCTAGGCCTGCTCAGCAGCAGGTGTATGCTTTGGATCTAGCTCAGGAGCGGGATCTGCAGGAGGTTATTGCAGGTACACATGCATCTTAGTTTTGTTTCCCTTAGCTAATATGCTTGCGCCCGCATAATGTTGAAATCTACAAGTATCGTGCTTGTTTGCGGTAGGCCGACAATACTCTTGAAATGCAAGCGCCGCTTATTCGTGCGTGTCGGAAAAGTTCGTAGATAATTCGGGGAGAGCATTAGATCTGGTAGTGGAGGAAACCCAGCTAAAGAGATACGGGGGCTTATCTCTTCGTTTATTGGGCTAGTGCCTACCGTCTGGGATTTTCTAGACGATTTAAAATCCTTGTAACTTCAACCTCAGAGTTTGTAATCATGGGAAAAATTAACTTGTCGTAAGCACGATGGGCTACGAATGCTATGCTTGGGTTGATAGAAATCGAATTAGTAATTAACAGAAGAGAGCATTTTGAAGATGATAATTCTCTCCTTGCTATTATAAGACTAGGTGGATAAGTGACAAGGAGAGCAGTAAGCTAACACCTAGGGATATACACCAACGAGGTGATAACATTTTTCTTTTAAAATTTGGCAGATTGATAAGGGTTGTGTAGTGATTGGTTGTCTCAAAGGATTTAAGTTCACGAGAAGAGGCCCCTAAATGGAACTATCTGGATCCCGAAAGAAACTCGACACGAATTCTAAATTCGGTGGTTCGTGATGTCGCTAAGACAAACGGCTAACATCACAGGTCGCTCTGGTGGGGGCGCTACCGCGCGGCGGTAGCGCTACCGCCGGCGGTAGCGACAGAGAAATTAATCTTCTCCAATTAAATGTGCAATGAGTGCCCGAATTTATGTGTCAATTGGGCGGAACATAGATGAATGCTATAGGTTGAAATGAGGCGAGGTGACGCATGTTTGGGTGAAGTCGGTGGACGACATGATTGATATCAATGTGCACATCGTCCGATAATCTAGCAAAGAGTGGGGTTTGATGACAACCTCTCAAATGTGATAAAAACCTCGTTGTGATAGAGTGAGCCGTAAATTGAGCACAAGAAGTGAATGTCGATGACATGTGAGAGATGGTTGAAAATCATGAACACTATATTGGGAACTCTTGACGTATGTTTTTGGAAGATATGAATACATCCTGATGTGATGGTAAGGACTTGAGACTGGCAGTCCTTGAGTGCGGCTATGCACTAGTCGGATCCTGGCAAGCGTTTGGATGACATAAGGACTCGGTGGTAGTCCTTAGGTCCTCATAGCATGAGTTCCATCATTAGAACCTCATGGGGATTAATAAGTGGAAACTTGAACTCTCTCGATAGTGTTGTAGTGCCTCTCAATGATCAATGGTTGGTCAGACGACTGCGCAATAAATTTTGGGGGACGCCTTAAAATTTGTTGAGTGGGAGTCGTATTCGATTGTTGATCAAAGAGTTGTGCTTAAAGTGACATATTTAGGATAATTAGTTTAAATCGTAGCACTCATAGTGCTAAGGTTTTGCAACGTGGTGGTTAAATGAAGATGTTGGGAGCTTTGTTATATTACTGCTCGCATCGCTAGATGGTCAACTGGATGGTCCGGGCCCTTTGGTGTTAATTCCCAAAGCCGCCATCCGGGCTAGTTTAATTTGGTCAACTGGATGGTCCGGGCCCTTTGGTGTTAATTCCCAAAGCCGCCATCCGGGCTAATGTAGTTCGTTCAACTGGGTGGTCCGGGCCCTTTGGTGTTAATTCCCAAAGCCGCCATCCGGGCTAATGTAGTTTGTTCAACTGGATGGTCAGGGCCCTTTGGTGTTAATTCCCAAAGCCGCCATCCGGGCTAATGTAGTTCGTTCAACTGGGTGGTCCGGGCCCTTTGGTGTTAATTCCCAAAGCCGCCATCCGGGCTAATGTAGTTTGTTCAACTGGATGGTCAGGGCCCTTTGGTGTTAATTCCCAAAGCCGCCATCCGGGCTAATGTAGTTCGTTCAACTGGGTGGTCCGGGCCCTTTGGTGTTAATTCCCAAAGCCGCCATCCGGGCTAATGTAGTTTGTTCAACTGGATGGTCAGGGCCCTTTGGTGTTAATTCCCAAAGCCGCCATCCGGGCTAATGTAGTTTGTTCAACTGGATGGTCCGGGCCCTTGGTGTTAATTCCCAAAGCCGCCATCCGGGCTATTGTTTGGTGTTAATTCCCAACGCCGCCATCCGGGCTATTCTTTGGTGTTCATTCCCGAAGCCGCCACCTAGGCTGTGTCAAGCATGTACGTGACCCCATACCTTACCTGGTAGACTACCCGCCTGACTTTGAGGCCGGTTTCTTTGAAAGCTAAACTGTTGGCTACATTTAAGTGATGACGATTAGGGTGCTGCACGTTATTTGGATAACGATGACTGAGATTGGAAGAACCAACTTACTCTTGCAATATAAAACACATGACTCCTTGAGAGGAGGAATCTGGATTTGGTGCGGGAGCTCGAGTGGTAGCCTCATGCGTAATAGGTTCGCTGAACCTAGAGATCAAAGGTGCGAAGAATGTTGATCGGCTAAGGTTGAGAGGACGAGTGATAACATCGTGCATGGAAGGCTCTGACCCTGACGGATTTTAGACAAAGGTATAACGAAGTTGATTTGTTAAGGTTGGGAAAATCGGGGATTCCAAGTGCGTGGAGTATAACGAGAGCACACCGGGGAGAAATTGGGGTGAGGTAGTGAAAATGGGTTGTGGCCCTCACCCGCGATGAGTAGGATTTAGTGTGTGATCGGGAGAACGATATCGTAAGTCGACCTTCGATCCCCATAAGCCCAACTTAAATTTCGGGGACGAAATTGTTTCTTCGTTTATTGGATTTGTAACATCCCATTTCGTCCTAGACCCCTCGGAAACGTGTTGACTCAACTTGGGTCGGATTTGGGCTTTCCAGTGCGTGCTCAAATTTGGATTAATTGGGGGAAAGTGATAAAAATATTGTTGTAGGAGATGGGGGTAATAAGATAATAGGTTTTCTGAGATTTCGTTCGATGAACGTCGAAGGGAGAATGCCGTTCGACGAATGTCGAAGGGGAAGTGTTCGAAGAACGTCGAAGGGATTTTGGCGTTCGGCGGAGTATAGGATAGTATTGTTCGATGAAATATAAGCTGCAGCTGCGATCGAAGAAGGTTCTGCGTTCGACGAAAGTTCGTCGAACGGCGTTCGACTAAGTTCTGTGTTCGACGAAAGTTCGTCGAACGGCGTTCGACGAAACATCGTCGGACGGCGTTCGACGAAAGGCGTCGACGAAGTATCGTCGAACGGCGTTCGACGAAGTATCGTCGAACGGCGTTCGACGAAGTATCGTCGAACGGAGTTCGACGAAGTATCGTCGAACGACATTCGACGAATCATATGTTCGGCGGTAGATGAATTAGGCAGCGCTCGACGAAGATTTTGCCAGCTGCGATCGACGAATTATCCTCCGTTCGACGAAAGTCGAACAATCCATTCGACGAATTGTCTCCCGTTCGATGAAATATTCTAGTGTTTCCGAATGCTTACCCTGACACCAAATTTGGGAGTTCCAACGTATGGCCTTGAAAGTGGTGTTGTAATTAATGCCATTAATGCAAGATGAAGATAAATTCCACTGCTTAAATTCTTAGCTTTTCTCCCGATCAGCATCTTCATCTTTTTCTTCTTCTTCTTCTTCTTCTTCTTCTTCTTTTCTTCTTCTCCTTCCCTCCAACCTTATGGTTTTAACCTAGGGTTTTGGCCAAGAAAACCCGTGGAGAAGCTTGTGCGACCATTGGAAGAGGAGCTAGCTTGGAGAAGGTCGAGTTCGTTCATGGCGCCGAGGAGACTGCCGCGATCGTCGGCCCGGATTCAGGTGACTTCCGACCCCTCTCCCTTGGTGCTAGTATCTTAGACCCCCTAGGCGAGATATTGAACTCAATTGAGTCGATTTGGGAGCAAAATGAAGTTCCGTAGGTTGAGGCCGCGTTAGGGTTTTTCGCCGTAGGGCGCCGATCGCCGCGAAAACGCCCTCATCAACTCCCCGCTTCAATACGAATGCAAGGGCGTTGGTGTTGTGATAATCGAAGGCCTCGTGAGGGTGCATGGGAGGAGAGGAGGTGGCTGCCTAAATTCCATATGGGATTTCAATTTTAGTTCCCTGTCAGGGGGGAATTCAATATATATATACATATATATATATGATCATTAAAGGCTTGAGAATGAGAAATAGTTCTCTGTTAAGGGATTTCTCAATTATAAATACATATATATAATTTGGTTCATAAGCTTGCTTGAGAAATGAGAAAGTTTCCCTGTTAAATTGGATTTCAATTTTATATACATATGTATACCTTTAGCTCTTGTTGGGGAAGAAGATGAACAATGGACGTTAGATTTACCTTAAGACTCGTGCAGAAATTATATCTGCAGACCGATGCAGAAATCTGTTTTCTGCGCGCAGCTGTGTTCAAGTCCAGTTATGGGCATGATACGGCAGGATTCAGGTTTCAGGCCTAACACAAACGTTGTAGGCCTCGGAAAGAGCTTTCCAACGATAGGTTACACGTTTTCTGGGGTGACCTGTAGCTCCCTAAAAGTCCAGTCGAGTGGGCTGTCCAGAAAGCTGGTTTGGGTCCACTGCGTGCTGTTTTTGCTGTCCAGGTTTCTGCAGTGGACTTCGGGGCAGATTTTAGGTAGGACCCACTGGGATCTGGGTTTAGGACTCAACACGAATGTTGTAGCCCTTGTTGTTAGCTTTCCAAATTGGGGTGGATCATAACGGTTGGACATCGGTAGCACCCAGAAATCCTGTTCTAGTAAATTGTGTATAACACCTTCGATCTCGGCATTTTGTAGATTTCTCCCATTATATTGGTTGGATTGCCTAATCGCTAAATATGATATGCCATCAATCGCGCGAATAATCCTACGGGATCGGCTTAGTAAATATATTGTTATACGCACACCACGACACGCGAGCTAATTAACTCGGTATAGTTAGCCCTGGCGATTCGGAGCGGGCTATAAGATTCGGTTATATCTTATGGTAAACGGTAAGGACCCAGGTGTTGGGGGCCTTGTTAGCAGTTCGGGGCGTCGGCTAAAGGCGTATGAGTTATGAATTAGGGCTACGTCCGAGAGTCCTTGGGTATTCGATAGCGCACGGTTTTGCATGGGAAATTTGTGGTTGTGCATGCTTGACACGTGGTGGCATAATGATGATGGTCGGTGGATGGTCGGGGTCCTTTGGTGTTCAGTACCCAAAGGCGTCATCCGGATAGTTGTGGATATGGGAGAGGGTTCAATAGACAATCATCGTATTGCATTGCATTGCATTCATCCTTCAATTCATTGCACCGCATTCATATCATAATCATTGCATTGCACCGCAATGGATACTCATCATATAAACTTGTATGGGCATCTTTATATGATGAGTTACCTTTATATACAGACCCTTAACTTATAAGCTTGTATGGGCATCCTTATAAGTTAAGTTCAATTCAGCTCTTCATTACTCTGCTTATGTCTGTTGTTACTTATACTTTCGTGTATATACTTACTGCTGCTGATATACTTATGAACCTGTTAGATAGTACTATAGAGAGTACTTGGGTACTCATACAACCGACATATAGGAACAACCATTTCTGTCACCTGCTTGTATATTATTGCTAATATTGCAGCTTTCTTTCAATTCTACCGCCCGGTGCCTTGGAGTCGCTGGGGGAGCGGATGTGAAGCCACTTAGTCTTTATGACTAACGGTTGCTACGTACCTCTTTTTAGGAGTGCACCCTGGAGCAGCAGCGCACGGCGCGGGAGACGGATAGCCAGGTCAGGTCGACAGGGCCGGAGACAGCGATACCCGCAGTACCGTTGGTGACAGATGTGAGCGTAGAATGAAATGTAGCCCTTTGGGCATCCCTTAGTTTGTCACTCTGATGTAGTTTTGCAGGAGCTCGTGGAGCTTCCTGCCTTGTATATTTATGGACTTTTACTTATGCGAATATTTATATATATGTGGCTTCTTGTTTTTGATTATTGATGGGTTGGCTTGATGATATTGGTTTAGCCGGCAGGATAGGCGTCTTGCGGAGGTGGCTAGCCCGTGTGCTGGCGCTTCCGCAAGGCGGCTGTCCTGGGCATAAAACTCCCCTCGGCCATGTTTTGTGTTCCGGTAGGGGGTTTTTACAAAGCGCCTGTAATAGCCGGCCAGCCCAAGAAAGCTACGGTCCTCCGCTACAGTAGAAAGAATAGGCCACTCCTTGATGTCCGCAACCTTCACCGGATCTACCGCCACACCCGCTCCACTAACCACATGGCCTAAGAACGCCACGGAAGGTAGCCAGAACTCGCACTTCGAGAACTTGGCATACAGCTGGTTCCTCCTCAGAACCTCCAAGACTACTCGCAGGTGATCACCGTGCTCCTCCTCGGACTGAGAGTAGACCAGTATGTCGTCAAGGAAGACGACCACAAACCGGTCGAGGTACTCTCGGAAAGTCCGGAGCATCAAGTCCATAAACACTGAAGGCGCATTAGACAGCCCAAACGGCATCACGGTGAACTCATACTGCCCATACCTTGTACTGAAGGCAGTCTTTGGGATGTCGCACTCCCTGATCCGCACCTGATAATAGCCGGACTTCAAGTCCAGCTTCGAGTATACTGTTGACCCGACGAGCTGGTCGAACAAGTCGTCTATCCTCGGAAGAGGATACTTGTTCTTCTCGGTCAGCTTGTTCAGCTCCCAATAATCGATGCAAAGCCGCACGCTACCGTCCTTCTTTTTGACAAAGAGGACCGGTGCACTCCAAGGTGAGGAACTCGGACGCACGTAGCCCTGCTCAAGAAGCTCCTGCAACTGCAACTTCAACTCCGCCAACTCCTTCGGAGCCATACGATACGGCGAGCGGGCCACAGGCTTAGCGCCTGGCACCAACTCAATCGTGAAATCTATCTCCCGTTGCGGTGGAGCATCGGGGAGATCACTCGAGAACACATCGGGGAACTCTGAAACTACCGGAACATCCACTAGGCTGGGCCTCGGCGTTGAAGCCTCCATTAGAGCAAAGAATAACTCTGCTCCCTGACGCACCGCCTTGGACACCTGGAGAGCAGACATCAGCATCTTGCTCGATCCACGCATGCCCGCAAAGACCATCTCACGATCGGCACACTGCCCAAACCTCACCTCCTTGGTGGTGCAATCGATGCACGCACGCTGTTCCGACAGCGAGTCCATGCCGAAGATTACATCGAACTCAACCAGGGGGAGTAACGATGCCTTCAGGTCATACTCCTGGCTTCCAACTAGGACCTTCACGTAGCAACTCCTCTCCACACGCATCGAATATCCATTCGGCAGTAGGACCTCCAGTCCATCTGCAGAAGCAATCGACGGCGCACCAATACGTTGGACGAAGTCCGACGACAAGAAGGAGAGCGAAGCTCCAGTATCGAAAAGCGCTCTCGCAGGAACGCCTAAAACATTTACAAAGCCTACGCCGCCAAACAAGGTTAGCATGAACACTAAAACAGGTATATAAAACAGTAAGGACTGTATCTTAAATTATACCTGTAACGACGTCCTTGGCTTTGATAGCCTCCTGCTGACCAAGACTGAAGACACTGGGCTGCGGGGGAGCCATACGGGAGGCAGTGGACTCAGCCGCCTTCCCCTTCTCAGAATAAGATAGCCCAGTATTCTTCTCTGGCCTTGGAAGCCCACTTCGGCAATCCCGAGAGAAATGGCCAGGCTTGCCACAAGTAAAACAAATAAGAGGGCCACGTCCAGACGACGCGCCCGAAGCAGAGGGAGCTGGCCCAGATAATCGAGCCTTCTTCCAGCGATTCAACCTCCACAACTTCGCCGCACTCAGCGCCTTGCCCTCCGGCACTGCCTCGACCGCAGCCACCTTGCCCTTCTCCCTGAGCATGTCCTGCTCAAGCGCTCGGGCTGAACTAACGAGGGTCGTGAAACCCTGCGTCAACGGCCCTGTCAGAAGGTACCGAAACTCACTACGCAAACCTCCGTAGAACCTGTTCACCCTTCTCCCCTCGTCGTCGAAAGAAGTTCCAGCGTAACGCCCGAGGCGGGTGAACTCATACAGGTAGTCATCAACCAGTCTATCACCCTGCATCAGAGCCAGGAACAGGTTCTCCATCGCGATCTGCTGCGACGGAGGCACATACCTTGCCAGGAAGATTCTCGAGAACTCTTCCATCGGCACATCAAACAGTCGCCTTCCCGCAAACTGGCGCCTCTCTACCTCATCCCACCACCGCCTGACTTTCTTTTCCAACAAGAAAGTAGCGAAGGTCACTTTCTGCGCTTCATCCTACTGTGTCGCTGTCAGAATTCGCTCCATATGCGACAGCCAGTCCTCAACCTCAGCTGGGGATTCAACCTCGGTAAACGGAGGAGGTCGAAATCCCAGGAAGTGCTTCAGCTGTTACTCAGCAGCATGCCTCACGGGGACTTGCTCCACTCTTAGTGGCTCTGGGGCCACTTCCTGCACCTGCGGTTGACCTTGCCTTCCAGGCTGGCCATTCAACGCAGCTAGAACAGCTTCTGTAACTAGCCGAACCATCTCAGCAGACGGAGGTGTAGGAGCCTCAGCAGACCCGCTACTCTTAACCACGTCACGGGGACGCGACAGTCCCGCTGCACTTCGAGTGCCCTACACGAGTGCATCACACAGTTAGGCGACAGTACAGTCGCAATTAACAACAAAAGGAACACTCAGGTTCCAGAATCATGCAATAATTGTTGGTTTGTTGTTACATTTTATTCCTAAGTGGACATTTTTGGGTTTATTTTACGCTCGACGGTAGCGCACACACGTGCTCACCACCCCTTAAAAGAATTCATCCACGAATTCCTTATAAGGATACGGAACCCTAGAAGCTGATACCAATTTGTAACATCCCCATCCGTTCGGGAGCATATAACAGAAGGTCCGGCCGGGGCCCCACACCATATACTACAAAACAAACGGGAACGTCACTTAATTGAAATATCGAACGACCCTAAACAACGAACCTAACTAAGAGCATTCTATGCGGAAGCAAAAGAGAGAGACAAGACATATAAACCACAAAACCCGAACCCGAGTATGTCCACTTCTAATACTTAGGAATAAATGTTTTACAACACAAAATTTAGGCACGACGGACTTACAAATTACCAACATCGGCGCGCAGGCCGGCCATACATGAAAAGCAAAAGAACATCAAAAGGCCTTCAAGGGCCGCAGCAGCGCAGGGGCTTCAGCCCGCTATGTTCCCGCTCGGTCCAGCACCTGTACAACAAGCCCACCAAAAACGGTGGCAAAACAGGGCAACGGTCAGCTACGGCTGACCAAATTATAACGACCCCACCACTTCGAGGGGGTGGCAGTTTCTCGTCCCTGCAAGAGCATCACAACATAAATATATATATATATATATATATATATATATATATATATATATATCAGAATGAGGCGGCTAACGCGGCCCAAAACAATTCATACATATGCATCAATCAAAAACGTGGGAATGACCTCCACGTCTCGTGCTCTCAGGCACTCTTTGGTGTACTCCGCCTTCCACCACCATCCACTCTTGATGGCTTTGCCCTTCGAGGCTAAAGTCGGTGGCCCGAATACCAGGGCTCTCCCGTGCTTTAATTGTGAACATCCCGTAGTCTGAAGACTCTTTCCCATTGCTTCCCGACATGCTGTACGAGACTTACTAATCAGGTGCTGCGATGGTGCGGTTTCAGGTTCGCCAAATGCCCACAGCTCTCGTTGTACAACACGAAGAGCGGGTATGGCGTTCCCTCAGCCCAGGTATTCTCAATTAGCCGGCTCTACGGGCCGCTAAGTCATCCACCAGGACACCCTCACAGGTCGGGCACACAGGCCTCAGGTCCTCTCAACAGGTGGGCACAACAACATCACCAGAACTCAGTCTGGGAGCTATCGTCGGCGTTAACGCTAACTCCTGACGATAGCGCACAGAAACCCTATTTTGGCTTCTAGCTGTGGGTGCTTCCCGGGGCACACCCCCAGGCATTGCTGCACAAGCAGTAGCACTCCCACTGCCTCAGAACGCACAAAATCACCAGAACCAAGTCTGGGAGCTACCGCCCGACGATAACGCTAACGCCGGCGGTAGTGAACAGAAACTCCATTTCTGTTTCTAACTTCGGGTGCTCCCCGGGGCACACCCCCAGGCGTTGCTGCGCATTCAGTAGCACCCTCTAGTCCTACGAAGCAGGATATCAACACAGAGTTTTCCCCCGACACGCATAATATCAAAAAGCAACACCAATCCGGACGAACCGTCTCGGATGGGCTTCACACAGCGCGCCTACGTCCATTTCACGCATGGACTCTACATGTATGCAAGATTTGACGGGGATAACACGAATCGACCCGTCGGAGACCACGACCTCACCCTTTTGGGTAGGGGCCTCAACGATGCACGGAAAAGGACTAGGACACGTCCAAATGGGGGTAGAAGAGATCGTTACCCTTAGAGTGCGCTTCTGAACCATGGAGCACGTTCAAGATGGCTGTCCTCTTTGCAGATCCGGCCTCCACTCGACGCTTCGAGTCGCTAAACGACGCTCCAAGCTTATGCTGCGGCTTGCGGTCTCCCTTTGTAGCAGCCCTAGACTGAGAGGGGCGGAGAGGGCTCGAGCGGCTCCTCCTTGCCGACGAGAGAGAGGGAGAAGGAGAGGGTTTAAGATCTCCTTGCTTTAGGCCGACGAGGAGGAAAGGAGAGGAAGAGGGGGACGGGGCTCTCCTTGCCCTAGGCGGCGACGGGAAGAGAGGGAGGAGGAAGCTTGGGGCGACTCCTCCTTGGTCCGGCCGACAGGGAGAAAGTGAGGAGGAGGCTCGAGCTTCCCTGCTCCAGGCGACGACGGGAGAGAGGTAGATCGGGAGGGGGAGGAGCGATCGAGAGGGAGATCGGGAGGGGGGGGGGGGGGGGTTTGCGGCTGCTCCAAAAAGAACGAGAAAGAGGGAGGTCGGGGAGGGAGATTGGGAATGAGAGGGAGGGGTTTGGGGTTTTAACAAAACCCTAGCCCAAGACTATCCGCAGACCACTCCTATCCGCACACCAAACACCGCTAAACGCACCCCAAATTCATTTTATTGAAATTAAGGCGTTACAAGGCATCAAGGCCCTTCTGTCACATTCAGATAATGACAAAGAGGAGGATGAAGATGTCAATGGGTGTTGTGCCTTGATGGCCTTATCTGAAGGAGAAGAAAGTCAGGATGACTCTGATCCTGAGAAGGTATTAATTCACACTATTTCTTCTACTAATTATGAGACCAGTCCAGAATCTGAAACATCTTTATCTGGTGATGATAATGGTTCAGACTTAGAGGATGATGTCAATTAATTGATTAACAAGTATGGTGCTCTCTTGGAAGCTCTGAAAAAGTGCAAAAAGTTAGTCAAGAGGCAGGTTGTAGAGATTGCTTCCCTCCAACAAACAAAATTAGAAAACTCTGAGTCAGGTATCCAGCTAGCTCAAATGAGCAGAGAAATTGGCCAGTTGAAGGGGATTATAATCATTTAAGTAGGCACTATAAGCCATAAAATCAAAATCGTCAAAGATCTTGAGGAAAAGCTCCACAAGGAGAGGAAGCTAGTGGCTCAGTTCTCCAAGTCTCAGTCAATGTTGCCTATCATTGATTCTTTCTCCTCCCAAAGCAATAACAGGGGATTGGGCTTCAATAAGGAGACATCAACTGCTAGCATAAAGAGTAAAGTCAAAGCTCCAATTGAGCCTAAGACTTCCTTTGTGAAGGTTTTGTTGCCATCCAAGTCCAACAAGTATGATCAAGAAAGCATCTATGGTCACTTGTTGAATGGTAGATCAAATAGCAAGAGCCATATTGCTCACAACTATTGTGGTAGGAAGGGAATGGGCTTGAGTGACTTAAAGTCCCCTCATGAGGAAATACAGATTGTCCATCATGGACCATTTGTGTTTGGTACCTCAGCCCCTTCACTCAAAATGAAGGAAGATGCTTCTTCCAAATCTTTTCCAGCAAAACCCATGGCTGTTGTCAGGCCTATAAACAAGTCTAACAGTGTAGTATCTAATGCCATCAACTCCTGCTTAACTGCCAAGCTAAAATCAGATGATGTCAATAAGATAATGTCTGCAAAGACCAATTATAGGAAGCTAACATGCCAAGCAAATGCTGGCATTAATAAGAAGAATGCAGTTGTCTTCTTTACTGAACCAAAACAGGAAGTCCCCACTTCTAAATTTGTTCAGAAAAGAAGAAACAACATTATGAGTGTTGGCGTTGTGGCAAAGTGGGTCACTTTGCAATTGATTGTTGGCATAACCTCAATGTGCCAAATGCAAGGAGAGGCATTCCAGCCAAGCAAAACCCTTCCAGGAAAGTATTTGTTGCTGCTAACAAGGACCTAGGACCCAAAATTAATTGGATACCTAAGGCTAAGTAAATTCTATCTTGCACGTTAGTTCAAGTACCCATCTAGATCAGATATGGTACTTGAACAGTGGGTGTTCCAAACACATGACTAAAACAAGGAGCTTACTCAAAGAATATATACCAACAAAGAATGGACCAAAGGTGATCTTTGGAGGATCTGACAAAGGTGTCGTAAGAGGCTATGATATGATTACCAATGATATAGTTTCAATAACAAGGGTAACTTATGTTGAAGGGTTGCAACACATCCTTGTAAGCATAAGCCAACTATGTGACTTGGGCTGTGTCATTGAATTCCAAAATGACAAGTGCTTGATCAAAAAGTCAATTGACTTAGAGGTCATTCTCTCAGGC
Source organism: Dactylorhiza incarnata (assembly GCA_033032865.1). Taxonomy (NCBI): domain Eukaryota; kingdom Viridiplantae; phylum Streptophyta; class Magnoliopsida; order Asparagales; family Orchidaceae; genus Dactylorhiza; species Dactylorhiza incarnata. The sequence continues at coordinate 1,335,331 of JAWHQI010000255.1, read as the reverse complement.
ACTAGGGGTGGAAATGTTTATTGCTTAGATTTCATTTGCAATAGTTCTTTATCTCATGGGTGTCTTGTAGCTAATGAGAGTGAGTCAATTTGTGTTCAATGGTACAAGAGATCAACTTGCCTATATTAATTATAAGACAATGTATAGATTATTTTCTAAAAACATAGTTAGAAATAGTCCAGATTTAAAATGTGTTAAAAGTGGTCCATGTCATGCAAGCCAAATGGGTAAGCCAACTAGGGCCACCTTTAAAAGTATTGGCTCCAATGACACTGAAAGATGTATATATTTGTTGCATATGGACTTGTTTGGTCCTTTGCCCATTCATAACCTAGGTGGGAAGTTATATACTGTAGTGATTGTTGATAATCACTCAAAATATACATGAGTATTCTTCCTTAAGAAGAAATCTGACACTTTAGATATCTTTATAAATTATATCAAGGCAATTCAGAATGAACTACAATGTACTGTGGTCAAAATTAGAACTGATCATGACACAGAGTTTCATTCTGGGGCCATGGCAAAGTATGTCAAGATTTTGGTATCACCCAAGATTTTTCCTCCCCAAGAACTCCACGACAAAATGGAGTGGCTGAAAGGAGGAATAGGACCTTGATAGAGGCTGACAGAACCTTGCTTAGTGACTCCTAACTCCCAGAATATTTATGGGCTTAGGCAGAATCTTTGGTTGCAAATGCTACATTTTAAATAATGGAAAATCCCAACTTACAAAGTTTGCTGAAAAATACAATGTTGGTGTTCTTGTTGGATATAACTCACATAATAGAGCTGTTGGGAAAAACTCCTTTGATTTAACTTAACAAATTATTTAAAAAGTGATTTTATCTCTTAGGTTGAATTACCCATTGTATAGTGAGAGTAATCTTGTCATTAGATGTCTTAAGATGTCACACTCAACCTAGGGTGTCAAGACCATATCAAGAGAAGCAAAATTTAGGGGAAATTATCATTTGCGTCGAATAGAAATCGACGCAACATCGAGTTAAAGTCGACGCAACTCTGACTAGAAGTCCAAGTGGTTCAACCCTTCTGTCGAAGTAATTCAAGTTGACGTTACGTCGAATAAATTTCGACGTAGAGGCCATGGACCTGTCGAAGTACCTTGAGAAGTCAACGCAGTTTCTAGTTCAATTCAACGCACAAGGAAGTATCTGTCAGAGTCATCTAAAGTCGACGCAACGTCGACTTCAATTTGACGCAGATAATGAAGTTCAGAACCATGCTCTTCAACTCGACGGTTACGTCGATAAGATATCGACGCAATGCCGACTAGCAGAGTTCAATCAGATCAAGGATGAAATCAAAGCTGCTCCTATAAGAACTCGAAGGTGCGTCGATAAGAGAGGAAGAGAACTCGACGCTAAGTCGAATAAAGTCTGAAAAAGGAAACTTTTCAGCTATCATTTTTGGACCTTCTCTCATGGCCCACAACACTGAAGACCATTCTCCAACCTCTCCTTAATTGCCTCAAATAGAATGAAGAATTAACAGAGGACAGAGAAAAGCTTTCTTGGAAATATGCTAATAGTTGGTGGACGGGCCAGGAATTAAAGAAAGAAGGAAATGAGTAATTGTCCAGACAAAAATACCTTTTCAGGACTTACTAGAAAAGGAAATAAATTCAAATTGAACAGTGACAATAAAAAGGCAGAAAGGAAAGAGAAAACTAGAGCATTAATCACAATCAGCTACACCTTCCTTTTAGGGCTTTCTCTTCTTCTTCCTCCTCAGAAATCTCTAACAGAGAACATACAGAGAAGAAAGAACAACTGCTCTCCATTTCTTACTGTAGAACAACTGAAGGCTGCTCATCATCACAATCATATAGCAACCAAAGTTTGATCAGAAAGAAGAAGAAAAGATCTGACAATCATAGCTCCTGCAAACCATCATAATCATAAGCAGGAGTTTATCACTAGCAGATCAAGTAGAAGAAAATAGAAGCTGTTTCTTGAGATAGGGCTTCATAAGAATTTTGAGAACAAATTCTTCCTCCTCCCCTTTTTCTTTATCCTTCTCTTTCTCTCCTATAAAAGAGTTATGAGAATCCCTCTTCCAAAGGATTCAGTGGTTCAAGATCTCCTTATCAAAAGATCTGGTTGGTTCATGATATCCTTATCAAAAGAACTGGTTGGTTCATGATCTCCTTATCAAAAGATCAGCGGTTCTAAGAGTCTCATTGTCAAAAGACCCAGGCACTGGTGGTGCATTCCTACCAGGTGGTAGAAGAGAGGACTACCCACATTTTGGGGAACCTCTATAAAATCTTGGTGTCTTCTGGTTGCTCATTTTCTGTGCTGTCCATTTCATTTACTTCTTTTCTATTTTCCTGTTTTACTTGACTGCACTGTTTTATTCTGTGTGAGTATTTATTGGAGCATAATACTTAGGTTTTATTGTGTTTGCACAAATAGGATAGAAATAATTTTAAAACTCTATTCACCCCCCTCTAGAGTATATCTCAGGGGCACACTGTGCACTTTCAATTGGTATCAGAAGGAGGTTGATCATTTAAAGGTTAACACCTTGATCAAAAAGATCTCCTACTCTTACTTTTTTTATTACAAACATATTTCTTAAAGAAAATGAGTACTAAGGATTATGCTTTCACAAGACCCCCAGTGTGCAACTTAAATAAGTTCACACTCTGGAAGGCAAGAATAAGGCTTTATATGAATTCCATTGATGAAGACATCTATAATGTTCTTCTCACAGGTCCTTCAGCCCTAGTGAGACAAAAGGCAGGAGAATCCTCAACAACAGAGGTTGTCCCAAGAATGGAATGGACCGAGGCTGAGAAGAAGGTTAAGGCATGTGATACCAAGGCCATGAATATTTTGGTATCAAAAATGTCAGATGACATTTTTCAGAAGGTTGCTAAATGCCAATCAGCAAAAGAAATCTGGGATTCACTCACCACAATGGTGGAAAGAAGTGCTGATGAAAGAAAGGACAGAAAGTCCCTTCTCATATCCCAGTATGAGAACTTTCAGAAGAAAGCTGAAGAATCTGTTGCTAATATGTATGACAGATTCAATATTATCATTAATGAGCTCAGAGGCTTGGACAAGGAGATATCCTTGACTAAAATTAATGATAAATCCTCATGTGCTTCCCTAGCTCATGAGATTCCAGAATCTGGGCAATCAGAGAGTCCAAGTTCCACAGAGAGATCTCTACTGAAGCTTTGCTAGGAAAGCTTAAGTCATATGAGATGCTCCTGAAGAACAGGGCTGAGTCAGAAGAAAGGGAGACTACTCCAGCTCCTATCCAAAGGAGCCTAGCTCTGAAAGCTACTGAAGGAGAGCCCTCTACTCCTGAAGATGAAATGTTTAGTCTGCTGGCAAGGAGATTCAAGAAATAGGTCAAGACTAAAGACTCAAGGAGAAGAGAAAGGGACTCAAGACCTAGGTATGATAAAACTCCAAAGAAGGAGATTATCTGCTTCACTTGCAACAAGCCAGAGCACATTGCTCCCGAGTGCCCACAAGAGCAAAGGGAAAGAAGCAGCAACAAAGAGGGGAAGAAGAAGAAGTCCTTCAGAGGAAATGACAAGAAGAAAGCCAAGGATTTCATTGCTGAAACCTGGAGTGATTCTGAAGCAGAATTAAGCTCATCATCATCTGAAAGTGATGATGAAGCAGCAGAAGCAGCCTGCATGATGACACTAGGGATGTTATCAGATGATGAAGAGGAACAGGTATCAGTCTTTGATGATTTTGATTTTAGCTCTGATGACTTCAAATCATGTTTTAAAGATTTCTACATTGTTCATCTTAGGGTAGAAAAAGAATTAGACATAACTAAAACTGAATTAAAGAACCTTAAGAAAGATGAAATGCACCTAATAAATCAAAACCTAACAAATGAAATTAATACTAAAGAGTTAGAATTAATTAAACTTAGAGAAGAAAACATAAATTTAAAAGAAGAGCTAGCAAAGACAAAGGTTTTTGAGGACTCACTCAATGGGAGGAGTCAGAAGCTCAAAGACATCACAAAAAATCTCTCTATGAGATTTAATCACCTAGAGTTAGGAGCAGAGCCTTCCACTAGCACAGAGCACCTAGGAAACCTGCCTGGAAAAATCCAGTGTCATTTGTTAGATCTAGTGAGTACCAATCAAATGAGAAAAATAAATCATCTATTGATAAGACTGGTAGTTATTCAGATAGGATAGATGAATCTAAAAAAATACATCTGAATAAGAAAGAAAAATCCTTATGAAAGAACAATGTAGAGAAGTTAAGTAACAACAATCAAAAGGTTAAACCAAAATCTAGGATAATAAAGCACTCTGCTGATCTTCTTTATTTAGATACATTTTATACTCATTTCAAGAATCAAAATAATAGGTTTGGGAAACCCATTCCTTATCATCCAAAAAGGTATCATGAAAGACCCTTTTATTCCTTCATTGAACCCTACAATGGTAAAAGCAAAGGGCCCAAGGTAACCTGGGTTCTCTCTAATATTTAAATTACTTGTGCATGATAAGGGAGGGGGCTATCTAGAAGATAGTGAGAAAAGGAATAAAGAACTAAACTAAATCAATGGTGTGATAACTTCTCTTAATTACTTTTTTTATCTCTATAGTTCAAAAAATTACTATCATAAACTCTATTTTCAATAAACATAATTGCTGGGAAAAACAACAAGAATTTTTTAACAAAATAGATTTGTTCATTCAGAGGTACGTCGAATAGAAGTCGACGTACCATCGACTTCTGCTCGACGTTAGCGTCAAGAAGCACGCAGAGTGGACAATTCGAATACAATTCGATGCAGCATCAAGTTTATATCGACGTATGCATCGACTCATCGAATGATGATTAAAATCGAAGTTACGTCGATTGGAAATCGACGTAACGTCGACAGGACCACGTTAACTTAAGTTCAAACAATCTCGAAGGTACGTCGAGTACCAGTCGATGCAACTTCAATATAGCGGGGCGCGCATAATTGCTTCTAGAAGCAATCTCTGCACAGCTTTGAGCGCCAAATAATAATTTTTATCGACGATGCGTCGACCTAAACCCTAAGTTGCGGCGATTCATCTGTTTTAAGCAATTACTGCATCGAAATATTTACGCTTTTGAATTTTCCTCTCTTTCTCTCTTTCTCTCCTCCTCTAAAGCTCTCTTGCATTCTCTTCCCTCTTTCTCTCTCATTTTCTCTGTATTTTTGCAGGTATCTATAATCAAATGGCTCCAGCCAAGGTTAACTCAAGATTTGATGTGAATGTTGATTCGTTCAGCGCGGCTGCCGAAAGCTTCAAGGCCATTCTTGGACTATTTCAAGATGCTGGCTTAACCAAGCTGATATCCACAAGATTCAAGATCCTGGATATCGAGCTGACATAGTTTAAAGATAGTGTTCAGATAGGAGAGGATGGTTCCTTCAAGGGAAAGGTGTCTGACACAGATGTACTGATAACAGAGGAAATATTGAACCAACCATATGATCTTCTTCCTGGAAATGAGTCAGTTGAATTATCAGGGGATGAGACCAAGGGGGCCCTGGAACAGATGCAATTCAAGAAGGACAAGCCCATCAATCCAAAGAAGATTGATCTTGGGGAAGAATACAGGTTCTTGGCAGACATAGTAAGGAAGGTGCTGTTATGTAAAATTTCAGCACATGATGTTGTTCCGAAGCAACAGCTTCAAATTATGGGAGCTTTGGTTCTGAAGAAAAAGATAAACTATGGGAAGTTACTCCTAAGAATGATTGGGCATAAGTATGCCCATAAAGAAAATGCTTACATGAGAATCATAAGCCAAGTGCTCTTCCAACACTATCCAAGTATCTGCAAATCAAAAGGAGTTCCCATTCCTCCTGGTAAGAGGATTAATATTGGGATCTAAGTGGACCAGACAAATCTTGAAGCCTGGTCAAGCTCCAGCCTCACCTCCTCCCTCTCCTCCTCTTCAAAATTCGGAAAGGCAAATACCAGATCCCCCAAGGGATAGTATCCCTTCTCTGGACACTGTTCCAGACCTCCATCAGGATGATGCTCCAGCTCAACATTCTCCCCAGCAACAACAACAACACCAATCATCTTCAGCCCCAGAGCCATCTCCTCAAATACCCCCATCAACTACCATCCACTGTCACCCCAGATTATCAGCTTGCTCCACCTCTTCCACCACCTCCATTAATTCACATCTCTCCTAAGATTTACCATGTTCTCTCCCCTATCCAAGAAAACTTCCCTCCATCATCTCCTCCATCTACCTCTCATGTCTCTCTAGTTGACCTTGAGCAGGTCATATCCAAGGCAGTTGGTCTTTCCTCTTCGACTTTTGCTGACTTAATAGCCTCTCAGGCAAGAAAATTTGACAGGAAATATTCCCAATTGGAGGCTGTATTATTAGACTATACAAGGTCCTTCCAGAGCCTCAAGGACTTTGTATCTTCCTCCATGGTCACAAAAGAGTTCTTAACCTCTCTTCCCAGTAAGGTTAAGAAGGGGGAGAACATTCTGGAGGAAGAAATGCATGTACTAGATGAGAGTGGTTGTAACACCTCCCCTGCATTGACTATATAATATAGGTCCGGCCGGGACCCCACAACATATAATCGCCACAGCTTAAGTATTAAAAAGTGATATAGATCTAACCATCTCAAAACTCAGAACCAACATAGCGGAAACATTAAATAAACCACAGAAGTTGTCCACATTCTACATAAGAGTACTTCGGCCCTAAGGCCTTACAAAACTCATACTCAAGTCAAAACAAACAGGGCATAGAAATATCCAACAGATCATCACAATTCTAATCTACCTCGACATGCAAGCCGAAACAGGTAAAGACATCATAATCAAACAAGAAAGCATGAAAAGTACACTTCATGAAGCTTAGGCCTTTCTGGCCGGCGAGCTAGGTCCAGCCTGCGATCCTTGCCCTGCATCCAAATCACAAAGAATAGTATAACGAGGGTCAGCTTTGGCTGACCAACAACGGTGTAACAACACCCCTCCTCCCGGCCGTCCTAGCGGACCCCGGGGAACTACTTCACCCTGCAAGTCAGCACTTCATATGCAAATGTAATAAACAGTATTAACATAAACACGACAGGCATAGGTGTCACAATCATCATCCACATTTCTATGTTGAGCAATAAAAGTAAGGGGATCTAGCAATGCACCATGTATGCAAACCTGGGATTCACCCAAGACACCCTATGACATGTATGCTTCTAACATAACAACACACATCAACATTTCATAACAAACCAAGGGTACTTATCATTCCCCCCACGGGCGTACAAGCCCAAGGCCAAGAACTCCACCGAGACCTCACCCCTTATATGGCTCATCTTGCCAACGGGCACATCAATATACTTGTTCTCGCCACAACCACTAAGCCAAAATCCAAGAACTCCACTGGGACCTCACCCCTTACATGGCTCATCTTTCCAATGGGCTCACCAACATACTTGTTCTTGTCAGTTAGCCTACAAGGGGACTTGTCTTGCCGGGACACTCTCCCCACATGAATCCAAGCATTCACGGGCTAGCCAGCCAACCACAAAGACAAAGCCACGCCTTCACATACACATAACATTTACCCTTTTCAAACCAACGTTCATTCTCACACGAACATAAGGGAAACACATACGACATTTTCGCCGTCATCGGATTTCTAGCAAAATCCCTAAAATGCACGTTAAGCAACGTCACTGAATCGGACCTTTGGTCACGATTTCGGCTTCACCCAAAATGCCTAATTCATTAACGGAGAGGATCTCCAGTGCAAAATCATGTCGGGGATGGACTCAATCAACCCGATGGTTCTTCTTGAACCAAGGCGACCCAAACCCCTCTCATTTGAGAGATCTGGTGTCATAAAATTTCAGAAAAGAGAAGGTAAAAGCATAGATGACATGCACGCATCCTAAAACCGCGAGGAGAGATGTCGTTACCCTAAGAGTTCTCTTCCTCGCCACAGATCGATTGAAAGGCACGGATAGAAAGAAGCGCCTTCTAGTCCTCTCCACGGATCTGGTCTCGGATCGGCGAACGGAGCTCCGGTGCTCCAACAATGGTGGATCTAGCCTTCTTCTTCCTCCAAACCCTACCTCTCTTCTACGCCTCCAAGAGCACAAAGGACTCAACGAAAAAGAGAATAGAACTTCTCTGCCCTAAATAAAACCTTAGGACGCACTTATCTAGACTGTAGGATCAAGATCCAAACAGATCGGACGTCCAGGAAATGCTACTTACGGAACAGGTTCCGTCAGCTAACGTCGGCGTTAGCGCTAGCGCCAGCGTTAGCTCTTCATCGAACTCTGGTGTTAGCTCTTCGTCGAACTCCCTTCGACGAACTCCCTTCATCGAACTCCATTCGATGAACTCCAGCGTTAGCGCTAACGCCTGCGTTAGCTCCTCGACGAAGTCCCCTTCGTCGAAGCCAACTCAACGACCCAACGGTTCCGAGCTCTCTTCGACGAACTCCCTTCGTCGAACTCCCTTCGTCAAACTCCCTTCGATGAAACTCCCTTCGTCGAACTCCCTTTGACGAAACTCCCTTCGTCGAACTCCCTTCGATGAAACTCCCTTCGACGAACACCCTCGCAATAGGTGCTTTGTAGCTAATGCCTGCGTTAACACCTAACGCCGGTGCTAGCTCCCAGATAAAGAAAACCTGTACTAGCCTTAGGCATTCCAGCCTCCGCGCTCATCGAAACCTGGGGTGTTACAAATCCACCCCCTTAAAAGAATTTCGTCCTTGAAATTTAAAACGTTAACGAAAGCACAACTAACACACATACCTAAAACGAACAGTTCCAGAAAGTCATCCTGCATTATTTGCTCTCGCTCCCACGAGAACTTGTCTCGTCTGCAATTATCCCAACGCACTTTCACTAGCTTGACCTCTTTGTTCCGCAACCGCCGGACTTCAGAATCCTCCACGCAAACTGGACGAACTATCATCCTCAGATCTTCGGTTACAGGAACTGTCGAAGACTCAACCACCTCCTCCGGCTCCACCAATGCTTTCCTCAGCACCGAAACATGAAATATATCATGTAATCTGCTTAGCTCTACGGACAATGCCAACCGATAAGCCGCTTCGCCTATGCGCTCTGTAACCTTAAACGGACCCAAATATCTCGGACTCAATTTCTTGAGTCGTTGAATTCGCGAAACGCCTTTGAACGACTTGATCTTCAAGTAGACCATGTTGCCCACCGGAAACTCCACATTTCTGTGGCGTGCATTAAAATACTTTGCCTGCCGATCCTGAGCAATCTTCATGCGCTCCTAGATCGTTCGCACCAACCACAAGCGTCTGCCACCACTTCTTTTCCTAACAACTTGGTGTCTCCCTCCTCTATCCAAGACATCGACATTCGACACCGCCTTCCATACAAAGCCTTGTATGGCGCCATTTTGATACTCGCCTGGAAACTATTGTTGTAGGCAAACTCCACCATGAAGAGGTGGTCTTCCCAACTTTTACCAAAATGGAGAGCACACATTCTCAACATGTCCTCCATCGTACGATTCGTTCTCTCCGTTTGGCCATCGGTCTGCGGATGGAACGCGGTACTAAACTTCAATTTTGTGCCCAAACTTCGCTTTACTAACCTCCAGTCCTTGGACATGAATCGTCCATCGCGATCACTAATGATTCTCTTTGGAATTCTGTGCAGCCGCACAATGTTTTGAAAATAAAGCTCCACGAGCTTCTCCACGCTATTGTCCTTCCGATTTGGAATGAAGTGGGCTACCTTGGTCACGCGATCCACAATCACCCAAATCGCCTCGTTACCTTGCCGCGATCGAGGTAAACCATGCACAAAATCCATGGAGATGTCGTCGAATTTCCACTCGGGGATAGGAAGAGGTTTCAAGAATCCACCTGGCCTTTGGCATTCTGATGGGTAAAATTTTGAGATTATTTGCAAAACCTTTCTTGTGATGTGATTAGAATTAAGCGGCCGTTTTAGAGGAGTTTCGCGAGTACTCCTACTTCGAGAAACTGACCGTTATCATACTTCGATGAATAGAAGTAACGGTCTTTTCTTCTTTCGAAATATCGAAGATTACGCCTCGGCTACGGCGCCGAATTCTCTAAATATGTGTAAATAGAAAAGGAGAGGGTTTTGCAAGTTTTTGTAATTGTATATCCAAACTAATCTTTCGATGAAGGCAAGTGCACCTTATCACGTATAGTATAGGATATTTAATAGAAAATATCAAGGCCGTATTTTTCCAAGAACGTGTTGATTATTTTTACTTTTTAAGAACGCACTATTATTTTATCGATGAAACGAGCGATTAGTTTTATAAAATTTAAAGAGCGATGACGATGATTAATTAAGCGATTGCGTGCATTAGTAAAAACAAAGAAAAGATTAGTGCAATCTCTACCTAAATAGGTAGAGGGGAAATAAATACGGTGCAAGTTCTACCCAAATAGGTAGACGGGAAATAAAAGCAATCTCTACCCAAATAGGTAGAGGGGAAATAAATGCGTGAGCAAGTTCTACCCAAACGGGTAGGCGGGAAATAAATGCATGACAATAATAAAAGCTACGCTATTAAATTGAAAGCTAAATTAAACTAAACTATGAAATAAATTACTCTCATACACTCACACACACAACAATAAGTAAAACTAAATTAAAATAAAAATTAAAAACAAAATTTATCCACCTACACACACACACTTACAATAAATGAAAAACTAAATTAAAAATAAAAGACAATAAAACACTAACTCATACACTCACACACACTTACTTAAAGGAAAAGAAGAACAAAATAAAAGAAATTTAAGAACAAAGAAGAACTTTCATATATATGTATAATAGAGATTACAACTTTTTCAAGAAAGCCTAAACTTGGAGAGCCCAAACTTGGGCTTAGGAAACACACAAACAAACTCACATAAACACTCAAGAAAAACACTTAGACAGGAACACTCAAAAACTCACAAGAACAACACTTAATTAGGTTCTAACTTGTATGAACCTTTATAAAAAAGCAAAGCCCCTTATATTTATAGCCAAAAAGAGGGCTGCAAATAGTAGTAAAAAAAAGGAGCTGGCAAGGCAGCTGGCTGGAAGACTTGAGAGGTTGGCAACTTTGACTTGAGAGCTGGTTGGGTGCGGATAGAAGCTGACAGGTTCTAGAAGAAGAGAGGTGGAAGGTGAGCTGGCATGTGAGCTGCGGTTCTGGGCTGGTCTCAGCGGTTCTGGGCTGGGTCTCAGCTGATCCAGGCTGGTCTCAGCGGTTCTGGGCTGGTCTCAGCGGTTCTGGGCTGGTCTCAGCGGATCCGGGCTGGTCTCTGCGGATCTGGGCTGGTCTCAGTGGTTCTGGGCTGGGTCTCAGCAGTTCTGGGCTGGTCTCAGCGGTTCTAGGCTGGTCTCAGCGGTTCTAGGCTGGGTCTCAGCGGTTTGGCCTGCGGGTAGCAGGCTGCGGGATTAAATCCAGGCAAAAATGCGCTGGCCTGGTTTCGATCCCGTACCACCCAGAAAGGCTAAGCAGACCACAACCACTAAGCCAAGCGCTCATATCTATAAGCACAAGAACTATATTATATATATTTACAGAATTTTTATATTAATACATATTCAATAACTAACTTAATTATATTCAATAAATATTTACATATATTTTTAAATACTTTATATATATATATATTTACATATATATTTAAATACTTATTTACATATATATTTAAATACTTATTTACATATATTTTTGAATACTTATTTACATATATATTTAAATACTTTATATATATATATTTAAATACTTTATATATATATATTTACACATATATTTAAGTACTTTATATATATATTTACATATATATTTAAATACTTATTTACATATATATTTAAATACTTAAATATATATATTTACATATATATATTTACATATATATTTAAATACTTAAATATTTCCTTTTTACATATAAATATATAAATATAAAAATGATCTAAAACAAATCATTCATTCAATAATTTATATGAAATATGTACAATATTACTTAAAACCATGCTAAAAACTAGACTAAAATATGTATAATTTACTATTCATCAAATACCCCCATACTTAAGCTTTTGCTATTCCAAGGCAAAAGTAAGAGATACCCATAAGACATTAATAGAATTTCTAATTTACCAAAATTTTATTTAATCGAAAGTAAGCTTGAAATAAATTAAGGAGATTAAAGGAGGTAAGTCCAACATCGTGATAATGATTTAAAAAGAGCGAAAAAGATTTAGCCAACAAGACTTCTAAAGTTAGCTAAGTAGCGACCTAAATAATTGTAATAATTAGCACCATGATTAGAATAAAATTATAAGAACTTTAACTTTTTAAAGATTTTTTTTTTAGAATAATTAAAACTTACTAATTATGCTCTCTCAATTTTTTCATTTATATCTAGTTTTCAATTTGATTGGCTGGGGGGGAGGGGGAGCTTGGTAGGAGAAGAGACTTTTGATTTGGGGGTGATGGATTTTATCCTCTCAACCTACTCAATTTTTTTGCTTTTGATTAGGGAATGAAAGTTTTATTCCCAAAGTGAGCATTTTCAATCTTCAAAAATAACCCAATGAATATGTTTAGGGAACGAAAATCTTATTCTCATGCCATATAATCTTTTAATAAAATTGGGTGCCTATGTTTACGGAATGAAATCTTATTCCCATTGACATAAGATCTCTTAAAATAAAATACCAAGAAAGGGGATGTAAGGGGTTTAGAAATTTCTAGATTTTATAAATTAAGAAAATTTTTGAGGGCAAGTTTTAGTAGGTTTAAAACATTCCTAAAGTTTCACAAGTTTGGAGTATGAATAATTAATGTCTAAAGATGGTCTGCCAAAATAATACAACAAGAAGCTATTTAGGGTAAAGTTGAAGTAGTGCTAAAAAGTTTGTTCTCAAATTAAATTAAAAACACAATATATTATTTACAACTAAAATTCCATGAATCTAAATCTTACAAACTATGATACGAATAAAGGTTTTGGCAAATCAAAAATAATGAAAAAATTCTTATAAATAAACTCAAACTAATTTTGAGAAATACAAAGCTAAGTAGGGGTTTTTATTATATTTTTGGGATTTTATCATTTTGTTTTGTTTTTTGTTTTTTTTTTAATTTTGGGGTTTTTGGAAATTTTTTGGATTTTTCTAAATATTTACAAAGTATGATATAATTTTTTTATTTTTGGGGTTTTTATAAATTTTTTTGAATTTTTCTAAATATTTACAAAGTTTGAAGAACGGAAAAAGAGACCCCCATACTTAAAACCCAACATTGTCCCCAATGTTGTAATTTAAGTATGAAGAAGTAAAAAAAAGGAAAATGCAGTGTGTAAAAAATTAAAGACGAGAAAATGCAAGAAAACCCTGCAAAAATAAAGTAGACAAAGATAAAAATATTAGATAAATATGGGGTGCCTCCCATGAGCGCTTTGTTTACCGTCTCGTAGCTTGACGCATTGGCGGGGTACGGTCGCTTTAGAAGTGGGGGAGGGGTATAGAATTTAGCTTACCGCCCACTTGATCGCCCACGTGGTAAAGTTTTAATCGGTGACCGTTGACTTTTAACTCGCCTTTTCGGGGTAAGAGATAAGAACGGTCCCGTATGGCCAAACCTCTTTCACTTGAAAGGGGCCGGACCATCGGGATTTAAGCTTACCCGGAAAAAGTCGAAGACGTGAATTAAAAAGGAGGACTAGATCGCCCGACACAAATGTTTTTGGAAATTTAATTTTGCGATCATGATAGAATTTAGAGCGCTCTTTATAAAATTTATTACTCTCGTAAGCGTTGGCACGCGATTCATCGAGTTCGTTTAATTGAAATTTTCGACTTTCGGCGGCTAAATTTTGATCGAGATTTAAAAGCTTTAACGCCCAAAAAGCGCGGTGCTCTAATTCTACGGGCAGGTGGCACGCCTTGCCGTAGACTAATCGATAAGGCGTACAACCGATTGCGGTTTTGTACGCCGTACGATATGCCCACAATGCGTCGTCTAATTTAATCGCCCAATCCCTCCTATTTGTTGAAACAGTTTTTTCTAATATGCGTTTAATTTCTCAATTAATTACCTCCACTTGGCCGCTAGTTTGAGGGTGATAGGCAGTGGCGAGCTTATGCGTGACGCCATATTTAGATAAAGTTTTTTTCAAACTGGGCATTGCAGAAGTGCGTACCCCTATCACTAACTATCGCGCGGGGCGCGCCGAAGCGAGAAAATAAATTTTTAAGAAATTTGATGATGACTCTCTCATTGTTGGTGGGGAGAGCTTGTGCTTCCGCCCATCTCGATACGTAGTCGACCGCCACTAAAATGTAGCGATTTGTAAATGAAGGAGGTAGGGGGCCTACGAAGTCTATGCCCCATAAATCGAAAATTTCGCATTCTAAGTAAAAATTTTGGGGCATCTCGTCGCGACGAGAGATGTTACCCGACCGTTGACAACTATCGCACGCGCTCACAAAAGCGTGAGCGTCTTTAAAGAGAGCGGGCCAATAAAAGCCTGCCTCCAGCGCCTTTTGTGCGGTCCGGGTAGCTTGATAATGCCCACCGGCCGGCCCCTCGTGGCAGTGACGCAATATTTGCGCACCCTCCTCGCTCGAAACGCATCTCCGCATGACTTGGTCCGCGCAGACGCGAAATAGGAAAGGGTCCTCCCAAAAGTAGTTTTTCAAATCAGAAAAGAATTTCTTCTTTTGCTGTTTTGTAAAGTCTTTCGGAAGCACCCGCGCAACTAAATAGTTGGCGTATTCCGCGAACCAAGGTGTGGAAGAAGTTTTTAAATTATTTAAAGTTAAAAGACATTCCTCGGGAAATCGATCATCGATTTCCGGCTCGACGAGCGCTTCCGTTATCGGGCGTTCTAAACGAGAGAGGTGGTCGGCCGCTAAATTTTCGGCTCCCTTCTTATCCCGGATCTCTAAATAAAATTCTTGTAATAGGAGGATCCATCAAAGAAGGCGGGGCTTAGCATCTATTTTATCTAATAAATATTTTAGGGCGGAGTGGTCGGTAAATACTATAATTTTTGAAAGCGTGACGTAGGGCCTAAACTTATCGATGGCGAAGACGACGACAAGGAGTTCCTTTTCCGTGGTCGTGTAATTAGCCTGTGCGGCCGTGAGCGTGCAGGATGCGTAATAGATAGGATGAAAATATTTATTTACGCGTTGGCCTAATACGGCCTCTACCGCTATATCGCTCGCGTCGCACATAATCTCAAACGGAAGGGTCCAATCGGGCGCCACCAGAATGGGAGAATGGATAAGTTTTTCTTTTATAATTTTAAATGCCTCTACGCACGCGTCATAAAAAATAAATGGAGATTCCTTCTCCAGGAGGTGGGTTAGCGATTTTATTATTTTAGAAAGATTTTGAATGAACTGCCTATAAAAACCCGCGTGGCCAAGAAAACTTCGAATAGATTTTATATTTGAGGGCGCGGGAAGTTTTTTGATTATTTCGACCTTGGCCTTGTCGACCTCCATCCCTCTTGCGGAAATTTTGTGTCCGAGAACTAAGCCTTCTCGAACCATAAAATTACACTTCTCCCAGTTTAAAACCAGGTTCGTGTCTTCGCATCGTTGGAGGACTCGATCTAAATTTTTTAAACAGTTTTGGAAGGAGCTTCCAAAGTCCGAGAAGTCATCCATAAAGACTTCCATAATATCCTCTACGAGCTCTCCAAAGATCGCCATCATACATCGTTGGAATGTAGCGGGCGCATTGCAGAGGACGAACGGCATCCTTCGGTATGCGAAGGTACCGAAGGGGCACGTAAAGGTATTTTTCTCCTGGTCTTCGGGGGAGATAGGAATTTGTAAAAACCCCGAAAGACCATCGAGAAAACAATAATATGGATGACCCAAAAGTCGCTCCAGAATTTGGTCGATAAACGGTAACGGAAAGTGGTCTTTTCGGGTGGCATCATTTAATTTTCGGTAATCGATGCACACCCGCCAACCCGTAACAGTACCGGTTGGAATTAATTGGTTGTTTTGATTTGCCACTACCGTTAGACCGCCCTTTTTTGGCACGACATGTATGGGGCTAACCCACGTGCTGTCCGATATTGGATAGATAATCCCTGCATCCAATAGTTTTATTACTTCAGCCTTAACGACGTCCCGCATATTCGGGTTAAGTCGTCGCTGAGGCTGGATGGTTTTGTGAGAATTATCTTCTAAAAATATTTTGTGCGTGCAAAAAGAGGGATTTATCCCCATAATATCTGAAATCTGCCATGCAATTGCACGGCGATGCTTAGACAGAACATCCACCAATTCGGATGTTTCCGAATCGGTTAGAGTGGAAGAAATGATAATGGGAAGTTTTGAATTTTCGGAGAGAAAAGCATATTTTAAATGGTCGGGGAGTTGCTTAAACTCCAAGACCGGGGGTTCTTCGTAAGATGTGGTGATTTTTAACCCTTTTGAATCAAAAGGCTCGAAAGACGAATCTGGCGGCAATTCGTCTAAAGGAGGGAGATTCGCCAGATCCGATTCGGCTACCGTTAAAGAGAGCAATTCTAAAAGTGAAGAACCCTCATCCTCAAACACGGATTCCAAATTAAAACAGGAATCGTCATTTGATAAAGTGTTCCGCATCGAGGGATTAATGTGAAGTGTAACTTCGTCGTCTCCAACCCGAAGGTGGAGGCGACCGTTACTTACGTAAATTAATGCACGGGAGGTCGCAAGGAAAGGGCGACCGAGGATAATTGGTACCTCGGCGTCCTCCTCGATGTCGAGGATGACGAAGTCTACCGGGAAGATAAACTTGTCAACCTTGACCAGAACGTCCTCCACAATCCCGATGGGATATTTTATCGAGCGATCCGCGAGTTGGATGCTCATTTTCGTTGGGCTTGGAGTGCCCAATTCCAATTTTTTAAAGAGGGAGAAGGGCATCAAATTGATGCTCGCTCCTCGGTCCGCTAGGGCATATTTTATTAATAAATTGCCAAAAAGGCACGGGATAGAGAACCTTCTCGGGTCGTTTAATTTAGGCGGTAATTTATTAAGAAGGACCGCCGAGCATTCCGCATTTAGTGAAACACGCGAAATACCCTCGAGCTTCTTCTTATTAGAAAGGAGCTCCTTGAGGTATTTCGCGTATTTCGGCATCTGAGAGAGTGCCTCACAGAAGGGGACGTTAATCTGGATATGTTTTAAAATTTTTTAAATTTTTTGATAATGTTCGTCCTCCTTCTCTTTATTAATTTTCGATGGATAAGGAATTTTCGGGCTCGAAACACTTGGCGCATTTGGAAAATTCGGAGCAACTAAAATTGAAGAAGAGGGTGGAGGGGTCGAAGGCGAAATGCATACCGTAGGCTCAACCCGCAATGGGGAGACGACCTCCTTGCCGCTTCGAAGGGTTATAACATGGGCATTTTCGCGAGGATTCGGCTCGGTATTCCCTGGCAGAGCTCCGTGAGGCCGCTCGAAGATTATTTTCGCAAGCTGTCCAACCTGTATTTCAAGATTTTTTAGCGATCCGGTAATATTCCGGATATTTGTTTCGTTGGACGCGACGTATTTAGCGAAACTTTTCTCGAGCGGAGAAGGTTTTGGAGGAGGCGGCGGATATCCCTGATTGAACTCGTGCGGAAATCCTTGCGGGTTCGCATTTGGGGGCCGCTGCGCATTATTTGGATTACTCCAAGAGAAATTAGGGTGGTTCCTCCAACCCGGATTAAAATTATTACTATAAGGATTATTATTAGGGTTGAAGGGGGGCCGAACTGGATTACCGAGGTAATCCACCGTCTCTTCAATTAAGTTATTATTATTATTATTATTATTATTATTATTAGTATTCGCCCACGCGGGAGTGGAGGAGGAAGCAGACATCTCCGCCACTTGCTTGCTTAGCCGCTCTACCTGCGAGGTTAAGTAAGTAGTGGCATCCACTTCAAAAAGACCAGCCGATTTATTAGGACGCGACCTTGGCACATTCCATTGGTACGCGTTCATGGCTATTCCTTCAATCAGAGCTTGAGCGGCCTCCGGGGTTTTGTTGTTTAACGTTCCCCCGGCGGCTGCGTCGATCATCTGTTGCATTGAGAAATTCAAGCCGTTATAGAATGTTTATACCTGTAGCCAAGTTGGTAGCGCGTGATGAGGACACCTACGCAAATATTCTTTAAAACGCTCCCAAGTCTCGTAAAGAGACTCGGAATCGAATTGTATAAAGGATGCGATATCGGTGCGTAATTTAGCGATTTTTGATGGAGGAAAATATTTAGTTAGAAAATTTTCTGTCAATTTGGCCCACGTGGTTATGGACCCTCTCGGAAGAGAAGTCAACCACGATTTAGCCTTTGTCCGCAGGGAAAAAGGAAATAAGCGCAAGCGAATGGCGTCATCGCTGACGCCATTAATCTTGAAGGTCTAAAAAATTTGAAAGGTGTTGGTTTGGGTCCTCATCTGGCAAACCGTCGAACTAAATCGACTGTTGTACCATTTGGATTATGCTGGATTTTATTACAAAATTATTATTAGCTATTGCGGGGCGAGTGACACTTGACCCAGTATCTTCCAAATTCGGCCTGGAATAGTAGGCCATGGTCCGTTGTGGGGCCGCATTTGGATTGGGATCTCCCATATTATCCGCTATAGTATCGCCGGCTAACTCTTCGAGATTTAAGGTTTGATTTTGGTCACGAGATCGATTGCGCTCGTGAAAAGTGCGTTCGATTTCGGGATCAAAAACAATTTCTGAATTATCCGAAGAACTTCCCCGGGTCATATACTTTAAAAAAAAAGGTTTTATTTTTTCCTATTTTATAAGTAAAATTTTTTGTTTTTGATTTGATGATAATTTAAGTAAAAGAAAGAAAGAGCCTCTTTTTTTGGATGAAAATACATATAGATGATTCGTGTTTTGAAATTTTTTTTTGTTTAGTTTTTTTAAACTTTTTCTATTTTTCTTTTTAAGAAATATACGTATGAGAGAAAAAGGGGGAGGAAGAAGTAAAAGATAAAATTAATAGCGAGTCTTTTTTTCGAAATAACAACAAGTCCCCGGCAACGGCGCCAAAAACTTGATGAGTAAAATTTTGAGATTATTTGCAAAACCTTTCTAGTGATGTGATTAGAATTAAGCGGCCGTTTTCGAGGAGTTTCGCGAGTACTCCTACTTCGAGAAACTGACCGTTATCCCACTTCGATGAATAGAAGTAACAGTCTTTTCTTCTTTCGAAATATCGAAGATTACGCCTCGGCTACGACGCCGAATTCTCTAAATATGTGTAAATAGAAAAGGAGAGGGTTTTGCAAGTTTTTGTAATTGTATATCCAAACTAATCTTTCGATGAAGGCAAGTGCACCTTATCGCGTATAGTATAGGATATTTAATAGAAAATATCAAGGTCGTATTTTTCCAAGAACGTGTTGATTATTTTTACTTTTTAAGAACGCGCTATTATTTTATCGATGAAACGAGCGATTAGTTTTATAAAATTTAAAGAGCGATGACGATGATTAATTAAGCGATTGCGTGCGTTAGTAAAAACAAGAAAAGATAAGTGCAATCTCTACCTAAATAGGTAGAGGGGAAATAAATACGGTGCAAGTTCTACCCAAATGGGTAGACGGGAAATAAAAGCAATCTCTACCCAAATAGGTAGAGGGGAAATAAATGCGTGAGCAAGTTCTACCCAAACGGGTAGACGGGAAATAAATGCGTGACAATAATAAAAGCTACGCTATTAAATTGAAAGCTAAATTAAACTAAACTATGAAATAAATTACTCTCATACACTCACACACACAACAATAAGTAAAACTAAATTAAATAAAAATTAAAAACAAAATTTATCCACCTACACACACACACTTACAATAAATGAAAAACTAAATTAAAAACAAAAGACAATAAAACACTAACTCATACACTCACACACACTTACTTAAAGGAAAAGAAGAACAAAATAAAAGAAATTTAAGAACAAAGAAGAACTTTCATATATATGTATAATAGAGATTACAACTTTTTCAAGAAAGTATAAACTTGGAGAGCCCAAACTCGGGCTTAGGAAACACACAAACAAACTCACATAAACACTCAAGAAAAACACTTAGACAGGAACACTCAAAAACTCACAAGAACAACACTTAATTAGGTTCTAACTTTTATGAACCTTTATAAAAAAGCAAAGCCCCTCATATTTATAGCCAAAAAGAGGGCTGGCAAGGCAGCTGGCTGGAAGACTTGAGAGGTTGGCAACTTTGACTTGAGAGCTGGTTGGGTGCGGATAGAAGCTGGCAGGTTCTAGAAGAAGAGAGGTGGAAGGTGAGCTGGCATGTGAGCTGCGGTTTTGGGCTGGTCTCAGCGGTTCTGGGCTGGTCTCAGCGGATCCGGGCTGGTCTCAGCGGATCCGGGCTGGTCTCAGCGGATCCGGGCTGGTCTCAGCGGTTCTGGGCTGGGTCTAAGCGGTTCTGGGCTGGTCTCAGCGGTTCTGGGCTGGTCTCAACGGTTCTGGGCTGGGTCTCAGCGGTTCTGGGCTGGTCTCAGCGGTTCTAGGCTGGGTCTCAGCGGTTCTGGGCTGGTCTCAGCAGTTCTGAGCTGGGTCTCAGCGGTTTGGCCTGCGGGATTAAATCCAGGCAAAAATACGCTGGCCTGGTTTCGATCCGCACCACCCAGAAAGGCTAAGCAGACCACAACCACTAAGCCAAGCGCTCATATCTGTAAGCACAAGAACTATATTATATATATTATATATATTTACAGAATTTTTATATTAATACATATTCAATAACTAACTTAATTATATTCAATAAATATTTACATATATTTTTAAATACTTTATATATATATATGTTTACATATATATTTAAATACTTATTTACATATATATTTAAATACTTATTTACATATATATTTAAATACTTATTTACATATATATTTAAATACTTATTTACATATATATTTAAATACTTTATATATATATATTTACACATATATTTAAATACTTTATATATATATATTTACATATATATTTAAATACTTATTTACATATATATATTTAAATACTTAAATATATATATTTACATATATATTTAAATACTTAAATATTTCCTTTTTACATATAAATATAAAAATGATCTAAAACAAATCACTCATTCAATAATTTATATGAAATATGTACAATATTACTTAAAACCATGCTAAAAACTAGACTAAAATATGTATAATTTACTATTCATCATATTCCGCCTTCACTAAGGCGCACGTCTGACACTGGCTTACATACAAAGCTACATCCCGCTTCATCCCGCTTCATCCCAGGCCACCAAAAGGATTTCTTCAAATCCAAGTACATCTTCGTGCTTCTTGGATGAATGGAGTACTTCGTGAAGTGAGCCTCAAACATCAACTCCTCACGGTGCTTGCCAAAATGAGGGACAAACACCCTTCCACTGCTCTTTAAAAGTCCACTGTCCATCTCCAACGCACTGCCTTCGCTTTGCTGAGCTTCCAATGCCAAACACTGACACTCTTCGTCTGCACTGGTTGCCTCTCGAATTTGATCTACTAGATCACACTACATCTCGATCCAGTTCAGTCGAGCTGCGCTGGACTCACCCTTAGCCACACACACAATGCCCTTTGGATCTTATTTATAGATTTTCTGATCTGGCCTGCAAATAGCAGGATTCCGCCTCTCGATTTTACTATACGCACCCCAAACTTGGTCTGCTGATAGCCAATCTCCGCTGTTCGGAGGGGCTATTGGCAGGCCACGAGGGTAAAAGGATAATTTCTTTCATGGGCCTAGGGGCAAAGGGTCTGCGAGGACAGTACTCGCGAGAGCTCTCGCTGGCCTCCTCGCGTACCTCGCTCGCCAGTCAGCGAGTCCCCCTTTTGGAGGGTGCATGCCGGGGTCCGACCTCGCAAACCTCCATGTCGCCGAGTATAGTTCATCTCGCGGGTGCTCGGAGAGTACTCATCTCGCCCTCCTACCAGCATGCCATCGGCGAGCACCCGTCTCGCCTGCCCCTTTTTGAGGGAACCTTGATCGTTTGGTCTTTTCCCGTCTATCTCCCGTCCCGGCGAATATCGGGGTTGTACACAATATCCGCTCTTCGCGAGGCTACCTAGGCTCGCGAAGAAACATCCAACCCCCAGTATTTGCCAGCCTGGTGGTGAGCTGTCAAGAATCTTTAGTGGGGCCCACCAGAGGGCTATATATACGTCTCTTCCTTCCACAGCGGCGCGCGCCGCTATTTTACTCTCCTTTTCTCTCTCTTTACTGTAGCAGTTGCTGATGTCACTGTCCAAAGATTTCGAGGATCGACTAAAGGCCTCCAAGGCCAGCGGGATGACTTCCATGGCAAAAGTCCCCGCTTGGATGAAGCGCCCGCCTCCCCCTCGGGTGCCAAAAACCAAAAAGGCGAAGGCGGTCTGCCGAGCCGGGGATGAGTCCGTCATACTGGAGTCTTCCCCCGTCAATCAGCCCGGCGAGAAGGTATGAAATATCTATAGTTGGATCAGTGAGAATCATCTTACTAAGTCTCGCCCGCCGGCAGGATAGCGACGCTCACCAGGGTGGCGACGAGCACAGAGGTGAATCCCCACATGTTTCCCCAATGAACACAGTCCTCGCTGCTGAGAAGGCTACCGGTACGCGACCTCCCTCGCTAGCTTCCCTGCATGTTGTCGACCACTTACCTTCCTTTTCCCCCTTCGCAGGCTCGCCCATGAAGACAACGACCCGCCAGGGCTCGCGACCCGTGTCCCCCGTCATCCCCATCACCACCCTAAAAATACCGGGCTTCAATCTTCTGCCGAGCGATGACTCTGGGGGCTCGCGACCCCCAAAGATTCCTCCTGTCAACGACAAGGCCTATCGTCCTGGCCTGGGTAAGTCATTATTGCCTCCCTACGGCCACGTCTTCGAGGGTCGGCCAGACCCTTCTCGCCTTCCTCCAAGTAAGGTCTTATTCCTTTGCGACGTTTGCAATCTTCCTCCTTTTGATGCTAAACTTTCTTATGGTCCCTCGCAGGGACCTCTGAATCTCCTCACACTGATTTTGACTACGGGGATGAAGAGATGTCCCCCCTCCCGGAGCAGTTGGAAGACTTCCTAGGAGATCCGCGAGACCCCAAGGCGATGAAGCAGAGAACCGTTGAGCTGTTTCAGAAACAACAACGAATGCTGCTGGACCTCAATCTTCAAGCGATGCGGGATAGGGAGGCTGTCGAGGCCAGCAATGCTGCTCTGAGAGACGAATGCACGGGACTCCGAGCCGCGACACCCCGAGATCATGCTGAGGGGGCTTCCTCGCCAGAGGTGTACATCACGCAGATGAGAGACTACGCCTTCTTGACTGATAGGGCAGCTCGCTCCGCCCTCGAATATTACAATCCGAGAATGCCACCGAGGTCCGGACTACGAGGGGGTGGCAGGTGGAAATGGCTCCCACAGTAGCCTCGCGATCCTGCTTTCTTTCAAAAACATTGTATTATTATTTCTTAGGGCGGACAATTGCGTTCGCATACTTTTACTCGCTATGAACTCTCGCTAGTCGAGCGACAATTGACTTTATTTATTGATTCTCGCTCGCTCCTTGCTTGGGAATGCTATTATCTTGTTGAATGCCTGATGCTCTGTCGAAAATTTGTTGGCACTAACCTCGCAGGTCATTCTCGCTCGCTCACAATTTCGCGGAGTAACATTCACTCTCGCCAGTGATACTGATGTGACAACCTGACTACTCGCACCCCGCGGCGCTTGGACTTCTTCCCGCCTTTTTTGTTTTTCTATAAATAGGGTCTCATAACTACGAGCCACCTACCGCATTTATCGCCAACCTTCTTCCTTCTCTGCTCAGGAGCTCTCGCTCCTTTCCCCCTTCTCGCACTTTCGTCTACTCTGCAGGTCTCTCCAAAGATGGTTTCCGAAGCTGCCGAGGCGGAGGGTCGCCGGAAATGCGCCTGGGCTTTCGCTGACCACACCTACCACCATAACCTGACCAAGGAGGAGTATCTCAAAGCAATCTCCTCCTTCATCCCTTCTGGGTTCATGCCGCGTTGTCCTAGCGAGGACGACGCGATCAACACTCCCTACCCCGACGAGCTAGCCCTCCCCACGGCCCACTTCGCGGTCGGCCTGCGGCTGCCTTTGTGGCCGGAGGTCCGCTAGGTACCTCTTTGCCTCAACTATTTTCTCTTCGTCGGTTAATCTCTCGCCCGCAGTTAACTAACCTCTCCCAGCCTTGCTCGACAGGTACTCAAGCATTATGGCGTGGTCCTCGGCCAGCTCACCCCTAATGCCGTTGCGGTCATCGTCGCCTTCGCCTGCTACATGCGCGAGGAGCGCATTGAATTCAGCTTGCCGGTGTTCCGGAAGCTGTTCTCCTTCCGAGCCTATAAGGACGACACCACCTACTTCGTGGGGTCGGGTCTCAAGGTCGTCGAGACCGTGAACAAGGCCCACAACTGGGCCCAGAAGTTCCTCTTAGTGAAGGGGAACTTCGACAACATTCTGTTCTCGCCGATCCAGTACAGCGAGACCACCTACAAGCCGCCGATCCTCGGCGGCCATGACGCCATCTTGTACCAGTTCTTCTCCAAGAAGAACTTCGAGGTGGCTCATCTCCGCCGCAACGTCGACTCGCTGCTTCCAGTTCCTCTTGGGGAAGGTAATAGTCTCGCTCGCTACTTTCCACTTGTGACCCTATCCAAAAATTAATCATCTAACCTTTCAGGGCTGCGAGATCTACCATTCAACCCCCCCTACTTGAGCAGCAGAAAACCCTCCTCCGCCTTCGATCTCGCAACCATGGGTGCCGAGGCCTGCCGCGAGACCGTCACCCCTGCTCCGACGTCCTCTCGCAAGAGGCCTGAGGCCTCCAGCAGCCACGACCAACTTTCCAAATCTCCCTCGAAGAAGAAGCAGAGGAAGAGCCTGGGCTCGCACCCCTCCGAGAAAGGGAAGGGCCATGCCGAGCCAGAGTTCGACAAGGTCGACCTCACCATCCTATCAGATGGGCAGGAGGCCGACGAGCAAAGCGAGGAGGTCATAAAGACCTCCGACCCGCCAATCCCTGTCAATCACTTTAACTTCGGCCTGGGTCAGAGGCATCGCGACGACTCGGGTGAGCTCCTGCTGTGCTGGAGGCCGGAGGACAACAAGGCCGAGGTCTCCACCATCCTCCCCTCCTGGGTGGAGAAGTCCACCGTCAGCGGTCACACCTTCTCCCTTTCCTTTAGCCTGTATGGCCGCGAGGATGCGGGATCATACAAGGACGAGACGACGAGGACCCTCGCCTATGAGAGCGCGAGGTCGCAGATGCGCTCCCTCGAGCTCGCTCACATGACCGGGAGGCGGTGCCTACAGCTGGAGCGCCAGAATGTTGGGCTCGCCACTGCCTACCGGGGCGTTCTTGCCGAGAATGCTCAGCTGAAGGACCAACTGCGGTCTTCTGAGGGCGGCATGGTGAGTCTTTGCATCGCGCAACCACTTATTTCTTCGCCGAGTTCAGTTCTCATTTCTTTCATCTGTGCAGGATGCCAAGACCGCCGAGAGGGCGGACGCTCGAATTCGGGACCTGGAGGGTGAGATTGCAGGGTTGAAGGCCCTTAACAAGGATTTGGTTCGCGCGGTTGTTCCTCCCTCTCCTCATCGCCCGAAGGAAGAGAAGCGAGCGCGAGACGAGGAGATCCGGTAGGAGGCCTCAGAATCGTCGCTATACATATTTCAGCTGATGCAAAAGTCCGGCATGTTAACTACCGAGGCGGCTGCCATGAGTCTTGAGGACATCGTCCCCGAGCTCTTCATTCCTCTTCCGCCGGTCGAGGGCAGCGATGAGGACGAGGGGTCGGCGAGCGACCGCGAAGATTGACCTTTTTGTTTTGGTTTTATTTTTGTAACCTATTTTGGGCTGGCGAGACCGCCGCATGATGTAAATGAACAAGGAATGTCTTTACTATGTGGGCCACTGGCTCCATTTATTGTGCTCGCATTTTTATTTTGTGATGTTTTCTTTTGTCGCCTTTATATCTTATTCTCGCACATTTTCTAGAGTTCTCGCAACACTTATTCTCGCGAATGATACCTTTGGATAGCTTCTGTATAGGATACGTACTTTCGCTTGGTGCCTTTATCCTCCACCTTTGGGCCGTAGATTTCTAGGATCCTCTCTCCATCTCGACCTCGCGAGGACCAATCCTCTTTTCTATATCACCTTTTACAAACGGTTCTCACGCGGGGCTTTCGCATCATTCAACTGGTATTTGCCTACCCTCACGGGTCAGTTCGCATTTTGACGAGCACTAGCCGCCGAGAATAGGAATATAAGGTTCTCGCCCCCTACTTATTTAGCGAGAATGCCCTGGTTGATTAAGGATTTGCCAGCCAAAGATGTCATTCCAGTCATCACCAAGGACTTGTACATCTCGCCAGCCTCTCCGCGAGATCAACCTGACCCACCGGCTAGTGAGAGCCCGGCAACGGGATCATCCGGGGCAATCCAGCACCAGGGACTTGCACACCTCGCCAGCCTCTCCGCGAGATCAACCTGACCCACCGGCTAGTGAGAGCCCGGCAGCGGGATCATCCAGGGCAATCCGGCACCAGGACTTGTACATCTCGCCAGCCTCTCCGCGAGATCAACCTGACACACCGGCTAGTGAGAGCCCGGCAGCGGGATCATCCGGGGCAATCCAGCACCAGAGACTTGCACACCTCGCCAGCCTCTCCGCGAGATCAACCTGACCCACCGGCTAGTGAGAGCCCGGCAATGGGATCATCCGGGGCAATCCAGCACCAGGGACTTGTACATCTCGCCAGCCTCTCCGCGAGATCAACCTGACCCACCGGCTAGTGAGAGCCCGGCAGCGGGATCATCCGGGGCAATCCAGCACCAGGGACTTGCACACCTCGCCAGCCTCTTCGCGAGATCAACCTGACCAACCGGCTAGTGAGAGCCCGACATCGGGATCATCCGGGGCAATCCAGCACCAGGACTTGTACATCTCGCCAGCCTCTCCGCGAGATCAACCTGACCCACCGGCTAGTGAGAGCCCGGCAGCGGGATCATCCGGGGTAATCCAGCACTAGGGACTTGCACACCTCGCCAGCCTCTCCGCGAGATCAACCTGACCCACCGGCTAGTGAGAGCTCGGCAGTGGGATCATCCGGGGCAATCCGACACCAGGACTTGTACATCTCGCCAGCCTCTCTACGAGATCAACCTGACCCACCGGCTAGTGAGATCCCGACAGCGGGATCATCCGGGGCAATCCAGCACCAGGACTTGTACATCTCGCCAGCCTCTCCGCGAGATCAACCTGACCCACCGGCTAGTGAGAGCCCGGCAGCGGGATCATCCAGGGCAATCCGGCACCAGGACTTGTACATCTCGCCAGCCTCTCCGCGAGATCAACCTGACACACCGGCTAGTGAGAGCCCGGCAGCGGGATCATCCGGGGCAATCCAGCACCAGGGACTTGCACACCTCGCCAGCCTCTCCGCGAGATCAACCTGACCCACCGGCTAGTGAGAGCCCGGCAATGGGATCATCCGGGGCAATCCAGCACCAGGGACTTGTACATCTCGCCAGCCTCTCCACGAGATCAACCTGACCCACCGGCTAGTGAGAGCCCGGCAGCGGGATCATCCGGGGCAATCCAGCACCAGGGACTTGCACACCTCGCCAGCCTCTTCGCGAGATCAACCTGACCCACCGGCTAGTGAGAGCCCGACATCGGGATCATCCGGGGCAATCCAGCACCAGGACTTGTACATCTCGCCATCCTCTCCGCGAGATCAACCTGACCCACCGGCTAGTGAGAGCCCGGCAGCGGGATCATCCGGGGTAATCCAGCACTAGGGACTTGCACACCTCGCCAGCCTCTCCGCGAGATCAACCTGACCCACCGGCTAGTGAGAGCTCGGCAGCGGGATCATCCGGGGCAATCCGACACCAGGACTTGTACATCTCGCCAGCCTCTCTACGAGATCAACCTGACCCACCGGCTAGTGAGATCCCGGCAGCGGGATCATCCGGGGCAATCCAGCACCAGGACTTGTACATCTCGCCAGCCTCTCCGCGAGATCAACCTGACCCACCGGCTAGTGAGAGCCCGGCAGCGGGATCATCTGGGGCAATCCAGCACCAGGGACTTGCACACCTCGCCAGCCTCTCCGCGAGATCAACCTGACCCACTGGCTAGTGAGAGCCCGACAGCGGGATCATCCGGGGCAATCCAGCACCAGGGACTTGCACACCTCGCCAGCCTCTCCGCGAGATCAACCTGACCCGCCGGTTAGTGAGATCCCGGCAGCGGGATCATCCGGGGCAATCCAGCACCAGGGACTTGCACACCTCGCCAGCCTCTCCGCGAGATCAACCTGACCCACCGGATAGTGAGAGCCCGACAGCGGGATCATCCGGGGCAATCCAGCACCAGGGACTTGCACACCTCGCCAGCCTCTCCGCGAGATCAACCTGACCCACCGGCTAGTGAGAGTCCGACAGCGGGATCATCCGGGGCAATCCAGCACCAGGGACTTGCACACCTCGCCAGCCTCTCCGCGAGATCAACCTGACCCACCGACTAGTGAGAGCCCGACCGCGGGATCATCTGGGGCAATCCAGTACCAGGGACTTGCACACCTCGCCAGCTTCTCCGCGAGATCAACCTTACCCACCGGCTAGTGAGAGCCCGGCAGCGGGATCATCCGGGGCAATCCAGCACCAGGACTTGCACATCTATTAGCATGACTAACTACTATCAGCATGCAATAGACAAATCAATAAAGGGTTTATAGTAGGAAATCTTTTAAGGATAAAATCATTTTAAGTCATCCCCACTCCTGGCACGGTCGAGGGGTACCCCTTCCACATCCCGGAGGTGGTACCCTCCCAACTTGAGCACTTCACTTACAATATATGGCCCCTCCCAGTTAGGGTTGAGTTTGCGGACCGCGGCCCCTCTCCCCGCTGCATCGACCTTCTTCAAGACCAAGTCCCCTTTCTGGAAGTGCTTCACCCGAATGTGTTTGTCAAAGTATCGGGCCATCCGTCGTTTGATCTCCTCCTGCCGAATAGTGGCCAGGTCCCTGAGCTCTTCCACTAGATCCAAAGATAATCTCTGCCCCTCTTCATTGTCCATTCGCCATTCCTCATCTCCTTCCCCCGCGCCGATCACCCTTGGTGACTTTACCTCAAACTCGACTGGGAGGACGGCCTCTGACCCGTGGGAGAGCTTGAAAAAGGAGTCTCTCCGGTTGTAACATCCCCCAGACAGCTAGACCCCTTAGGTGAATTTGTCATGACAAGGTCATGACAAGTCCTTGGTAGTGTGGAAATCCCTTTAACTTAGGCAAGATTAGGGTTGAAAGTGCCTTGGACTGCAAATAGCAATTTCCAGTGACCAAGCTTAGGGTTGGACTTTAGGGCCTCATCTTGACCATTTGACCCCACCATAGTATCCCTAACCATTTAGGGGTCCCCTTAGGGCACCAAGGGCCCATTGGGGTCAACCAAAGAGGCCAAATTGACCAAAGTCAACCACAACCCCAAATTGGTCAAAATGGCCTAATTAGAGTCAATTGACCTCCACCATGCCAAATTGACCACTCATCTAGGTCTAAGATACCATAAGGGACCTAGTAGACCTAAAATCCCCATCATGGGACCCCCAGGGGTGCTAATTGACCAAAATGCCCTTTTTAGGTCAAAATGGCAATTCTTCTCTAAGTGCCCTAATTGGCCACTCCATATTAAATTGACCCTACCCATAGTGTTATCATATCATAGGGGACCCAGTGGAACAAAAAGCCCCATGACTGGATCAACCCTAGGGCTCAATTTGACCAAAGTCAACTTAGCCTGTTTTGGTCAAATCAGCTTATATTGGGTCATCTAAGGCTCATGTGACCAAATTGACCCCACCAGTAGTTTATAAATTTAATTTGGAGTCCAATGGACCCAAAAGCCCCATCCTAGGGTCCCCCAATTGGTCAATTTGACCAAAAGTCAAACTTGCCAATTTAGGACAAATCACTTGGATCTAGCCCAATCCCTTTGGGCTAAGCCCAAATTGATCAATTGACCAGCATGCTTGACTGATAACTAACCTAAGTGAGAGAGAAAAATTGACCATGATGAGTAGGAGAGATAAAAACCCATTTTTGGGTGAGAGAGAAGTGAGAGAATTAATGGGGAGGAAGAAGAAACCTTCAATCTCCCCCAATTAATGGTTGCATTCATCTCCTCTAGGGGAGAGGAGGAGTTTCCAGCCATTTCCCGGCCTCATAGGGGTGAATCCCATGGGATTTCACCATGGCCAAATTTCTCCATTCATGGCCATAAATGGCATTGAAGCCATGGCTCTTCCCCTCCCTCAATTGAAGCTTTTAAAAGCTTCCCTAGACCCAGAGCATCGTTTTCCCCACTTACCTGAAGGATTCGGGCAGTTTGATGTGGAAGATGCAGAGCTCGCAAAAATGGTGGTCGACCATGGAGGTTCACCCAAACGGCAAGGCAGCAAGCCCCAAGCAGGTCTGGTTCTCTGCTCCTTCCTCAATGGTGTAGATCTAGTTCATCGGTGGCTCGATTCGTGGCCAAATGGTCGTGGATCGGGCCAGCCAAGCCACCCGTAGATCGGGTTTGGGCTTCCTCTTCCAGAACCCAATTCCGGCCACCTCCGACCACCTCCGGCCAATCGAACACCGCTCATCGCCGGCCACCACCTCAACGGAGGTGGTGGTGGCGTTGGTTGGCCGGGGCGGCGCTCAGGTGGCCGGGAAATCAAGATTAAAGTCGCTCCAGGCGCGGCGAAATCTGGCCGTAGGCGCGTCGGGGAAGACGACGGGAGAGCCGTCCGATCCTGCTTAATAAACAAAATCAGAAAATTAATAAATATGAACTAATAATGTTAGTTATATGCTGATTCTAGATTTAATTATAGAAATTATTTAGAGGCCATTGCAGAGAAAATGTTCAATATGAAAGTTGTAGGTATTGGCCAAAAGCTTATTTCAAAATTGATTTCATCTCATTAGGAGGTCAGGTTTGACCTCAGCACCCATTTTAGTGCAAGGTTTGACTGAACTTTGAGTGGATGCCCACATCTATCCAGAACTCCAAATGACTTGAGATTTGGGGTGTAGGCTATTCTTATGTATATATAGGACATATCCAAAAATCGGAATTTTTGGAGAATATTTTCCTAAAGTTTTTGTAAAAAGTTTAATAATCAATGTATAAATTATTTGGGGGGGTCAAATGACCTCCAAACTCCACCAAATTTTGGTGGGGTGTTCTTAGGGTCATGATAAACCCCTGGTTAAAATTTCACCTCATTTGGAGGTGTTTTGGTTAGGATTTTACTCAGCCCTAGTTTGGCCCATAAAGGGCTATTTAGGGTAAATCACCCCCTTGATATTTTGAGTGGTCAAATCACCTCAACAGAGGCTGATATTTTGGCCACTAACCTTTTAGGGCATAACACACCCTCCAATGGAGTTTGGGGTGGTTGGGTTTAGGGTAGCCCTAGAACCCTAGGGTAGGTCCCTTAGTGGGGATTTTTAGGGTTGTAAAGGACATGGGGGTGTTGTCCTTAGAGAGGAGTGTAATAAACTCCTCTGAGTTCTATGAGTGATATAACACCCTCACATGAAGTTTGGGTGGATTTGGGGAAGTATGGACCCTAATCCTAGGGTAAACCCTAAGGGGGTGCATTTAGAGGTCAATGAAGGAAGAGGGGTCAAACCTTTATGGTTTGACCTAAAAGTTTGGGGAGATGTTCATGGTGACCAGAGAGTTATCCTATGAGAAATTGGTGGGGTTTGGAGTTGCCAACCCTAGGGAATAAATTCTTGGGTAGATTTGTAAATATTTAGGTTTTGGGGATTTAGGAAAGATTAATACTTAGTGATTAACCATATTCTGTCACCAACTTAGTTTTGATGTTATTAATCCCTGGAGATTCTATTAGAACCATTGGAAGACTTTTGGAGGTCCAAAGTATAATTATTCTTATTGTTGGCAATTTTTGGAATGATTAATTTTAGGGTGTTAGTTTTCTGTAATCTCATGAAACTTTGATGGATGTCATTTCATACCATTATGAACCTTCAGTAATTTTCGCATAATTTTGGGATTGATAGTTTTGGTACTTCTAGTTCAATTTGGAATTAATTGCAAATATATCCTTTGTGGAAATTACAAATGTAACCTCTATGGAATATGGTCAAATTTTGTAGGGCTGAATATTTTAGTATGAATCACCTCTGTATAAATATGTATAAGGTTTGGAGTTCATATGAGGGTACCTCCTTTGGAAATAATTGAAAATTAATGAGTTTTGGAATTTTTAATAATAGTAAACCTTGCTGGAATTTTCTACAAATTCATATGTACTGATTATTAGGTACCCTTGATTTATGTAAAAAGTTTGGTAGGCAATGGAAGCCAGAAAAGTGCGCTTGTAGTTCAAACCTTAGAAAGTTGTATTTTGGGAAAGTTGTTTTAAATATTAATAATGTTGGGAAAAATGTGATTCTCTGGTATTTGCCTTATAATATCATGATAGACCTCCAGTAAATAGCTTGGGTCAGTTGGATAAATATTTGGAGTACCTATAGTTGTGAGCTTCATATAATTAGTTTGGTCTGCGTATAGTAAAACTGTGAAATTTGAGAATCAAGTGGATCCTTAGGAGGGATGGGAGGTATGAGGTTTACCTAGTTTGGTTGAGAAGGTATGATGGTCAACAAGAAGGATTATAGATGATAAAGTGTTCTTGGTGTGTTGAGGGTAAAGTGGTGCTCAGGATTGACGAAGAATTGTCTTAGGAAGTCATAAGCCACCTAGGGTTAATACAATTGTAATAACGAGGAGGGTGTTCTTATGGGTAGATATCAACAACACTAAGTGTCTTGAGAAAAGGGAACTTTGGGGTGTCATCCCAATTCGGTTCCTAGTATCGTAGCGAGCCCCGTACAGGGTAACCCTCGGGAAGTCCAAGATTAACCATAAAATGTAAGAGTAAAATGTTACACAAGAATAATTTAATAACACACTCACCACACCCCATAGTTCTGGGAGTTTAGCTAGTTTGGTGCTACGAGCAGTAGGCTCGGTGGTTGTAAGAGCGGATTGCTAAGTCAGGTGAGCTTGTGACTCAGTAGTGTTTGTAGGTACGGACGGGCTGGTTCGGCGAGCCGATGGCTCGGAAGGTTATTGATGGCGGGCAGGTTAGCCCGGGGAGCTTATGGCTCGGAGGTAGGTAGTAGAACATGTTGCATGTGCATTGAAGGTAGTGGGTCTTCGGTATTGGACGGTCATTCACACCGACGTCAATACGTTGACTCGGCGAGTGTGGTATTTACACTTAGCCTTGAAAGTCTGGTGGTCCAGCTAGTAAGAGTACGCAGATGCTCCGCGGTTTTGCGTTGAGGCGTACGATAGGTCTAGGTAGGGTAGTGTGAATACCAACCTAGAGGTGGGTGAGACCCAACCCACAGCTTCCGTTTGCCACTACGGGAGTATCCTGGGAGTCTAGCTCGCTCCAAAAAGGGGGAACTAAGGGTCTATGCGCATAGAGTCGTGGTGAGTGAGTTGCACTTGTATGAACATAGCATAACAGCATACTTTGCATGTCATAGCATAAACATTGCATTCAACCCCTTCCCCTATCGTATAAGTCGGTTATGGGACTTCTTATATGATAGGCCCTGCTAAACGACCCCTTGGTCTATAGGTTTGTATGGGCATTCCTATAAATCAATGGTTACTTTCATAATACTTTACTTGCCATTATACTTACTGCTTACTGCTCTTTATATACTTTTTACCATGCTTTTATTTACTGCTTCAGTTATATATATACACATGTGTAGTGTAGAAACATTTCATGTACCACTGTCACCTGCTCTTTGTTATACCCCTTGTTGTCCTCCGCTTCATCCTTCCACACGGTGCCTAGGAGCCATTAGGGGTGGGGTGGGGAACATAAGGCTTAGTCTTTTTGACTAACGGTCGGTGGACCATATCATTTTAGGAAATCGAGGAGACGCAACAGCACCAGAGGCTGGAGCAGACGGAGGCGGGCCAGTTTAGTACAGGAGCATAGGATTCAGGATCTGTGAGTGATTAGTAGTTAGCTTCCACGAGTGATTTTGTAGTGAGGATATGATGTACATGGCATGAGTCCCTTATTACTGTAACCTTTGTTATCTTTTATTCAGCTATACTCTGTGGACATTTACCTTTATGGTTTTATATTTCACGATGATTATGTGGACTTGTTTTCTTTAATGTACTTTTCTTCGTGATCGATTTGGCCGGCAGGATCGGCGTTTTGTAGTGGCGACCTTCCCGAGTGAAGGTGTCACCACAAAGCGGCGGTTCTGGGCCTAAGACCCGGTGTCTGAAAAGGGGGGGGGGGGGGTCTTACACGGTAGCTGTGTTTGGGGTGGTCCTTAGGGCCCAGAGGACGGAAGGCAATTGTTCCAACCAGCTTCCCCTAAGGTTTTCCACCTTCTTTTTCAATAGGTTCACAATGATTTTGTTTGCTTCCTCCACCTGTCCATTGCTCCTGGGGTGGTGGACTGATGCAAAACGGAGGTCTATGCCGAATTGGGTGCAGAAGCTAACGAATTTGTCGCTCGCGAACTGTGGCCCGTTGTCTGTGACAATGGCCAGATGGAGCCCATGCCTGCAAATTATTTCACCCCAAACAAAAATTCTCACGACCTGGGATGTTACCTTAGCGAGGGCCTTCACCTCGATCCACTTAGAGAAATAATCCACCATCACCAGTAGGAACTTTCTTTGGCCGCTCGCCTGAGGGAAAGGCCCCACCAAATCCAAACCCCATATCGCAAAGGGCCAGGGGGCTGTAATCGTCCGGAGCCTCTGAGCGGGAAGGAGCTGGAAGGGGGTGTAGAGTTGGCACTAGGAGCACTTTTTAGAAAACTCTGCCGCATCTTTGCTGAGGGTGGGCCAAAAATAGCCCTGCCTTAGTACTCTCCCTTCTAGGGTCCTGCCCCCCGAGTGACTGCCGCACTCCCCCGAATGGATCTCTTCCAGGACTTTTGGGGCTTCCTCCTCCGAGACACAACGGGCTAGGAGCCCCGAGAGAGTCTTTCGATATAGCGACCCTACATGCAAAGAGTAATATGCCGATTTATACCTGAGCCGCCGCTTGTCTACCTCTTCCTCGGGGAACTTCCCCGTTGTTAAGTAGGTGATGAATGGATCCATCCACGACACCCGCTGGTCCACCTCCATCATTTCCCCTCCTCGATGGAGGGTCGGAAAAGCTCCGACACTGTTCCTCCGGCCCGGGGACCAAACTTGGCTAGGAGGTCCTCCTGGGTACTCTCCCCTCTTGGGATGTGCTTGATGGAGAAGGTGCGAAACTGTCCTACTACCCCTTTAACCTTCTCCAGGTACCGTTGGAGAGTTGGTTCTTTGACCTCAAATTCCCCCCGATCTGGCACGCCACCACCATGGAGTCCGTCGAGACCTCCACGTCCTGCACCCCCAACTCTTGTGCCAAGTGGAGGCCTGCTATCACGGCCTCGTACTCGGCTTGGTTATTAGTGAGGGGGAAATGGATGCTTATCGCTTGCTCTATCCTGGTTCCTTGGGGACTCACCAACACCACCCCTCCTCCGAAGGAATGCTTTCCCGACGCACCATCGACCAGCATCTTCCAAGCCACCGGGTGGGGTACTTCAGATTCCTCTAACTCGGTCACGTAGTCGGCCATGAAATCCGCCACCGCCTGCGCCTTTATGGATACCCTGGGCACGTAGGAGACATTGAACTCACTCAATTCTACCGCCCACTTCGCCAACCTCCCGGAGTGCTCCATCCCTTCCATGATGCCATGAAGGGGGTGGTCAGTCACCACTTTGATTAAGTGTGCCTGAAAGTAAGGTCTGAGCCGCCTAGCCGACACCACCAAGGCAAACGCTAACTTTTCGAGGATAGGATATCTGAGTTTGGCCTTCCTGAGTACCCTGCTGACGTAGTAAATGGGGAGTTGTTTCTTCCCCTCCGCTCGAACCAACACTGAGCTAACCGCTTCCGACCCTACCCCCAAGTACAGGTATAGGTCTTCTCCTTGTCTCGGCCCTTGTAATAGTGGGGCCTGGTTCAGTTGTTCCTTTAGCGCTTGAAAAGCCCTTTCACACTCGGGGGTCCATTCGAATTTTTGGTTACCCCTTAATACCTTGAAGAAGGAAGAACATTTTTCTCCTGCCTTGGAAAGGAACCTGCTCAGCCCGACTAATTTCCCTGTCAGACGCTGGACCTCTTTCGCACTCCGTGGAGATCTCAACTCAAGGATCGCCTTACCTTGTCTGGGTTAGGCTCCACTCCAAGAGGGGTGAGCAAATGACCCAAGAACTTCCCTCGACTGGCCCCGAAGACACACTTAAAGGGGTTAAGCCTCATTTTAAACTTCCTTAAGGTTTCAAAAGTCTCTTCGAGGTCCCTGAGATGAGACTCGAGATTCCGGCTCTTGATCATTAGGTCATCCACATAGACCTCCAAGTTCCTTCCCTTCTGCTCGCGAAACACTCTATCCATCATACGCTGATATGTGGCCCCTGCGTTCTTCAAACCGAACGACATCATTTTTTAACAATAGCACCCATACCCGGTGATGAAGGACACATATTTAATGTCGGGAGGGTGCATGCAGATCTAGTGATAACCTGAAAAAGCATCTAAAAAAGACATCACAGAAAAACCGACGGCTGAGTCAACTAGCGCGTCGATTCTAGGCAAGGGATAACAGGTCTTGGGGCATGATTTATTAAGCAAAGAAAAATCCACACACATTCTCCACTTACCCTCCCCATTTGTTACCATCACGACATTGGAGACCCAGCCTGGATACTGGATATCCGATACAAAGCCAGCTTTGAGGAGCTTGTTCACCTCTTCCCGGATGGGCACCTCCAGCTTGTCCGCCGTGGACCTCCTCTTTTGGCGGATGGGGCGAGCGCCGGGGTCGAGGTTGAGGCGATGACATGCCACATCCGTATCGATCCCCGGCATCTCTGCAGCGCTCCATGCGAAGACGTCCACATTATCCTGGACGCAAGCCAAGATCTTCGCCCGATCCTCCGGGCTAAGCTCCCCATTGATCTTGATCTTCTCGATCGTCCCGGCCTTAGTGGTGATCTCCACCTCCACCACTTCATCCACAGCCTCCATCCTGGACTGCTCCCCCCAGAGGCTCTGCTCTTCTTCTTTCCCTTCCTCTTTCTTCCCCGCCCTGGGCCCTTCATCGACCCCTTCCTGGGCATGACCTACTCCTTCTCTCCTCCCTTCCTCTCCTACCACCATTAGCTCCTCCGCCCCTCCTCCTGGGGCCTCCTCTTCTCCTTTCTCTTCTTCTTCCTCTCCCGCACTGGGTCCCT
Organism: Dactylorhiza incarnata; assembly: GCA_033032865.1. Classification (NCBI taxonomy): domain Eukaryota; kingdom Viridiplantae; phylum Streptophyta; class Magnoliopsida; order Asparagales; family Orchidaceae; genus Dactylorhiza; species Dactylorhiza incarnata. The sequence goes on along the minus strand of JAWHQI010000255.1, from coordinate 1,297,889 downwards.
CACCGACCCCTTCCCGGGCACGAACTACTCCTTCCTCTACCTCTTCTATCGCGGTCACCTCTTCCATTACTTTGTCCCATTCCTCCGCCCCCTCCATCCAAGAGATGGTGTTGACGGAGGTCACATAGCATTGCCTCGCCACCTTGGGATCTCCCCTAAACCGGACCTGGATTCCTCCCGCGCTGAACTTGAGGCATTGATGCAAAGTGGACGGGACACACTGGAACGCACTGATAAGAGGCCGTCCGAAGATGGCGCTATAGCTACTGGGGGCATCCACTATCACAAAGCGGCAGTTCCGGGACTGCCCTCCCAGGGTCACATGGAGTCCCACTCCCCCCTCTACTTCCTTCCTTTCTCCTGAAAATCCGAACACTGGGCTATCCGAGGCCAACACCCTCCTGGGCTCCACCTTCATCTCGTCGAACGCCTTCTTGAAAATAACATTGACCGAGCTCCCGTTGTCCACCAAGATTCGAGAGACGGTGAAGTTCTCGATGGCTGTCTGGATGACCAGCGCTTCGCAGAACGGGTCTTCGTGACCTGGCAGGTCCTTCTGGGAGAAGGTGATCTTCTCCGCGGGGGGGGGGGGGGGGGGGGGGGGGGGGGGGGTGGGGCTTGGGATGTCGAAGCTACACTCCGATGGTACATGGCATGGAGACTCGCCTTTCGGGTTGCCTCGACCCCCACCCCCCCATGGATCACTCCGATCCCTCCTCGGGTCCCTACGTCCGCCCGATCCTCGCACCTTTCATCCTCATCCCCCTGAGGTAGAATCTCCTCTATCCTTGCTCCCCCTTGCTGCGCTTGTGGTGCTGGGGCTCTCGCCCCTCTGACTTCCAAGAACTCAGGGCAGGTGGCCGTTGCGTGGCCTTCCTCCTGATGGAAGTCACAGTATGACAGCGCCACCCCCCTTGCCTCATCCCCGACTCCTCGGTTCCTTCTTCTGGGGACGGCTCCTCCGGCTCCCCCTCCTCTTCCTCTTCCTGCTCTTCTTCTACCGATCTCCATTGCCTGATGGGGGGGGGGGGGGGGGGGGGTGGAAATGGCCTCGGGCCCTGTCTCCACCCCAGCTGGTGAGGTCTTCCCTTCCCTCCTTGGAAATTACCTCCCCCGTGGGGGAAACCCCTCCCTGGGCCTTGCATTCCCCCACCCTGCTGCCTCCACCCCAACTCCGGGGCCCTTGCTTCCTCTCTCCTCCTTGGCTCTTCCTGCCTCCCTTCCGGCTCGCTCAGCCGTGCCAATCTCTTCGCGAACTCGGGGTTTGTTGCCTCCCCTTCTACCTCCTCTGCCGCTCTCTCCATCAGTTCTTCATAAGATTGAGGAGCCCTCTTCTTGAGGTCCATCTTGAAGAAGCCTTCCCTCAGCCCCAACGTGAAGGCGAGCTGGAGGGTATACCCCGGGACCTCTTGGACAAGGAGAACCTCCTCTCTGAACCGCTCCAGATAATGAGCCAACGACTCTCCTGACCTCTGCTTGATGTCGAAGAGCGACTCCGGATCCTTCTTTCTTTTCTTCATGGCGGAGAAACGTAAGAGAAAACCCTTACGCAAGTTCTCGAAGGTATAGATCGATCCTGAGGGAATCTGGTGGAACCAGTCCCTCGCCTTCTCCATCAGGGTAGTAGCAAAGAGTCGACACTTGAAGGCTTCCGACATGGGTCTGATCGAGACCATATCCACGAACCACTACAAGTGTTGAATGGGGTCATCATTGACGGAATACAACATCATGGTCGGCTCCCTGAATCCCTCGGGGAGTGGTGCCGAGAGCACCATCTCGCAGAAAGGACTTCCCCCGCTCACCCTCTGAACTTGCTCTACCCTTCTCGCGAGCTCCTCGGGCGACCCTACTCCTGCCGATCTCGTCAGAGGACAGCTCGCCGGGACCTCCCTGGCCGAGCTCCCCCCGCGAGAGCCTCCCTTGCCGGATTCTCGCTTCCCCCAGCAGGGCTGGGGAGCAGCTCTCGCCCAGACAGATCTCGTCCTCCTCCCTGGGCCGCCACCTCCTTTCCCGCTCGATGAGCCGGCTCGCTCTCGCCGAGTTGATGAGCCACCTGGGGTGCCGGGGTTGCGAAACCGCCGAGCGTAGTGGTGAGAGCGCTCTGAAAAGCTCCCAGAAGATCTCGCCTAAGATCCGCCAACATCTCCACTGTGGCTGGTGCTCCTGGGGGTGGCGAGCCTCCGGGGTTCGCGTCCCGCTCGTCCTCGCCGGTCATGCTTTCCCTGAGATTTTCTTGAGCTAGCCGCACTCCACGCTCACCGCACCAAAAATATTGAAACCAATAAATGGTCTCGGTGGAGTTCGGGGCCCCCAACGGGTTGGGGAGCGGCTGACACTTACTAATCTCGTGAGAGAACAGACCGAAGCCTCGGAATTGGACACTGATCCTTAGGCTCAGCTAGGAGGACCCACCACACACCCGGAAGATCTTTAGAGCGCTTCCCCTCCCAAGCCAAAAGCTGAAGCCCGGGCACCTTGGAGAGCTCAATGGGGGGGGGGGGGGCTAACCAAGGAAGGCCTGAGGAGAGAGAAGCTCCAAAAGGAAGAACTGCTCTCCCAAGGTGCCCTTTGGATCTTATTCATAGATTTTCTGATCTGGCCTGCAAATAGCAGGATTCCGCCTCTCGATTTTACTATACGCACCCCAAACTTGGTCTGCTGATAGCCAATCTCCGCTGTTCGGAGGGGCTATTGGCAGGCCACGAGGGTAAAAGGATAATTTCTTTCATGGGCCTAGGGGCAAAGGGTCTGCGAGGACAGTACTCGCGAGAGCTCTCGCTGGCCTCCTCGCGTACCTCGCTCTCCAGTCAGTGAGTCCCCCTTTTGGAGGGTGCATTCCAGGGTCCGACCTCGCAAACCTCCATGTCGCGGAGTACAGGTCATCTCGCGGGTGCTCGACGAGTACTCATCTCGCCCTCCTACCAGCATGCCGTCGGCGAGCACCCGTCTCGCCTGCCCCTTTTTGAGGGAACCTTGACCGTTTGGTCTTTTCCCGTCTATCTCCCGTCCTGGCGAATATTTGGGTTGTACAGCTGCCTCATATTAAGATCCTTCTGATCTAAAAGATACCTCAATCTTTTGTGGTCCGTGAAGATTTCAACCTTCGCACCATACACATAGTGCCGCCACAACTTCAACGCTAAAATTACCGCCGCCAACTCCAAGTCGTGGAAGGGGTAATTTCTCTCATGAGGCTTTAGCTGCCTCGACCCATAAGCTCACGTTGCCACGATGCACAAGCACGCAACCCAAACCTCACCCTGATCCGTCGCTGAAAATTTGGAATCCCTCGGTCCCACTAGGAAGACTTAGGATTGGAGCAGACATTAATCATTCCTTCAAGGTCTCGAACGCACGGGCACACTCTGGCGTCCATACAAACTTCTGGTCCTTTCGGGTAAAAGTGGTGAGGGGCAAAGCCATCCGCGAAAAGTTCTCAACGAACCTTCTATAATAACCGGCTAGTCCAAGGAAACTCTGGACTTCCGCCACGGTTCTCAGTACAGGCCAATCTCTAATGGCTTCGATCTTCGCAGGATCCACCGCCACCCCATCTCCACTAATCACGTGGCCCAAGAATACCACTTTCCCGATCCAGAACTCGCACTTTGAGAACTTCGCATAAAGCTGGTTCTCCCTCAATGTCTGCAACACTATTCTCAGATGAGACTCATGCTCCGTGTTCGACTTCGAATACACTAAGATGTCGTCAATGAACACCACCACGAATGAATCCAGGTATTGTCGAAACACTCGGTTCATTAAATCCATGAACACCGATGGCGCGTTCGTCAAACCGAACAACATCACCGAGAACTCAAAGTGACCATATGTCGTCCCAAACTCCATCTTGGGAATATCCACTTCTCGGATCCTTAACTGATAGTAACCCGACTTCAAGTCCAACTTGGAGTACACCGTCGACCCCACCAGCTGATCGAACAAATCATCGATTCGCGGAATCAGGTACTTATTCTTGACGGTCAACTTATTCAACTCGCGATAGTCTATGCACAGCCGCATACTACCATCCTTCTTCTTAACGAACAACACCGGCGCACTCCAAGGTGAGGACCTGGGCCTAATGTACCCCTGCTCGAGCAACTCTTGCAACTGCACCTTTAACTCGGCCAGTTCCTTCGGCGCCATCCTAAATGGAGGACAGGACACCAACCTCCCATCCGACACCAACTCAATTGAAAAGTCAATTTCACGCTGAGGAGGCGCTCCCGGAAGCTCCTCAGGGAACACATCCTCGAATTCCTCCACCACTGGCACTTCTCCGATCGCCAACTTTGTGGAGTGAGTCTCCAACAAAGCGACACATGCCTCACCTCCTTGACTCACCGCACGCACCATTTGCATGACAGAAATCAGGGAGCAGGCCACTCTGCATAGGCCCTCGAACTTGACCTCCGCTCTTCCTTCACTCCTTAAGGTCACCACCTTCAACAGGCAGTCAATACTAGCTCGTTGCTCTGCAAGCCAGTCCATCCCCAGGATGATGTCAAATTCGGCTAGTGGTAGAATTGCTGCTACCAACTCGAAATCACACTCGCAAATCCTCAGAACAATGCGTCCTTTCCTTCTAGTGGTCATGAAAGACCCATTCGGCATGCTCACACTAAGCTCCGCCTCTGCCTCGACAGTCTCAACACCGATCCTCCGGGTAAAGCGTTCCGCGAGAAAAGAGTGTGACGCTCCCGTGTCGAACAACACTCTAGAGGGATAGCCAGAAACTAGAACGAAGCCTAACACGCGTATAACGAATATGAAAGGTCGCAAATAGGTTAAAACTATTAAACGAAACTCTGAACTTTCGTACCTGTCACCACATCAGGTTGGCGATTCGCTTCCTGCTGCCCGAGGTTGTACGCTCTAGGCTGCACAGGAGGGAAATGGGAAGCACTAGACTAAACAGGGAACCAAACTCTGAACTTTCATACCTGTCACCACACAGGTTGACGATTCGCTTCCTGCTGCCCGAGGTTGTACGCTCTAGGCTGCACAGGAGGGAAACTCTGAACTTTCGTACCTGTCACCATGTCAGGTTAACGATTCGCTTCCTGCTGCCCGAGGTTGTACGCTCTAGGCTGCACAGGAGGGAAACGGGAAGCACTGGACTCCGCCGACTTCCCTCTCTGCCCAACACTAAGACACGAACGCACCGACTGCTCCTGCCTCTGCTCTGGCTCAACTCCACTCTCGAAACAGACCCGAGATACGTGGCCCACTTTGCCACACTTGTAGCATATCACTGGCCACTTGGAACGGAACTCTCCATATGCCGTACCGCTCCTCTCGCCAGTCCTAAAAGGACAGGGCTTTTTCTTCCACAAACTTTTCTTAGACTTCCCCTGAGACTGAGATGGCTTACTTTCTCCCTGCTTTGCCGCCACGCCCTTGCGCCGCTGGGTTCGCTCCATATCGTTCTCCAAAGTTCGAGCAGCTTCAACTAACTCATTGAACCCTGCATTCTTTAAGGCTATCAGAGGTTGCCTTAAATTCTCTCTCAGACCCTGATAGAAGAGATTATCCCTCTCCTCATCGTCTTCCATGGTCGTTCCCGCGTAATGACCCAACCGAGTAAACTTCTGCAAACACTCGTCTACCGTCTTCTCGCGCTGCACCAAGTGCAAGAACTGCCGCTGAAGGACTAACCTCATCGAAGAGGGGATATAGCGCTTTAGGAAGGCATTCCCGAACTCTTCCATGGACGGGGCACGTCCAGGGAAATGACGACCGCTATGATTCACCCACCACAGCTTGGCGTTGCCTTCTAACATAAATGCTGCGAACTGGGACTGCTTATCCTCTGGGGTCTCTGCCGCTTTCAAGAGTTCCCAAATTCTCGCCAAACAATCCTCGGCGTCCGTCGGAGTGCCAACTCCTTTGAACGTCGGAGGATGGAAACTCAAATAGTACTTCATCTGACGATCTCCTTGCCCAACCGCTCTCTCGGCTAATGACTCTACCTTCCTTACTCCCACCTCCGACGTCACAGTGACTGGAGTAATAGGAGTCACAGCCTACACAACAGGCGTCGCAATCTGTGGCATTGCCGCAGCTTGAGCCGCCACCATTGCCTCTACTAGAATACGATAAAAGTCTGTCGGGGACACACCCATATTCACAAGGGCTGGGACCGTTGCACTGCTTGCCGACAGCTCCTCTTGATGCCTCGACGTCCCCGCATCGTCGCCACCATCCTAGCATAAGCAAGAAAAACGAATCAAACTCTATTCGCAAGACTCGAACGCAAGGACATTCATGGTCCCACAAGGTACTCCTATGTGGACAACCTCTTAACGCGATCCGAACATGCTAAACCTCAACAAGAACACTAACCTCGCTTTGATACCAAATTGTAACACCTCCCATGCAATGATTATATAATATAGGTCCGGCCGGGTACCCACATCATATAATCGCCACAGCTTTAGTATTAAAAAGTGATATAGATCTAACCATCTCAAAACTCAGAATCAACACAGCGGAAACATTAAATAAACCACAAAAGTTGTCCACATTCTACATAAGAATACTTCGGCCCTAAGGCCTTAGAAAACTCATACTCAAGTCAAAACAAACAGGGCATAGAAATGTCCAACAGATCATCACAATCCTAAGCTACCTCGGCATGTAAGCCGGAACAGGTAAAGACATCATAATCAAACAAGAAAGTATGAAAAGTACACTTCATGAAGCTTAGGCCTTTCTGGCCGGCGATCTAGGTCCAGCCTACGATCCTTGCCCTGCATCCAAATAAAAAAGAATGGTATAACGAGGGTCAGCTTTGGCTGACCAACAACAGTGTAACAACACCCCTCCTCCTGGCCGTCCTAGCGGACCCCGGGGAACTACTTCACCCTGCAAGTCAGCACTTCGTATGCAAATGTAATAAACAGTATTAACATTAACACGACAGGCATGGGTGTCACAATCATCATCCACATTTCTATGTTGAGCAATAAAAGTAAGGGGATCTAGTTATGCAGCATGTATGCAAACCTGGGTTTCACCCAAGGCACCCTATGGCGTGTATGCTTCTAACATTACAACACACATCAACATTTCATAACTAACCAAGGGTACTTATCATTCCCCCCACGGGCGTACAAGCCCAAGGCCAAGAACTCCACCGAGACCTCACCCCTTATATGGCTCATCTTGCCAACGGGCACATCAATATACTTGTTCTCGCCACAACCACTAAGCCAAAATCCAAGAACTCCACTGGGACCTCACCCCTTACATGGCTCATCTTTCCAATGGGCTCACCAACATACTTGTTCTTGTCAGTTAGCCCAAAAGGGGACTTGTCTTGCCGGGACACTCTCCCCACATGAATCCAAGCATTCACGGGCTAGCTAGCCGACCACAAAGACAAAGCCACGGCTTCACATACACATAACATTTACCCTTTTCAAACCAACGTTCATTCTCACACGAACATAAGGGCAACACAAACGACGTTTTCGCCGTCATCAATTTCTAGCAAAATCCCTAAAATGCACGTTAAGCAACATCACCGAATCGGACCTCCGGTCACGATTTCGGCTTCACCCAAAATGCCTAATCCACTAACGGAGCGGATCTCTAGTGCAAAATCATGTAGGGGATGGATTCAATCAACCCGATGGTTCTTCTTGAACCAAGGAGACCCAAACCCCTCTCATTTGAGAGATCCAGTGCCATAAAATTTTAGAAAAGAGAAGGTAAAAGCATAGATGCCATGCACGCATCCTAAAACCAGGAGGAGAGATGTCGTTACCCTAAGAGTTCTCTTCCTCTCCATGGATCGGTTGAAAGGCACAGATAGAAAGAAGCGCCTTCTAGTCCTCTCCATGGATCTGGTCTCGGATCGGCGAACGGAGCTCCGGTGCTCCAACAATGTTGGATCTAGCCTTCTTCTTCCTCCAAACCCTACCTCTCTTCTACACCTCCAAGAGCACAAAGGACTTAACGAAAAAGAGAATAGAACTTCTCTGCCCTAAATAAAACCTTAGGACGCACTTATCTAGACCATATGATCAAGATCCAAACAGATCGGACGTCCAGGAAATGCTACTTACAGAACAGGTTATGTCAGCTAACGCCGGCGTTAGCGCTAGCACCCGCATTAGCTCTTCGTCGAACTCCGGCATTAGCTCTTCGTCGAACTCCCTTCGACGAACTCCCTTCGTCGAACTCCCTTCAACGAACTCTGGAGTTAGCGCTAATGCCTGCGTTAGCTCCTCGACGAAGTCCCCTTCGACGAAGCCAACTCAACGACCCGACGGTTCTGATCTCTCTTCGATGAACTTCCTTCGTCGAACTCCCTTCATTGAACTCCCTTCGACGAAACTCTCTTCCTCAAACTCCCTTCGACGAAACTCCCTTCGTTGAACTCCATTCGACGAAACTTCCTTCGACGAACACCCTCGCAATAGGTGCTTTGCAGCTAATGCATGCGTTAACACCTAACGCCGACGCTAGCTCCCAGATACAAAAAACTTGTACTAGCCTTAGGCATTCCAGCCTCTGCGCTCATCGAGACCTGGGGTGTTACAGTGGTCCTAATAAAGGAAAAGATGCTGAAGACCCTGGAAAGTGACCCTCTGCCAAGAAGGTAATGAGAAAGTAAATGAGCCAGAAAATTAAGTGGATCCTACTGCAGATAATCAGGGGGAGCTCCCATCTACTCAGGAGGAGCCTGCTCTAGAATTCCAAAGGAATTTGGATACATAGATGGCAAATGTTAATACAGCAGTGGTTCAGGGTGAGCCTCAGAATGAAGATCTGCTAGATGAAGTAGCTAAGATTACTCAGGAAGCTGCCCAACAGGCTGAAGTAAATGCACCATCTCAGGGGGAGCTTCCCAAAGATGTTACTACAGAAGATGAGCCTCTAAACTTTGCTCTAAGAAAGGTGAAAGTGTTCTCAAGAAAAAGAAGAACCCCTGAGAAGGAGCAGTGAGGATCAGGTACTTTATAAAGTCCTACACTTCCTGAAATACAGTTATGGTGATTAATATATTTCTTGACAATTGAATGACATGGCTTGTAATTTCTGTCTGTATCTTTCTTATGTCAATACTGTCTTGAATGTATGCTTGTTTATGTAAAGGAATGTGTAAAATCACTTTAACCAATATGTAAAATTTGTTAAGATAAATAGGGGGAGATTGTTGGGAAAAACTCCTTTGATTTAACTTAACAAATTATATAAAAAGTGATTTTATCTCTTAGGTTGAATTACCCATTGTATAGTGAGGGTAATCTGATCATTAGATGTCTTAGGATGTCACACTCAACTTAGGGTGTGAAGACCATATCAAGAGAAGCAAAATTTGGGCAAAGTTATCATTTGCGTCGAATAGAAATCGACGAAACATCGAGTTAAAGTCGACGCTACTCTGACTAGAAGTCCAAGTGGTTCAACCCTTCTGTCGAAGTAATTCAAGTTGATGTTACGTCAAATAGATATCAATGTAGAGTCCATGGACCTGTCGAAGTACCTTGAGAAGTCGACGCAGTTTCTACTTCAATTCAACGCAAAAGGAAGTATCTGTCAGAGTCATCTAAAGTCGACTCAACGTCAACTTCAATTCAACGCAGATAATGAAGTTTAGAACCGTGCCCTTCAACTCGACGGTTACGTCGATAAGATCGACGCAACACCAACTAGAAGGGTTCAATTAGAGCAAGGATGAAATCAAAGCTGCTCCTACAAGAACTCGAAGTTGCGTCGATAAGAGAGGAAGAGAACTCGACGCTACATCAAATACAATATGGAAAAAGAAACCTTTTCAGCTGTCATTTTTGGACCTTCTCTCATGGTCCACAACACTGAAGACTGTTTTCCAATGGCTCCTTAATTGTCTCAAATAGAATTAAGAATTAATAGAGGACAGAGAAAATGTTTCTTGGAAATATGCTAATAGTTGGTGGATGGGTTGGGAATTAAAGAAGGAAGGAAAGGAGTAATTGTCCAGACAAAAATACCTTTTCAGGACTTACCAGAAAAGGAAACAAATTCAAATTGAACATGGACTATAAAAGGGCAGAAAGGAAAGAGAAAACTAGAGCATTAATCACAATCAGTTACACCTTTCTTTTAGGGCTTTCTCTTCTTCTTCTCCACAGGAATCTCTAACAGAGAACATACAGAGAAGAAAGAACAACTCTCCATTTCTTACTGCAGAACAACTGAAGGCTGCTCATCATCATAATTATATAACAGCCAAAGTTTGATCAGAAAGAAGAAGAGAAGATCTGACAATCATAGCTCCTGCAAACCATCACAATCATAAGCAGGAGTTTATCACTAGCAGATCAAGTAGAAGAAAATAGAAGTTGTTTCTTGAGACAGAGCTACATAAGAATTCTGAGAACAGAATTCTTCCTCCTCCCCCTTTTTCTTTCTCCTTCTCTTTCTCTCATATAAAAGAGTTTTGAGAATCTCTCTTCCAAAGGATTCAGTGGTTCAAGATCTCCTTATCAAAAGATCTGGTTGGTTCAAGATCTCCTTATCAAAAGATTTGGTCGGTTCATGATCTCCTTATCAAAAGATCAGTGATTCTGAGAGTCTCCTTGTCAAAAGACTCAGACATAGGTGGTGCATTCCTACCAGGTGGTAGAAGAGATGACTACCCACATTTTTGGGAACTTTGATGCAGGCTACGGTCTCCAACACGATCGCTATGAACAAACACACGTTCCCTCTCAACGCTCCCAAATTTTATGCTCGCACAAAATTACTCACAACGTACACGCAATGCAATATTTATCAATTAGATGCTAACGTACGGGTAGTCACGCCGCTAGAGGTTGAATAGATGGCTATATGCCAATATTCTTCCCAACTAAAAGGACCCACCCGGTCCGAACGAGCTTGAGTTGTACCAAAAGGGATCAACCAAAAATTACGATTTCGAAAGGGTAGATCTCTCCCAATAAAAAGTCGAGGTTCGCCAATCCTCTTCGAAAATTAAAAGAAATAAGAAGAGTGCACAAATTGATCAAAGAAAACCACGAATATTCAAGTGATTCGAAGATCACGCCAAAATTACCACCACAAGAACTTAACAAGAGGGAAAATCTCACGAGTAGAAATTTTCGTTACCCCGCTTGAGATGGGATTATCCTCATGCATGCACTCGCCTGAATCATTCTTCAACGGATACACCGGAGACGCGTTGTTTGGAGAGAAACTCGTCCACCGTATTCGCTTCACACCGGATCCAAGATCCACATGAACTAACACCAAGCACCTTGAACGAAATCTTCAAAGAAGAAGCTTTTAGGTTGGCCGAATTTTTTGAAGGAAAAGGATAGGAGATCCTTCGTGTTGCGAGCAAGAGAGAACGAGAGAGGGATGTGAGAAAGAGTCGTAGTGGAGAACGAGAATGAAAGGAAGAGAGGGAGAGAGGGGGGCCGAAATTGTGGAGAGGGGAGAGAGAGAGAGGGGGCTGCTAGGAGAAGAGAGGTTTCAAGAGGGAAAATTTAGGGTTTCAAATTTCATTCATTCAATAATTGATCAAACTCTAATACAAGATAGCCTTTTATAGGCTAGCCAACAAACATGGCTAAACGCAGAACGAAATTAAAATATCATGGGCATGGCTAAACGCAGTCAAAAATTAAAATAAACATGGACATAAACAAGTCCAAAAATAAAAGACAAAGCTAGATAAAATTTTAATTAATAATTATAATAAAATAATTATAATTATTAATTATTAATCTTGCGCCGCGGACGAAGGTTGTAACGGCAATGGCGTTCGTCATGATGGTGCGGCGATGGCGTTCTTCAAAATGGTTGTCGCGGCGATGGCATACACCATGATTATTGTTGCGGCATCATCCATCCGAGTCTTCAAATGTAGTGTTGCGGCAGCGATCAAAATAATGCGCCGAGTCGGCGTCATCAAGGAACTGGTCACGAACATATGGCGGGGCGTCGTCACCATCAATCCCCCCCCACTCAAAATCACTCATCACCGATGAGTGGGACATCAACAAACACCTGTCAGACAAAGCAAAGGTCTATGGAACCCTTGGAAATGCGTTAGACAAATAAGAAGAAAAAGTTTCATCATCAACATTCGTCGTACCTCCAATGGAGACCAATGAAGAGATCGATCCAGACACAAGCTCACCCCCAACCCATTAGAAAATGTAGTGGAGCCAAACAGATAGTCGGTTAATTCAAGTGGTGGAGAAATATATATGCGTTAAATCCGAAACATTGAAAATAGGGGAGATTCCCCAATCAGTGGGTAACTCCAAAAGAGAAGCGTTTTCTCCTAATTTTTTTAAAATTCGAAATGGACCCGCTTGCCGATTTGCCAACTTTTTTATGGTGCCCTAAGGCAACCGTTCAGGGATGAGACAAACCATAACTAAATCTCCAACTTTCAAGTGAGATGCTCTCTTATGTACGCTAGCATGAAATCGATAAGATGTGTATTGTGTAGTTAACGCGTCCTTAATGTGCTTATGTAAATTATGAACGTGAGAGGCAAAGTCTTGTGCAAATTGACTTGACTTATATGATGGAGGTAACCGAATCAAATCAAGTGGCATCGGTGCCTTGTATCCGTGCATGATCTCATTCGGAGAGAACCCCGTTCATCTATTTTTAGAATTATTATTCGCGAACTGAGCATGAGGAAAAAGTAAATCCCAAGTACCCATGTGGTCAGCTAAAATCATAGACACATGTAGGTGAATGTGGTAAGCAACTGAAGGAGAAATATGCGCAACTGGATCGGATGAGTACGTATGTCGTGAAGAAATTAAGTTCAGGGGTACAGTCGCCACAGAATCAAAATCGCTCGCGACCACCAACAAATCCGTAGACGGGCACTCAAAAAAATTGTCAATCAAAGGTGATGCGTAGTCAGATCTACGAAGGGTGGTGAAAAGACCGAGCACAAAATCTAACAACTCAACAAAACATGTCCGACGGGACATAGCCAACGGAGAGGCTAGTAACATAGGCAAAATCAACTGGCTATGACGAGGCATAAGAATTTCATGTCCTAAAAATTTCACAGGTCGAGTCCACGGGTCAGGATGGAGGACTGACAAAATCGAACCTGACAAAATTTCTAATTCACAATGAGTTTTAGGCAAAGGTGATAACATTAAAGAAATATCTCCCGGGTTCTCAAAGTCAAAGTCACCCAAAATTAACCTTTCCTCGCAAGGTAAATCTTCCAATGCACTAGGTACGTCCTCCAAATCAGAATCATCAGACAAATCTAAAACCGGATCAGAGGGGAGGTCCTCTTCCATATCACTAGGGTAACCAATCTCCTCATCTTTGCTAAGTTCTTCCATAATAATGACATCGCCCTCAGCGGTAGGCTCAGTCAAGGGCACATACTCAGTATTGTCAGAAGGTTCAAAAACTATATCAGGAAGTTTGAGAGGAGACATTCCCGACGCATTGTGTGTAGAAATTAGGGGAGGAACCTCACTAACCGGAATACTCTTAACCCAGGCTCATGGTATCCCTAGCCGTAATGACAACCGAGTTCGAGTCAGTGGACCGGAACTTACCCTTATCTTTCAGAGATAACGGAGGGGGAGGTCCTAAGATGGACTTACCCTTCTGAAAATAATGAGACTTGGACTTGTGAGCAAGATGCTTCTCAATATCCAACACGACATTATAGGCGGTGCTTAAATCTGCGTGTTCATAACGAAGGAGTTTACCTTGAATGTCGGGGTTAAGCCCCTTACGAAACTGCGAAAGGGTGACCTCAGACATCTCCCTAACATCGCACCTAGCCATCATGTCCTTCAGGAGGCCCATGTACTCTGCAACCGATTGATTCCCTTGTTTAAGGGAAGATAACTCATCAAACATTTGCGTTCGATGGTATGAAGATAGAGGAGGGGTTCGGTTGGCCGAAAGTTGGGCCACCATTTCCCGAATCTCCCCCAGTTGTTGATTCATCTCACGTCGAAAATCATCAACCGACGAGTGGTTTCGATTTGGTTGTCGTACGTCACGAGGCAAAGTTGGGATGCGATTAGCCATAACTTTGGCATACAAGTAATCTAAACGGGAAACATAAACGTCATGAGCCATGCCCGAAGAGTAGGTGTGTACTCGGGACCAGAACTAGTGAACATGCAATAATAGAATTTTTTTTGAATCTGAACTAGACAAATTTATAAAAGAGAATTTTATAAGGAGAAATATTTTGAAATTCTAGAAAAATTTGAATTTCCAGAAATTTTTGAATTTCAAAAATTTGAATTTTAAATTTCAAAATTTGAATTTGAAATCCAAAAATTTGAAATTTGAAAATAAAAAATTTGAATTTCAAAAATTTGAATTTTGAATTTGAATTACAAAAATTTGAATTTGAACTTCAAAAATTTGAATTTGACTTTTCAGAATTTAATTTTTAATTTTTTTTTGTTATTTTCGCAGAGAAAATAAAAATTTTAGGCCGCTATTCGCAGACCAAAAATTTTAAACATGTCAAAATTTTATGAAAGATAATTTTATTCCCACTTAATAACTAGGGTAATTAAAATATTTTTTGATTTTCTTACTGATAAAAATATGGAGAATTCTCAGTTTTTTTTATTTTCGTAGAGAAATAAAATTTTTAGGCCGCTATTCGTAGACCAGAAATTAAATTTTTTGAAATTTTGAACATGAAATCGTGTGAAGATTGTGTGTGCCGGCGTTCTAAGAAAATTTTAGGAATGCGTCAATTAAGAAATTGACACGAACCTCGCTTTGATACCAAATTGATGCAAGCTACGGTCTCAGACACGATCGCTACGAACAAACACATGTTCCCTCTCAACGCTCCCAAATTTTACGCTCGCACAAAATTACTCGCAACGTACACACAACACAATATTTATCAATTAGATGCTAATGTACGGGTAGTCACGCTGCTAGAGGTTGAATAGATGGCTATAGGCCAATATTCTTCCCGATTAAAAGTACCCACCCGGTCCGAACGAGCTTGAGTTGTACCAAAAGAGATCCACCAAAAATTACGATTTCAAAAGGGTAGATCTCTCCCAACAAAAAGTTGAGGTTCGCCAATCCTCTTCGAAAATTAAAAGAAATAAGAAAAGCGCACAAATCGATCGAAGAAAACCATGAATATTCAAGTGATTCGAAGATCACGCCAAAATTACCACCACAAGAAATTAACAAGAGGGAAAATCTCACGAGTAGAAATTTTCGTTACCCCGCTTGAGATGGGATTATCCTCATGCATGCACTCGCCCGAATCGTTCTTCAACGGATCCACCGGAGATGCGTCGTTTGGAGAGAAACTTGTCTGCCGTATTTGCTTCACACCAGATCTAAGATCCACACGAACTAACACCAAGCACCTTGAATGAAATCTTCAAAGAAGAAGCTTTTAGGTTGGCCGAATTCTTTGAAGGAAAAGGAGAGGAGATCCTTCGTGTTGCGAGCAAGAGAGAACGAGAGAGGGATGTGAGAAAGAGTCGTAGTGGAGAACGAGAATGAAAGGAAGAGAGGGAGAGAAGGGGGCCGAAATTTTGGAGAGGGGAGAGAGAGAGGGGGCTGCTTGGAGAAGAGAGGTTTCAAGAGGAAAAATTTAGGGTTTCAAAATTCATTCATTCAATAATTGATCAAACTCTAATACAAGATAGCCTTTTATATGCTAGCCAACAAACATGGCTAAACGCAGTCCGAAATTAAAATAACATGGGCATGGCTAAACGCAGTCCAAAGTTAAAATAAACATGGACATAAACAAGTTCAAAAATAAAAGACAAAGCTAGATAAAATTTTAATTAATAATTATAATAAAATAATTATAATTATTAATTATTAATCTTGCACCGCGGATGAAGGTTATAACGACGATGGCGTTCGTCATGATGGTGCGGCGATGTCGTTCTTCAAAATGGTTATCGCGGCGATGGCGTACACCATGATTGTTGTTGCGGCATCGTCAATCCGAGTCTTCAAATGTAATGTTGCGGCAACGATCAAAATAATGCGTCGAGTCGGCGTCATCAAGGAACTGGTCACGAACATATGGCGGGGCGTCATCGCCATCAAACCTCTATAAAATCTTGGTGTCTTCTGGTTGCTCATTTTTTGTGCTGTCCATTTCATTTACTGCTTTTCTATTTTCCTATTTTACTTGACTGCAATGTTTTATTCTGTGTGAGTATTTGTTGGAGCATAATACTCAGGTTTTATTGCGTTTGCACCAATAGGATATAAATAATTTTAAAACTCTATTCACCCCCCTCTAGAGTATATCTCAGGGGCACACTATGCACTTTCAAGAGCCTATAGAGTATTCAACAAGAAGACTCATGTAGTTGAGGAATCTATGCATGTTGTTTTTGATGAGACTAATCTACTTTATAAGGGCTGGTCCAGTTCTCCTGTTTGGACAGGAAATGATCAGAAGATGCAAGAGCTGTCTATACAAGACAAACCCAGCTCTGGCAGAATCAATTCAGATATTAAAGTACTTCAAGATGAAGATGATCATGCTGCTGAAGAAGTTGCTGCTGCAGAAGAAGTACATGAGGATGCTGACAGATTGCCTGCAACAACCAGGAATTTGAGGGATCATCCAAGGAACCTGATTATTGGAGATGAGAACTAAGGTGTGATCACCAGAAGCAGGGCTCACAATGAAGCTCTATTACCGAGCTTCCTATCTCAGGTTGAGCCCAAGAAGTTTGAGGAAGCCAACCAAGACACCTTCTGGATTTAAGCCATGCAAGAGGAGCTACATCAATTCAAAAGGTGCAAGGTATGAAAGTTGGTGCCAAAACCATAAGGACACAACATAATTGGCTCCAAGTGGATCTACAGGAGCAAATTAGTTGAGAATGATTTCATCATCAAGAACAAGGCAAGATTGGTAGACAAAGGGTATAAGCAAGAAGAAGGCATAAACTTTAGTCAAACCTTTGCCCCTGTTGCAAGGTTAGAGGTCATAAGGTTATTCCTTGCATATGCTGCCCACAAGGGTTTCAAAGTCTACTAGATGGATGTCAAGCATGCATTCTTAAATGGAAATCTAAAGGAAGAGGTATATGTGGAGCAACCCTCAGGTTTTGTTCATCCAACTCTAACCTCCCTCCCTTGTTTATTTACTTAAGAAAGTCTTATATGGTCTAAAGCAAGCCTCCAAGGCTTGGTATGAGACCTTGTCTAGCTTTCTCATCAAGAATAAGTTCTTGAGGGGAAAGATAAATAATACATTGTTTCTCAGGGAAACAAATGATAAGTGTCTCCTATTCCAAATTTATGTGGATGACATAATTTTTGGGTCTACTAATGACAACTTTTGCAAAAGGTTTGCCAATCTTATGCATGAGGAGTTTGAAATGAGCAGTATGAGAGAGCTCAAGTACTTTTTAGGCCTCTAAGTGAAATAGTCTGATGAAGGGATATTTATCTCTCAGACTAAGTACACTATGAATCTTATTAAGAAGTTTGGGATGGAATCAGCCTCCACCATGAAAACTCCCATGGGGTCCAACATTTCCCTGGACAAGGATGAGAAGTGAAAACCCTTTGATGAATCCATGTACAGGTGTATCATTGGATCCTTGTTATATCTGACTGCTAGTAGACCAGATATTATATAGTCAATATGTGTTTGAGCTAGGTATCAAGCATTCCCTAAGGAACCTCATTACTCAGCTGCAAAGAGGATTTTGAGATACCTTAAGGGCATCCAACTTCTTGGCCTTTGGTACCCTAGAAAAAATTATTTTGAACTAATTGGATTTTCAGATACTGACTTTGCAGGCTGCAAAGTAGATAGGAAGAGTACAAGTGGGACTTGTCAATTCCTTGGTGTAACATCCCCCAAACAACTAGACCCTTAGAGTGTTTTTGTCATGACTAGGTCATGAAAAAACCCTAGGAAGCTTGAAGAGATCACTTGGCCTTAGGCTTGAAGGGGAAGAGCACCTTGGTCTGCAAATAGCAATTTCCAGTTGCCAAGCTTACAGTGGAAATTTAGGGCATCACCTTGAACCCTTGACCCCACCATGACATACCTAACCCTTTGGACAGTCCCTTAGAGCACCAAGGACTCATTGGGGTCAACCAAAGTGGCCAAGTTGACCAAAGTCAACCCTAACCTTAAATTGATCAAAGTAACCTAATTATGGTCAATTGGCCTCCACCTTGCCAAATTGGCCCTACCTAGACCTTCCTATCCCTTAAGAGAGGCCAATGGGTCACTAGCCACCCATTGGGGTCAACCCAAATGGTCAAATTGACCAAAGTCAACTCCACCCTAAATTTAGGTCAAAATAATATATTTTGATCTAGTCAAGCCCAATCCACTTGGGCTAGACCCAATTGAGGTGATCCACTAGCTAATGGGGTTGGGAGTTACTGAAATTGCCATTCAATTTCAAGGAATTCGACCAGGGGAGAGAAAACATCATTTTCACCAAAAATGGTGGAGAGAGAAAGAGAGGAATAATGACAGTCATGCCCAAGGGAGGCCAATTGATCTCCCCATTGATGGGGATTCATCTTCTCTGGCTGTTACAAGAAGTTTATGGGGTTTTCCAGCCCACATGGGGGCTGAAATGAGAGGTTTCCACCATGGCCAAAAATGGCCATTAATGGCTTTCATGGCAATTGATGCCATGACCCTCCCTCTCCCCAAATTGGCTAATTTAAAACCTTCAGAGGACTGAGAGGAGTGTTTTCACCCCATTTACCTGAAGAAATCGTGCAACTTGGTGTGGAGGTTTCCATGGCTTCCAAGCTCTAAGGTCGTCCATGGTGATCAGCAAATTGGCGAGGAATCTCCCCTCCAAAAAGGTCCTCCCCTGCTCCTCTCTCTCTATGGTAGATCTTCCTTCTGTTGGCAGCAAGCTTTGAGGCCAAATGGCCCTAATCTTGTTTGGCCGAAAATCTTGGGATTCAAGCTTTTTCCTCCACTGAAAATACCATGTTCCGGCCACCTCCAGCCGGCCAACCACCCCCAATCGCCGACCACCACCTCAACGGAGGTGGTGGTGGCATTGGCCGACCAGGGAGGTGCTCGGGTGGCCGTGAAAATGCCTCCAAACATCACCCAGGTCGGGGCAAACCTGTCCCTTGGATCACTGGAGAAGATGATGGGATGCCACCCAATTTTGCTTTAAGATCTGTGCACAGATCTTGTAATTAATTTATTTGATACATTTTTCTGTCCCTTTACTGGCAGCAGTTAGAAATAATTATAGAAAATACTTAAGACTCTCTACAGGAAAAGTGGTCAATACCAAAGTTGTAGGCCTTGGATTCAACTTTAATATAAAATTGGTTTCATCCAATTTGGGTCAGTGGTTTGACCACAACACTCAAAATGGTGCAACATATACAAAGGGTTAACCAGAGCTTGATCTGGGTGCCCCCATTAATCCAGCAATCCAAATGACTTGAAAATTGAAACATATGCTAATTATACATAGTGTCTTAACATATCCAAAAATGAGAATTTTTGGAGGACATTTTTCTAAGGTTTGTGCAAACATTTAATAATCCATGTAATAATTAATTGTATGGTCTAATGACATCCAAACCCCTCCAAATTTTGGTGGGTGGTTCTTAGGGTCATGATATGACCCTAGTAAAAATTACATTACATTTGGGACTGATTTGGTTGGGTAATTAATTAACCCAAGTTTGGTCAAACTAGGCCTATTTAGGTCAAAAGTGCTCTTGGTGGATTTAAGGGGTCAACCCTCATCCAAAAGTGATGAAACTTTGGTCACTGGTTTAGAATCATATAAAACACCACCATGAGTGGTTTGGGGTGATTTAGGGTGGATGTGCACTAGAACTCTAGCTCTAATCCTAGGGTTGCACTTTGAGCCTTGTGAAGGACATATGATCATATGTCCTTGAATGAGCATGTAACTTGGTAGATAAGTTCATAGGGTGTAAGTATGCCCTAGGTAATTTTATGAGAATTTTAGGAACACTTTTCCGCCTTTGAATTAGGTAATTTTATGAGAATTTTAGGATCATTATAGAGGTCTGGTAATTTTACAATAATTTTTGGACAAGTATTTTTGGTGGTTCCTTCTTTAACCTCCAATTTTGGATAATTATTCAATATTATAATTAGAAGCCAATACCTTACTGTAAAATTGTGATATTTTGTATTTGCTATTATTTTGATATCATAGACTTTCCATAATTTTGTGGGGGCCATATCATAAGAAGATCCTATACTTCACGTTCAATTTCATATTTGGCCAATGTTGGAGAAATTATAATAAATGCCAAATAAATAAGGAAAATTATGATCTTCTGGATTTAGTCTTATAATATCATTATAGACTCCCAATAATAATCTTGACTCATTTGGATGAACATTTGAAGTACCTCCTCTTATACAACTCATATAGCTCATTTGGTCTGCGCATAGTAGAAACTGTAGAGTTAGCATAACTAATAGCCACTAGTGGGAATGGGAGGTAGTTGGTCTACCTGGTTTGGTTGAAGAGATTTGAGGTAGAAGTCTATATGTTGAGTGTGCCCAGTAGTTAAGGGGCAAGTGATGAGTCCCAATTATATACACATTTTTGGACTCATCTGGGCCGATTTTCTAGTCTTTGCACTCCACTTTAGATATGTTTTCATTCCTATTTAATACTCTATGCTAAGTGCACTTTTAGGCCCGTTTTGGTGTTATTTCTTGTTCATCTTCGTTACTAGTTTTCATGCAGTGTTAAGTGCCACCTTCAGTGGCTAGACTGGTGTTGTATGCTGGAACAGGAGTCGTGCAGGTGTTCCTGGTACAATTCTATACGGGAACACTGCGCACGATCACTGGCTCTATCGCGCACGACCACTGGTCGTGTGCCATTGATCGTGCGCACTTAACGCCCATTTTATGAGTTCTGTTTGGCTTATCACACGACCATTGACGATAGTGCGCACGACCACTGGTCGTGCGCCACTGATCATGCGAACATTGCATTTTATAATTTTCTTACCTTTCAGGCTCCGTCCAGTCAGGCGCACGATCACAGGATGCTAGTGCGCACGACCACTGGTCGTGCGCCAATGACCGTGCGCAGTATTCGTTTCAGCGCCTATATATTATCCTGTTCACGAATTAGGGCGGGATCACGATCGGGAACTCCGTTCAGTCCGCCGTTTTCGCTCTTTCCACAGGTTCTCCACCCCCCTAGGCCTCCTCCATCATCCTTGAGCTCCAAGGAGAGGTTTCTAGCCCAAAGATCGCCAACATTGAGCAAGGAGATCGTGTATCGGAGGAGATTGGATCGTGACACGAAGAAGACGAGCCATTGGGAGGAAGTGACAGCCCTCCTCTACCTCGGACGCAGTTGAAGACCGAGCGTGGACGCGGATTGACAACCCAGCGATTCCAACCGTGAATCTTCGGCAAGGCTTCGGATGTGGTCGACTCCTTTACTCTCTTTTTCCTTCCCTATGTTGTTGATTGTATAAACTAGTCCCTCTATATTTTGATGATGTTTGCTATGAACAATATTGCTTAATGTTTATTTCATTTAATTGGAATCATTTAGTTCATATGTGCTTATTGAGGTGCGCCCCCATCTAATTTCCATTCCACCATCGTGTTCGGTGCCGCCCTAGCAATTGCTAGTGGCGTGCTTGTCGAAGAGGTGCCGGCGACCCTCATTCCGTTAGCCTACTCGCCCATCCGCCTACCGAAGCGTGGCATAGCGGCCCGTGTATTCCATCCCGCCTAACGAAGCACTGCATAGCGGCATTGCATAGGAGTAGTTGTAGCTTTCATTTTATTTTCCACAAACAAAATCACCCCCCTTTCGCAATCCATCCAACCTTAAGGACTTCGATCTCAAGTCCTTCCTCAATAGTTAACTCCACCTTACTGTGTTCCTTCTGAGATCGATACTCGGGGATTTACTCCTCGTTTTATATTACTTGAACGATCGGTACACTGCCGTTTCGTGTCGCAGTCGAGCTACCGCCTACAGCGTTGTGTGAGATTAGCGCAAGGAAGATCCACTCATTGCCTTCGCCTCCTGCTATCTCCCTGTTGACGACACCTTGGTAGGCAAGGATGTGTTTGGTGAGTTGAGTGAGGATACCCCCCTCTCTTCTTATCTTCTGTTTCCTCTACCTGCGTTAAGTAGGTATTATCATTTGTGTAGAGGAGTAACTGTTCTGTCGCCGTATCGGTACCCGCTACCGGCACGCGTATTAGAACAGTTACCTGTTCATTTTCACTATCATACGCCTATCAGTTAATATACATCTAAAACTCTTAAATAAGTCCCGTTGGGGGGACATGTAGCCCAACAGTTATCTAGGATTAATATTTTTCTTCGTATTTGCATTGTTCTCCTTTCTACCCTATTTTCTTACTTT
Organism: Dactylorhiza incarnata; assembly: GCA_033032865.1. Classification (NCBI taxonomy): domain Eukaryota; kingdom Viridiplantae; phylum Streptophyta; class Magnoliopsida; order Asparagales; family Orchidaceae; genus Dactylorhiza; species Dactylorhiza incarnata. Next base: position 1,275,515 of record JAWHQI010000255.1, on the reverse strand, counting down.
AAATTAGTATTTATTACGGCTGCATTTGGCCCCTCATGCGCGGTGGACCCTGGAACGCTCATGGGGCGCGGTGGATTCAGTTTTCATGAAAAAGCTGGACGCCAGAAAATTTCCTTCGCGCACGATCGATGGTCGTGCACATTATTTATCGCGCACGATCATTGATCGTGCGATCGGCCCAGTTTCTTTATAAAAACCGGTTCGCCCGAGCCCTGTGTACGCATCCTAGGTCTTCGCTTCCGTCGTCCTCTCGCTACTGTTCGTGCGCCGTTTCCGCTGGGTGCTCGCCGATCGTGCGTCCTCCCTCCCTCCGGTGAGCCCATTTCGGTTCTTCCTCCTTCCCTTGCCCTAATCCCACCATGAGTTCCAGTACTCGCCATTTCGCCAAGTCCTACCACCGCTCTGGCCGTCCCTCCGCCTCTCCAGCTCAGATCCTTGCTCGAATGGCCACCTTTTCCAAGGATTCGCACACACGACGATACAACTCACTGAAGGAGAAGCCATTTCTGTCCCAACGTTTAGTCGATTGGAACGAGCTTAATTCTATCGGCGACAATGGCGAGTTGGGGGAGGCCGTCCGCCTTCGTTATTCATTTGATCACTGGAGCAGGGTGTTTGAGTGTGATGACCTCGGCTACCGGGAGCTCACATTGGAGTTTCTCGCAACGTTCGAGTGGGAGTTGCTGCCCTGCGGCCTACGTCCAGGAAAATGTTCTTTTCGAATGATGGGGAGAGTCTTCACTCTTTCTTTGGCGGAGTTGGCGGTGAGCGCAGGTTTTTACACTGAGGAGGAGGCTGCGGCGATTGATTTTTTGAGTACGAGTATCTCCTTCCCTGACGACGTCACCCCGCGTGCTGCGTGGTGTGCCCTCACAGGTCGTGACGAAGAGTTTGTTGCCAGGAAGAGCAAATCCACCTGGATTGTCGCGCCTGCTCTCCGATACCTGCAGCACGTTCTTAGTCATTCTCTTGTCGCCCGAGCTCTCAGTCAGAATGTCGTGGGGTGGCAAGATTTGACCTGCTTATATAGTATGGAATTCCGGCTGCCCTTGCATCTGGGCTACTTGCTCGCTCTCTTCCTCCATCACGAGGCCACCTACGGTCTCACTGGTGCCATTGGTGGTGCATATTATATCACTCGCATTGCTAAGGGATTGGGGGTTTGGAGTCAGCTGCCTCCGATGGTGCAGGTAACTGCGCCCTCCTTCATCACCAGGGCCACCATGGTGAGCTTTCATTTACTGCGGGTTGTGGGGAAGAAGAGTAGCAGGCGTTTTGTGGTCGTGATGCCAGGTGATGCGCCTAGGGAGAGGCAAGTTGATGAGGAGCACGGAGAGCCGGCTGAGCCGCCGACCACTCACCGAGAGATAGCCCTCCCGCAGCCGCGATGTCAGTCATCCAAGCCGGAGCGGAAACACAAGGAGGAGGGTAGTTCTTCACGAGCATCGGAGGTCCCAAGCTTCAACCAGCGCCTTTCCGACTTGGAAGCGAACCAGTATTGGCTGACGGACTTCGTGTATCAGCAAGCCTTGTGGGGAGGACTGAATATTCCCCCACCTCCTGGCCGTGCCGCATCTTCATCCGGACCTCCGCCGTCCGTCGTTGTTTTAGATAGTGACATCGACGATGAGTGATTTGTCCACCCCGTGTGCAGGCCAATCTCAATCTTATCTTGTTCTTGCTGTTGTTTTTTTTATGTCTCTTCGAGTCGTATGAGCTTACTTTATTTTGTTGTAATAATAACACTTTGATTCTGGATGCTCACCTGGGCATCGTTTTGTGAATTTTGTTTTCATATTTCGTCCCTTCTGTTATGTGCGCATTTGCTTAATCTTATTCGCAGGAACTGGTTCACCTCCATGGGTGACAACCCAGACTTGCTGTTTTCGTTTTTCTAACTTGTTTCAATTCAGTTTTTATCTATTTTTGCTGCTTTTAGTTGGACCGTTTGCAGGTGTGCTTTGTACTTCGTGTTGGCGGATGCTGCGGATTGTGCATGAAATTAACGCCAATCCTCCGGTATGCTCAATTCTGAGCATTAGGTAACACTTCTTCCCCCCTTAGCTTCCAATTTCTGTGATGTAATGTTTAGATTAAGTCTGGGGGAGAGCATGTGTTATCCACTATGCGCACGAGTTGCACCGCATGCTAGACGTGTTTTAAATCTTTTCATTGTCATTATTCCACGCTTCCTACACCACTTCACCCACATGAGTGCGCGCTTACCTATTTGTTTTGTTTCCGAATGAACTGTTTTGGTTGGAGTGTGAAATAGGATGTTAGCTTAGGAATTACTATTTGGAGTGCGATGTTGACTCGAGCAGTGTTCTAGTCGCGTCCGCATGCTACAATAGAATTGGAGTAAAACTAGATTATCTCTATGCATTTAATTTATGATTAGTATTCTTGCGTAGTTTTAGATTTATTATACTCAAATGGTGAATGTGAATGAAATTGGTGATAACCCGGTGTTGTGTGTGTACGAGCACTAGTTGTGTGTTGCTCGAGTCGGGAGGAAGGTTTACCTTTCTCGTGGGCTAAGAACTTGCCCCAAGCGACTTTCGAAGCATGGGCGAGAGCGACTCGTCGAGTTAAACGTGATGTAGGCCACCTTTTGGCTAGTTTGAGCCTTATCGTTCCATGTCCTTTTCGCTCACCCTTGCAAGCCAAAATTGTGCCTACCACTCTTTTGTTCAGCTCCTCTTCATCCACCAAATCCCGAAGCTTATCCTACGCCCGCAACCAAATTGCTGTTTAACTGCGCTCATAATTCTCAATTTGTTGTGATGTTTGGAACTTGTGCGTTATGAAGAAAAACATGTTTTATTTTGCTGAATTTGAACCAACCGGAGGATAAGTAAAAGAAGAAAAGTAAAAGAAGAAAAGAAGAAATATGTCGTAAAGAAATCTTTCCGAGCTAAATAGAAAATCTGTTGGTAATTGTGAAGTAGGCCGTGTGCACACCTAGTTTCCATGATAAGTCTGGGGGTGTGTCACACGAGCATTGTTTTTGGTTTTGTGCGGTGCAGCGTTCCGTTAGCTCACTTGGGTTGCGTAGCCATCGTGTTTAAATTTGAATATCATACCGCAACCTAAGCCCCATTATAATCCTAAAAGCCCTATTGATTTGACTTGTGAGTTGCTAATGTCGTGGAGAGAGTGTGACCGGGCGAGCGTATGGTTCACGACGTTGATGGATTTCAGCGGAGTTATTCCTAAACCCCGACCTTGTGCAACACCCGCCTTAGTGTCTTGTTACTTTCACACCGGGCATGATCATTCGAATTCTTCATAATTCACCAACTGAGTATAACTAAATCCCTACTTATGCTCTAATACTTTCGTAAATTAGTTAGCATAGTTAGAATCTCTTTTTACTAAATTTCTATTTGCATGCTTTTGTTACTTCGCATTGTACTCCTTTGTGTAATTTTCTTTGTTAACTACCATTTTCACACTCCGCCGAACTCGTTTGCTCGGGACGCGCAAATAGGTAAGTCTGGGGGTGTGATGAGTCCCAATATATACACATTTTTGGACTCATCTAGGCCGATTTTCTAGTCTTTGCACTCCACTTTAGATATGTTTTCATTCCTATTTAATACTCTATGCTAAGTGCACTTTTAGGCCCGTTTTGGTGTTATTTCTTGTTCATCTTCGTTACTAGTTTTCATGCAGTGTTAAGTGCCACCTTCAGTGGCTAGACTGGTGTTGTATGCTGGAACAGGAGTCGTGCAGGTGTTCCCGGTACAATTCTGTGCGGGAACACTGCGCACGATCACTGGCTCTATCGCGCACGACCACTGGTCGTGCGCCATTGATCATGCGCACTTAACGCCCATTTTATGAGTTCTGTTTGGCTTATCGCACGACCATTGACGATAGTGCGCATGACCACTGGTCGTGCGCCACTGATCGTGCGAACATTGCATTTTATAATTTTCTTACCTTTCAGGCTCCATCCAGTCAGGCGCACGATCACAGGATGCTAGTGCGCACGACCACTGGTCGTGCGCCAATGACCGTGCGCAGTATTCGTTTCAGCGCCTATATATTATCCTGTTCGCGAATTAGGGCGGGATCACGATCGGGAACTCCGTTCAGTCCGCCGTTTTCGCTCTTTCCACAGGTTCTCCACCCCCCTAGGCCTCCTCCATCATCCTTGAGCTCCAAGGAGAGGTTTCTAGCCCAAAGATCGCCAACATCGAGCAAGGAGATCGTGTATCGGAGGAGATTGGATCGTGACACAAAAAGACGAGCCATTGGGAGGAAGTGACAGCCCTCCTCTACCTCGGACGCAGTTGAAGACCGAGCGTGGACGCGGATTGACAACCCAGCGATTCCAACTGTGAATCTTCGGCAAGGCTTCGGATGTGGTCGACTCCTTTACTCTCTTTTCCTTCCTTATGTTGTTGATTGTATAAACTAGTCCCTCTATATTTTGATGATGTTTGCTATGAACAATATTGCTTAATGTTTATTTCATTTAATTGGAATCATTTAGTCCATATGTGCTTATTGAGGTGCGCCCCCATCTAATTTCCATTCCACCATCGTGTTCGGTGCCGCCCTAGCAATTGCTAGTGGCGTGCTTGTCGAAGAGGTGCCGGCGACCCTCATTCCGTTAGCCTACTCGCCCATCCGCCTACCGAAGTGTGGCATAGCGGCCAGTGTATTCCATCCTGCCTAACGAAGCACTGCATAGCGGCATTGCATAGGAGTAGTTGTAGCTTTCATTTTATTTTCCACAAACAAAATCACCCCCCTTTCGCAATCCATCCAACCTTAAGGACTTCGATCTCAAGTCCTTCCTCAATAGTTAACTCCACCTTACTGTGTTCCTTCCGAGATCGATACTCGGGGATTTACTCCTCGTTTTATATTACTTGAACGATCGGTACACTGCCGTTTCGTGTCGCAGTCGAGCTACCGCCTATAGCGGTGTGTGAGATTAGCGCATCAGCAAGCTTGTGCTCAGGATTGACGATAAATCGCCTTTCCCATGGAGAGTCATAAAATACTTAGGGTAATCCAAATGTAATGATAAGAAGGGCATTCTTATGGGTAGTTACCAATAACATTAAGTTTCTTGAGAAAGGGAGGTTTGGGCTATCATCTCGTCGTACCTCCTAGTACCGATGCGAGCCCCACACAGGGTAGACCTCGAGAAGTCCAAGATTAACCCTAAACTGCAGGAATAAACTGTCATGCAAGATTGTCTTAATAATCCACACACCCACACCCCGTGGTTATGGGAGGTTAGTTGGTTTGGTCTTACGAGCGGTAGGCTCGTTGGTTGTAGGTGCGGACGGGTTGGTCCGGCGAGCCGGTGGCTCGAAAGGTTATGGTAACGGGAGGGTTAGCCTAGAGAGCTTATGGCTCGGAGATAGATGGTAAACAATTTGCATGTGCATAAAGGTGACGAGTCTTCGGTATTGGACGGTCGTTCACACCGACATCAATACGTTGACTCGACAAGTATGAATTTGCACTTAGCCAGAAAAGTCTGGTGGTCCAGCGAGTAAGAGTACGCAGATGCTCCGCGGTTTTGCGTTGAGGCGTACGATAGGTCTAGGTCAGGTAGTGTGAATACCAACCTAGAAGTGGGCGAGGCCCAACCCACCGCTTCCGTTTGCCACTACGGGAGTATCCTGGGAGTCTTGCTAGCTCCAAAAAGGGGGAAATAAAGGTCTGTGCGCATAGAGTCGAAGTGTGTGAGTTGCACTTGTGTGAGCATAGCATAAACTGCATAATTCTGTGTGTCATGACATAAGCATTGCATTTCAACCCCTACCCCTATCGTATAAATCGGCATGGGACTTTTTATACGATAAGCCTTGCTAAACGACCCCTTGGTCTATGGTTTGTATGAGAATTCCTATAAATCAATGGTTACTTTTATATTATATACTTGTCTTTACTTACAGTTCTTTACTTGCTCTTTACTATGCTTTATTTATTGCTTCCAATGTATATATACACTTGTGTAGTGGTAGACATTTTCTATAGACTAGTTCCGCCATCATCTGCTTTGTTTTATACCCCTTGCTGTCCTCCGCTTCATCCCTCCTGCTCGGTGCCTAGGAGCCACTGAGGGATGGGTGGTGGGAAATTAGGCTTAGTATTTTTGACTAACGGTCGGTGGACCATATCATTTTAGGGGACCAAGGAGACACACCAGCACCAGAGGCCAGTGCAGACGGAGGCGGGCAAGTCTAGTACAGGAGCACCAATTTCAGGATAGGTGCTCTTGCCTATAGTTCGTAGAATTTGGAGAAAATTATTTATATCCTAAATCTTAGCTATTTGATAACTAAGATTTAGGATATAAATAATTTTCTCCAAATTCTACGAACTATAGGCAAGAGCACATATCGTTCATAGCATAGGATATTTAAAACAAATAAATATCAAGTGTCGTATTCCACGGGTTTGTTGACTACTTCTACTCACGCAAATTAATATTATTTTATCGGAAGTAATATGAAGTTTTGAAAATAATTAAATAAAGAGAAACATTTGATCGGGAATCCTTCTAAAGTAAAATATTTCGTAAATCTAGAATTCGAAAGAAATCGATTTAGACAAACTTGACCGTGGAGGTTCCCAAAATATGATAGAGTCTCTCTCGAGAGAACTACCACCTAACCTTTGGTTGATCGATTAAGACCCCTCGGCCAGTCGAAACCCCTAAGCTTGCTTTATGCGGTGAGCCCCACTATTGGATTTGACTCCAATCCGGAAGAATTTCATCACCCTCTCTCGAGGAGTGCAAACAATTCTTTTTATTGATGAGCGATCTACCGTATTTACGGATCTCTCGATACACTAAAATATGGATCAAACTTGATTTTCATACACTAGAAATATGAAACCAATAATTGCAAATCATCGGTAAATCTTAGTTTCCAAATCCAAACTAAGAATAAAAGATTACGAAATATAAAAACTTAGGAAATCATCCGATCAAATGCTATAAAATTAGTTAAACATGATTTAAAAAGAAGAACAATTTTATTTCTAAGAAAAGGAATAACACATACAAGAAATAAAATTCTAAACTAAGAATTAAGAAGTGCAAGACAAGAAGTAAATTACATAAAGAAAATACAATAAGAAAATGCTGAAAAAACTAATCTAAAAATGACGCAATCTAAGCTAGGATCGGATTCCCATCACTTTGGCAACAGCTGGCTTTTATAGGTAGAAAATTGCTGAGTCACGCCCGTGACCAAGGGCGTGTAAGCTGTGTAATTGCGTCTTGAAAGCCTGGGAACGTTGGGGAAGAAAAAACCGCCAAAATTAATCATCTCGACGGGTCACGGCCTCGGTCGCCCCCGTGACCTAGGGCGTGACTTGACCGAATCTAGAAACGGCGGGAAACGGCGCGATCTGGAGTTATTCTGGCAGTTGAGGGAATGGTCACCCCCTAGGTCATGGCCGTGACATGTAGTCACGCCCGTGACAGAGGGCGTGACATGACCGAGTCTGGAAACGGCGCGATCTAGAGTTATTCTGGCAGTTGCGCTTTGGGTCACCCCCTAGGTCATGGCCGTGACATGGAGTCATGCCCGTGACCTGGGGCGTGTAGGCTGGAAATGATGTGGCGGCGTGTTCTGGCAGCTGGAAGATGGCTGGGTTGAGTCATGGCCGTGACTTGATGTCACGCCCTTGGTCATGGCCGTGACCGAGGGCGTGTAATACTAAATTAGGCTGGCAGCATGATCAGGCAGCTGGAAGATGGCTGGGTTGAGTCATGGCCGTGACTTGATGTCACGCCCTTGGTCATGGCCATGACCGAGGGCGTGTAATACTAAATTGGGCTGGCGGCATGATCAGGCAGCTGGAAGATGGCTGGGTTGAGTCATGGCCGTGACTTGAAGTCACGCCCTTGGTCATGGCCGTGACCGAGGGCATGTACTGAAGATTTTTGCAGACTTGTCCCATTCTTTCCCCTGAACATGGCTGTGAGCTTGAATTTGCTATTAGCAGCCCCAGATTATCTGAAAACACAAAATAAAGCGAATTAGATATATATATTAAACTAAAATTATATAAAACTAATTAATTACTACTAAAATACTATATAAAAATAACTATAAATAATGCACTATCAATACCCCTTTTGGGAAACAAGCATTCCACCCTCTTTCCTATCCACTTTGAGTCCAAGGAAATGGTGGAGCTCACCCAAATCCTTCATCTCAAATCTGATAGCTAGCTCAGCACGAAGCCTAGTGTAAGACCCCAAGTTTCATGTGCAAAGAAAATGCAAGTATTCTGAAACTAAGGAGCTAGCGCCAGGCGTTAGTGCTAGCGTCGGCGGTAACTCTTATCGTCAAATTAGCAGCATATCGACGAAGGGACTTGTATATCGTTGAAAATATCAAGACACCTCGACGACTGCTAGCGCCGACGGTAGTGCTAGCGCTAGCGCTAGTGGTAGTGTGTTATAGCGGTACCGACTTTGGGCTAGTGCCAGGCACTAGTAGCTAGCGCCGGCGGTAGAGGGAAAATCATATAAGCACCCAAATTCGACTTTCCTTCTCATATTTCTGATAATCCTCTGTCTTTTTGAGAGCAGTGGGCTGAGAGCAGGGAAGGAGGCCAGTTGAAGGTAGTTGTGCCAAGGGAATATACACGAAGGAGATCTTGCGTGCTTGTGCCATCGTCGATTCTGTGGAAAGGAAGATGTTTCAAAATATTCCAGCCAATTCCCTCTCAGTTCTATGGCACCGAAACGAGCGCCGAGGGTAACGATTCTCCTCCCTAGTCTTTGGATATGTGCGTCCTTTAATTTGCATGGTTTGGAAGACTTCTACTAATTAGTAGATCGGATCTTCCGGTGGGTTGAAGTTAACCCCCCCCCCCCCCCCCCCCCCCCGAAATTGCATATAGAGTCCGGAATGGAAGTGCGGACATATGTATACTGTGTGAAGCCCATCTGGACAGGTTGGTCTGGATTGGTGATATTGCTTGTTGCGTGCCAGAGAAGACTCCGTATATATGCCGTGTTTCGGGTTCTGTGTACTGTGTTGTACATCAAAGTGATCTGGAGGTGTTTCCCAGAAAATACCCAAAAAATAGTAGCAGAATTGAGTTCTGTTATTAGCACCGGGCACTAGCGTTAGCACTGACGGTAGCTCCAGGTGAGCTAAGATGTTAATTTCTGGAGGTGTTTTCCCAGAGGTAGCAGAACTGGGTTCTGTTACTAGTGCCGGGCAGAACTGGGTTCTGTCGCTAGCGCCGGCGGTAGCGCCCAGTGCGCAGATTATGTGAGCCTATGTCACCTAAAGTCCTGGGGACTGGGTGCGTAGCAGAAGAAGCTGAAGGGCCTAAAAAGCCTAGCTTTAAGTGACGGGCACAAGGTGAAAGCTTACCCGCATCGTGTAGAGTAGATCGCGATGATTGAGCATGGGCCTAGCTGATCCGAACCCGTCTATAGTGGTGGTGAAGAGGTCGCCCCTCGGTGCACCAGGCTATGAAAGAGTGCCAGAATTTCGTGTGTACGGCCTAGCTCAAATTGTTTGTCTAAGTTGAAATATAACTTAGCTTGGAGGCGTAACTCGGGGAGTATGCCAAAGTGTGCCTTGAGAGCACGAAGCGGATGCCTGTGAATGCCTATGCTGGTGTTGTTTGCGGATATATGTGTTTATATGCTGCTAACTCTTGCCTGCAGGGATGGAGTACCACCGCCCCAAGAAAGGGGTGGGGTCATTATATCTTGGTCAGCTAAAGCTGATCGGTTGCTTATTTTCCCCCACTATTTTGGTGGATTTGTTTGTACAGGTCCTGGCGAGACTAGAGGGAAATAGCGGGCTGAAGCCCCTGCTGCTGTGTTATGCTGGCCCTCGAAGACCAAAGCTTTTGTTTACTATTTTTCATGTGTGGCCGGCCTGCGTGCCGATGTTTGGAAGCCACTTTTGATGTAGACAAATTATGTAAAGACCCTTTTTGTGTATTCATTCCTAGATAGTAAGTGGACAAGTTTTTGTTAACTGGTTTGTACTTAAATATTAAATGCTTCCGTTGTACGACTCTTTATGCTGCAATGGTTATCATATTAACTGTTTGAAACTAATTAAGTAACGCGCTCTTCTGTTCATTTAAAATGGCGTGGGGTCCCGGCCGGACCTACTGCTATATTTTATGTAACAGGGAGGGTGTTACATATTTTATATAACAGCTACGGGTCTCGATCCCTTTTCGTCTGAAATCATGGTCGAATTCTTTTAAGAGGTGGTGAGCACGTGTGTGCGTCGCCATTAAGATATGCAAATAACCAGTAACTGTCCACTTTAGGAATGAATTACAAGTAAGATTGTAGCATTATGATGGAACTTGTGTGTTCCTTTGTTGATCCATGTTATCTCTTAGTCGCTAATTGTGTTTTGTGCACATGTATAGGCGGCTGGGAGTGGAGTGAGGCCGTCTTGACCCCAGTGTTCGACTGCGAGCAGTGCACCAGCTGAGGTTCCTACTCCGTCTTCTACTGAGATAGTGAGGATGGTGGCTGAATCGGTATTCGCTATGTTCACTGCACAACCTAGAGGGCATGTCCCTGGACAGCCTCCTACCCTCGGGTTGGATCCGGTGCCGGTTGAGGCAGCTGAACCTGTGGTCAAAAGACCAGTGCCGGTGAAGGCACGAAGAGCTCCGGACCAACAGTTGCAGTACTTTCTGAGTTTCCACCCTCCGACATTCACGGGGGCAGGGACCCCGACTCAAGCTGAGGATTGGCTATAAAGAGTGCGAAAGACCTTGAAGGCCACAGATACGGAGGACGGTCAGAAGGTGACTTTGGCAACCTTCCTTCTTGATAGGGAGGCGCAGCTGTGGTGGGACGAATTGGAGTTGCATCAGCTAGAAGGAAGGTAGCTGACGGATATCTCTTTTGAAGAGTTTGCAAGAATGTTCTTGGCGCGGTATCTCCCACCTGCTCAATAGATTGAGATGGAGAATCAGTTCAACTGTCTAACTCGAGGTGATAGTATGATTGATGACTATTTGCACGAGTTTACCCAGTTGGGGAGGTACGCAGGCGCAACGTTTGCAGATGAAGCTCGTAAGACTAATCGGTTCTACGAAGGTCTGCGTGAAGAGTTGCGGTTCCTTCTGTCGGGGCCAATGACGCCGGGGTTTATGACCCTGGTCAATACGGCTCATTCCTTGGAGAAGGACATGAAGCGGTCATAAAGCAGGAAGGATCTAGCTGTGGTAAAGCCAGAGTTCATAGTATCGAGCTCTACAAAGTCTGGGCAAGGCAAATGGAGGACAAGAGCGAGACCTTCTAGGTTAGCTCAATCTGCTGCATCGGGAGTGACGACTGGGCGATGCCCACTCATCTGTTTTTACTGTGACAAGCCGGGGCATTATGCTCGTGACCGTCGCAGTGGCAAGAAGACAGTTGTGACATATGCAGCAGAGAGGGGAAAGGCGGTGGAGTCAACTGCATCCCATGCTGCTCCAGCCCAGCCTAGGGTGTACAATCTTGGCCAGCAGGAGGCCATAAAGCAGAGTGACGTGGTGACAAGTATGAGTTAGTATACAACTTTTGTTTCTTTTTATACTTCATACCTTGTGCATTGTTTGTTAGCATTGTGTGTATTAGGCTTTGTCCTAATGTTTAATTGTCCGGCGAGAGCATTGTTTGATATGGGAGCTTCACATTCCTTTCTATCGGAGGCCTTCATATGACAACTTGGAGTGCCTTCGATGATGATAGCGGAAAGGTTAGATGTGATGCTGCCCAATGGGTGTTCTATGTGTGTGGATCAATATTGTGCGGTAAAGGTACGAATCAGGAGTCAAGACCTTGATTTGGAAGCACTGATACTACCGCTTTCGGAGTTCGATGTGATCTTTGGTATGGACTGGCTGTCGGCGCAGCAGGCCTACATTGATTGCACTTCAAAGGAGGTCAAACTAGGGAGGAATACCGAGCGTGCGACTACATTTGCTGGTTTGCGTGGATCAAGCAAGACGTTGATGTCTGCTGTCCAAGTAGTCAAGGCAGTTCGATAGGGCGCAGAATTGTGTTTTATGCTAGTGGGGGCTGCAAAGCATCAGCCCAGTCTGAGTGACGTTCCTATTATCTCAGAGTATCCTGATGTGTTTCCTAAAGATCTTCCTGGGGATCCACCTCAGCGAGAGATAGACTTCACTATAGAGCTGGTACTAGTTGCCAAGCCTGTGTCACGCTCTCCGTACCGAATTGCGCCAAAGGATATGGCGGAGTTGAAGGTTCAATTACAGGAGTTGCTAGATCAAGGCTTTATACGCCCAAGTGCATCCCCTTGGGGTGCTCCGGTCCTCTTTGTGAAGAAGAAGGATGGAAGCCTACGTCTCTATATTGATTACCGTGAATTGAACAAGCTGACCGAGAAGAACAAGTATCTGATTCCGCGAATCAATGACTTGTTTGATCAGCTAGTCGGATCAACAGTGTATTCGAAGATGGATCTTAAGTCTCGCTACTACCAGTTGCGGATTCCGGAGTGCGACATTCCCAAGACGACATTTAGTACCCGCTACGGGCACTATGAGTTTACCGTTATGTCATCTGGACTGATGAATGCGGCATCAGTGTTCATGGATTTGATGAATAGGACCTTTAGAGAGTGCCTTGACCGGTTTGTGATCGTCTTTATTGACGATATTTTGGTATACTCTCAGTCTGAAGAAGAACACGCGATTCATTTACACATAGTTTTGGAGACCATGCGACAGAGTTAGCTTTATGCCAAGTTCTTCAAATGTGAGTTTTGGCTAGCCTTGGTGGCATTCCTTGGTCATGTGGTTAGTGGTGAGGGTATCGTAGTAGATCCAGCGAAGATAGTTGCTATCCAGGAGTGGCCCATTTTGAAGACAGGAGCAGAAGTCAGGAGTTTCCTTGGACTTGCCGGCTACTATCGACGCTTTGTGAAGAACTTTTCGCGAATTGCTCTTCCTCTCACGACCTTGACAAGGAAAGATCAAAAGTTCATTTGGTCACCGGCGTGTGCACGAGCTTTTGAGGAGTTAAAGAGTCTTCTAACACGACACCAATCTTATGTTTACCATGTGGTACAGAAGGCTATGCTATTTATAGTGATGCGCCAGGAAGCGGCTTAGGCTGCGTACTTCTTCAGAATTGTCAAGTGATAGCTTATGGCTCTCGCTAGTTGAAAGTGCATGAGAGGAATTATCCGGTTCACGACTTGGAGTTGGCGGCCGTGATCTTCGCTCTGAAATTGTGGAGGCATTACTTGTATGGCGTGAAGGTTGACATCTTTACCGACCATAAGAGCCTAAAGTATCTGTTAAACCAGAACGAACTCAATATGCGACAGCGAAGGTGGATGGAGTTCCTGGGGGACTACAATTTCGAGATACACTATACTCCCGGGAAGGGAAATGTTGTCGCAGATGCTTTGAGCCGAAGGGCTTCTGCGCAAGCCAGCTGGATTCAGATGTATTACTCACGTCTGATCAGTGACTTGGAAGCTTTAGAGATCTCCTGTGTGGAGAGGAGTTCTAGTGCGAGTGCGTGCTTGAACTGGACGGAGGTGCAATACGACCCCGCAAACAGGATACGACATGCCCTGGAGCTTGATTCGAGCATGCAACGCTACTTGGCAGAGACTGGGGATGGGTCTGGTGCAGAGTTTGTATTGGACGACGGTCTTATGTGGAAAGACGGTCAGTTGTGCGTCCCAAATGTGGGCAAATTGCGGGAGGAATTGATGTACGAAGCACATTTCTCAAAATACTCAATTCACCCGGGGAGCACAAAAATGTACCAGGACATGAAGAGGCTGTTTTGGTGGTCAGGTTTAAAGAAGGACATTGCCCTTTACGTGGAAAAATGCAAAACTTGCGCAATAGTGAAGGCAGAATGTCAGAAACCTGATGGGTTCCTGAAGTCGTTGCCCGTACCGGAATGGAAATTTGATGACATTTTGATGGATTTCGTGGACGGTTTGTCGAGATCGCAGAGTGGGAATAATGCTGTTTGGGTGATCGTGGATCGCTTGACGAAGGTAGCCCACTTTATTCCAAATTGGAAGGACGATTCAGTGGAGAAATTAGCAAAGCTATATGTTGATAGTATTGTACGTTTGCATGGTGTGCCCCGTAGCATCATAAGTGACCGAGACAGGCGCTTTACTTCAAAAGATTGAAGGCTAATCCACCATTTGTTGGGTACAAAGTTGAAGTTTAGTACTACCTTGCACCCTCAAACGGATGTGCAGACTGAACGTACTAACATAACTATGGAGGATATGCTTCGCATGTGTGTCCTGGACTTCGGTAAAAAGTGGGAAGATCATTTATTCATGATCTAATTCGCTTACAATAACAACTATCAAGCAAGAATAAAGATGGTGCCCTTCGAGGCCCTCTATGGTAGAGCTTGTCGTACTCCCTTGGCTTGGGCGGAGACTGGGGAGACAAAGCTGTTTAAGCGGAAGGAAGTCGAAGATGCAAATTCGACTATCTGAACAATCCGGGAGTGATTGTTGGTGGCGCAAGATAGGCAGGCAAAGTACTACAATGCCAAACACAGAAATGTTGAATTCGCTGTGGGCGACTGAGTGTATCTCAAGATCAAGCCTTTCAAGGGAGTGTCAAGGATTCGACGCTTGAAAAAGCTGAGTCCACGATACCTTGGACCGTTTGAGATATTGGAGCGTGTTGGCAAAGCTGCCAATCGGCTTGCTCTTTCGACAGAGTTGAGAGGTTTGCACGATGTGTTTCACATATCGGTGTTAAGGAAAGCTGTACTAGAGCCTAGCCAAGTGCTTGTGGCTAGTCAGGTGCCGGTCGATGATGGGCTGAAGACGTTGGTCACGCCTATTTGCATCGAAGACACTGAAGTCAAACAGCTGTGGAATAAATTGATCAAGATGGTCAAAGTCCGCTGGAACAACTGCGGTCGTGAGGAGGTTACATGGGAGCGCGAGCAAACCATGCATGAGGAATTCCCCAAGCTGTTCCGTTGAGGTACAAGTCATATTTTGTATCTTTTTGATGATTTGCATGGTTAGAATTTCGGGACGAAATTCTTTTAAGGGGGGAAAAATTGTAAGACCCCAAGTTTCATGTGTAAAGAAAATGCAAGTGTTCTGAAACTAAGGAGCTAGCGCCAGGCGCTAGTGCTAGCGCCGACGGTAGCTCTTATCGTCGAATTAGCAGCATATCGACGAAGGGATTTGTATATCGTCGAAAACATCAAGACACCTCGACGACTGCTAGCACCGCGTAGCGCTAGCGGTAGTGTGTTATAGTAGTACCGACTCTGGGCTAGCGCCAGGCGCTAGTAGCTAGCGCCGGTTTAAGAGGGAAAATCATATAAGCACCCAAATCCGACTTTCCTTCTCATTTTTCTGAGAATCCTCTGCCTTTTTTAGAGCAGTGGGCTGAGAGCAGGGACGGAGGTCAGTTGAAGGTCATTGTGCCAAGGGAAAATCCGCGAAGGAGATCTTGCGTGCTTGCACCATCGTCGATTCTGTGGAAAGGAAGCTGTTTCAAAAGATTCCAGCTGATTCCCTCTCAGTTCTATGACACTGAAACGAGCGCCGAGGGTAACGATTCTCCTCCCTAGTCTTTGGACATATGCGTCCTTTAATTTGCATGGTTTGGAAGACTTCTACTAATTAGTAGATCGGATCTTCCGGTGGGTTGAAGTTATCCCCCCCCCCCCCCAAGAAAGGGGTGGGGTCATTATATCTTGGTCAGCTAAAGCTGATCGGTTGCTTGTTTTCCCCCACTATTTTGGTGGATTTGTTTGTACAGGTCCTGGCGAGACTAGTGGGAAATAGCGGGCTGAAGCCCCTGCTGGTGTGCTGTGCTGGCCCTCGAAGGCCAAAACTTTTGTTTACTGTTTTTATGTGTGGCCGGCCTGCGTGCCAATGTTTGGAAGCCACTTTTGATGTAAACAAATTATGTAAAGACCCTTTTTGTGTATTCATTCCTAGATAGTAAGTGGACAAGTTTTTGTAAACTTGTTTGTACTTAAATATTAAATGCTTCCGTTGTACGACTCTTTGTGCTGAAATGGTTATCATATTAACTATTTGAAACTAATGAAGTAACGCGCTCTTCTGTTCATTTAATATGGCGTGTGGTCCCGGCCGGACCTACTGCTATGTTCTATGTAACAGGGAGGGTGTCACACCTAGCCACCTCAACTTCAGAATTTCTCATGACGATCATATCGTCAACGTATAGTAGCACAAAGACCTGAAGCTCCCCCGTCTTCTTTACGAATAAGCTTGAATCAGAATCAGAAGCAAAATATCAGCAGAACTAGAGGTATTCTGCGATCTTCTCTTGCCACGCCCGAGGCGCCTACTTCAAGCCGTAAAGAGGCTTCTTGAGCTTGCACACATGTCTTGGGTAGACTTTAGAAACATACCCGGGTGGCTGATCCATGAAGATATCTTTATCGATCTCGCTGTAAAGGAAGGCATTCTTCATATCGAGTTGCCATATCTTCCACCCTCGATCACCACCCGAACCGAAGTCATCTAGGCAACGGGGATAAAAGTCTCTTCATAATCCTCCCCATAATTCTGAGAGAAACCTCGAGCTACAAGGCGAGCCTTGTATCCACTTGCAAGTCACTGGAGTAACAGCCTCAACCTTAGGTACTAAGTCCCAAGTCTCATTCTTCCTGAGGGCAGCCATCTCTTCATCCATGGCCATTTCCCACTCCTTGACTCAAACAACATTTTCATAACAAGATGGCTCACTCTCATCCAGGGGACCTGCGAAGAAACATGAGACGAAGCTCACCAAGTTTCCCCCGTATACCGATCTAGTGGAATAATTGTCCTCTTGGACCTCCTCAGAGCTTTTCTCTGATCCACCTCTCCAGCTACTTATTCTGGACTAGCTCTCCTTTCAGGCATATTTGGAGCATCGCCCCCCCTGCTTCCAGAACCTGAAGCACCTGAACCAGAGCTAGAAGCACCTGGAGCACCTGGAGAAACAGACAACTCCACCAGAACCTCCTTAGTAGCTTCACCTGGTCCACCATCTACCCTGCTTCCTTGTAGCTCAAAAGAAGAGCTACCCTGGTATGACGTCAACTCGTCGAATACCACATCCCTTGAGACCACATCTCTCAGTGTCTCAGGATCCATACATCTCCAACCCTTCTTCCGGTCATCATAACCGACGAAGACTAGCTTCCTTGCTTTCACATCTAGCTTCGTTCTGAGGGCATCAGGAACATGCATGTAGCAGGTAGAACCTAACAATCTAAGGTGTTCCATCGTGGGATTTATCTTGAACATCAACTCATGAGGGGTCTTCATGTTGATAGGACTAAGAGGCATCCGATTGATGACATAGGTTGCACAAGACATTCCCTCTGCCCAAAAATGACTTTGGGATATTCTTGGCATGAAGCCAGCACTTGCAGGTCTCCGTCAGATAACGGATCTTCTGCTCTACAACGCCATTCTGTTGTGGAGTGTGAGCACAAGAAAGCTCTCTCCGGATGCCATGCTTTGTTGGAACAACCCTATTACTGATTTGGGCTAGGATCACTATATGTTGATTAGGATCTGTATTGACCCCATTGTATTGTCTTAGGGTCAAGTTTTTAGGCTGATTAGATTAGTCAGATCTTAGGAAAATTTAAGCTCGACAAATGACGAGTGGCGTTCGACGAATGACCAGCTTCGTTCGACAAATTGTTCTCAGCAGACTGAAGAATTATAGCCAGTTCCAGCACTCGACATTTTCTGAACAGCGCTCGACAAATGGCTAGCAGCACTCGACGAATTCCAGCCAGCGCTCGACAAATTCCCTTCTGAAGCTCAGATTAATATTTCCAGTTGGATATTAGTTCTCTGAACACAAATCGACAGAATACCGGATATATTTATTTCTTGTTGGACGTATTCAGTCAGCTATGTAAGGATATCCTTCTTATTTATTATATCCTTATATTCTTTCTATTCCAAAAAAAAATAGCTGTTGACATTTAATGCCAAGCTTTCTGCAGAAGTTGAAGAACGCATTGGAGGTAAACTCCCCTCCATTGTTAGTTCTGAACTTCTTGATCCGCAGATTAAGCCGACCCTCCACGAGCTCCTTGAACTCCATAAACTTCCCGAATGCTTTCGACTTCTCCTTCAGAAAATATACCCAAGTATATCTAGTGAAATCATCAATCAAAACCAGCATATACTTGCTGCCTCCAAGACTGACATTTTCAGTAGGTCCACACAGATCACCATGAATACACTCCAATGACACCTTGCACCTGCTTTGGGACATGTCGAATGGAAGGTGGTGAGCCTTGCCATATTGACATCCTGCACAAATGCGACCTTCGCCGAAGGATGACAAATTAGGCAGACCTCTCACAAGGCCTCTCTCTGCCATAGCTTTTAATTTGTCCACCCCAACATGCCCAAGTCTTTCATGCTACATAGCAACGCTATCATTAGTCCTCATCTTATCAACATAGGAACTTATTGATAACACAAACAAGTCCTTCACCCTTCTACCAACATGAGTGACTTCAGCCTCCACTACTGACACGTTTTTTAAGAAACTTCACTTCAATTGGACCAAACAGAATGTGATAGCCAACATCCACAACATTGGTCTACGAGGAGAGGTTTTTCTTCATCCCCGGAACATGATAGACACTCTTCAACCTAAGAGCACCTATATCATCATTTAAAGAAACTACACCCTCCTTCTCTACTGCATGTATAGTATCAACAGTCGTAATGATAACATCATTACCTGTATATGCCTGCAAAGAAGAGAACTTCGACTCGTCTCCGATTAGGTGATGGCCACAACACGAGTCCACTATCCAATCATCCTGATAGTTGATGGATGTCATAAGCCGAACACACGTGCCCATCATGAAGGCTCCATCACCTCATCTATCATCTGCATTGGAACCATCCTCCTCCTTTCCAGCAACATGCCCCGAATGAAGATTGACTCTGCAGTCCTTCTTGAAGTGACCAAGCTTGTTGCATCTATAACATCTCAACCCTTCCTTCTTCTTCCCTTCAGACTTAGGAGCATAACTCCTCTCTTGCTGATATGAAGTAGATGGACCATCGTTACCAGATGTCTTCTTCTTGTCCCAACGCTTCTTCTACCCAGAAAAGAGAACCTTATTTATCCCCCAGAGATTAACATCCCCTCCATTTGCGTAGCCAAACTCTCTTGCAATGCAAGCAAGTTCTCCAGCTCCAGCAATGATGGCTGATTGGCCCAGCCTTGCTGTAAGACCCCAATTGTCATGTGCACAAGAAATAAAAATGATTTGAAGTCAGGGAGCTAGCGCTAGGCGCTAGTGCTAGCACCGGCGGTAGTGGCCTTAAGCGGTACCGACTCTGTCGCTAGCGCCAGCGCTAGTCACTAGCGCCGGCGGTAGCGGGAAAATCAGATATACCCCCCAAATCCCGACTCTTCTTCTCATTTTCTCTGTAAACCTCTGCATCTGAGAGCAGTGGGCTGAGAGCTGGGAAGGAGATCAGTTGGAGGTGAACCTTCGTCGTGCCAGGAGGGAGATTAGTGAAGAAGCATCTGCGTGTGTGTACCATCAAGGATTCCAACCAATCCCCTCTCAGTCTATGGCACCAAAGAGACCAACTAGGGTAACGACTCTCTTTCCTAATCCTTGGACATGTACGTCCTTTGATTTGCATGAATTTAGGAAGACTTCTACTAATTAGTAGATCGGATCTTCTGGTGGGATGAAGTTGTTCCCCCACAAATTGCATATAGAGTCCAGAATGGAAGTACGGGCATTGTCATGCTGTGTGAAGCCCATCTGGACAGTTCGAGCCAGATTGGTGATGTTTATCACGTGGAGAAGACTCCATGTATATGCTGTTGTTCGGGTCTTCTGTACTGTTTTATACAACAAAATATCCTGGAGGTGTTTCCCAGGCAATACCCGAAGTTTGGTAGCAGAATTGAGTTCTGTTACTAGCGCCGGGTGCTAGCGTTAGCGCCGGCGGTAGCTCCAGGTGAGCTACTATTGTTGATTTCTGGAGGTGTTTTCCCAGAGGTATCAGAACCGAGTTCTGTTACCATTGCAGAACAGAACTAAGTTCTGTTGCTAGCGCCGGGCGCTAGCAATAGCGCCGGCGGTAGCGCCCAGCACAAAGATTGTGTGATTCCGTGCTACCTAAAGTCCTGGGGACTGGATACGTAGCATGAGAAGCTGTGGAATTTGCAAAGCCCAGCTTTAAGTGTCGGGTATTAGGTGAAGCTTACCCGCATCGTGCAAAGTTGAAGCACGATGATTGAGCACGGGCTTAGCTGATCCGAACCCGCCCATAATGGTGGTGAAGAGGTCGCCCCTCGGTGCACCGGGCTATGGAAGAGTGTCGTAACTTCGTGTGTATGGCCTAGCTCAAATTGCTTGTCTAAGTTGAAATAAGACTTAGCGTGAGGGCGTAACTCAGGGAGTATGCCAAAGTGTGCCTTGAGAGCACGAAGCGGGTGGCTTGGTATGCCCCCGTTGGTGCTGTTTGCGGATATATATTTATATGCTGCTGACTCTTACCTGCAGGGAAGGAGCACCGCCGCCCCGAGTGTGGGGTGGGGTCGTTATAAATCTTGGTCAGCTAAAGCTGACCGGTTACCTGTTTTACCACCGCTTGGTGGATTTGTTTGTACAGGTCCCGACGAGACTAGCAGGAAATAGCGGGCTGAAGCCCCCTTGCTGCGGTGCTGTGCTGGCCCTCGAAGGCCAAAGCTTTTGTTTACTTTTGTTCATGTGTGGCCGGCCTGCGTGCCGACGTCTGGAAGCCACCTATATTATGTAAACTTACATTGTAAATAACCTTTTATGTATTTCATTCCTAGTAGCTTATGTGGACAATGCTATACACTGGTTTATAAATGAAATTATATGCTTCCGTTATGCGACTCTGGTGCTGAGATAGTTATATCTTTAACTGTTAAATGCTAATTTTCGTACCGCTCTCTTCCGTTCATTTCATATGGCGTGGGGTCCCGGCCGGACCTACTGTTATATGCTATTTAACAGGGAGGGTGTTACAAATTGGTATCAGCTATGGGTTTCGCTCCCTTTCCGTTCGAATTCATGGTCGAATTCTTTTCAGGGGTGGTGAGTGTTGGAGCATGCGTTTCGCACTCCTCCGGTTTGAAAATAACAAAGTCCCGTTTGTATTTGATTCTATTTTTTATTAATGGTGTGCAGATAACAGGTATGAGATGTTCACATTTCTGCTGGAGCTAAATATGAATGTGGGAAATTTCACTGTCGGAAAATTCCGACAGCCGCTGTCGCCCAGGCGACAGCAGAGAAGTTACAACTACTTCCCTCCACGCCAGATCGACGAAAGGCAGTTTTGAGCTGTCGGAATTCCGACAGCAATGTCTCCCAGGCGACAGCTCGGAGGTTACAAGAACTGCCCACGACACCACCCACGATTGGCAGTTTTGCACTGTCGGAAATCCGACATCGATGTCGCCCAGGCGACAGCTCGACGGTTACAGCAACTGCCTGCACGACGCCACTCCAGCGGCAGTTTAACGCTGTCGGAAAATTCCAACAGTCGCTGTCGCCCAGGCGACAACGATTTTCTATAAATTGACTCCTTGTGTTCGTGCATTCCAAGCTTTGAGAATTCCAAGTCCCTTCCTAAGTGCATACGAACCAGAGAGCTCCAGAACCTCTTCAACTCCCATTTGTGCAAAGAAGGATTGAAGATTGAAGACGAGATCGGGCGCGCTTCTACATCATCGATCATCTCGAGGCTTCAACAATCTGTTCAGAGATCTGATCATCTAGGGAGTTGTTCTTTTCATATTGTATTTTCATTCACATACTTTTCATTTTGTATTGGTAGAGATATCGTTGTCTTGCGCGCGGCGTCTAAGTCCTTGCGCGGCTTAGGGGAAAATCGCTTCCTTGTGCGGGGAGCGTCCAAGTCCTTGCGTGGCTTGGTGGGTAATCGTGGCCTTGTGTGCTACGTCTAGATCTTGGGAAGATCTAGAAGATAGGCTTGGGCTTGGTCTTGGGAAAGACAAGCGATAGCCTTCCGATCCTTGGGAGAAGGATTGGTAAACCAAAATTGTAGAATTTTTTATTAACATAATTGTGCCTTGATCTTAAGCATTGTTAAGATCATTTTTATTGTACTCAAATTTCATGATTAATATAATTATGTCTTTTTCTTTAATTACATATTTGGTGGCATAATCTTTTTCTTAGAAATTTGTGTTTTGGTTTAATACTAAAGTTGCATTGGTTTGAAAGTATTTATAAGTAATTTTGTTTTAGTAAAGTAAAATCGTTTTAAAAAAATTACTAAGTAAAAATTAATTTTTAGACACACCCTTATTCACCCCCCTCTAAGGGCGTCATACGATCCAACAAGTGGTATCAGAGGTAGGTTACTCCAAAACGGTTTTACCACCGGGAGTAATGGCGCACAACGATCATGCGTTCGTTGAGGGGCAAGGCATAAGTAGACCACCTTTATTCACGGGCACATACTATAATTATTGGAAAACACGTATGCATTGTTTTCTAATTGCGCTAGATATAGAAGTCTGGAATATGGTAGAATCTAGTTACACTTCTCCAACAGTTGTTGTAGGAGATGTAACTATGGATAAGCCCAAAGACAAGTGGGATGACAATGATAAATTAAGATGTAAGAACAATACAAAAGCCATGAATGCTTTATTTTGCGCACTAGATCGCACTGAATTTAATAGAGTTTGTGCTTGTAATTCTGCATTTGAAATTTGGAATTTGTTAGAAATCACTCATGAAGGTACTTCGCAGGTAAAAGATTCAAAGCTATTTCAACTGGAGTCTGAATTTGAAAGGTTCAAAATGGAGGTAAATGAAGAGATTGATACGATGTACACACGATTCACAAAAATCGTGAACGACTCAAAGGTGCTAGGAAATGTGTTCTCAAATGAAGATTTAGTAAGGAAAATCTTAAGATCACTTCCCCCGAAGTTCAATCCTAAAGTGACTGCAATTTCCGAGTCACATGATCTTAAGACCTTACAATTGGAGAGCCTCATTGGGAACTTGAAAACTCATGAAGTTGAATTGAAAATTCAACAATAAGAGTATATGGAGCTAAGGAAGAAGGGATTGGCTCTAACATCAAAGAAGGAAGAAACTATTGATTCTGAGGAGGATGAAGAAGATGAGGAAAGTTTATTTGTTAAAAAATTAAGAAAATTTATGAAAAATCCGGAGAGAAGGAATTCGTTTAAGAAGTATTTTAAGAAGGAGACATTTAGGAAGAAAAAAGGAAAGGAAGGCGATGAAGAGGAATAGAGACCGCCACCGGAGTGCTATCACTGCAAGAAGTTAGGACACATCCGAAGCAAGTGTCCAAAATACTTGAAAGAACTTAAAGAAAAGAAGCACAAAGGGTCGAAGAAGGTGTTGAAGGCGGAAACATGGGATGATACTACTTCTGAGGATGCAAGCAGTTCCGACTCAAGTAAAGAAGAGGAGGCCAACATGTGCTTAATGGGAAAGAGCGTCATATCTGATGACGAATGCAGTGTCCAAAGCGACACTGAGGTAACTCCTCCAACCTATGATAAATTATTTTCTGAATTTTAAAAGACTTGCAAATTTTTTGAAAAAAGTTTAAAAGATAATGATCTTCTTAAATCTGAAAATGAAATTTTACTTAAAGAAAACAAAAAATTGTTAAATGAAATCAAGACTATTGAAAAAAGAGATATTTCTTGCCAAGAGTGTGATCACTCTTTGGGAAGAATTAAAGAACTTGAAGAATCTCTTTCCAAATCTCATTCTACAATAAAAGTTTATACTAAAAAGAATGAGATTTTAGAGAGAGATCTGAAATCTTCAATTTCCATAGTCCATGAGGGAAAGAAATCTTTTGAACGGAGATGCGTAAATCTAGTATCCGAGAATACAAAAATGAGACACCAGATTCATGACTTAACACTAGCCATGAAAAAATTTGGAATGGGCCGAAGATCACTGGATATGATCTTAGGATACCAACGCCATGGATCTGGAAGGTTTGGGCTCGGATACACATCTGGAAGCTGTCGCCCGGCGACAACCACTGTCGCCGGCGACAGTGAAAAGTCCAGAAAATTCACTTTTAAAAATTCTAAAATTAATGAATTGTTAAATACTGCATCCTCATCCAGTAAAAGTCCAGAAAAGTTATACTCCTCTAAATACATTACATGTGCCAAATGCAATAGATTTGGTCACACTACGGACTCTTGCTGGAAAGAAGGAAAAAGTAAAATCAAACAAATCTGGGTGCCTAAGGCTTCTACCTATACTATGGGTGGAACCACTTGGGTAACCAGATCTTTACTCACCTC
Organism: Dactylorhiza incarnata; assembly: GCA_033032865.1. Taxonomy (NCBI): domain Eukaryota; kingdom Viridiplantae; phylum Streptophyta; class Magnoliopsida; order Asparagales; family Orchidaceae; genus Dactylorhiza; species Dactylorhiza incarnata. The sequence goes on along the minus strand of JAWHQI010000255.1, from coordinate 1,251,164 downwards.
TTCTTTCTAGGTATGTTGGCAGGCTAAGGACAAAGAAGACGTGTGGTACTTGGACTCGGGTTGTTCAAAACACATGACGGGCAATAAAGAAAAGTTCCTTAGCCTAGAGATAAAGAAAGGAGGAGTTGTTACATTCGAAGACAATGGAAAAGGAAAAATCATCGGCATCGGAGTTGTGGGTAACGAAAATTTTTCAATTTCAAATGTTTTATTTGTAGAAGGATTAAAGCATAATTTGATTTCTATTAGTCAATTATGTGATAAGGGTTTAAATGTTTTATTTGAATCTTCTACAAATTTATGCAAAATTATTAATTCCAAAACAAATGAAATTGTTTTTACCGCACCTAGATGTCATAATGTATATATGATTAAATTTCTTGATTTTTCAAATTCTACCTTAAAATGTTTTTTATCAAAAAATGATGAATTAGATTTATGGCATAGGCGACTTGGACATGCTAGTGCCAAGTTAATTTCAAAACTTTCAAAAGATAAATTAATTAAAGGTTTACCTTTGCTAAATGGAAATTTATCTTCTTCACTATGTGTGCCTTGCCAAAAAGGAAAATTTTCAAAATCATCTTTCAAAAGTAAAAACATTATTTCTACCACTAGGCCACTTCAATTAATACATATGGACTTATTTGGGCCAATTGGAATTTCTAGCTTAGGAGGTAGAAAATACACATTTGTTTTGATTGATGATTATTCTCGTTTTTGTTGGACTTTATTTCTAACCTCCAAATCCGAAGCATTTTCAGAATTATCAAAATTATGTTTGCGTATTCAAAATGAATTTGAGTTAAAAATTAAACGCATACGATCGGATCATGGAGGAGAATTTGAAAATGAAAAGTTTATTTCTTTTTGTACGGAGTTAGGAATTAAACATGAATTTTCCGCTCCACGCACACCACAGCAAAATGGTGTAGTGGAGAGGAAAAGTAGAACTCTTCAAGAGTTAGCCCGTACAATGTTATCTGAATTCAAATTACCAAAATCTTTTTGGGCTGAAGCGGTTAGCACGACATGTTATGTAATAAATAGAGTAATGCTTCGCCCTATTTTAAAATTAACTCCTTATGAATTAATTTTTAATAAACAACCAAATGTTTCTTATTTCAAAGTTTTTGGTTGTAAATGTTTTATTTTGAATTCTAAAGATTCCTTAGGAAAATTTGATGAAAAATGTGATGAAGGTATTTTTATTGGCTATTCTTCAACTAGTAAAGCTTATCGGATTTTTAATAAAAGAACAAAAATAGTTGAAGAATCCATTCATGTTAGGTTTGATGAGTTTGCTTCATGTGTAGAAAAGAAAATCACAGGAAAAGAAGATGATCCCCTTCGTTCGGTGGAGAATGATGATGAAGAACTTGGAGAAAATGAAGAAGAAAAAGGAGAAGAAAGAGAAGGAGAAAGAGAAGAAGAAAGAGAAGAAGAAAGAGAAGAAGAAAGAGAAGAATATGTGCCTCCAAGTGAATTGAGATTTTCAAAGGATCATCCAAAGGAGCTTATCATTGGAGATCCGCAAAAAGGGGTTAGTACACGTTCATCGCTACATGTTTTATTTTCAAACCTTTGTTTTGTCTCTGAAATAGAACCAAAAGATGTTTCCATCGCTTTAAATGATGAATTTTGGTTTTTAGCTATGAATGAAGAACTTAATCAATTTGAACGTAATAAGGTTTGGAATCTTGTAGAACGACCCAAAAATCGTCCTGTAGTTGGTGTTAAGTGGATTTTTAAAAATAAAATGGATAATGAATCTAGAATTATTAGAAATAAAGCCATATTAGTTGCAAAAGGTTATGCACAAATTGAAGGGGTAGATTTTGATGAAACTTTTGCACCCGTAGCAAGATTAGAAGCGGTTAGGATATTTCTTGCATTTGCTTGTTTTAAAAGATTTAAATTATATCAAATGGATGTCAAAACCGCATTTTTAAACGGGTATATAAAAGAAGAGGTTTATGTAGAACAACCCCCTGGCTTTATAAATGAGAAATATCCAAATTATGTTTATAAATTAGATAAAGCGCTTTATGGATTAAAACAAGCGCCTCGTGCTTGGTATGATCGATTAACTCAATATTTGTTAAAGCACGATTATAAAATAGGAAGTGCTGATTCTACACTCTTCATTAAGCAAATTGATCATGATTTAGTTATTTTACAAATTTATGTTGATGATATTATTTTTGGAGCCACTAATGAAGAGTTGTGTAATGAAGTAGTTCAAATTATGAAAAATGAATTTGAAATGAGTATGGTTGGAGAACTTTCATATTTTCTAGGTTTTCAAATTACACAAAAACATGATGGAATTTTTATATGTCAAACCAAATATATTCATGATATGTTAAAAAGATTTGGATTTGAAAACCTTAAGCATGCAAACACTCCTATGAGTACTTCACTAAAATTAGGAAAAGATGAAAGTGGTGTTTCAATTGAACAAACCCTTTATAGAAGTATGATAGGGTCTTTATTGTATTTAACCGCATCTAGACCTGATATTATGTTTGCCGTTTGTTTATGTGCTAGATTTCAAGCTAATCCTAAAGAGTCACATTTAAAAGCGGTGAAACGTATCTTTAGATATCTCATAGGAACATCAAAATTAGGTTTATGGTATCCTCATAATGATTCTTTTATTTTACATGGTTTTTCGGATTCCGATTATGCGGGATGTTCTTTAGATAGGAAAAGCACTAGTGGCACTTGTCACTTTATCGGCCCTTCACTTATTTCATGGTCGAGTAGGAAACAGAATTCTGTTGCCCTCTCTACTACCGAGGCCGAATATATTGCACTAGGTAGTTGTTGTGCCCAAGCTCTTTGGATGTCACAAACATTAGAAGATTTTGGCATGCAACAAAGTAGTGTAGAATTAAAGTGTGACAATAAAAGTGCTATAGACTTAACTAACAATCCCGTATTACATTCTAGATCTAAGCATATAGATGTCCGACATCATTTTATAAGGGATCATATTAAGAAGGGTAATATAAAAATCAACTTTATAGGCACGGAAAATCAACTAGCGGATATATTCACTAAGCCGTTACCGGATTCCCGTTTTTCTATGCTTAGGCTAGAATTGGGAATTCTAGACATTTCACAATGAATATATCACTATTTAAAGCCTATAAAATTAAAAAAAAACAATTTTATCACAAAACCTAAACAATTTAAAAAGAAAAAGCCTAAATTTTAAAATCAAACCATAGAATTTTAAAAGACTTAACAAAAATTCAAACATCATCAATATTACATCAATATTGTTCCAATAAAATAGTAGAAAAATCATAAGGATCAAGTTCATTAAACAAGAAATAGAAATCTGAAGAAATTCACTGTCGCCCAGGCGACAGTGGATGTCGGAAATTTCCGACATCTCCCAGCAGCAGCAACCTGATGAAACTACTATGAATCTTCATAACCAGCCCCGCTGCTCTCTGGACAATCTTCTGGAGGTCCTCGTCTCACGGCTTTACCACGGCGAGTCCGCCTCACCGATTGGCGCGGCGGTTCTTCGTCCGGAACTTGCCATTCGGCCTCTTCCTCCGGCGTTGGCTTCAACTTCAGACCTTTGACGAGAAACTTCATAAACTTCTGCATTCGACTACGGTCCTTCTTCACTTCCTTCTTGTGATCCTCTAATGAATCACGTAAATCATCAATGGACTCTCGTAGTGATCCTGCCCTAGGCAATGGCGGCTCTCGAATCTCAATTCCCGGATGAGCCTTTTTTCTGCGTCTTCTTCACTTTCATCAAACCCGTATAATATATCTCCGGATAACAATCATCCAAATAAGAACTTTGCGCTATCCATCCGTACTTCTTATAGAGTACACACTGAATTATCGCCCCCATTGGCAGCGTATGAACCTTCACCCATCTTGGATGCTTTAATCTATACGCATACCTAATCTGGGAGAGTATGAAGTCCGCCACATCAAAAAGCTCATCCTCCATAATGTAGTATGTAATGAGGGTCAACTGAGCCATAATACTTTTTGTATCTCCACTCTTCAACATGACTGAATTCCTTAAGATATCTTGAACTAAGAAAGCATCCGGATTGAGTGACGTAACTTCAGTGGTTAGAGTCTTCTTTTGATTCCCATGTAAACTCATGTTTACAAGGGTCCAATCTCTATCTTTTCTATAACTCTCCACTATATCCGGCACATTTTCACTAATCACTAATCCGAATTCCTCTCTTAGATCAACATGTGTTATTTCCACATGTTGACCCTGAATTCTTGATCTTACTCCTCCATCCAAATCAGTGCAATTTGGATCTTCCAAATGATTATAGAACCCGCGAATCAAAAAGGAAGAGAACGGCTCTGGGGTGATTATTGAGAGAATACCTGCATTCGCAAGCCGATCATAGATATGATCGTGCTTCGGTGAATCAAATTCCACATACTTCGCAACTCCAACAATAGCTTTCTCCACCCCAGGAAAAACTTGATATGAACTATGTGCTTCTCCCGAAGTACTCCTTCGAGCTTTGGAACTGGAAGCCATTCTGCAAATAACATAAAAAATTTTGATTAAACATGTGCTGTGCACTGGAACACTATCGCTCAGGCGACAGTGACTGTCGGAAATTTCCGACAGCTCTCCAGTGAACTTCTCTCGAAATTTTTTACATACCCTTCCAGATCTACTCAAATCAAGGTTATTTCAACAACAATTTTTAAAATTTTTTTTTTTAAAATCAAAATCTTCTCCATATCCTTACTATTCATCATCTTCAACCTTCTTTCAAAAGGAAAATCTTCCATTTTTAAAATTAAACTATGAACAAAAGCAAACCTCAAACCACAAGAATCCCAAAATCAAAACATTTTTAACAAAGATCCAACAAGATCCACTTGCTTTAAACTAGATCTACATTTAAAAAAAAACACAAAACTTCAAAAGCCTACACCAAATCATCAAAAATCAAGATGAAAACAACATTTTCCTTCTTCTCTACTTTCAAAATAAAAAAATCCCTAACAAATTTGAGTCAAAAACATAAGAATCCAAAATCCATACCTTAGATCTAGAGTTGTCGCCGACTTCCGACAGCCTTCTCTCGTTCTACAGTCCAGACAAATGAAGCACAATAGGGTTTGACTCGGTCCAAAGCCCTATTTATAATTTTGGCTGTCGCCCAGGCGATAGTGACTGTCGGAAATTTCCGACAGCTCCATTTTTGCTAAAAATTCAATTTTGGGTCCCTTTAATGATTTACAATAGTTATATGTCATTATTACTGCTTCATCTCATGACTTGATGACAAACCATGTGCTTTCTATTTTAAAAAAAAATCACTCTTACATGATTATATGCTTTCATTTCCAAGCTATCATCGTATTGACACTCCTACTTAGTTGTTTAGACCATTGGAAATTGTTTTCGCATGCCTCTAAGTATGAGAAATTGGTTATCTATCATAATGAACTATCACGTTCACTTCTTTTGGTCCATACATATGACTTTTTATTTAATATATACATGGATCATATTTGCTTTAACATAATAAAATAGCACTTCATAAATACAACTTTCAACCTTGATTTGTTAGCACAACAATAATTTACACAATCTTTTGCGATTCAAGTGAATTCGGAGATCCTTGGTCAATTACAAAAAAATATATATCAAAATCTCAAAAAAAAAGGTATCACAACATTTGTGATAAAAAAAAAGTTTAAAATAAAGACAAGGATACTCCACCAAGCACTACTTACCCTCCTGATAAGTCTTAATGAGCATTGTGAGGTTAAGCACCTTACAAAGAATTGTAAAGTGTCTTGTGCAAAAGAAAAATGGTTTTCTATTTCATCTTGTGCTATATCTTCAAAGTCAAAGTTAACTTTATATGCTTATATTATGTTCTACATTTCAATGATCATGTAAATTAAATAACTTCATATGTTTGATCTAAGTATCACATGTACACATCATTATGTTATATAAACATTCATCTCATGAGAATTGGACCGAAAATATTCCATAATTCTATACACTATTGTGTCTTTCTATGATACTTTCAAATGACCTTACTCATGTTTAAGTTATTTTCTTTCATTACTTCATATGGCTATACCGTCACTTCATGAGTTTATTCATACTATGACATATTCCTATTATTTCATGGACTTCAATCATTTCCAACAAAGTGCTTCCTCTTATTCTTCATTTCTATATTCTATATCCTTTCCCTTAAGAACTACTCTTTTATCTAATATTAACTTTTGCTAATACCAAAAGGGGGAGAATTAACAAGTATAAAAAGAAAAATCAAAAATCTATTACACCTAAATATTCCACCTACACAATACATCATATATTTAGGGGGAGCATATATTTAGGGGGAGCATATATTTAGGGGGAGCATTCATTTAGGGGGAGCTTTCATCTAAAGGGAGATTATTTATTTTAAGAGAAATATATCATGTTATTTTTGTGCACACACCAAATGTTAAAATCAACAATCTAAATAGACATGATTTTTTTTATAAGGATTTGTTATTATCAAAAGGGGGAGATTGTTGGAGCATGCGTTTCACACTCCTCCGGTTTGAAAATAACAAAGTCCCGTTTGTATTTGATTCTATTTTTTATTAATGGTGTGCAGATAACAGGTATGAGATGTTCACATTTCTGCTGGAGCTAAATATGAATGTGGGAAATTTCACTGTTGAAAAATTCCGACAGCCGCTGTCGCCCAGGCGATAGCAGAGAAGTTACAACTACTTCCCTCCACGCCAGATCGACGAAAGGCAGTTTTGAGCTGTCGGAATTCCGACAGCAATGTCGCCCAGGCGACAGCTCGAAGGTTACAACAACTGCCCACGACACCACCCACGATCGGAGGTTTTGCACTGTCAGAAATCCGACATCGATGTCGCCCAGGAGACAGCTCAACGGTTACAGCAACTGCCCGCACGACGCCACTCCAGCGGCAGTTTAACGCTGTCGGAAAATTCCGACAGTCGCTGTCGCCCAGGCGACAATGATTTTCTATAAATTGACTCCTTGTGTTCGTGCATTCCAAGCTTTGAGAATTCCAAGTCCCTTCCTGAGTGCATACGAACCAGAGAGCTCCAGAACCTCTTCAACTCCCATTTGTGCAAAGAAGGATTGAAGATTGAAGACGAGATCGGGCGCGCTTCTACATCATCGATCATCTCGAGGCTTCAACAATCCGTTCAGAGATCTGATCATCTAGGGAGTTGTTCTTTTCATATTGTATTTTCATTCACATACTTTTCATTTTGTATTGGTAGAGAAATCGTCGTCTTGCGCGCGGCGTCTAAGTCCTTGCGCGGCTTAGGGGAAAATCACTTCCTTGTGCGGAGCGTCCAAGTCCTTGCGTGGCTTGGTGGGAAATCGTGGCCTTGTGTGCTACGTCTAGATCTTGGGAAGATCTAGAGGATAGGCTTGGGCTTGGTCTTGGGAAAGACAAGCGATAGCCTTCCGATCCTTGGGAGAAGGATTGGTAAACCAAAATTGTATTATTTTTTATTAATTGTGCCTTGATCTTAAGCATTGTTAAGATCATTTTTATTGTACTCAAATTTCATGATTAATATAATTATGTCTTTTTCTTTAATTACATATTTGGTGGCAAAATCTTTATCTTAGAAATTTGTGTTTTGGTTTGATACTAAAGTTGCATTGGTTTGAAAGTATTTATAAGTAATTTTTTTTTAGTAAGGTAAAATCGTTTTAAAAAAATTACTAAGTGAAAATTAATTTTTAGACACACCCTTATTCACCCCCCCCCCTCTAAGGGCGTCATACGATCCAACAGTGAGCCTGTGTGTGCGTCGCCTTTAACTCATGTAAATAACCAGTAATTGTCCACTTTAGGAATGAATTACATGTATATGTGTAGCATTCAGATGGAACTTCTGTGTTCCTTTGTTGATTCATGCCTTCTCCTAGTCGCTAATTGTGTTTTGTGCACATGTTTAGGCGACTGGGAGTGGAGCGGGGCCTTCTCGACCCCCTCGTTCGACTGCAAGTAGTGCACCAACTCCGGTGCCGACTCCTCCTTTGGCTGAAACGGTAAGGATGATTGCTGAGGTAGTATTTGCGATGTTCATGGTGCAACCAGGAGGGCATGTCCCTGGATAGCCTCCTATTCCAGGAGCGGCTCCAGTGCAGGGTCCAGCAGCCGAACCTGCGGTGGAAAGGCCAGTGCCGTTGAGGGCACGAAGAGCTCCAGATCAACAGCTGCAATACTTTTTGAGTTTCCACCCTCCCACATTCACGGGGGCAGGAACCCCGACGCAAGCGGAGGATTGGCTGTCAAGGGTGCGCAAAACCCTGAAGGCCACAGATACAGAGGAAGAGCAAAAAAGTTACATTGGCAACCTTCCTACTAGATGGGGAGGCGCAGCTGTGGTGGGACGAGATGGAGTTACATCAGCTAGCGGGAAGGTAGCTGACAGACATCTCCTTTGATGAGTTTTCCAGACTGTTCTTGGCGCGGTATCTTCCACCGGCCCAACAGATAGAGATGGAAAATTAGTTCAACCGTCTGACTCAGGGTGATAGAATGATCGACGACTATCTACATGAGTTTACACGGTTGGGGCGCTATGCAGGCGTGACATTTGCGGATGAAGCTCGTAAGACAAATCGGTTTTGCGAAGGCTTGCGAGAAGAGTTGCGGTTCCTTGTGTCGGGGGCAATGACACAGGGGTTTATGACCCTGGTTAATATGGCTCGTTCTTTAGAGAAAGATATGAAATGGTCCCAAAGCAGGAAGGAGCTAACAGTAGTCAAGCCAGAGTTCAAAGTATCGAGCTCGGCAAAATCGGGATGAGACAAATGGAAGAAAGGAACGCGACCGTCTGGGTCAGCTCAATCTTCAGCATCGGGAGTGACTAGGCGAGGCCCACTCATCTGTTACAACTGCGGCAGACCGGGGCACTATGCTCGTGAATGTCGTAGTGGGAAGAAGCTAGTTGCGGCCTATGCGGCAGAGAAAGGGAAGGAGGTAGAGTCAACCGCATCCCACGCTGCTCTAGCCCAGCCTAGAGTATACAACCTTGGCCAACAGGAGGCCATCAAACAGAGCGATGTGGTGACAGGTATGCGATAGTATATATCTTTTATTGCTTTTTATACTTCATACCTCATGCATTGCTTGAATGTACTAGGCTTTGTCCTGATCTTTAATTATCCGGCAAGAGCACTATTTGATACAGGTGCTTCACATTCCTTTCTATTGGAGGCCTTCATACAGCAACTTGGAGTGCCTTCATCGTTTAGACAAGAACGGCTAAGTGTGTTGCTACCCAATGGATGTTCTATGCATGTAGATCGAGGTTGTGTGGTAAAGGTATGAATATGGAGTCAAGACTTTGATTTGGAAGCATTGATACTCCCGCTTTCGGAATTCGATGTAATCTTTGGTTTGGACTGGCTGTCAGCGCAGCAGGCCTACATTGATTGCACTTCGAAGGAGGTCACGCTGGGGCGGAATACTGAACGTGCGACTATGTTTGCTGGTTTGCGTGGATCGAGCACGACACTGATGTCTGCTGTCCAAATGGTCAAGGCAGTTCGGCAAGGCGCAGAGTTATGTGTTGTGCTAGTGGGGGCTGCAAAGCCTCAACCTAGTTTGAGTGATGTTCCTGTGATTTCAGAGTATCCAGATGTGTTTCCAAAAGATCTTCCTAGGGCGCCACCTCAGCGAGAGATTGACTTCACGATAGAGCTGGTGCCAGGTGCCAAACCTGTGTCACGCTCTCCGCACCGAATGACGCCAAAGGAAATGGCGGAGTTGAAGGTTCAATTACAGGAGTTGCTAGAGCAAGGTTACATACGCCCAAGTACATCCCCTTGGGGTGCTCCGGTCCTTTTTGTGAAGAAGAAGGACGGAAGCCTGCGTCTATGCATTGACTACCGCGAATTGAACAAGCTGACCGAGAAGAACAAGTATCCGATTCCTCGAATCGATGACTTATTTGATCAGCTAGTGGGGTCAACTGTGTATTCAAAATTGGATCTCAAGTCCGGCTATTACCAGTTACGAATTCGGGATTGTAATATCCCTAAGTCAGCATTCAGTACTTGCTACGGACACTAAGAGTTTACAGTGATGCCGTTTGGATTGATGAATGCACCGTCCGTATTTATGGATCTGATGAATAGGACCTTTCGAGAGTGCCTTGATCGGTTTGTCATTGTCTTCATTGACGATATCTTGGTGTACTCTCAGTCTGAAGAAGAGCACGCGATTCATTTGCGTGAAGTTTTGGAAACCCTGCGACGTAGTCAACTATATGCCAAGTTCTCTAAGTGCGAGTTCTGGCTAGCCTCAGTGGCGTTCCTTGGTCATGTTGTTAGTGGTGAGGGTATCGCAGTGGATCTGGCAAAGATTGATGCCATCCAGAAGTGGCCCATTTTGGCGACAGTAGCGGAAGTCAGGAGTTTCCTTGGACTTGCCGGCTACTATCGGCGCTTCATGGAGAACTTTTCGCGGATCGCTCTACCTCTCACCACCTTGACGAGGAAGGATCAGAAGTTTGTTTGGTCACCGGAGTGTGCACGGGCTTTTGAGGAACTGAAGAGGCGTCTGACCACAGCACCAATTCTGTGTTTGCCATCTGGTGCAAAGGGTAATGAAATTTACAGTGATGCGTCAAGGAGTGGCTTAGGCTGCGTACTTCTTCTGCATGGTCAAGTGATCGCTTATGGCTCTCGTCAGTTGAAAGTGCATGAGCGGAATTATCCGGTCCACGACTTGGAATTGATGGTCGTGATCTTCGCTCTAACGTTGTGGCGGCACTACTTATATGGTGTGAAGGTTGACATCTTTACAGACCATAAGAGCCTTAAGTATCTGTTACATCAGAAGGAGCTCAATATGCGACAACGAAGGTGGATGGAGTTCCTGGGGGACTACACTTTTGATATACATTATACTCCTGGAAAGGGGAATGTCATCGCAGATGCTTTGAGCAGGAGGGCTTATGCACAAGCCAATTGGATTCAGATGTATGATCCACGTCTGATCAGGGACTTGGAAGCCTTGGAGATCTCCTGTGTGGAGAGGAGTTCTAGTGCGAGTGCGTGCTTAAACTGGACGGAGGTGCAATATGACCTCGCAGATAGAATACGACAAGCCCTGGAGCTTGATTCGAGCATGCAATGCTATTTGGCAGAGTCTGAAGTTGGGACTGCTGCAGAGTTTGTCTTAGACGATGGTCTAATGTGGAAAGACGGTCGGTTGTGCGTCCCAAATGTGGGTAAGTTACAGGAAGAATTGATGTACGAAGCACACTTTACAAAGTACTCAATTCACCCATGGAGCACAAAAATGTACGAAGACATGAAGAAGCTGTTTTGGTGGCCAGGTCTGAAGAAAGACATCGCCTTATACGTGGCAAAATGCAAAACTTGCACACTTGTGAAGGCAGAATGTCAGAAACCTGGAGGTTTCCTGAAGTCGTTGCCAGTACCGGAATGGAAATTTGACGATATTTCTATGGATTTCGTGCACGGTTTGCCGAGATCACAGAGTGGGAATGATGCTATTTGGGTGATTGTGGATCGCTTGACGAAGGTAGCCCACTTTATTCCAAACCGGCGGGATGATTCAGTAGAAAAGTTGGCAAAACTTTATGTTGATAATATTGTACGATTGCACGGTGTGCCCCGTAGCATCGTTAGTGACCGAGATGGGCGCTTTACTTCGAAAGATTGGAGGCTAATCCACCAGTTGTTAGGTACAAAGCTGAAGTTTAGCACTGCCTTCCACCCTCAAACGGATGGACAGACTGAACGTACAAACAGAACTCTGGAGGATATGCTCCGAATGTGCGTCCTGGATTTCAGCAAAAAGTGGGAAGATCATCTTTACATGATCGAATTTGCTTATAATAACAGCTATCTGGCAAGTATAAAGATGGCACCCTTCGAGGTCCTCTATGGTCGAGCTTGCCGCACTCCCCTATCTTGGGCGGAGACAGGTGAAACGAAGCTGTTTAAGCGAAAGGAAGTCGAAGAGGCAAATGCGGCGATTCAAACAATCCGGGATAGATTGTTGATTGCACAAGATAGGCAGGCAAAGTACTACAATGCCAAGCACAGAAACGTCGAGTTCGCCGTGGGCGACTGGGTTTATTTAAAGATCAAACCTTTCAAGGGTGTGTCCAGGATTCGACGCTTGAAAAAGCTGAGTCCAAGATACCTTGGACCGTTTGAGATACTAGAACGTGTTGGCGAAGCTGCCTATCGGCTCGCTCTTTCGACAGAGTTGAGTGGTCTGCACGATGTGTTCCACATATCGGTATTGAGGAAAGCTGTACCAGAGCCTAGCCAAGTGCTTGTGACTAGTCAGGTGCCGGTCGATGATGGGCTGAAGACGCTGGTCACGCCTATTTGCATTGAAGACACTGATGTCAAACAACTGTGGAATAAATTGATCAAGATGGTTAAAGTCCGCTGGAACAACTGAGGCCATGAGGAACTTACATGGGAGCGCGAGCAAATTATGCATGAGGAGTTCCCCGAGCTGTTCCATTGAGGTACAAGTCATATTTTGTATCTTTTTGATTATTTGCACTAGTAGAATTTCGGGACGAAATTCTTTTAAGTGCGGAAGAATTGTAAGACCCCAATTGTCATGTGCACAAAAAATAAAAAATGATTTGAAGTCAGGGAGCTAGCGCCAGGCGCTAGTGCTAGTGCTGGCGGTAGTGGCCTTAAGCGGTACCGACTCTGTCGGTAGCGCCGGCAGTAGCGGGAAAATCAGATATACCCCGCAAATCCCGACTCTTCTTCTCATTTTCTCTGTAAACCTCTGCATCTGAGAGCAGTGGGCTGAGAGCTGGGAAGGAGATCAGTTGGAGGTGAACCTTCGTCGTGCCAGGAGGGAGATTAGTGAAGAAGCATCTGCGTGCGTGTACCATCGCAGATTCCAGCCAACCCCCTCTCAGTCTATGGCACGAAAGAGACCAACTAGGGTAACGACTCTCTTTCCTAATCCTTGGACATGTACGTCCTTTAATTTGCATGAATTTAGGAAGACTTCTACTAATTAGTAGATCGGATCTTCCGGTGGGATGAAGTTGTTCCCCCACAAATTGCATATAGAGTCCAGAATGGAAGTACGGGTATAGGCATGCTGTGTGAAGCCCATTTGGACAGGTCGAGCCGGATTGGTGATGTTTATCGCGTGGAGAAGACTCCATGTATATGCTGTTGTTCGGGTCTTTTGTACTGTTTTGTATAGCAAAATATCTTGGAGGTGTTTCCCAGGCAATACCCAAAGTTTGGTAGCAGAACTGAGTTCTGTTACTAGCGCCGGGCGCTAGCGTTAGCGCCGGCGGTAGCTCCAGGTGAGCTACTATTGTTGATTTCTGGAGGTGTTTTCCCAGAGGTATCAGAAGGGAGTTCTGTTACCATTGCCGAACAGAACTAAGTTCTGTTGCTAGCGCCGGGCGCTAGCAATAGCGCCGGCGGTAGCGCCCAGCACAAAGATTGTGTGATTCTGTGCTACCTAAAGTCCTGGGGACTGGATACGTAGCAGGAGAAGCTGTGGAATTTGCAAAGCCGAGCTTTAAGTGTCGGGTATTAGGTGAAGCTTACCCGCATCGTGCAAAGTTGAAGCACGATGATTGAGCACGGGCTTAGCTGATCCGAACCCACCCATAGTGGTGGTGAAGAGGTCGCCCCTCGGTGCACCGGGCTATGGAAGAGTGTCGGAACTTCGTGTGTACGGCCTAGCTCAAATTGCTTGTCTAAGTTGAAATAAGACTTAGCGTGAGGGCGTAACTCAGGGAGTATGCCAAAGTATGCCTTGAGAGCACGAAGCGGGTGGCTTGGTATGCCCCCGTTGGTGTTGTTTGCGGTTATATATTTATATGCTGCTGACTCTTACTTGCAGGGAAGGAGCACCGCCGCCCCAAGTGTGGGGTGGGGTCGTTATAAATCTTGGTCAGCTAAAGCTGACCGGTTACCTGTTTTACCACTACTTGGTGGATTTGTTTGTACAGGTCCCGGCGAGACTAGCGAGAAATAGCGGGCTGAAGCCCCCTTGCTGCTGTGTTGTGCTGGCCCTCGAAGGCCAAAGCTTTTGTTTACTTTTGTTCATGTGTGGCCGGCCTGCGTGCCGATGTCTGGAAGCCACCTATATTATGTAAACAAACATTGTAAATAACCTTTTATGTATTTCATTCCTAGTAGCTTATGTGGACAATGCTATACACTGGTTTATAAATGAAATTATATGCTTCCGTTATGCGACTCTGGTGCTGAGATAGTTATATCTTTAACTGTTAAATGCTAATTTTTGTACCGCTCTCTTATGTTCATTTCATATGGCGTGGGGTCCCGGCCGGACCTACTGTTATATGCTATTTAACAGGGAGGGTGTTACACTTGCACAGAAGTAACAAAGGCCACATACTCCCTCCGCAAGCTGCAGATTACGTGCCTCTTCAGCTTCACTTCTGAGATAGGCTCATCTGGGTCCAATGCTGATATCTCTACGCATAGGTTCTTCATATTCAAGAAGAATGTTGAAATGGACAAGTCTCCCTGAGTTGCTTTCGCCAACTCATTTTCCAAGAACTGCTGCCGAGCTATATTCTTCTTATTGAACAAGCCATCCAAGGCTGTCCAAATTTCAGCAGTTGACCTACACCCGTTGATGTGGTCAAACAACTCCGGAATGATAGCTCGCTTGAGAGTGAACTCAGCCTTCACATTTGTTCTCTTCCAAGCCTTCAGGAGCTTAGCATTCCCCTCAGTAGGAACAACAACTTGTCTTGCTTCTCCTCCAACTACCTCCCATAAGTCATCGCCAAGAAGATAGCTCTCCATGCACGACTTCCACTTTTTAAAGTTAGTCTGTGTAAGGAGATCAATACTAAGACCTCTAGCATATCCTCCTTCCATTGCTATCCCACTGATTGATAACCGATTTGCAGAAATCCAAGCAGAAGACAACGCTGATTATTTCTCAAAAATCTCCCTCTGATACCATATTAAAAATTTTTAGAGGTCCGGAGTGAAGTAAAAAATGCAGAACACTTCAACACAATCCACAAGCGTAACAATCAATGACAATGGGAAGACATAATAGTGCTCTTGTATTAACTATCTTTTTACAACGTGAGACATACATGTCGAGACATGATTCATAAGAATCACATATGAGAGAAGCACAAGACACAAAAATAAGCCGCCAGCGAACTGCCGAAGCAGAGACCGCCAGACCGCTCGAACAAACAAGTCGCACGGCTATCCCTGAGCCGCGCAAATAGAGCACAGACCGCTACTGTCAGACCGCAACCACAGATCGCTCGACTTGCTGCTTTATTCAACTGCTGAGAACACCTGTCTGCGCTTTTTGATCACCCACACGACACGGTCTCAAGATCACAGAAGAACCCGCGAACAGTTGACGAAGAATTACTTCCTGCTGTAAGACCGCAAATCAAGACCGCTAGACCACTTAAGGCCGCCTGATCAACTGAGTCCGCTGCACAGTCCAAGAACAACTAAACACAGTCTGCACAGACAGACTGTTGGCGAACTGGTTTATTCAAAGATAGAAGAATGGAGAATGCCGACAGTGGCCGCTAGTGGCTAACCTGCGAACAAACAAACCGGCCAGACAACTCAAACTACGCGACCTCAAAGTGAGACCAGCACAATCAAGCCAACTTTGGTTCTTATAGTTCTTGCGTATTTTTGACTACCCCAGTGTCCCTATTTATAGGCAAACGAACGGATGTCATTACCACCCCAAGGGATATAGTCACCTTCCTTATTGAAGCACGCGGTCTCCAGAACCAGACCGCGTGGTCTCATCAAGACCTTATTACACTTAAGCAAAACTGTCCACGACAACTTGCCAAGAACAAACCGGCATACTGCCCGGTCATCTTATAAGAACAGACATATGAGCATATGACCGATCAGGAGCAGACCGCCAGAAATGAGCTCATACAACCCGCTCGGGCTCTTATAAGACTGACACCACAAGAACATCCTGACAAACCAAGCTGACCGCCAAAATGAACACATGCAGGCCGCAGTACAAGACTGCAGAAGCGACCTCCAGTACAGACCGCCCGGTCTAAACCAGAACAAGGATACTTGGGCAGAACAGGCAGACCAAACATAGGCCGCCAACACCAGAGACATGCGACCACACCAGCCAGGTCGCCACACCGAGCTCATGGATTCCAGAGGTAAACAGCAACACAGGTCGTGCGGTCTCTGCGATATCCAAGAACAGACCGCCCAACCTGACACTTCCACTTCAAAAATTTAACAGGGGCTCTACAGGATCCTAGAGTGGATCTGCTCGTTGGCTTATAGACTAGAGCTACCGCCGAAGGAAGCGGGTTTGCATGACGCCTTCCACTTCTCCTCCCTTAGGAGAGATCTACTATGGCTGGAGCAGCAGATATCTATTATAGATGGGCCAGTAACTTCTGACCGATTAGTTTGCGCGGAGCCGGTCAGGATAGATGATATGACGGTGCGAGTCTTACGGCGCAAGAAGGTTCCCCCTGTTAAGGTCCTGTGGTAAAATCATGGACAGGAGGAGCATACCTGGGAGCCACTAGAACTGATGTAGCAGAGATAGTCGGTGCTCTTCGAGTCAGGAATAACTTTAATTCTTCGGGGATGTTATGTTCTGTCCCTCTCGGTGAAGATCCCGCAAGCATAACCTGAATTTCGGGGATGAAATTATATTTTTGTTTATTGGGATTTGTAACATCCCCCAAACAACTAGACCCCTAGAATGGTTTTGTCATGACTAGGTCATGACAAAACCCTAGTAAGCTTGAAGAGATCACTTGGCCTTATGCTTGAAGGGGAAGAGCAC
This sequence comes from Dactylorhiza incarnata, assembly GCA_033032865.1. Classification (NCBI taxonomy): domain Eukaryota; kingdom Viridiplantae; phylum Streptophyta; class Magnoliopsida; order Asparagales; family Orchidaceae; genus Dactylorhiza; species Dactylorhiza incarnata. The sequence goes on along the minus strand of JAWHQI010000255.1, from coordinate 1,234,284 downwards.
CTTGGTCTGCAAATAGCAATTTCCAATTACCAAGCTTAGGTTGGAAATTTAGGGCATCACCTTGACCCCTTGAACCCACCATGACATACCTAACCCTTTGGAGGGTCCCTTAGAGCACCAAAGACCCATTGGGGTCAACCAAAGTGGCCAAGTTAACCAAAGTCAACCCTAACCTTAAATTGGTCAAAGTAGTCTAATTAAGGTCAATTGGCCTCCACCTTGCCAAATTGGCCCTACCTATACCTTCCTAACCCTTAAGAGAGGCCATGGGTCACTAGCCACTCATTGGGGTCAACCCAAATGGTCAAATTGACCAAAGTCAACTCCACCCTAAATTTAGGTCAAAATAACCTATTTAGACATAATCAAGCCCAATCCACTTGGGCTAGACCCAATTGAGGTGGTCCACTAGCTAATGGGGTTGGGAGTTACTGAAATTGCCATTCAATTTCAAGGAATTCGACTAGGAGAGAGAAAACACCATTTTCCCCAAAAATGGTGGAGAGAGAAAGAGAGGAGTAATGACATTCATGGCCAAGGGAGGCCAATTGATCTCCCCATTGATGGGGATTCATCTCCTCTAGCTGTTACAAGAAGTTTAGGGGGTTTTCCAGCCCACATGGGGGCTGAATTGAGAGGTTTCCACCATGGCCGAAAATGGACATTAATGGCTTTCATGGCAATTGATGCCATGAACCTCCCTCTCCCCCAAATTGGCTAATTTAAAACCTTCAGAGGACTAAGAGTAGTGTTTCCCCCCCCCCCCCCCCCCATTTACCTGAAGAAATTTTGCAACTTGGTGTGGAGATTGTCGTGGATTCCAAGCTCCAAGGTCGGCCATGGTGATGGGCAAATTGGCAAGGAATCTCCCCTCCAAAAAGGTCCTCCCCTCCTCCTCTCTCTCTGTGGTAGATCTTCCTTCTGTTGGCAGCAAGCTTTGAGGCCAAATGGCCCTAATCTTTTTTGGCCGAAAAGCTTGGGATTCAAGCTTTTTCCTCCACCGAAAATACCATGTTCCGGCCACCTCCGACCGACCAACCACCCCCAATCGCCGGCCACCACCTCAACGGAGGTGGTGGTGGCATTGGCCGGCCGGGAAAATGCCTCAAAACATCACCCAGGTAGGGGAAATCCTAGCCCTTGGCTCACTGGAGAAGATGATGGGATGCCACCCATTTTTGCTTTAAGATCGGTGCACAGATCTTGTAATTAGTTTATTTGATATTAATTTTTCTATCCCTTTACTGGCAGCAGTTAGAAATAATTATGGAAAATACTCAAGGCCCTCTACAGAAAAAGTGGTCAATACCAAAATTGTAGACCTTGGAGTCTACTTTAATTTAAAATTGGTTTCATTCAATTTGGGTCAGTGGTCTGACCACAACACTCAAAATGGTGCAACATATACAAAGGGTTGACCAGAGCTTAATCTGGATGCCCCCATCGATCCAGCCATCCAAATGACTTGAAAATAGAAACAAAGGCTAATTATACACACACCCTGAATTTATCCAAAAAATGAGAATTTTTGGAGGGAAGTTTTCTAAGGTTTTTGCAAACATTTAATAATCCATGTAATAATTAATTGTATGGTCTAATGACATCCAATCCCCTCCAAATTTTGGTGGATGGTCCTTAGGGTCATGATATGACCATGGTAAAAATTTCATCCCATTTGGGACTGATTTTGTTAGGTAATTAATTAACCCAAGTTTGGTCAAACTAGGCCTATTTAGGTCAAAAGTGCTCTTGGTGGATTTAAGGGGTCAACCCTCATCCAAAAGTGATGAAACTTTGGTCACTGGTTTTGAATCATATAAAACACCCCATGAGTGGTTTGGGGTGGATGTGCACTAGAAACCTAGCTCTAACCCTAGGGTTGCACTTTGAGCCTTGTGAAGGACATATGGTCATAGGGTGTACGTATGCCCTAGGTAATTTTATTAGAATTTTAGGAACACTTTTTCCCCTCTGAATTAGGTTATAACCTTTTAGGGCACTTTCTTATAAAAGGAATTTAAATACTCAATTTATCTTGGATGTTGATGAAAGTTTGGTAGTGTTCATATAATCATGATATAAATCTCTGTTAATTTTTGTGTAATTTTTGAATGGGTTGATTGAGTACTTCATTCACAAGTCAACTATTTTGCCTTAAGATTATGTTAAATAAATAAGTGCCAAATATTCTCTAGAAAATTATTAAACTTGGTTATAGGACAGTTTAGGGCATTAGGAAGCTCTGTGAATATTTGTATAATTTTTGGAAGTATTTATCTGTAGGTTACTTCACAATATGTTCTAGTTTGGATTTTCTTGAGATATTAATTTATGCGACTAAATGGTTTTGGAGAATTATGAAACTCACTCAGTAAACTTTTTTGATCATTATAGCGGTCTGGTAATTTTACCATAATTTTTGGACAAGTATTTTTGGTGGTTCCTTCTTTAACCTCCAATTTTGGTTAATTATTCAATATTATAATTAGAGGCCAACACCTTACTGTAAAATTGTGATATTCTGTATTTGCTGTTATTTTGATATCATAGACTTTTCATAATTTTGTGGGGGCTATATCATAAGAAGATCCTATACTTCATGTTCACTTTCATACTTGGCCAATGTTGGAGAAATTATAATAAATGCCAAATAAATAAGAAAAATTATGATCTTCTGGATTTAGTCTTATAATATCATTATAAACTCCCAGTAATAACCTTGACTCACTTGGATGAACATTTGAAGTACCTCATCTCATACAACTCATATAGCTCATTTGGTCTGCGAATAGTAGAAACTGTAGAGTTAGCATAACTAGTAGCCACTAGTGGGAATGAGAGGTAGTTGGTGTACCTGGTCTGGTTGAAGAAATTTGAGGTCACCAAAAGAAGTCTATATGTTGAGTGTGCCCGGTAGTTAAGGGGCAAATTTGTGTTCAGGATTGACGATAAATCGCCTTTCCACTGGAGAGTCATAAAATACTTAGGGTAATCCAAGTGTAATGATAAGAAGGGTATTCTTATGGGTAGTTACCAATAACATTAAGTGTCTTGAGAAAGGGAGGTTTGGTCTATCATCTCGTCGTACCTCTTAGTATCGCTGTGAGCCACGCACATGGTAGACCTCGGGAAGTCCAAGATAAACCCTAAACTGCAGGAATAAACTGTCATGCAAGATTGTCTTAATAATCCACACACCCACATCCCTTGGTTACGGGAGGTTAGTTGGTTTGGTCTTACGAGCGGTATGCTTGGTGGTTGTAGGTGCGAACGGGTTGGTCCGGCGAGCCGGTGGCTCGGAAGGTTATGGTAATAGGCGGGTTAGCCCGGGGAGCTTATGGCTCGGAGATAGATGGTAAACATGTTTGCATGTGTATAAATGTGGTGGGTCTTCGGTATTGGATGGTCGTTCACACTGATGTCAATATGTTGACTCGACAAGTGTGAATTTGCACTTAGCCAGAAAAGTCTGGTGGTCCAGCCAGTAAGAGTACGTAGAAGCTCTGCGGTTTTGCATTGAGGTGTACGATAGGTCTAGGTTAGGTAGTATGAATACCAACCTAGAGGTGGGCGTGGCCCAACCCACCGCTTCTGTTTGCCACTACGAGAGTATCCTGGGAGTCTTGATAGCTCCAAAAAGGGGGAACCAAAGGTCTGTGCGCATAGAGTCGAAGTGTGTGAGTTACACTTGTGCGAGCATAGCATAAACTGCATAATTTTGTGTGTCATGGCATAAGCATTGCATTTCAACCCCCTACCCCTATCGTATAAATCGGTATGAGACTTTTTATACGATAGGCCTTGCTAAAACCCCTTGGTCTATAGGTTTGTATGGGCATTCCTATAAATCAATGGTTACTTTTATATTATATACTTGTCCTTACTTACAGTTCTTTACTTGCTCTTTACTATGCTTTATTTATTGCTTCCAATGTATATATACACTTGTGTAGTGGTAGACATTTTCTATAGACTAGTTCCGCCATCATCTGCTTTGTTTTATACCCCTTGCTGTCCTCCGCTTCATCCCTCCTGCTCGGTGCCTAGGAGCCACTGAGGGATGGGTGGTGGGAAATTAGGCTTAGTATTTTTGACTAACGGTCGGTGGACCATATCATTTTAGGGGACCAAGGAGACACACCAGCACCAGAGGCCAGTGCAGACGGAGGCGGGCAAGTCTAGTACAGGAGCACCAATTTCAGGATTAGTGAGTGATTAGTAGTTTGCTTCTGTGAGTGATCTTGTAGTGTGGACATGATGTACTAGGCATGAGCCCTTTATTATTGTAACCTTTGTTATTTCAGTTATATAATGTGGACACTTATTTATATAGCATGTGATTTGTGGACTTGAACTTCTATTAGTTCATTTATACTTTTCTTCGTTTGTGATCGATATGGCCGGCTGGATCAGCGCTTTGTAGTGGCGACCTTCCTGAGAGTTGGTGTCACCGCAAAGCGGCGGTTCTGGGCATAAGACCCGGTTTTGTAGCGAAAAATGGGGTCTTACACTAGGTAGGAGATTAATTTCTTGGAGCAGCAAGAAGCAGACCAGTGTGGCTATATCCACTGCTGAGTCTTAATATATAGCTGCAGGGAGCTGTTGTGCAGAGTCTGTGGATACAACACCAACTAGAGGATTACAGCCTCAAGATAAGTCATTCTCCATTGTATTGTGACTCATCTAGTGCAATATCCATTGCTAAGAATCCCGTATCACATAGTAGGACTAAGCATATAGAAATTTGATATCATTTTATTAGAGAGCATGTAGAAAGTGAAGATATCTGCCTTGAATATGTCCCAACAGACAATCAAGTAGCTGATATCTTTACTAAGCCATTAGTTGAGGCTAAGTTTAATTTATTCAAAATTGAGTTAGGAATGTTAAGTGTTGATTAGTCATTTATATTTCATTATTCATATGCTATTGTTCACTGCTAGGCAGTGTGTTCAGCTGAGAAGATTTTAGCTGAACCGCTGAGACAAGTGTCTGGTTTCAGCGGTTGATAATATCTAGTCCCAACAGTTTATCACTCTGTCTTAGCGGATCCACTAAGACGGGCTGTTTCAATTAAATCAAGTCTTAATTAAGAATCAAGTGGTATTAAATCAATTAAATTAATAAGATAAACCAATTTTCCTCACTAGGGTAAACTTAAACCTAAACTTAAACTCAATCTCTATAAATAGAGCAATAATAATAAGTTTACAAATCCTAAACACCAGCTGGCGAGATGAACTCTCTTTCCCCATCATCTCTGTGATTCTTCTTTTTGACAAAATGATGCCAAAGTCTGCAAAGGATCTTCTGGATGGCTATGAAATAGTAAGGAATGGATTTCAACATGCACCTTCAGAAATCAGAGAAGTCATTCATCTCTTTGATGCTCAAGGACTGGAATTCATGTTGTCAGAACCGTCGACGATTCTGAGAACTGAGGTTCTAGAATTTTATAGCAATGTTAAATTATCTCCTTCCAATACCTCTCTGAAATCAAAGATGGGAAGTGATAAGATCAAAATTACCCCAATGATACTTGAAAAAAACATTACATCTGCCATCATTCCACAATGTGTTGGAACATGGTCTTCCGCATCTCCTAGGTTTGAGAATAACAAATCCTATGTGTATTTGATCTTGTGTGTTCAAGTGTGCAGGTTTACTAGGTCCACATGACTCAAGGAGTACACATGATGACTGCCCCCAAAATTGAGGCCAAAATTCGAAGAGGCTCACTAGCGTCGGCGGTAGCAACTAGCGCCGAGCGCTAGCGATGATGAGCGCGTTTCTGGGAGCTGTTATGGAAGGCACTAACGCCTGGCGGTAGCGGATAACGCCGGCGGTATCGGTGAACACAGAAGGAATGAAAGCCTCGTTGCCGCGAATTGAAGATCCTGCCGCGCAAGAAGTTTCTTAATCAGGGATAGCGCCGTCGGTAGCTACTAGCGCTGGCGGTAGCATGGAGCACAAGAGGCATGGAGCAATATGTTGCCGCGGATGGGAGATTCTGCCACGCAAATTGTTTCTTAATCCGGGCTAGCGCCGGCGGTAGCGCTAGCGCCGGCGGTAGCGCTTGGGCTATAAAAGGACCCCCTCTCCTCTTGTTTTCGTACACCAATTGCATACACCTCAGAGAGAGAGAGAGTACTAGAATTCTAGAGGCCTATCTTGGCCGAAATTTGAGGTCCCGACGAAGCTCTGCCAACTTCTGAAGGAGGATTCCATCACGCCTAAGCCAAACGAAGTCTGCTTCGACAAACGCTGATTCTACAGCGGATCTTCGCCTCCATATTCAGAAGTTCATCTTAAGGGAAGTTTTTATTATTTTATTTGTCTTTCTTTGTAAACGGTAGTGAAATTGCCTCGTGTTGACGACTAGGTCTGGGGTAGGACTTAGGGTTGAAAATCGCCTCGTGTTGGTGACTAGATCTAGGTTAGGTCTAGGGGGTGCTTGAGGCCACATCCGGGGAAGGATTGGCTAGAGCGGCTTGAGGCCGAATCCGGGAAGGAGGAGGCTAGGGCCACCGGTTCGTGGGGAAGCGAGTCAGGATAGAAAACGAAAAGAGCTTTTATTATTCGCCTCTGATCTCTAGCGACATTGAGATCAAGTTTTGTAAAACTGATTTAATATCAATAAAGCTTGTCTCTCTTTTTGTTTTACTTGTCTTCTTGTTTTAATATTGCAATATTCCAAAGTTTTCTAAATAAAATATAAAGTTTTTGAAAACCCTTATTCACCCCCCCTCTAAGGGCGCCGACCGATCCAACAAGTGGTATCAGAGAGGTTTTGTTCCAATCGGCTTAACAACCGGGAACAATGGCGTCTCATGATCTCGCTTTTCCTGAGGGTCAAGGGGTTAGTCGACCACCTCTCTTTACTGGGTCTGATTTTAACTACTGGAAAAATCGAATGATGTGCTTTCTTATGACTATGGATGTAGAAGTATGGAACATGGTAGAAGTTCGGTACTCTCCTCCTACAACTGTAGTGGGAGAGGCGACATTAGCAAAACCTAAGGATAAATGGGATGACAACGATAAACTAAGGTGTAAAAATAATGCTAAAGCAATGAATGCCTTATATGCGCTTTAAATAGGACTGAGTTTAATAGAATTTCTGCATGCACTACTGCTTATGATATTTGGAATCAATTAGAAGTAACTCACGAAGGTACATCGCAGGTGAAAGATGCAAAGTTGTTTCAACTGGAATCTGAATACGAGAAATTCAGGATGGACACGGAAGAGGACATCAACTCCATGTACACTCGTTTCACAAAGATTGTCAACGCATCAAAGGCGCTTGGAAAGACCTACTCCGACGGGGACTTGGTGAGGAAAATTCTTCGTTCCTTACCCCCAAGGTTCAATCCGAAGGTGACAGCCATCTCGGAGTCGCATAACTTAAGAACGCTCCAGATCGAGAACCTCATTGGGAATCTCAAAACCCATGAGGTAGAACTGCAAATTCAACATGAAGAATACAACAAAGAGCCGAAGAAAAAGGCGTTGGCACTAACATCAAAGAAGGAGTGCACCGAAGAGGACGATGATGATGAAGAAGGACTCCTGGTGAAGAACTTCAAAAAGTTCATCAGGAATCCAGAAAGAAGGAACACATTCAGAAAATTCTTCCAAAAGGACACTCGACGAAAGGGATCTTCCTCTTCATCGAGGAAAGAAAAAGGAAGCGATGGCGAAGAAGAAAGGCCGCCTCCAGAATGCTATCACTGCAGAAAAACCGGGCACATTCGGAGCCAGTGCCCAAAATACCAAAAGGAACGAAAAGAACAAAAGAAAACAAAAGAAAAGAAGAAAGTGCTGAAGGCCGCCACTTGGGATGACTATTCCTCTGAAGAGTCAAACGAATCTGAGTCAAGTAGCGAGGAGGAAGCAAACTTGTGCTTGATGGCCAAAAGCGACGATGACGACACCAGTGTTCTTAGCGACACTGAGGTATCTCCTCCCACTTTTGAAGAACTTTATGATAAATTTGTTTTATTAAATCTTGAAAATGAATCTATTATAAAAGAAAATCGTAAGCTCACAAAAAAAATAGTTTCTCTTGAAAAAAGAAAAGTCTCATGTCAAGAATGTGAGCACTCCTTATTTAAGTTAAAAGAACTTGAAGTATCTCTCTCTAATGCCCTTTCACAAAACAAAATTATTGCAAAAGAGAAGGGGGACTTAGAGAGAAGATTGAAAGCTTCTATATTACAAATTGAAAAGAACAAAAAAGGATTTGAAAACAAATGTGTTATGATTGTTCAAGAAAATACATCTCTTAAAAAACAAAATCAAAATCTCAATTTAGCCATAACCAAATTCGGGATTGGTCAAAAATCCCTGGATATGCTTCTGGGTAATCAATGCTTTGGGTCTGGAAAAATCGGACTTGGATATAAAAGTGAACACTACCGCCCGACGCTAGCTACTAACGCTGGCGGTAGCTCTAAAGTTAAAAATTTTTCTGGTCTTTCTAATGTACAAACATCATCCAGCAAGAGCAACATAGAAACTCAGAAAAGGGTCTCAACCCCCTTTATTTTGTGTGCTAATTGTCTTAAATTTGGACACATGTCTGGCTCTTGCAGGAATATAATAAATCAACGATCATTAAAACAAATCTGGGTACCTAAGAAATCCACTTACTATATGGGTGGTACCTCTTGGGTATCTGGGTCTTTACTCTCATCCTCTTTCTAGATTTGTAGGAAGGCTAAGGAAACAGAAGACGTGTGGTATTTGGACTCAGGCTGCTCCAAACACATGATGGGCAATAAAGCAAAATTCCTTAGCCTAGAAAAGAAGAAAGGAGGAATATTGACGTTTGGCGATAACGGTAAAGGAAGGATCATGGGAATTGGTACAGTGGGTAACGCATCTTTTCTTATATCAAATGTGCTTTATGTGAAAGGATTAAAACATAACCTAATATCTATAAGTCAACTTTGTGATAAAGGTTTAGACGTACTTTTTGAATCTTCCACTAATCTTTGCAAGATTGTTAATCCTAAAACAAAAGATGTGTTATTAACTGCACCTAGAATTCATAATGTTTACATAGTTTCATTTCGTGATCTTTCTAAATCTTCTATAAAATGTTTTATAACGAAAAATGATGAATTAGAATTATGGCATAGACGCTTAGGCCACGCTAGTACAAAGCATATCTTAAAACTAGCAAAAAGAGAATTGATTAGAGGATTGCCTAAGTTAAATGGAAATTTATCTTCATTATGCTCTCCATGCCAAAAAGGTAAATTTACTAAGTCATCTTTTAAAAGCAAAAACGTAATTTCTACATCAAAACCTCTACAATTAATTCATAGGGATCTTTTTGGTCCCGTTAACACTGCGTGTCTTGGTGGTAGATTATACACTTATGTTCTCATAGATGACTACTCTAGATATTGTTGGACTTTATTTCTCTCCTCCAAATCTGATGCGTTTTGCGAATTTTCAAAATTATGTACTCGCATTCAAAATGAATTAGATTTAAAAATAAAATGCATTCGCTCAGATCATGGAGGTGAATTTGAAAATGAAAATTTTAAATCTTTTTGTGACATGTTAGGTATTAAGCATGAGTTCTCTGCTCCACGCACACCCCAACAAAACGGTGTTGTAGAATGGAAAAATAGGACAATACAAGAACTTGCACGCACCATGCTATCTGAATATAAATTACCTAAGTATTTTTGGGCAGAAGCCGTAAGCACTGCATGCTATGTAATGAATAGAGTTATGCTTCGCCCATCATTATCTATCACACCATATGAACTCTACTATCAAAAGAAACCCAACGTATCGTATTTTAAAACATCAATCAGGGGAGTGATCCCAGTCTCACTCCCATCAGGTTGGGGAAGTAAAAGAATGTTTGCATTGTCATCAATGCTACAAGATTCGGCGGGATCAACGGTGGCCAGGCTTAGGATTTGGACTTCCTCCACCGGTGCTGAGGAAAACTCCTCTTCACCTAGAAGGTTGTCCTCCTCCAAAGGAATAAGCATAACACTCAGGTCACCAGCCTCCTCTTGCGACACATCATCAACAATGTCGTCAGAGACGAGTGTAGTATGCACAACAGGGGAAGGAATAGTGCTCGGATAAAAGTCGAGCACCGATTCCTCACAAAGAATCGAATCCACTAGGGGTGGTGGATGCACATGGAGAATAGGCTCAGCAATGTCGGTGCATAGATCAGCCGCACATCCGGCGACTGTGTCAACGCCATACCCTTCAAGATGTGAAGGTGGCAAGGACACAAAACCGGATGTTGAAGGTGTGCCGCCAGAGTTAGGATTCGGGACGATCCGGATATCCGGCTCGTCATCCTCATCCAATTGGCGACAAAAAGCAGCACAATCCTTCAGGGCGTGATCAGTGTTCCGACAAAACTAGCACTGCCTTGCGGGCTTCTTTGGCACAGCGGGGGCTGGAGCCGAAAAGAAGTATGATGGTAAAGGCTCAGCAGAGTAGCCATAAGACTTACGCGCACCATGTGGAGTACCAGACGACGTCGGCGCTCCATATGCTGGGCTATAAGAATTATGCCTACTATTCTCCGTAGGGCATTCATCACTAGAGTGGGAGGTAGCTCCACACCAACGGCAACGGAAATTGAGATGTGCCCACATAGTGCGAAGATAAAACGATTCAAAATAAAAATGCTATTGTGCAAAATACTACACCTAACAAAGATTACTAAAGCAACCTAATTAGAACAGAAAATAGAATAAAAAGAACAAAAATAAAATAAAAGATGCAATTTACAAATGGAAGGCTTTTCGCTCGAATTCTCCCTCTCCAGAAAACTCACACGACTGTATTCCCCGGCAACGGCGCCAAAAGTTTGATGCGATGATTCGGCAAGTGCACCGGTCGCGCAAGTAATAATAATGGGGAAAATCCCCGAGTGTCGGTCTCTTGAGGAACACAGTAAGGTGGAGTTAGGTTTCGAGGAAGGACTTGAGATTGAAGTCCTTAAATCGGATGGAATGCGGGGGAGTTGGGTTGGCTTTTGGAAAATAAAATAAAAGCTATCAACTACTCCTATGCAATGCCGCTATGCAATGCTTCGCTTGGCGGGATGGAGACTAGGCAGGCCTTGAGCGCGCTGCGTCGAAAGGGCGGATGGACGAGTAGGCAAGCGGAATCGAACTGTGCAGGCCTTGAGCGCACTGCTTCGTTAGGCGGGATGGAATACAGGCCGCGATGCCACGCTTCGGTAGGCGGATGGACGAGTAGGCTAGCGGAGTGAGGGTCGCAAGCACCTCTTCGACAAGCACGCCACTAGCAATTGCTAGTGCGGCACACGAACGTGACGGCGGAATGGAAATGGACGGCGGCGCACCTCAAGCAACTCAAATAGATAAATTACACAAACACATAGACATGAAATATATATGTAAATATAACTAATTCAAGTGCCACTTCATCATAATAATGAGATCTAAAACATATACACATCAATAAGAGAAGAATAAGGCAAGAAATCGACCGAATCCGAAGTCTCGTTGTAGATTCACGGTTGGAATCGCCGGGTTGTCAATCCGCGTCCAAGCTCGGTCCGCAACTACGTCCGGGGTAGAGAGAGCTGTCACGACTCTCCAATGGACCCGTCTTCTTCGTGTCACGATCCGGTAGAGGTTGCAAACTTCCTCTTGCTCGATGGAGATGGCGGCTAGATCTCTCTTTGAAGCTCTTGGATGAAGGAGGAGGCCGAGAGGAAACTCCGGCTCAAGATTGGCGTGAAGAACAAGCCCGGAGCACCTCCAGATGGTGGGCGGCGGTGGAGGGGCGAAGTCGGGCGAAACTGGAGCAGAAACGGTGGAAAACAGCGAGCGATCAGACCTAAATCGCGAGCAGCGGAATTTATAGGCGCTGGAATTAAACAGTGCGCACGGTTATTGGCGCACGACCAGTGGTCGTGCGCACTAGAATCTTGTGATCGTGCGCTCTGCCTGGACGGAGCCTGCAAAGACAGAAATTATAAGATAACATGTTCGCATGACCAGTGGAGCACGACCGGTGGTCGTGCGCACTATCGTAGGTGGTCGTGCGCACTGGTTGAAACAGAACTCATGAAATTGATGATAAGTGCGCACGAACAGTGGCGCACGACCGGTGGTCGTGCGCACTTTCGTAGATGGTCGTGCGCACTGCACCAAACAGAACTCATGAAAAAAGGGTTAAGTGCACACGATCAGTGGCGCACGACCAGTGGTCGTGCGCAATAGAACCGGTGATCGTGCGCAGTGTTCCTGTGCAGAATTGCACCGGGAACACCTGCACGACTCCTATTCCAGCGTATACCACTAATCTAGCCACTGAAAGTGGGACTTAACAGCACAAGAAAACTAATAACAAAGATAGATACGAAATTACACCAGAATGGGCCTAGAAGTGCACCTAGCATAGACTGATCAATATGAACTATAACAGGGCTAAAGTGCGGTGAAATGACTAAATAAATGGCTCAGATGAGTCCATAAAAGTGTATATGATCAGGACTCATCAGGGATTCACCCTATTGCATCTCCTAGTACCTTGCAAACCCTTCATCGGGTAGACCTCGGGAATTCCAGAGCTAATTAAAACATCAAAAATATTTCCTTGTTTTTTTGTTAACTTAAAGAAAATCAAAAATAAACCAAAAAATCATAAAAGATATCAAAATTTACAAAAATAATTTTTCTTTTGTTTTGTATAGGTTTTTTTTTAAACGCGTTTTGCATGTGTTCATGCAGTCACCCCGTCTCCAAATCAGGGACATGCCCTTTCCTCATTTTATTTTTATTTTTACTCTGCATTTTACTTTTCTTACTTTATGTCGTGTTTTTCCCTTTCTTGTAAATTAGAAAAATTAAAAAACTAAAAATATAAATATAAACTTAGAAAAATTCAAAAATTAGTTTATTTCGTAGTACAAAACTTAAAAATATATATTCAAAACCCCCAAAATTCCCAAAAATATATACATTGTTCATTTCGTAGTAGAAAAAAAACTAAAAAAATATACGTATAATAAAACCCTACTTTGTTTTTATTCTTAAAGCACTTAGTTTCAAGAGTATCTATTTACGGATTTTCATAATTTCTAGTTTGCTAGTCATTTGTTTATATAAGATTGATAGATTTAAACGTTTGGGGTTAAGTTTTTAGGAATATCGTGTGTTTTTAATTTAAATAGAGGATTTGTTTTAAAGTACTACTTCTAATTTATCTAAAAGAGAGGCATGTGTATTATGTTAGCAAAACAACCTTAGACATCAATTATTTTTACTTTAAGCCTTTATTAATTCAGGAATGTTCAAACTACTAAGGTTGCTCTCAAAACTTTTTTATTAAACTCTAGAATCTTTCTCGAAAACCCTGTATTATTCACCCATATAGCTTGGCATAAAAAAATAGAAGAAGAAAATTTCAATTCAAAAATTAAAAATATCTTATGTCAATGAGAATAAGATTTTATTCCGCAAACATAGGCACCCAATAAAAATTTAAAAAATCTTATGTCAATGGGAATAAAATTTCGTTCTGTAAACATAAGCATTGGGTTAAAAAATATTTGAATTTGTTTCCCCTCATAAACCACAGCGGGCGCAAAACAAAAAAATCAAAAGGAGGGGTGAGAGGATAAAATTCATCACCCCTAATTCAAATCTCTTCTTTTGCCAAAGCTTTTCACCCCCTTTCCCCTAACCAATTTCTTGTTCTTAGACTTAATTTAAAATCTTTTGAGAGCATAATTAGTAACTTGTATTATTTCCTCCAAAACTTCTTAAAAGCAAGGGTTTCAATAATTCCAATCTAATCTCATTTACTAATGATTGCAATTTTGTGTGCTATTTGGTTAATCAAGAAGTCTTTTGTTTAAGACAATTCTCCCTACTTAAATCATTTACATAATTTAGGACTTAACTCTTTATACTCCGAATTTGTATTTTTCGGTCTCTTTTGATTAAATAAAATGATAGCCAAGAATTAGAACTTATGTTAATCCCATATAGATCTCTCTAACTTTTGCTCTGGAATAGCAAAAGCTTAAGTACCGTATTTGATGAATAGTAATTTATACATATTTTTAGTATAGCTTTAATTAGAATTGTAAATTTCTTATGTAAATTAATGAATAAAATGCTTGTTTTTATATTTTTCATTTCTAACTTAACATTTCTATCTTTTTCTATGTTTTCCATTTTTTGTTAGGTCACGCCCTCGGTCACGCCCGTGACCAAGGGCATGTCTGCTTAATATCTCTTTTTTAGCTAACCGCCACCTTCCTGGGCAATTGACAAAGATACGCCCTCGGTCACGCCATGACTGAAGACCTGTCATGTTATGCCTGTGTAGTCCTCGTCTCGACGATCAGCTCAATGTCTCGACGAAATTGCAAAGTGACGCCCGTGTCGAATTTGTCACGCTCGTGACCCTCCAAAAAATCTTCCAGAAGCAGCCGTACATGCCAGTCATCACTCCCAGCTACTGCTGCCCACCGATCAAAGTCATGCCCGTGACATTTTGGTCACACCCATGTTCGGAAACCTCTTCAGTCAAACCTTCCATAACCAAGCTAGTTATCCTGGCTTCTGCAATACACAGCTAGTCACGCCCTCAGTAACGGCCGTGACCGAGGGTGTGTAGTTCCAAATTTTTTTCTATAAATACCAGGACTCAGCTGAAGGTGGGGGTTCACAATTTTTGTCTTTTTTTGGAGTTGTGAACCCACTTTTGTTGTTTTTTCCCTTTCATGTAATTTTTTTTTGCATTTTCTCTTTCCTAGGGTAGTAATCATTTCTTTGGTAATGAAATAGTTTGTTTCTTGAATTGTCTCTCCCTTTTAATGTAGAGTGTTCGTGTATGAGTGTAGTTTTGTATTTCTCTTAATTTTTTTCTCTTCTTTTATTATTTGCCTTTTCTCTTTATAATTTTCATTTTCAAGTAAGTGTGTGTGAGTGTATGAGAGTAAAATTGTTTCTTAATTTTTTCTCTTTTTTATTATGTTCTCTTTAAGTTTTTGTGTGTGTGTGTGTGTGTGTGTTGATGAGTCCCATTTCTATACATATTTTTGGACTCATCTGGGCCCGTATTTTAGTCAAAGCACTACCTCTTAGATCCATAATCACTCATATCTGTTCTCAATACTTCATTCCATGCTAAGTGCACTTTTAGGCCCGTCTTGGTATGCTTTTGTGCTTTTTGTTGTTGGGGGTAAGCACATGTGCTCCCCAACCCTTTTTCTGTATTTGGATTGAGCTGGAGGGGTATTCCCAGCTGAGTTGATGTTTATGCAGATGTCATCCTATTTTATCCAGATTTCATGTCTGCCTATATCGCACGGTCGTGCGTTTTCCTTGACACACGGATGACTGTGATCGTGCGCCCTCATCGGGGGTAAAAAATGATGTTCTGTCTTTGATCATGCATTTCAATGCACGGGCAGTTGCCCCTGCGAGAAGAAATCGCATGATCGCCTGTTATGCCTAGTTTTGAGGCCATCTGGAATTGGTCGTGCGTTTTAATGCACGGGCGGCTTCGTCCGTGCGTGAGTAAAATGCACGGTCGCTGCTGCTTCTTCCTCAAGGCATATCTTCTTAATTAATATCGCACGGTTCACGCACGGTCGTGCATTCGACCGTGCATAACCAAATGATTGACTGTTTCTATAAAAGCTGCAGAATCCGACCTAGACCAGATCGATCTTCTTTCCCGCACCCAAGAGCTCCAGTTTCGCCCTTTTTCGCCGCTCCATCATTGCCCACCTTAAGGAGGAGCTCCGGCCACCATTTCCTTGCAAATCTAAAGTCGGAGCATCCTCTCGGACACCTCGCATCATCCAAGCGCTTCAAGGAGAAGATTCTACACTCATCTTCATCGCCAAGCAAGGAGTTCTTCGCATCGGACGTGGCCGGATTGTAGTTTATCGGAGAAGACGGGTCCATTGGGAGGAAGTGACAGCCCTCCTCTACCCCAGACGATAGTTGGGACCGAGCTAGGACGCGGATTGACAACCCGACGATTCCTACCGTGAATCTACAACGAGCCTCCGGATTCGGTCGTATCTCTTGCCTTTTTCTCTTATTTGTTTTGATGTATATGAATGTAATCCTTATTATTTGATGATGTGGCACATGTAAACCTTGCTTTGTATTGATTATTTCATGTCTAAGTGAAATTTCTCGTTTGTTTATATGTGTATTTGAGGTGCGCCACCAAATCCACTCCACCCTCCACTTCATTCCGCTAGCCTACTCGCCCATTCCATGTGCCTATTCTTCCATCCGCCTAGTGAAGCGTGGCATAGCAGCCCGTGTAATCCATTCACATCACGAAGCAGTGCACTCAAGGCCTGCACAGTTTAATTCCGCACTTACCACTCCATCCGCTTGCCTACTCATCCATCCGCCCTTGCAAAGTAGTACGTTCAAGGCCTACGTAGTTTCCATCCCGCCTGGCGAAGCAGTGCGCTCAAGGCCTGCATAGGAGTAGTTGAGTAGTTGTTTTCTTTTATTTTCCACAATCTAAGTCACCCCCTTTTCCGCAATCCATTCGACCTAAAGGACTTCAATCTCAAGTCCCTCCTCGAAAGATAACTCCACCTTATAGTGTTCCTTTGAGATTGATACTCGGGGATTTACTCCTCATTTTATATTACTTGAATGATCAGTACACTGCCGTTTTGTGCCGCAGTCTCGCTACCTCCTATAGCAGTGTGTTAGATTTTCTCATCAAGTTTTTGGCGCCATTGCCGGGGAACATAGTCGTGTGAGGTTTTTGGAGAGGGTGAACCTGTGAGAGAAGTTTTTCCGTTTGTAAATTGCATCCTTTGTTTTATTTCAGTTCTTGTTATTCCTTTTTCTTGTTTTATATTAGGTTGCCTTAGTAAATTATTGTTGGGTGTAGTATTTTGCACAATAGTGTTTTTCTTTTGAATCTAGTTATCTTCACACAATGTGGGCTTCATTTAATATTCATTGTCGTTTGTGTGGAGATATATCTCATGCTAGTGATAGATGTCCAAAGGGAGATAATAGCCCTAGCACTCAAGGCCCAGTATATGGACCACCGACTTTATCTAGTACTCCATATGGTGCGCGTAAGTCCTATGGCTACTCATCCGCTCTGCACGTGCCCTTTTTGCATTCATCTCCGGTCCAATTTGAGCGGAAGAAAAATGCAAAGCAGTGTCTGTTTTGTCGGAGCATGGATCATGCCTTGAAGGATTGTGCTGCATTTCTTCGCTAATTGAACGAGGGTGATGAGCCGGATATCCGGATTGTCCCAACTCCTAACTCTGACAACACACCTTCTACCTCTGATTACGTTGATGTATCACCTTCAAGTTTTGAAGGGAATGATGCAGACACGCTCATCAGAGTTGTGGCTGATCTAGGCTCTGACATGGCCGAGCCCATCTCCCCTGTGCATATATTACCTTGCGTGGATTCGATTCTTTGTGAGGAATCGATGCTTAACTTTTATCCAAGCACTATTCCTCCCCCTATTATGCATTCTACTACATTTGTCTCTGATGACATTATTGAGGATGTTTCGCAGGATAAGGCAGGTGATTTATGTGTTGTGCCTATTACTATGGAGGAGGATATTTTCCAAGGTGACGAGGATTGTACCTCAGCACCGGTGGAGGAAGTCCAAATCGTGGAGGAGGTCACTGATGATCCTACTGAGCCCTGCAGTATTGTCAATGATGCCGACAATATCTTATTTCCCCAACCTCTTGGGAGTGAGACCTGGACCACTCCCCCGATTGATTATTATTTAAGTTTTTCTTCCCTTTTATTTCCTAACCCCCCTTCTTCATCTGAGCCTGTGCAGGTTGAGTCTTCACAGGTACTCCAGGAGGACTTGGAGCATTTTGCTCAAGTCAATGATGAGTGTATCCTCTCATGTGAAGAGGTTGATCCCTCCTCCATAGAGGAAGCCTCATTCATTGACTTCTCTTCCTGCCGCCTCCCTGAAGATGACACCTTTCTGGGCAAGGATATTTTTGGTGAGAATAGTGAGGATGACTCCTCGTCCACTTCTTACTTTCTGCTTCCTCTACCTGTGACGAGCAGGTATTATTATTTAGGTAGGGGAGTAACTATTCTATCGCCGTATTGGTACCCGCTACTGACACGCATACTAGAACATTTACCTGTTCATTTCCTTTTCCATACTCCCATTAGCTAGAACTGTTTTAAATTTGAATAAGTCATGCTGGGAAGACAATAACCCCAGTAGTTATCTTACTTTTCTTGCAATTTTTATTTCATCTAGTTTAGTTTAGTTAGTGTTTTTCATTTTATTTTGTATATTTTCTTTTGTTTTTGGCGGAGCTCACCCCTGCAGGTCCTTCTTCTGGATGGCGGATGCTGAAGCTTTCTTTTAGTTTACACGCCAATCTTCTGGTATGCTCATATCTGAGCATAGGTATACTCTTCCTTAGCAATTTCTTATTTTCATTGTCAAAATTGATGTGATTGTCTAATTCAAGTCTGGGGGGGGGGGAGTGTACCTAGTGTTCACTACACGTGTACATGTTTTAGCATACCAGAAGTATATATTCATTTACGTAATTCTATAGCATACACCATTTCACCCGCACAAGCGCACACTCACTTGTTTGTGTGCTTCCGTACACGCTATCTTGGTTTGGAATGTGAAATAGGATGTTAGCTTAGGAATTGCAAATCGGAGTGCGATGTTGACTCTTGTAGTGCTCTAGTCTCATCTGCATGCTCCCATGGAAATTTGAGTAAAAATAGATTATCTCTATGCTTTTAATTTACAATTAGTGTTCTTACGTAGTTTTTAATTATTTTACTCATTTGGTGAATGTGACTAAAATTTGCAGTAGCACGGTGTTGTGTGTAAGCGAGCGCTAGTTGTGCATACTTGTTTGTGTGCTTCAGTACACGCTATCTTGGTTTGGAATGTGAAATATGATGTTAGCTTAGGAATTGCAAATCGGAGTGCGATGTTGACTCTTGTAGTGCTCTAGTCTCATCTGCATGCTCCCATGGAAATTTGAGTAAAATTAGATTATCTCTATGCTTTTAATTTACAATTAGTGTTCTTACGTAGTTTTTAATTATTTTACTCATTTGGTGAATGTGACTAAAATTTGCAGTAGTACGGTGTTGTGTGTAAGCGAGCGCTAGTTGTGCATTGCTCGAGTCGGAAGGAAGGTTTATCTTTCTCGTAGGCTAAGAACTTGCCCCAAGTGACTCTTGAAGCATGGGTGAGAGCAACTCAATAAGTTGAGCGTGACGTAGGCCATCTAGTTGGCCAGTTTGAGCTTTGATTTCCATGACCCATTCGCTTACCTTTGCAAGCCAAATTGTGCCTACCCATCCTTTGTTTCAGCTCTTCTGTCAATCACCAAAACTTGAAGCTTATCCTATTATCGCAACCAAGTAGTGAGTTAACTGAAATTATATTTCTTTTTTGGGTGTGATGTATGAAATTTTTATGATGTGAAAAAAATTATATTGTGTGTTGAATACATTCTTGTGAACCAATTGGGAGATAAAATAATTAGAAAAAAATGAAGTTAGAAGTAAAATCTGAAAAAAAAAACAAATTTGAAATGAAAAGAAATCCCCTTGGGCGTAATAGAAAAATTCAGTTGGTATTTGTTTGGAGTAGGCTGTGTGCACACCCAGTTTTCAAGCTAAGTCTGGGGGTGTGTCACACTAGCATCGTTCTTGGAATGGTTCGGGTGCAACATTGTCATTTAGCTCATTTGGGTTGCGTAGCCGTCATGTTTATCATTGTATACCATACCGTAACCTAAGCCCCTGTAATAACCTGAAAGTCCTACTAATTCATCTTGTGAGTCTGCTAGCGCCGTGGAGAGAGTGTAACCGAGCAAGCCTATGGCTCTCGTCGTTGATGGATTTCAGCAGAGTTATCCCTGAATTCTGGTCTTTAGCAACACCCTCCTGAGTGCTTGTTTACTTTCACACCGGGCACGACTGCAAAATTCTTCATGATTCACCATCTGAGTACAAATAAATATCTATTTACGCATTTATACTATTGTAAATTAGTTAGTATAGTTAGAATCTTCTTTTACTGAATTCCTATTTGCATGGATATGATACTTTGCATCTTACTCTTTCTTTGCAATTCTCTACGCTAACTACCATTTTCATATCCCGCCGGATTTGTTTGCTCGGGACGCGCAAACAGGTACTTCTGGGGGTGTGATGAGTCCCATTTTTATACACATTTTTGGACTCATCTGGGCCGGTATTTTAGTCAAAGCACTACATTTTAGATCCATAATCACTCATATTTGTTCTCTATACTTCATTCCATGCTAAGTGCACTTTTAGGCTCATCTTGGTATGCTTTTGTGCTTTTTGTTGTTGGGGGTAAGCACATGTGCTCCCCAACACTTTTTCTGTATTTGGATTGAACTGTAGGGGTATTCCCAGCTGAGTTGATGTTTATGCAGGTGGATGGTTCATCTTATTTTATCCAGATTTCATGTCTGCCTATATCGCATGGTCGTGCATTTTCCTTGACGCACGGACGGCTGCAATCATGCGCCCTCATCGGGGGTAGAAAATGATGTTCTGTCTATGTGATGAGTAATTTATTTACTCATATTTTAGTATAGTATTATTACAATTTTATTATGAAATTATGTTATTTTTATAAATTATATCGTATAAATCTTTCCTATGTTAATTTCATAAGCTAACTTATGTTTATTTTATATTTTCAGGTTTTCTGGACATTTGGAGCAGAAAATGCATTTACACGCCCCAGGTCACGGGCGTGACCATGGGCGTGTAAACTACGAAGTGTTCCAGACAGGTTTCAGCCGCCCAGGAGTCGTTCCGTGAAAAATTCGCCAAGTACACGCCCCAGGTCACGGGCGTGAACAAGGGCGTGACATCATAGTCATGGCCGGAACCCACCACCCTCTACCAGCACACCTGACACGTAATTTTAAAGTTACACGCCCCAGGTCATGGGCGTGACCTGGGGGCGTGACCACTAGATATGAGCAGTGTTCGACAAATATTGAGGTGATCGACGAACTGCTCCATGGCAGCGTTCGACAAATATTGAGGCGATCGACGAATTGCTCCATGACAGCGTTCGACAAATATTGAGGCGTTCGACGAACTACGCCCGGCTGCTGCGTTCGACGAAAACGATGAGATCGACGAAAATTCAACAGCGCGCCTTCCCGCCGAAGCTTCCCGCCAGCACACTTAATTGAGATTACACACCCAGGTCACAGGCGTGACCTAGGGCGTGATGCATCTGAAATGCCTGCATTGAAGCCAGACGACACCCTTCCCGCACCCAGCCGATCACGCCCCCGACACGCCCTGGTCACGGGCGTGACCAAGGGCGTGTAACACCAAAATGTAAGCTATTTAAGGGGACCTTCTCCAGATGTTCAAGGACGAAGTTTTGGAGTTCTAGCTTATTTTATTGCTCTAGTTTTATTCTTGTATGTCCTTTTCTTCTTGCACTTTTATTTCCCAAGCTTGTAACTCTCAATTTTCTAGTTGTAATTTCTTTTGCTAATTAATAAAATAGTACTTTTTCTCTCATTTTACTCTCAACTTTCATTATGCACTTCTTTCATTCCATTATTTCCTCCATCTCTATGAGTAGCTAAATTCTATTAGTACTCGACCGAGATGATCCAAGGGAAATATACTTCTTGATTTAAATTCTAGCTTCTCTTTCTCTTCCCTAGAATACTTTAGATTTATTCTTGAACTATTTTTGGATTGAGATTATATTGTCGATATATAATTCTCATCTTTGTTTTCGCAATCTAATAACCGAGAGGTTTTGATTTCGAATTGATCATTTCAAGAATAAAGAGAGTTGAATGCACACCTCAAACAAGGATGACAAAATTCTCCCGGATTGGAGTCAAATCCAATAGAGGGGTTCACTACGATAAGGCGAGTTTTAGATTTTGATTCTAGAACGAAAGTTCATTTGATCAACTAAACTCAGTTGAGCGTATTCTCGAGAGAGGTGTGTTCATAAATCGGGAACCTCCACGGTCAAGTATTTTCTTAAGAGATTTAGAAGTTGTTGTTTTGCTATTTTATTTTCCCAAGGTGATACAAGGTTGAGTACTAACTTTTAACTCATCAATTTAAATAAGCTATTTCTCTTTCTCGCAACCATCCAACCACAAGTTTTATTCGATAAAATAATAGAGATTTTCCGAAGTAAGAGTACTCAACCGCCCCGAGTCTAATACGACCTTGGTTTTTATAACCTATACTATATTCGATACGGTACACTTGTCATTATCGTTTACGAATATAGATTTGCCTCACAAGTTTTTGGCGCCGTTGTCGGGGACTTTGGTTGATATTTCGAAAAAAGAAATATTTATTAATTTTATCGTTCTCTTTCTTCTCCCCCTTCTCTTTTAATTTTTTTTAAAAAAAAAATAAAAAGCGTAATCTAAATTCTCGGAAAGGACGCTTTGGGCTTGAATTCTCATCATAGCCTCTAGTACCTTGCAAACCCTTCACCGGGTAGATCTTGGGAAGTCCAGGACTAATTTAACCCGCTTTTTCAAAAAATATATATATAATAAAAATATTTATAAAATTCCATTCATTTGAGTAAAGGCTATTCCCTTCTTTTTTTATTATTATTATGAAAGAATCTGAATTGGCCGTTAAAGTTGACGAGCTTCGAAACCAACTTTGCCTCTTACAAGCCGCTCGAAGGCACCAATTTAGTTGTTATTATTGTGGTGTGCCTCATCAAAGTGAGGAATGTTATTTACATTCATATTCTCAAAATAATTTTAATGAAAATAATTTTTCAAACTTTGATGAAAATAATTTTTCTAATTTTAATGAGAATAATTTTTCGGCATTTAATAATTGTTCTTCTAGCTCCGAAGTAGATTATTCCTTGTGGCAAGCTCACCCGGATAGTTCCCGGAGCAACGAAGATAAATCTTTAGACCCGAATTTTTGTTTTTCTTCTTATACACCGCAATTTTCGTTATCTAATTTTGGGGAAATTTTGCAAATTCAAATAGATACTTCCCCCCAAAATTTAGAGGAAAATAATATTTCGTCTAGTGTTTTCTCTAATTTTCACGAGAATAATTTTTCGGCTTCTAATAATTTTTCTTCTAGCCCCGAAGTAGATTATTCTTGGTGGCAAGGTCACCCGGATAGTTTTCGGGGCGATGAAGATATATCTTTAGATCCAAATTCTTGTTCTTCTTCTTTTGCGCCGCAATTTTCTTTCTCTAATTTTGGGTAATCTCCACCGAATCAATTTGATACCCCCCCCCCCCCCCCCCCCCCCGCTCCAAATTCAGAGGAAAATTTTATTTCTTCTACTATTTTTTCTCCATTTTTGGATAATTTAGTTATGGAGGAACATGTGGTTTCATGTAATCCCATAACTTCTTTACCAAAGATGAAGAAAAATTACTTTACCAAGAATTTCTTAAAGTTATGGGCACCCCGGATGAAATAGAAGAAGAACAAGTTTCTTCCCCTACTTCACCCGGATTTTATTTTCTTTGTCATGAATATTCGCGAATTTCTTCTATCAAACCAAAAATTGATGAAAATTTTGTGTCCGAAAATTTTATTCCACTTAGTAACGCGCTAGATTTTTCAAAAGAAAATTTAATTTTAGAAAAGGAACAACCAGAGCTTTATCATTTATTTTCGCAAGCGCCTCCTCCTTGCGAAAAATTATCTGACACGTTTAATTGTGATTCTCTCTATACTAATAATTTTCAGGTTGAAGATGAGTCGTTGCTACCCTAATCAATTGATGATCCATATGCCGCTCATCTGTGTAAATTCAAATCACCTCAGGTATGTATAGGTGATTTGGATTTGCAAATGCAAGATCAAAGACAAACGAAGAATCACATGTTAAGCGGAGGAGTAGCCGTGCGACTGACGCCAGCACATTCACCTACGCGTGAATTAGGGGAGTTGCCTGTCCAATTTTTTTTTATTTTCCTTTTTCCTAACACTAACCGTCTAGCTTAAAGACGGGAAAAAGAAAGCGCTCTTGGGAGGCACCCCTTGCTTATCTTTATTTTTATGTATTTTTCTTTTAAAGTTTATTTTCTTTCAAGTATTCTTCATACTTAGTTTTAAACATTGGGGACAATGTTCAATTTTAAGTATGGGGGTGTAGCATAGCTTTCTTTGTAGTTTTACTTGAAAACAAAAAAACCAAAAAAAATAAAAATTGAAATTAAATTTCTTGGAAAGGACGCTTTGGGCTTGAATTCCCATCATAGCCTCTAGTATCTTGCGAGCCCTTCACCGGGTTGACCTTGGGAAGTCCAAGAACTAAAAAAAATCTATTAGGAAATGTTCTTTTTATTCATCAAAACGCCCACTTGCTATATTGTAAGTTCTAAGTAGACTGTTTTTCATATGGACTAAAAATAATTTTGTGCTAGAATAGTTTTTGAAACTTTTGAGTAAAATTGTTGACTCATGTAGTGCTCCTAGTCATATGCATGTCTTTGAGTAGTGTTGGTGTAAAATTAAATTCTTGCCATAGATCTAAAATTATGTTTTATTAATTTGCGTAGTAATAATTTATTTTACTTTTAAATCGAATCCGGTCTTATCTAAAAGTAGTTTAGGTGAGTGTGTAGAAGATTGTTAGAAAGCTATTACTCGATTTAAACAGAAGGGTGTCCTTTCTCAATGTCTAGAACTTTCCCCAAGCTATTTTCAAAACATGTGCACTTTAGACAAATTAACCTTACGGAAGTGATTTAGGCCTTTCTTTGGATAGTTTGAGCCTTTGCACCCAACCTCGATTTGCTACCATTGTTCACACAAATTTGAGCCTTACACCTTTATTTGAACAACCCTCACCATTTCATCACCAAAACCAAAAATCCCAAACCCCAAATGAACACTTGAAATTTTGAGCTAAATGTTTAAATTTATTTGGGTGTTGTTTAAAAAAGAGAAAAAAATTCATAGTGATATGCGGTCTAGGTATGCTTTTTCATACTTAGAATGATCCCAACTATGAAGAAAAAATTATGGGTATCAATTGAAAAGAATTATTTTATATCAAAAGGCAAAAATCTCATAATGATATGCGACCTAGGTATGCACATGCATACTTGGAATGATCCCAATTATGATGAATTGTGATATAAATATTGATGAATGAGAGTGTTTCCCTTAGCAAAAAAAATGAGTATGGGGGTAAAAGTTTCTTTGTTTTGTGGTAGTCATTTTAGCTCAAAACTTTCCGTTTAAGTGGAATACACCTTCATATATATCATATTTCACCTCGCCCTTAAACCCAAGCCTTAAATTGCATCCTGATGCGATAATTTCGGCAAGTGCACCGATCGCGCAAGTAAAAAATGTTTGGAATAGAATCCCCGAGTGTCGGTCTCTTGAGGAATGCAGGTTGGGTGAACGAAATGTGTTGTGTGACAATTGTTACACAAGCGGGAACAAACACGAAAAGTGGAGTTTTGATTTGGGTTTCCTACTGTTAACAACAAAAAAAGAAATGCGGGTCGAAATCACCACTTCGCAAGGCGAGATGGGTGCAACGGCCGCAATGCCGAGGTTCGTGAGGCGGATGGACGGTGTGTATGCGAATGAAGTGGTCTCTAGTGCGGAAAGTGAGGGTCGCAAACACCTCTTCACAACTCGCCGCTAGCTCTTGCTAATGCGAATCGAACACGATGTGTGCGTGCGTGAGTGAGTAAGCGCGTGGAGGTGAAACAAATCACAAACATTCATTGGAGGACAGAGAAGAAATAACCATTGCATTTAAACCAAACATCATGATATTCAAGTTTAAAATGATTCGCAAAAATACAACAAATGGGAGAGGAAGAGGACAACCAATGGACGAAGACTAGCGGCCGTTCACGGCCGGAATGGCAGTTTGTCAAGCTACCTCCGGACTCGGGCGGACTGTGCTTCCGCATCTTCTACCTCAGGATTGCTATCCTCCTCACCGAACAGAAATGGAGACGGCTTGCTTGAGTGCTTGCGGGCGGTGGAGAATGCTTCCGGATGATGGAGAAACGTCTAGAATGACCGGAGATGACTTCCCCTTGCGGAGAAGATGAAGCGGAGGTGTCTGGAAATGGTAATCGGCGGCGTACGGACTGGAAAACCCGCTCTCGGAAGCCCGATCATCCCTAATTCGTGAACAGGATTATATATAGGCGCTAGAATAAACAGCGCGCACGGTCATTGGCGCACGACCAGTGGTCGTGCGCACTAGCATCCTGTGATCGTGCGCCTGACTGGACGGAGCTGAAAGGTAAGAAAATTATAAAAATACAATGTTCGCACGACTAGTGGCGCACGACCAGTGGTCGTGCGCGCTATCGTAAGTGGTCGTGCGATAAGGAAGACAGAACTCAGATTTCAGGGGGTAAGTGCACACGATCAGTGGCGCACGACCAGTGGTCGTGCGCAATAGAACCGGTGATCGTGCGCTGTGTTCCTGTACAGAATTGTATCGGAAACACCTGCACGACAACTGCTCCAGCACAACCACGAATCCAGCCACTGAAAGTGGCACTTAACAATGCATAGCAACTACTAAAGGAGAATAATACGAAATAACACCAAAAACGGGCCTAAAGGTGCACTTAGCATGGAGAATCAAATATAAGTGAAAACATGTCTAAAGTGAAGTGCATAGACTAGAAAATCGGCCCAGATGAGTCCATAAATGTGTATATATTTGGGACTCATCACATCCCCAGACTTACCTGTTTGCGCGTCCCGAGCAAACGAATTCGGCGGAGTGTGAAAATGGTAGTTAACAACAAAAATTACACAAAGGAGTTCAATGCGAAGTAACAGAAGCATGCAAATAGAATTTTAGTAAAAAGGGATTCTAACTATGCTAACTAATTTACAAAAGTATTAGAGCGTAAATAAAAATTTGTCAATACTCAGTTGGTGAATCGTGAAGAACTTGAACGAACATGCCCGGTGTGAAAGTAACAAGGCATTAAGGAGGGTGTTACACAAGGTCGGGGTTCAGGAATAACTCCGCTGAAATCCATCAGCGTCGAGAGCCATAAGCTTGCCCGGTCACACTCTCTCCACGGCGCTAGCAAACCCACGAGATAAATCAATAGGACTTTAGGATTAAGTTGGGCTTAGGTTGAGGCTTGATATTCAAGGATAAAAATGAAGGCTACGCAACCAAATTGAGTCAACGGAATGCTGCACCACACAAAACCACGCACAAAGCTAGTGTGACACACCCCCAGACTTATTATGAGAACTAGGTGTGCACACGACATACTTCACAAATACCAACGGATTTTCTAATACGCTCGGAAGGATTTCTCTTCAATACAAATTTTTCTTTCAGATTTTCATTTCAATAACATATTTTTTTTCTTATCCTCTGGTTGGTTCATAATCAGCAAATAAAATTTATTTCTTCATCACATCACAAAGATTCCAAAAATCACACCAAATCAAGAACATGAGTGCAGATAAACATCTATTTGGTTGCGAAAGTGGGAAAAGATTCAGGCCTTGGTGAATGGAGGAGGAGCTGTAACAAAGAAGTGGTAGGTACAAATGTTGGCTTGCAAAGGTGAGCGAATAGGACACGGAAAGCTAAGGCTCAAACTAGCCAAAAGGTGGCCTATATCATATTTAACTCTTCGAATCGCTCACACCCATGCTTCAAGAGTCGCTTGGGGCAAGTTCTTAGCCCACGAGAAAGGTAAACCTTCCTCCCGACTCGAGCAACACACAACTAGTTCTCGTGAACACACAACACCGGGTTATCACCAATTTCGTTCACATTCACTATTTGAGTATAACAAATCTAAAACTACGCAAAAAATACTAATCATAAATTAAACACATAGAAATAATCTAGTTTTACTCAAATTCTACTGCAGCATGCGGGTGCGACTAGACCACTGCTCGAGTCAACATCGCACTCCAAATAGTAATTCCTAAGCTAACACCCCAATTCACATTCCTAACCAAAATAGTTTATTTGGAAACAACACAAATAGGAAAGCGCGCGCTCATGTGGGTTAAGTGGTACATGAAGCGTGGAATAATGATGATGGTAATGAAAAATATAAGCAAACTTCTAGCATGCGGTGCAACTCGTATGCATAGTGGATAACACATGCTCTCCCCCGGACTTAATCTACATATTACATCACAAAACTGAAAGCTAGGAGGGAGAAGTGTTTCCCAATGCTCAGAATTGAGCATACCGGAAGATTGGCGTTAATTTCGTGCACAATCCGCAGCATCCGCCAACACGAAGTACAAAGCACACCTGCAAACGGTACAACTAAAAGCAGCAAAAATAGAGAAAAACTTAATTGAAACAAGTTAGAAAAACAAAAACAGCAAATCTGGGTTGTCTCCCAGCAGCACTTTTGTTTTATGTCCTTAAGCTGGACCAAATACCTGTATTATAATTGTTTAAAGAGTGCAGAAATTAAATAAGAGTGCATAAGAGAAAGTTTCACAAAATAAGAGATAAACAGAACATCAGCTGTAAGCGCTTTTATGGTGCTCGTCTCCCAATGTCACCAACTGACACTCCTTGTTTATAATTGTGCCATCGTATAACTTCAGTCGATGCCCATTGACCTTAAATTTGTCTCCCTTATCCCCTGATATTTCGATGGCACCAAAGGGAGTGACATCGGTCACTGAGAAAGGACCGCTCCACCTCGATTTTAACTTCCCTGGAAAGAGGCGGAGACGGGAGTTGTAAAGCAGCACTTGGTCCCCAATTTTGAACTCCTTAGGGATGATGTGTCGATCATGCCATTTTTTGTTTTCTCTTTGTAGATGCGAGCATTTTCATATGCGAAATGCCAGAGCTCTTCCAATTCGTTGAGTTGTGAACGACGCACCTTGGCCGCGGCTCCAATGTCCATGTTCAACAGTTTTGTTGCCCATAATGCTTTATGCTCCAGCTCCACAGGAAGCTGGCATGCCTTGCCATAGACTAATTGAAACGGAGTCATGCCGATAGGTGTTTTGAAAGCGGTCCGGTAAGCCCATAATGCGTCGTCGACCTTTTTAGACCACTCCTTCCTATTTGAATGTATTGATTTCTCGATTATTCGCTTGAGCTCGCGGTTGGATACTTCTACTTGTCCACATGTTTGGGGGTGGTACGCTAAGGAAATTTTATGATGAAGCCCAAACTTTTTCATGAGCTGCACAAACTGCTTATTACAAAAATGACTACCGCCGTCGCTGATAATAGTTCTCGGCGTCCCAAACCTGGAGAAGATATTCTTGTGGATAAAATGTAGCACCGTGCTGGCATCATTCGTGGCAACCGCCTCGGCCTCCACCCATTTTGAGACATAATCAACTGCCACAATGATATAATGCTTACCATGAGACATTGGGAAAGGACCCATAAAGTCTATCCCCCAGACATCAAATGGTTCGCAGACCAGCATGTTATTGAGGGGCATCTCGTCACGCCGGGAGATATTTCCGGTCCTTTGGCATTCGTCACACTTGGTGACATAAGCATGGGCGTCCCTGAAGAGGGTTGGCCAAAATAATCTGCATTGCAAGATTTTTCGCGCTGTTCGAACAGCCCCGAAGTGCCCGCCAGCTTCTCTGTCATGGCAGTGCTGCATTATAGACTGAAACTCGGCTTCAGGAACGCAGCGCCTGATAATTCCATCACTGCACGTATGGAATAAGAGCGGGTCTTCCCAAAAATAGTATTTTGAATCAGAGGCAAGCTTCCGTCTTCGCTGAGGGGACAGATTCGGAGAGAGGGTTTTACAAGCCAAGTAGTTAGCAATATCAGCGTACCATGGGGCTGTTGGATGAGGCGTAGTGATTGCGAATAACTTTTCATCCGGGAAATAATCGTTCGTTTCCTCCATAAAGCTGTTGGGGATGTCGGTCGTCATGTCGTACTCCAACCGCGAAAGATGATCAGCTATCACGTTCTCCACCCCTTTCTTGTCTTTGATTTCAAAATTGTATTCCTGCAAAAGTAAAATCCAACGAATCAGACGCGATTTGGATTCTTTTTTGCTGAAAAGATACCTGAGTGCAGCGTGGTCCGTGTACACGATTACTTCGGAAAGTTCCAAGTATGAGTGAAATTTTTCAAAGGTGAAGACCACGGCTAGCATTTCTTTCTCCGTGGTGGTATAGTTTGCTTGCGCGCTGTTGAGAGTTCGACTGGCATACGCAATGGTGTGAAAAGTCTTATATTTCTTTTGACCGAGTACAGCACCTACGGCCACATCACTTGCGTCACACATGATAATAAAGGGTAAATTCCAGTCGGGTGCCACCAAAATTGGAGCCGAGATGAGTTGTCCCCGTAAAGTTTCAAAGGCCTGCATGCATGCATCGTCGAAGTGGAAGGGGACATCCTTAACAAGTAAGCGAGATAAAGGCTTTGAAATGGATGAAAAGTCCTTAATAAACCTTCGATAGAATCCCACATGACCAAGAAAACTTCAGATACCTTTCACTGACGTAGGCGGAGGGAGGTTTCTAATAACACTTACCTTCGCTTGATCCACCTCGAGCCCTTGGCAGGAAACCTTATGCCCCAACACAATTCCTTGGCGCACCATAAAATGGCATTTCTCCCAGTTCAAGACAAGATTGGTGTCCTCACACCGCTTCAAAGTCTTGGCCAAATTCGCGAGGCAAGAATCGAAGCTGCTGCCAAAGAGAGTAAAGTCATCCATGAAAACTTCTAGGAAGTCTCCCACCATGTCAGCGAAAATAGCGAGCATACAGCGTTGGAAGGTTGCGGGGGAATTACACAGTCCGAATGGCATTCTTTTAAATGCAAAGGTACTTGAGGGACATGCAAATGTTGTTTTGTCTTGATCAGACGGGTCTATTAAGATTTGATTGTAACCTGAGTACCCATCCAAGAAACAGTAGTAGTCCTGCCCCGCTAACTTTTCTAACATCTGATCAATGAAGGGGAGTGGGAAATGATCCTTACGTGTAGCATCATTTAGCTTGTGGTAATCGATGCAGACTCTCCACCCGGTGATCATTCGAGCAGGTAGCAACTCATTCTTTTCATTGGCAACAACGGTGATCCCTCCCTTTTTCAGTACCACCTGAACTGGGCTGACCCATTTGCTGTCGCTGATTGGGTAAATGATGCCAGCGTCTAAGAGCTTTATCACTTCTGCCTTCACTACCTCTTGCATTTTTGGGTTCAAACGCCTTTGGGGCTGTGCTGAGGGTTTGTACTGATCTTCATGGAGGATCTTATTCATGCAGACTGTGGGGCTGATTCCCTTAATGTCTGCAAGAGAGCGTCCGAAGACTTTATGGTACTTTCTCAGCACACCCACTAATGCGGTTTCGTTGGCGGCGGAAAGAGCTGCAGAAATAATCACTGGATGCGTGGCATTTTCTCCAAGAAAAACGTACTTTAGAGAATCCGGTAGTTGTTTGAGAGCCGGATAAATGTTTGGATCAGCAGAATCGCTGGATGGCCCTCCGATTGAATGTGGACTATCGGGCTTGTTCGAATGAGCACCGTCATTGCCCAAGTCCTCGCGCCGCCAACACATCTCGCAGTCATCCAAACCCACATCGATCTGGTCATCGAATTCTTCAAGCAGCTTAGTCGGTTCGCATTCCGTGATTTGGAAGAGTTGCGACGGGTTGTGGACGTTAAAGGATATAGCGTCCTCCCCAATCTGAGCGTGAGCTCCCCCTGCTCCACATTAATGATAGCACGAGCTGTAGCGAGAAAGGGCCGCCCCAAGATAATGGGCACCATAGTATCAACCTTCATGTCGAGGATGACAAAATCGGATGGAAATGCGAGGCCGTTTACTACTATTGTGAGGTCCTCGACAATTCCAGACGGTTTCTTGATCGACCGATCAGCTAGCTGTAGCATTACCCGTGTCGGCTTCAAGGTCCCTGCACCTAGTTCACGAAAGATAGAGAGCGGCATCAAGTTAATTGATGCTCCCAAATCACAGAGCGCCTGGCTGAAATGGTGATGACCGATCCTACAAGGAATAGTGAAGCTGCCCAGATCTTTGCACTTTGTGGGCATATTGGAGATGATGGCGGAGCACTCCTCAGTGAGGTCGATAGTCTTGAGATCCTCCAACAGTTTCCGCTTCGAAATCAAGTCTTTCAAGAACTTGGAGTAGCCCGGCATTTGAGAAATGGCTTCAATCAGAGGGATGCTCACTTGCACTCCTTTCATTATTTCCAGGAATTTGTGAAACTGCTTCTCAGATTTCTCGTTTCGCAACCTGTGGGGGAATGGGGGGTGAACAACACTTCCCGAGGGTTGTGCCTCGCTCACGAGGTCTGGCTCAACATGAATCTGAGTCTGCTTCTCGGCCATGTCTGAATTACACTTGTCAGTGGGCCTCAAAAGTGGTTCCTGTCGAGGAGGATTGTCAACACCTCTACCGCTTCTCAATCGCATGGTATTCACAGACTCCGGATGCTGACTTGCAAGCCCAGAAACGACATTGGTAAGAGTCCCTATAGTGGAGTGAAGCTGTTGAATTGCGGAAGATTGGTCATTCATTTTATCCAGCATCCCGACCACCAAAGCTGCTAACGGCTCCGTTTGCCCTGACGGCACGTGACCCGCTGCTCCGTGGAATGTTACTGCATTCACTTCAGCAGTACTGGGGGGAATAATGACATGACTCTAGTGCTGGCTGGTGTGAACAATATTCACGACCACTTCCCACGCATCCTTCCCCGATTTATTAAACAGGGCCCCTCCGGCTGCCACATCGAATAACAGACGGAATTTGTCCAGCACGCCGAAATAGAAAATCTGAATTAGAAAGACTTCTGATAGATCTTCACGGTAGCATCCCCGATGCAGGGATTGAAAACGCTCCCAAGCATCAACTAGCGTCTCCTCCTTTCCCTGACCGAAGGTTATGAGTTCCCTGTACTTGTCCAACACTCGGGTACGGTGTTGAAACTCATGCAAAAATCTCCCCTCGAGCTGCTTCCATGTGGTCGCCTCTCTTTTCCGGAAATCCCAGTACCAGCTTTTGGCTTTATTATGTAGGGAAAATGAAAATGCTAGGATCTTTTGCGGGTCGTTTTCAACTCCACTGAATATACATGTATAGTAAATTTCTAAGAAGTCCTGCACGTGTTGTACCGCATCTTCATGTTTATCCCCACTGAAATTGCAGTTCCCAGTCATATACTCAATGATGTCGGAGGAAATCCCGAAGTCATGATCATTCCTTTGTGCTTGAACCTTTTGATCATTTAAACTTCCTTGATAGATGCATTCCTGAATGGAGGTCATGCTAGGAATACTTAAAACCCAAAAGATTAGCGCACGATGGAAAGAACGAAGGTAAAGAGATGTGCGTATAAAAAATAAGCAAAGACAACATAGGTAAACAAAGAGAAATAATAAAAGAGAAAAGTTCCTCGTGCAACGATTCTTCACGCAGACGAATTCATCACGTCTGCATTCCTCGGCAACGGCGCCAAAAACTTGATGCGATAATTTCGGCAAGTGCACCGGTCGCGCAAGTAATAAATGTTGGGAATAGAATCCCCGAGTGTCGGTCTCTTGAGGAATGCAGGTTGGGTGAACGAAATGCGTTGTGTGACAATTATTACACAAGCGGGAACAAACACGAAAAGTGGAGTTTTGATTTGGGTTTCCTACTGTTAACAACAATAAAAGAAATGCGGGTCGAAATCACCACTTCGCAAGGCGAGATGGGTGCAACGGCCGCAATGCCGAGGTTCGTGAGGCGGATGGACGGTGCGTATGCGAATGAAGTGGTCTCTAGTGCGGAAAGTGAGGGTCGCAAACACCTCTTCACAACTCGCCGCTAGCTCTTGCTAACGCGAATCGAACACGATGTGTGCATGCGTAAGTGAGTGAGTGCGTGGAGGTGAAACAAATCACAAACATTCATTGGAGGACAGAGAAGAAATAACCATTGCATTTAAACCAAACATCATGATATTCAAGTTTAAAATGATTCGCAAAAATACAACAAATGGGAGAGGAAGAGGACAACCAATGGACGAAGACTAGCGGCCGTTCATGGCCGGAATGGCAGTTTGTCAAGCTACCTCCGGACTCGGGCGGACTGTGCTTCCGTCGTCTTCTACCTCAGGATTGCTATCCTCCTCACCGAACAGAAATGGAGACGGCTTGCTTGAGTGCTTGCGGGCGGTGGAGAATGCTTCCGGATGATGGATAAATGTCTAGAATGACCGGAGATGACTTCCCCTTGCGGAGAAGATGAAGGGGAGGTGTCTGGAAATGGAAATCGGCGGCGTTACGGACTAGAAAACCCGCTCTCGGAAGCCCGATCATCCCTAATTCGCGAACAGGATTATATATAGGCGCTGGAATAAACAGCGCGCATGGTCATTGGCGCACGACCAGTGGTCGTGCGCACTAGCATCCTGTGATCGTGCACCTGACTGGACGGAGCCTGAAAGGTAAGAAAATTATAAAAATACAATGTTCGCACGACTAGTGGCGCACGACCAGTGGTCGCGCGCGCTATCGTAAGTGGTCGTGCGATAAGGAAGACAACTCAGATTTCAGGGGGTAAGTGCACACGATCAGTGGCGCACGACCAGTGGTCGTGCGCAATAGAACCAGTGATCGTGCGCTGTGTTCCTTTACAGAATTGTACCGGAAACACCTGCACGACACCTGTTCCAGCACAACCAGGAATCCAGCCACTGAAAGTGGCACTTAACAATGCATAGCAACTACTAAAGGAGAATAATACGAAATAATACCAAAAACGGGCCTAAAGGTGCACTTAGCATGGAGAATCAAATATAAGTGAAAACATGTCTAAAGTGAAGTGCATAGACTAGAAAATCGGCCCAGATGAGTCCATAAATGTGTATATATTTGGGACTCATCATATCTCATTCAAGACCTAAAGATCCATAGTGTTGTTTTAGTTTGAAGTGTAGTGGAGGAAGTGCAAACGGGCAAGCCTATGGCCGTCGACATTGATGGATTTCTTTGGAGGCCACCCCGAGCGTCTACGTCTAGTAATTTAAATCTCAGCAATCACGCTATTTTCTCCCTTTTCATAACTTTTTGATTGACCGTCGACTCATTTTTAAAGTGATAATAAATAATTACAACGCATTTTTGAAGTATTTCATAAATTAGTATTTATGCCAAGAACATCTTTTTACTAAAATATCTACGCTTGCCAGCATAATACTTCGCATTTTACTCTCTAGTTTTCATAATTCTGTCTTGCATTAATTTTTCTTACCCTTATGAAGAATGG
Source organism: Dactylorhiza incarnata (assembly GCA_033032865.1). NCBI lineage: Eukaryota > Viridiplantae > Streptophyta > Magnoliopsida > Asparagales > Orchidaceae > Dactylorhiza > Dactylorhiza incarnata. Next base: position 1,198,970 of record JAWHQI010000255.1, on the reverse strand, counting down.
TTTGCTCGGGACGCGCAACGAGCAAGTATGGGGGTATTTGATGAGTAATTTATTTACTCATCTTTTAGTATAGTATTATTACAATTTTATTATGAAATTATGTTATTTTTATTTATTATATCGTATAAATCTTTCCTATGTTAATTTCATAAGCTAACTTATGTTTATTTTATATTTTCAGGTTTTCTGGACATTTGGAGCAGAAAATGCATTTACACGCCCCAGGTCACGGGCGTGACCATGGGCGTGTAACCTACGAAGTGTGCCAGCCAGGTTTCAGCCGCCCCGGAGTCGTTCCATGAAGAATTCGCCAAGTACACGCCCCAGGTCACGGGCGTGACCAAGGGCGTGACATCATAGTCACGGCCGGAACCCACCACCCTCTGACAGCACACATGCCACGTAATTTTAAAGTTACACGCCCCAGGTCACGGGCGTGACCTTGGGGCGTGACCACTAGATATGAGCAGCGTTCGATAAATATTGAGGCGATCGACGAACTGCTCCATGGCAGCGTTCGACAAATATTGAGGCGATGGACGAATTGCTCCATGGCAGCGTTCGACAAATATTGAGGCGTTCGACGAATTGCGCCTGGCTGCTGCGTTCGATGAAAACGATGAGATCGACAAAAGTTCAACAGCGCGCCTTCTCGTCGAAGCTTCCCGCCAGCAGCACTTAATTGAGATTACACGCCTCAGGTCACGGGCGTGACCTAGGGCGTGACGCGTCCGGAACGCCTGCATTGAAGCCAGACGGCGCCCTTCCCGTACCCAGCCAATCACGCGACCGACATGCCCTGGTCACGGGCATAACGAAGGGCGTGTAACACCAAAATGTCAGCTATTTAAGGGGACCTTCTCCAGATGTTCAAGGACGAAGTTTTGGAGCTCTAGATTATTTTCTTGCACTAGTTTTAATCTTGTATGTCCTTTTCTTCTTGCATTTTTATTTCCCAAGCTTGTAACTCTCAATTTTCTAGTTGTAATTTCTTTTGCTAATTAATAAAATAGTACTTTTTCTCTCATTTTACTCTCAACTTTCATTATGCACTTCTTTCATTTCATTGTTTCCTCCATCTCTATGAGTAGCTAAATTCTATTAGTACTCGACCGAGATGATCCAAGGGAAATATATTTCTTGATTTAAATTCTATCTTCTCTTTCACTTCCTTAGAATACTTTAGATTTATTCTTGAACTATTTTTGGATTGAGATTATATTGTCGATATATAATTCTCATCTTTGTTTTCGCAATCTAATAACCGAGAGGTTTTAATTTCGAATCAATCATTTCAAGAATAAAGAGAGTTGAATGCACTCCTCAAGCAAGGATGACATAATTCTCCCAGATTGGAGTCAAATCCAATAGATGGGTTCACTACGATAAGGCGAGTTTTAGAATTTGATTCTAGAACGAAAGTTCGTTTGATCAACTAAACTCAGTTGAGCGTATTCTCGAGAGAGGTGTGTTCATAAATCGGGAACCTCCACGGTCAAGTATTTTCTTAAGAGATTTAGAAGTTGTTCTTTTGCTATTTTATTTTCCCAAGGTGATTCAAGGTTGAGTACTAACCTTTAACTCATCAATTTAAATAAGCTATTTCTCTTTCTCGCAACCAACCAACCACAAGTTTTATTTGATAAAATAATAGAGATTTTCCGAAGTAAGAGCACTCAACCGCCCCGAGTCTAATACGACCTTGGTTTTTATAAACTATACTACATTCGATACGGTACACTTGTCGTTATCGTTTGCGGATATAGATTTGCCTCACCACTTTGATCGCGCGCTTTTACGCACGGGCAGTTTCCCGTGCAAGAAGAAATCGCACGATCGCATGTTATGCCTAGTTTTGAGGCCATCTGGAATTGGTCGTGAGTTTTTACGCACGGGCGGCTTCGTCCGTGCATGAGTAAAACGCACGGTCGTTGCTGCTTCTTCCTGATGAGTCCCATTTATAGACACTTTTATGTGTTGGGAATATTGCCCTCAATATTCCTTTGATTTAAAGAGGTATCACTCACAATGCTAAGTACAAGTTGTATTTGATTAAGCCATATTTTTGTAAGATATACATGCTCAGGTAACTCAAGAGAAAGTGCCAATCATACTTTAAATCAGGAGAATCATCTCATAAGGGATGGAGAGTTGTCTCAGCTGAACCTTTGAGATTTGGCGAGTTTGTCGAACTCAGACTGGAGTTCGTCGAACTCAGAACTCAGTTTGCCAAACGCTGAGACGAGACAAAAGAAACCACTGAGACTTGGAGAGTTCGTCGAACTCAGACTAGAATTCGTCGAACTCATAACTCAGTTCATCGAACGCTGAGATGAGACAGAAGAAACCGCTGAGACTTGGCATGTTCGTCGAATGCAGAACTCAGTTCGTCGAACACAGAACTCAGTTCGTCGAACGCAGAACTCAGTTCCTCGAATGCAGAGATGGGAGAGAAGCAGGCGCTGAGACTTGGCGTGTTCCTCGAACGAAGAATGAAGGTCGTCAAATGCAGAGTTTGCTGAGTTTGTCAAACGCAGAGTATGGCGAGTTCGTCGAATGCAGAGTATGGAGAGTTTGTCGAACGCAGAGTATGGAGAGTTTGTCGAACGCAGAGTTTGGTGAGTTCATCGAACGCAGTATGGCGAGTTTTTCGAACGCAGATTGTGGGTTCTGCCCTTGGCGCAAGCTGCAGAAAGGCAATGTGGGGGTCCACCAGTCTCTCCCATACTAGTCAGAAGGACGGCTGAGAGTCGTTGAAGGTCGGGGATGTATAAAAGGGATAAATTAGGTTTGAGAAACTAGTTGGGCTATCAATCATTCTCTCGAGCATACAATGAAGCGGAAGTGAACTGTTCCATTGTCGGCAGCCAAGAACTGAGCCAACACAAGGCTGCAAGGAGAAAAAGAGATAGCTCTTCTTGATTTATCTCAAGATAGAGCAAGTAGATCCAGACCTTCATCTGAAGTGCTGATCAAGTAGAATCAAGATTGGAGCTGTACCACTCCTTCCTGATTCAAGTCTGCAATAGCAGCAGAAAATAAGAAGAAGAACAGGCTTGATCTTTTCTTCTTTCATTCTGTAAACCTCTTTATATTATCAGTATGAGCCTTTGGGTTCTGAGTTTTTAAGGCCATTTGGCCTGAGGAGGTAGGACCTGGAGGTGGTCTGAGCTGTAGGAGGTGGAGTCCTCTGAGGTAGGATCTGTGAGATCTGAGGTAGGATCTGTGAGATCTGAGGTAGGACTGAATAGCCTGAGTTGTAGAGCTGAGAAATCAGCTTGAGGTAGTACATGGAGGTGGTCTGAGCTGTAGGAGGTGTTTTCCTCTGAGGTAGGGTTGTTGTGCATGAGGTAGGGTTTGGGGAAAACCTGAGAGATCCTGAGGGATCTGTGTTGTAAGCTCTTGGGGCTAAGTTTGGAGGAGTTGGCCCTGTCTAACACACTGTTAGAAGGGTGAAGGGGGAAAGTGGACTACCCATAGACACACTGTCTTGGGGAACCACTATAAACACTTGTGTGTTTTCTGGGTGTGCTTGGTTACTTGCTTAGAATAACTTTAAACATCTAGATCAAATAAGTAAAAATCAAAAGACCTATTCACCCCCCCCCCCCCCCCTCTAGGTGAATTAGATCATATACCTATATAATCTTTCAAGTGGTATCAGAGGTAGGTTGGTCATAAAGGGTTTAACTGCCTAACCAGATCCTACATAGGTATTATTAAATCTGAATCCAATGGCTTCAAGTGGAGTTCAGTAGGAAATGGGTTCAATGAAGCTCCCTATATGCAAAAAGGAAACCTTTGGCATCTGGAAACAAAGGGTTAGGTTGTTCATGGAAGCTTCAGACCCTAGAATCTATATCATTGTTCAGGAAGGCCCCTTCATTATCACAAATCCCTCCACCATTGATCCTACTAGGCAGGTAGGCAAATCTTACACTGAAATGACAACAGATGAAATAGCATTGGCTACAATAGATAAAAGGGCTCAAAATATTATTGTCAATGCTATTGATGATTCAACTTTCCAAAACTTGGCACACTATGAAACTACAAAGGAGATGTGGGATACACTGATTATGTACATGGAAGGGATTGAAGAAGTGAGGAATGATAGGAAATCCCTCCCCAATCAGGAGTATGAAGCTTTTAGGCAACAAAATCAGGAATGCTTAGCTGACTGCTATAAAAGATTTTTCAGAATAGTTAATGAGTTGAGGACCTATGAAAGAACCTTCACTCATTAGGAGTTGAATGATAAATTCCTAAGATCTCTAACTAGAGACTGGGATACCAAAATCTGTGCCATCAGAGAAGTGATAAAGCTGAGTGAAACTCCTCCTCACAGACTTTTTGGAAAGTTGCTCTCATATGAGATGCAACTATCTGCTAGAAAGGAAGAGGACACCTCCTATAGGCCTCATGCTAGGGAGAAGTCTGTGGCCCTCAAGGCTGAAGGGTCCAAGAAGAGAAAGACAAGAATTCCTACCCCTCCAAGAAGGGATGCTGACTCAGACAATTCAGATCACTGCTCATCTGAAAATAGCCTTCTGATGAGGAATTTGCTGCCTTCTCAAGGCAATTCAAAAAGATGATGAGAAGGAAGCAGTGGAAGAATAATCCCTCCTCCTCCTCACATCCAAGGAAGGATTCAAGCAGGGCAGACAGGAAGCACCCCAAAGGGGACAGGTATGACTCTAAACATGTTAAACATGGTTTAACTAATGTAATTTGTTATTGCTGTAGTAAGCCTGGACATGTCATTGCTGTCTGTCCAGTCAAAAGAAAGGATAAGGGTGATAACAAGCCTTATCACAAGAAGGGAAGGGAAGGTGAGAAATCCTTCCTAGCCAAGAAGGACAAGAGCTGGAGTGAATTTGAGTCATCATCATCAGATTCAGATGATGAAGAAGAGGCCTATATTGGGTTGTTTGCTGCGGAGGAAGATGAGAACTTTCCTGCAGCAAAGGTGGGCATCAGGGACCCTCTATCACATTCAGACAGTGATATGGAGGTGGATGAAAATGTTGAAGAATATGTTGGCCTAATGGCCATAACTTCAGATGATGAAGACTGTCAGGAAACACCTGACCAGGTACCTACTCCTCTCTCTTCCTCTAAGTATGAATCAATTCCAGAATCTGATGCACACTCATTAACTGATGATTATGATTCAGAATCTGAAGTGGGTGTCAATCAATTGATTGACAAATATGATGCTCTAGTTAGTGCACTAAAAGAGAGCAAGAAGCTTGTCAAAAGCCAAGCCCTAGAGATTGACTCACTTAAAAAGGCTGAAAGAAATTGTTCTGAGTCTTCTACTTTTGTGGCTCAAATGAGTAGAGAAATAAGCAAACTCAAGGGGATAACAATTGTCCATTTGAGCTCTATTTCTCTAAAGAACAAGATCATCAAGGATCTTGAGGAGAAGCTTGTGAAAGAAAGAAGCCTAGTGGCTCAATTCTCCAAACCTAAATTTGTGCTCCCTATTATTGACTCCTTCTCTTCTCAATCCAATAGGAGAGGACTAGGATTCAATAAAATGGAAGTAGGAGAAGGGAGTGGAGAAAAGAGCAGGGGTAAGGCTAAGCCTCAAACCACCTTTCAAAAGGTATTACTTCCTTCCAACATGTATGACCATGAAAGCATGTATGGTCACTGGAAGAATGGAAGTAACTATAGGAAGGAAAATAATCCTTCCCATAGTGGAAGAAAGGGAATGGGATTGAGTGCCATGAAGGCTCCCCATGAGGAAATTCAAATGGTCCAACCTTGACCTTTTGTATTTGGTACCCCAGCCCCCTCATTCAAGAATCAGGGTGCAAGCTCTTCTAAATCTATTTCAGCAAAGAAAATTGTTGCTGTTAAATCTATTGACAAGGCTTGTTGCTTAGTGTCAGATGCAATCAGATCTTGTATGGCTTCCAAGCCAAAGCAGGCTGATGCCATCAGGACAAAAAGCATCAAGACAGCACATAGATTGACATTCAGTCAAATCATTGCTGAGAGAAATAGGAAGACTGCAGTTGTCTCCCCTCTTGAACACAGGCACAGTAATGCTAATTCCGTAGGAAATGTTCAGAAGAGGAGATACAACATTCATGAATGTTAGTGTTGTGGTAAAGTGGGACACTTTGCCATAGATTGTTGGTACAATCCCAATGTAGCAAATGCAAAGAAGAGCCTTCCTGCAAAGAGTGCAGCTAGTGTGAGGTTATCTTATCAGACTAACAAGTACCTAGGACCCAAAATCAATTGGGTTCCTAAGGGTAATTAAATTCCATCATGCAGGTTAGTTCAAATACCAGCCTTGGGCAGATTTGGTATTTGGACAGTGGGTGCTCAAGACATATGACAGGCACCAAGGGTTTACTACAGGAATACAAATCAGTGAAGAATGGACCCAAAGTCATCTTTGGGGGTTCAGAAAAGGGACTCACCAGAGGTTATGGTATGATCACAAATGGCATAGTCTCCATCACTAAAGTGGCTTATGTTGAAGGGTTGCAACACAACCTTGTTAGCATAAGCCAACTGTGTGATCTTGGCTATGTCATTGAATTCCACAATGATAAGTGCCTAATCAAAAAGTCTAATGACTTGGAAACCATACTCTCAGGCACTAGGAGTGGAAATGTTTATTGTTTAGATTTTTTTTGCAAATCATCTTCCTCTCCTGTGTGTATTGTGGCAAATGAGAGCGAGTCTCTATGTGTTCAATGGCATAAGAGACTTGCCCACATCAACTACAAGACAATGCATAGACTATTCTTTAAGAACTTGGTTAGAAATAGTCCTAATTTAAAATGTGTTAAAAATGACCCATGTCATGCTTGCCAAATGGGCAAGCAAACGAGGGACACTTTAAAATTATTGGCTCCAAAGACACTAAGATATGCATTTACTTATTGCACATGGACTTGTTTGGTTCTATGCCAATTCAGTGCTTAGGAGGGAAGCTGTATACCTTAGTGATTGTTAATGATCACTCAAGATATACATGGGTATTTTTCCTTAAAAAGAACTCTAAATGTCTTTATAAGCCATGTCAAGGCCATTCACAATGATTTAAAATGTTTTGTGGTTAGAAATAGGTCTGACCATGGCACAGAGTTTCAATCTGAAGCCATGACAAGGTTCTGTCAAGAACTAGGTATCATCCAAGAATTTTCCTCCACAAGGACCCCACAACAAAATGGGGTGGCTGAGAGGAGGAATAGAACATTGATAGAAGCTGAGAGAACATTGCTTAGTGACTCTTCACTCCCAGAATATTTCTGGGCTGAAGCAGTCAATACTGTCTGTTATGTTCTCAATAGAGCTTCCATCAATAAAGATCATGGAATTACCCCCTATGAGATTCTGAAAGGCAAACAACCAACAATTTCATACTTTGGGATCTTTGGATCTAAATGCTATATTTTAAATAATGGAAAATCTCAATTAACCAAGTTTGCTGAAAATGCTACTTGAGGGTTCTTGTTGGCTATAGGTCACATAGTAGAGCCTATAGAGTATATAACAAGAAAACCCATGTTGTTGAAGAGTCCATGCATGTGGTGTTTGATGAGACCAGCCTAATTTATAAGGGCTGCTCAAGTTCTTCTGTTTTGACAGGAAGTGAAACGGCCATGGAAGAACTATTTATACAAGAACCATCCAGAAGCAGTAAGCACATACTGATGAAGCAATTCCAGAAGAAGTAGAGGAGCAGGATGCTGAAGAAGCTGCTGACCCAGTGGAAGAAATTCAGCCTGTAGAGGAGAGACTGCATGTAGCTATAAGACATCTAAGGGATCATCCTTTAGAGCAGATTATTCGGAATATTCAACAAGGTGTGACAACTAGGAGCAGGGCTCACAATGAAGCTTTGTTCCTCAGTTTCCTGTCACAGGTAGAGCCTAAGAAGTTTGAAGAGGCCAACTTGGATCCATTCTAGATTCAGGCAATGCAGGAAGAACTTTTGCAATTCAAGAGATGCAAAGTATGGAAGCTGGTGCCAAGACCACAGGGACACAACATCATTGGCACCAAATGGATCTTCAGAAACAAGATGGATGAAAATGGGACAATCATCAAGAACAAGGCTAGGCTTGTTGCCAAAGGGTATAGGCAAGAGGAAGGAATAGACTTTGACCAAACCTTTGCCCCAGTTGCAAGGTTGGAGGCCATAAGGCTATTCCTTGCATATGCAGCCCATAAAGGCTTCAAAGTATACCAGATGGATGTCAAGTCAGCATTCCTAAATGGAAATCTGAAAGAGGAAGTGTTTGTAGAGCAGCCATCAGGTTTTGTCCATCCTACTCTTACTTCTCATGTTTATCTACTTAGGAAAGCTCTATATGGTCTTAAGAAAGCCCCCAGGGCTTGGTGTGAGACATTGTCCAACTTTCTCATCAAGAACAAGTTCTTGAGGGGAAAGATAGATAGCAAATTGTTTCTTAGGGAAACAAGGGGCAAGTCTCTCCTAGTCCAAATCTATGTTGATGACATAATATTTGAGTCTACTGATGACAACCTCTGCAAGATATTTACCAATCTAATGTAGGGGGAGTTTGAGATGAGCAGTATGGGTGAACTTAAATATTTCCTTGGGCTCCAAGTGAAACAGTTTGATGATGGAATTTTCATTTCCCAGACTAAGTACACCAAGGAGCTCATCAAGAAATTTGGGATGGATTCAGCCTCCACCATGAGAACACCCATGGGATCTAATGTATCACTAGACAAGGATGAATAGGGGAAGGCCTTTGATGAATCCACGTACAGGTGTATCATTAGATCCTTATTGTACTTGACTGTTAGTAGGCCAGACATTATGTATTCTACATGTGTTTGTGCTAGGTATCAGGCTTGTCCTAAGGAATCTCACTACACCTCTGTCAAGAGGATCTTGAGATACCTCAAGGGAAGCCTAAATCTTGGCCTTTGGTACCCTAGGAACAATGACTTTGAACTGATAGGCTATTCAGATGCAGATTTTGCAGGGTGCAAAGAAGACAGGAGAAGTATAAGTTGCACTTGTCAATTCCTAGGGAGGAGGCTGGTCTCTTGAAGCAGCAAAAAGCAAACCAGTATGGCCATATCCACATCTGAGTCAGAGTACATTGTTGCAGACAGTTGTTGTGCTTAACTTCCGTGGATCCAACATCAATTGGAGGATTATAACATCAAGGTTAGTCAATCACCCCTGCTGTGTGACTCATCCAGTGCTATTTCTATTGCCAAAAATCCTGTCTCTCATAGCAGGACCAAGCACATAGAAATTAGGTACCATTTTATTAGAGAGCATGTAGAGTGTGAAGATATCAAACTTGAATATGTACCCACAGACAATCAAGTAGCTGATATCTTCGCCAAGCCACTAGATGAGGCCAAGTTCAATTCTTCTAAAATTGACTTAGGAATGTTGAATTTATAATAAGTTCACTTATGAATCTATACCCACTGTTAAAATGCTTATGTTCTCATATGTACAATTCTCACAATATGTACTGATATGATAAATTGAAATCTGAATTGATCAACTTTACAGTAGGCATAGTCCACATGATAGGGTAGATAATCTCCCTAAAATGTTTAATACTTTGAATTCTGGGTGAGACCCATCTCAGCTGATCAGCTGAGACAGCCAATCTGTCTCAGTAGATAAGTATCCAAAACAAACTAAAGTAGGCTAAGAGCTCAGCTGGGAAAAATCTGCGTTCAATGAACTCTTTCCTGAGTTCGACGAACTATTTCCTGAGTTCGACGAAGGTCAACCTTGAGTTCGACAAACTCAGCATTATGACATAAGTTTAAACTACACTTACAAAAATAAGAACAATACTAATGCTCCAAGTGAGGGGGAGCTAGAAAGGGTTGTTCAAAATGAACAAGAACAGCTAATAAATCTAATAGTACTCACGTTGAGGGGGGAGCAAGTTCTTGCTCAGGTTGAGGGGGAGATGGCCAATGCTAAGAGAGTCAGAGAAGATGAAGGATGACCAAAAGGGGGGGTCTTGGAAAATGCTTTCTAAACCCTCTCAGGGTATTTAGCTGTTGTCTCCCAATCCCTAGAGGTAAAATAGTTAAAGAAATCAGAAAGGGGGAGATGGCCAATGCTAAGACCAACTCAGAGTCAGCTGAGTTAGTCAAAGCTTAATATAAACAATCATGAGTTTTAATAGAATTCTTAAACAATCTTATCTTGTAGAAGCAATGTTATCATGAATGTTATATAGATTATTTTTTATGATAGGTTTTTGTTGGCTATATACCTTAGCATTGAGAATGTTCTGCCTTCTTCAAATAGGGGGAGATTGTTGGGAATATTGCCCTCAATATTCCTTTGATTTGAAAAGGCATCACTCACAATGCTAAGTACAAGATGTATTTGATAAAGCCATATTTTTGTACGATATACAGGCTCAGGTAACTCAAGAGAAAGGGCCAATCATGCCCTTAGATCGGGAGAAATCATCCCATAAGGGATGGAGAATTGTCTCAGCTGAACCCCTGAGATTTGGCGAGTTTGTCGAACTCAGACTGGAGTTCGTCGAACTCAGAACTCAGTTCGTCGAATGCTGAGATGAGATAGAAGAAATCGCTGCACTTGGTGAGTTCGTCAAACTCAGACTAGAGTTCGTCGAACTCAGAACTCAGTTCTTCGAATGTTGAGATGAGACAGAAATAACCGCTGAGACTTGGCATGTTCGTCGAACGCAGAACTCAGTTCGTCGAATGCAGAGATGGGACAGAAGCAAGCACTGAGACTTGGTGTGTTCGTCGAACGAAGAAAGAAGGTCATCGAACGCAGAGTTTGGCGGGTTTGTCGAACACAGAGTATGGCGAGTTCGTCGAACGCAGAGTATGGCGAGTTCGTCGGACGCAGAGTTTGGCGATTTCAACGAACGCAGTATGGCAAGTTCGTCGAACGCAGATTGCGGGTTCTGCCCTTGGCGCAAGCTGCAGAAAGGCATTGTGGGGGTCCACCAGTCTCTCCCATACTAGTCTAAAGGACGGCTGAGAGCCGTTGAAGGTCGGGGATGTATAAAGGGATAAATTAGGGTTGAGAAACAAGTTGGGCTATCAATCTTTCTCTCGAGCAAACAAAGAAGCGGATGTGAACTGTTCCATTGTCGGCAGCCAAGAACTGAGTCAACACAAGGCTGCAAGGAGAAAAAGAGATAGCTCTTCTTGATTCATCTCAAGATAGATCAAGTAGATCATATACCTATATAATCTTTCATTATGGACTCATCCTGGCTACTTTTCACTCTCGTGCATGTCATTTTTGAGCTATAGTGCATCTATTTCTCTTATGCTCATTTACGTGCACTTACATGCTTCATGCTCTTTTTAGGCCTGTTTTGGTGTGCGTTTGCGCTCCATGTTATTGGGGGTAAGCACATGATGCTCCCCAATCCTTTTTCTATGTTTGATTGGTGTTGGAGGTGTATTCCCAGCTGGATTGTTGTGCTTGCAGTTGGTTAGATCATCCCCTTTTGCCCAGAAATCATGATTGTGTATATCGCACGGTTGTGTGTTTCTTGACGCACGGACGGCTGCGGTCGTGCGCCTTCATCTGGGTAGAAAATTGGTGATTTGACTTTGTTCGTGCATTTTTACGCACGGGCAATTGCCCGTGCGTGAAGGAAACGCACGATCGCCTGTTTCGACTGATTTTTAGCCAATATGGATTTGGTCGTGCATTTTTACGCACGGGCGGCTTCGATCGTGCGCGTGTAAAACGCACGGGCGCTGCTGCTTCTTCCCCAAGTCATTTTATTCGTTAAATAACACACGGGCAATGCACGGTCATGCGTTCGACCGTGCGTGACTAAATTTCTGACCGTTTAGTATTTAAAACAGGAAATCTGTTGCAATCGGGACACAGGCGGGAAAAGCTCCAGAAGCCCGCCATTTTCCGCCCACTTTCGCCTCTCCACCACCATTTGACCTAGGAGGAGCTCCGGCAACCAGAGGCTTGCAAATCTTCCGCCAAAGCTCCCTTCTTGGCCTCGTCCATCATCTTTGAGCTCAAGAACGCCATAGACGGAAAGTCTCCGCTGCATTCAAGGTGTCGAATAAGAGTTACCTCGAGCTAGACCACAAAGAAGACGGGTAAAAGTAGAGGAAGGTGACAGCTCCTACGGACCTCGGACTCAACTAAAGACCGAGCACGGACGAGGCTTTATAACCCTACGATTCCGGCCGAGAATCTTCAGCATAGTCTTCGAGCATCGGTTTTCTCTTTTCCCCTGCGCTTTGCTTCAGTGTTTTCCTTGTATGTGTTTGTTATTGTGGATGATGTTCATAAACTCTGTGTTTTAGTTAATGTGATTTCATGTTTTTGAGATCTTGTGTGGTTTATGAGATTTGAGGAGCGTCGTAGTCCACCATCAAATCCACCATTTTGTAGTGCTCTGCACTAGCAATTGCTAGTTGCATGTTCCACGACGAGGTGCCTACAACCCTCATCTGCTATCCTTCTCGTCCACCCGCTCACCGAAGCACAACATCGCGGCCTGCATTCTATCCCGACAAGCGAAGCGGAGCTCTAGGCCCGCATTTTCTTTCTCTGTTGCTAACTTAGGAAAACCACCATCAAAACCCCCTCTTTATTAAGTATTTATGAATCTATATAAGTGTTTCCCTAACAAGGATTCATACAACCCAACTTGCAATCCTCTGAGAACAATATTCGGGGAGTCTCGCCCAATTTTATTACTTGTACGACCGGTGCACTTGCCGTAATTGCATCAAGTTTTTGGCGTCGTTGCCGGGGACTGCGAGCGTTTTATTAATTTTTCTTCCTGGAGGCTACTATAAAGATTCTTAGTTGTTTTTGATTTATTTTCTATTTTCTTTGTGTGTGTAAGTTAGTTTATGCAGGGGCAAGGCCCTGAAGAGTTCTTGGAGTATGATGAGTCCTGATCATATACACTTTTATGGACTCATCTGGGCCGTTTATTTAGTCATTTCACCGCACTTTAGCCCTGTTATAGTTCATATTGATCATTCTATGCTAGGTGCACGTTTGGCCCGTTTTGGTGTGATTTCGTGCTTAACTTCGTTATTAGTTTTCATGTGCTGTTAAGTTCCACTTTCAGTGGCTAGACCGGTGCTGTATGCTGGAACAGGTGTCGTGCAGGTGTTCCCGGTACAATTCTGTACAGGAACACTGCGCACGATCACTGGTTCTATTGCGCACGACCACTGGTCGTGCGCCACTGATCGTGCGCACTTAACGCCCTTTTTATGAGTTCTGTTTGGCTTATCGCACGACCACTTACGATAGTGCGCAAGACCACTGGTCGTGCGCCACTGGTCGTGCGAACATGTATTTTATAATTTTCTTTCCTCGCAGGGCTCCGCCCAGGCAGCGCGCACGATCGCAGAATTCCAGTGCGCACGACCACTGGTCGTGCGCCAATGACCGTGCGCAGTATTCATTTCAGCGCCTATATATAAGCCTGTTCCGCTTTTAGGTCGGGATCGAGCCGCCGGGAGCGGATTTCCCAGTCCGTACGCCGCCGACTACCCTTCTTGGACACCTCCACTTCATCTCCTACGCAAGGGGAAGTCATCTCCAACCATTCCAAGCTTTTCTCCATTGTCCGGGAGCGTTCTCCACCATCCGCAAGCCCTCAAGCAACTGTTTTCCATTCCAGTCCGGCGAGAAGAAGAGTAAATCTGAGGAAGAAGACGACGGAACTACGTAGAGAAATCATGACAGTTTCTCTACACCGGAAGCATTGTCCGCCCGAGTCCGGAGGTAGCCCGACAACCTACCATTCCGGCCGTGAACGGCCGCTAGTCTTCACCCATCGGTTATTTCTTCCTTCTTTCCTTCATTGTAATTGTTGAATCTTGTAAACCTGAATAGTTTGATGTTTGGTTTATTTGAAATGAATGTCTCTTTGCAATTCATCATTGCTTGCTTGTGAATCACTTCGTTTCCACTCACTCGCTCACGCACACAAGGTGTTCGATCCGCGTTAGCAAGAGCTAACGGCGTTTGTGAAGAGGTGTTTGCGACCCTCACCTTCTCGCACTTGAGCACGCTCCATCCGCGTCTCGAAGCACGACATCGCTGCCGTCGCATCCATCTCACCTTGCGAAGCGGTGTTCTCGACCCGCAATTCTTTTACTGTTGTTAAGAGTAGAAAAAACCAACCAAAGCCCCCTTTTTGTGTTTGTTAACGCTTGTGTAACAATAGTCACACTACGCGATTCGATCACCCAACCTGCATTCCTCAAGAGACCGACATCCTGGGATTCCATTCTCCACATTTATTACTTGACAGCGACCGGTGCACTTGCCGACACGCATCAAGTTTTTGGCGCCGTTGCCGGGGAATGCAGGCGTGTATCATCTTGTGTTGTGACTCTCGTTATACGAGCAGTTGTTTTTGACTTTCTTTGTTTTTCTTTTTGTTTGTGATCGTGCATGCATAGACAAGCCACAGGGGAACTCGTACCCTTTGATCCGGAAGTCGAACGGACCGCTCGCGCGTGAAGGCGCGCTGCTGCCGTACAAGCGGCAATGGGTGATCAGGTAGACCCAAATGATGTTGATGCGAGAATGCCCAACGAGGGGAAACACCAGCCTGGAGATGAGCAGGAGGCGGTTAGGCCTCGACCCCGCACGATGAGAGACTACACCACTCCAACTGCTGGGAGTGTGTATCCTGGGTTTGGGCCCAATATTATGAACAATCAGTTCGAGATCAAACCTGCGATCTTGAACATCATCCGGAACAATGCTCAGTTCTCTGGGTTGGCAAGCGAAGATCTGCATCTGCATCTGGCGGAGTTTTTTGATATTTGCGGAACCTTCCTCTACGCAGGGATTACTGACGACACGGTCAAGCTTAGACTGTTTCCCTTCTCACTCCGCGACAAAGCCAAGGTGTGGCTCCACTCCATTCCGCCCGGGACTGCTGTGACTTGGGATGCCCTCGCATCCAAGTTCCTTGCTAAATTCCACCCTGTGGATAAGATCGTGAGCTTGCGGCGGGAGATCGCCACCTTTCGCCAACTTGACCAGGAGACCCTTGCTGAGGCGTGGGAGCGCCTTAGCGATCTTCTCCGCCGTTGTCCGAACCACAAGCTTCAACCATGGAATGTGGTCGAAATATTTTACTTTGCGATCGAGCCCAACTACAGAGCAATGATCGACGCTGCGGCAGGTGGTACTTTAATGAACCACACTCCAGAGGAGGCCCTTCGGATTCTGCGCGACACCGCCTCCCACAGTACATTCTGGACTGCAGGGAGAAATGCTCCAAGAAGCGGCCGTGGTCTCTTTATGGTTGAATCACTTCCTCCTACTCCCGCGCCTGCTGCTGTCATTACTTGCGAAGGATGTGGAGGCGGAGGCCACCACGCGTATGGATGTTCAGGGAACAACGTAGCAGGTGACTTCGCGCACTTAACCTTGAATGAATCTGTTAATTATGTAGGAAATCAGCCTAAGGGGGTGCCTTTTAATAATGCTTATAATCCGGGAGCGAGAAGTCACCCGAACTTCTCGTGGAACCCAAACACGCCTGGCCAACGATGGGCACCGGGGCAGCATCAAAACGATGCTTACGCCTCCGGGAGCCAACCGAGGCCACCACACCCGGATTATAACCAAGCCCCCCCTGCCCAAAAAAGGAGTAATCTGGAGGAGATGATGAAAAAATTCATGCAAGCGGCTACCTCGAATATGGTGAACCAAACCGCATCCATGCGGAACTTGGAAACGCAGCTGGGCCAATTGGCCCAAGTGCTAACCGAGCAGTCGCAGGGGACCCTTCCTAGCAACACGGAAAAGAACCCAATAGATCAGGGGAAGAGTCTTGGTGATGTGATAGAGGCTGATCCAAGTGAGTTGGTGATTTCCTGTTCCATCAACAATAGTGAAACGAAAGTTCTATGCGATTCTGGTTCCTCCCGCAACGTCATTGCGTTGCAAGATGTTGCTAAACTACAACTTGAGATGAACACGGAGGAAAGGAAATCCCTTATGCTTGCTAATGGGACTGTTATACAATCTGAGGGGGAAGTGAAAAATGTAGAGGTGTTAGTTGAGGGGACGATTGTGGTTGCTGATTTTCAGGTGTTGGGCCCTCAGGAAAATCACTCTATCCCTATCTTGGGTGTGCCGTTCTTGAAAGAGAGCGGTGCCACCCTTGATTTCGTTACGGGGTGTGTCTTCCTACCCAATAAGGTGCCGCAGCCCACTTGCCCCGAAGCTACAACTGAAACATCCACTACTCCCCCTCTTTTTATTTTTGATGAAGCTTTGAGCTGTGCAGGACATGAAGAAGTTAAAGAATCAATTGAAGGAGAAAAGGAGGAGCACCTGTCTAGTGAGGAAGAAGAAGTTGATTTTTGGAGAGAATTTGGTTCCGAGACGGAAGAAGACTGCATTTCGAAAAATGTTGACTTGAATTTAGTTCGGGACAATGTCCCATTATCTTCTTGTTTTGATTCCTGTAATAAACAATTTAAGCGCTCCATCTCCTGGGCCGATCCGGTAGTCATCGCGATGCCGGAAGTGACGCCACCCGCCACCAAGGCGGAAAAATCTGAAAACTTTCAACGGTGGCAGTCCCCGACTGTCACGAAACTTAAACAGGAGAAACTTCTGCACGACGCTCGCGCTGCCGCTCTCCGTGGCAAGAGGGCGGAGGTTAGGGGAACACTGGGTGACACCAGTATTGGCCCTAAAGCCCTCACCTCCCGCCTACGCGCTACGGGAGACGCGCACCATAAGAGCGCTTATAGCTGATTTGTGTGATCTGAGTTTGTGAAACTGCTTGTGAACTACTTTTATGTAATTCCTGCACTATATAAACAATGATAATACAGGTATTTGGTCCAGCTTAAGGACATTAAATAAAAGCGCTACTGGGAGACAACCCAGATTTCCTGATTTTATTTCTTTTCTAACATGCTTAGTTCAGTTTTTATATTTGCTTTTTGTTGTTTTTAGTTTTGTGCTTGCAGGTGTCTTGTGTTCTTTGGTGCGGACGCTGCGGACTGCGCTTGATCTTGAACGCCAATCGTCTGGTATGCTCAATTCTGAGCATTGGGTAACACTTCTTCCCTTCCTTAGCTTCCAATTTCTGTGATGTATTGTTTAGACTAAGTCTGGGGGAGAGTATGTTGTCATCCACTTTGCACGAGTTGCACTGCATATTAGAAGTTTGTGTATTATTTATTTTCATCATTATCATTTTCATGCTACTCGCACCACTTCACCCACATGAGTGCGCTTATCTATTTGTTTTGTTTCCGAATGAACTATTTTGGTTAGGAATGTGAAATAGGATGTTAGCTTAGGAATTACTATTTAGAGTGCGATGTTGACTCGAGCAGTGTTCTAGTCGTATCCGCATGCTACAATAGAATTCGAGTAAAAGTACTAGATTATCTCTATGCATTTAATTTATGATTAGTATTTTTTTTTTGCGTAGTTTTAGATTTATTATACTCTAATGGTGAATGTGAACGAAATTGACGATAACCCGGTGTTGTGTGTGAACGAGCACTAGTCGTGTGTTGCTCGAGTCGGGAGGAAGGTTTACCTTTCTCGTGGGCTAAGAACTTGCCCCAAGCGACTCTCGAAGCATGGGCGAGAGCGATTCGTCGAGTTAAACGTGATGTAGGCCACCTTTTGGCTAGTTTGAGCCTTGTCATTCCCTGTCCTTTTCGCTCACCTTTGCATGCCAAATTTCTGCCTACCACTCCTTTGATCAGCTCCTCCTCATCCACCAAAGCCCGAAGCTTATCCCACTGTCGCAACCAATAGATGTTATCTGCACTCATTTTCTACATTTGGTGTGATGTATGGAATCGTTGTGATGAGAAGGGGAAATTAACGCCATTTTGCTGAAATTGTACCAACTGGAGGATAAGTAAAAGAAGAAAAGTATTTTGTAAAAAAGAAGAAAAAAATCTGGAAAAAGTATATTGAAAAGAAATCCTCCCGAGCTAAATAGAAAATTTGTTGGTGATTGTGAAGTAGGCCGTATGCACACCTAGTTTTCATGATAAGTCTGGGGGTGTGTCACACGAGCGTTGTTTTTGGTTCTGTGTGGTGCAGCGTTCCGTTAGCTCACTTGGGTTGCGTAGCCATCGTGTTTAAATTTGAATATCATACCGCAGCCTAAGCCCCATTATACTCCTAAAAGCCCTATTGATTTGACTTATGAGTTTGCTAACGCCGTGGAGAGAGTGTGACCGGGCGAGCGTATGGTTCACGACGTTGATGGATTTCAGCAGAGTTATTCCTAAACCCCGACCTTGTGCAACACCCACCTTAGCGTCTTGTTACTTTCACACCGGGCATGATCGTTCGAATTCTTCATCATTCACCAACTAAGTTTTGATAAATCTCTAGTTACGCTTTAATACTTTCGTAAACTAGTTAGCATAGTTAGAATCTCTTGTTGCTAGAATTTCTACTCGCATGCGTATGTTACTTCGCACCGTACTCCTCTGTGTAATTTTCTATGTTAACTACCGTTTTCACACTCCACTGGATTCGTTTGCTCGGGACGCGCAAACAGGTAAGTCTGGGGGTGTGATGAGTCCTGATCATATACACTTTTATGGACTCATCTGGGCCATTTATTTAGTCATTTCACCGCACTTTAGCCCTGT
Organism: Dactylorhiza incarnata; assembly: GCA_033032865.1. Taxonomy (NCBI): domain Eukaryota; kingdom Viridiplantae; phylum Streptophyta; class Magnoliopsida; order Asparagales; family Orchidaceae; genus Dactylorhiza; species Dactylorhiza incarnata. The sequence continues at coordinate 1,180,328 of JAWHQI010000255.1, read as the reverse complement.
TATAGTTCATATTGATCATTCTATGCTAGGTGCACGTTTGGCCCTAATGTTATTGTACGCAAATTTCATAAGCCCTAAGCATTCATCCCAAGCTTCACCATGCTCCAAAATATAACACCTAATCATATCCTCTATAATCTGATTTACCCTCTCTGTCTGCCCATTCGTCTGCAGATGGTATGCGGTAGATACCGAAGGTCGGGGCCCAAAGCCCCCTGCAAACTCTGCCAAAAGCGGGATGTATACCTGGAATCTTGATCAGACATAATGCTCGCGGGCACACCATTCAATCTAATAACTTCTTGCACGCACATCAATGCAATCTTCTCCATAGAATAATCAGTCTTGTGTGGCACAAAGTGAGCACATTTGGTCAATCTATCCACAATCACCCACACCGAATCATGACCGCGAGGGGATCGCGGTAAGCCAGTAATGAAATCCATAGAGATACTTTACCATTTCCACATCAGAATGTCCAACGGCATCAACTTGCATCCGGGTCTCTAATGACCTGCCTTGACGTGCTGACAAGTATAACACTTCGACACAAACCTCGCAGTATCATTCTTCATGCCAGACCACCACACGATCTGCTTCAAATCATGGTACATCTTCGTAGAACCAGGATGATATGCAATACTGGAATCATGAGCTTCCTCACAAATCTTCGCGCAAATCACTTCCACAGTGGGGATGCAAAACTGGACACGGTACCTCAAGGTACCCTCTTCATCGATCGAGAAATCCGGCAACTCACCTTTCTCGGCTCTACCACGGAGGTGCTGCAAATCAGGATTATACTTCTGATGCAACCTCGCCAACGTAAGCCAGAAGGGTTCTTCAACTTCCATACTAGACGGTCCATCCTTGGACTTCACCGCTATGCTCATCAAATAAAACTCCTCCACTAGCGACTGCACATAGAGGCTGAAAATAGAAGCAGACTTCTTACTTAAGGCATCCGCTACTACGTTCGCCTTGCCAGGGTGATATAAGATATCCACATTATAGTCTGCAACAAACTTCATCCACCGACGCTGGCGCAAATTCAACTCCTTCTGCGAAAACACATAAATCAAACTCTTATGATCTGAGTAGATCTTGCACGACACCTCGTACAACAAATGCCTCCACGGCTTTAGGGCATAAATCACCGCAACAAACTTCAAATCATGCGTAGGGTAATTCCTTTCATGAACCTTTAGTTGCCTCGACCTGTACGCAATCACCTTCCCATCCTACATAAGAACACATCCAAGACCAATCTGCGAAGCATCAACATAGACTTGAAATTCTACCCCCTCAACAGGAAGAGCCAAAACTGGGGCAGAACATAATCTTCTCTTTAGCTCTTGAAAAGCCTCCTCACACTTTTCACTCCAAATAAAAGCTACTCCTTTCTGCGTCAACTTGATTAGAGGCGCAGAAATTCCTGAATATCTCTCCACAAACCTTCGATAATAACCTTCCAACCCTAAGAAACTCCTGATTTCCTTAGGAGTTGTCGGTCTCTTCCAATCCAAAATAGCAGCAACCTTTGCGGGGTCCACAGAAATACCATCCTTGCCAACCACATGACCCAAGAAGGAAACCTGGGAAAGCCAAAACTCACATTTGCTCAAATTGGCATACAACTTGTGTGCCATCAGGGTCGACAACACCAAGCGTAAATGTCGAGCATGCTCCTCCTCATTTGGCAAATAAACCAACAGGTCATCTATAAAGACCACCATGAACTGATCTAGATAATCTCTAAATACACTGTTCATCAAATCCATAAACGCAGAGGGTGCATTCGCCAGCCCAAACGACATCACCAAGAATTCAAAATGCCCGTAACGTGTATAAAAAGTATTCCGCGGAACATCATACTCTCGGATCCTCAACTGATGATAACCTGACCAAAGATCAATCTTGGAAAATTTGCAGCTACCCTGCAACTGATCAAACGGGTCATCAATCCGCGGCAATGGATATATGATCTTGGTTGTCACCTTGTTCAATTCTCGGTAATCAATACATAACCGCATCGAACCATCCTTCTTCTTCACAAACAGAACTGGCGCACCCCAAGGTGACGTACTCGGCCTAACAAAACCAAACTGCAACAGCTCGTCCAACTGAGCACGCAGCTCCTCCAACACATGTGGTTCCATACGATAAGGTGCCTTTGCAATAGGACGAGTTCCGGGCTCCAGATATATCATGAACTCTAACTCCCGCTCAGGAGGAAGACCAGGAAGGCTGTCGGGAAACACATCCAGTTATTCCCGCACCACCGGTATGTCCTCGACACAGGGCGACGATGTACAAGCCACATGCAAAATAGAAACAAAGCAAGCACAACCACCAAACTTCGCAAAAGTTCGAGCACATATGTCAGACATAACAGAGGAAGTTTGACGCGGAAAGACAAACAAACTCATGGGATGGCCATCATCCATCAGAAAATCCAAATGCTTATCCCTGCACTGGATAACAATGTCATAATGGGCCAGCCAATCCATGCCCAGAAATCACGTCAAAATCCTCCAAATCTATCACCTTTAAATCTGCATATGCCAAGAATCCTTCCAAAATAATGGGACACTGCACAATACTCTGGTCCGACATCACCGAATTATCGGATGGAAACTTAATGCAGAGCGGGTCATCAACTCACTCGATAGCGCAGCGATGACGATCAACGAACTTCTTTGCCACAAGAGAATGAGTGGCACCCAAATCAAAAAGGACAGGCGCCCAGCAATCCCGGACCTTAAACTCGCCTAATGAAACATCATACACAAACGATATAACAATGATATAATGACTAAGTTACTACACAAAGATCGGTTTTTTTTCAACAAGAACAAGGACGAACCAGATATCACCTGGGTGGAGCACTGCGCTTCCTCCTTCGTTACTGCATTCAACTTAGCCTTTCCTCGATCCAACTATTGTTGTTGAGGCAGAGGCGGTGCTGGAGATGTAAGAACAAGTTGCTGGCCGGCCGACTAGAACTGCGAACATCGGGATTTCACATGTCCTTTATGTCCACACTGATAATAGACCTTATCCTTTGACCAGACTGATGTCGTGCCCCCTCTGTTTACACGAAGTGCAAGATAGATCATTATTCAGAGCACCTTGAAGAGCCATCACCTGAAGTTGCTTTTGCGTGCCCAGTATATTGAAAAACTTCTCGAACGGATGGCCCACCCGACCGCAAAAACTGCACAACACCTTGCCCTTCTTACTCGGAGCAAGGCTGCCCCCATAACCATCTTTACTTTTTTCCTTTCTTAATTCCATTCCTCTATTCTTTGCATTCTCTATCGCCTCTACCCTCAATGCATCTTCCACCACATCTGCGGAGCTTACGGACCGGTAAGCACTAGCTAACTGTTGGATCTCACTGCGGAGACCTCCAAGAAACCTCTTCACCCTGCTTTCCTCAGTGGCAACTAAATCTAGAGTGAATCTGCTCAGCTTGCTGAACTCAACCTCATACTCACTCACTGTGAGTTGCCTTTGCTTCAAATGCAGGAAGTTATTCATCAGACGATCTTGCTCAACTGAAGGCAAAATTTTCTTCAATAGCATCCTCTTAAATTGCTCCCACGAGCAACCTTCTGCAAGCGCTTCATTTTCTCTAATCCACCAACTCTTCATCGGGCCCTTCAGCTGAAAGACTGGGACCATCACCTTCTGGTCAACAGAAATACCAGAGTACGAGAACATCTCCTCCATAGGATCCAATCATCAAGTGCCATAAAGTCTGCCCTCTCATCGTAGGTCGGGGGTCCTAGCCTCTGGAAGTGTGAAATAAAGTTCATCTTCGCCGGCAATGCTACAGAGGGAACGAGGGGTGCAGGATGGACGGGCTCCGGCTGACTCATCATCGGTTGCTTCCGCTGAGTGGCAGTAAACAATACCTGCATCTGTTCCTGCATCGCGACCAACTGTCGTGCCAACGTCTCATTGCTAAGAGGCAACTCCTCCAACATAGCCTCGCTATGCGCACCTGACAACTCTCCCTCAGATGGGGGGACATGTATCACGGGCTGACGCTTTGGGTCCATATCTAAGGAAGACAAGAATAGACAGCCTATCAAAACTGGACTCAACTTTCTAGGAAGAGAAGACATACAAAAAGACATACAAACGCTTGCTCTTGCTATTACCTTGCTCTGGGAAAAGTTTTATATATGATATTTCGCTATACTCAGGATGATAAATCATCACCTCTGAATCCCTCGTGCACCTCTCCCATATGCATAAAGGTTTAGCATCTTTCTTTTAAAACAATGAGTGTACATGTATCATCATGTAGATCTCCATCTTGGCACATGTGCTTATGCAATTTTATGCAATGCATGTAGTGTTACGTAGTCTAAGAAAGTCCTTAATGCATGTTATGAGTGGCGTACACATGTGATCTTATGCATCCCATACTACATATTATCGCATGTAACAAAAAAGAAAATCTAATGGACGTGCATGTGTCCTACGTTATGCATACTACATAACAGTCGCATGTTGTCACCTATGAGGATCCATATACAGACACATATTATGCATCCCATACTACATAATATGCCACGTATACTTCTTTCATGCTTATGAGTGTAGTGTTCATGCTTCAGCCGAGAACTATCGATGACCCATCGGTAGGCGTATGCAATGAATAACATTCTCACTAGGTGGTTAACCGGGCCAAACAGACTATCCCAGCAACTCGGCTAACCTACCAACTGTCACAACCCACATTTTCCCGATATATTTTACGTATTATCAGAGTAGGGGAAAATACGCATCATGATACCACATCATGCAGGGGACAACTACAGACGCTCAGGCAAACTCTCTTTACGAACATTCATACAAAATATAGGTATCTTTAAGTCAAAAGATAATTTGAGCTTCTTTTAGGTTGGGCCCGTGTCCCTCTGTCCTGTTGAATACTTAGTCCACAAATAGAAAATATACGTACGCGGCGGAAATATAGGTTCATTTACCTTATAAGCATGAAGACCAAGTATGCCTTCAAGATAGCACATGCCTAGATTTATTATATATATATATGAAAATACTTAGTACGATTTCAAAAATAGGTGGTACATAATAAGAAAAGTAATGTTATGTAATGCTTTACACAAAATATTTCACATAATGTAGTAAAGTACACATTTTCCCAGAGAGCAACATCTATCTACCTCAAAAGTAGTATAAGTAGTAGCAACCTACAAGTACACTGAAAACAAAACCTGACGGGCTTCTACAACTGAAATGAGCCCATAAGGTGACAACAGGAAGGTAATACATCTAGTACTACTCCTCAACAGGAAGATCCTCTACCGAGGACTAGATAGAGCAGCTCTACCACTTGCCGCAACTATTGACCCGAACCTGAACCTGGGGCACTCAACAGAAAAGAATGTCTCAACCCAAAAGGGATCAAGTAATAGTAAAAGTAGGAAAGAAAGCTACGAGGCAACATGACTAACAATTAGCCAAGAGTAAGCATAGAGTTAGCATAAGCAGCTTGAACAAATACACAAGTTTACAAAAGAAAAAAACAAGCTAATAAACGGGGGCATCGGGTAAAGAGGGTGGTGGTCTCATTGTCCAACTACCCTTAACAAAATATGGTGGTGGTCTCATTGTCCAACCTACCATTAATAAAAGATGGAGGTTGTCTTATTGTCCAAACTACCATTAATAAAAGATGGAGGTGGTCTCATTGTCCAACCTACCATTAATAAAAGATCTGAGATGGAGGATCTCGTTGTTCCCTTACCCATCCTTTCGGTTCAACGTAAATCCATTCCTAAATCAACATTATACTTGCTTAGGCAATGTCTAAAGGTGGCAAACCAGGCCAAGACAAGAAAATCATAAGGTATACCTTACCGTGGAATAAATAAAAACTAATACTTCCAAACAGTTGGACAAGTCAGTACAATACTGAAAGATCTTACAATAGTATAAGAGAATTCAAGTGGAATCAAAGGGGATTTTCCCACTATACGACCAAAACGACTCAAAAATGAGCATTTAAAGCAAAAACTACACTAAGGAATGAAAATCGGCGGGTTCTCCCTTCGATCGATGGGTGGTTTCGTCGATCGATGGGAGGTCCCATCGATCGATGGGAAGGCCCGTTAATTTTGACTTGAACGATTCGGGGAAGCATCTTCCCCAGCTAATGTCGTCGATCGACGGGAGGTCCCGTCGATCGATGGGAAGTCTCGTCGATTTCCACTTAGGAAAAAATTTCTGAACTTACTTAACACAGCAACAACAACACCTAGCCTAATAGATATTAAAGAATTTTGGTTTACAACAACTAAGCCTATTTTGCCTTAACAGAAAAATTAATGATATTTTGCTCTAACATTCACTCCTACCCTAAGAAACTCAGAAGACTTATTTCTTCATATATTCAGACATATATATATATATATATTCTTCCTGCAAGAGGGTAATACCCAGAAATACATGACAGATTACCTGATAAATTCTGAACAGAAAGAATAAAATTTCTGGAAACACAGAAAATTTCTGGTCGAGTCCATGGCATAAACAGGGATCAAATTACATAGGATGAATTTCTGGAAATACACAGAAGGTGATTTTTTTATTTTGAAAGGATCTAACAGAATCAAGGAAAAGACCACAACAAAACTGCACTTACCTCGATTTTGAACGACAACTCGTCGGATCTTGACGATCTTCATAGCGGCCTTCCGATTCCTCGCTCCAGCGACGAAATTGACCTCCAAACCTCCTTCTCAGACCAAAACCCTAGCTTTCTCTCTCCTTTTTTCTCTCTCCATCTTTCTCTCTCTCTCTCTTTCTCTCTCTAAAGTGGCTGAAGCTCGCGAAACAAGAATAGGAAGATGATTTCTCTTGGAAGAAACGATAAGATCTAATTTAAAAATGACGGTAGTGGGTTTCAACTGGACTCCACTTTCTTTTGCAAAGATCATATAAAAATTTTATTTTATATATATATATATATATAGGAATGGAACAGGAAATCCATATTAACCTCATCGGAACTTTATAAATAAAATTTTTATAAGAATATATATATATATATTTAATAAGAATATATATATAAATTTTTTGTGCATAACTTGATAAGTAAACTCTTATATGATAATTCATATGCTAATTATATATTTCATAACAGGATAAATAAGGATTTTTATCAAACGCGACCTCGCGAACACCCGAGACGGACTACGGCAATGCACCTACGACGGTAATGCCCTCGCTACTATAAAATTAATCATTCGATCTAAAATAACTATTATTATTTTCATTTCAAATAATCTATTTGAAATTTATGGGTGTTACATCCATGGCCTGGTCGGATGAATTGGCTACACTCCTCCTGAGGGATTCCACTCAAATTCTCTGCTTAGTACTGTTGCTTGGGGCTGTTGTGATGTTTCAGAAGGGTGACAGGGGCTTTTATAGGCTAGGGGTGAGGGTTGGAAATTCTCTCTTAAACTTACCCTGGTTGGTCATGGTTATAGTCTAGATTGTACTTCCAGCCACCTTGTAGTCCATTGAGGCCTTGGATAATATCAGAAACTTCCCTTTAGCCTCTCAAGGAGGGAAGGATTCAAGGGGGCATGGTTATTTCACTTTGAAGTTTTGTCATTTTGGATAATTTTTCTCTTAAGGGGGTGTGAATGTTCCTCTGATACTAATTGAGAGTGAGGTTTAGATCTTAGATTTACTCTAGAGGGGGGGTGAATAGAGTATTAAAAGTTTTTAACTTATATTTATAGCGGAATTAAAATACTGATATATATATGTGTGTGTATAATAGAGTGAGTGTAAAAGCAAAATACAAATCACAGCACAGAACAGTACAGAAAATAAACACAAACACAGAAGACACAAGGATCTATAGTAGTTCCCCAATCAACCTGGGTACATCTACTCTTCTAGCACCCTTGGTAGGAATCCACTAGGTTTTTTATCAGGTGCCCTATCACCAATGAGTTTTTGATCAGGTGCCCAAACACCAAACACAGGTTTTTGATCAGGTGCCCTGCCACCAACCACAGGTTTTTGATCAAGTGCCCTGCCACCAAAGGGTTTAGTTTTGAAGGGAGTTAGAACCCTGTACAAGATGGGATAAAGAGGGTTTATGAAGTTCTTCTCTGTCAACAAGCTGAGAGAAGACTAGTGGATTTGTTGTTGTAAAGCTCCCCCTGTCTGATAGAAATTCTTGACAGATAATGGATGGAGCTTCCTCTTGAATGTAAAGCAAATCTTCCTTGATAGCTGATGAATCTGAGAGACAAAAGTTTCTCAGATTGTTTTTGCTCTTTGAAGATTGGAAACTTGCAGCTGAAAACTGAGGGAAGATTTGTGTTGTTGTTCTTAGAGAATAAAAAATGTTGTTGTAGAAGATGAACTCTGTAAAGCTTTTTCTTTCTGTATATCTCTCTCTCTCTCTCTCGACTGTTTCTTCTCTATTCTTTTTCTGGTACAACTCTTCTTCTTGTCTTTCTTTTTCCTTGGACAATATCTGACTGATTTGAAATTCAAATCTTTTAATTAAGGAATAAAATATTCTGAAAAGATATTCTTGGAACTGCAATCTGATTCAACAAATAAACTTTAATCCTTTTTCCTTTTCCATGAAAGTGTCCTTTTCCAAAATGTGTCAACGGCTACTTTATCGAGAGAAGAGAATGGAAAGGAATATAATAAAAGGAAAGAACATGTCTTGACTTATCTGAATAATTCCAAAGGAAATAGAATAGATCCATTGTTGATTAGTCGATCTGAGTTCAGAGAATAATATAACTGATCTTTCTGAAATTTGTTAAGCTAGAGAAGAAAACCGTCGATCTGAGAACTGAGTTCGTCGAACTGAAAGTTGAGTTCGTCGAACTGAATCTGGAGTTCGTCGAGCTAAATTAATTCATCGAACACAAGCTGGATTTCGTCGAACTAAATCTGGAGTTCGTCGAACTGAGAGATAATCTGCTGAATCTGGCTGGAAGAACTGAGTTCGTCGATCTAAGAAGCACTTTAGTCGAACTAAACATCTTGATACTTATTCATTGAACGCAGAGCTGAGTTCGTCGATCTCAAACTAGAGTTCGTCGAACTGAAGATATAAACTGCTGGACTGGCTGGAGAACTGAGTTCGTGGATCTGGAGAGCAAGTTCCTCGAACTGAAGTATGATGTTCGTCGAACGCAGAGAGAAGTTCGTCGAACGCAGAATGAAGTTCGTCAAACACAGAAGCTTGGCAAGTTCGTCGAACTAGAGCATGATGTTCGTCGAACCCAAGATGGAGTTCGTCGAACCCAGGATGGTGTTCATTGAACGCGGAGACTTAGAGGTTTTCCTAAGTTCTAGCTACTCAGACAGCCTAAAACCTTGACCCTTAGAATATACATTGTGGTCAACTTAGTCCTAGTCAACAGATAGTGATCCTAGCCCAAATCAGTAATAGGATTGTTCCAACAATCTCCCCCTATTTGGGTTAGGACACTATTTGACAAAATCAAATAATAAAACAAACAAATAACAAACATAGAGCATATATTTCATTTCAGCAGATAAGAAATATAGTACTCTAGGTTTAGAAAACTTTACATTGAAATAAAAAACATGCTTTCTGAACTCTGACATTGTAGAATACTGAGAAAAATCCTTGCTTTCTTCTTTTGCTTTGTTGATCTGAACTGAATCTGTCATATATGAATCTTCTTTATCAAAAACTGTATCTGATATATCAAACACTATAACTGAATCTGCATTTGCATGATCTGGAACTTCTTCATCAAAAATTGAAAACTGCTTCTATCAAAACCATATCTGAAACAGTATCAATCATCACTGAATCATCATTCACTGCATCAAAAGGAGCTTCTTCATAAAGCATCTCCCCCTGAAACTGGAGCTTCTTCATAAAGCATCTCCCCCTGCCTAGTTTCAGGAAGACCTAAAGCTAGGCCCCTAGAAGAAGGGACATTTGAATAGGAGGAAGGGAAGGATGCAATCTTATTCGAAGAAATTGATCCTGATAATGTTGTTGCATTCTCTGATTTAAATGTATGAACCCATTCTTTTACTTCTGCAACTGATAGTTTGATCCTGGTGGTCATGAACTTCTTAAGTTGTTGTTCTTCAAATAGTTGAAGAATGTCTTGGAAGATTTGATCCTGAAAAATTGCCATTGCTACCTGCAAGAGAGAAAAATGATCAAGTGCAAAGGGAACTGGAGGGAGGCAATTTCTATAGGCGCAAAGATAAAATGAAATCAAAGTTTGATTATAAGGAAAGAGATCAGAGTCATATGCTTCATCAAACTGCGTTCGACGAAAAATAAATTTTCGTCGATCTCAGTTCAACGATCTAGATGACTTCGTCGATCTCTGAAGTAGGCTTCGTCGATCTCCAACGGCTGACACAGCTTCCAGTCTAAACGGATTCTTCTGTCCCATCCCAGCGGATCCAGACAACTTCTCAGCGGCCCTAGGCCTTGTCGCAGCGGTTCAGCTGAGACTGAGAGCTTGTCTTAGTGGTTTTGCCAGCAAACCTACTGAACTTACTTTAAAATAAGGGAACATTGAGGGATAAATAAAAGATATAATTTTTTAATTAATTTTTTTTTAATTGATTGAATCTCCATCTATCATTCCTAGCTGATTTATAAAGAAAATATGCTTCTTTTCATCCAATGGTTTGGTGAAAATATCAGCTCTTTGTAAGTCAGTAGGAATAAATTGTAGGCAAATTTTACTTTTTATCCACATTATCTCTGATAAAGTGGTGCCTAATCTCTATGTATTTAGTCCTACTATGGAGTACTGGATTTTCTGTTATAGATATTGCACTAGTATTGTCACAAAATATAATTGACTTATTTAGATTGATACCATAATCTAGAAGTTGATTTTGTATCCACAATATCTATGAGCAGTAACTGCTAGCAGCAATATATTCTGCTTCAGTTGTTGATGTAGACACAGATGTTTGTTTCTTACAAAACCAAGACACTAGCCTATCACCAAGAAACTGGCAAGTTCCTGATGTGCTTTTCCTGTCTACTTTGCATCCAGCATAATCAGAATCTGAGAATCCAGTTAATTCAAATTCTGATGCAGTTGGATACCAGAGTCCTAGATTTGGACAACCCTTTATATATCTCAAAATTCTTTTTAGTAAAATAAGGTGAGATTCTTTGGGGTTAACTTGTAACATAGCACAAATACATGTAGCAAACATTATGTCAGGCCTACTAGCTGTTAAGTAAAGTAATGAGCCAACAATTGCTCTATATACTTTCTGATCAACAGGTTTTCCTGATTCATCATTATCAACAACATCATTGGAGGGCATGGGTGTTTTCATAGTGGAAGCATCAGACATACCAAATCTTTTCACTAACTCCTTAGCATACTTAGATTGTGATATGAATATGCCATTTGGAGTTTGCTTCACTTGAAGACCAAGGAAGTAAGATAACTTACCCATACTACTCATTTCAAATTTAGATTGCATTAAGTCAGAAAACTTTTTGCATAGATTTGAATCAGTAGAGCCAAAAATAATATCATCTACATAAATTTGAACTAGTAGAGTTTGATTTTATGTATCCTGAAAAATAAGGTTTTATCAACAACGCCTCTACAGAATTTGTTCTCGAAAAGAAAATTAGTTAAGGTATCATATCAAGCTCTGGGAGCTTGTTTGAGACCATAGAGAGCTGAAAGACTTTAATTAAGGGTAGCTAATCACCTAGAGGGGGGGGGGGGGGGTGAATAGGTTATTTTACAAACTATTTGCAGTTCTTGATTATAACCTAAAAGAATGATCAGAGCTTTCAAGAAAAAAGAGCACACACAGAAAAGACACACAGAATTTATAGTGGTTCCCCTTATCTTGGGTAATCCACTATCCCCCTTCTCCCCTCTAGCAGTGTGCTAGATAGGGTTTATATCTCCTCCAGATCTCAGACTACAAATAGGTCTTACAGCTCAGATCACAATAGATCTTATAGACTCAGATCTTACAGATCCTACCAACTCAGATCTCAACAGATCCTACCAACTCAGATCTCAACAGATCCTACCAACTCAGATCTTCATAGATCCTACCTCAGCCTTTATAATTATAGGCTTACGGCTCAGATTCACCCCTGAATCCTACAACTCAGATCACATCTGATCTTATAACTCAGATCCTTGACAGATCCTGCACTCAGATCTGACAACTCAGACCCTACAGGGATTGATAAAGATAATAATAATACTTAGACTCAAATTCTTCAAAATGTTGAGTCTTCTTGATCTGCCTGAATGATCAGACAGAAATCTTCAACAGATCAGCAGCAACAATTTGATCTTCTTGATTCGTCAGGCTGTGATGACTGTTCTTCTTCCTTCTTAATCTTCTCCTTTCAGAAAGATGTATCAACACCAGATTGCTGAAAGAAATGTTCAAGTTAGAACAGTTCTGAAAGAGAAGACGACTTCTTCAGATTCTTTCTCAGACTTCCCTCAAAACGATGGAGACGATAATGGCTTTCGAAAAATAGGAGTAATCAACTTCTAAACCCATAGGTCATGCCTTCTATTTATAGCCTGCCATCTGCAACATCTGTTATGCTCGTCCATGTCAGCACGACGCTAAGTCTTCAACGGTCTTTAATAACTTCAGAGGAAACAAAGGCTTAGCTAGCTGTAGAAGAAATTTCTCAGCTCAGAGCATCTATAGAAAAGGCGTTGAGCACTGTGCATCTTTGTCTACGCTTTTTCAATTAGGTGTCAAGAGATATATAGATACTCGACACATACTTCTTAGACTAAACCTCTTGACTCCTCCTTCTTAGGCGTTGAGCAATCATCAGTCATTCGACGCTTTCTATCTGTAGGAGTCGAGCAATGTATATGGGCTCGACCCTTCTTAACTATGCCTTCATATCTAGACTCCTCTTGTTGGCGTAGAGCTAACTGAATTTTGGTCGACACATATCTTTCCACGGCGTCGAGCGATATACCTTGTCTCGATGCTTCCAAACTTGGTCTCATAACTTCAGTGGCGACCTTGTCTTTTTGAGCAGTAGACATGAGTCAATGCTTCTGGTTCACAGGCGTCGAGCAAAGTATAGTATCTCGATGCTTGTGAACTTGGATGAATTCCTTGAGCACTTTGCCTGACCTGATCTTCTGCACAAAGATTCTAGAGAGTATATCAAATACATTCTGAGATATATCTTTGACTTAGGAATGGACTTCTCCAAATCTAAGACATTGTGGACAATGGTCCCAACAATCTCTCCCTGTTTGAAGAAGTCATGACCTCAGTCAATGATATATCCCTCTTTAAAAAGATAATCAATATTTTCTATACAGGTAATCAAAATATAATGAGTATAATACCTTATAAAATTAGATTACCAAAACATTCTATCAACAGAAATTATCTCAGACATGATTTCTCATATAAGCACAAAATCACAAGTAGTTCAGAATAAAACATGTTAAGATAAGAAAAAGGATCACATCACAGGCATATATATATGATAATGAAAAATAGTTAGCTCTGGGAGCTCATCAAGATTTTTCAAAGTTATATCAATTACATTTCTCTGAAAATTCTTAATAAAGATTAGAATCCTATGTTGTTCAGGATCCTTGATCTCTATTCCTCTTTTGGCTCTTTTGGAAAGGGCTTCAGCAACTTTTTTTCTTCTCTTGAAATAGCCAAACGACTTTGGAAAGTATCTGATTGGCTCCTTATCACCTGCCTGAACCTTTCCAGCCAATTTGTCAGCCTTGAATTTTATCTTCAGCTCCTCTTGATCCTTGTGCTTCAACCATTCAGCTTCAGAATACTATTTTCCTCTTTCATCTGGATTACCTTTCACAGCTTCCCATGCTGTCAGAATCATTTCTCTTGAAGAGGGAGACCAATGTTCAAAATCAACCCTTGATTGAACCTCTTCTCTGAACTTTCTTTTACTAGATTCTACTTGCTCACTGGTAAAGTTCTCTCTCTTGCTTTTATCCTCAGGACTATACATTTTAGCAATTCGCTTTTTGACTTGTGTAAGAGATGCTGGCCTGGTCTCAGAAACTTGATCATTTTCATAATCTATGGGAGGATAGCCAAAAATTTCTCTGATAGAATTAGAGGTCCACGCAGCATGCTCAGAGCTGGCTTGAATCATTGACCTCTCCCCCTTTAGGACTTCTTCAACTATATCATCTCTTATAACATTCTTCTGAAACCTGACTTGACCCTCCAAATGATGAATTCCACTTTCAATGATTTTCTTTACCTTAAGGAGATGGTCATCTATGGTATCTGTATTCAACTTTACTTGATCTTTTAGAATTGAAGAGCTCTCATCAATTTTAGCTATAATAGCAATATCCTGCTGTTGCAGTCTAGCTTCTATCTTAGCTGTACCTGTAAGGACTTGTGCAACCTGTTCTTTGTACAAAACTTGCATGTTGTTACTTAGAATTCCTTGATTTGTTTGAACATCATCTACTGTCATTGTGATACCTGCTTGTAACTGTTTAAGAACCTTTGATGACTCTTTGATTGCATCAAGTTGTTCAGTTGTGTAATCCACTGAAGCACCAGCTCTTTTGAAAAACTTTACCATTTCCTTTCTCAAAGCAGTCATCTGATGATTAACTTTAAATCTAACCAATTTCATCTGGAAATCTACTTCATTTTTCATTTTTGTGTTATTATCTTCAATATACTGTTCTAATAATCTTCTTTAATTATTAAGCAACACCTCCAACTGAGGTAGTATAGGACTTAGATCCACATTGATTTCCTTTTCCATTCCATAACCTCTACTGCTTTCTTCTCTGATGAAAGAGTCATTTCTCTGGCTCATATGTGAGCTAGAGGATTCTATCTTGATCACCTTCTCATCATGTTTCTTTGTTGCTTCAGGCTCTCCTTCCACATCCATAGCATCAACTGCAGGATTCACTTTAGCAGGGATCTCAGCCTGAGACTCCCCCTCAAATGGTGCATTGTCTTGAGCTGGGATTTCATCTTGAGGCTCCCCCTCAATGTCTGCATTGATCAGGTCATTATTGTCTTGAGCAGGGATCTCATCCTGAGCCTCCCCCTCAACTGCTGCTTTGCTCATTTCAGAATTATCCTGAGCAGGGATCTCATCTTGAGCCTCCTTCTCATTTTGAAAAATCCCTTCAACTCTAGCAGGGGATCCAGGGTGACTTCCTCTCTCTTCTTCTTCTTTCTCATTCTCATCCTTTTCTTTATTGAACTTGTCAACCCCTTCCAGTATTGGATCAGTACCTATTGGTGTGTCAGGAGTACTATCCCTAGGTTTGTTCCCTTCTTCTTCTTCAGATGATGTGAGGTTAGGATCATGAATTGGAGAGGATCTATATTTTCCTTTGGAAGAGGATGAGCTTGATGAGCTTGAAGAAACCTTCTTCTTCTTTTGCTTCTTAGCTTTCTTCTGCTTGGGAGAAAGTTCTGCTGGTGGAAGATTTGATAAAACTCTTTCTCATCTCTCTATCATTCTGATGTCCATTTTCTTCATGTGATTTATCTTGGATCCAAGTTTGTTATTTAAAGAGTCTGGAATGATTTTTACTAAATATAGAGATAATATCCTACCCATGTTGGGTACTTGGATACATTCAATTATTCTGTCAAACACCACCCTCCCCCAATCTGTTCTCAAATAATGAATAATCCTGGTTAGAAGAATAAACATTTTCCTGGAAATTTTATCATGAGATCCAGTCTTGCACAACAGACCCTTTCCGATCACGTCTGTTAGCAGTTTTCCTTTTGAATTCATTCCTTTCCTAATGATACTTTCAGAGATTTCACGTGATGTTTCAATTTCGCACCAGATTTGTGCTAGTCTAATCTGTTCAGAGCTCACTTCTTCTTCTTCTTCATTACTTTTTAATCTTGGCAGTTCTAGTGCCTTAGCGAGTCTTGATGGAGTGATCTTAATCTTCTTACCATTTATAGTGGTATTCAGCTTCGAATTGACGGAGTCTATTACTATATTGGAGTAAAGTTCTAAGACCTCTCGTTTCCAGATAAGAGTCAATTTAGATAGCACGAATTCTAGTCCTGCTTTGTAGATTAGCTCAATGGTTGATTTGATTTCCACTGGAGCTGATTGGAATCCATTGCGAACAAGCTCGCCTCCTTCATAAAGGTAATCACTGCTCTTGGGAGGCATTGTGGTTGATGATCGAAGAGAGAAAGAATTGATGGAGAAATTTTCTAGGGCAGATAATATCGAACTGAGAGATCTAGGGCATATGTACTAACGAAGTGTCTTCCCTATTTATAGAATTTCTAATTCAAGAAGATGAATAGCCGCGCGCCGAACTTGTTTGACAAGTTTGATCTAATGGTTCAAATTTATCCTGTCGAGACGGCCTAGCTATGTTCGTACAAGCGTTGAGATAGCTCGACGCCATTTATCTTTGGTCGACGCCAGGTATCTTCTCGACGCCAGATATCTTCTCTCGACGCCTGATAACCTCTCCACTCACCTTTTAGAACTCAAACATTATTTTCATTTATTTATTTCAAGACAACTTTAATCCATTTTTAGCATTCCTAATTCAATTTTGAAGTTATTGAATTTTGTTTCATCCAAGGGTTTAGTAAATATATCAGCAACTTGTTTGTCAGTGGGGACATATTCAATTATGATATCTCCATTTTCTACATGTGCTCAAATGAAGTGATATCTAATTTCTATGTGCTTAGTTCTGCTATGTGATACAGGATTATTAGCTATAGCAATAGCACTAGTTGAATCACAATATATAGGAGATTTACTTAGCTGAACTTTATAATCTTGGAGTTGGTGTTGAATCCATAGTAGCTGAGCACAGCAGTTTCCAGCTGAGATATACTCAGATTCTCCTGTAGAGATAGCCACACTGGTCTGCTTCCTGCTACTCCAAGATATTAGTCTTTTGCCAAGGAATTGACATGTGCCTGATGTACTTTTTCTGTCCTCCTTGCATCCTACAAAATCAGCATCTGCAAAATCAATTAGTTCAAAGTCATTGCTTCTAGGATACCAAAGGCCAAGATTAAGAGTACCCTTCAGATATCCTAGGATTCTTTTGACAGCAGTGTAGTGAGATTCTTTAGGGTTCACTTGATATCTAGCACACACACATGTTGAGAACATAATGTCTGGCATGCTAGCAATTAGGTAGAGCAATGAGCCAATGATGCCTCTGTACAAGGTTTCATCAATAGGTTTCCCTTTGTCATCCTTGTCCAGTGACATATTTGCTGCCATTGGTGTCTTCATGACAGTGGAATTTTCCATTTCAAATTTCTTGATAATCTCTTTTGTGTACTTGGACTGAGAAATGAAAATTCCTTCCTCAGATTGTTTCACTTGGAGTCCTAAGAAGTATTTAAGCTCACTCATGCTGCTCATTTCAAATTTCCCTTGCATAAGGTTTGCAAACCTTTTGCAAAGGTTATTATCAGTTGAGCCAAAGATTATATCATCTACATATATTTGTACTAGAATAATGTGACCTTTAACTATCCTAAGAAACAATGTCTTGTCTATCTTTCCTCTTGAGAATTTGTTCTCAATGAGAAATCTAGATAATGTCTCATACCAGGCTCTAGGTGCCTGTTTCAGGCCATACAATGCTTTTAATAAAAGATAGACATGATTTGGATGAGTAGAGTCAATAAAACCTGGGGGTTGTTCAATATATACTTCCTCCAATATTGTTCCATCAAGGAATGCTGACTTTACATCCATTTGATAAACTATGAATCCAGTGTGTGCTGCAAATACCAGGAATAGTCTGATTGCTTCCAATCTTGCCACAGGAGCAAACACTTGATCAAAATATATGCCTTCCTCCTGTCTATATCCTTGGGCAACCAACCTTGCTTTGTTTTTGATAATCACACTATTTTCATCCAGCTTATTCCTAAATACCCATTTGGTCCCTATGACTTTATGTTTCTTTGGTCTTGGAACTAATATCCAGACTTTGCATCTTTCAAATTGATTTAGCTCTTCTTGCATAGCTAATATCCATGAAGTGTCCTTATTAGCTTCATCAAACTTCTTAGGCTCTATTTTGGATAGAAAGCTGTGATGCAAGGCCTCATGTATTGAGTTTCCTCTTCTAGTTTGCACACCATCATTTGGATTTCCTATGATCTGTTCTTTGGGATGATCCTTCATAGGTTTGGTTGCATTCCTCCACCTTTCATTTTCCCTTTGAGATTCTGGTGCATCTGTTTGAGTAGGTTCTTCTAGAGGTTCTGGATGTGGTGGTTCTTTAACAGCAATAGATTCTTCATAATTGTCTTCTGCTTGAGGTTCATCCTCTCTAGTTACAATTACAGTCTCATTAGTTTCTTCATTATCCTCATTGTGTTGTTCATTGATATTCATCTCCTTCAATTTCTGTATAGAACCTGCACTACTGGATAAACTTCCCAGATCCTTATAAATAAGGCTGGTTTCATCAAATACAACATGTATAGATTCTTCTATCCTATTTGACCTTTTGTTGAAAATTCTATAGGCTCTACTTTGAGAGCTATACCCAACAAAAATTGCCTCATGTGCTTTTTCAGCAAATTTAGTGAGATGGTGCTTTCCATTATTTAATACAAAGCATTTACTACCAAACATTTTGAAATAGACAAAAGTGGGTTTTCTACCTTTCAACAACTCATAAGGGGTCTTATCCAGTCTTTTGTTGATAAGAGCCCTATTCTGCACATGGCATGCTGTGTTTACAGCTTCAGCCCAGAAATACTCAGGAAGAGAGGAGTCACTTAGCATACTCCTACTAGCTTCAATGAGAGTTCTATTTCTTCTCTCAGCAACCCCATTTTGTTGGGGAGTTATAGGAGATGAGAACTCTTGTGAAATGCCTAGATTTTCACAAAATTTGGTCATAGCACCTGACTGAAATTCAGTCCAATGATCACTTCTAATTTTGGCTACAGGATTTCCTATTTCATTGTTGATTTGCCTAACAAAGCTGGTAAATATTTCTAAAGTGTCTGACTTATGTTTAAGGAAGAATACCCATGTGAATCTGGAATAATCATCAACAATTACAAGGGTGTACAACTTTCCTCCTAGGCTATGGATTGACATTAGTCCAAATAGATCCATGTGAAGTAGGTATAAACATCTAATGGAATCCTTCTCACCAATTGGTTTGAAGGATGACTTGATCTGCTTACCCATTTGACAAGCATGGCAGGGACCCTCCTGCACACACTTCCATTTAGGCCCATCTCTCACTAGGTCTTTTGAAATTAGCCTATTTATAGTCTTATAATTTATATGGGCTAACCTTTTATGCCATTGTACACTATTAGAGATTTTATTCTCTGCTACTAAGCATATGGAGTTTACTTGATCAGAACATATAAAGTTTAAGCAGTAGATATTGCCAATCCTTGTGCCTGAGAGGATTATTTCATTCTCTTTCTTAATCAGGCACTCATCCTTGTGGAATGAAATGTCATACCCAATATCACACAATTGACTTATTTTGATGAGATAGTGTTGCAATCCATCGACATGAGCAACTTTGGAGATGGTGACAATTCCATTTGTGATTTTACCATAACCTTTAGTTTTACCTTTTTCAGACCCTCCAAAGATAACCTTTGGTCCATTCTTCACAGGAGTGTAATCATTCAGCAGACTTTTTGTTCCTGTCATGTGCATATAGCACTCACTGTCCAAGTACCAGATAGGAAGTTGATTGGTCTTTGGACATCCCTGCAAGAAGAAATTGCCTTTTCTTAGGAACCCACACCAAGTTGGGTACTAGAGCCTTGTTAGTATGAGCTGGAATATTTAGTTGTTGAATAATCCTTGGTGCTGTGAGAGTTTCCATAGGTCTGAGTACTGGTCTCCCAGAGTTGAATCTTGGAACAGTTGGATTGAACCAACAGTCAAGAGCAAAATGTCCAACTCTTCCACAGCACCAGCAATCATATCTGTTATATCTCCTTGGAGGTCTTCTCACTTCTTTAGGTTGATTCACATTTTGCTTAATTGCCTTATTCAAAGGAGCTTTGTAAGTTGTTTTAGTGAATTTTACTGGTTCAGTTTTCTTGACAGCAGTGGTTTTCACTACAGGTCTTAGTTCCTCTCTTTTGAATTTGGTGTCTGCTTTAAATACAAAGGAGTCATGAAGAGTTAATACTTTTTCTTTGCAAAGAGGTTTGGCATCATTGTTACTTTCTTGAATTAAGTCATCTTTGCTATTAGAACATTCACCTTTACAGAACTTATGCACATCTTTTTGATCATGCTTATTTGTGATAGGCATGGCTTTGTTGAATTTTATATATTTCATAGGTGCCTTGTCATTATTTTTAGTTTTACTTTCTTCCTTTTCATTGTTGTACAACCCCGATGTTCGCCAGGAAAGGGGTTCCAAGTTCGCGCGACCAGGCGAGCCAGCCGGCCGAAGTAGTTCGCCAGGCGTCCGAGGGCGAGCCCAGGTGGGGGCGAGCCCAGGTGGGGGCGAGCCCAGGAAGAGGCGAGCCAGCCAGCCGAAGGAGTTCGCTAGGCAGGCCCGGGCCCTTGGGGTGCAAATAGCCATTTCTGGGGTACAGTTAGCCATTTTGGCGAGCTCGACCCGCTAAGGAGTGGTTCAGCGGGCGTGCCATAGAGACAGGCGAGCCAGCCGGCCGAAGGAGTTCGCCAGGTGACCGAGGGTGAGCCCAGGTGGGGGCGAGCCCGGGAAGAGGCGAGCCAGCCAGCCGAAGGAGTTCGCTAGGCAGGCCCGGGCCCTTGGGGTACAAATAGCCATTTCTAGGGTACAGTTAGCCATTTTGGCGAGCTCGACCCGCTAAGGAGTGGTTCAGCGGGCGAGCCGTAGAGACAGGCGAGCCAGCCGGCCGAAGGAGTTCGTCAGGCGACCGAGGGCGAGCCCAGGTGGGGGCGAGCCCGGGAAGAGGCGAGCCAGCCAGCTGAAGGAGCTCGCTAGGTGGCCTTGGCGAACCTCATGTTCGCTGAACAGGTCGAGGGTCTCGGGTTCGCTGGTAATTGGGATGGTCTTTTACCAGAAAACCCCTGGTGGTCTGCGGTTAGCCCCTCCGGACAGCGGAGTTTGGCTGTTAGCAGACCAATTTGGGGTGCGGATAGTAAGAACGGACAGCGGGAGTTGGCTATTGACAGACCACAAAACCAAAATCTATAAATAGACCTTGAAGGGCACCTTGGAGGAGGAGCGGTTCATTATCTTTTAGCTCTTCTCTCCCTAGGTCGCTTTGGTTTGGGCTCTCTAGCTCTCCAAGGTGCCCGAGTCTTAGCTTTGGCTTGGGAGGGGAAGCGCTCAACGATCTTCCGGGTTAGTGGAGGGACCTCCTCGCTGATACTAGGGTCTTTGTTCTTTGCTCGAACTGTCAGCCTTACCTCTCCCGAGGGACCGGTAAGGGCTAGCTGCCCCTCATTTCGGTGAGGGCCCCGAGCTCCACAAGAGACCGAGAAATCGGTTTCAACATTTTGGTGCGGTGAGCGTGGAGCGTGGCTGGTTCAAGAAAGTCCCAGAGAAGAGTTATGGCGGGAGATGAAGAGCAGGGCGAGGAGTTCGGCGAGACCCCTCAGGAAGCGATGGCTAGGATGTTCGCGGATTTCAGAAAGGAGGTGCTCGACACCTTGGGGTTCACGGTCACGGCTCTGCGAAGTGAGTTTGCGACCCCGGCACCTCAGGCGACCACCCCCCCAACAGCAGTCGGTGAGAGGGCACCAGGAGGAAGGGCTGGAAAAGAAGTTGTCGTTGAACCAGGACATGACAGGGAAGGGCGAGTGCTGTTCGCCAGTCCGGCGAGCCCGGTGTTGGCGAGCTCCGTGCCGGCGAGTTCGGTGCCGACAAGCTCCGCCCCAGCGAGCGCGGCGCAGGCGAGCGCGCGCCAGGAGGACACGGCGACAGTCGGGGTGGTTCAAGCGAGCGTCGCCCTCGCGAGTGCGATCCCAAGCTTGGCGAGCGAGCTAGGTCCGCGAGCCGAGCGAGAAAAGATGGCAGGAGGGGGAAGTCCCTTCTGCGAGTTGGTGTTGTCTGCACCCGTTCCAGCGGGATTTGGAGAATGGGATAGAGTGTACTACAATGGCAGAGATGACCCAGTTCAGCATCTGCAGTCTTTCGAGGACTCGGTCTCCATCAGGCCGATGTCCGATGCCTTCAAGTGTTGGCTCTTCGCCGTCACTCTCAAGGAGAAGGCCAGGGACTGGTTTCATTCACTTCCGGCAGGCTCTATCTACGCGTTCGAGGACCTGCGCCGAAGTTTTTTGTTGAGATTTTCAACTTCAAAAAGGAGGAAGAAGGACGCTGATTCCCTCTTCGCGGTGAAGCAGGAGTCCAGGGTGACGTTGGCTCAGTATGCGGATCGGTTCCAGGAGGAAGTGCAGCACACTCAGGAGGTGCCAGGGTTTGCACTTCAACTCGCCTTCATGGTCGGGTTGAAGGAAAGTTTCTTCAAGATGGCGTTGAAGAGGAAGGCCCCCGTCTCCTATGAGGAGCTGATGGAGAGGGTGGCGGAGGAAGTGGCAAGCGAAGAAGCCAACCCAGAGCTCACCAAGAGGCTAGCAAAGCTCAATGAGCCGGAGATGAGGCAGCAAGAGGTCAGAAGAAGGGAAGAGCCCCGGGCCCCGGAGGGGGGATGGAGGCCGCAAGGTGGAGGAATGCAGGGGCAGGGAAGGGGTTACGGCCCAGGAAGGGGTAACCGTTTCGAAGGTCAATGGAGACCCCCCCAGTTGGGGTGGAGGTAGGGCCCAATGCAGTTACCTCCCCCGCCTCAACAAGCCATGGCAATTGGCCGAGGAAGAGGAAGGGGAAGGGGAGGAGAAGTGGAAACGGCGGCCGCTAGGAGAAGAAGGAATAGGGTGGCAGAGACCGAGGCAAGGGAAGTGGCGGTGCCATATTGCATCTTCCACGATGTGGAAGGCCACTCAACGGACACCTGTCCGGAGTTCCTGGAGGTGAAGAGGGGCAGAGCGCCCGCGCCACCACAGCAGCAGCCATTAAGGATCGTGGAGGTGGAACCTCGAGAGGAGGAGGAGGAAAGGTGTGAGGATAGAGCAGATCTGGGGAATAGAGGAGGGATCAGAGTGATCCATGGGGGGGTAGGGGTGGAGGCAACCCGCAAGGCTAGTCTCCATACCATCTACCGCTGGAGCGTAGCGTCAACATCCACCGCTCCACCCCCGGCCGAAAAAATTATTTTCACCCAGAAGGACATGCCGAGCTACGAGGACCCGTTCTGCGACGTGCTGGTCATCCAGACGGCGATCGAGAACTTCACCGTCTCCCGAATCCTAGTGGACAATGGGAGTTCGGTCAATGTCATCTTCAAGAAGGCATTCGACAAGATGGAGGTGGAACCCAGAAGGGTGTTCGCCTCAGATGGCCCTCTGTTCGGATTTTCGGGGGAGAGGAAGGAAGTAGAAGGAGGAGTAGGGCTTCATGTGACCCTGGGTGGGCAGTCCCGGAACTGTCGTTTTGTCATAGTGGACGCCCCGAGCAGTTACAGCGCCATCTTCGGATGGCCACTCATCAGCGCGTTCCGCTGCGTCCCTTCCACTTTTCATCAGTGCCTCAAGTTCAACGACGGAGGGGTCCAGGTGCGGATCAGGGGGGATCCCAAGGTGGCAAGACAGTGCTACGTGACGGCTGTCAACACCATCTCCTGGATGGGAGAAGCCGAGGAGTGGGATAAGATGATGGAGGAGGCGGCCGAAGCCGGAGGTTTGGAGGTAGCCGAAGAGAAGGAGGGAGATGAAGTTCATGCCCAGGAAGGGGTAGTTGAGGTACCCCGGGCGGAAGGAAAGGAAGAAGAGGAGAAGGCTCAGGAGGGAAGGGCGGAAGAGCTGATGGTGGTAGAGAAGGAAGTCAAGGAAGAGACCCAGGCTCCCGCTTGTGCCGAAGAGGAAAGGGCTTGGGGAGAGCAGTCCCGGTTGGAGGCTGTGGATGAGGTCGTGGAGCTCGAGGTCACCACCCGGCTGGGGGTGGTGGAAAAAGTCCGGGTCAGCAGAGAACTCAGCCCAGGAGATCAAGCGGAGATTCTGGCTTGCGTACAAAAGAACGTGGACGTCTTCGCTTGGAGCACCGCAGAAATGCCCGGGATCGACGCGGATGTGGCGTGCCATCGCCTCAACCTCGACCCCGGTGCCCGCCCCATCCGTCAGAAGAGGAGGGCCGTCGCAGACAAGCTAGAAGGACCCATCCGCGAAGAGGTGGGCAAACTCCTGCAGGCTGGGTTTGTATCGGAGATCCAGTATCCAGGCTGGGTCTCCAACGTCATTATGGTAAAGAAGGGAGGAGGTAAGTGGCGTATGTGTATCGACTTTTCGCTTCTTAATAAATCATGCCCGAAAGATTGCTACCCCCTGCCCAGGATCGACGCGCTGGTTGACTCAGCCGTTGGTTTTTCTGTAATGTCTTTCTTAGATGCTTTTTCAGGTTACCATCAAATCCGCATGCATCCCCCGGACATCAAGGATGTTTCCTTCGTCTCGGGGGATGGATGTTATTGCTACAAGATGATGCCCTTCGGGCTCAAGAACGCAGGGGCTACATACCAAAGGATGATGGATAGGGTCTTCCGCGAGCAGAAAGGAAGAAATTTAGAAGTCTATGTCGACGACCTCATGGTTAAGAGCCGAGACCTCGAGACTCACCTCCGCGACCTCGAAGAGACATTTGGGACCCTGCGGCGGTACAAGATGAAGCTCAATCCCTTGAAGTGTGTCTTTGGGGCGAGCCGAGGGAAGTTCCTGGGCCATTTGCTCACCCCCACAGGAGTGGAGCCCAACCCGGACAAAGTTAAAGCGGTGATGGAGTTGGAGTCGCCGAGAAATCCGAAGGAGGTTCAGAGCCTTACAGGGAAATTGGCTGGGCTTAGCAGATTCCTCTCCAAGGCGGGAGAAAAATGTGCACCTTTTTTCAAAGTACTGCGGGGAAACAAGAAGTTTGAATGGACCCCGGAATGCGAGAAGGCCTTCCAGGCTCTGAAAGAACAGCTCACCCAAACCCCTCTGCTCCAGGGACCGAGGCCAGGGGAAGACCTATCTCTATACCTAGGGGTAGGATCCGAAGCAGTAAGTTCCGTGCTGATCCGGGAGGAGGGGAAGAAACAGTTCCCAATCTACTACGTCAGCCGAGTGCTGAAGAAGGCGGAACTCCGGTACCCAATCCTAGAAAAGTTAGCCTTCGCATTGGTGGTGTCGGCCCGGAGGCTCCGACCTTACTTTCAAGCCCATTCAATTAAAGTAGTGACGGACCATCCGCTCCGCAAAATCATGGAAGGGGTGGAGCACTCAGGAAGGTTGGCGAAGTGGTCCGTGGAGTTAAGCGAATTCAATATCACGTTCGTACCCAGGACATCCATCAGGGCTCAAGCGGTGGCAGACTTCATGGCCGACTACGCAGCCGAAGTGGGGGAGCATGAGCCACCTCCCCCAAAAGCATGGAAGATGTTGGTGGACGGAGCGTCGGGAAAATACTCCTATGGAGGGGGAATAGTCCTGGTGAGTCCTCAGGGGACTCGGATTGAACAAGCCTTAAACATCCATTTCCCAATCACCAACAACCAGGATGAGTACGAAGCAGTGATAGCGGGCCTTCGGCTGGCCCGGGAACTGGGTGTGCAGGACGTGGAGGTCTCCACGGACTCCATGGTGGTAGCATGCCAGATCAAAGGAGAGTTTGAAGCAAAGGATCCAACCCTCCTACTATACCTGGAAAAGGTTAAGGGGGTCATCGGGCAGTTCCGCACCTTCTCGATCAAGCACGTGCCGAGGGAGGAGAGCACCCAGGCGGACCTCCTAGCCAAGTTCGGTCCCCGAGCGGGGGGGGGGGGGGGGGGGGGGGGGACGACTTCGGAACTCTTCCGGCCCTCCATCGAGGAAGGAGAATTGATGGAAGTGGATCAACAAGCCTCATGGATGGATCCGTTCATCACCTTCCTATCCTCCGGGCAGTTCCCTGGAGAGGATGTGGACAAGAGACGCTTCAGGTATAAGTCCGCCTATTACTCTTTGCATGCATGAGGGCTATATAGAAAGACCCTCTCGGGACTCCTGGCCCGTTGTGTCTCTGAAGAGGAGGTCCCGAGAGTGCTGGAAGAAATCCACTCCGGGAAGTGCGGCAGTCACTCCGGGAGTCGGACCCTGGAAGGGAGAGTATTGAGGCAAGGCTACTTCTGGCCCACTCTCAGCAAAGACGCGACTGAGTTCGCAAGGAAATGTCCAAAATGCCAGCTCTATGCTCCGCTCCAGCTCCTCCCAGCCCAAAGACTCCGGACCATCACGGCTCCCTGGCCCTTCGCCATATGGGGGCTGGACCTGGTCGGTCCCTTCCCCCAAGCCAGCGGCCAGAGGAAGTTCCTGCTGGTCATGATCGACTACTTCTAGAAGTGGGTAGAAGTGAAAGCACTCGCTAAGGTAACCTCTCAGGTTGTAAGGAATTTTGTGTGGGGGGAGATAATTTGCAGGCATGGACTCCCTCTAGCTATAGTGACGGACAACGGGCCGCAGTTTGCTAGTGAAGAGTTTGTCGGTTTCTGCACCCAGCTCGGCATTGATCTCAGGTTCGCATCGGTCCACCACCCGAGGAGCAATGGGCAGGTGGAGGCGGCAAACAAAATAATCGTCAACCTACTAAAAAAGAAAGTGGAGAACCTTCGAGGAAACTGGGTGGAACAGCTACCCTCCGTCCTCTGGGCAATGAGGACTACTCCGAATACCGCCACCGGGGAGACTCCATTCAAGCTCTCTCACGGGTCCGAGGCCGTCCTCCCCATAGAGTTTGAGGTGAAGACCCCCCGGGTGATCGCTGCAAGCGAGGGGGATGAAGGGTGGCTAGAGGACAACAACGCAGAGCAGAGGCTGTCTTTGGACCTGGTGGAAGAACTCCGGGACTTGGCCACCATCAGACAGGAAGAGGTCAAACGGGGGATGGCTCGATATTTCGACAAACATATCCGGATCAAGCACTTTCAGAAAGGGGACCTAGTCCTGAAGAAGGTCGATGCGGCCGGCAGAGGGGCCACAGTGGGTAAGCTTAACCCCAACTGGGAAGGCCCATATATTGTAAGCGAGGTGCTCAAGTCGGGAGGGTATCACCTCCAGGATGTGGAAGGGGTACCTCTCGACCGAGCCCGGAGTGGGGATGACTTGAAACGATTCTACCCTTGAACGCTTTGTCATGTTATTTAATAAATGGCTTACTCTTCTTTTTTCGTATATAATGCTTATAACTACTGCTGTACTGGGGCCGCAGCAGGTTGGACATATTGGTGCTGGAATGCCCCAGATCGATTCCGCTCCCGGGCTCTCACCTAGACGGGGGGTTCTGGTTGATCTCTGAAGAGGCTGGCAAGGTTGGACATATTGATGCTGGAATGCCCCAGATCGATTCCACTCCCGGGCTCTCACCTAGACGGGGGGTTCTGGTTGATCTCTGGAGAGGCTGGCAAGGTTGGACATATTGATGCTGGAATGCCCCAGATCGATTCCGCTCCCGGACTCTCACCTAGACGGGGGGTTCTGGTTGATCTCTGGAGAGGCTGGCAAGGTTGGACGTATTGATGCTGGAATGCCCCAGATCAATTCCGCTCCCGGGCTCTCACCTAGACGGGGGGTTCTGGTTGATCTCTGGAGAGGCTGGCAAGGTTGGACATATTGGTGCTGGAATGCCCCAGATCGATTCCGCTCCCGGGCTCTCACCTAGACGGGGGGTTCTGGTTGATCTCTGGAGAGGCTGGTAAGGTTGGACATATTGGTGCTGGAATGCCCCAGATCGATTCCGCTCCAAGGATCTCACCTAGACGGGGGGTTCTGGTTGATCTCTGGAGAGGCTAGCAAGGTTGGACATATTGGTGCTGGAATGCCCCAGATCGATTCCGCTCCCGGGCTCTCACCTAGACGGGGGGTTCTGGTTGATCTCTGGAGAGGCTGGCAAGGTTGGACATATTGGTGCTGGAATGCCCCAGATCGATTCCGCTCCCGGGCTCTCACCTAGACGGGGGGTTCTGGTTGATCTCTGGAGAGGCTGGCAAGGTTAGACATATTGATGTTGGAATGCCCCAGATCGATTCCGCTCCCGGGCTCTCACCTAGACGGGGGGTTCTGGTTGATCTCTGGAGAGGCTGGCAAGGTTGGACATATTGGTGCTGGAATGCCCCAGATCGATTCCGCTCCCGGGCTCTCACCTAGACGGGGGGTTCTGGTTGATCTCTGGAGAGGCTGGCAAGGTTGGACGTATTGATGCTGGAATGCCCCAGATCGATTCCGCTCCCGGGCTCTCACTTAGACAGGGGGTTCTGGTTGATCTCTGGAGAGTCTGGCAAGGTTGGACATATTGGTGCTGGAATGCCCCAGATCGATTCCGCTCCCGGGCTCTCACCTAGACGGGGGGTTCTGGTTGATCTCTGGAGAGGCTGGCAAGGTTGGACATATTGGTGCTGGAATGCCCCAGATCGATTCCGCTCCCGGGCTCTCACCTAGACGGGGGGTTCTGGTTGATCTCTGGAGAGGCTGGCAAGGTTGGACATATTGGTGCTGGAATGCCCCAGATCGATTCCGCTCCTGGGCTCTCACCTAGACGGGGGGTTCTGGTTGATCTCTGGAGAGGCTGGCAAGGTTGGACATATTGATGCTGGAATGCCCCAGATCGATTCCGCTCCTGGGCTCTCACCTAGACGGGGGGTTCTGGTTGATCTCTAGAGAGGCTGGCAAGGTTGGATATATTGGTGCTGGAATGCCCCAGATCGATTCCGCTCCCGGGCTCTCACCTAGACGGGGGGTTCTGGTTGATCTCTGGAGAGGCTGGCAAGGTTGGACATATTGGTGCTGGAATGCCCCAGATCGATTCCGCTCCCGGGCTCTCACCTAGACGGGGGGTTCTGGTTGATCTCTGGAGAGGCTGGCAAGGTTGGACATATTGGTGCTGGAATGCCCCAGATCGATTCCGCTCCCGGGTTCTCACCTAGACGGGGGGTTCTGGTTGATCTCTGGAGAGGCTGGCAAGGTTGGATATATTGGTGCTGGAATGCCCCAGATCGATTCCGCTCCCGGGCTCTCACCTAGACGGGGGGTTCTGGTTGATCTCGGGAAAGGCTGGTAATAAGGGTCAAGGGCTAAGATAACAGATTGAAGTGGTAGAGACACTAGAGTCAGGGGGTTTTTGGTTCGCAGAATGCCAATGCCTCAGCTCGCCAAGGTCGAGTTCGTCGGGCAATTCCCGCGGGCGATGACAGCCCGGGCTCGCGAGACCCATAAGAAGAGAGCCCCGACGAAGGCGAGCCCAGACACCCGCATTCGCGGGCCTTCCGGAAGCACTGCCGCTTAACTTATCATGAGCAGAAGAAAGATCAAATGCGAGAGAAAGAACAAAGAGATGCGAGCATGCACATAAACACCAACGAAAAAATTAGAACTAGCATTACTCAAGATTTTTCTATGTTCGGCGGCGATCTCGCCAGCCCAAAAAGAATAATGTACATTCGAGAGGAGGAGAAGCTGAAGGGGTTCATTCTGGGGGGCCCTCGCCGTTCTTGCGGGCCCCCAACCACGGCGCCAAGTCGAAGAGGTCCGGGCAGACATCTTCGGCTGTGAACTCCATCGCGTCTTCCGCGAGTAGACTCGCGTTCTTAAGGGTCGTGAAGACGAGATTGGCGACCTCCTGCGCATCTCGCCGCCTCTGTTCTTCGCCTTCGGCAGCCCTCGGTTGAGAACCGGCTCGCCCAGGAGAAGGAGGTAGCACGCTGCGGACCAGCTCGTCCACCCGGGTCTTCAGCATAGTATTCTCCAACTCCAGCTCACCGTTGCGAGCGAGAAGCTTGGTTGCTACGTCGGCATCCTGAGCATCAAATGAGTTAAGAGAAGGCTAGAGGTCGCAAACGGCAAAGAAAAGAGACCCAAGGGTCACTTACCATCTTGCCCTGCATCCCGGCGAGAAGGCTTTCCGTCACCTCCTCCCTCTCCTTAAGACCCTTGATCTCTTCGCGAGCTCTCTTAAGCTCCTCCCGGTACGCGCAGATATCCCTATCCGCCTGCAGATAGCGGCGCCCCGCCATATGCGCGAGTTCCGTCGAGCGGAACTGGGCTCGCATTTCTTCATAGACCAGTTGCCGTGGCCCCATATCTTTATAAGCAGCGGCATCCTCGCGGCCATATAAGCCGAAGAAGATAGAGAACGCCTCCTCCCCGGCCTTACCGAGCTCCACCCAGGAGGGGTGAAGGGTGGAGCAGGAAATCCAGTTGGCATTGGGGTCCCAAGCGAGCAGGGGTTCGCCGAGGATGTCAGAAACTTTCTCGCCCAGACCGAAGTTCCTGTGGCCTTTGGGTTGGGGGGTCACGGAATAACTCCCAGCACCCTGGTTCGCCGGGGGGTCAGGCTTTTTCGCAGGGGAAGGAGGCGAGCCATCGGTCTCGCTTAGATAGACGACCGCGCTCCTATCCTTGGTAGCGAGGGTCTTTCCCTTCAACTTCTTGGAGGAGGACCGCGAACCCGGCTGACTCGCAGAAGGGGGCCGCTTCTTGCCGGACCCGACGGCAGGAAGATCGCGGCAAGCCTCTGCCGCCGCGGTCGCGAGCGTGTCCGCCGTGAGAGTGATGCCTTGTGCGTGCGGGGGATTAACAGGGATCTCGCGCTCACCTGTAAAGTAAGAGCGTTATACAATGAAGAAAGGAAAGGAGAGTGGGGCGAGAGCGAGCCCTACCTTCCCCTTGAGGAACGGCGAGTAGCGAGTCGACATTGCGCCGCAGATAGGCGACTTCAAAGTTCTTGCCGGAGAGGTATTGGAGAAGTTTGGCGTCGGCACCACTCAGCGAGCTCGGAGGGCGGTAAGTGGCGTCATCCCGCTGGAGGGGGGTGAAGTGGAGATTGCCGAAAGGTCCCTTCACCAGGAGAAACTTCTGGGTCCAATAGTGACTCTTGTTCACCGTCTCGCAGACGGTGACGTGCTGACTTGCGAAATAGGTGGTCCCGTCTCGGAAGGCGTGGAAGGAAAATAACTTGCGGAAAATGAGGAGGCTGAACTCGATCCTCTCCTCCCGCAGGTAACTGGCGAACGCGACAATATCCGCGATCGCATTTGGGGTAAACTGGCTCGGTAACACCCCGTAATACCGCAGCACCTACAAAGAACAATGAGGAAGTTGCGATAGCGGGCACGAAGCAGCGAGAAGGCTAGGCGAAGTACCTGACGAATTTCGGGCCACAAAGGGAGTCGCAACCCATTCTCGAAGTGCGCGATGGGGATCGCGAGCTCGTCAGCCTCGGTCTCGTTCAATGTAGATCTCTCGCTCGGACAGCGAGCCGAATAACCCTCCGAGAGATAGCGGTCCACAGCGTGTTTATACTCCTCGGCCGTGATGTTCGCGCAGTAGAACTCGTGGGCTTGAAACGCTGAGGCGCATTTTGACCGCCCCTCGCTCTCGCCATCCGCTCCCATTTGCTGATTCGTTCGCATCGAGTCAGGAAGAGGCGACTTACAAGCAGCGAACGCGAGCACGATCTTGCGAGAACGGAGATGAGCGTAGACGCGAGAGGACTGGAGAAATAAATACGACGGGTAGGAAAGTGAATCCGAACTATTTATAGGAAATTCGGGTGGGCACGGGAATCGAAGCGTCGGGAGTGCGGATAGCTAAAATAAAGTAGATTTCTGCTCAAAGGGACTGCAGTCTTGCGAGCCAGGGCTCGCCGCCGCGCGGTAATTGAGTCCCGCCCAAGGCCGGCCCGCGAAGAAAAGGGGTCCGGGCATAGCGTTGCATAGAAGCTCGCAAGCGCTCCGCGAGGGCGATCATATCAAACACAGCGAACGAACTGAATAAACCACATGCACACCACAGAAATAAAGGGAAAAAATTAAAAAGGAAAAAAACGATAAAAGGCGAGTCGCGACGGACTCGCGAGTATTACCACACCAGATATTGTTCAACAGACGTCATGAAAGAAATAAAAGCAAAAGGATAGTAGAATTAAACCCGCGGCAGCCTCAGGGGTAAGGAAGCCATTTCCAGCGACCCCGACCCCGCTTCCCCGCACGCGGCGGCACTCTCGGATAATGGTATTCGCGAAGCGCTTTAAACTCGCGCAGGATTAGGTGTGCTTGATCCTCGCCCCGCGAGATGTGCACGCCGGGTGAGGTAACATCTGCGTGAGTCACCGGCTCCGCCTCGGCGATCAAGCGCACATTCGCATCTTCCAACACGACGAATCTCTCGTCAAAGGCAGCCCGGTCCGCGTCATACCGCTCCTCCAACTCGCGTAACATCATGTCGTGCTTCTGAAGCACCTCGGATACCCGACTCTTCATCCGCACGGGGTCGCCAGGGTCACCCAAGAAGTCTTCAATCTGGCTAGGTGAAGGCGGTGGTGACATCTCCATCCTCCCGTGCTCTGACTCAGGGGTGGCTCCTGAGATTTCAGCGAAGGAAGAGTTAGTAGGATCAGGGGACGAGCAAGAGGTGGGCGCGAAAACATGCTAACCTGGCGAGAAGGGGGACTCGTGACGGGGCTTGCGCGAAGACTCCGGCCGACCCTGGAAGTTTACGCGGAACCCCGGGACGTGGGGTTTCCCCAGACCAGGAGGGTACACCACTCTCTCCGCGACTTGGGCGCCGTCGAGAAGCGAGCCGCCTGGACTCCGCCTGCCCATCAGACCGAAGCCAGGGGTCGCCACGTTAACCTTAGGCGGGATCGGCGAGTGCACCGGTGTGGAGACTTTCTCCTTGGGACTCGGCGGTGGGGTATCTGCATAGGCCACAAACGTGTAGATATCACACGGACTTAAGCGGAGATAAGGGAGGATACGCATGACTTATGGGGTTGCGAGGTCGACGCCTGCTGAGTCGAAGTCCAGGTCCCAGCATCTAGCGATCCCAACCTTGCGGGGGACGGAGGGTGAGAGGAGGTCAGCGTGAGGCCCACCATACGTTCCTCGGGTGGAGGGTTCTGCGAGAGGAAAAGGAGTAAATGGGTAGTCGATGTAAAAAGTCTAGACGAAGAATACCTGTTGTGCGAACCCAGTATCCGGCGGCGGGGGCGAGGCAGGAGGCGACGACACGTCCTCCCACTGCGACCTCCAAACCGTCTTGGCCTTCTTAGACTGTGGGGAAGGAGATGTGGCCATGTTGAACATCCAGGCGTTGCGCTCGGCGACCTGGGCCTTCGCCATCTCTCTTGAAGCCTTCAGTCGATCTCACGCGCTCAGCTTGGAGGACATTCTGAGAAGTCGTTTTCTGCGAGGAAGATGGGGAAGAAAAAGCTTGATCACTAGCCACGGCGGACGGTATTTATAGCTTTGGACGTGGGACCCACCATAAGATTCCCGCCACGTCAGCCGAATCGGCGAACACCAGGGTTGGATGTTTCTTCGCGAGCTCAAGACAACCTCGCGAAGAGCGGGGATTGTGTACAACCCCGATGTTCGCCAGGAAAGGGGTTCCAAGTTCGCGCGACCAGGCGAGCCAGCCGGCCGAAGTAGTTCGCCAGGCGACCGAGGGCGAGCCCAGGTGGGCGCGAGCCCGGGAAGAGGCGAGCCAGCCAGCCGAAGGAGTTCGCTAGGCAGGCCCGGGCCCTTGGGGTGCAAATAGCCATTTCTGGGGTACAGTTAGCCATTTTGGCGAGCTCGACCCGCTAAGGAGTGGTTCAGCGGGCGAGCCGTATAGACAGGCGAGCCAGCCGGCCGAAGGAGTTCGCCAGGCGACCGAGGGCGAGCCCAGGTGGGGGCGAGCCCGGGAAGAGGCGAGCCAGCCAGCCGAAGGAGTTCGCTAGGCAGGCCCGGGCCCTTGGGGTACAAATAGCCATTTCTGGGGTACAGTTAGCCATTTTGGCGAGCTCGACCCGCTAAGGAGTGGTTCAGCGGGCGATCCATAGAGACAGGCGAGCCAGCCGGCCGAAGGAGTTCGTCAGGCGACCGAGGGCGAGCCCAGGTGGGGGCGAGCCCGGGAAGAGGCGAGCCAGCCAGCCGAAGGAGCTCGCTAGGTGGCCTTGGCGAACCTCATGTTCTCTGAACAGGTCGAGGGTCTCGGGTTCGCTGGTAATTGGGATGGTCTTTTACCAGAAAACCCCTGGTGGTCTGCGGTTAGCCCCTCCAGACAGCGGAGTTTGGCTGTTAGCAGACCAATTTGGGGTGCGGATAGTAAGAACGGACAGCGGGAGTTGGCTATTGACAGACCACAAAACCAAAATCTATAAATAGACCTTGAAGGGCACCTTGGAGGAGGAGCGGTTCATTATCTTTGAGCTCTTCTCTCCCTAGGTCGCTTTGGTTTGGGCTCTCTAGCTCTCCAAGGTGCCCGAGTCTTAGCTTTGGCTTGGGAGGGGAAGCGCTCAACGATCTTCCGGGTTAGTGGAGGGACCTCCTCGCTGAGACTAGGGTCTTTGTTCTTTGCTCGAACTGTCGGCCTTACCTCTCCCGAGGGACCGGTAAGGGCTAGCTGCCCCTCATTTCGGTGAGGGTCCCGAGCTCCACAAGAGACCGAGAAATCGGTTTCAACAATTGTAACCTATGCCAGATCTGTATTATTTCGAAAATGTGTCTATTATAGGAAGAATAGTTTGTGGTTTTGAGAACTTTGCCACAAGCTTCCTTTCTGCTAGGAGTTTTGCTTCAAGTTCTTTTATTAACTTCTCCTTAATGCATAAAGTCTGTATATGAATAATAGACATGACTTTTAGTTTGCTAAGTTCTTTGCTTGCCTGATTCAGCCTCTCAGCTGCCTCAGAGTTTTGGGAATTTGTTTGTTTTAATTCAGATATTTCTTTTTGTAGCTTTTTGTTATGCCTTTTGCTATTTTTAAGTGTTTGAGAAGTAACTGATATTTCTTAATAATTTCATCTTGATGAAAGTTAGATTGTGAGTCATTCTCATCAGAAGAAAAGGAATCTATTGCAGGTTCAGAATCAGAATCAGATAAAGGAGTTTTATCAAGTACCTTCACATTAGTAGTTGTCTCCTGATCCTCTTCATCACTCAGTGCCATGAGTCCTGCATTTTCTTCTTCATCCTCTTCACTATCAGACCTTGATAGTGGGGCTCTTATTTTAGATTTATGATTCAGAATGTCTTCACTTTCATTGACAGCCATCAAAGTAATGAGTGCCTCCTCACTATCTGAGTCAGATGTTTGAGATTCACTATCATTGAGAGTGACTTTGCCTTTATTGTCTATTAGACTCTTCTCATGTCTCTTGTCAGATTTGTGCCTCCTTTCATCAGATTTCTTGCTGTTCTTTCTCTTTGAAGGACAATCAGCAATCATGTGTCCTGATTTCCTGCAACCAAAGCACACAATTTCTTCTGAATTAGATTTATTGTGTTTAGAGTTATACCTGTCCTTATTGGAGTCTTGTTTGAATCCCTCTGAAGAACTGGAGTCCTTCTTAGATCTGGATGACTGAGAGGGTCTAGTTTTCCAGTGTTGTTTTCTTCTTAACATCCTTTTCAGTTGTTTGGTGAAGAGTGCCAGTTCACCATCTGATATTTCAGAATCAGAATTACTGGTCTCTGATTCTTCTGATTCAGATGGTATCCTGGGGATAATGACATTCTTTCTTTGCTTTTCTTGAAACTTTCTGCCTTCAGAGCAATATGATTTTCCTTGTTGTGTCCTTCCTCAGCTTTTCTGGTATTCAGATGAAGTTCATGGGACAAAAGTTTCCCATATAAATTCTGTGGCTGAATATTTCCCAGATTTCCCATTTCCCTGATTGCACAGATCTTGATATCCCATTCTTTGTTCAGTGATCTTAAGAATTTATCATTCAGCTCATAATCTGTGAAAGTTCTTCCATAGGTTTTTAGACCATTTACAATTTTGAAGAATTTTTCATAGCAGACTGCTATTGAATCTTTCTTGTCTTGTCTGAAAGCTTCATATTGCTGATTTAGAAGAGACTTTCTGTCATCCCTGACTTCTTCAGTCCCTTCCATATAGACAATGAGAGATTCCCACATTTCTTTGGCAGTTTTGCAATGAACTAAGTTTTGGAAGGTTGAATCCTCAATAGCACTAACAATGATGTTCTGAGCTCTCTTATCCATGGAGGCCAGAATCACTTCATCTTTGGTAATCTCAGAATAAGTTTTAGGAGTCTTGATACTTCCATCTGTAAATGAAACCTTCATAGGAACAAAAGGTCCCTCTAGAACAGTTATGTATATCCTAGGATCAGAGGCTTCCATGAATAGTCTGAACCTTTCCTTCCAAATCCCAAAGTTTTCTTTTTTGCAGATTGGTAGCTTCATAGATGTGAATTCTTTGTTTCCTTCACTATTAGCCATCATGACTTAAGAAATCTACCCTTAGAAGATCTTGTTCAGGCTGTTAAACCTTTTCTTGAACAACCTGGCTTTGATACCACTTGAAAGACTTTAATTAAGGGTAGCTAATCACCTAAAGGGGGTGAATAGGTTATTTTAAAAACTATTTGCAGTTTTTTATTATAACCTAAAAGAATGATCAGAGCTTTCAAGAAAAAAGAGCACACACAAAAAAGACACACAGAATTTTATAGTGGTTCCCCTTATCTTGGGTAATCCACTTTCCCCCTTCTCCCCTCTAGCAGTGTGCTAGATATGGTTTATATCTCCTCCAGATCTCATACCACAAATAGGTCTTACAGCTCAGATCACAATAGATTTTACAGAATCAGATCTTACAGATCCTACCAACTCAGATCTCAACAGATCCTACCAACTCAGATCTCAACAGATCCTACCAACTCAGATCTTCACAGATCCTACCTCAGCCTTTATAATTATATGCTTACAGCTCAGATTCACCCCTGAATCCTACAACTCAGATCACACCTGATCTTACAACTCAGATCCTTGACAGATCCTACACTCAGATCTGACAACTCAGACCCTACAGGGATTGATAAAGATAATAACAATACTTAGACTCAGATTCTTCAAAATGTTGAGTCTTCTTGATCTGCCTGAATGATCAGACAGAAATCTTCAACAGATCAGCAGCAGCAATTTGATCTTCTTGATTCGTCAGGCTGTGATGACTGTTCTTCTTCCTTCTTAATCTTCTCCTTTCAGAAAGATGTATCAGCACCAGATTGCTGAAAGAAATCTTCAAGTTAGAACAGTTCTGAAAGAGAAGACGACTTCTTCAGATTCTTTCTCAGACTTTCCCTCAAAATGATGGAGACGATAATGGCTTTCGAAAAATAGGAGTAATCAACTTCTAAACCCATAGGTCATGCCTTCTATTTATAGCCTGCCATCTGCAACATCTGTTACGCTCCTCCACGTCAGCACAACGCTAAGTCTTCAACGGTCTTTAATAGCTTCAGAGGAAACAAAGTCTCAGCTAGCTGTAGAAGAAATTTCTCGGCTCAGAGCATCTATAGAAAAGGCATTGAGCAATGTGCATCTTTGTCAACGCTTTTTCAATTAGGTGTCGAGCGATATATAGATACTCGACACATACTTCTTAGACTAAACCTCTTGACTCCTCCTTCTTAGGCGTTGAGCAATCATCAGTCATTCGACGCTTTCTATCTGTAGGAGTCGAGCAATGTATAGGGGCTCGACCCTTCTTAACTGTGCCTTCATATCTAGACTCCTCTTGTTGGCGTAGAGCTAAATGAAGTTTGGTCGACACATCTCTTTCCACGGCGTCGAGCGATATACCTTGTCTCGACGCTTCCAAACTTGGTCTCATAACTTCAGCGGCGACCGTGTCTTTTTTAGCAGTAGACATGAGTCGACGCTTCTGGGTCACAGGCGTCGAGCAAAGTATAGTATCTCGACGCTTGTGAACTTGGATGAATTCCTTGAGCACTTTGCCTGACCTGATCTTCTGCACAAAGATTCTAGAGAGTATATCAAATACATTCTGAGATATATCTTTGACTTAGGAATGGACTTCTCCAAATCTAAGACATTGTGGACAATGGTCCCAACAAGAGCTTTATTAAGCTTAAAGACATAGGAAGAGTGAGTTGGGGAGATAAAACCTGGTGGTTGTTCCACATAAACTTCTTCTTTGATATCTCCATTCAGAAAAGCACTCTTCACATCCATCTGATATACTTTGAATTTCTTGAATGCAACAAAAGCAAGGAATATCCTTATAGCTTCAAGTCTGGCAACAGGAGCAAAGGTTTGATCATAATCAATTCCTTCTTCCTGAGAGTATCCTTGGGCTATTAATCTTGCTTTATTTCTAATTATTATGCCTTGATCATCTAGCTTGTTCCTGAAGACCCATTTAGTGCCAATGACTGGATGGCCCTTTGGTCTTGGAACCAAATCCCAAACCTTGTTCCTTTCAAATTGGTTGAGTTCCTCTTTCATTGCAAGAATCCAGTATGGATCTTGTTCTGCATCTATAATGGATTGAGGTTCAACTTGTGATAGGAAACAAGTATGCATCTGATTTTGGTGTAGTTGATGCCTTGTTTGAACACCTGCTGAAATATCTCCAATAACTTGAGATATTGGATGATCTCTAACTGTGATGTGATCAACAGTTGGAGTGGGTTCAACAATAGTTTCCTCTTGAGGGACTTGTTCAGCTGTCACTTGATTTGAATGATCAGCAAGAACTGGATTATCCTCTTCTTCACTGTCTTCAATAATTTCATTTGATGGAAGTAGAGAATATTTACTCAGTAGATCTAATCCATTGAGCTCTTCACATAGAGCTGGTACCTGCAAAGTATCTTTGGTAGAGGTGGTATTCCTCTCCTCATTTAACATGTTAGTTTCATCAAAAGATACATGCATAGACTCTTATATCTTAAGAGTTGATTTGTTATAAACTCTATATGCTTTACTAGAAAGAGAATATCCAAGGAATATACCTTCAGCAGACTTTGCTTCAAATTTCCTTAGATATTTCTTATCATTGTTATGCACATAGCATTTACAGCCAAAAATCTTAAAATAGTTAACCTTAGGCTTTTTATTCTTGAGTAATTCATAGGGTGTTTTACCCTTAAGTTTATGTATCAAACTCCTGTTCAACACATAATTTGTTGTATTCACTGCCTCTGCCCAAAAAGAGAGTGGCAAGTGAACATCAGCAAGCAATGTAGTTACTGATTCAATTAATGTTCTATTTTTCCTTTTAGCTACCCCATTTTGTGGAGGAGTTCTAGGAGCAGAGAAACATTGCTTGATCCCTTCTTTTCCACAGAATTCTCTCATCAGAAGAGATTCAAACTCAGTGCCATGATCACTTCTGATCAATGCAACTAGAGTAGAGTACTCAAACTTGATGGACCTGAGAAAGTCTGTCAGAACACTGAAGGTGTCAGACTTGTTCCTAAGAAAGAACACCCAAGTGAATCTTGAGAAGTCATCTACAATAACTAATGTGTAATGCTTCCCTCCTAAGCTCTGTATTGCAGAGGGTCCAAAGAGATCCAAATGCAGTAAGTATAGAATCCTAGGTGAATCACTTTTGGATAAAGATTTGAAACTACTCTTGGTTTGCTTTCCTAGTTGACAAGCCCTGCAGAGTCCTTCCTTCTTGTATGAACCAGAATGCAGCCCTCTAACAAGATTGTCCTTAGAAAGCTTAGATATAGTTCTAAGGTTAATATGTCCTAGCCTTTTATGCCATAATTCATTTGTTTTAGTTATTAAATTAAATAAACAAATATCAGAATTGGCAGAGTCAAAATTGACTAAATAAATGTTTCCATGTCTAATACCAGATAACACATTAATGTTTTTATTATTGGTAATAAGACATAAGGAATGGTTAAAAGTTACCTGATAACCTTCATCACATAACTGGCTTATGCTAATGAGGTTATGCTTGAGACCCTTGACATATGCTACCTCTTTGAAGGTAACTACTCCAACTTTGATTTGTCCATATCCTTTGGTTTGTCCACAGTTGGAGTCTCCAAAAATCACTTTGGTTCCAAGCTTTGCCTTGTAATTGCTTAAGTTGGCCTTCTTTCCTGTAATATGCTTTGAGCACCCACTATCCAAATACCATTGTTCCTTTATGTTTGGATAGTCTTGTACCTGCACAACAGAAAATAAACTTTGACCCAGACTACCTTGGGTCCTTTTGCCATTTAGTTTGGCATTCACAGTGCTTGTGATGTCCATCAGTTTGATACTTCTCTTATTGAGGGATTCTTCAAACTTCTTAGCCTCAGATAGTTTGTTCTCAATGAGAACAATATGCTCTCTGGAGGCAGCCAATTCTTTCTTAAGATTTGTATTATCTTCAGCCAGTTGATTCATTTCAACCAACTTACTTCTGAGGGAAATTATTTCCTTCTCATATTTAATTAAATCTAAACAAAGAGTTTTAAATTCATTTTTGAAATCATTTGAATTAAAATCAAAGGTAGATATTACCTGATCACTGTCAGTGTCAGATTCTGATTCTTCGGAATTGTTTCCCGAGGCATTGATAGCCATCATGCAGAAGTTTCTTCCTTCTCCATCATCTTCATCATCACTAGAGCTGGATGATGATGCATGTTCTGACTCACTGCTTGAGTCATAAATAGACATCAAGCATTGATTTTTGTCATTTGATTCATTCTCATCTTCAGATGAGCTGGATGAAGACTCTGACTCTTCTGCAGAACTGTCAAAATAATATTAAAAATATCCTCATCAATAGAATTCATATATACTCTGATCCTTGCCTTCCATAATGCAAACTTATTTAGATTGCACATAGGAGGTCTTGTGCTTGAGTGTTCTTTGTTCTGTGCCATGAGTTTTTAGAAAAATAAAACTCTAGAAAAATTTAAGATCTAATTGATCTTTTGATTCAGGTGTTAGCCTGTAAACAATCAACCAACCTCTGATACCAATTGAAAGTTCCTCTGATACTAATTGAGGTGAGGTTTAGATCTTAGATTTACTCTAGAGGGGGGTGAATAGAGTATTAAAAGTTTTTAACTTATTTTTATAGCGGAATTAAAATACTGATATATATATAACATAGTGAGTGTAAAATCAAAATACAAATCACAGCACAGCACAGTACAGAAAATAAACACAAACACAGAAGACATAAGGATCTATAGTAGTTCCCCAATCAACCTGGGTACATCTAATCTTCTACCACCCTTGGTAGGAATCCACTAGGTTTTTTGTCAGGTGCCCGATCACCAATGCTTTTTTTATCAGGTGCCCAAACACCAACCACAGGTTTTGATCAGGTGCCCTACCACCAACCACAGGTTTTTGATCAGGTGCCCTGCCACCAAAGGGTTAAGTTTTGAAGAGAGTTAGAACCCTGTACAAGATGGGATAAAGAGGGTTCATGAAGTTCTTCTCTGTCAACAAGCTGAGAGAAGACTAATGGATTTGTTGTTGTAAAGCTCCCTGTCTGATAGAAATTCTTGACAAATAATGGATGGAGCTTCCTCTTGAATGTAAAGCAAATCTTCCTTGATAGCTGATGAATCTGAGAGACAAAAGTTTCTCAGATTGTTGTTGCTCTTTGAAGATTAGAAACTTGCAGCTGAAAACTGAGGGAAGATTTGTGTTGTTGTTCTCAAAGAATAAAAAATGTTGCTGTAGAAGATGAACTCTGTAAAGCTTTTTCTTTCTGTATATCTCTCCCTCTTGACTGTTTCTTCTCTATTCTTTTTCTGGTACTGCTCTTCTTCTTGTCTTTCTTTTTCCTTAAACAATATCTGACTGATTTGAAATTCAAATCTTTTAATTAAGGAATAAAATATTCTGAAAAGATATTCTTGGAACTCCAATCTGATTCAGCAAATAAACTTTAACCCTTTTTCCTTTTGCATGAAAGTGTCCTTTTCCAAAATGTGTCAACGGCTACTTTCTCGAGAGAAGAGAATGGAAAGGAATATAATAAAAGGAAAGAACTGGTCATGACTTATCTGAATAATTCCAAAGGAACTAGAATAGATCCATTGCTGATTAGTAGATCTGAGTTCAGAGAATAATATAACTGATCTTTCTAAAAATTGTTAAGCTGGAGAAGAAAATTGTTGATCTGAGAACTGAGTTCGTCGAACTGAAAGTTGAGTTCATCGAACTGAATCCGGAGTTCGTCGAGCTGAATTAATTCGTCGAACACAATCTGGAGTTCATCGAACTGAATCTGGAGTTCATCGAGCTGAGAGATAATCCGTTGAATCTGGCTGGAAGAACTGAGTTCGTCGATCTGAGAAGCACTTTCGTCGAACTGAACATCTTGATACTTATTCGTCGAACGTGGAGTTGAGTTCGTCGATCTCAAATTAGAGTTCGTCAAACTGAAGAGATAAACTGCTGGACTGGCTGGAGAACTGAGTTCGTCGATCTGGAGAGCAAGTTCGCCGAACTGAAGTATGACGTTCATCAAACGCAGAGAGAAGTTTGTCGAACACAGAAACTTGGCAAGTTTGTCGAACTGGAGCATGACGTTCGTCGAACCCAGGATGGAGTTCGTCGAACGCAGGATGGAGTTTGTCGAACGCAGAGACTTAGAGGTTTTCCTAAGTTCTAGCTACTCATACAGCCTAAAACCTTGACCCTTAGACTATACATTGGGGTTGACTTAGTCCTAGTCAATAGATAGTGATCTTAGCCCAAATCAGTAATAGGGTTGTTCCACAGGGTGTTTAGTTTAATTAATGCCCATCTGATTTTGGTCCTTGGGTTTAGGGTCTAAATATGTTTAGGGTTTAATTTGGAGTCTCTTAGGTGAGTGTGGGGTTAGGGTATTTTTAAATATGGGTTTAGGCCTTAATTAAACCATAGTTTGAGCATGCTAAATTTGGGTTGACCAATGTTGACCAAATTCAACATTTAGAGGGTTTAGCTTGTCTTGGTCATGGGTCATGGTGTGGCTAACTCAATTGACCAAGAAGGGGTTAATTGAGTTGGTTTGCTCCACTTTGCCTAAATGCATAGCATGCCTCTTTCTCTTTCTATAAGGGCTTCAACTTTGTCTTCAAGATGATGTGGGGTGCCAATAGGTGAATTGGTCTGCTTAGGTCATGAGGAAGGAGATGTTTAGCTCAATTGATCAAGGGTTGGGTTAATTGAGTTGGTTTGCTTCACTTTGCCTAAATGCACACCATGACTCTTTCTCTTTCATTAAGGGCTTTGACTTTGTCATCAAGGTGATGTGGTGTGTTAATAGGTGAATTGGTTTACTTAGGTGATGGTGGAAGCTATGTTGGGTTCCATTGTGTTCGGAAAAACACCCTTGGGATTTATCTTACAAATTATCTACAAGTGATTTCATAATCTATGATGCATTACCCATGTTGTATAGAGAGTGTAATGTGGTCATTAGATGTCCTAGGATATCACACTCACACTAGAGTGTCAAGACCAGTCCAGAATAAGCATAAAATTCAGTTGAATTAAACTTGCGTCAAATAGAAGTCGACGCAACTTCGATTGAAAGTCAAAGCAACTTCAAATACAAGGAGAAGTAACTCAGACTAAAGTCGAAGTATAAGTGAAGTTGATGCAATGTTGAAATGGTCTCGACGCGGAAGACAGCGCCAGTCAAAGCAATATCAAAAATCGACGCAACTTCGATTTGATTTCGACACAGAAGAAGAAGTTCCAAGTCCAAGTCCTCAACTCGATGGATATATTGATAAGGATTCGATGCAACGTCGATATCTGAGTTCATTCAATGCTAAGAAGGAATTCGAAGCAGCTTCTATTTAGAACTCAGAGGTTCATCGAATAGAATGAAAAAGAAGTCGACGCTATGTCGAATACAGACAAAAATAGAATGTTTTCCACTATCTTTTCTGAATCTTTTCCAGGAGGTATCCAAGGTTATTATCTGAATTCTAACGGCTCGTTTATTGCCAAGAATGAAATGAAGTACTCCAGAGAGACAACAAAAACATTCTTGGAAGTTATTCAAATTAGATTAACAGGTCGTGAAACAGAAATATAAAGAAATACTTATTGTCCAATGGATATTCCTTCTAAGGACAGAATAGAAGAGGAAACAAATTCAAACACTATTCGACAAAAAATACAGAAGAAGGAAGAAAAATAGGACAAGAAATTCTTTCAGTCTTCTTCTTTTTGAAGCTCTCTCACTCTCTCTCTCAGAAAGAACAAGGAGAATATATCTCTGTCCAGGAATATTCAAAGGTTATGCTTCTTCTTCTTCACCATATGTAAGACCCCTTTTTTTTCTTTTTGCAACATGGGTCTTATGCCCAGAACCGCCGCTTTGCAGTGACACCCTCACTCGGGAAGGTCGCTACTACAAAACGCCGATCCTGCCGGCCTTATCGATCACAGAAATAGTAAGTATAACAAACTTTAGAGAAGACAAGTCCACATCACATAAATAGTAAATCATCATAAAGAGATGTCCACATGAAGTAATTGAAATAAAAGATAGAAATAACAAGGGCTCCTGCCCGATACATCAATTCCTCACTACATTTTCTCTCGCGGAAGCATAAAATACTAAAGCTAAATGATGCTCACGGAT
Organism: Dactylorhiza incarnata; assembly: GCA_033032865.1. Lineage (NCBI taxonomy): Eukaryota > Viridiplantae > Streptophyta > Magnoliopsida > Asparagales > Orchidaceae > Dactylorhiza > Dactylorhiza incarnata. The sequence continues at coordinate 1,135,852 of JAWHQI010000255.1, read as the reverse complement.
CCTGCCAATGGTGCTCCTGTACTAGACTACCACGTCTCCATCTACACCAGCCTCTGAGGCTGCAACATCTCCTCGGTCCCCTAAAATGATAAGGTCCATCGGCCGTTAGTCAAAAGACTAAGCCAATCCCCCACCCCTCCCCCGGTGACTCCTAGGCACCGAGCGGGAGGAATGAAGTGGAGGACAACAAGGGGTGTAAGCAATAGCAGGTGACGGGGATAAAATCCACAGGGAATGTCTACTACTACGCAATATATATACCATAACTGAAGTAGTAAGTAAAGAGAGTAAGAACAAGTAAAGTAGACCAGTAGAGCAAATATATAAGGTAAGTAAAGAAAGGTAACTGTTGATTTATAGGAATGCCCACACAAACATATAGACCAAGGGGTCGTTTAGCAAGGCCTATCGTATAAGAAGTCCCATAACCAACTTATACGATATGGGTAGGGGTTGAAATGCAATGTTGATGCTATAACATGCAAGTATACAGTTAAATGTTATGTTCACACAAGTGCAACTCACACACAACGACTCTATGCACATAGACCTTTAGTTCCCCCTTTTTGGAGCTAGCAAAACTCCCAGGATACTTCCGTAGTGGCAAACGGAAGCGGTGGGTTGGGCCTCGCCCACCTCTAGGTTGGTATTATGCACTACCTAACCTAGACCTAACGTACGCCTCAACGCTAAGAACACAACAGCGGAGCTCCTGCATACTCTTGCTGGTTAGACCACCATACTTGTCTTGGTAAAGGGTTATCCACACTTACCAACACTAAGGACCCACTACCTTATGCACATGCAAACATGTTTACATCTATCTTTGAGCCATAAGCTCAACGGGCTAACCCGTCCGGCACAACAAACATGGTTGAGTCACAACTCACCAGACTAATAAGTCTATTGCTACAGCCACCGAGCCTACCGCTCGTAAGACCAAACCCACTAAAGCACCCGTGACAATGGAGTGTGAGTGAATATATTACTCAGTTAATCTTGTATAACAACTTAGCCCTACAGTTTATGGTTAACCTTGGACTTCCCGAGGATTACCCTGTTAGGGGCTCGCTACGGTACTAGGAACTATACTGGGATGACACTCCAAGGCTCCCTTTCTCAAGGCATTTAATATTATGGGTATCTACCCATATGCCTAAGCCTCTTATCTTTTCACTTGTATTAACCCTAGGTGGTTTATGACACGCTAGGGGAAAGACGATCTTTCGTCAATCCCAAGCACGACCTTACCCTTAGCTCACCTAGCACTCTTATCTCCTAAACTCCTTTTTGATGACCTCATCCTCTTCATCCTGACCATGTACACCAACTACATGCCACTTCCACTTGGTAGGTCCCAAAATACCCAAGTTTCACATTTTTTATTATACGCAGACCAAACTAACTATATGCAGCTAATAAGTAGAAGTACTCCAAATATTCATCCACATGACACAAGATTTTTACTGGAGGACCATCATGGCATTATAAGACTAAATCCAAGAATCATATTTTTACTCAACATTTTATCATTTATTTAAATTTCTCCCATATTTGCCAAGTATGAATTTGAACACGAAGTGTAAGGTATTCTTATGATATGACTCTCATAAAACTGAGATAAATCTATCATGCCAAAATAATAGCAAATACAGAGTGTCATAATTTTACAATCAGGAATTGTCCTCTAATTATAATATTGAATATTTAACCAAAATTAGAAATTAAAGAAGCAACCACCAAAATACTTGTCCAAAAATTATGGGAAAATTACCAGACATTTATATTGTTCAGAAAAGTTCTCAGGCCAAATTTTAGAATTTATAAAGGCATATTAACCACATAATTAAATATTCCAAAGAAACCCTGTCTAGGGAAAATTGTGAAGGAACTTACTATTAAATAATTCCAAAAAATATGAAAGAAATACTAGATCTCCAATATATTCATAGAGGCTTGCTGACTGAGTTTCACAATTTATGGAAATCATTTTCTCACCTAAATAAATATTCCAAATAAATCCTAATATGAGCATGTTGTGAAGTAGCCTACTGATAACAATCTCCAAAAATTATATAAAAATTTACAGAGCTTCCTAGTGCTCTGAAATGTCCTATCACCAAGTTGCACATTTTTCCAAAGAGTTTTGAGCCCTTCATTATATTTCTTAAGGTTAAGGTAAAATAAGTGCCTTGTGAATGAAGTGTTGGTTAAATCACCTAATTAATTACACAAAAATTACCAGAGGTCCATCATATGATTATAAAGGCACTACCAAGGTTTCAAAAAAATATGTTTGGCACTTTTTCATTTGAGGGGTCCTAGTATTTTTAATAATTAAAATAAAATACTGTAGTAAGTGTGGCAGAATGTGTTGGAACAACCCTATTACTGATTTGGGCTGGGATCACTATCTGTTGATTAGGACTAATTCCAAGTCTCTGCGTTCGACGAAATCCATTCTGTGTTCGACGAACGTCATGCTTCAGTTCGACGAAATTGCTTCTCAGCTCGACGAATTCAGTTCTCCAGCCAGCTCAGCAGATTATCTCTCAGTTTGACGAACTCCAGATTGTGTTCGACGAATTAATTCAGTTCGACGAACTCCAGATTCAGTTCGACGAACTCAACTTTTAGTTCGACGAACTCAGCCTTCAGCTCGATGAATTTCTTCTCCAGCTTAACAATCTCTGAAGGATCAGTTATCTATTTTCTCTTAACTCAGATCGACTATTCATCAACGGCCTCACTTTCAAAATGAAATAACATTATAACATAATCATTTAAATCTGCGAATAGCTGATCACGGCAGATCCGACGGCTCATGGTCATCGTCCCCACTGGATAGACGGCGCGCGACAGCCTGTTCTGGGCTTCTTTGCGGGACGATTTCCCCGCCACCTGTGCCTCTTCCCGGCCGGCCAATGCCACCACCACCTCCGTTGAGGTGGTGGCCGGCGATAGGGGTGGTTGGCCGGCCGGAGGTGGTCGGAATCGTGGTTTAGAGGAGGGGAAAGAGAGCCCGAATCGAGCCCTTTTGGAAGCGTGATCTGAGCCCAATTGATCTCGGATCAAGCCCCAAATTATCATAAGATCTAGCATTAAGGGAGAGGAGGCGGATCGGACCTGTGTGGGGGCTTGGTGGCGCGTATTCCGGCGAGTCGCCATGGCTGGAGGTGGAGCTTTCGGTGCCATGTCAATCCTAGCTTCTGATGCTCAATTTCTTCGGGGAAGAGGGGGGTTTCACTCCTCTCTGATCCCTGAGGGTGTTAAGGAGATCAATTGGGGGAGGGGAGGAGCCTTGGCATCAATTGCCATTAATGGCCATGAATGGAGATTTCGGCCACCTCTAATTCTCACCTAATTCAGCTCCCCTAGCCATAGAACTTCAGGATTATGTTTGTAACTGAAGGGGGGAGGTGAATGCTCATCAATTGGGGATAGATTGAAGGGTCCAAAGCATTCAATCACCATGAATGTTCTTCCCCTCTCTCCAATTTGGGGGAAACCTCCATTTTCTCTCTCCTGGCCGACCCTCTTCAAATTGGATGGCCAACTCAGCAGCATTCAATCCCCATGAGGTGGTGGACCATACCAATTGGGTCTAGCTCAAGTGAATTGGGTTTAAGTTGGGCAAATTGGGTTATTTTGACCTAATTTAGGACAAGGTTGACTTTGGTCAAATTGACCAATTTGGTTGACCCCAATGGGTGGCCTAGGCTCCAATGGCCTCCCTTAAGGGTTAGGAAGGTGTAGGTGGAGTAAATTTGGCAAGGTGAGGGTGAATTGCCCCTTTATAGGGCACTTTGACCAAAATTAGGGCTAAGAGTGACTTAGGGTAAATTGGCCAATTTAGAGGTCCCATGATGGGGCTCTTTAGTCCATTAGGTCCCTAGTCACCCTACGAGGGTAGGGGCAGGGTCAATTTGGCATGGTGGAGGCCAATTGGCCCTAATTGAGCTAGTTTGACCAATTTAGGGTTAGGGTTGACTTTGGTCAATTTGGCCCCTTTTGTTGACCCCAATGGGTCCCTGGTGCTCCAAGGAGGCCCCTAGTGGGTAAGGGACACTATGGTGGGGTCAAGGTTCAAGGAGAGGCCTCTAAGTCCAACTCGAGGTTAGGTATCTAATAATTACTATTTGCAGACCACTTGGGTTTTCTCCTTTCTCACCCAAACTCACATGGTCTTGAGCTCTTCTTATGGTTTTGTCATGAGATATTCATGACAAAACCAACTTGGAGATCTAGTTGTTTGGGGATTTTACACCATACACCAGGGAGCCAACAAGAGTACAGAGATTATCAGGAACACAAGCAAAACAACTCTTGCATTCTTCATTATCTTAATCAAGAGTTCATCCTATACAGATCCTGAAGAACATCAAGTGGCAGCATCCTGAGTGATAGTTGAAGAAGGATTCAAATAGAAGAATCATATTCTTTCTTCTTCTTCTCCTTTACTCTCACTTCTTTTGTTGTAACTGAGTATAGAGTTTTAAGAATCCCTCTCCAAAGGATTCAGTTGTTCAAGATCTCCTTATCAAAAGATCTACATTGGTTCTAAGTGTCTCCTTATCAAAAGACTCAGTAGTTGGTTCTAAGAGTCTTCGTAGCAAAAGACTCAGTGGTTCTAAGAGTCTCCTTATCAAAAGACCCAAGAACTAGTTAGTGTATTCCTACCAAGGTGGTAGAAGAGTGGATGTACCCATAGTTTGGGGAACCACTATAGCTTTTGTCTTGTGCTGTGATTTTCTATGTTGTCTCATTTATTATTTATGTACTCTGCATTTATTTTATTATGTGTTGGCTTTGCTGACTGCATAGTTGTTACAAGTTTTATTGTGTGTTCATATTTAGGGTAAAAGTTTTAAATCTTTATTCATCCCCTCCCCCCCCCCCCCCTCTAGAGAATACTCAAAGGTTACACTGTGCACTTTCAATTGGTATCAGAGGGAGGTTGATCATAAAAAGGCTAACACCTTGATCAAAAGATCTCCTCACTCATATTTCTTTATTTAAAACTATTTTCAAAAAAATCAGTTATAAGGACTATGCATCAACAAGACCACCAGTGTGTAATCTTAATAAGTTTACACTATAGAAGGTCAAAATAAAATTATATATGAACTCCATTGATGAAGGCATTTTTAATGTCATTATTTCAGGTCCTCCAGCACCAGTCAGAAAGGATGTCAGTGGGACAGTGACACAAGAAGCTGTCCTTAGAGAGGAGTGGACTGATGCAAAAAAAGAAGAGGAAGGCATGTGATGTCAAAGCAATGAATATTTTAGTGTCTACAATGTTTAATGACATTTTCTAGAAGGTGTCCGACTACAACTCAGCCAAAGAAATCTGGGAATCCCTTTCCAGGTTGATTGAGGGAAGTTATGATGAAAGAAAGGACAAAAAGTCCCTTCTCATATCCCAATATGAGAACTTTCAGAAGAAGATTGAAGAGAGTGTTGCTGAAATGTATGATAGATTCAACACCATTATTAATGAGCTAATAAATCTGGATAAGGAGATTTCTCTGACAAAAATCAATGATAAGCTTCGCATGTACTTCCCAAGCACACGAGACTCAAGGATCTAGGCCATAAGAGAGTTAAGATGCCATAGAGAGATCTCTACTGATGCTTTACATGGAAATCTCAAATCCTATGAGCTACTACTGAAGAGCAGGGCTGGACAAAAGCCAAGGAGATAGTCTCAACTCCCAACCAAAGGATTATTGCTCTGAAGGCTACTAAAGGAGAGCCTTCCACTCCTGAAGAAGAGATGTTCAGTCTCTTAGCCAAAAGGTTCAGAAAATGGGTCATAATAGAAGACTCAAGAAGAAAGGAGTCGAGCTCAAGCAAACCCAGGTTTGATAAGACTCCAAAACAGGAAGTGATCTGCTTTGCCTGCAGAAAACTAAGGCACAAAGCTCCTGAGTGCCCTGAAGAGCAAAGGGACAAGAGCAGCAATAACAAGGAGCACAAAAAGAAGAAGTCCTTCATGAATAAGGACAAGATGAAGGGGAAGTGTTTCATTGCTGAAACCTGGAGTGACACAGAATCTGACTCAAGCACCTCTTCATCAGAGAGTGATGAGGAAACTGCTGCTGAAGCTGCCCGCGTGATGGCCTTGGAGGTCTCCTCAGATGATGAAGGAGAATAGGTAAGTCTTTTTGATGACTTTGATTTTGATTCTGTAGAATTTAAAATTTCTTCAAGGAATTTTGTAATAATTACCTTAAAGTTCAAAAAGAAATAGAAATAGTTAGGGAAGAGTTAGAAGACTTTAAGAGAGATGATTTATATTCAGTGAATTATGATTTGAGAAATCAAATTTAGAAAAAGGACACAGTAATCACTAATCTAACCAATGAAAACTCAAAACTAAAAAAGAGCTTACAAAGGCAAAATCCTTTGAAGACTCACTCAATGGGAGGAGTCAAAAGCTCAAGGATATTACACAAAATCACTCTGTGAGATTTAAGCACCTTGGATTAGGAGCAGATCCATCCACTAGCACAGAAGTCCCTAGTAGACCTGCCTAGAAAAATCCAGTCATCTTTGTTAGACCTAGTGACTGTCAAATAACCAAGACCAGACCATTAACTGAAACTCTAGACAACAATAACCCTAGAAAACTCACTATATTTAATAAAGCAAATCCTAATAGTGAGGAGAGAACTCTAGGGAAAAGCAATTCAAAGAAATCAATAAATTTCAATCAAATGGCTAAAGTCAAAAGTATAATCATTAAACATTTTGCAGATTTATTATATTTAGATACGTTCTATACACACTTCCAGTACCAAGATAATAAACCTAGTTTTAACAAACTTATTCTTTGCCATCCAAAAAGATATCATGAAAGACCATTTTATTCCTTTATATCATCATACAATGGTAAAAGCAAAGGGCCCAAGGTAACCTGCGTACCTTCTAATGTTTGAATTACTTGTGCAGAAAAGTGTAAGGTTCTTCCCTTAGAAACAATGAAGGGAAAGGAAGAATTAAATCTTCAATAATGAACTACAAATATTCAAAGGGAGTGATCTCATCTCTAAAAATCCTTGATATTTTATAGTTCATAAAAATAACCTTATAAATGCTAATTTCAATAAACACTATTGCTGGGATAAACACTATTGCTAGAGGTGGGTTCTACTACTTCGTTACATTTACTGATGGTTTCAATAGATACGGATATGTATATCTTATGAAGTGTAAATCTAAAACCTTTGAAAAGTTCAAAGAGTTTAAGAATGAAGTAGAGAACCAACTGGGAAAAGGATAAAAGCACTCCGATCTGATCGAGGTGGCGAATATCTGAGTCATGAGTTTCATGATAATCTGAAAGAGTGTGGTATTGTATCACAGCTCACTCCACCTAGAATACCACAACATAATGGTGTTTTTGAGAGAAGGAATCATACCTTGTTAGACATAGTGCGATCGATTATGAGTCATGCAGATTTGCCCGTTTCCTTTTGGGGTTTTGCTCTAGAGAGTGCTTCTTTCACACTAAATCGAGTTTTGATGAAGACGGTTCAAAAGACACCATATGAGATATGGACTAGGAAGCGTCCTAGTATGTCGTTCATTAAGATTTGGGGTTGTGAGGCATACGTATGATGTCAAATGCCTGACAAGCTGGAACCCAAATCAGATAAGTGTTATCTTGTGGGATATCATATGGAAACCAAAGGGTATTACTTCTACCTGCGATCCGAGGGCAAAGTGTTTGTCGCAAGGAGTGGTGTTTTTTTGGAGAAAGAGTTTCTGTCAAGAGAAAACATCATAGTAGAACTTAAAGAAGTTCAAGAGCCACAAACAATAAATGAACCCGAATTGGAACCTGAGCAAGTACTACAATAAGTTGTAGCTAGAGAGCCTGCTCAAGAAACACAAGTCCTACATAGATCTGGTAGACTAAGATTTGAGCCTGAGAGATATGGATTTCTCATGTCTCAGATAGGTAATGTGTTGCTTATGGATCATGATGATGAGCCTTCAACCTGCCAAGATGTTATGAATGGACCAGACTCTGAGAAGTGACTTGAGGCCATGAAATCTGAAATGGACTCCATGTATGCAAACCAAGTTTGGACCTTGGTGGAACCACCTGAAGGGGTACGACCCATAGGGTGCAAGTGGGTCTTCAAGAAGAAGACCGACATGGATGGGAATGTACAGACATTCAAAGGTCGGCTGGTGGATAAAGGTTTCAGGTAAATTCATGGTATTGACTATGATGAGACCTTTTCCCCTATGTCCATGGTCAAGTTCATCAGAATTCTACTTGTTATTGCTGCATATTATGACTACGAGATCTCGCAAATGGATGTCAAAACGGCTTTCCTTAATGAAAACCTCCTTGAGGAAGTGTATATGACATAACCTGAGGGTTTTGAGTCTCCAAATGAAGCCACTAAAATATGCACGTTGAATCAATCCATTTATGGATTGAAACAAGCTTCTCGAAGTTGGAATCTTCATTTTGATGAGAAAATCAAAGAGTTTGGTTTCATCAAGAACGAGGATGGGCCTTGTGTTTACAAGAGGATTAGTGGGAGCATTGTTGTCTTCCTAATATTATATGTAGATGACATACTGTTCATCGGGAATGATATTCCGACCCTGCAAGTTGTTAAGAACAACCTAGGAGCTGCTTTTCTATGAAAGACTTGGGTGAAGCGACTTACATACTTGGTATTAAGATTTATAGAGATAGATCGAATAAGTTGTTGGGTTTGACCCAAAGTACATACATTGAGAAGGTGCTGAAGTGGTTCAGCACTCTTGAGTCCAAGGCGGGAATCTTACCCATATCTCATTGTATGAGTCTCTCTAAGAACCAGTTTCCTAAATCTTTAGAAGATAAGAACCGCATGAATTTTATTCCATATACTTCGGCAATTAGATCAATCAGGTATGCAATGTTATGTACACGACCCGATGTCTCTTATGCTTTAAGCATGACGAGCAGGTATCAGTCTGATCCTGGTGATGGTCACTGGATAGCTGTCAAGAATATCCTAAAGTACTTGAGAAGGACTAAGGATATGTTCTTGGTGTTTGGTGGAGAGGATGAGCTCGTTCTAAATGGTTACACAGATGCTAGCTTCTAGACTGAGAGGGATGATTCAAAGTCCCATTCAAGATTTGTATTTTACCTGAATGGAGGAGTTGTAAGCTGGAAGAGTTCCAAGCAAGAGACAGTTGTCAATTCTATGACAGAAGCCGAGTATATTACTGCAGCAAATGCAGCAAAGGAGGCTGTATGGATTAGGAAATTCATCGGCGAGCTAGATGTAGTTCCTAGCATTGTTTATCCCGTACTTCTCTACTGTGACAACAATGGTGCTATTGCCCAAGCTAAGGAACCTAGATCTCATCAGCGCTCCAAGCATATACTTTGGCGGTTCCATCTTACTCGAGAGATTATCGATCGAGGATATGTGAACATTTGCAGAGTACCGACTGAAAAAAACTTAGCATATCCACTAACAAAGCCTCTTGCGCAAAAGAAGCATGATAGTCATGTTAGATCAATGAGTATTAGATACCTGAATGATCATCTTTAGTGGGAGCCTTGTGGATTGTATGTTTGTTGGTTGTTTATTCATTTGATGAATTGTGATTTATACTGTGTTTTTCATTTTACCTTTATGGCAAGTTCTTGTATTATATCAACTGTTTCTATATGATAGATTAATTAGCATAATAGATGCCCTTAGAATGTTTGCTTTTATAGGAATTCAAGTGCGTGACTTGAATGTGAGGGCCTATGTTTTCTAGAAGCTTCATTCTTAAATGGTCCCTGGTCGGTGTATCATTTTAGAAGTTGAAGGGCAATGATGATACATTAAGACTAGCATATGCGTTGACTGATGACCGATTCTCACAGGTCATGATATTGTGATATCAAGTCATCACATGGGTACTTGTTAGTGAACAAGTTGTACTGGACAGACCCACCTTGAGACTACTTTGCGGATTGTTATATGAACGTGCCATAAGTAGGTCTCAACTGACAATGGTGTTTGTAGCTCTTTGACTTGAAGTCACAGCATTCATCAAGTGAGGAAGAGCATACTTTGATGCCATCTAAAGTCTTCCTTGAGAAATGTTGATGATAAGGGTGGTTATTGGGTATGTTACGATTTATTTGGGTGTTTGTGTGTGGACAGATATGGGATTTGTCCTCCTTTATGACAGGAGTTACATACATGGGCCCCTTGATGGAATGAGACCGAGAAATGCATGGCCATGCTGGGTTGAGCCAATATGTGATATTGGGTTTACCACTCTCTTAAGGTCTATTCTAGATCAGAAAACTAGGATTGAACAATTATGAGGGTGGCACGGTCCATGCCTCTAGATCATTCCAGATGTAAGGGACAAAGGGACATGACAACACTGATACATTGGTCAAGACAGACATGTTGAGTTATGAACTCTTATTGCTTGGGTAGCAATGATGTATTGCTAGATATCGCTCATTATTTGTGAGACTTTTGTTTGATACGTTCAAGATCATGTGGGAGACTGTTGGTATTTCCAAGGTGATCTGGAAGTGATCAAGCATTTAGTCTCACTGACAATGCGATATGACCCTATGGGGTCACACACAAGAGTGTTTGGAGAAGTTGGAGGAAGAATTGTGTTGGCCTTACTCATATTGGATATGAGTGAAGGACCAATCCTACGACTTATTGGAGTTGGGTCGAGTCAACTGAATGCTCCATGGGTATTTTGAATATTGTATGGAGCGTGTTGGCAAGTTTTCGAGACGAGTCATCGAGAATGTCTCGATGACTCTTACCTCAGTTTGTCGAATGTTCGAATCCATGTTGACTCGACGAATCGATGTTGACTCGAAGAATCCATGTTGATTCGACGAATTCATGTTAACTTGACTAACCCGACGAATTCATGGTGTCTCGACAAATTCATGATCACTCGATGAATTATGTGTTTACTCGACGAATTCATGATCACTCAACGAATTTTTTTACTCCATTTCTGGTCATGGGTGTGCGGATATCTTTTCTCTCTCACATGGGGTATAAATAGATCCCGATTTTATGCCCTAAGGGTGATTTTTCCTTTTGCGATTCTGAGAGAGATGAAAGGGTTCTGCGAATTCCGACGGAAGAGTTCTGACCAGTCGATCCCGCCGCCGCCGCCGCCTCTCCCTATCGTCAGACCTAGCAGTCCGTGGGAGACGTAGAGGGCTCTTCTTCTCCGACCTAGTTCTTTTGCGACATGAAGCTAGGATTCTTCAGCACTTGTGTGGACTCCCGTAGAGGCACCGATTGATTTCTGCGCTTGGGACTCAACGACTGTTCTTCAGGATTTCAGTTGTGGAGCACCTTGGTTGAGTATTGACTAAATCCCCTTCAGGTATTGCAATGTGTTGCCTTTTCCTTATTTCCTGATTCATAAAATCGCAAGTTCCTTGAACTGTTTAGGGTTGTTCTTGTTCTTTTTCGCTGCGCATATTTGATATGCTGTCATTTTGAATGATGTATAGAAAACCCAACAGTATTTGATCATACATGATTTGGGTATAGTGTTACAGGTGTGAAGTCATACATGAACTACAACGTTGTGAGTTACTATCGACGCTTGTGATATCGCCGCACGCTAGCTCAGATTACACAAGACAATTGTACTTGCTCAAAACTAAGGCAAATATTGGCTATACATGCCTCATATAGCCTAGACATGTTAACGATCATCTAGATTGCCTACTGTTGGCGCTAGATCTAATGCGCCGCGCTAACAGTGTTAATTTGAAGGTGCATGTCGCCTGGAAGATTGGAGTGTCGACTAGAAGAAGATCATATCGCCTAGACGCTACTGCCGGGAGTTAGAAATACCACCGGCGCTAACAGTGTCATCTAGACAGCTTATGTCACCTTGAAGGGAGTGTCGACCAGACATCACATATCAGATAGATGGTTAAGCTACCGCTGGTGCTAGCACTAACACCGAGCGTTAGCCATATAGACTACAATGAAGGATCGACTAGACAAGCTTATGTCGGCAAGAAATTGCATGTCAACTAGAAGAGGATTAGATCGACCAGAAAAATATATGCTACTAGCGCTCCACGGTAACTCTAATGTACAAGGAAAAGTCTACCTCCTTCCTGATCTGCAGGCGTCCAGTTGTTCAAGTTTCTAAATCAAACGATGTTATCACGCCACGCTAGCAGTAACACTTCGCACTATCTAATGCATGCAAGGAAAGCTCGGCCTCCTTCCTTACATGAGGCATGATAGATGGAGAAATCGTGTAAATGAGTCCTACAGTTGCGCACTAACAATACCGACGGCGATAGCTTATTTAACTTTGTATAAAAGTGTTATTTTCTCTCTTTGATGTATGGTGGCTGAACCCTAGAATGACAGAAGGTTGTTACGCTGTCTCTACAACAAAGAGCCTCCCAATAAGGAGAAGAATTCTCACCCTCAAGTAAGAACAAGCATCTTCGGAGAGCGTGAACAAGAAACAAGAATCAGAGGATGACTGTGCACACAAAGTGATAGTTTACTTTGGTAGTAGTCTAACTCACCTAGAGTGGGGTGAATAGGTTTCTTGGCTTCTTCTACTATTAATTAGTTATTTAGATGAGTGTACTTAAGTAGAAGCAAACACAAACAAAACACATAGCTATTTATAGTGGTTCCCCAAGACAATGAGTCTGTGTGTAGTCCACTTTCCCTCTACACCTTTCTAACAGTATGTTAGACAAGGCAATCTCCTCCAACAACTCAGCTCAAAGAGCTTACAACACAGATCCCATAGGATCTCTCAGGTTTCCTCCAAAACCCTACCTTAGGCCAGCAACCCTACCACTCAGAGTTCTCCAACTTCTACAACTCAGAAATGCTTCTGGTTTCCTACCTCAGGCATATCAAGAAGCCCTACCTCAGACTGGGAGTACAACCCTACAATCTCAGGCACTCGGCCCTACTCACTCAGGCACAAAGGCCCTACCACTCAGAACAATAAAGTTCTTACAGAAATAATTTGTTATACTTTTACAATAGAAGAACGTATATATAAACCTTCAGCTTTAATCTTCTATTGTAGACCACAGCAGATGCTGTCTTGAAGCAGGCTGGATAACAGCAGCTACAGTCCTTGCTTCACCTGATCTTCTTCTTTAGTAGAGGGAAGAAGATCAACTTGTTCTGCTGGATCAAATCGGCAGGAACAATCTTTCTCTCTTGACTTTGTCTGCTTACAGCTTGAGAGGGATCACTTCACAGGAAGAAGAAGAAGAAAAAGTTCTTCAGTACTGGTTCAGCAATGTTCTTCTTCCCGATCAAACAGTTGTTGTTCCTTTAACCTAACATTCTCTTTTATACCTTATGCAATCTGCAACGGCTCTAAGAAATGCCTAGTCACAGCATGGACAAGAATAGAAAAGATTATCTTGCTTTCTTGTCACTTGCCCCAAAAATAGATCCCGCCTGTTTAACATTCATATTTGAATCTGTCTCAGCGGATGGGCTGAGACAGGCTTCACTCTCAGCTGTAGAAATAACCTGCGTTTAAGCAAATCCGCTGAGACAGTTAGCTTTCTCAGCGGTTTCCTCTATATGCAGCTCATCTAAGACAGTCTTCTTCTCAATGGCTATACAGCTGTGTCTCAGCGATTCAGCTGAGACTAGACTATTTTCTCAGCTGAATTTGACAGTGAAAACTAGAGACCTATTCCAAGTCTTGGAAAGACTTAAGTATATATAAACATGATATAAAATGGCTTATCAAATACAATATGCACTTAGCATTGTATGTGGTGCATCTTCAAATCTAGGGAACATTGAAGGGAAATATTCTCAAGAATCTCCCCCTATTTGAAGAAGGCAGAACACACCACAATGCTAAGATGCATTAACACAATAAAACATATCATGACAAATATCGATAGTAGAAAAACAGTCATGACATCATAACAAAATTATTGTTAACAAAACTATAGGCAAGACATGGCATTAGAAGTTTAACAGCACAGTTTGCCTATCACATACATTTCAGATATTAATTGAAATACCAAATGAATTAATAATAAACTATCAACAAAGTTTTATTATTAACATTGCATAATTTTCTAAAGAAAAATTAAACATCTGTTCAAAATTTTCTCTTCTTAACAGCACTTGAACTTCCAGCTTGATCCTCAGCAACAGACATTGCAGTAGCAACAACAGTCATTTCAGCAACCTCCTTATTTCTTTGCCTTTTGAAGTAAAGGAAGGGCTTTGGAATGTATCTGGATGGCATCCTTTTGGGGTTAGCTTTGTTCGCTAGATTTTCCTTGAATATTCTTTCCCTTAGAGAATTCATTTCTAGGTGCTTATCCATTCCTCTGCTGAATATATGTTGTCAATGTTCATGCAATCTGTCCATGATAAATCCAAGCATTGATGATTATTTTCTTTGAGTCTTCACTCGAATATTCAAAATCAGGATCTGTAGCTTGATCAGGTTTATTCTTAGCCATGAACTCTTCAGCCATCATTACACCTTCTCTTTTTCTTCTTGCTGCCAGCTGAGCATCCTCTGCAGTCCTTTCATTAGCTTGGAAATAAAAATCTTCTTGTCTTGAAGTGTCCAAGAGAGGAAGATTGAGTGCAATTCTTGTTCCTTGAAGAACTTTAAGAGCTAGCTCAGCATTGGTCTCCTCCTCATTTCTGGCTTCTTCAAATATCTTATGTCAAGAGCTTGAGAGGTGGCGGTCATAGAGCCAGATAAGGTTTGAAAGGAATTTTCTAAATTAGATTATAGGTCATCTTTCATTTTCTCAGCTTCTCCTATCATAGTGGTTGTTGTGGACAACACATATTCTTCAATATGATTTGAGGCCTTCTATATCACCTCATCAATTTTACAGACATAATTCTTGACATAGCCCATGTCTTTATCTGAAAGTTGGAGACTTTTGTCCATGGATCTTAGAATGGTGTTCTGAGCTACAATTGATTTTTGTGCAGATCAAACCATTTTGTCATCTGGATGTTTAGGTAGGTTGTGTCTTCCTTTTTGACCTTGATCTCAGTCATCACCTCAGCTTTCATATCTGCAACAGATGTATCTATATATTCCTTTATTGAAGACATGTGCCCATCAATCAGTGTCTTGATTGAACTGAGAAAATGTTCATTTGAAATTGTCGGGGTTGAGGGCTGGTCAACAATTATTGATTGTTTGAAATTTGCTAGCAAAAGTGCAGGTAGGCTTTTCTCTTGATTTTCTAGACAATCACACTCAACTAGAGTGGATGTCTCAGCTGCTGGGGTGGATGGAATTATCTCATCCTGAGCAGAGACCCTTGTATGCTCCCCCTCAACTTGATCACTGATCTTTTCAGTTGAAACTTCATTATCATCACTATTGTCAGCATCATCATCATCATAATTATCATCAGCAACATCATCAGATGACTTCTCCTGCTCCCCCTCAGACGGAGCATCTATCTTTTCTTGATTTTTTGAATCCAATAAGTCTGGGGAATCATTAGGAATTAGATTAATTCTTCTTTCAAGGTTAGAGATGATGTGATCAATCTTACTTTGTAAGTTAGAGGAATCCAACTGCTCCTCATCATTTCCTTCTGATGTAGCATGCACATTCTGTGCATTATCAACAATTGGGAAGTCCAGAGGATTGGGAGCATCAATGTTATCTCCAACATGATCTCCTTTGTTTTGAACATGAACTTCACCTTCTCCATCATGCTCCTCTTTATCTTGAATGGGTTATGGTTCAAGATCAGCTTGGCAAGTGAAATCTTCCCCCTGATGTTCAGATTCAGAATCTGAACAGACTATCCTTACCTTCTTAGGTCCTTTGGTTAGCCTTTTCCTCTTTCCTTTTTCCTCAGTTGGTTGGCTCATTGGAAGTACTCTAGAGAATCTCTCCAATATCTCAATGTCCATTCTTTTCAGATAATGTATCTTGGAACCTCTTGAGCAATCACACTGTTCAGGATAAGTGTTCAGGAGATACAGAGAGATTAACCTTTCTAGATTAGGGGCTAAGAGACATTCCGTAATTCTTTGAAAGACTACATCAGCCGAGGAAGTCCTTTTGTGTAGAACAATCCTTGTTATTAGCTCAAACATGTGTTTGGATATTGTATCCTGAGATCATGGCTTGCAGAGAATAGCTTTCCCAACTATATCAGCTAATAGCTTTACTTTCTGGTTGAAAAATTTCCTTTTTAGTGAGCTAGTTTTCGCATCACTATATTCACACCACTTCAGATTTTTATCCTTGTTATCCTGAGAGACTTTGGCTTCATTTGGGAGAGCGGCTGCGGTTGTAAAAGAAGCTGTTGCAAATGGAGGTTTGTAAATGGAGCTGTTGGAAACTGGTTGTTGGAAATGGAGATCTGTTTGGAAAGTCTGTGTTTGCAGAGTTTTTCAGAACAGAAAATCATTTGGCAAAATAGCTTTCCAGAACAGAGAATTTATCATTTGGAAAAATACACACTTTTACACAAGCCGGCTAGAAAACATACATACATCAACATATGCATAAACTCAAAATACATGCAAACATCAAAATATCTGTTCTAATTAGTGAAATTCAATCTTAAATATTTATTGAATTCAAGTAACTTGCAATCAATAAACCACACCATTTCATTGAAGTTAATATGCAACCAATAAACAATTCAATATAATATTTGCTAATTCTAATTAGTGAAATTAATAACTATAACTCATTAATTTCAATAATTTGTTTGCTTCCTCTCCGTATTCTTCCTCCAGACGCTCTCCATATCCTTCCTCAACCAGCTCGCCATGGCCCTCAACACCCTCGTCCTCCCGGAGTCTGCTGTCACCGCCAAGCAGCTGGCGGCGATGCTCAGCAAGGGGATGCTGCTGAGCGCCATCGGCAACCGGGTCTTCTTCACTGCCATGCCGCTCGTCCTCTGGATCTACAACCCGGTGCTGGTCCTCGGCGCCACGTGTGGGGTGGTGGAGGTTCTGTACAGCACTGATTTTATTCCGGTGAGAAAACCAGCGGGGGATCTTGAGAGTAGTACTGGAAGTGGGGATGTTGTCGCCCCATAACGCAAAGAAGAGCAGGAATAAAATTTTTGGGCAACCCTTACTTCGAGAGAGAGGCATCCACGCAAGGAGGAGGACAGAAACGGAAGAAGAAAATGCCGATGACTGGAGGTCGGGGTCGTGGGTTGCTAACGGCGGGATTCCTAAAAGATCAAAACTCGTGCGTTTAGAAAGCGAGGCGGAAAAACAAATGGAAAAACCTGCTGTGTTGCGTTTAACGTGAATGGAATGAAACCTAAACGCCTAAACAAATGAAGCCTTTATCTTCATCATTGTGTTGGATCAGTCGACGCCCTTAGAGGGGGGGGGGGGGTGAATAAGGGTTTTCAAAAACTTTATATTTTATTTAGAAAACTTTGGAATATTGCAATATTAAAACAAGAAGACAAGTAAAACAAAAAGAGAGACAAGCTTTATTAATATTAAATCAGTTTTACAAAACTTGATCTCAATGTCGCTAGAGATCGGAGGCGAATAATAAAAGCTCTTTTCATTTTCTATCCTGACTCGCTTCCCCACGAACCGGTGGCCCTAGCCTCCTCCTTCCCGGATTCGGCCTCAAGCCGCTCTAGCCAATCCTTCCCCGGATGTGGCCTCAAGCACCCCCTAGACCTAACCTAGATCTAGTCACCAATACGAGGCGATTTTCAGCCCTAAGTCCTACCCTAGACCTAGTCGCCAACACGAGGCGATTTCACTACCGTTTACAAAGAAAGACAAATAAAATAATAAAAACTTCCCTTAAGATGAACTTCTGAATATGGAGGCGAAGATCCGCTGTAGAATCAGCGTTTGTCGAAGCGGACTTCGTTTGGCTTCGGCGTGATGGAATCCTCCTTCAGAAGTTGGCAGAGCTTCGTCGGGACCTCAAATTTCGGCCAAGATAGGCCTCTGGAATTCTAGTACTCTCTCTCTGAGGTGTATGCAATTGGTGTACGAAAACAAGAGGAGAGGGGGTCCTTTTATAGCCCAAGCGCTACCGCCGGCGCTAGCGCTACCGCCGGCGCTAGCCCGAATTAAGAAACAATTTGCGCGGCAGAATCTCCCATCCGCGGCAACATATTGCTCCATGCCTCTTGTGCTCTATGCTACCGCCAGCGCTAGTAGCTACCGCCGGCGCTATCCCTGATTAAGAAACTTCTTGCGCGACAGGATCTTCAATTCGCGGCAACGAGGCTTTCATTCCTTCTGTGTTCACCGATACCGCCGGCGTTATCCGCTACCGCCAGGCGTTAGCGCCTTCCATAACAGCTCCCGGAAATGCGCTCATCATCGCTAGCGCTCGGCGCTAGTTGCTACCGTCGGCGCTAGTGAGCCTCTTCGAATTTTGGCCTCAATTTTGGGGGCAGTCAACATGTGTACTCCTTGAGTCATGTGGACCTAGTAAACCTGCACACTTGAACACACAAGATCAAATACACATAGGATTTGTTATTCTCAAACCTAGGAGATGCGGAAGACCATGTTCCAACAAACTCCCCCTTTTGATAATAACAAATCCATTAATGATAAATCAAAGCATTAATAAATAAGCATGATGAAACTCTACTTGTATGTGTGTGAGAGTGATGACTTAGGATAGGATAATTATTGATTTTAGCATTTAGACTTGCTCCCCCTAAATACATGCTCCCCCTAAGTGAATGCTCCCCTAATATATATGCTATCAACTTAATCAATCATGTTGGGTTTGTATTTTGATAGCGGATTATATATTTATCATGTTAGCTCTCCCCCTTTTGCATTTATCATGTTAGTTCTCCCCCTTTGTTATTAGCAAAAGTGGGTAGGGATACAAAGCACTAAAAAATGTGTAAATAAAAGATAAGGCATGATCGAGCTTTTTAGGTAAATGATAAGGAGATTTAGAATTGTATTTCATTGAAATAGATCAGAGTTATTACAAAATTTCAGAGTTTTTAGCATAATAGATTTTTATGTTTGAAGTAACTAATAAAAAGTGTTCCAAGGAAATCTATCACTTAATGAAAGATAGGAATTTTTAAGAATAAGTGATGATGCAAATAATACAAGATATGAAGTAAGTCTCTTTTTGATAAACATTATTTCATGCTTGGTTAGTCTAAGATTTAAAACTGCAAAATGATTTCCAAAAACATCATTTTTTTTGTGTGATCTTTACCTCATATTTTTTGGATTATCATTACTATTTGCTATGAGTCTTCCGCATCTTAACCATATCAAATATTCCTTCACAGGTACTTCAAGAGGACTTGGAGCTTTGTGCTCCAGTCAATGATGAGTGTGTCCTTTTATGCGAGGAGGTTGATTCCTCCTCCATTAAGGAAGCCTCATTCGTTGCCTTCTCCTCCTGCGGACCTGCTGTGGACGATACCTTGCTGGGCAAGGATAGTTTTGGTGAGATGAGTGAGGACCAGGCCTCCTCCTCTTCTTACTTCCTTTTCCCTCTACCTGTAATGGGCAGGTTTTATTTATATTTGGGTAGAGGCGTGACTGTTCTTTCTCCGTATAGGTACCCGCTACCGACACGGATATTGGGCCAGTTACCTGTCCACTTCTCCTTCCATACTCCCATTAGCTAGATATTATAAAGTTTTGAATAAGTCGTGCTGGGATGACAATAACCCCAGTAGTTATCTTTATTTTCCTGCATTCTTATTTCTTCTAATCATGTTTAGTTAGTAGTACTTTCTTTTCAGTTTTCTTTTGTCTTTTGTTTTTGCGGAGCTGACCCCTGCAGGTACTTCTTCTGGATGGCGGATGCTGCAGCTTAGTCTTGGTTTAAACGCCAATCTTCTGGTATGCTCACTTGCTGAGCATTGGGTACTCTCTTCCCCTAGCCTTTGCTGATTTTCATGTCATATATTATGCGGATTGTTTAGTTTAAGTCTGGGGGAGAGTAGTTTTGTTTACCCGCTCACGTGCACTATTGCACTGCATGCTAGAAGATTTCATTTAAAATGTTTTGTTTATTTTCATTGCACACCACACCACCCACTTGAGCGCGTACACATCTGTTTGCTTGCTCTGTTGTGAATTTAATTCTTCTGCTTATTTGGGAAAGTCTAGGTGATGGATTAGGACTATGTAGCAGAGTAAAATGTTGACTCTAGTAGTGCTCCTAGTCGAGTGCTCGGTTGCATAGAAATCTGTGTAGAGTAGACTTCTCTTTATACTTATGGTTTTATATTTTTCTTATTAGTGTAAATGTTGTTTACTCTACTCAAATGGTGAATTCGGTGGAATCAAACGGTAGCATAGGGATGTGTGTAAACGATCGCTAGATTCGTATTGCTTGAGTCGGGAGAAAGGAGAATCTTTCTCGGTGGCTAGAACTTGCCCCAAGCGATTCTTGAAGCATGGGTATACGGTTAGTCAATTGCGTGAATGTGATATAGGCCATCATCTTGGCCCGGTTGAGCCTTTGTGCCATTCCTATCATCATTTCCTCGCTAGCCAAGTTGTGCCTACCCCATTCTTTTGGTTCAGCCCCACTATTGTTCACCAAAGCCTAAACTCCAATCCTAGTCGCACACCCAAAAAGCAAGCATTTTGTTTAAATTTCAAATTGGTGGTGTTGATTGTGGTAGTACATTGTGAAAATGTGGTTGTGCATCTTTGAAAATTTGCTGAAATTGTTAAAGAAAGAAAAAGAAAAGAAGAAAAAGATTTGAAAAGAAAAAGAAGAATGAAAAGTTTAATTGAAAAAAATCTGTTTGAGATTTATATTTGGGAGTAGGCGGTGCACACACCCATGCGTCTAAGTCTAAGTCTGGGGGTGTGGTGCATCCGCGTGTTTTGTGGCCACTTGGATAATGTTATGCATTTGCTCATTTGGGTTTAGTATTTGAACCATCGTCTTTATCATTGTATACCTCACCTAAACCCAAGCCTCATTTAAAACCTAAAGTCCTATTGATTCACGCATTTGAGTCAAACCAGTGCCGTGGAGAGAATGTGACCGGGCAAGCTTATGGTCACCGACACTGATGGATTTCAGTGGAGTTTTTCCCGCATCCCGATCTTGAGCAATGCTCGTCTTTGCGCTTAGTTTACTTTCTCTGTATGCATTACCGAATGATTCACCGTTGTTCACCATTTTGAGTAGTTGTAATATGCTTTTACTCTTTTAGAAATATATAAACTGTTTTTATAATCAGAAATCTTTTCTACTATTTTTCTTATGCACGTGAGCATGCGACTTCGCATGGTACTCTGTAGTGTAATCATTAAGCCATCTACTGTTCTTTCCTGGTTCGCTTAGAATTTGTTTGCTCGGGACGCGCAAACAGTTAAGTCTGGGGGTGTGATGAGTCCTGATCATATACACTTTTATGGACTCATCTGGGCCATTTATTTAGTCATTTCACCGCACTTTAGCCCTGTTATAGTTCATATTGATCAGTCTATGCTAGGTGCACTTCTAGGCCCATTCTGGTGTAATTTCGTATCTATCTTTGTTATTAGTTTTCTTGCGCTGTTAAGTCCCACTTTCAGTGGCTAGATTAGTGGTATACGCTGGAATAGGAGTCGTGCAGGTGTTCCCGGTGCAATTCTGCACAGGAACACTGCGCACGATCACCGGTTCTATTGCGCACGACCACTGGTCGTGCGCCACTGATCGTGTGCACTTAACCCTTTTTTCATGAGTTCTGTTTGGTGCAGTGCGCACGACCATCTACGATAGTGCGCACGACCACCGGTCGTGCGCCACTGTTCGTGCGCACTTATCATCAATTTCATGAGTTCTGTTTCAACCAGTGCGCACAACCACCTACGATAGTGCGCACGACCACCGGTCGTGCGCCACTGGTCGTGCGAACATGTTATCTTATAATTTCTATCTTTGCAGGCTCCGTCCAGGCAGAGCGCACGATCACAGGATTCTAGTGCGCACGACCACTGGTCGTGCGCCAATGACCGTGCACACTGTTTAATTCCAGCGCCTATAAATTCCGCTGCTCGCGATTTAGGTCTGATCGCTCGCTGTTTTCCGCCGTTTCTGCTCCAGTTTCGCCCGACTTCGCCCCTCCACCGCCGCCCACCATCTGGAGGTGCTCCGGGCTTGTTCTTCACGCCAATCTGGAGCCAGAGTTTCCTCTCGGCCTCCTCCTTCATCCAAGAGCTTCAAAGAGAGATCTAGCCGCCATCTCCATCGAGCAAGAGGAAGTTTGCAACCTCTACCGGATCGTGACACGAAGAAGACGGGTCCATTGGAGAGTCGTGACAGCTCTCTCTACCCCGGACGTAGTTGCGGACCGAGCTTGGACGCGGATTGACAACCCGACGATTCCAACCGTGAATCTACAACGAGACTTCGGATTCGGTCAATTTCTTGCCTTATTCTTCTCTTATTGATGTGTATATGTTTTAGATCTCATTATTATGATGAAGTGGCACTTGAATTAGTTATATTTATATATATATATTTCATGTCTATGTGTTTGTGTAATTTATCTATTTGAGTTGCTTGAGGTGCGCCGCCATCCATTTCCATTCCGCCGTCACGTTCGTGTGCCGCACTAGCAATTGCTAGTGGCGTGCTTGTCGAAGAGGTGCTTGCGACCCTCACTCCGCTAGCCTACTCGTCCATCCGCCTACCGAAGCGTGGCATCGCGGCCCGTATTCCATCCCGCCTAACGAAGCAGTGCGCTCAAGGCCTGCACAGTTCGATTCCGCTTGCCTACTCGTCCATCCGCCCTTTCGACACAGCGCGCTCAAGGCCTGCCTAGTCTCCATCCCGCCAAGCGAAGCATTGCATAGCGGCATTGCATAGGAGTAGTTGATAGCTTTTATTTTATTTTCCAAAAGCAAACCCAACTCCCCCGCATTCCATCCGATTTAAGGACTTCAATCTCAAGTCCTTCCTCGAAACCTAACTCCACCTTACTGTGTTCCTCAAGAGACCGACACTCGGGGATTTTCCCCATTATTATTACTTGCGCAACCGGTGCACTTGCCGAATCATCGCATCAATCCCAAATCTCCCTTTCCAAAATTAAGTTATAACATAATTTGCTTTTTTTGTTTTCTCGAGGGGGAAAAAGATAAAGATGAAATTAAGATAAAGGTAAAATTAAAAGCAATTTTTTTTGAAAATTTTGGGGTTTTATAGAATTTTTTTGTTTTTGGATTTTCTAAGTTATTTATTTACAAAGTATATCAATTTTTTTGATTTTGGTGTTTTTTAGAAATTTTTTCTCAACATCAATTAATTTTTTTTGGATTTTCTACATTAATTAATTTTTTTTGTAAGAACTGAAAAACACTCCCATACTTAAAACCCAACATTGTCCCCAATGTTGCAATTTAAGTATGAAGAAGAGAAAGTGCAGTTTGTACAAAAAAGTAAAATTTGTAAAAAAACGGAGAGTAATAATCTAGTAGATAAATATGGGGTGCCTCCCATGAGCGCTTTGTTTACCGTCTCGTAGCTTGACGAATTTGACATTAAGTTTTGGTTTTTATAAGTTGGGGAGGGGTATAGATTCAAGCTTACCGTCCACTGGATCACCCACAATGTAGAGTTTTAGACGATGACCATTGACTTTAAGCTCGCCCTTTTCTGGGTGCGAGAAAAGAAAAGTCCCATATGGACAAACCTCTTTGACTTCAAAGGGGCCGGACCATCAGGACTTTAGCTTACCCAGAAAAAGGCGAAGGCGTGAATTAAATAAAAGGACAACATCGCCTGACGCAAATGATTTTGGAAATTTACTTTTTTGATCGTGGTAGAAGTTAGAACACTCATAAAATTTATTACTCTCGTAAGCATTTGCACGCCATTCATCGAGTTCGTTTAATTGAAATTTCCTACTCGCGGAGGATAAGTTCAGATCGAGATTTAAAAATTTTGGAGCCCAAAAAGCATGGTGCTCTAACTCTACCGGCAAATGGTACGCCTTACCGTAGACCAATCAATATGGCATACAACCGATGGCAGCCTTGTACGCTGTACGATATGCCCACAACACGTCATCGAGTTTGATTGACCAATCTTTCCTATTCGTCGAAACAATTATTCTAAAATTTGCTTGATCTCTCGATTTACTACCTTTACTTGGCCGCTTGTTTGGGGGTGATAGGCGGTGGCGAGTTTGTGCGTGAGACCATATTAAGATAAGTTTTTTGCAAATTGGGCGTTGCAGAAGTGCGTATATCACTCACTATCACGCGAGGCGTACCGAAGTGAAAAAATAATTTTTTTAGAAAGTGGACGACGACTCTCGCATTATTGGTGGGGAGAGCTTACGCTTCCGCCCACCTAGATATGTAATTGACCGCCACTAAAATATAGCGATTATTATAAGAGGGAGGTAGGGGGCCTACAAAGTCTATGCCCCATAAATTGAATATTTCAAATTCTAAATAAAATGTTTAGGACATATCATCACAACGAGAGATATTACCTGACCGCTGGCAACTATTGCACTTACTCACAAAATTGTGAGCATCTTTAAAGAGAGTGGGCCAATAAAACCCCGCCTCTAGCGCCTTCCGCGCAGTCCGATTGTCTTGTAATGCTCCCCGACCGACCCCTTGTGGCAGTGCCATAATATTTGCACACCCACCTCGTACAAAACGCATCTCTGTACCACTTGATCCGTGCAGACGCGAAAGAGGAAAGGGTCCTCCCAAAAGTAGTTTTTAAATCAGAAAAGAAATTCTTCTTTTGTTGTTTTGAAAAGACTTTCGGGAGGACCCGGGCAACTAAATAGTTAGCGCAGTCTGCGAACCAAGGAGTTGGAGAAGTTTTTAAATTAGAAATAGCTAAGAGGCGCTCCTCGGGAAATCTATCGTCTATATCGGAATCGAAGAGCACTTCCGCGATTGGGTGCTCTAAACGAGAGAGGTTGTCGGCCGCTAAATTTTCAGCCCCCTTATTTTCTCGGATCTCTAAGTTAAATTCCTGTAGAAGGAGGATCCATCGAAGCAAGCGGGGCTTGACATCTACATTGTCAAAAAAGTATTTGTGGGTGGAGTGATCGTAAAGATGATGACTTTAGAAAGCATGACGTAGCGTCTCAACTTATCGAAGGCAAAGATGATGGCGAGAAGTTCCTTTTCCATCGTAGTGTAGTTAGCCTGTGCTGCTGTGAGCGTGCAAGAAGCATAATAGATGAGATGAAAATATTTATTAACACATTGGCCTAGTACGGCTCCCACTGCGATATCGCTCGCATCACACATTATTTCAAACGGAAGGGACCAATCTAGCGCCACCAGAATGAGAGAATGGAGAAGTTTTTCTTTTATAATATTAAACGTCTCTACGCACGCGTTATAAAAAATAAAAAGAGATTCCTTCTCCAGGAGGTGGGTTAGCGATTTCATTATTTTTGATTTTTTTGAATAAACCGCCTCGAAAAACTCGCGTGGCCAAGAATACTCCTAATTGATTTTATATTTGAAGGAGCGGGAAGTTTTTCAATAATTTTGACCTTGGCCTTGTCGACCTCCATCCCTTTAGCAGAAATCTTGTGGCCGAGGACCAAATCCTCCCGGACCATACAATTACACTTTTCCTAGTTTAAAATTAGGTTCCTGTCTTCGCATCTTTGGAGAACTTGATCTAGATTAAGTAGACAATTTGAAAAGGAGCTGTCGAATACAGAGAAGTCATACATAAAGACTTCCATAATGTCTTCTACGAGCTCCACAAAGATCGCCAACATACATTGTTGGAATATAGCTGGCACATTGCAGTGGCCAAACGACATCCTTTGATACGCAAAGGTGTCAAAGGGGCACGTAAAAAGTTGTTTTCTCCTGGTCTTTGGGAGAGATAGGTATTTGGAAAAACGCCGATAGGCCATCGAGAAAACAATAGTATGGATGACCCAAAAGTCTCTCCAGAATCTTATCGATAAATGGCAATGGGAAGTGGTCTTTTCGGGTGGCATCATTTAACTTTCGGTAGTCGATGCACACCTGCCAACCAGTAACAGTACGAGTTGGGATCAATTCATTGTTCTGATTAGCCGCTACCATTAAACCGCCCTTCTTTGGCATGGCTTGTATGGGGCTTACCCACGTACAATCCGATATTGGGTAGATAATCCCCGCATCCAGGAGTTTTATTACTTCAGCCTTAACGACATCCCGCATATTCGGGTTAAGACATTGCTGAGGCTGGATGGTCTTGCAGAAATTATCTTCTAGAAAAAGAGGGGTTTATCCCCTTTATATCAGAGATCTGCCATGCAATTGCTTGACGATGCTTAGACAAAACTTCCACCAATTTGGAGGTTTCCAAATCGGTTAAAGTAGAAGAAATAATAACAAGAAGTTTTGAATTTGCGGCGAGCAAAGCATATCTTAAATGTTCGGGGAGTTGCTTAAGTTCTAAGACTTGGAGTTCTTCGTAAGTCGTTGTGATTTTTAATTCTTTCAAATCGAAAGGCTCGAAAGGCGAATTTGGTGGCTATTCATCTAAAAAAGTTTAACTTGCCAGATCTGAATCATCTAGCGTTAAAGATAACAATTCTGAAAGAGAAGAACACTCATCCTCAAACACGGATTCCAAATTAAAATAGGAATCATCATTCGATAAGGAGTTCCGCATGGAGGGATTAATATGAAGAGTAACCTCATCGTCCCCGACCTGAAGGAGGAGGTGACCGTTACTTACATCAATTGATGCTCGGGAGGTCACGAGGAAAAGGCGACCGAGGATGATTGGTACCACGGCGTCCTCCTCGATGTCGAGGATGACGAAGTCTACTGGTAAGATAAACTTGTTAACCTTGACCAGGACGTCCTCCACTACCCCGATTGGATACTTTATCGAGCGACATGGGAGTTGGATGCTCATTTTTGTTGAGTTAGGAACAACCAAATCAAGTTTCTTAAAGAGGGAGAAGGGAATTACATTAGTACTCGCGCCTAGGTCTGCTAGAGCATATTTTATTAACAAATTGCCAAAAATCACCGGATGGAGAACCTTCCCGGGTCATTCTACTTTGATGACAATTTGTTAAGTAGGACCACCGAGCATTCCGCATTAACTGAAACACGCGAAGTACCCTCGAGTTTTGGCATTTGAGAGAGTGCCTCGCAGAAGGGGATGTTAATTTGAATTTGTTATAATATGCGCAATTTTTTTTGATAATGTTTATCCTCCTTGTACAACCCAGTATTCGTCGAGTGCTTTTCCCTCGGATAGAGAGAGGGAGGACGAGCGGTAGGAGGCGGAGACCTCCGCTCGCCCAGCTCATATAGGAAGCGAGCAAAGGAAGGGGGCGAGCTCCTCTCGCCCCCCGCTCCGGAGGAAGGCGGAGAGGGGAGAGGCCAGCTCGACCCCCCCTCTCGCCCAGCATTCGACGGAGAGGGGAGAGGCCAGCTCGACCCCCCCTCTCGCCCAGCATTCGGCGGAGAGGGGAGAGGCCAGCTCGACCCCCCTCTCG
Organism: Dactylorhiza incarnata; assembly: GCA_033032865.1. Lineage (NCBI taxonomy): Eukaryota > Viridiplantae > Streptophyta > Magnoliopsida > Asparagales > Orchidaceae > Dactylorhiza > Dactylorhiza incarnata. The sequence goes on along the minus strand of JAWHQI010000255.1, from coordinate 1,108,374 downwards.
CCCAGCATTCGGCGGAGAGGGGAGAGGCCAGCTCGACCCCCCTCTCGCCTAGCATTCGGCAGAGAGGGGAGAGGCCAGCTCGACCTCCCTCTCGCCCAGCATTCGGCGGAGAGGGGAGAGGCCAGCTCGACCCCCCCTCTCGCCCAGCATTCGGCGGAGAGGGGAGAGGCCAGCTCGACCCCCCCTCTCGCCCAGCATTCGGCGGAGAGGGGAGAGGCCAGCTCGACCCCCCCTCTCGCCCAACATTCGGCGGAGAGGCCAACTCGGCCCCCCTCATCCAGTTTACTATTCACAGTCCAGTTTACTATTCACAGTCCAGTTTGGCTATTCGCAGTCCAGTGGTCTGCATTTAGCATTTCAGAACAGCGGGTTTCAGCTATCCGCAACCCAATTCAGGGGTATTCTGGTAATCTGGCAGACCAGTTTTTGGCTATTTGCAGCCCAACTTCAAAAATCCTATAAATAGGACCAAGGGGGCACCATTTGGAGAGATCTCTCATCCTAGGCTAGCTCTCTCCTTCTCCCTCTCCCTCCCCAAGTCTCTCTAGTGGGTGAGGAGAGGCTCCAGTGGTGCCCAAGCTTAGTAGTGGCTTGGGAGGGGAAGTTCCAAGGGGACTTCCGGGTACGTGGCGGGACCTCCCCGCTAAGCCCTTGGTCCAGTTCTTAGTTCCGACACCTTCAACCTAAAGCTCTCCCTTGGGGGAAGTAAGGGTTGGTCGCCCCTCAGCCTCGTTTAGGGCCTCGAACTCCACAGAGACCGAGTAGTCGGTTTCAACATTTATGGTGCGGTGAGCGTGGAGTGTGACCGATTCAAGAAACCCTCAAGATGAGCTCCATGGATGGAGGTGGAGGAAGTTCCGACCCAGGTCACTCGCAGCCCCCGGTGGCTGGGATGATGTTGGAGATGTTTGAAAATTTCAGGCAGGAGGTCCTGTAGACCTTGCAGGTAGCTTTCGCCTCGGGAGGCGAAGGCAGGAGAGGAAGTGGTTCAGAGGTCTCTCCCCGACAGGAGGGTGAGATCCCTCTCGACCAACCAGCCAGAGAGGAGGTGCCAGGAGTTGGCGGGTGGGGAGGTCCTCGACCCCCACTCGCCGAGACCCAAGTGGGCGGGTGGGGAGGTCATCGACCCCCACTCGCCGAGACCCAAGTTGGCGGGTGGGGAGGTCATCGACCCCCACTCGCCGAGACCCAAGTAGGCGAATGGGAAGGTGTCAAACCTCGTCTCGCCCAGCCCCCAAGGGGGGCGAGCAGAGGAGGTCCTTTTTCTGAGATGATCCTCTCAGCCCCGATTCCGGAGGGGTTCAAGGGAGCAGAGATGTCTCACTACTTCGGCAAGGATGACCCCGTCCTGCACCTGCAGTGGTTTGAGGACATGGTCCCCATCATGCCCATGTCGGATGCTTTTAGGTGTCGACTCTTTGCGACAACCCTGAAGGAAAAGGCTAGAGAGTGGTTCCACCAGCTCCCTGCGGGATCCATCTATGCCTTCGAAGACTTGCGTCGAGGTTTCTTGCTACGCTTCACGACGTCAAGGAAGAGGAAGAAAGATGCCGAAGCACTTTTCAAGGTCAAGCAAGAGCCAGAGGAGTCGCTGGCTCGATATCTAGAACGGTTCAGGGAAGAGGTTCACCTCGTCGAAGAGGTTCCCAGGTACACCCTCAAGCTTGCATTCACGTTGGGGCTGCGGGAGGGCTTCTTCAAGGTGGACCTCAAGAGGAGGGCTCCTTTGTCTTTTGAGGAGTTGATGGAAAGGGTGGCCGAAGAAGTTGAAAGTGAAGAGGCCAACCCGGAGTTCACAAGAAGGCTGGCCAAGCTGAGTGAGCCGGAGGAAAGGCAGCAGGGGGGAAGAGTAAAGGCCCCCAAGAGGAAGTTCGACCAGGAGGAAGACAACTTCCAAGAAGAGGAGACCGACCTCCACTACAACAAACTGCACCTGTTGTAAGGACTGGAACGTAACTGAAACACAGTTTGTTACTAATAGTTATATTTAGTAACAAAGTTTTTTTGTTGTTACAAAAACTAACTTTGTTGTAACGAATATTTTAAATTTTGTTACTATAATAATTAATTCGTTACTATAAATATAAGTATTTGTAACAACACCAATGTTACGTTACAAATAGAAAACTTTTCTCACAATAAGTATCAATTGTAACGACATCATGAAAGTTTTTTGTGACAAAGACATTGTCCTTACTAAAAGTAATATTTTATTATTAAAGTTTTGTTACAAAAAATATATCATATTTTATTTTCAATTTTTGTACAATTTTATTATCAAAGTTTTGAATTATTATTTTTTTTTGAAAAAAAAAATTTGTATGCGCGCGACAGTACCCCGCCTCGATAGTGCTCTAACGCGACGACAGTACTCCTACAGCTCGCAAACATCCGTGCGCGGCTGTCGCAGATATGTGGTACTATTGCGATATGTATTTTTGCGCGTATGGGTTTTTTTATAAATCTTTAACTTTTTATAAAAGTTTTTCTGCCTCTCTCCCATGCAGCTCTATCTCTCTCTCACATGAATGAATGAAATATACGGATGAAAATTTCCCTCCATAAAATTTTGAACAAAACAAAACTAAAAATTAAAAATATATTAAATGTAAAAATGAATGCAAATTAATATAGCATTAATTTTTTAATATAATTTTGGAATTAAAATAAAATCACGCACGAACCCGCGTGCACGCAAATGCACTCTCGCGCGCACGCAAATGTACTCTTGCGCGCACGCAAATGCACTCTCGCGCGCACGCGAATACATGTGCGCCCAGCTGCGTTGCATGTGTCCGTGTTGTGTGTGCATGTGTCTGTGCTTGAGCCCCACGCTTGTTGCATGTGTCGTGCGGGGCTCACATTAATGAATTATATGGAGGGAAATTTCCCTCCATAAAATTGCATGTGCACAAAACAAATCAAAAAATTTAAAACATATATATTAATATAATTTTTGAATAAAAATAAGGATCGCACGTTTTTTCAGTCGCGCGCATTGCATTAGCTAGCTCTATCTTTTTTGCTCGGAAGAATAAATAAATTTGTCAGCGCACACGTTTTTTTGCTCGGGAGTTATATTTTTAATGAAAATATATGTCATATATATATAGGCAATTGTTAACCGCACCCCAGTTTTGGCTATCCGCAACCCTTTTATATGAATTATTACGTGTTTTTTTAGAAATACGCCTTGTACATGCATTTTTAGGAAAAGTGTTCAACACAAAAGTTGTAGATATCAGCGAGATCTACAACTTTTGTGTTGAACACTTTTGCTAAAAATGCACGCACAAGACGTATTGCCGCCCGAATTGAAACATGGGTGTAACTATATATATATATATATATATATATATATATATATATATATATATAATTAACGATTTTTTGGAAATACGCATTGTGCATGCATTTTTAGGAAAAATGTGCAACACAAAAGTTGTAGATCTCGACGATATCTAGAACTTTCCTGTTGAAGTACACTTTTCCTAAAAATGCTTGTACAAGGCATATATCTAAAAAAAACGCGTAATAATTCATATAAATCATGAGTTGCGGATAGCCAAAACTGGGGTGCGGTTAACAATTGTCTTTTTGATTGATGGATGACACGCGCTTTAATTTAATGAAAACAATTGCCTCGACATTGCCCGACTGTACATGAGCTTTAAATACACAAACACACAGACACAGACACAGATTGGGTGTAACACACATAGATACGCAAACACAGACACACACAAGCACAGACAAACATGCATAGACAGACAAACACTCACACACAACCCAAATACACAGACACAGACAAGCACGTGTACATACAGACATAGATACATAGACACAAACACATGGACACAGACACAGACTTGTATAGATACATGGACACATATACAGACACATGGACCGACACACATACGTACGTACACAGACACAGACACATACAGACACAAACACATGGACCGACACACATACGTACGTACACAGACACAGACACATACAGACACAAACACATGGACACAAACACAGACACATGGAGTGACGACACATATACGTACACAAACATTCAAATACACAGACACTGACACTGACACTGACAGTCACAGTCACAGACACACACATACACACACATACACACACAGACACACACACACACACACACACACACACACACAATTACGCCACGACACACACACACACAAACACCAAAAGACAGACACACACAGACATTTGTGTACACACACACACAAACACACACAAACACACACAAACACACAAACAAAGACACACACAGACACAGACACATGCAGATACACGTAAACACATAGACACACATACATACAGATACAGACACACACATGCACAAGCAAATATAGATTACGCACAGACACAGACACAAACCCCATGCAACATGCACGCACACACACACATATGCACAATCTCGATTTTGAGTCGAGCTCGAGTTCAATGAGCTCAATCTCGAACTCGAGTTCAATGAGCTCAATCTCGATTTTGAGTCGAGATCGAGTTCGTTGAGCAGGAGCTCGATTACTACTCGCGCTTCAGCTCAGATATTTTTGATCATGATGGCGCGCGAGCCATCTGTCGAGATCGAGCAAAAAATCCAAACACGAAACTATAGCGAATTTTTGACGAATTTTTGAAAATACGCCTTGTACAAGCATTTTTAGGAAAAGTGTTTAACACGAAACTTGTAGATCTCGACGCGTTCTACAATTTTCGTGTTGAACATTTTTCCTAAAAATGCATGTACAAAACGTATTTTCAAAAGACGCGTAATAACTCATTGAAATTGGTGTGCGAATAGCCAAAACTAGTGTGCTAATACCAATTGCCTATTGGAGGGAAATTTCCCTCCATAAACGACATATTTTCTCGAAACCCTCCTAAACCCCATCCCGTCGTTCATCCCGTCCAAGAAAAACGCATATTCTCGAAACCCTCGACCCCCATCCCGTCCTTGATCGCCGGTCGCTTCTTCCTCCGGCGAATCGGCAGTTCGGCACGACTCCTCACGAAACCCTCTCCGGCGTCTCTCCTCACGAAACCCTCTCCGGCGTCTCTTGATCCGGCAGTGTTCTTGATCCATCGTTCTTCATCATCTCCTTGAGGTATACCTAAACCCTCGTAAACTTGAGGTATACCAGCGTTCTTACTCCAGCGTTCTTACTCCAGCAGTGTTCTTACTCCAGCGTTCTTCAGTCACTGAACGCATGGATTAGGAGTGCCGATATATGGTTCTTTCTCCGTAGAACTGATCGGAAAACTCCCACTATTTCAACATAATCATTCCTTAATTTATCTTTTTTATTGTAGTACAAAATATTTCTCTCTCGATTATTTTTTAACATAATTTATCATTCTTTAATTTATCTTATGTTTTAGTGATGGATGCTACACAGGCTCTCAGTTTAATTATGTTCTTTAGAAATCTATACTCTTGATTAATTATGTTCTTTAGAAATCAGAATATGTTAGAAGCAAATACATATATAAATTATGGCCACGTTTAGCATGATAAAACTTGATGTTATGAACGCAATGTTGTGTAACCATGATCATGAATGCAATTGTGAGAAATTATAGTCATGAACGCAATGGTGAGAAACAATGGTGACGTATGCAGTTACAAACTGCGAAGCAGTCTTATCTATTTGGTTGTAGAAGTGCGGTGGTGGTTTAAGCCAGAAGGACTTATCTTCCCCTGTGCATTCTATATTAAAAATTTAAAAATGCTGTGCATTAAGTAATAAATAGGCATGAGAGATCAAAGCATAACAAATCTACAAAACTTAGAGAGTGATTGTCGGTCTATAATTTATTCATACTCACTATTGCTGTGATTCCTGTCAAAATTGTGTTGAGATTGTGATTCATACATCAATATGTGCATCCCATCTTAGGGCTTAGAAAATATGTAACACAAGCTTATATAATTTGTTAAATTTATTGCTTGGTTGGATGTGATTAGATCTTACTTAGCATAGCATAATTTTTCAAAATCTAATTTATATGTGCAGTGTATTTAGCATAGCATACTTTGCTGATATTGTCTTATCCCATTCTTTTTTTGTTAGCTATGGATAAAAGCTGGATTTATGAAGCAGATAGATTCAGTTCTACCTATACTAGAGGCGTGAATTTATTTTTAGAGTTTGCACGGGCAAATGCTATTTACTTTGAAGATAAAATTCTTTGCCCATGCAATGTATGTCGAAACACTAAAACAAAGAGCCTCATTGAAGTTAAAGCAGACTTGCATTTGAAAGGGTTTTACAGATATTATAAGGAGTGGATACATCATGGAGAAGCTAAACTGACTAGTTCTTTTGTGTTCAGTTCGAATAGTAACAATAGTGGACCTTCTCAAAGTCATGAAAGTTACGATGATATTGAAGCCATCGATGATTTAGTTGATTTGATACATGAGATTGGAGCTCCCAGGATGGAGGCAGGGACCGAAAGCACCCTCTCCACCACCCCAGCAAGCCATGGTGATAGGCCACAGAAGAAGAAGAAATCGTGGAGGAGGAAGAAGGGGCGTCCGAGTGGAGTTACCCTACTGTGACTTCCATCAGGAGGAAGGCCACGCGACATCCGCCTGCCCTGAGTTCTTGGAAATGAGGGAGGCGAGGGGCCCGAGGCCGCAGCATCGACAACCAGAGGAGGTCGAGGAGGACCATGCCGGGGAATAGAAGTCCGAGTCCCGGTCTCCGTGCTTTGTTTTTCTTTGAGTCCATGTAGTAGGAGAGAGTGTTTCCCTACTTAGTTTTTCTTGCATGTAACCGAATGACTAATGAAATGAAAGCTTTTTGAAGTATTGTTCCCCTTGGATGGTTTCGCTGACCGGGCTCTCACTAGACGGCAGGCCAGGTTGACCTCCTAGGGAGGAAAAGAGATGTTCCCCTTGGATGGTTCCGCTGACCGGGCTCTCACTAGACGGCAGGCCAGGTTGACCTCCTAGGGAGGAAAAGAGATGTTCCCCTTGGATGGTTCCGCTGACCGGGCTCTCACTAGACGGCAGGCCAGGTTGACCTCCTAGGGAGGAAAAGAGATGTTCCCCTTGGATGGTTCCGCTGACCGGGCTCTCACTAGACGGCAGGCCAGGTTGACCTCCTAGGGAGGAAAAGAGATGTTCCCCTTGGATGGTTCCGCTGACCGGGCTCTCACTAGACGGCAGGCCAGGTTGACCTCCTAGGGAGGAAAAGAGATGTTCCCCTTGGATGGTTCCGCTGACCGGGCTCTCACTAGACGGCAGGCCAGGTTGACCTCCTAGGGAGGAAAAGAGATGTTCCCCTTGGATGGTTCCGCTGACCGGGCTCTCACTAGACGGCAGGCCAGGTTGACCTCCTAGGGAGGAAAAGAGATGTTCCCCTTGGATGGTTCCGCTGACCGGGCTCTCACTAGACGGCAGGCCAGGTTGACCTCCTAGGGAGGAAAAGAGATGTTCCCCTTGGATGGTTCCGCTGACCGGGCTCTCACTAGACGGCAGGCCAGGTTGACCTCCTAGGGAGGAAAAGAGATGTTCCCCTTGGATGGTTCCGCTGACCGGGCTCTCACTAGACGGCAGGCCAGGTTGACCTCCTAGGGAGGAAAAGAGATGTTCCCCTTGGATGGTTCCGCTGACCGGGCTCTCACTAGACGGCAGGCCAGGTTGACCTCCTAGGGAGGAAAAGAGATGTTCCCCTTGGATGGTTCCGCTGACCGGGCTCTCACTAGACGGCAGGCCAGGTTGACCTCCTAGGGAGGAAAAGAGATGTTCCCCTTGGATGGTTCCGCTGACCGGGCTCTCACTAGACGGCAGGCCAGGTTGACTTCCTAGGGAGGAAAAGAGATGTTCCCCTTGGATGGTTCCGCTGACCGGGCTCTCACTAGACGGCAGGCCAGGTTGACCTCCTAGGGAGGAAAAGAGATGTTCCCCTTGGATGGTTCCGCTGACCGGGCTCTCACTAGACGGCAGGCCAGGTTGACCTCCTAGGGAGGAAAAGAGATGTTCCCCTTGGATGGTTCCGCTGACCAGGCTCTCACTAGACGGCAGGCCAGGTTGACCTCCTAGGGAGGAAAAGAGATGTTCCCCTTGGATGGTTCCGCTGACCGGGCTCTCACTAGACGGCAGGCCAGGTTGACCTCCTAGGGAGGAAAAGAGATGTTCCCCTTGGATGGTTCCGTTGACCGGGCTCTCACTAGACGGCAGGCCAGGTTGACCTCCTAGGGAGGAAAAGAGATGTTCCCCTTGGATGGTTCCGCTGACCGGGCACTCACTAGACGGCAGGCCAGGTTGACCTCCTAGGGAGGAAAAGAGATGTTCCCCTTGGATGGTTCCGCTAACCGGGCTCTCACTAGACGGCAGGCCAGGTTGACCTCCTAGGGAGGAAAAGAGATGTTCCCCTTGGATGGTTCCGCTGACCGGGCTCTCACTAGACGGCAGGCCAGGTTGACCTCCTAGGGAGGAAAAGAGATGTTCCTCTTGGATGGTTCCGCTGACCGGGCTCTCACTAGACGGCAGGCCAGGTTGACCTCCTAGGGAGGAAAAGAGATGTTCCCCTTGGACGGTTCCGCTGACCGGGCTCTCACTAGACGGCAGGCCAGGTTGACCTCCTAGGGAGGAAAAGAGATGTTCCCCTTGGATGGTTCCGCTGACCGGGCTCTCACTAGACGGCAGGCCAGGTTGACCTCCTAGGGAGGAAAAGAGATGTTCCCCTTGGATGGTTCCGTTGACCGGGCTCTCACTAGAGGGCAGGCCAGGTTGACCTCCTAGGGAGGAAAAGAGATGTTCCCCTTGGATGGTTCCGCTGACCGGGCTCTCACTAGACGGCAGGCCAGGTTGACCTCCTAGGGAGGAAAAGAGATGTTCCCCTTGGATGGTTCCGCTGACCAGGCTCTCACTAGACGGCAGGCCAGGTTGACCTCCTAGGGAGGAAAAGAGATGTTCCCCTTGGATGGTTCCGCTGACCGGGCTCTCACTAGACGGCAGGCCAGGTTGACCTCCTAGGGAGGAAAAGAGATGTTCCCCTTGGATGGTTCCGTTGACCGGGCTCTCACTAGACGGCAGGCCAGGTTGACCTCCTAGGGAGGAAAAGAGATGTTCCCCTTGGATGGTTCCGCTGACCGGGCTCTCACTAGACGGCAGGCCAGGTTGACCTCCTAGGGAGGAAAAGAGATGTTCCCCTTGGACGGTTCTGCTGACCGGGCTCTCACTAGACGGCAGGCCAGGTTGACCTCCTAGGGAGGAAAAGAGATGTTCCCCTTGGATGGTTCCGCTGACCGGGCTCTCACTAGACGGCAGGCCAGGTTGACCTCCTAGGGAGGAAAAGAGATGTTCCCCTTGGATGGTTCCGCTGACCAGGCTCTCACTAGACGGCAGGCTAGGTTGACCTCCTAGGGAGGAAAAGAGATGTTCCCCTTGGATGGTTCCGCTGACCGGGCTCTCACTAGACGGCAGGCCAGGTTGACCTCCTAGGGAGGAAAAGAGATGTTCCCCTTGGATGGTTCCGCTGACCGGGCTCTCACTAGACGGCAGGCCAGGTTGACCTCCTAGGGAGGAAAAGAGATGTTCCCCTTGGATGGTTCCGCTGACCGGGCTCTCACTAGACGACAGGCCAGGTTGACCTCCTAGGGAGGAAAAGAGATGTTCCCCTTGGATGGTTCCGCTGACCGGGCTCTCACTAGACGGCATGCCAGGTTGACCTCCTAGGGAGGAAAAGAGATGTTCCCCTTGGATGGTTCCGTTGACCGGGCTCTCACTAGACGGCAGGCCAGGTTGACCTCCTAGGGAGGAAAAGAGATGTTCCCCTTGGATGGTTCCGCTGACCGGGCTCTCACTAGACGGCAGGCCAGGTTGACCTCCTAGGGAGAAAAATAGATGTTCCCCTTGGATGGTTCCGCTGACCGGGCTCTCACTAGACGGCAGGCCAGGTTGACCTCCTAGGGAGGAAAAGAGATGTTCCCCTTGGATGGTTCCGCTGACCAAGCTCTCACTAGCTGGGTGGCTCTCACTAGTTGGGTGACTCTCATTAGTAGAGCTCGCTCCTAGGAGTGTGTCGACCCATTGTCGACCACTAGTGGAGCTCGCTCCCGGAGGCGCTCAGTCCCGAGCAGACTCCCTAGCTGGGCTCTCATTAGCCGACAAGGTTGGAGGACCTCTTCGGAGAGGCTACGTGTTTTTCTGAGATAGCACCGTTAGCCGGATTTCCAGCGACACTCGTCGAACACTCAGGGTTGGGTGATTCTTTGCGAGCTTAAGCTAACCTCGCAAAGAGCGGGGATTGTGTACAACCCAGTATTCATCGAGTGCTTTTCCCTCGGATAGAGAGAGGGAGGACGAGCGGTAGGAGGCGGAGACCTCCGCTCGCCCAGCTCATATTGGAAGCGAGCAAAGGAAAGGGGCGAGCTCCTCTCGCCCCCCGCTCCTTAGGAAGGCGGAGAGGGGAGAGGCCAGCTCGACCCCCCCTCTCGCCCAGCATTCGGCGGAGAGGGGAGAGGCCAGCTCGACCCCCCCTCTCGCCCAGCATTCAGCGGAGAGGGGAGAGGCCAGCTCGACCCCCCCTCTCGCCCAGCATTCGGCGGAGAGGGGAGAGGCCAGCTCGACCCCCCTCTCGCCTAGCATTGCGGAGAGGGGAGAGGCCAGCTCGACCTCCCTCTCGCCCAGCATTCGGCGGAGAGGGGAGAGGCCAGCTCGACCCCCCCTCTCGCCCAGCATTCGGCGGAGAGGGGAGAGGCCAGCTCGACCCCCCCTCTCGCCCATCATTCGGCGGAGAGGGGAGAGGCCAGCTCGACCCCCCCTCTCGCCCAACATTCGGCGGAGAGGCCAACTCGGCCCCCTCATCCAGTTTACTATTCACAGTCCAGTTTACTATTCACAGTCCAGTTTGGCTATTCGCAGTCCAGTGGTCTGCATTTAGCATTTCAGAACAGCGGGATTCAGCTATCCGCAGCCCAATTCAGTGGTATTCTGGTAATCTGGCAGACCAGTTTTGGCTATTTGCAGCCCAACTTCAAAAATCCTATAAATAGGACCAAGGGGGCACCATTTGGAGAGATCTCTCATCCTAGGCTAGCTCTCTCCTTCTCCCTCTCCCTCCCCAAGTCTCTCTAGGGGGTGAGGAGAGGCTCCAGTGGTGCCCAAGCTTAGTAGTGGCTTGGGAGGGGAAGTTCCAAGGGGACTTCCGGGTACGTGGCGGGACCTCCCCGCTAAGCCCTTGGTCCAGTTCTTAGTTCCGACACCTTCAACCTAGAGCTCTCCCTTGGGGGAAGTAAGGGTTGGTCGCCCCTCAGCCTCGTTGAGGGCCCCGAACTCCACAGAGACCGAGTAGTCGGTTTCAACACTCCTTCTCTTTATTAAATTTTGACCGGTAAGGAATTTGAGGGCTTGAAATGTTTGGCGCAATTCAAAAATCCGGAGTATCTAAAATCGAAGAAGAGGGTGGAGGGGTCGGAGTCAAACCAAGTACCCTAGGCTCAACTCGCGATGGGAAGACGACCTCCTTGCCACTACGAAGGGTTATAGCGTGGGAATTTTTGCGAGGGTTCGACTCCGTATTCCCTGACAAAGCTCCAAGTGGCCGCTCAGAGATCATTTTCGCAAGTTGTCCAACCTGCAACTCTAAATTTTTTAGCGATCCGGTGATATTCTGGATATTTGTTTCGTTGAAAATGCGACGTATTTAGCAAAAACTTCCTCGAGTGGAGAAGTTTTTGGAAGAGGCGACAGATATCCCTGATGAAATCCGTGCAGAAATCCTTGCGGTTTCACTTTTAGGGGCTACTGCGCGTTGTTTTGATTACTCCAGGAGAAGTGCAGTTGATTCCTCCAACCCAGATTATAATTACTACTATAAAGATTATTATTAGGGTTGAAGGGGGCCGAACTGGATTGTCGAGGTAATCCACTGTCTCTTCGACTAAGTTATTATTATTATTATTATTAATCGCCACGCGGGAATGGAGGAAGCAGCCATCTTCGCCACTTGCTTACTTAGCTGTTCTAGCTGCGAGGCTAAGTGAGTAGTGATATCCACATCAAAAATCCCAGCCAGTTTATTAGGACGCGGCCTTGGCATGTTCCATTGATACATGTTCATGGCCATTTTCTCAAAAGATCTTGGCACATTTTCGGGGTTTTGTTATTTAACGTTCCCCCGGCGACCGCATTAATCATTTGTCGAGTTTGGAAATTCAGGCCGTTGTAGAATGTTTGGACCTGTAGGCAAGATGGTAGGGCGTGATGAGGACACCTACGCAATCAATCCTTAAAATGCTCCCAAATCTCGTAAAGAGACTCAGAATCGAATTGTATAAAGGATGTTATATCCTTGCGTAATTTAGCAGTTTTTGGTGGAGGAAAATACTTAGTTAAAAATTTTCCCGTCAACTCGGCCCACAAAGTTATGGAACCTCTCGGAAGAGAAGTTAACCACGTCTTAGCCTTTGTCCGCAAGGACAAGGGAAATAAGTGCAAGTGAATGACGTTATCAGTGACGCCATTAATTTTAAAGGTGTCGCATATTTCTAAAAAAAATTGAGAGGTGAAGATTTGGGTCTTCATCTGGCAAACAGTCAAGCTGTATTTACTGTTGTACCATTTGGATTATGCTGGATTTAATTTCAAAATTATTATTTGCTACTGCGGGGTGAGTGACACATGATCCCGTATCTTCTAAATTTGGCGGTGCATAATAGGCCATGGTCCGCTTCGGGGCCGCATTTAGATTGTGATCTGCCATATTTTATGCTATAGTATCGCGGGTTAACTCTTCGAGATTTAAGGGTTGATTTTGATGACAAGTTCGGAGGCGCTCATGGAGGGTGCGCTCGATTTTGGGATCAAAAGTTATATCCGGGTTATCTGAAGAGCTTCCCCGGGTCATATACTTATTTTTGTTTTTAAAAAGCGGGTTTTCATTTTAAAGAGTTTTCTATAGAAAAATTTTTTGATTGAATTTTTCTTTGTTTTTTTTGTTTTCGATGAAAATATAAACAAGAGAAAGAGAAAGAGAAAGAACTTATATATATATAATTTTTTAAAGCATTTTAGAAGATAATATATGCGCGAGAAAAAGAGAGAAATAACTTTTATAAGAATTTTTTTTGATTCGATTTTTGGGCTTCTTGATGAAAAGAAATAAATAAAGGGAAAGAGAAAGAGAAAGAAAGAACCCAAATTTCTTAATAATATTTTTTTTTTGAATTTCTTGATGAAAATATATATATATATATGATTTTTTTGATTTTTGATTGATTTTTTTTTTTGGGGTTTTTTGAGTTTTTCGTATTTTTTTTTGCATTTTCAGTTTTTTTGGTTTTAGAAAATATATGTACGAGTGAAAAAGGGGGAGGAAGAAATAAAAGATAAAATTAATAGCGATTCCTTGTTTCAAAATAACAACACGAGTCCCCGGCAACGACGCCAAAAACTTGATAATTTAAGTTTTAGATTTTTGAGTTCTTTTGTAGAGAGCCTGAGTGCGATTAGATTTAGGCGGGCATTTTTGAGGGGTCTCGCGAGTAATCCTACTTCGAGAAACCAACCATTATCCTATCGAGAGATAGAAGTAATGGTCTTTCCTTCTTTCGAAATATTGAGAGAAGCTCCCCGGCGACGGCGCCGAAATTCTTTTATTATTTTAATAGAAAAAAGCTTTTGCATAGTTTTTGTATTATTTATCCAAACCGTTCCTCGATAAAGGCAAGTATACCTTATCGCGTACAGTATATGATATTTTTAGAAAATATAAAGGTCATATTTTTCCGGATCGTGTTGATTATTTCTACTTTTTAAGAATGCACTATTATATTAACAGAAAAAAGGGGTTTTGATTTATTTTGCAAATTTAAAAGAGCGTTGGCGATAATATTTAAGCAATTTCGTGCGTTTAGAAAAAACTAAGAAAAAAAATTAAAACAAGAAAAGAAAAGAGCGCACTAAATTAAAAACTCACGCTCTCTACGACAATTGAAATGACTGAAATGAAAGAAAGCAGAAAATTTATCTCATACACTCACGCACTCTACGAGAATTGAAATGACTGAAATGAAAGAAAGCAGAAAATTTATCTCATACACTCACGCACTCTACGAGAATTGAAATGAAAGAAAGCAAAAAATCTATCTCCTGCACGCACCCACTCTACGATAATTGAAAACTAAATTAAATGAAAAAAAATTAGAATTACTCTCTTACACTCACACACACAAACTTAAAGAAAGACTGAATAAAAAACAAAAACAAAAACAAAACTATTCTCACACAGACACACAAACTTAAATTGAAAACTAAGTTAACAAAAACAAACCTTAAATCTCATACATACATACACACACACACACACACAAACTTAAAGAGAACTAAATTAAAAAGAGAAAAAATTAAGAAACAATTTTACTCTCATACACTCACACACTCTTACTTGAAAAAGGAAATTAAAAGGAGAAAAAGCAAAACATAAAAGAAGAGAACAAAAAACTAAAGTAAGAGAAATACAAAACTACACTCACACACACACTCTAGATTAAAAAGGGAGAGACAATTCAAGAAACAAATTATTTCATTACCAAAGAAAGGATTACAACCCTAGGAAAGAGAAAATGCAAAAAAAAAACAAAAATTACATGAAAGGGAAAAAACAACAAAAGTGGGTTCACAACTCCAAAAAAAGACAAAAAATTGTGAACCCCCACCTTCAGTTGAGTCCTGGTATTTATTGGAAAAAATTTGAAATACACGCCCTCGGTCACGACCGTGACGAAGGGCATGATGAACTGTGTGTTGCAGAAGTCGGGACATCTAGCTTGGTTCTGGAAGGTTTGACGGAAGAGGTAGACAAACACGGGCGTGACCCAAATGTGACGGGCGTGACTTTGATCAGCGGGCAGCAGCAGCAGTTGGGCATGACGGCTGGCATGTACGGCTGCTTCAAGAAGATTTTTTGGAGGGTCACGGGCGTGAAAAATTCGATGCTGGTGTGACTTTGCAATTTCATCAAGATGTTGAGCCGATCGTCGGGAAGGCGTGGTCGGCCGTCGGGACGAGGAGTACACGGGCGTAACATGACACGGCCTCGGTCACGGGCTTGACCAAGGGCGTGACTTTGTCAACTACCCAGGAAGATGGCAGTGAGCTGAAAAAAAGATATTAAGCAGACACGGCCTTGGTCACGAGCGTGACCAAGGGCCGTGACCGAGGGCGTGACCTAATAAAAAAATGGAAAACATAGAAAAAGATAGAAATATTAAGTTAGAAATGAAAAATATAAAAACAAGCATTTTATTCATTAATTTACATAAGAAATTTACAATTCTAATTAAAGCTATACTAAAAATACGTATAAATTACTATTCATCACCTATGTTTATTAGAAGCATCATTCTTAAATGGTCCCTAGTCGAGGTATCATCTTCGAAATTAGGGCGATGATGATACATTAAGACTAGTATGTGGATTGACTTACAATTGGTTCTTACAGGGCAAGATATTGGATATCAAGTCATCATATAGGTACTTGTTAGCAACAAGTTGTACTGGACAAACCCACCTTGAGACTACTTTGTGGATTTTTATGTGAACGTGTCACAAGTAAGTTTCAAGTGACAATGATGTTTGTGGTTCTTTGACTTGATACCACAACATTCATCATGTGAGTAAGAGCATACTTTGATGCTTAGTCTATATCGTCTAGACGATATTATGCAGACTGCTTAGACTATATCATTTAGATCATCTAGACGATATTATGCAAACTGCTTAGTCTATATCGTCAAGACAATATTGTGCAGACTACTTAGTATATATCATCAAGATCATCTAGGCGATATTCTATAGACTGCTTAGTCTATATCGTCTAGACGATATTGTGCAGAGTGCTTGGTTTATATATTCTAGATCGTCTAGACGATATTGTGCAGAGTGCCTTGAAAATATCAGCTAGATCGTCTAGCAAACATTTTGTTTTTCTTGTTTTAAACACTGAACCTTGTTCAACTTTACTTAGGGTAATTCCTCTTAAAGCTGAACCCGGTTCTCTAGGTATTATATATAGATATAATATCTAGTTTTAAGGTTATGTTTTTCTTATTTCTCCAGAGCCCTCAAGAAAAATTTTGTAGAGCGGCGAAGACAAACTCAATGGTGGTTTTCCTTTGTGAATCAGAAACCTAGCCCCGACGATCTTCTCCTGGAATCAAATCTAGCAATCTGTGGAGACAAAGCACCTCCCCCTGATTCTTCCAGGCTACATTCATTGGACGACAACGAGGTGTTTCTCTCATTAGTGTGGATCATCCCGTAAAGGCGCAGACTTATTTCTGGGCCATCGAAACTCAATTTGCCAGTCGCTGATTCTGTATCAAGGGACAAACCTTTTGGAGCATCTTGATCGAGTAGTGACTCGATTCTGCACAGGTAATCTAATTTTGCATTTGATGCATCTATTTCTTGATTCATGGTCATCACAAAATCTGTTTGCTTCTCTTTTGGGTTGTTCTTGAATCTATTCCGATGCGCACATATGATGTGTCTACCCTTTAAGAGAAACACCAATAGGGCTATGTAGACCTATTTTTTGGTCGACAAACTCCTCCTTATAAATAAATCATTTCTCTGTGAAGTAGTTATGTTTGATCGAGGTACATTCTTCCCAAAAACTTAGAAGAGATGTGAACACTATTAAGGAAAGAGAAGAAAAAGAAGAATCCATGATGGAAAGTGGCTTCTCTAGTATTCTTCTTTATTATTTTACTCTTCTCTCTTCCTTCTCCTTTGAATTTCTTGTATCTTGTATGTGAATTTATTTATGTAATCTTTAATGTCTTTTTAATGATGTAAACTTTACTTTAATTTTTTAAATCTCGAAGTCTTCTTTACTTTTATTGCTTTCTTATGCTTTATTTGTGTTTAATAATATAATGAGTCAGTAGAACCAGATTATTGTCCTCATATCCGTTATTCGTAGACTCCATTTGATTTGGCTTTATTTATGTATTTGATCACACACCGATAAAGATAGTTGCATGTAATCCTGAAATAATAGGGTGCCATAAATTTCCTATCTTGGAGTCAAAGCCAAAAATTAGGATTTACAGAATGATAAGGCGATCTTTAGGATTTTCTAGCGAGTCCAATCCCAGTTAGTTTGTTCTAACATCATAGCTCTGGTAACCCATATGATATTGGAACCAGAGTGTGTGAAACCCTCACTATCTAGAGAAAATGAGTTCATCGAAGACATATCTCTAAATTGATTAGAGAAAACTATATTTTTACTACACCATTTAATATATTATTATTTTTAAACAAAATTATTATTTGTTATCTCGTAGTTTTCTAGTTGATAATGCTAGATCAATGCAACAAAACTATCTTATTTGTAT
This sequence comes from Dactylorhiza incarnata, assembly GCA_033032865.1. Classification (NCBI taxonomy): domain Eukaryota; kingdom Viridiplantae; phylum Streptophyta; class Magnoliopsida; order Asparagales; family Orchidaceae; genus Dactylorhiza; species Dactylorhiza incarnata. The sequence continues at coordinate 1,090,989 of JAWHQI010000255.1, read as the reverse complement.
CATTTAATTCCAATATGATAATAGAATGATGGGTGATGTGTGTAAGACCCCCTCACCAAAATAACGCTCGGGTCGGAGAAGGGCCATACGGCACAAGACGGCCAGCCTATGATTTCCAAGCGGAGATGTACCAATTTTCCAAGCGTAGAATGATCGCCTTGTCATGCCATGGAACATCATCACACCAGATCAACAAAGCAAAAGCAATTCAAAAACTAACACACATTTTTTATATATAATCAAGGTCGTAGCCAACTGTTTATACATAAGGCCTAATGGGCTAAACAAACTACTACAAATCTTGCTACTTCTAAGCACTATTGGCTCACATCTCAGTCTAAAGATGAGACTGGCACGTCAGCTCGAGTGGGCTTTATAGCAGGTATTCTCTTACGCTGCGGCTGGGCCTCACGCTGCTCGATCTCCTAAAATAAAGGTGCAGAAATAAAAGCATTAGTAAATTGCAGTAAATAAAGTGCGGCAAAGGAAATGTTGCTGTAAATAATGTACAAAATGGAAATGCAAGAATAAAAGAAATTACAAGAGCAGATATAAGAGAACAAGTAAGTAATAAGTAAAGTACTAATGTAGTCGTTCTATCTCCATTCGAAGGAGGCCTCTCCGTTCTAAGGAGGCATTTCCATTCCAAGGAGGGATCTCTGTTCCAAGGAGGCATCTCCGTTCCAAGGAGTTTTCTCCATTCCAAGGTGGCATATCCATTTCAAGGAGGCGGGGTTTACAATTCTGTGGCGAGTTCTTCGTATTTTTACCATATTAGGATATGCCGGTTTATTTGAGTCTGATAGTTACTTTAGTTACACCTTTTAGGGTGGCATGTCGTATTTGTGTTGATCTATTAGAGCCTTATTATAATACCAAGTCTCTTTATTATAAGCACCCGATTTAATCATCGAGACTCCAAATATCCGCAAGAGGTTTAACATAAGATCTTTTAACCTCAATTGCTTGTATGAGGGCGAATCAAGTTCCAATATTATGACAAATATTATTTCTTCCGATTTAAACCTCTTTTATTCAATAAATACCAAAAAGAGTCAGAAATATATGAAACTTAAACCAGAGGATGGATTTGGCCTAACATAACCCCCATAATTTTTTCAAATCATTTTGAACATCATTTGACCTCCAATAAATTATTTTCCACAAAATAAACCCTTATTTTTATATAAAATTACTTTTAATGATCCAAATTTTTTTCCAAATTTCTATTAAGGGTTTATATAATCATTAAGAGGCTTCCACAATTTTATCAGATTTATTTCATCAATTAGGGGCTCTCTGTAATTTTCTAAACAGAAATGAGACCATAAATTAAATTCTTAGAAATAGGTAACCTTTTCAAAATTTCACCAAAATTTTATAGTGACTGTAAACTAGTCCTAACCTCATCCAAAAATTTACTCAGTTTTTCTACTGAAAATAGTCTTTGATATTTTTAAAACAGTAATTTCTCTTCTATTTAAATCCTTAAAAATATCAAAAATGTATATTAAAATCTGATAGTTTTCCAGGGGTTGTGTCTTCCTCTATCCAGCATAATATAAGATATCCAGCTATTTTAATGGAGCAGATTTTCCTCAAATTTTTTTATAATAAAGAGAGCTATTTTATTTAAATCATTAAAATTAGCAAATGATTAAAAAAATTCCCCAAATAACCACAAAGGTTGTATACACGCTCTTTATATCTCCACAATGTTTCCAAGAATGTTATCACAAATTTAAGATTCTCTATTAAATTAATCACAGAAAAAATCTTACATATTTTAATTTCTAAAAATAGCTAGACTATTTAAAAAATTATGAATTTTTTTTTGAAGATTTCCTTTGCAATGATGAAAAATTTTATGTTTAAACTATTCTCATTAGATCCATAAATTACTCTCAGAAAATTAAAAAACCTTCTATTATTTGGTTTGCGGATAACACTAATCGCAAGGAATCCATTTTAGTTGAGATAGAGCTAGGCGACATGTTTTCTGCCAGCCTCACAACGGATCATGCACGGATCCACTGTGGTGAAGCAATCATTGTTTGATTTCTTTAAGGAAATCACGGTCGTCTGATCCTGATTGCGGGATCATACGACACCTGTAACTTCCCGCAAGCTATAAGCTTGCTGATGAGTCTAATATTTATAGTGTTTTATGGATTCATCCGGGCTAGTTTTCTTGCATTCGCACTACACTATTAGTCCTTAATTGCTTATATTTCACTTGTACACACTTTCACTATAAGTGCAATGTTTTGGCCCATTGTGGTGTTCAATTGTGCGCTTTGTTGTTGGGGGTAAGCCCATTGTGCTCCCCATTCTTTTTATGCTTTTATGCTTATGCTGGAGGTTTGTTCCAAGTGTTTGGATTTGCTTTGCAGGTGGGCAGATCTCCATTTTGCCCAGGTTTTATATCTGTATGAATCGCACGGTCATGCATTTCCTTAACGCATGATCGCTTCGACCCTGCATGTTCATCGGTTGCTTAAAAATGGTGATCTACCCCCGCTCGTGCATTTTGTTCACACACCGGCATTTTGTCCGTAAGTGAGTAGAATCGCACGAGCCCATGTTTTTGTCCAAATATTTATATAATTATCACCCGTGCGTTTGCTTCATGCACGGTTGGATTCAACCATGCTCAAAGAAAATGCACGACCTCCCGTGGGTAGCCAGATTTTGAGCTATTTGGATTTGCCTGTGCATTTGCGTGCACGATCGATTTCGACCGTGCGTGAGTAAAATCGCATGGGCTCTCTGCTTCGTCTTCCGGGGTTTCCTGGGCAATTAATATCACATAGACCACGCCCGATCGTGAGTTCAATTGCACGTGACCAAATTCTATCTATTATTCTAGAAAAGCTGCAAACTTTGTCCAAGACCGGATTGATCATCACCTTCGGATTTCTGAGCTCCAGTTCTGCCGCTCTATTGCTGCCCACCTAAAGGAGGAGCTCCGGCCACCATTTTCTTGCAAATCTAAAGACTGAGCATCCTCTTGGCCTCCTCCATCATTTGCTTTCCCCCAAGGGTGATTTCAAAGAATTTCTTGCTACACATGTGAAGTTCTCCGGTGAGGTTATGGTCGAAGATGATTGATGGAGAAGACGGGCACATTAGAAGAAGGTAACAGCTCTTTCGGACCCCGGACGGCAGTTGAAGACCGAGCTCGGACAAGAATTGACAAACCTAGATTCCTGCCGTGAACCTCCAACGAGTCTCTGCCCCTTTGGTTGTAATCTCACCCCCTTTATATTGTAGTATTTTCTCCTTTGATTCCTGGTGTGTATAAATGATGATTGCAAAAACCCTAATTGCTATTTAGCTTATTTTATGTCTATATGAAATCTACTGTGGTTTGTGCAAGTGAGGAGCGCCCCCATTTTGATTCCTAGTGTGTATAAATGATGATTGCAAAACCCTAATTACTATTTAGCTTAATTATGTCTATGTGAAATCTATTATGGTTTGTGCAAGTGAGGAGCGCCCCCATTTCATCCTCCATCCCACCATCACATTGAGAATGTTGCACTAGTAATTTCTAGTAGCGTGCTTGGTGACAAGGTGCTTACGACCCACATTCCGTTGGTGCAACCCATTCTATCTGTTTGCCTTCTCATCCATCCACCTTGTGAAGCAGTGCATAGCAGCCTGCACAGTCTCCATCCACCTTGCGAAGCAATGCATAGTGGCCTACATAGTTGTGTTAATTTAGGTTCTTTTATTTTGTTTCCGCAACCCAAAACCAAATCTTCCGCATTCCATCCGCTAGAAACGACTTCATTCTCAAGTCCAACTTCAAAAGTAAACTCCACCTTACTGTGTTCCTTTGAAACTGATACTTGGGGAAATTCACCCATTTTATATTACTTGTGCAACCGGTACACTTGCCGTTAGCATATCACTTGCGGGGCCTCCCTGCCACCGTCTGGCCAATGGTTCGCCGCGCCATCACCCTTGGCCGACTCGACGGGGGTCAGCGCTCCTCTAGTGGTGGTCCGGTGGCCTGGCGCCGCCAGAAGCCACCGGAGATACCTGTTACAGGAAAACAATCCACAGAAGCCGCCAGAGATTTGTCCTCTAGCGATGCCACCGCTTTGGGGCCTCCCATAGAGGGCCTTCGAGCCCTCTCCGATGAGAGGCCACTCCCTAGTGAGTCGAGAGGCATTTGGGAGCCTAACACCTATACGACCACCCTCCTAGCTCCACAATCAGGTTCCCCGGGATTTGGTGAAGAAGCGGAGGGGGAGGAATTTCCAGTGTGGTTGGCCTCCTGGATCTTCTGGCAAGATCTGCCATGAGAGGTGGAGGAAGGAGGTAGGGTTCTGACAAGGGGGGTTGGGTTCGGTTTGAGCTCAGTGAAAGCTTTGGGGGAAGGGGAGGGTCTATATATATGCTACGAGGAGCCACTCCCCCTTCATTTCCATGATGTGGGATTAATCCCCATGGAGGTTTGGGTTTGGCTTAACCCAACAATGTTTAGGGCAGCTGACAGTCATCTAGGAGGGGAGGTACATCCAGGTGGCTTGATCTTGAGGCTTAGCTTGAGTGGGCTTATCTTGGGGAAGGAGAGAAAAGAGAGGAAGTGTCCCCTTGCTTTGGTTTAAAGCCCTTACTTCAAGGGGGGTCTTGCTGGAATCCAAAGCCCATCAAGGCTGTGGAGTGGGCCCAAGAGTGGGCTTGGAGAGTTAGCCTCAAGTGGTGTGGTGGTGCCCTTATATTAATTCAAAAATGTGACTTTTGGAGGGTTTGACCAAAGTCAACCCTAGGGTGGGTCCCCCTTGTGGGTCAAGGTAAAAGTAGGTCTAAGTCATGGAATGATGGGCCAATGTTAGGGTATTGGAGTAATATTGGTGTGTGCATGCTTTTCGATGTACAACCAAACATGACGAGACTCGAATTGAACAAATTGACCAAATGATGCTGGAATTGAGCGCAACAAATTTTTTTGTTCTCGTATTGACCTTACGAGTCCAATGCAACTGATAGAAGTCAATTCTGAGTTCGTTTCCTCAAAATGACATTTCGGTGTTGAGGCAACTTGGTATTCCACTTAAAATGGTCATCTTCAGCAAATAACCTCGGATTGGAATGAAGCGAGTTCTGTTGCACTTATACCGACTATAAGAGGCCAATGCAACTGACGCAAGTCGATTCAGAGCATGTAGCTTAATATATAACTCGGCGTCATCGTGACGCGAAACGATACTCAAAATGGTCATTTCTCTAAATGTCCTCAAATCAGAACGAAACAAGTTCTGTTGCGCTCGTATTGACTGTACTAGTCTAATGAAACTAGTATAAGTCAATTTAGAGCACACATGCTCAATATGCTAACTCGGTTGCGTCGTGATGCACAACTATACTCATAATGGTCATTATCTCCAAATGACCTTATATCGGAACGAAATGAGTTCCATTGCACTCATATCAACTATACGTGTCTAATGCAACTGACGGAAGTCGATTCAGAACACCTATGCTCAATATACTAACTCATCGACATCGTGACGTGCAATGATACTAATAATGATCATTTTCTCTTAATGACCTCGGATCAGAAAGAAACGAGTTCTGTTGCAATCGTATCGACAATACAAGTCTAATGCAACTGACGGAAGTTGATTAAGAGCATGTATGCTCAATATAGAATTTTGAGTCACCTCCTAGCTTCTAAGGTACTTTATAGGTGTTCGGGTCACTTTAATTGGGTCATCTAGGGTCCTAGTGGTCCAACAAAAGTCGCAATGTTACAAAGTGTATTACTTACAAAGGCTCTATGGAAGATGATACTGATAAATACATCATATACTATAGAGGATGTAAGATCCCATTTTTTCGCTACAAAATCGGGTCTTATGCCAAGAACCACCGCTTTGCGGTGAAACCAACACTCGGGAAGGTCGCCACTACAAGACGCCGATCCTGCCGGCCATATCGATCACGGAAGAAGAAAAGTACATTTGAACCAAAATGAGTTCTAGTCCACATCACACAATATATAAATCATGATAAAGAGATGTAACTGAAGTAAAAGGTAGCAATATAAAGGGCTCGTGCCGAGTACATCATATCCTCACTACAAGGTCATTCGCGGAAGCAAATCTACTGATAGACACTCATATATACTAAAACTGGTGCTCCTGTGCTAGACTGGCCCGCCTCCATCTGTACCGGCCTCAGGGGGTGTTGCGTCTCCTCTGTCCTCTAAAATGATATGGTCCACCGACCGTTAGTCAAAAAGACTAAGCCTCATTTCCCACCACCCATCCCCCAGTAGCTCCTAGGCACCGTGTGGGAGGATGAAACGGAGGACAGCAAGCAGTATAAAACAAAGCAGATGACATGTCTTAGCTATACGAGTATCCACCACTACACAAGTTGATGGCGCGGCCCCTCCGACACTCCTTGATGATGACCCGGTAGCCGAGCCGCTGCGACACAAAGATCTGAGGTGCCATGATGATGCTGAAGGAAGTCAGCGTTACAATCTCCGCCCGCAGCGTGCCAAAGCCGTCGTGAAAATTTAAAGTTTTATTTATGCACTTTTATTTTATATTTATGAATATAAAATTATTTCATGTTTGATGATAATTTTATATTCATAAAAGTTTGTCATTTTTTTATTTGGGACATTTTATTTTGGTGTGTATTTAACCATACGGATGGATGAGATTACATCTCCATCATGGATGGTTATGGTTTTGTTGTAACTCTTATATAAGGAAGCCTTTATGATGAGATTAGAATCATTGAAGAATAAACCCTATTTTCTCATTGAAAATTTCGGCCACATGGAGGAGTTCCTCTAGCCGCCGCCCCCTTTGGTGTGAAGCCTCCCGCGCAATCTCCATCCCGTTCGGTGCGACTCCGGCGTGGCTTCCTTCGGTGCGACTCCAAGGAAGAAGGTTGCAACCCCATTCGGTGTGACGCCGGTGGATCCATGGAGAGAGTGAATCTCCCACCTTATCTTGTGTGTGTTCATCTTCTTGGTTGGGTAATCTCTTTCTCATATTGTGATTTCTTTCTGTGAGATTTGTGGAGGTTTATTCGAACCGTCTTTTTCATGATTTTTAAAACGCATCGCTTGCAAATTCTGATTTCGTTTTCGTTGTTATTGAATCTCTTGTAATCCGGATTGGGAAGATCCGTCGCGGGAGCAAAACTCGGTCTAGCCTTGACTTGTTCTCCAAGATTGGCACAATTAGTGCTAACAAGGGAATTAATCTCAACTAAAATTTCGACCGCTACTAATCATTTGCCGCCTATCCGAAATAAATTAATTGCTGCATTTGAAACGGCTGAAGTTGAAAATAATAGGTGCTTGTGTAGGTGCGGTGAGTTGTGTGCTTGTTGGAGAGGTAGGTCTTAAGGACGTTGTATCGAGTCCGGCTCACGGTGAGTTGTGTGCTTGTTGGAGAGGTAGGTCCTAAGGACGTTGTATCGAGTCTGGTTTAATTTTATCATTCGGATTTGGGAGCCAACTGACCCCTTCCCGTTCGCTTTTGGTCGGAGCCCTCCTATGCTGTTTTTAATTTTTGTGATGATGGTTTTCCGTTAGCATAAGCGAATGCGTGTCTCGTCCTTCGCTACATCAATTTGGTATCAAAGCGAGGTTGTGTTGAGTTCTATCTCGACACCATCCTTACTCTCAGATCTGTAGGCTATCCGTCCTCTAGTCGGTGCGTTCGTTAACACGGTCAAATCTGAAAATTTTCGGATTGGTCTGCATTTAGTAAAATCTCAGAATTTTACAACTTGTCTAAAAAATCTGAAATTTTTTTTGTAGCTTCCTGCACGTATTTCCAGCAACATTAAAACAGAAAATTTTTCGATTCGTCCTCGTTAGGTAGGCCTGAAAATTGGGAACGTCGTAATTCTATCTTGTTGGTCTGCGAATAGCGGGCCAAAACTTTCAATTTTTGTCGAAATTTTAAAAAAAAAATTCTGGAAGTTCTCACTGTTAGGGACATCCCGAATATATCTTCCTGCCAAAATATTTCCTTTTAATCTGCACTACAAAAATTCACTAATCATAATTTTGCCCAACCCTGTATGCGCACTAGGCTAGTAACGGAGTACGACCCGCCTTCATCATCTAGGATGGTAGCGAATGAGCCCGGGGATCATAACGCTGAGGCTATAGAGGGGTTACATAACGAGATGACCGAGCTTAGGACCATGCTGGCACAAATCCTTCTGAATCAAGGAGGACCACCACCACCACCATCACCCGTTAATGTTGGGCAGCCAGACCGGCACCAACAGGTCCATGATTCGGATTCCGATGGGAACTCCCCACGAGTGACCCCTCAAGAGCGTCGCACCGAGCACACCTTCGACATCACTAGGTCCATTAAGATTGACGCCCCCACTTACGATGGTTTGGGAGACCCCCAGGTCTTCCTTACTTGGGTAGTGGATATGAAATGTTACTTTGAATGGCACAACTTGACGGACCCTCAAAAGGTCCAAGTCGCCAGGATGAAGTTAACGGGTCGGGCGAAAACTTATTGGTTGAACGAGGAGCGGAGATTAGGAGCCGGGCAGGGAGTCCCACCTATAGGTTGGCCTATAATGAAGAATTTACTGACCGATCAGTACGTCCCTGCGTACCACCAAACCCAAATGTTCGATGAGCTCGCCACCCTGCGACAGGGTTCAAATTCGGTAGCCGAATATATGGGAGAACTAAAGGACCGCATGGTGCGTTGCGACATTAGGGAGGTTCCGGAAGTCACGTTATCTAGGTTCCGTAAGGGGCTTCATCCTGATATCCAAAGGAAGCTCCTGCGCTATGGGCATATGGACTTGAACACGAACTTCAATGCCGCCCTGGACAATGAAAAACACCTAGCCTCTAAGGCTCACTCCCGATACTCTCATGCGAAGAATAAGTCCACCACTAGGGCTTCTTCTTCCACATATCCTGATAAAGGAAAGTTTAGGTCCACCGAGTCAAAGTCTGTTGTGATCACCGCTAGAAACACTAAGAACCCCGCGATTGAGCATATCCCTATTGGCAAGGTTAGCAAGTCTAACACCACATGTTATTCTTGCGGCGTTCAGGGTCATTACGCCTTTGAATGCCCAACGAAGACAAAAGCCATAGCCTTACTAGAATCGTCGGCTAACCCTGCTGATTACGTGTACGAGGTTGCTGAGGAGAGTGACCCGGAAGGGGTCCCAAGTGATTTAGAAGATGAACACCCCCTTATGGTGATGCATTGCATCATGACCACTCCTCGTCCCGTGGACGACTAGAAGAGGACGAGTATATTTTCCCTGATCTTTAATAGTGGCGAGAAACTTTGCAAACTAGTTATTGATGGCGGTAGTTGCGTGAACGCCATTTTTGAGAATGTCGTTAAGCGTATGTCCTTGACTGCTGAACCGCATCCGACCCCATATCAGTTTGCTTGGATCAGTAAGGTTACTATTAAGGTTACCCAGCGCTGCTTAGTCCCCATGTCATTCAAATCCTACACGGATGAGGTTTGGTGCGACGTCCTGTCGATGGACGTTTGTCATGTGTTGTTAGGCCGCCCCTGGCTCTACGACTGTGATGTGATGCAGTGTGGTCGCGCCAACACATATGAGTTCAAATTCAACGGCAAGACCATCACCCTGAGACCGACTGTGCCGAAAGAGCCGGTAGTGTTGGATAAGTATACTACCATCCTTGTAGAGAGGAAGGCGTTGAGTTTAGTTGGAAGGAAAGAATTTGTGAAGGATTCCTTCCATGAGGGTATAATGTACGCTCTCGTGCCTATGAGTGCAAAAACTGATAGTGGCGTAGTGGATGATTTACCTAGAGAGCTACGGGTATTGTTGGATGAGTTTAAGGACGTTTACCCGGACGAGCTGCCTTCGTCGTTGCCACCACTTAGAGATATACAACATGCCATAGATCTAATCCCCGGATCGTCCCTACCCAACCAGCAACACTATAGGCTTAATCCCGCTGCCCATAAAGAGTTACAAACCCAGATTGAGGATTTACTAAGTAAGAGATTCATTAGGATGAGTATGAGCCCATGTGATGTCCTAGCCCTTCTTTCCCCTAAGAAGGATGGCACTTGGCGCATGTGTGTTGACAGCCGATCTCTCAACAAAATTACTATAAAATATAGGTTTCCAATTCCGCGACTAGATGATCTCTTAGATGTCCTATCAGGTGCCACTATTTTCTCGAAGTTAGACTTACAGAGAGGTTACCATCAGATTAGGATTCGGGAAGGGGATGAGTGGAAGACAGCGTTCAAGTCTAAGGACGGGTTGTATGAGTGGCTGGTGATGCCCTTTGGGTTATCCAATGCCCCCAGTACCTTCTCTCGGATGATGACGCACGTTTTTAGGCCGTACATGGGGAAGTTTGTTGTAGTATATTTCGACGACATCCTAGTCTTTAGCACCTCCCCCGCCGAACATCTCTCCCACATCAAGGTGATCCTCTCCACCTTAAGAAAGGAAACCTCATTTCTAAACCTTAAGAACTGCACATTTTATGTTCCGGAGGTCGAGTTCTTGGGTTACATCGTTGGTTCTGAAGGTATTCGTGTTGACCCAGGAAAGGTCCAAGTGATTAGAGACTGGCCCGAGCCCACTAGCCTTCGAGAGGTACGAAGTTTCGACGGGTTAGCCACATTCTACCGTCATTTCATACACGATTTTAGTAGTATCATGGCGCCCATTACTGACTGTATGAAGAAGGGTGAATTCACATGGACGAAATCCGCCACGTTTGCATTCCATCGTATAAAAGCGCTTATGACCGAAGCACCGGTGTTGCATCTCCCTGACTTCACCATGGTCTTCGAGCTTACTTGTGATGCATCTGGCGTAGGAACTGGAGGCGTCTTGTGTCAAGAGGGTCACCCGATTAGTTATTTTAGTGAGAAATTAGCGGGCGCTAAGTTAAATTATTCCAATTACGATAGGGAGTTTTATGCGGTCGTTAGATGTTTACATCATTGGAGGCACTATCTCCTTTCTAAGGAATTTGTGATCCTCTCTGATCATGAAGCGTTACGATTCATCAACGGTCAGCACAAAATCATCCCACACCACGCTAAATGGGTATCCTTCTTGCAAGAGTCAACATTTAATCTTAAGCACCTTAATGGGTCCAAAAATCGAGTTGCCGACGCACTCAGTCGCCTCACCCTCTTGCTTTCCTCCATGCAAGTCCACGTGGTTGGGTTCCAGCGCATAAGGAAGGGATGAATACGCCACATGCCCTGATTTTCAGGAGCCATATCTATCTGCCCAGGATAGCCCTCCCACGACCATTTCAACCTTTTCACTTAGGGACGGTTATTTGTTCAAACACGGGAAATTGTGTATCCCTCGCTCCTCTTTGCGACTCCACATCATTTGGGAGCTACATAGTGGTGGATTGAGTGGGCACTTCGGAAGAGACAAAACGATTACGCTCGTAGAGGAGAAATTCTATTGGCCCAAACTAAAGGCGATGGTTGGGAGGGTAGTGAGCAGTTGCCGTACGTGTCAAGTTTCTAAGGGTACTAAGTCCAATGTCAGTTTGTACACCCCTCTACCTATCCCGTCCATACCATGGGAAGACGTGAGCTTGGACTTTGTATTAGGCCTTTCCCCCACCCTTCGACGTCACGACTCTATTCTCGTCGTTGTGGATAGGTTCTCCAAATTGGCATACTTCCTCCCATGTAGTAAGACCGACGACGCTTATCACATGGCGAAGCTGTATTTTAGGGACGTCGTTAGTCACCGCGGAGTTCCGAAGACTATTGTCTCGGATAGGGACGTCAAATTCACTAGCTACTTTTGGAAGACCTTGTGGATTCTTATGGGAACGAAACTACTATTCTCCGCGGCTTATCATCCACAAACAGATGGGCAGACGGAGGTAGTTAATAGAAGCCTAGGAAACCTTCTTAGATGTCTAGTGAGCGATCATAAAGGCACGTGGGATCTTCTTCTTCCTCACGCCCAGCTGGCCTATAATAACTCAAAAATCGGTCCATCGGTCTGTCTCCAAATGAGATTGTTCACGGATACAAGGCCCCTGTGCCTCTTGACTTGGTTCCGTTGCCCCCAACGTACAAGACAAGTCAGTTCGCACAATCCTTCGCCCAACATATTCATGACGTACATGCATGTATATGAGCTGCCTTGACCGATCAATACGAGTCTTATCGAACATACACTAATTTATATAGGAGGGTGTCACACTTTAAAGTCGGCGATCTGGTTTTAGTACGGTTAGTTACCGAACGAATACCAACTGGCACCATTAAAAAGTTAGCACCAAAGCGTGCCGGCCCTTTTCGGATTATAAAGAAGCTAGGTGACAATGCTTTCGTGTTAGATTTGCCGGCTGATTGGGGTATATCTCCTATTTTTAATGTCTCGGATTTGACGCCATTTGTTTCGCCTCCGCATGAGTTGGATTCTTTGTCGTCTTCTCCCTCCACTAAAAATTCTAATGGGTTGGAGAGTGGTAGTTCGGATGATCTCTCTCCTTCGGTCCCCGTAGGTATAACATCGGATGGTACGGTGTCTTCGTTTATTCCTACCGCTGACATGTTTCCCAGGTTCCCCAAGACATTTCTCACTCCAGATGTGATTCTCGCTGCTGAGCCACTTGCTACTCCTGATGGTGCTACCTACTGCTTCCTCATCCATTGGCGTGACCGCCCTCCCTCAGACGACTCATGGGTACTCGCGACAGAGCTTCAACATCTGGACGCCGAGCTTCTCCACCGCTATCTCTCGGACCACGCATCGGAGATACGTGATTTTGAGTGGGGGAGGATTGATGGCGCTGCCCCTCCGACACTCCTTGATGATGACCCGGTTGCCGAGGCGCTGCGACACAAAGATCTGAGGTGCCATGATGATGCTGAAGGAAGTCCGCGTTACAATCTCCGCCCACGGCGTGCCAAAGCCGCCGTGAAAATTTAAAGTTTTATTTATGCACTTTTATTTTATATTTATGAATATAAAATTATTTCATGTTTGATGATAATTTTATATTCATAAAAGTTTGTCATTTTTTTATTTGGGACATTTTATTGTGGTGTATATTTAACCATACGGATGGATGAGATTACATCTCCATCATGGATGGTTATGGTTTTGTTGTAACTCCTATATAAGGAGGCCTTTATGATGAGATTAGAATCATTGAAGAAGAAACCCTATTTTCTCATTGAAAATTTCTGCCACATGGAGGAACTCCTCTAGCCGCCGCCCCCTTTGGTGTGAAGCCTCCCGCGCAATTTCCATCCCGTTCGGTGCGACTCCGGCGTGGCTTCCTTCGGTGTGACTCCAAGGAAGAAGGTTCAACCCCATTCGGTGTGACGCCGGTGGATCCGTGGAGTGAGTGAATCTCCCACCTTATCTTGTGTGTGTTCATCTTCTTGGTTGGGTAATCTCTTTCTCATATTGTGATTTCTTTCTATGAGATTTGTGGAGGTTTATTCGAACCGTCATTTCCGTGATTTTTAAAATGCATCGCTTGCAAATTCTGATTTCATTTTTGTTGTTATTGAATCTCTTGTAATCCGGATTGGGAAGATCCATCGCGGGAGTAAAACTCGGCCTAGCCTTGACTAGTTCTTCAAGATTGGCACAATTAGTGCTAACAAGGGAATTAATCTCAACTAAAATTTTGACCGCTACTAATCGTTTGCCGCCGCTCCGTAATAAATTAATTGCTGCATTTGAAACGACTCAAGTTGAAAATAATAGGTGCTTGTGTATGTGCGGTGAGTTGTGTGCTTGTTGGAGAGGTAGGTCTTAAGGACGTTGTATCGAGTCTGGCTTACGGTGAGTTGTGTGCTTGTTGGAGAGGTAGGTCCTAAGGACGTTGTATCGAGTTCGGTTTAATTTTATCATTCGAATTTGGGAGCCAACCGACCCCTTCCCGTTCGCTTTCGGTCGGAGCCCTCCAATGTTGTTTTTAATTTCTGTGAGCGAATGCGTGTCTCGTCCTTCGCAACATCATAAGTGTACATATATAATTAAAGCAGTAAATAAAGAAGGGTAAAGAACGAGTAAAGAAGTAAGTAAAGGCAAGTATAGAATAGAAAAGTAACCATTAATTTATAGGAATGTCCATACAAACCTATAGACCAAGGGGTCATTTTGCTGGGCCTATCGTAGAAAAAGTCCCATAACCAATTTATATGATAGGTGTAGGGGCTGAAATGCAATGTTTATGCTATGACATGCAGAGTTATGTTGTTTTATATTATGATGACACAAGTGCAAATCACACACCTGACACTATGCGTACAGACCTTTAGTTCCCCATTTTTGGAGCTAGCAAAACTCCCAGGATACCCCCATAGTGGCAAACGGAAGTAGTGGTTGGGCCTCGCCCACCTCTAGGTTGGTATTCATACTACCTAACCTAGACCTATCGTACACATCAACGCGAAGAACACAGTGAAACACTTGCGTACTCTTACTGGCTGGACCACCAGACTTTCCTTGGCCAAGTGCAAATCCACACTTGTCGAGTCAGCATATTGATGTCAGTGTGAATGACCATCGATACCGAAGACCCACCACCTTTATGCACATGCAATTATGAATATTATATCTCCGAGCCATAAGCTACCTGGGCTAACCTGCCCGTCACCATAACCTTCCGAAACACCGGCTCGCCGGACTAACCCATCCGTACCTACAACCACCGAACCTACCGCTCGTAAGGCCGAACCAATTAACCACCCATAGCTACAGGGTCTGGGTGAGTGTATTATTAAGTTAATCTTGCGTAACCAATTATTCCTACAGCTTTGGGTTAACCAGGGACTTCTCGAGGACTACCCTGTGAGGGGCTCACAGCGGTACTAGGAGCTATGATGGGCTGAACCCCAAAGCTCCCTTTCCCAGGCACTTAATCTTACTGGTGTCTACCCTTTGAACCGACCACTATTAATGTTACACTTACTAATGCTAAGTGTGTTTTACTTCACACTCTTGCCTCCTAGTCAACCAGACATCTTACTCCTACTTTCTCTTGGTGACCCCTTCCAAACCCAGTTAGTCTGGGTGCACCAACGTCCTTAACTCCCCATGTAAGACCTACATGCTTATCTTAATTCAGTATTTTCTCTATACGCAGACCAACTGAACTACATGAGGTGCATGAGAAGAGGCACTCTAAATAATCATCCAAATGACCAAAGATTATTATTGGGGGTGTGTTATGACATTTTAAGACTCTCCAAAAATTCATAATTTCCCATTTTATTTTGCATTTATTATAATTTTCTCAAAATCAAGGAACCTATGACTTTGATCACCAAATATGGTTTTCTGATAAACTATGTCCTTGATAAAATTTGTACAACTAAACATCATCAAAATAACAGCCACATATGAAATTCATAAATTTCCAAAAAGGTTTTGACCTCCAAATAAAATATTGATTTGTCTATCACAATCGGGGATTTACAAAGGAAGTACCAAAAATCCTCATTCAAATATTACATGAAATTAACAGATGTCTAGAGTGATTAGAGAAGTTCACTGATTGAGTTTAATAATTTTCCAGATTAATTTGACCACATAAATCCTTTATTTAATTAAACTAATCCTAGGGCACTTTGTGAAGAGAATCATATAAAAACTCCTCCAAAAAATTATACAAAAATTAACAGATCATATTCTTGCCCTTTCTTTGACCAAGTTTCACAATTTTCCAGTGAATATAAAACCCTTAATTAATTTCTTTTTAAAATAGGGCAAGCAATGTACTTGTGAATGAAGTACTATATAAATCAATGTAAAATTCACAATAAATTTATCAGAGAATGATATCATCAATATAAACTTACTGAAAAAATTTCATGAGCATCCAAGATTATATAAACATGTAGATTCCTTTTATAAGGAAGCACCCTAATTGGTTCTTAATTAATTCAGAGGGGATAAATGTTCCTAAAAATTCCAGATAAATTATCTAAGGCATAATACCTCACAATAAACCTCTCTAGCAAGTTTCAAGTTAATCCGATGACATATGACCATATGTCCTTCAATAGGTTCAATATACAAACCTAAGGTTTGAACCGGGGTTCTAGGGCACATCCACCCCAAACCACCCAAAAACCACTTGTGGGTGTATTTTATGTAACATCAAGTCAGTGGTCAAAGTTTCACAACATTTGGATGAGGGGTGATCTCTCAAATCCATCAAGTGCACCTTTGTTCTAATATCCCCTAGTTTGACCAATTTTGGGTTACTTAATTACTCAACCAAATCAATCCCAAATGGGATGAAATTTTTACCAGAGTCATATCATGACCCTAAGAACCACCCACCAAGATGTGGTGGGTTTGGAGGTCTCTAGACTCTAAAATTAATTCGTACATGAATTATTAAATTTCTACAAAAACTATAGAAAATATCCTCCAAAAATTCCCATTTTTGGACATGTTGAGGATGAGGGTAAATCTAGCCTATGCTACAAATTTCAAAGCATTTGGATGTCTGGATTAGTGGGGGCACTCAAATCAATCTCTGGTCAACCCTTTGTACAGGTTGCACCATTTTGAGTACTGCAGTCAAACCTGTGGGCCAAATCGGCTCAAATCAATTTTAAAATAAACTAGACGTATAGTTCTACAACTTATGTCTCTGGCCATTTTTCCAGAAACGGATTCTAAGAGGTACAAAATTCAGTTTCAATAATGTGCATTTCTAGGGGAAAATATAACGTTAATTAATCATAAAATTAATAAATCCATCTAAATAAAGGGCATCGGTTCATCTTCTCCAATCAGCTAACGACTACGATTGGCTTATCCTATACCAACTTGGGAGGTTATTTCCCGGCCACCTTCACCCTCTCTCGGTTGGCCAATGCCACCACCACCTCCGTTGAGGTGGCGACCAGCGATAGACGGTGGTTGGCCGGCCGAAGACGGTCGGAATCGGGGTTTAAAGTTAGGAAAGTAAAGCTTGAATCCAAGCATTCGACCCTGCCGATCCAAGGACAATTATCCTCAATCCTTGTGGACATCATGATAAGATCTATCCACCATGAGAGAGGAGGAGGGGAGGACTTGAGTGATGGCTTGAAGTCATACCGATTGCCCGTCCGCCATGGTTGGTCGTGAGCTCTTGGGTGCCATGCCGATGAGTACCTAAATGGTTGATTTCCTCTGGAATGTGGAGGAAACTCCTTCCCTTCACCCCCTGAGGCCTTTTAAAGAACCAATTCAGGGAGGGGAAGAGGCAAGGTTTGGGATTCCTCCATCAACACCATTCATGGTGAAAATTTAAGCCATCCCCAAAAGTCACCAAATCCACCCTCCTTAAGAGTTGGAAAACCTCTTAATCTTCTCTTAATTGATAGGGGGAATGAATCCACATCAATTGGGAGGACTTTTGGCCTCCCTTGTCCATGAATTTGGCCACTAAAAATGATCCCGTCCGCATCCCATTGGTTGAGCTACCATTGGCGCTAGAGCTAGCGCCAGCGCTAAATCTCGATGGCGTAACGCTCGTTAGTCCGGCCTCTACCGCCAGTGCTAGTGCTAGTGCTAGGGCCTTGACTGTGCAAGGTTCGCCTAAGTAGTTTGGTGTTCTTCTCAGCGATTAACCTAAACCACCACTACCGCCAGCTCTAGCCCCTATCGCTAGTTCAGTATTCAGGGTACCCCTCTTTCTATGGTTGGTGAATTGGGGTGTCACAAGGGACCTCTTAATAGGTTAGGCATGTTATTGTGGGATCTTGGGTCATGGTGACACCCTAAAGTCAACCCTTGGCTTGGTAATTGGAAATTACTATCCACAGACCAAGGTGATTTTTGCCTCGATCCTAAGCTCTTATGATCTCTTCGCGCATCCTGGGGTTTTGTCATGACCTAGTCATGACAAAACCAACCTAGGGGTCTAGTTTTTTGGGGGATGTTACAGAGGATAGGTGTGCTTGGTGTTGAATCTACTGGCGCCCATAGAGGGGGGGGGGGGGGGGGTGAATTAGAGCTTTTATAAATTTAGTTCTATATATGTTTTCCGAAATATTATCTTGAAAAACTTCACTTACCAGAGACAATTATTTCTACAATGATGAAGAAGGAAATGTTCAATCTCTGTTACCAACCGCTGACGGTAGCTATTACTGCCTGGCGTTAGCTTGCAGAGGTTGATCATTCGGGAAAGTTAGGCTACAAATATTTTACTTTGAATCCTTTAGATAAGATAAAATCAATTTGATGAAACAATGAAAGACATAATTTTTATTTCAATAAAGAGGATTACAAAACTTTGATCACTATGATGCTAAGATCAAGGTGATAAATAAAAATCTTTTTTTTTCTGTACCGACCCATCTCCGAAGGAATGGTTGGCTTTAGCCTATCTGTCCCTAGATAAAGTCTCAATCAGCTCTAGCTTAACTCTCCCCAGATAAGGCCTCAAGCATCCCCTAGATCTAATCCTCTAGAACTAGTCGCCAACACATACGGCGAATTCTCCCTATGCCACAGAAGGACCTAGTTGCCAACAACTGCAGCGAATTTCTCTATGGGTAAACAAAAGAGAATAGAAGATATAAATAAGAATTCTGAAAATCAAACTCCCTATATAGATTTCTGAAGGAGATAGCGATGAAACACTGAGATCCGCATTGTGGATGTGTTTGTTCTTCTTGTTGAATAAGCATGATGAATCTTCCTTCCAAATACTCCTTTTGATTTATGTGGGAGTGCTCTGGCCGTCTGGAATAAGGACCCTCTCAAGTGTCTCAGAGTGGTGGAATTAGGGTGTCCAAATAACTAAAAGAGAGGAACGAAAAATGCATTTTTATAGAGTTACAGACCTACCGCCCTGCATTATTGATAATGCCTAGCGGTACAATTTAAGGCAATAATTTTGGCGCATGTATCCTCAACTCAGGAAAGATAACTGTACTTTTGGGCAACATCCATTTTAGGCAATGCCAACGCTCTATGTTTGTGATACCACTGGCGCAAGCTATATTTTATCCCCGATCTGCTCCTATAATCAAGTATCGTCCATATCGATCACCTCCTAACATCCCAACATTATTGATACATCTCGATGGTAGCTCCTTTCCAAATGTGCTCTCCGTGATTCCGTCCACATCATTTGCACTTGAATTTGTATTCGGCATGCTTGGATATTCCAGGGCTAACGCCTGCATTAGTGATAAACCTCAGCGATATCGCATATCATCGAGAAGCCTCCCATGTCGTCTAGACCAGCATCAGATATGAGATCAATATCAAATGGACGCTAACGCCAGTGTTAATGCTAATGCCACGCATTAGTGGTCACTTTGCATGTTTGCCCTTGATCAATTTCTCATTCAGCTTGTAGCATCCTAGTGGCATATATATGAGTTCTTGCACACTATAAATGAAAGACAAACATGATCAAATACAATATGGGTTTTGGAACCGATAACTCAATTCACGGAGTTCAGACCGCAGAAAGGGCGCTTCTCGCCCTTACTTTTACCGAGCGAGAACTGACGTGTGGGCACTCGGAACATAGGGCACTCACAAGACAACTAAATCCTCTAAATAGACCCCTGAGCCGCAGTGAGGAGGTCCCACCACAAACCCAAAAGATCTAAGGATCTTCCCCTCCCAATCCAAGACTGAGCTCGACACCTCGGAAATCCAGAGAGCAGAAAGGAAGAAGCTCTCTCTCTAGGATTTAGAAATCAGATCTATTCTAAGGTGCATATGGGGGTCTATTTATATGATTCTAAAAATGTCCTGTGGATATCGTCCTCCGCCTTTTGGTTTTTCCTAATCGCAACTCAAAATTGTTTGCAGATAGCAAAACCTGCTATTTGAAATTACTAGAGGCATACCACTAAAATACTTGGCGAGTGCTTCCCCTTGGTGCACTCACCCAGGGAGTCGAATGCACTTACCTAGCTAGGCACTCGCACTCACCTGCCCTTACTACCACGGGCTAAATACACTCATAACGGTGCACAAATGCTGCCTCTTCTCCAAGGACCGGCGAGCCCCTTATGCATCATGGGACTCACCAACTGAGGTGCACTCGCTCTAACTTAGGTGCACTCACCGATACCTGGGTCGACTCGCCAAATAAAGTGTTGTACACAATCCCCGCTCTTTGCGATCTCCTCCTGGGCTCGAAAAGACCATCCAAACATGTTTTTGGCGAGCCTGAGCTCGATTGAAGAATCTTTTAGTGGCCCCCACCCACATGCTATAAATTTCCCAGGATGGAACCAGAGGCTTTCGCAGGAGTTTCCTTCTCTCTTCTTCTTCCTCTCTGCAGGTAGTCTTTCGTTAGTCACCATCCATGGCCTCGCCTACAGATCATTCCGCCCTCCTTGCCGCCTGAAGGGAGAAATCCCGTGGAGGCGCGACTAAGCTGATGGAGCTGATCAGGGAGCCTTCTCCCCATTACAAAAAGCACGGCGGGCGGTCGAGTACAAAGAAACATCGCCCTGAGCTGACCAAGACCACGACCCCTTCGCTCGAGATCTGGATCCTGTCAACGCTCGACGGGGGCGAAGATATCCTCCACCAGGTCTTGTCCTTTATTCTTTAGAAGCCTTTTTCCCATTACTGGAAAACTAATGGGGGAAGTTTAACTCTTTGCAGCTCACAGTAGAGAGGAACTCTCCTTCTCCTGTGACCGCCGAGCAAGACGAGGGGAATGTCCATTTGGACTGGACACTTGCCCCCAGATCCCTAGTATGTATTTCTCAAACCTTAGCATTGCGAGTAGTTTATCACATATGTTTAACCTCATGATTCTTGCAGTTCCCCAACACTCGACTACTCCTGAGGTCCACTCATAGATACCTCCCCAGGCAACGCAGTCGCCAAGGAGGCCGTCACCCTTAGGTACTGTGGGAACAACCGTCACCGCTCTCGCCCTAGTGTCTATAGAACTTCCTATCACAGATCACCAAACTTGCTCCTCCATGTCGATTACCTTGAGGCTGGGGGCTGGTAAACCCCCTATCACCATATTCCATACTGCTTCGGGTGGGCGACCTGCCCCCTTTATGCGACGGAGGGGTTATGACTGCTCACCTTCTCGCCGAGTGCTGGATGTGGATTTCTCGTGCGGTAAGTTCTTCATGAAAGATTAACTTTTGACATTGGCCGGTTCTGAGTCGTTTTTTGACAGGTCTAAATTCCCTTGCCTCTGGCGAGTCCAGCCGATCGAGGGGCCCTCTCGCGTCGCCCCCCAGTCAGATTTTTAAGCATCTTGGCCAATGCATCAACATGGCCGAGTTGACCGATTGCATCACCACCATCCTTGAGAGGCATGAGCACCTCCTGTTTTCCATAAAGGAAGATGATAGTACGTTATTTATTGTAATGTTTATATAATATTTCATTGATAATTAATTCTTATTAGTTTCAGTTCAATTTATTACTAATTTACTTTATTTTGTATTTTCAGGTAATCTGGGGCTGTTAATAGCAATTTCAAGCCCACATCCGTGTTTAGGGGAAATTCTGGAACAAATCTGCAAAAATCCCAAGTACACACCCCAGGTCATGGGCATGACCTGGGGCGTGACATTTGTCATGGTTGTGTCCCACCTCCAGCTCCCAGAAGACATTGCCCCTTCAAATTAAAATTGCACGCCCCCTATCACGGGCGTGATAGAGGACGCGACCTTCAGGTCACGGGCGTGACTCGCCGGCAAGCCTTCAATGGACGCAGTTTCCAGATCCCGCTATTTCTAGCTTATACGCCCTCAGACACGGGCATGACCGAGGTCGTCACTGCCACAACCCGCATTTTCTCTGTATTAAATAATACATTAGAGTAAGACAAAATACGTGTCATGATGCTACGCCGTGCAGGGGACAACTGCAGGCGCTCAGGAAAATACGACTCCTATTATTTATCATGAAAAATCCATGAGTTAAAGTTTTAAAAACATGATTTAAATTAAATTTATTAACCGTGTCCCTCAGTTTAGTGGATTGACTAGTCCACGATTATCGATGTAAGTAAAAAAAATATGCAGCAGAAAATACTAGGTTTTATTCTTTTAGTATCCTATATGAGCATGATAATTCCATAATAATACATGATATGCAGACCTCTAAGTTTAGTATAAGTAAGAAAAGAGATTTTTATAACCTTTAAAATATGGTGATATTCTCTTTAAAAGATGTTATGAAATAATAGTGTAAGTTCTTTTATACTTCAACTATCTAACATGCAATCCTAGCACAAAACTTCCCAGAGAGCAAGTAAACTACTCCAAAAATGGCAAGAAAACAACTAGCAACTAGCAATGTGTCTAATACAATAATCACCGCGAGTTTCAACCGCCTAACACAAACCCACAGGCCACAATAGTATGTCTGAGCTAAGCAAAACAAAACAACAACAAACTACCTCTCGGTGCGAGGATCTTTTGAAAGAAACTGTGAGCTTGAACTTCAAGCATTCACTAAAAATTATACAAAAACGATCTTTGCAATGGTGACTGTATTGTCTCGTCTGAATAAGCGATCACCAGGAGCGGATTCTCCAAAGAAAAAGGAGACCGCCAGCCTGAAGAAAAAGGTGATAAAGGCTCCCCAGACTCTGACTGAAGCAGACACGGTGAAAGAGTCCGCTTTATCTTCCCCGAAGAAACAACCTGACCTACCAGAGAGCACGGGTTTGCCGGTCTCCACTATTGCTGATTTGTCAAATAGTTCTTCAAGTCCTGTATTGAATCTTCCTAATTTTTCAATTTTCATTAATTATCAGAAAACTCTGGAAGTGCTTAGTCAGACCGCTGTCCAGTCCGGCGAGATTGCTTCAACCGAAGCCATCTTGGCTGGAATGCATGAGAAGAAGATTGAGGCAGAAAGAATTATACAGAAGATCGCTGATTCCCAAGAAGCTGCGAAAGCAAAAAAGAGAAAAAACTCAAGTTATTCTGTTAAAACCGCCAAGAAAAAGAGGAGTGAAGAAAGTAAAGGTGTGACCGCTCCGAAGGCGATCACACTTCCTAAAAGCAGCGATCTTAAACATCCTGCGGATTCTCCTGGGAAGATAAGTGGTGAGGTCGGTCTATCTTTCCCTTCTGCGATCTCACCTTCTTCAAAAGAAGCGGACTCCGAGTTGATCGCTTATCTTGATGAAGATTCTTCTAATGATTTCCCTTGTTCGATCTTGCAGGTGCTTGAACCCTTTGAATCTGAACATCTTTTGGTAGCCACCGCAGAGAAGGATATCACAGATAGGGAGAAGGAGACCGCTGAAGAGGCGGTCAGGTTAACCGAGGAGGTTGAGAAGAAAGTGAAGGAAGAGAAGGAGAAGAAAGAAGAAGAGGAGAGGAAAAAAGAAGAGAAGAAAAAAGAAGAGGAGAAGACCGCACGAGTTGCAGCCGAAAAGAAGAAAGAAGAAGAAGAGAAAACTGCTCTGCTCGTGGCAGAGAAGAAAAAGGAAGAAGAAATGAAAGAGTCTCTGCTCGCCGCAGAGAAGAAAAAGAAGACTTCTGAGGAGAGGGAGGAAAAGGAGCAAGATCGGCAGATCGATAAAGAGAAGGCTGCGCTTTCCTGCAGTCTGGCGAACCCCTCTGCTGCCCTTGAAGACAAAATAAATAAAGCAGTGGCAGACCACGCATCGACGGTCTCTGCTCTGCGATCCGGTAAGGCGAAGATGGTTATGAGGTCGCTGGAATTCCTTCTTTCACCTATTGTTGGACCTAGATCTCCAGAAAGAAAATGTGAGATCGTCATCATTGAAACATATGACATTCTTGTTAATAACGAAGAGTTGAAAAGAAGAAGAAAAGAGGGAGAGAGATCGTAAAAGAAGGAATTGGAAAGAATGGACCTCGAGCGCTTATGGTGATCAGACCGCCTTTTGCTGACCGCAGTACACGCGGTCACAAAAGAGATTGAAAGTACCTTAAATGACCGCGGTATTGATTTCTTTCCAAGTACTCTCTTTGCGCAGACTCTTCTATTTTTGAACTGCTTGTAGTTGAGCTAACTATCAAACTCTTTTGATCGCAGATGATGATGTCGTAGAAGTTTCTGAGGAAGGAGAGCTCCCCCCACAAAAGATGGTGATTCCTCCTCAGCTCGTTGATATCCTTAAGCCAATGTTTGAGGAAGTCCACACCATGCTGACTCGGGAGAGGTCACAGAATGATCAACTCCGCGCTCGAGAATATCAACTCCAGATTCGAGATGATCAACTCCGGATTCAGATCGCCGACTTCGCAGAAAGGCTGCGTGCTAATTAAAAGCGAGTCCGCGAGGAATGTGATCTGAAGAATGCCGAGCTCGTCTGGGTGCTTCGGAAAGCTAAAAAGGATGTCGAATACTACAAGGGGATGGCCGCAGCTCTGTCCACTGAGGTTGTCATCCTGAGGCGTGGTCCTGCAAAATGGTAATGAGGCCGGGGACTTCTGGCGATCACGCGGAGGAGAGACCGACTTCAGAAATTATGGCCATCCCTATGGAGCAGGTGCACAGGGAGATGTCCAAAATTCATCGAGATGCAATGTCCACTAATCATAGTCTGGCCTCTGTCCTGACCACTGTGAATGAGATGCAAGATATTGTGGCTTTTGTAGGAAGAAAGTGCCCGAATAGGAGATAAATTGCTCATTCATGCGATCTTAAAACATTTGAAAACTTTAATTTGAACGTGCTGTAATATATATGCTGATATTAATTTTTATTTATATGCGATCTCTGTGATGTTGTGATGTCGATCTCTATTATTGTGTGATGCTCGTTTTACTTTTATTTATATACTTGACATATTGTCTGGGATACAATGGTCTCTTTTCAATGAGACCAATTGTATAGTGCTATTTCTTATATCTTATGCAGGTATAGTATCGATCTGCGCAATTTTACTAGGCGATCTCAGAGGAAGTCAACATTACGAAAATATCCTTGGATTTTTATAAATAGCTGGCCTTGGAATTCTTTCGAATGTGCCCTAAGCACTAGTCTCATCAAACTCCAATTATGGTGTCCGCATGAGCTTCTTCTGCCGAGGTGTTCTTGGAGGCCGATCACAAACCCAGCTGTCTTTCCAAGGATGAGTATCTGCCCTTTCTTGCAAAGCACATGATTCAAAGCTAGATTATGGTGAGACCGCCTAATGAAGGTGAAGGATTAAATTTCGGAGAAGAAAATAAGTTCGTTATTCCCATCGATCACTTCGATTATGGGCTAAAATTTCCTCTCCCTTGGGAAATTCTCAAGGTTATGGAATATTATGGATTTGTGCTCGCTCAGCTGCCTCCAAACTCAATCGGTCTTATTAACGTTTTTATTAATTACCTGAGATCGGAAAAAAATCAAGTTCACCATGCCACTCTTCCGTGCGGCCTTCACTGCAAAGGTGTTAAAAGAAGGACAAAAGAAAGAGGAGTTTAAAGGTTTAATATATTTTTCATGTGAAGGTGTAAAGATTTTGAATCTTCCCAATAAAGTCCCTTTCTGGACAGAAAGTGTTGGAACCAAGACTTGGCCCCAACAAGGAGATCAGACCCCTTAAAGGGGGCAGGTAGCACCTACTGATCCCGCGGAACCAACAGACCAGAGACTAAGAGCTTAACACAGACCCTTGACTACAGCACGGAGGTCCCACCACACATCTAGAAGATCTTAGAGTGCTTCCTCTCCCAAGCCAAAGCTGAAGCTAGGCACCTTGGAGAGCCTGAGGAGATAACTAAAGAACCTAGGGAGGAAGAAGCCAAGAAACTAGACTGTCATCCCAAGGTGTCCTTCAAGGTCTATATATAGCTTTTTAGTCTGGTCTGCTAATTGCGGATTCTGCCTTTTGATTTTACTAAACGTACCCCAAAATGGTCTGCTAACAGCCAAACTCCGCTATTCTGGAGGGCTATTTGTAGCCCACCCGTGGCATCAGGGTAAATTCATGTGCAGCCCCCTACTGGGCGAGTGGCCCATGAAGGCGCCACTCGCCAGTCCCTCTGCGAACTGTGCTCGCGAGATCCCCTCAAGCGAGTGGAGAGGAGCCCCCACTCGCCTTGCTGGATAATCGCTGCGAGACCTTACCTGACTCGCCCTGGCTAAATGCACCCGAGAGCGGTCTTCAACACATTCATGCTATCGCCTCTAGCTACTCGTGAGCGGGATCCCTGGCTCGACTCGCCCCGCCCTAGCAAGGTACTCACCGTGACTTTGCGAGTACTCCCTGACTTACTTGTGATCGATTCCTCCGCGTGTCTGTGAACACTGGGTTGTACAAAATTCCCACTCTTCGTGAGATTATGCTAAGCTCGTGAAGTAACATCAAACCATTTGTGTTTGCCAGACGAGGATGAGCTGGCATGAATCTTTGGTGGGTCCCACACCCGGTGCTATAAATACCAACACTCTAGGGAAATGAGGGACCCTTTCCCTCCTTCCTTTGCTTTACTATTCGCGACCATATTTACTAAAGATGTCTCTCTCGGAAGAAGCTCAAGCTCGCTTGGCGGCCTCCCATGCGAGGGGACAATCGGTCGCCAAACGGCTCGCCCCTTGGGGTTCCTGGAAGACTCCGCCTCCCCCCATTCTAAAGTGAGCCCAAGCGGTGCGGCGGCGCATTGGGACAATACAGTCTTCCCTTCAAGATATGATGGATGATCCAGCACTCGCCGCACAGGTACTTGGATCCTCATGCCTTATCTCTCCTATTTTTGCGCTAACCTTTTGATTTGTAGAGCGCGTCTCATGCGAGAATCTGGGCAAGCGAGAGCCTAGAAGGTACTCGCCTTCCCACCCTGGGGGAAACAACTCCTTGGCTGCCGACATGGAGGTTCTCGACCTGTCAACTTCACCGCAACTAGGTATGATTCTGACATCATCTTTTCTATCGAGTTCACCTACTGAGCCTTTTCGCCTTTCACAGAGAACCTCCTCGGAACTCCTAGGAGGTGCACCACCCCGCTGGGGTTGCCTCCCCCTCCAGATTCTCCACCCCCACCAGATTCTCCACCTCCTCCGGGCTCGCAACCTCCGCCGGGATCACAGCCTCCTCCGGGCGAGACAGTCCTCGTCCCTGGGTTCAACATGCTGGGCCATCAAGACCCCGACATATCGCCTCCCGCCGACATCTGGGATGCGAGCAACCTCTCCCATGTTCCCGGCCTAGGGCGACCGAGCTCCTCTCGCCAGCGCCCCGATAAAGCGGTCGCTGTTGGATTGGTAGGAGCCCTTAGAGGTGGGGGGTGAATAAGGGTTTTAAAACTTTTTCTTATATTATTAATATCTTGAAATAATAATTGATTAAGAAGGTGAGAAATCAAACAAAATAATTGAAATAAAGTAGAGACATGCTTTATTAATATGAAATATGGTTTTACAAAAGTTGATTTCTATAAAGCTAGAAATCGATGGCGAATAATAATAAACTCTTTTTGTTTTCTATCCCGACTCGCATCCCAACGAACCGGTAGCCCTAGCCTATCCTTCCCCGGATTCGGCCTCAAGCCGCTCTATCCAATCCAACCCCGGATATGGCCTTGAGCACCCCTAGACCTAACCAAGATCTAGTCGCCAACACGAGGCGAATTTCTGCCCTAAGTCCTACCCAGACCTAGTCGCCAAAATGAGGCGAATTCTCTAACTGTTTACAAAGAAAATGAAATGATAATAATAAAAACTCCCTTAAAGAACTTCTGAAGTTGGAGACGATGATCCGGTGTAGGATAAGCGTTGTTGAAGTGGACGTCGTTTGGATCCGGCGTGAAGAAGTCCTCCAGAAATTCGCAGAGCTTTGGTGGAAGATCAACTTTTGGCCAAATCAGGCTCTAGAATTCTAGCACTCAATATCTCTCTCTGATGGCTCTGCAAAACGAGAGAAGAGGGGTCCAATTTATAGCCTCAGCGCTAGCGCCTGCGCTAGCACTACCGCCGGTGCTATTCTGGATTAGGCATTATTCTGTGCTGGAGAATCTTCAGTCCGAGGAAACATTTCTGCCTTGCCTTCTGTGCTCCGCGCTACCGCCAACGCTATCCACTAGCACCTTCTAAATGTACTCCCAGGATTGCGCTGATCATCGCTAGCGCCGGGCGCTAGGTGCTACCGCCGGCGCTAGTGGGCATGTTGGAATTATTGGCCCAATTTTGGAGGCAACCGTCTTATGTCATCCTTGAGTCATATGGACTTTGTTTCCTGCACACTTAAACACACAAGATCAAATACACATAGAATTTGTTTTTCACAAACCTAGGAGATGCGGAAGACCATGTTCAAACAAACTCCCCCTTTTGATAATAACAAATCCTTTAATGATAAATAAGAGCATTAATATATAAGCATGATGAAACCTACTTGTGTGTGTGAGAGAGAGATAACTTAGGATAATTATCGATTTTAGTATTTAGAATTGCTCCCCCTAAATACATGCTCCCCCTAAGTGAATGCTCCCCTTATATGTAAGTTATCATCTTAATTAATCATGTTAGTTTTTCATTTTGATAGCAAATTTTATTTATCATGTTAGTTCTCCCCCTTTTGTTATTAACAAAAGTGGGTAAGGAAGCAAAATACATAAATTTTTTTATAATAAGATAAATGCATGATCGAGCTTTGAGAGAGAAGGAAAAAGATAAGGAGTTTTAGAATAATTTTCATAGAAATAAATCAGTGTTTTTAGCATAAGTATGTTCATAGGAATAAGTCGGAGTTTTTAGCGTTAAATGGAATAATATAACATTTACCATGCGAGTGTAAAAAATTTGAGTTCAGCATGAAAAGAATACAAGGTAAATGTAATGTTGCTGAAGACTTATAAAAATACAATAAACATCTTTGTGTAAGACATGATGAGTCATAAAATGAAAAAAGATGTTTTTGTAAGTCATTTTTCTTTGAAAAGATTATCATGAAGTAACCAAGCATAAAAGAGAGGTATGAAAAAGAGACTACTACAATGTTATTCTAGTTCATAAAGTCAAAACATACCAAACATTGTAGAGAGCATGCTAGGTTATCGAGTGCATTTAGATATAAAAGTATTATAGAATTAGCATCAAAATCCAATACTCATCAGAAGAAGTGTTATGGAAGATAATGATGTGCACAAAAGTGTATTTTGAAAAGAGTAAACAAATGTTATAATCAAAAAATACAAGACAAATGTAGAGTAAAGTGCACAATAAAACACAAATAAGATTACTTCCACACACTTTTATGCACAAAGAAAAAAATGTACAACTACCAAGGTGCTTTGCACACATAATGCGCATTAAGACTTATCAGGGTGCAAAGTAGTGCTTGGGGGATCACACAATTTTATTTTTCAATGTCATTTTTTGATCCGGTGTACATAAGAATAAGTGATTTTTTTTTGGAAATGAAGGTTTGCACAAGACACTTTACTAATCATTCGAAGGTGCTCAACCTCACAATGCTTATTAAGACTTATCAGGAGGTTCAAGTAGTGCTTGGTGGAGTTATCTTTGTCAATTTATTTCATGATGATTTTTTTTTGTACAAAGTTCTCCGATTACACTTGCTTTGCAAACCAAATGAATTTTAAAAGTACAACTACTTTTCTTCATATTTAATAGTGTAAATAAATATAATGTAGGTAAGATACTTGTGCAAATTTAATTTATTGTACAATTACAATACACTAGTAAGCATCTTTAGATTAAGAACATAAGTAGACTTAGCCAAAAAAGTGAGTGAAGAAATATCATTATCAGCCATAAAACATTTACTCATACTTTGAGGCATGCTTACCTAGGTTCTACACTACTTTTACAATATAATTGATGCACATATTGATAGATATATCAAAGCATGATAAGAACAATGTTAAAGAAGTTTGAAAAGATAAATTGGAACATTGTACAAGTTCTAAAGATAGTTTTAAACATGCTTGATTTTCACAATAAAGTCCATACAGTTTTTTTGTTATTTTTGCGTTTATATTTTTGTTTTTAGCATTTAGAAATAGAATTTAAACAAAAAAGAAATAAAAGAAATATTTTTTATAATTTGACCTTTGTAAATTTTTTGTGGTTGTATTTTTTCAAAAATCAATTCAAAACAGAACTTCAAAACTAAGTAGTACATATAATAGAGCACAAATTTAGGTATTTTATAAAATATACAAAAATACAAAAAAGCAGAAAGGTGTGCTAGCGCTCGCGCTAACGATAGCGCTGGCGCTAGCGCTACTTTAGTTAAATCTTCTTTCCCTTGTTATTTTGGCCATTATCATTGAAGCTCTCCCGAAAAACCCTAGCAGATAACGCAGCACACTAATTGATCAAAGGTAAATCTTCATCATTTTGTATGATTTTTGTTTTAAACTTTGATTTTGATGATGAAGAAGAAGATATTTGAAGTTATCAAGTGGTTTTAGATGCTAGATCTATAATGCTTGATTCTTGTATTTTTGAAGGAGGAACAAGAACAAATCTTCCTTATTTTTATGATTCTTGTTCTAAATAGTTGATATTGATGTTTGTGATGAAGATTTATGACCTGTTTTAAGAAAAACTTTTGATTTTGATTATAGATAAAAAAAAGAATCTTTAAGATTTTTGTTTTTCATTTTGAATTTTTATGAAGATTTTTAGTTTTGATTTTTAGCTTAGATTGTGTGAGTTTCTTGGATCTAGCAATTTAGGATTTGGAAATTTTTTATTTTAGAGAGATCTTACCATTTCAGATCAGAGAACTAGCGCTGACGCTACTTCAGGCGCTAGTGTTAGCGCTGGCGCTAGTGAATTTTGCTTAATTTTAATTTCTCTTATAATGTGGCAGATGGCTCCTGGATCAAAAGGGAAGAAAAGTGCAGAGCTGGCCATGGAGGCTGCAGTAGTAGGTGTCCCATATTTTGTGGAGTTTGACATGCCTTGACACCACCACATCATGCAGCTATTTGGAACCTCCGAAGTGTTGAATTTGTTTCTTTCTGAGGGGTTTTCTTCAGAGTTAGTACGAGATTTCTATATGCACTTAGAAGACCCATTGCAGACTGGTCTGGATGGAGGAGTGCAGTCTCAGGTGCAGGGATAAGTGGTGACTATCACCCATGAACAACTGAGGGCCGTGTTTGGATTGAAGGAGCATCCAAATCGGTTGGAGATAGTTGAGAAGTTTAGGGTAGATAGATATTGGACTAATGTGAGCATGGTGCTGCATAATAGCATGCAGGAGTCTGATCTCCTCTTTTTCCACACTCACAGTAGACGCCCTAGTAGTTCAAGATGTATTACGCCACACAATTAAGCTGAAGTTGGGTGATACAACAAAGGTCACATCACAATTTAGCTATGTCTCCTATTTCATTTTGGAGGAGGAAAAGTTTGACGTGGCTTACTTATTACTCTCCTTGATTCGTTACTCATACAAGTTGCGGCAACCTTCCCGCCAGAGATATAATAACTTGCCCCTCGGTGGCATCATACAACGGGTCATTCAAATGATGTACACTTCTATTGAGATAGGTTTTTACTTGATAGATTGCTTTCTTCCAATCTATAGCACCTCACATTTGTGAGCTACATCCCTCTCGGATGAGCCATCGACGTCTACTCGACCACCACTCCGGCAAGGAGCGTCAGCCCAAGAGAGACGGTATGGTTCATATGATTGATTCTGAGAAGATATGAGAGAATGGATGACACGTGTGGACGAGGATATATTGGAGGTAAAGAAGGGTGTGTCTGGCATGAAAAAAATGTTAAAATTTATGGTCAAGGCCTTAAAGTTGACATCGTCATTGCCAGAAAGAAGGGAATGGGATAGCCCTATAGAGGATCGTCCAAGACATTCTATTCAGCGAACACGTAGACGACGGTCACCTAGTCTAATTGTGGAAGAGGTAGATGAGGAAGAGTAGTGGAATAGGAAGGACCTGAGGGGACCTAAGTTTTCAGTTTTGTAATAATAGAGGAATTTGAACACATGTTCTTGGATGATGTTTGCTAGTGCCGGTGCTACCAGCTAGCGCTAGCGCTATCTGTAATGTTTAATTTTGTTGTTTTTGGATGTTTGACTATTTTTATCTGGTCCTTCTTTGGTAGTTTTTGAAGGTTTTGTTTTACGTTTTATTTATAAATTTGAAGTCATATGAAGTGGAGATGTTTAAGCAAATTTAAAATCCTATGAAGTAGTATATCTTTGAAATCATATCACATAGAAAATTTTTGAATTCAATTTATGTTGGTGATATATGATATATAGATATATAATGAGTTTAGGAAGAATAGATTGGTCTTTAGAAATAAAGGACATGACTTTACAATTAGATATTTTGATTTATAAATCTTTAAGTGTTAAAGTCTTTTGTCTATATGATGACCACACGATGATAGCAAAAAGAGATAAGAAAACAAAAAGAAAAATAAAAAGACAATAAAGCATATCATGAAGTAGAAAATTTATATATTTCATTTTTGAAAATATTCTACTTCATGCATTTGTTGATACCTAATGAATAAGAGATTTAGGTATCCAAAGGGGACCAAGTGTGGGGGTTCCTTTGGGTACCCAAATATATCGTGTATGTTTGTGGGTAGTTAGTGATGAATGGGTCCTTTCATGTGAAGTTAATGTTTCATTTTTAATTTTGGGCCTCCATTCAAACTTTGGTTTAATGTTATTCTTATATGTCAAATTTCCATTGTGATAATCTTTATATTGATGATTATGATTGTAATGATTATTAAAAGTATTGTTCATAGGAAATTTTTGCAATTTTAATTTTGAGTTGGGAGAAACATGATTTTGTTAATAATGATGATTTTGATTTTGATTTACAAACACTTTGTGTTTCTTACTCCCATTTTTAGGCTTATTTAAGATATTCATCTTCATATTCAACTTGTTTTTAGATATAGCTTGATATTGACAATTTGTATTTATAATTTTCATAAGCAAGTTGATTTTAATTCATCATTCTTGATCTTTAGATTATGCCTAGCTTTATTATAAGCTATTGTTCTATTTTTAAGAGTAGAGACAATAGAGTAAATATGATTTTGATAGTCATTTCTAAATTCCTCAAATGTTTCGTTCATCTCTTTGATTTCAATTTTATAATTTTGGCATGTTGCACAATCACTTTTCAAAGATGAATTTTCTAAGAATAATATTTCATTATGTTCTTTTACAAAAATAAGTTCATTTTCAAGTTCCTTGAATTTTTCTTTAATATTATTACAATCAAAACAAGATTTTAAGATTTCAATTTTTGGGCAAGATGGAGAAGCCATATCATTTTTGGATTCTGAATTCGTTTATAAACTTTATTTTCTAAGTGTAATTTTTTATTAGCAATTTTTAATTTCTTCATTTTACGTTTAGAAATTTTTAGTGTATGGAAATAAAAAGAAGGATTAGACTTTCTTATAGGGCTATCAAAAGTGGTAAGATGTGAACATGGAGTTCCTTTTTCATTTTCTAGGCCTTCCTCCTTTATAGATGAAGTTTCATCTTCATTTTCTCTTAATGTATTGTTCTCTTCGTCTAAGACACTTTCCATGATCTTGCTATGAGAGAGATCTTCTTGAATAATGGTGAACGTTTGTATGTCCTTCTCCTCCTGTGTTTGTTCCATACCTGTGAGAGGAAGATTATACATTTCTTCAAGAAATTTCCATATCTTGTATGCACTAGAAAAACAATATATTAATTTGAAAACTTCATTTGATAAACCATAAAATAAATAGTGTTTGACTTTTGCATTTAGATGACGTTCCCTTTTATTTGATTCATCCGCAGGTCTTACAATTGCTAAATTCTATGCTTCGGTATCTATAGTTTTAATAAATTTTTATCCTTTATAATTTGTTCCTTTAAATAAAGGTGGTGCTAGTGAATTTTCTTCTTCATAAAAATTTACCCTACTAATAGAAGCGAGATCATGAGACGCCATTATTCCCATTTATTTAGCTGATTGGAATAAAACCTAGCTCTGATACCACTTGTTGGATCGGTAGGCGCCCTTAGAGGGGGGTGAATAAGGGTTTTAAAACTTTTTCTTATATTATGAATATCTTGAAATAATAATCGATTAAGAAGGTGAGAAATCAATCAAAACAATTGAAATAAAGTAGAGACATGCTTTATTAACATGAAATATGGGTTTTCAAAAGTTGATTTCTATAACGCTAGAAATTGGTGTCGAATAATAATAAACTCTTTTTTTCTATCCCGACTCGCATCCCCACGAACCGGTGGCCCTAGCGTATCCTTCCCCGGATTCGGCCTCAAGCCGCTCTAGCTAATCCAACCCCGGATATAGCCTTGAGCACCCCCTAGACCTAACCTAGATCTAGTCGCCAACACGAGGCAAAATTCTGCCCTAAGTCCTACCCAGACCTAGTCGCCAACACGAGGCGAATTCTCTAACGGTTTACAAAGAAAATGAAATGATAATAATAAAAACTCCCTCTTGAAGAACTTCTGAAGTTGGAGACGATGATCCATTGTAGGATAAGCATTATTGAAGCGGACATCGTTTGGATCCAGCGTGAAGAAGTCCTCCTTCAGAAATTCGCCGAGCTTTGGTGGGAGATCAACTTTTGGCCAAATCAGGCTCAAGAATTCTAGCACTCAATATCTCTCTCTGATGGCTCTACAAAATAAGAGAAGAGGGGTCCTATTTATAGCCTCAGCGCTAGCGCCTGCGTTACCCCAGATAAGGCATTATTCTGCGTGGGAGAATCTTCAGTCCGAGGGAACTTTCTGCCTTGCCTTCTGTGCTCCACGCTACCGCCAGTGCTATCCACTACCGCCTAGCACTAGCGCCTTCTAAACGTACTCCCGGGATTACGCTGATCATCACTAGCATCGGGCGCTAGGTGCTACCATCGACGCTAGTGGGCATGTTGGAATTATTGGCCCAATTTTGGGGGCAATCTTCTTATGTCATCCTTGAGTCATATGGACTTTGTTTCCTGCACACTTAAACACACAAGATCAAATACACATAGGATTTGTTATTCTCAAACCTAGGAGATGCGGAAGTCCATGTTCCAACAGACGCAGCCCTGTCAGGTTGGTTAGATAAAAATCAATGAAATTCCTATCACACTTCTTACTGAATCTTTTCTCGCAGGTGTCCCGGAGTCTTCCACCGAGATGGAGATTGGGGAGGAGGAGATGTCGCCCCTACCATTGCCGGGCAAACTCATTGACTTCCTCGGCAACCCTCGGGACCCTGAGGCAATGAAGCGGCGAGTCGTAGACATGCTCGAGAAGCAAGGATACATGCTGCATGATATGCGTAACCGGGCGCGCGAGGACAGAGCGGTCTGCGAAGAGCGCTTCTCCACGATTGAAGACGAGTAAGCTCGAGTTATCGCCGAGATGCAGACAGACACCTACAGCGAGGCCACCTCTCATGGGGTACACCTCACATAGGCAGAGGATCAAATCTGGCTACTACTGCGCGAGCTCCGTGCGGTCCGCATGTATCACTATCCGCGCGTACCTCCGCGCTCAAGGGTGTGAGGACGAGGTCGATGGTGGTGGATCCACTATTGATCCTGCTCGCACTCGCCTGGCGGACTCGCAGAGACCTGTTTGCTACTTGTTGATGGCGAAATTGCACCCCCACGATTTACTCGAGGAAACAGGGGGAAAAGGAGGCTGCGAGCAGCTGGTTACTTGAGTCACGAGTGAAGAGGGGAGAAGTAGAGGTCTGGTTGCGTGGCTTATTTGGTGAGGCCACCCGACCTATCTGATAAGGCCGCCAGGCTTGTTTGGTGAGGCCGCCCGGCTTTCTTGGTGAGGCTGCCCGGCCTGGCATTTAGGGGGTCGCCGGACAGCCCGCTACTAGGTGCGGTCTGATTGGTTTAGCCACAGGATTTGGACCTCTCGATTGGTGTCCTTTTTGAAGAGGCATGAGGGCCTATTTATAGGCACAGGGTGGAGTTTTCTAGAAGTTGATGATGTCAGAGCCAGGAGAATAGAAGAAGAGGTCACCCGGACTGTGACCTCACCGAGAGAGGTCGCCCGGTGCGCGACCTTACTGGGAGAGGTCGCCCGGATCGCAACCTCACTAGGAGAGGTGGCCCGGACCGCGACCTCACTGGGAGAGGTTGCCCGATGCGTGAACTCACAGGGAGAGGTCGCCCGGTGTGCGACCTCATAGGGAGAGGTCGCCAAGACCGTGACCTCACTGGGAGAGGTTGCCCGGTGCGCGACCTCAAAGGGAGAGGTCGCCCGGTGCGCGACCTCACAGGGAGAGGTTGCCCGGAATGCGACCTCCTGAAGCGAGACAGCACGAATGGTAGAGACCGCCCGGGAGGGGGGAGCTCTCCCGGTAGGGGCGAGACCGCCCGGAAAGAGGGAGCTTGCCCGGGAGCTCCGAAAATGCCCGGTACCTGAAAAAGGGCGGCTCGGAGGGGATCGCCGATTTATGGGTAAACATAATCCCCGCACTTTTGTAAGTTCCCTAGAGAACT
The DNA here is from genome assembly GCA_033032865.1 of Dactylorhiza incarnata. Classification (NCBI taxonomy): domain Eukaryota; kingdom Viridiplantae; phylum Streptophyta; class Magnoliopsida; order Asparagales; family Orchidaceae; genus Dactylorhiza; species Dactylorhiza incarnata. The sequence goes on along the minus strand of JAWHQI010000255.1, from coordinate 1,054,584 downwards.
TCGAAAAAGTAGAACATACCCACGGGAATCGTGAATTGCCTCCCATATATTTCCAGAAAAGACATGAGAAGGAGAGAGAGCTAGTACATGCTACTTTTTCAAAAAAGAACTTGCGAATACTTATTCTATCATCCGCGAGGGAGAAGAGTCTTACAAGTACCTGAACATGACTTGCCAATAATCTATGTAAGGAAAAATTTAGAGCAGCCAAAAATAGATAAGAACACATGGGTACCTTGTAGAGAACTCGCTAATTTTTACAAAAGAGATGTTAAGATAGTTTAAAAGAGAAAACATAAATAGCGAGTACCTGAGAAGAACTCGCGAACTCCTGCTTAAAGCAGGTATAAATGAATTAATAACGCGAGTACCTGAAGAGAACTCGTGAACACCTGCTAATCTCTACAAAAACAGAACTTAAAGCAGGTATACAACAATCTATAACGCGAGTACCTGAAGAGAACTCGCGCACACATACTAACCTCTGCAAAAGAAAACTTAAACAGGTACAAAAGAAACTATAATGCGAGTACCTGAAGAAAACTCGTGAGCACCTGCTAACCTTTGCAAAAGAGAACTTAAAGCAGATTCAAAAGAAACTATAACGCGAGTACTTGAAGAGAACCCATGAATCACCTGCTAATCTCTGCAAAAGAGAACTTAAAGCAGGTATAAATGAATTAATAACGCGAGTACCTGAAGAAAACTTGCGAACACCTACTAATCTCTGCAAAAACAGAACTTAAAGCAGGTATAAAACAATCTATAATGCAAGTACCTGAAGAGAAATCACGCACACCTGCTAACCTCTGCAAAAAAGAACTTAAAGCAGGTACAAAAGAAACTATAATGCGAGTAACTAAAGAAAACCCGCGAACACCTGCTAATCTCTACAAAAGAGAACTTAAAGCAGGTATAAATGAATTAATAATGCGAGTACCTGAAGAGAACTCGCGAGCACCTGCTAACCTCTGCAAAAGAGAACTTAAAGCAGGTACAAAAGAAACAATAATGCGAGTACCTGAAGAAAACTCTCAAACACCTGCTAATCTCTGTAAAAAAGAACTTAAAGCAGGTATAAATGAATTAATAACGTGAGTACCTGAAGAGAACTCACGAACACCTGCTAATCTCTGAAAAAGAGAACTTAAAGAAGGTATAAATGAATTAATAATGCGAGTACCCGAAGAGAACTCACGAACACCTGCTAACCTCTGCAAAAGAGAACTTAAAGCAGATATAAATAAATTGATAACGTGAGTACCTGAAGAGAACTCACGAACACCTGCTAACCTCTGCAAAAGAGAAATTAAAGCAGGTATAATATAATCTATAACGCGAGTACCTGAAGAGAACTCACGCACACCTGCTAACCTCTGCAAAAGAGAACTTAAAGCATGTACAAAAGAAACTATAACGCGAGTACGTGAAGAAAACCCGCGAACACCTGCTAATCTCTGCAAAAGAGAACTTAAAGCAGGTATAAATGAATTAATAATATGAGTACCTGTAGAGAACTCGCGAGCACCTGCTAACCTATGCAAAAGAGAACTTAAAGCAGGTACAAAAGAAACTATAACCGGAGTACCTGAAGAAAACCCGCGAACAGCTGCTAATCTCTGCAAAAGAGAACTTAAAGCAGGTATAAATGAATTAATAATGCGAGTACCTGAAGAGAACTCGCGAGCACCAGCTAACCTCTGCAAAAGAAAACTTAAAGCAGGTACATTTCCTGACTACTAGAGTGAAAGCCTTGACTCGATTATCTCGAGTCGGAAATATTGCCTTGCGGCTTACTGTAATAACCTGCTTTCTAGCTTTAAAGCCAGATACATTTTATTCATATGGCTAGCATATTATGCAACCTTTTTCATAACCTGTAGTACTCTTTCAAACCGACTGGCTTGATAGATAAAACCGCCTGGTCTAAAAGTTTTTCAACTTTTAAATTACCAAGTGGGCCAATATTTGTACATGTTAGATACTACTTTCTCCAAATGATCGAGGATCATAAGAGAGATAATTTTCCTGTAAAGAAAAAGGAATTACAGACTTTGATGACCAAGTGGGCAGGTGCGCCTAGTCGGCTAGCATTGCTTTCCTCAAGTGGTCATCAAAACTGTAAACGACTCAATTGCTCTCCTGCCTAGGGTTACAAGCCGAGTTGATCAATTGGGCAGGTAGGCCTAGGCGACAAACATTGCTTTCCTCATAGAGATCAACTCAGTTGTGGGTCACCTTTAGGCACCGCTTGAGAGTACCTAGGAGTGTTTGCTAGTCACAGACTAAGATGATCAGTTGGGAAGGTGGTTCTAGGAGGCGAACATTTCTTTCCTCAGAAAGATCATCAAAACTGTACCTATATCCCTTTCGGGTCACGACAGAGCTAACAGTCACCTGGACCTCCCTTGATGCAGAGGTGTGTTAGATGCGGACCGGGATCCATCTGAAGACCACCACACGAGAATTGGCAAGCTTCCACTACACGTGTGCAAAATCTCCCCGCTACAAATGGTCATCGTGGTATTACGCTAATGACTACAATCCGAGGGGGTGCAAGCAGAACTTGGCTATGTCTCCGTGGTTAAGTGAGTTTGATAATAAGTAAAAAGAAATAGACAGGTCACAAGGAAGATTATCAGTATTGTAGATATCAAAATGCAAACAAATGAGAGCATTATCATTAAGGATATAATCATTTTGAGATCATCGCCGCTCCAAGTATGAGAGATGTCTTCATCATCACTTGTCTAGAGGCGATGAGTTCCATTTCTTAACACCTTGATGATAAATGGACCTGCCCAGTTAGGATTTAATTTCCCAACGCGACTTGATCAGGCTGATAGTTGCTTCATCTTGAAGTGAAGTTCTTAGTGAAGTAGCCTCCTCAAAGGCTCGTAGATGAAAAACTGGATCACTTATCCCACAATAGACTAGTAGACTAGGTTCAACTCGGAACTACCTCCAAACAAATTTTGTTTGATAATGGGAAGGCTCTTGCTATTATCCTACAAGAAAAGTTATCCCCTCAACTTGATATGGAGAATTACTTATACCCACCTTATAGAACTCATGGTGAGGAATAGAGAGCTCTTATGCTTCAAGTTACGGCAAATGTTCTATATGATTGCTGGAAAGCTTGTCATTAGTAGTTGTTGTAGTATGAAGTTGAGAATCCACTTGTATTTTGAGTGGAATGTTCTCTGCTAATAGGTGATGGATGTCGTTGTTTTGCACACGCATTTCTGGATGATCGGAGGGATTCCTGAGGCCCTTTGACGGATGATCCATGAAAACAGGAATTGTCGAAAGAGAAAAACTGAAATAACTTTCAAACGGAGCCGAATTTTTGAAATCTGAGGGCTAAAAAAATGCCTTAACTGGGAACCCATTTCAATTTTTGGATAGTTCAGCTCAAGCCAGTCGCGACAGGCTTTGAATTTCTGAATTCCGACACCCGGATCAAAAGTTATGGCCGTTTTAAAATTGAATGTATTTTAGGCCAAATCTCGCATCTTCATCGCAACTGTTGTTCATCAACCACTCGCTATCTGAAGGTCGCGTGTTTCTGATGATGGCGAAATTGCACCTCAACAATCTACTCGAGGAAACATGTGGAAAAGGAGGTCGCGAGAAGCTGGTTACTTGAGTCGCGAGTGAAGAGGGGAGAACAAGAGGTCTGGTCGCGCGGCTTATTTGGTGAGGCCGCCCGGCCTGTTTGATGAGGCCGCCAGGCTTGTTTGGTGAGGCCGCCCAACTTGCTTGGTGAGTCCTCCCGGCCTGGCAGTTAGGAGGTCACCGGACAGCCCGCTATTAAGCGCGGTCTGATTGGTCTAGCCGCGGGATTTGGACCTCTCAACCGGTGCGCTTTCTGAAGAGGCATGGGGGACTATTTATAGGCCCAGGGTGGAGTCTTCTAGAATTTAATGATGTCAGCACCAGGAGAACAGAAGAAGAGGTTACCTGGACTGTGACCTCACAGGGAGAGGTCGCCGGAACCGTAACCTCACTGGGAGAGGTTGCCCGTACCGCTACCTCACTCGGAGAGGTCGCCCGGTGCGCGACCCACAGGGAGAGGTCGCCCAGACCACGAACTCACTGACAGAGGTCGCCCGGTGCGCGAACTCACCGGGAGAGGTCGCCCAGACCGTGACCTCACTGGGAGAGGTCGCCCGGTGCGCGACCTCACAGGGAGAGGTTGCCCGGAATGCGACCTCCTGAAGCAAGACAGCCCGGACGGTAGAGACCGCCCGGGAGGGGTGAGCTCGCCCGGTAGGGGCGAGACCACCCGGAAAGAGGGAGCTTGCCCAGGAAGGGCATGACCGCCCAGGAGCTCCGAAAATGCCTGCTAATCTCTGCAAAAAACATAAATAGCGAGTACCTTAGAAGAACTCGCGAACACCTACTTAAAGCAAGTATAAATGAATTAATAACGCGAGTACCTGAAGAGAACTCGCAAACACCTGCTAATCTCTGCAAAAACAGAACTTAAAGCAGGTATAAAACAATCTATAAAGCGAGTACCTGAAGAGAACTTGCGCACACCTGCTAACCTCTGCAAAAGAGAACTTAATGCAGGTACAAAAGAAACTATAACGCGAGTACCTGAAAAAAACCGCGAAGACCTGCTAATCTCTGCAAAAGAGAACTTAAAGCTGGTATAAATGAATTAATAATGCGAGTACCTGAAGAGAACTCGCGAGCACCTGCTAACCTCTGCAAAAGAGAACTTAAAGCAGGTACAAAGGAAACTATAACACGAGGACCTGAAGAAAACCCGTGAACACCTGCTAATATCTGCAAAAGAGAACATAAAGCAGGTATAAATGAATTAATAACGCGAGTACCAGAAGAGAACTCGCTAACACCTGCTAATCTCTGCAAAAGAGAAATTAAAGCAGGTATAAATGAATTAATAATGCGAGTACCCGAAGAGAACTCGCGAACACCTGCTAACCTCTGCAAAAGTGAACTTAATGCAGATATAAATGAATTAATAACGCGAGTACCTGAAGAGAACTCGTGAACACCTGCTAACCTATGCAAAAGAGAACTTAAAGAAGGTATAAAATAATCTATAACGCGAGTACCTGAAGAGAACTCGCGCACACATGCTAACCTCTGCAAAAGAGAACTTAAAGCAGGTACAAAAGAAACTATAATGCGAGTACCTAAATAAAACCCGCGAACACCTGCTAATCTCTGCAAAAGAGAACTTAAAGCAAGTATAAATGAATTAATAATGCGAGTACCTGAAGAGAACTCACGAGCACCTGCTAACCTCTGCAAAAGAGAACTTAAAGCAGGTACAAAAGAAAGTATAATGCAAGTACCTGAAGAAAACCCGCAAACACCTGCTAATCTCTGCAAAAGAGAACTTAAAGCAGGTATAAATGAATTAATAATGCGAGTACCTGAAGAGAACTCGCGAGCACCTGCTAACCTATGCAAAAGAGAACTTAAAGCAGGTACAAAAGAGACTATAATGCGATTACCTGAAGAAAACTCACGCACACCTGCTAATCTCTGGAAAAGAGAACTTAAAGCATGTATAAATGAATTAATAAAGCGAGTACCTGAAGAGAACTCGCGAACACCTGCTAACCTCTGCAAAAGAGAACTTAAAGCAGGTATAAAATAATCTATCATGCGAGTACCTGAAGAGAACTCATGCACACCTGCTAATCTCTGCAAAAAAGAACTTAAAAGCGGGTATAAATGAATTCATAACTGTTTGTCTTTGCTATTTTACTTACTTGTGGATATTCATATGCGATCTTCTATTTTTAGCGCTATTCCTTATAAAACTTCAAATCCTTTCTGAAAACCTCCAGGTAAGAGATATCTCCACAAGTGTAGATAATAAATATTAGATCGTGCGGTTAACTTTCAATCCGAGCTGCTGGATGCTCGAGCTCTGATTTTGCGAGAATTCCAAAAGAATAATTGCCCAGTTATCATGAAATGTTGCCATGACGGTCTATCATTTTAGTTTTAAAGTAGATCCTGATTGACTCAGTGAAGATGAATCGCGGCCTGTAACTGCCAGAGATTATATCTTCATAAGCTCTGATTGTAAGAAATGAGTCGTGCAGTTAGAATGCAATCCAGACGACTAATAAGTCCATTTCCCGACTATTAGAGTGAAAGCCTTGACTTGATTATCTCGAGACGGAAATATTGCCTTGTGGCTTCCTGTAATAACCTGCCTTCCAGCTTTAAAGCAAGATACATTTTATCCACTTGGCTAGCATATTATGCAGCCATTTTTCATAACCTCTAGTACTCTTTCAAACCGATCAGCTTGATAGATAAAACCGCCCGGTCTAAAGGTTTTTTAACTTTTCAATGACCAAGTGGGCCAATTTTTGTACCTGTTAGATACTACTTTCTCCAAATGATCGAGGATCATAAGAGAGATAATTTTCCTGTAAAGAAAAACGAAGTACAGACTTTGATGACCAAGTGGGCAGTTGCACCTAGGTGGCAAGCATTGCTTTCCTCAAGTGGTCATCAAAACTATAAATGACTCAACTGCTCTCCTACCTAGGGTTACAAGCTGAGTTGATCAATTGGACAGGTGGGCCTAGGCGGAGAACATTGCTTTCCTCAGAGAGATCAACTCAGTTGTGGGTCCCCTTTAGGCACCGCTTGAGAGTACCTAGGAGTGTTTGCTAGTCACAGACTAAGATGATCAGTTGGGTAGGTGGGCCTAGGCGGCAAACATTGCTTTCCTCAGAAAGATCATCAAAACTATAACTATATCCCTTTTGGGGCACGACAGGGATAACAGTCACCTAGACCTCCCTTGATGCAGAGGTGTGTTAGATGCCGTCCGGGATCCAAAGTTTTGATGACCACCGCACAGGAATTGGCAAGCTTCCATTGCACGTGTGCAAAATCTCCCCGCTACACATGGTCATCGTGGTATTACGCTAATGACTACAATCCGAGGGGGTGCAAGAAGAACTTGGTGATGTCTCCGTGGTTTAGTGAGTTTGATAAAAAGTAAAAAGAAATAGACGGGTCACAAGGAAGAGTGTCAGAATTGTAGATATCATAATGCAAACAAATGAGAGCATTATCATTAAGTACATAACCATTTTGACATCATCGCCGCTCCAAGTATAAGAGATGTCTTCATCATCACTTGTCTAGAGACGATGAGTTCTATTTCTTAACACCTTGATGATAATTGGACATGCCCAGTTAGGACTTAATTTCCCAACGGGACCTGATCGGGCTGATAGTTGTTTCATCCTGAAGTGAAGTTCTTAGTGATGTAGCTGCCTCAAAGGCTTGTAGATGAAAAATTGGATCACTTATCCCAGAATAGACTGGTAGACGAGGTTCAACTTGGAACTACCTCCCAACAAATTTTGTTTGATAATGGGAAGGCTCTTGCTATTATCCTGCAAGAAAAGTTAGCCCCACAACTTGATATGGAGAATTACTTATACCCACCTTATAGAACTCATGGTTAGGAATATAGAACTCTTCTGCTTCAAGTTGCGGCAAATGTTCTATATGATTGCTGGAAAGCTTGTCATTAGTAGTTGTTGCAGTATGAAGTTGATAATCCACTTGTCTTTTGAGTGGAATGTTCTCTGCTAATAGGTGATGGATGTCGTTGTTTTCCACATGCATTTTTGGATGATCGGAGGGATGCCTGAGGCCCTTTGACGGATGATCCATGAAAACAGGAATTGCCGAAAGAGAAAAACTGAAATAACTTTCAAACGGAGCCGAATTTTTGAAATCATAGGGCTAAAAATTGCTTAAACGGGGAACCCGGTTCAATTTTTGGATAGTTCAGCTCAATCCGGTCGCGACAAGCTTTGAATTTCAGAATTTCGACGCCCGGATCTAAAGTTATGGCCATTTTAAAATTGAATATATTTTAGGCCAAATCTCGCATCTTCATCGCAACTGTTGTTCATCAACCACTCGCTATCTGAAGGTCACATGTTTCTGTTGATGGAAAAAATTGCACCTCCATGATCTACTCGAGGAAACAGGGGGAAATGATGGCCGCGAGCAGCTGGTTACTTAAGTCGCGATTGAGGACGAGAGAAGAAGAGGTCTGGTGGCGCGACTTATTTGGTGAGGCCGCCCGGCCTGTCTGATGAAGCCGCCAGGCTTGTTTGGTGAGGCCGCCTGACTTGCTTGGTGAGAACACTAAGCCTGGCAGTTAGGAGGTTGCCGGACAGCCCGCTATTAGGTGCGGTCTGATTGGTCTAGCCGCAGGATTTGGACCTCTCGACCGGTGTCCTTTCTGAAGAGGCATGTGTGCCTATTTATAGGCCCATGGTGGAGTCTTCTAGAAGTTGATGACATCAGCGCTAGGAGAATAAAAGAAGTGGTCACCCAGACTGCGACCTTATAGGGAAAGGTCGCCTGATGCACCACCTCACAGGGAGAGGTCGCCCAGACCACGACCTCACTGGGAGAGGTCGCCCGGACCGCGACCTCCTGGAGAGGTCGCCCGGTGCGCGACCTCACAGGGAGAGTTCGCCCAGACTGTGACCTCACTGGGAGAGGTTTCCCGGTGCACGACCTCACATGGAGAGGTCTCCCAGACTGCGACCTAACTGGGAGAGGTCGCCCGGTGCGCGACCTCATAGGGAGAGGTCGCCCGGAATGCGACCTCCTGAAGCGAGACACCCCGGACTGTAGAGACCGCCCGGGAGGGGGGAGCTCGCCTGGGAGGGGGGAGCTCGCCCGGTAGGGGCGAGACAGCCCGGAAAGAGAGAGCTTGCAAGAGAAGGGCATGGCCGCCTGGGAGCTCTGAAAATGCCCGATACCTGACAAATGGCGGCTCGGAGGGGATCACCGATTTCTGGGTAAACATAATCCCCACACTTTTGTAAGTTCCCTAGAGAACTTCGAAAAAGTAGAACTTACCCACGAGAATCGTGAATTGCCCCCCACAAATATCCAGAAAAGACATGAGAAGGAGAGAGAGCTAGTACCTGCTACTTTTTCAAAAAAGAACTTGCGAATACTTATTCTATCATCCTCGAGGGAGAAGAGTTAAAACAAGTATATAAAAAAGGAGAAGAGTCTTACAAGTACCTGCACATGACTTGCCAATAATCTATGTAAGGAAAAAGTTAGAGCAGGCAAAAAGAGATAAGAACACGTGGGTACCTTGTAGAGAACTCGCTAATTTTTACAAAAGAGATGTTAAGATAGTTTAAAAGAGAAAATATAAATAGCGAGTACCTGAGAAGAACTCGTGGAACACCTACTTAAAGCAGGTATAAATGAATTAATAACGCGAGAACCTGAAGAGAACTCGTGAAAACTTTCTAATCTCTGCAAAAACAAAACTTAAAGCGGGTATAAAACAATCTATAATGCGAGTACCTGAAGAGAACTCGTGCAAAGCTACTAACCTCTGCAAAAGAGAACTTAAAACAGGTACAAAAGAAACTATAATGCGAGTACCTGAAGAAAACTCGCGATAACCTGCTAACCTTTGCAAAAGAGAACTTAAAGCAGGTACAAAAGAAACTATAACGCGAGTACCTGAAGAGAACCCGTGAATCACCTGCTAATCTCTGCAAAAGAGAACTTAAAGCAGGTATAAATAAATTAATAACGCGATTACCTGAAGAGAACTAGCGAACACCTGCTAATCTCTGCAAAAATAGAACTTAAAGCAGGTATAAAACAATCTATAACGCGAGTACCTAAAGAGAACTCGCACACACTTGCTAACCTCAGCAAAAGAGAACTTAAAGCAGGTACAAAAGAAACTATAACGCGAGTACATGAAGAAAACCCGCGAACACCTGCTAATCTCTGCAAAAGCGAACTTAAAGCATGTATAAATGAATTAACAATGCGAGTACTTGAAGAGAACTCGCGTGCACCTGCGAACCTCTGCAAAAGACAACTTAAAGTAGGTACAAAAGAAACTATAACGCGAGTACCTTAAGAAAACTCGCGAACACCTGCTAATCTCTGCAAAAGAGAACTTAAAGTAGGTATAAATGAATTAATAACGCGAGTATCTGAAGAGAACTCGCGAACACATTCTAATCTCTGCAAAAGAGAACATAAAGCAGGTATAAATGAATTAATAATGCGAGTACCCGAAGAGAATTCATGAACACCTGCTAACCTCTGCAAAAGACAACTTAAAGCAGATATAAATGAATTAATAATGCGAGTACCTGAAGAGAACTCGCGAACACCTGCTAACCTCTGTAAAAGATAACTTAAAGCAGGTATAAAACAATCTATAACGCGAGTACCTGAAGAGAACTCGCGCACACCTGCTAACCTCTGCAAAAGAGAACTTAAAGCAGGTATAAAAGAAACTATAACGCGAGTACCTGAAGAAAACCAGCGAACACCTGCTAATCTCTGCAAAAGAGAACTTAAAGCAGGTATAAATGAATAAATAATGCGAGTACCTGAAGAGAACTCGCGAGCACCTTCTAACCTCTGCAAAAGAGAACTTAAAGCAGGTACAAAAGAAACTATAATGCGAGTACCTGAATAAAACCCGCAACACCTGCTAATCTCTGCAAAAGAGTACTTAAAGCAGGTATTAATAAATTAGTAATGCGAGTGCCTGAAGAGAAATCGCGATCACCTGCTAACCTCTGCAAAAGAGAACTTAAAGTAGGTACAAAAGAAACTATAATGCGAGTACCTGAAGAAAACTCGCGAACACCTGCTAATCTCTGGAAAACCGAACTTAAATTAGGTATAAATGAATTAATAACGCGAGTACCTGAAGAGAACACGCGAACACCTGCTAACCTCTGCAAAAGAGAACTTAAAGCATTTATAAAACAATCTATAATGCGAGTACCTGAAGAGAACTCGCACACACGTGCTAATCTCTGCAAAAGAGAATTTAGAGCAAGTATAAATGAATTCATAACTGTTTGTCTTTGTTATTTTACTTACTTGTGGATATTCATATGCGATCTTCTGTTTTAGTGTTATTCCTTATAAAACTTCAAATCCTTACTGAAAACCTCCAGGGAAGAGATATCTCCACAAGTGTAGATAATAAATATTAGCTCATGCCGTCAACTTTCAATCCGAGCTGCTGGAAGCTTGAGCTCTGATTATGCAAGAATTCAAAAAGAATAATTGCCCGGTTATCATGAAATGTTGCCCTGACGGTTTATCATTTTAGTTCTAAAGTCGATCCTGATTGACTCAGTGAAGATGAATCGCGACCTGAAACTGCCAGAGATTATATCTTCATAGGCTCTGATTGTAAGCAATGAGTCATGCAGTTAGAATGCAATACAGACGACTAATAAGTCCATTTCCCGACTATTAGAGTGAACTCCTTCACTCGATTATCTCGAGTCGGAAATATTGCCTCGTGACTTCCTGTAATAACCTGCTTTCCAACTTTAAAGCCAGATACATTTTATCCACTTGACTAGCATATTATGCAGCCATTTTCATAACCTGTAGTACTCTTTCAAATCGACCTGCTTGATAGATAAAACCACCCGGTCTAAAAGTTTTTCAACTTTTAAATGACCAAGTGGGCCAATATTTGTACCTGTTAGACACTACTTTCTCCAAATGATCGAGGATCATAAGAGAGATAATTTTCCTGTAAAGAAAAAGGAAGTACAGACTTTGATGACCAAGTGGGCAGGTGCGCCTAGGCGGCTAGCATTGCTTTCCTCAAGTGGTCATCAAAACTATAAACGACTCAACTGCTCTTCTGCCTAGGGTTATAAGCCGAGTTGATCAATTGGGCAGGTGGGCCTAGGCAGCGAACATTACTTTCCTCAGAGAGATCAACTCAGTTGTGGGTCCCCTTTAGGCACCGCTTGAGAGTACCTAGGAGTGCTCGCTAGTCACAGACTAAGATGATCAATTGGGCAGGTGGGCCTAGGTGGCGAACATTGCTTTCCTCAGAAAGACCATCAAAACTATAACTATATCCCTTTTGGGGCACGACATAGCTAACAGTATCCTGGACCTCCCTTGATGCAGAGGTGTGTTAGATGCCGGCCGGGATCTAAAGTTCTGAAGTCCACCGCGCGGGAATTAGCAAGCTTCCACTGCACATGTGCGAAATCTCCCCGTTACATGTGGTTATCGTGGTATTACGCTAATGACTACAATCTGAGGGGGTGCAAGCAGAACTTGGCGATGTCTCCGTGGTTCAGTGAGTTTGATAATAAGTAAAAAGAAATAGACAGGTCACAAGGAAGAGTGTTATTATTGTAGATATCAAAATTCAAACAAATGAGAGCATTATCATTAAGGATATAATCGTTTTGAGATCATCGCCGCTCCAAGTATGAGAGATGTCTTCATCATCACTTGTCTAGCGGCGTTGAGTTCCATTTCTTAACACCTTGATGATAAATGGACCTGCCCAGTTAGGATATAATTTCCCAACGGGACCTGATCGCGCTGATAGTTGCTTCATCCTGAAGTGAAGTTCTTAGTGAAGTAGCCGCCTCAAAAGTCTTGTAGATGAAAAACTGGATCACTTATCCCATAATAGACTGGTAGATGAGGTTCAACTCGGAACTACCTCCCAACAAATTTTGTTTGATAATGGGAAGGCTCTTGCTATTATCCTGCAAGAAAAGTTAGCCCCTCAACTTGATATGGAGAATTACTTATACCCACCTTATAGAACTCTTGGTAAGGAATAGAGAGCTCTTCTGCTTCAAGTTGTGGCAAATGTTCTATATGATTGTTGGAAAGCTTGTCATTAGTAATTGTTGCAGTATGAAGTTAAGAATCCACTTGTCTTTTGAGTGGAATGTTCTCTGCTAATAGGTGATGGATGTCATTGTTTTGCACACGCATTTCTGGATGATCAGAGGGATGCCTGAGGCCCTTTGACGGATGATCCATGAAAACAGGAATTGCCGAAAGACAAAAACTGAAATAACTTTCAAACGGAGCAGAATTTTTGAAATATGAGTGCTAAAAATGCTTGAACAGGGAACCGTGTTCAATTTTTGGATACTTCAGCTCAAACTGGTCGCGACAGGCTTTGAATTTCTGAATTCCGATACCCGGATCAAAAGTTATGGCCATTTTAAATTTGAATGTATTTTAGGCCAAATCTCGTATCTTCATCGCAACTGTTGTTCATCAACCACTCGCTATGTGAAGGTCGCGTGTTTCTGTTGATGGCAAAATTGCACCTCCACGATCTACTCGAGGAAACAGGGGAAAAGGAGGTCGCGAGCAGCTGGTTACTTGAGTCGCGAGTGAAGAGGGGAGAAGAAGAGGTTTGGTCGCGCGGCTTATTTGGTGAGGCCTCCCGGCCTATCTGATGAGGCCGCCAGGCTTGTTTGGTGAGGCCGCCCGACTTGCTTTGTGAGGCCGCTCGGCCTGGTAGTTCGGAGGTCGTCGGACAGCCCACTATGAGGGGCGGTCTGATTGGTCTAGCCGCAGCATTTGGGCCTCTCGACCGGTGTCCTTTCTGAAGAGGCATGAGGGCCTTTTTATAGGCCCAGGGTGGAGTCTTCTAGAAGTTGATGACATCAGCGCCAGGAGATTAGAAGAAGAGGTCGCTCGGACTATGACCTCACAGGGAGAGGTCTCCCGGTGCGCTACTCACAGGGAGAGGTCGCCCAGACCGCGACCTCACTGGGAGAGGTAGCCCGGACCGCGACCTCACTGAGAGAGGTCGCCTAGTGCACGACCTCACAGGGAGAGGTCGCCCAGACTACGATATCACTAGGAGAGGTCGTCCGGTGCGCGACCTCACAGGGAGAGGTCACCCAGACCGCGACCTCACTGGGAGAGGTCGCCCGGTGCGCGACCTCACAGGGAGAGGTCGCCCAAAATGCGACCTCCTGAAGCGAGACAGCCCGGACAGTAGAGACCGCCCGGGAGGGGGGAGCTCGCCCAGCAGGGGCGAGACGGCCTGGAAAGAGGGAGATTGCCGATTTCTGGGTAAACATTACTACTTTCCTTTTATGTGGTGTCCTATAAACAACAATAATACTGCTTTGAATGCTTCCCGAGTAGTAGCGAGATTTTTCTTTGATTATTGCTCGTTGTTTATTGTTGTTACTTTTATCATATTCGCTAACTCATTTTGTCCAACGCCCTTCTCTCGTGGCCTGCCTGGGACTCGCATCACCTGGCGGCGAACTGTCCCTGCTGCATTACAACGAGTTCTTTTGAGGTAGGAGGGTTCAAGTATCGAGGCGCGTAACAGCGGGATTCGGCTATCCACACCCCTGACGCCTCGATTCCTCCCCACAGCTTTGAGTTTCTTATAAATAAGCCTGTCATTAACAGTCAACCACCGCATTTAATCTTCTTGACCTCTCTCATTCTCGCGAGCTCACGCCTTCTCGCTTTTGCAATCTTTTCTACTTTCGCAGATATGGGTGGCGATGGTGAAGCCGAGGGTCGAGCCAAGTGCGCTTTTACCTTCTGCGACCACGCATTCTTTACCTTCTCGCTGACCGAGAGCGAGTATAATTTGGTGGTGACCAACTACATCACGCCACCATTCACTGCTCGCCATCCGGCGAAGACCGAGGCCATCAATGACCTCAACTTGGATGAGCTCGCCATCTCAGCGGCCCACTTTGAAGTGGGTCTGCGGCTTCCTTTGTGGCCTGAGATCATCCAGGTAACTCGCCCGCTAACCTTCTTCTCACATTCCTTTCTCGCCTTAGCTTAGGATTTCATTCTAACTACTTCTCGCAAATTTTCAATTGCTGAAATACTATGGCGTCATCCCGGGTCAGATGACCCCGAACTCCATTGCTGTAATGGTGGGGTTCACGTGCTACCTGCGTGAGGAGCGCATCGAGTTCAGTTTGTCGGTCTTCCGCAAGCTATTCTCCTTTCACGGGAACAAGGATGGGATGGCATTTTTTGTGAGCCAACACGCCAAAGTTCACGAGATGGTGAACAAAATCCACTACTGGGAGAAAAAGTTCGTGTTCGCCAAGGGGCCCTTCGGCAACATCCCCTTCTCGCCCGTTCACCGGTGAGAATCCACCTATCTCCCTCCCCAGCTCGGCAGCAACGAGGCTGAACTCTTCAAGTACATGTCCACCGCCTTTGAGGTCAGCTACCTCCGGAGGAACGTGGACTCACTGCCCCCATGCCGCCTGGAGCAGGTTTGAACCATGATCCCTTCCAGTCTCGCTTGAACCTCTTTCATTCTTTTTGACTTATCTTATTTTATCATTCACAGGGGAGCGAGATCTTCCGCTCCACCCCTCTTATGCGCCGACAACGCCCATCACCCAGGTCCTAAGGATCGCTTCCGCCACCGCCGACGCCTGCCGCGAGGTCCCCAGCACCTCTTCTGCCTCCAAGAAGTGGCCTGCACTCGCCAACCGTGAGCCGTCCCTAAATCCTCCACCGCCGAAGAAGAAAATTCATCCCTCAGCCCCCGTGAAGGGGAAGGGGCTCGCTTAGGGTTCGTCAGGAGCCAATACCCCAACGGACTCTCTCGCCGACCAGGGCGTCGGAGAGGCCCTTGGGGAGACTATCCGCGCGCCGACCGCACCCGCGCTAGTGGGCCACCATAATTTTGGCATGGGCACTAAACACCGGGACGTGGCCGACGAGCCTGTGTTGGAGTGGGACTCAGACGCCAACTGGGTCTCAATCTGCACTCTCAACCCCTCCTCGGTGGAGCGGGAGTCCGTTGGAGGAGAGGCCTTCGCCGTGTCCTTCGGCCTCTATGGGCAGGAGGACGCCGAGGAATTCCACACCCTCTCCACCCGAGCGCTCGCTTACGAGTGCGCGCGAGCTCAGTGATGGGTAAAACTTAAATTCCTGCGGAGCCAGGGTTCGGTTAGATTTCGGCCGGCGTTTTTGAGTAGTCCGGCGAGTACTCCTACTTCGAGGAGCTAAACCTTTATCCCACCTGTCGAGGTGATGGAAGTAACAATCGCTCCCGCTTTCGGAATATCGGGGGTAGCACCGCGACAACGGGGCCGAAATTCTTTTTTGGTTAATTATTTTTTATAAAAAAGGTCTCTCACAGAGTTTTTGAAAGTAATTTATCCAACTTATCTTGCAATAAAGGCAAGTGCACCTTATCGTTTATAGTACAGGATATAATTTTTTTAGAAAATGATATCGCGGTCGTATTTTTCCGAGGCCGTGTTGATTATCACTACTTTGGGGACGCGTTATTATCTTATTAATGAAAATAAGTGTGATTGCAGTAATTCTAAGAAGCAGAAAAGATGATAATCGTGGGCTTGGTGTGCGTTTAGCAAAAACAAGAAAAGCGATGATAATGCAGAAAATCTAAGCTATGAATGCGATTAATAATGCATAAAATCGCGGGCTTGGTGTGCGTTTAGCAAAAACAAGAAAAACAATGATAATGAAGAAAATCTAGCTATGAAAGCGGTAAATAATGCAGAAAATCTAGCTATGAAAGCGATAAATAATGCAGAAAATCTAGCTATGAAAGCGGCAAATAATACTGAAAATCTAGCTATGAAAGCGATAAAACTATGCTATGAAAAGAAGAACAGCTATGCTAAGAAAAGGAGAACACTACCATGAAGAAAACAGTCTATTTTCATTAAGCAAAAGGAAATATTACAATCCTAGAGAGAGAAAGAGTTGAACAAATAGAGAGAAATCATAAAAACTAAAACAACACAAAAGTGGATCACAAATCCCAAAAAACATCAGAATTTGTGAACCCTCAAGCCATCAGCCGACCCCCTCTATTTCTAGGCAAAAGTGAGCTGCACTTAGTAAAAAGAAAGATATTTATGGATTTAGTGGGAAGCAGCTGGAGGTTCTAGAAGGAGTGTGCTGGACAAGCTTGCTGGATGGAGAGCTGGCGGGTTGGGGTGTGAATAGCAGCTGGAAGCTGGCGGGTGGGGTGCGAATAGCTGCTTTGACTTGAGCACTGGTCTGGTCTCAGCGGGCAGGCATGTCTCAGTGGTTCTGGCTGATTCTCAGCGGCAGGACTGGATTGAGAATCGTCGAACGCAGAGAGTGGAGAGAGTTCGTCGAACGCAGGGCGTGGAGAGTTCGTCGAACGCAGGGCGTGGAGAGTTCGTCGAACGCAGGGCGTGGAGAGTTCGTCGAACGCAGGGCGTGGAGAGTTCGTCGCATGCAGGGCGCGGAGAGTTCGTCGAACGCCGGGCGGGGAGAGATTCGTCGAACGCAGAGCGCGGAGAGTTCGTCGAACGAAGGGCGCGGAGAGTTTGTCGAACGCAGGTCGCAGAGAGATCGTCGAACGCAGGGCGCGTAGAGTTCGTCGAACGCAGGGCGCAGAGAGTTCGTCGAACGCAGGGCGCAGAGAGTTCGTCGAACGCAGGGCGCGTAGACTTCGTCGAACGCAGGGCGGGAGAGCTCGTCGAACGCAGGGCGGGGAGGATTCGTCAAATGCAGGGCGCCTTTCGTCGAACGTCGGGCGCCTTTCGTCGAACGCCTACAGACTTATATAAATTATATTTATTATATTATATATACATATATATACATATATATTTCATTATATTTATAATATATACATTATTATTACTATGTTATTATTTATATTTACATATAAATATATGATTATTTATTATAATTATTATTTACATATATATATATCACTACTTATAATATTACATTTACATATATATATGACTATATTATTTATACATCTTTTTATATCTTTATTTTATAATTACATATATATATATATCATTGTTTCATAGTATTATATGTACATAGAAATAAATAATTTCAAAATTTTAATCTTAGATTAATATATTTACAAAGAATATTTTTACAAATTGTTTCTAATTTGTTTCATACTTAAATAACTCTTTTTTTTCATATAGATATATATTTATATTCATTAGATAAAACAAGTCATTTATTTAATATTATACATGAAATATGTACAATATTACCCAAAATTATGCTAAAAACTATACTAAAAATATGCATAATATACTATTCATCAAATACCCCCATACTTAAGCTTTTGCTATTCCAAGGCAAAAGTTAGAGATACCTATAAGACACTAATAGAATTTTTTATTTACCAAAATTTTATTTAATCGAAAAGTAAGCTTGAAATAAATTTAGAAGATTTAAAGAGGTAAGTCTTATATTGTGATAAAGATTTATAAAGAGCGAAAAAGATTTAGCCAACAAGACTTCTAAAGTTAGCTAAGTAGTGACCTAAATAATTGTAATAATTAGCACCATGATTAGAATAGAATTATATGAACTTTAACTTTTTAAAGAAATTTTTGAGAATAATTAAAACTTACTAATTATGCTCTCTCAATAATTTCATTTATATCTAGTTTTTAATTTGATTCGATGGGGGGTAGGGGGAGCTTGGTAGGAGAAGAGACTTTTGATTTGGGGGTGATGAATTTTATCTTCTCACCCCACTCAATATTTTTTTTTGGATAGGGGAACGAAATGTTATTCCCATATATTTTTTTTCTGTTAAAAAATACTCAATGCCTATGTTTACGAAATGAAATCTTGTTTCCATTGACATAAGATCTTTTCCTTTAAGTAATTGGTTGCCTATGTTTACAGAATGAAATCTTATTCCCATTGACATAAGATCTTTTAAACGAAATTACCAAGGAAATGGAATAATAGGTAAGGGGTTTAGAAATTTCTAGATTTTATAAATTAAGAAAATTTTTGAGAGCAAGTTTTAGTAGGTTTAAAACATTCCTAAAGTTTCACAAGTTTGGAGTAGGAATAATTAAATTCTAAAGATGGTGTCCCAAAATAATAGAACAAGAAGCTATTTAGGGTAAACTTGAAGTAGTGCTAAAAAATTTGTTCTCAAGTTAATTAAAAACACAATATATTATTTACAACTAAAATTCCATGAATCTAAATCTTACAATCTTTGATACAAATAAGGGTTTTGGCAAATAAAAAAGAATGAAAAATGCTTATAAATAAACTCAAACTAATTTTGAAAAATACAAAGCTAAGTAGGGGTTTTTATTATATTTTTGGGATTTTATCATTTTGTTTTGTTTTTTTATTTTTTGGATTTTGGGGTTTTTGGAATTTTTTGGATTTTTCTAAATACTTACAAAGTATGCAATATTTTTTTGATTTTTGTGGTTTTTAGAAATGTTTTTGGATTTTTCTAAATATTTACAAAGTATGAAATAATTTTTATTTTTATTTTTGTGGTTTTTAGATTTTTTTTTGGATTTTTCTAAATATTTACAAGGTTTGAAGAACGGAAAAAGAGACCCCCATACTTAAAACCCAATATTGTCGCCAATGTTGTAATTTAAGTATGAAGAAGTAAAAAAGGAAAATGTAGTTTGTAAAAAATTAAAGACGAGAAAATGCAAGAAAACCATGCAAAAATAAAGTAGACAAAGGTAAAAATATTAGATAAATATGTTGTGCCTCCCACGAGCGCTTTGTTTACCATCGCGTAGCTTGACTGTTTTATTTTTTTTACTCGCTCCTAGGTCCGCTAGGGCGTATTTTATTAACAAATTGCCAAAGAGGCGCGAGATGGAGAACCTTCCTGGGTCATTCAATTTGGGCGGCAATTTGTTAAGTAGGACCGCCGAGCATTCCACATTAGGTGAAACATGCGAAATACCCTCGAGCTTCTTTTTATTTGAAAGGAGGTCTTTAAGATATTTCGCGTATTTCGGCAACTGAGAGTGTGCCTCGCAGAAGGGGACGTTAATTTGAACTTGTTTTTAAAATACTTAAAAAAATTATAATGTTCGTCCTCCTTCTCTTTATTAATTTTCGAGGGAAAAGGAATTTGCGGGGTCAAAATGATCGGCGCAATTGGAAAATCGAAATATATATATATATATATATATTTATATATATTTGGTTTTTTGGTTTAATCAGAGGAGAGGGTGGAGGGGTCGGAGTTGAAATATGTACCTTAGGCTCAACCCGCGATGGGGAAGCGACCTCCTTGCCGCTTCAAAGGGTTTAAGCGTGGGCATTTTCACGCGGGTTCGGCTCCGTGTTCCGTGGAAGTGCTCCAAGTGGCCGCTCGGAGACAATTTTCGCAAGTTGTCCAACCTGCATTTCCAAATTCTTTAGCGATCCGGTTATATTCCGGATATTTATTTCGTTGGACGTTATGTATTTTGTGAAAACTTCCTCAAGCGGGGAAGGTTTTGGAGGAGGAGGAGGTTGATACCCCTGCTGAAGTACTTGGGGGAAACCTTGCGGATAGCCCTGGGGACCCACATTTGGGGGGCGTTGCGCATTATTTGGGTTGCTCCAGGAGAAGTTCGGGTGAATCCTCCAACCCGGATTATAGTTATTACTATAAGGATTGTTATTAGGGTTGAAGGGGCTCCGAACCGGATTGCCGAGGTAATCCACCGTCTGCTCGATTAAATTATCATTATTATTCATATTATTATTATTATAATTATTATTGGCATTATTATTAGCAGCATTCGCCCACGCCGGAGTGGAGGAGGAAGCAGTCATCTCCGCCACTTGCTTACTTAGCCGCTCTACCTGCGAGGCTAAGTGAGAAGTGGCATCCACTTCATAAATTCCAGCCGGTTTATTGGGACGCGACCTTGGCACGTTCCATTGGTACGCGTTCATGGCCATTTCTTCGATCAGAGCTTGAGCGTCCTCTGGGGTTTTGATGTTTAACGTTCCTCTGGCGGCTGTGTCGATCATCAATCGCGTTGAGAAATTCAAGCCATTGTAGAACGTTTGGATTTGTAGCCAAGTTGGTAGCACGTGATGAGGACACCTACGAAAATATTCTTTAAAATGCTCCCAAGTCTCGTACAGAGACTTGGAATCGAATTGTATAAAAGAGGCGATATCCGTGCTTAATTTAGCAATTTTTGAAGGAGGAAAATACTTAGTTAGAAAATTTTCCGTCAATTCGGCCCACGTGGTTATGGACCCTCTCGGAAGAGAAGTCAACCACAATTTAGCCTTTGTCCGCAGGGAAAAGGGAAATAAGCGCAAGCGAATGGCGTCATCGCTGACGCCATTAATTTTGAAGGTGTCGCAAATTTCTAGAAAATTGGAAAGGTGCAGGTTTGGGTCCTCATCTGGCAAGCCGTTGAACTGAATCGACTGTTGTACCATCTGAATAGTGCTGGGTTTTATTTCAAAATTATTATTAGCTATTACGGGGCGAGCGACACTAGATCCAGTATCTTCCAAATTAGGCCTGGCATAGTAGGCCATGGTCCGTTGAGGGGCCTCATTTGGAGAGGGATCTGCCATAATATCTGGTATAGTATCGCCGACTAACACTTCGGGATTTTCTGAATGATTTTGGTCGCGAGATCGGCGGCACTCGTGAAGAGTGTGCTCGATTTTGGGATCAAAAGCTAGTTCCGGATTATCCGAAGAGCTTCCTCGGGTCATATACTTTTAAAAAAAAAGTTTGCAAAAAACAACTTTTTTGCAATTTTTTAGAGGATTTTTTTTGAATGAAAATATAAACAAGAAAAAGAGGAAGAAGGAGAGAGAAAGAAAAAGAAAAAACAATTTTTTGTGTGTTTTAGGGTTTTTTAGACGAAAATATAAACAAAGAAAAATGGAAACAGGAAAGAGGAATGATTTTGTTTTTGTTTTTTGTTATATTTTTGTGATTTTTTTTAGAAAGAGAGAGATAAATTTATTATATACTAAATAATTTTTTTTTATTTTTAGAGCGTTTTTTAGATGAAACGGTATATACGAGAAAAAAATAAAAGGCGTAAAATATAATAATTTTTTTTTAGATTGATTTAATTTTTTCGAGTTTTTAGAAGAAAGAGAAAAAGAAATTATTCACAAAGATATATTATTTATCTATATATATTTTTTGTGATATATATATATATATATATTTTAAGCTTAAAGAGAGAAAAAAAAAGAAAATGATATATATATAAGATAAAATTAATAGCGATTCCCTGTTTCAAAATTACGACACGAAAAGTCCTCGGCAACGGCGCCAAAAACTTGATAGGTAAAAATTAAATTCCTGCGGAGCCTGGGTTCGGTTAGATTCTGGCGGGCGTTTTCGAGGAGTCCGGCGAGTACTCCTACTTCGAGGAGCTAAACCTTTATCCCACCTGTCGAGGTGATGGAAGTAACGGTCGCTCCCGCTTTCGGAATATCGGGGGTAGCACCGCGGCTACGGGGCCGAAATTCTTTTTTGGTTAATTAATTTTTATAAAAAAGGTCTCTCGCAGAGTTTTTGAAAGTAATTTATCCAACTTATCTTGCGATAAAGGCAAGTGCACCTTATCGTTTATAGTACATGATTTAATTTTTTTAGAAAATGATATCGTGGTCGTATTTTTCCAAGGCCGTGTTGATTATCACTACTTTGGGGACGCACTATTATCTTATCGATGAAAATAAGTGTGATTGCAGTAATTCTAAAAAGCAGAAAAGACGATAATCAAGAAAAGCGATGATAATGCAGAAAATCTAAGCTATGAAATCGATAAATTATGCAGAAAATCGCGGGCTTGGTGTGCATTTAGCAAAAACCAAGATAATCGATGATAATGCAGAAAATCTAGCTATAAAAGTGGTAAATAATGCAGAAAATCTAGCTATGAAAGCGGTAAATAATGCAGAAAATCTAGCTATGAAAGCGATAAAACTTTGCTATGAAAAGAAGAACAGCTATGCTAAGAAAAGGAAAACACTACCATGAAGAAAACAGTCTATTTTCATTAAGCAAAAGGAAATATTACAATCCTAGAGGGAGAAAGAGTTGAACAAAGAGAGAGAAATCATAAAAACTAAAACAACACAAAAGTGGATCACAAATCCCAAAAAACATCAGAATTTGTGAACCCTCAAGCCATCAGCCAACCCCCTCTATTTATAGGCAAAAGTGAGCTGCACTTAGTAAAAAGAAAGATATTTATGGATTTAGTGGGAAGCAGCTGGAGGTTCTAGAAGGAGTGTGCTGGACAAGCTTGCTGGAAGGAGAGTTGGCGGGTTGGGGTGCGAATAGCAGCTGGAAGCTGGCGGGTTGGGGTGCGAATAGCAGCTTTGACTTGAGCACTGGTCTGGTCTCAGCGGGCAGGCACGCCTCAGCGGTTTGGGCTGAGTCTCAGCGGCAGGACTAGATTGAGAATCGTCGAACGCAGAGAGCGGAGAGAGTTCGTCGAACGCACGGCGCGGAGAGTTCATCGAACGCAGGGCGCCGGGAGTTCGTCGAACGCCGGACGGGGAGAGATTCGTCGAACGCAGGGCGCGGAGAGTTCGTCGAACACAGGGCGCGGAGAGTTCGTCGAACGTAGGGCGTGGAGAGTTCGTCGAATGTATGGCGTGTAAAGTTCATCGAACGCAGGGCGCGGAGAGTTCATCGAACGCAGGGCGCATAGAGTTCGTCGAACGCAGGACGCGAAGAGTTCGTCGAACCCAGGGCGGGGAGGATTCGTCGAACGTCGGGCGCCTTTCGTCGAACGCCTGCAGACTTATATAAATTATATTTGTTATATTATATATATACATATATATATACATATATATTTCATTATATTTATAATATATACATTATTATTACTATGTTATTATATATATTTACATATAAATATATGATTATTTATTATACTTATTATTTACATATATATATCATTACTTATAATATTACATTTACATATATATGACTATATTATTTATACATCTTTTTATATCTTTATTTTATTATTACATATATAAATATATCATTGTTTCATAGTATTATATGTACATAGAAATAAATAATTTCAAAATTTTATTCTTAGATTAATATATTTACAAAGAATATTTTTACAAATTGTTTCTAATTTGTTTCATACTTAAATAACTCTTTTTTTCATATAGATATATATATATATATTTATATACATTAGATAAAACAAGTCATTTTATTTAATACTATACATGAAATATGTACAATATTACCCAAAATTATGCTTAAAACTATACTAAAAATATGCATAATTTACTATTCATCACTCAGCTTCGTAGGCTGGAGCTCGCCCACATGGCAGGTCGCCGCTGCCTCACGACGGAGAGGAACTCCGAAGACTTGAAGCGCGAGCTGCAAGAGACGCTGAAGGAGCTCGCCGACCTAAAGGAAAAGTAGGTCATCTCTGATGGCCTCCTTGAGAGCCTCAAGGGCGGGATGGTAAGTCTGCCGAGAACTTGCTTGTTTTATTTTTCCATTTTCCTTTTTTAACTCATTTGCCTCTCGCAGGACCCTGAGACCATCGACCAGCTCCTCGCTCGCAAGACGGAGATGGAGAAGGAGGTCGCCGTGCTGAAATCTCACAACCAGGAGCTCGCCCGGGCAGCCCTCCCACCCGCTCTTCGCTCTCCTTGATCCTTGAGGAACTTGAAGCATGCGGAGGAAGAGTCACTACGAGACACCGGGATCCTGGCGGCGAGGTACATCTTAGACACCTTGAAGGGGGCAGGGATCCTCTCAGCCGACGCAGAGGAGCTCACCGTCGAGGAGGTTGTCTCAGAGCTGTTCGAGTCGATCCCTCCTTTCGTGGATGATGAGGGCGAGCCTTAAGATGTAACGATATTTCTTTTGAGCTGTCTTTGTAAGGCGAGACTCGCCCCCCCCCCCCCCCCCCCCCCCCATGATGTAAGCACTTTTTTGAAATGAAATGAAAATTATTTATCCAAGTCATTCTTCTGCTTTCTTGCTTTTCTCACTTCCAATTACTAACGCGCTCGCGCCTCGACGACTCGCACCAAACACGCACTCGCGCTTTGCCTAGGACTTATTGATTCATGCTCGCATACTCGCACACGTCCGCATTCGCATTCTGGCATGTACCCCATGCGCACCTGTGAATCAATCGAATATCCGCTTACTCGCCTCCTTTCTTGGGAGTTAATGAAAATTTTCTTCCCTTGCATTTGCTCCAAACCAGGTTCTCTCTAGCGAGCCCTTCGCCAAGGCGACTACCCATTCGGGTAGACTTATTTCTTGCTTTCACGTTCGCATGCTTCCATTCTCGCCAATCGTTATACCACCTGACAAATGTCTGTACTTACTCGCATACCCCCACTCGTGCTTCCGTGAGCGATGTGCTTGCATCAACTATCAGCTTACACTCACACCCCCTCACTCACCTTTTCGCGAGTAGTGTGCTTTTGCCGATTTCTTGGGACTTAGGTGGCTATGACAATTCACTTGAGAGAGCAACCTTGCCTAGAGCCTCCTTTGGTGGGGCTGCTCGCATCACTATCGAGCGAGTGCCATTCCGAGCGAGTGCCTCCTCTACTGGGGCCACTTGCATACCTGCCGAGCGAGTGCCTTTCTGAGCGAGTGCCTCTTCTACTGGGCCACTCGCATGCCTGAACCTTGGGATTTTTCCCTTTTTATTTTTTTCTTATCCTCCTGCCACCGGGTGAGTCTATTGTCCTGTCAGCTAGGTGACAGCCTGACAGTATCATTTTTGTAAGAGCTTGTTGCCATGGGCCCAGTACCACCTTTACCTTAGCCAATCTCTCCAGAGATCAACCTGACCAACTATCTAATGAGAGCCCGATAGTAGAATCGATCTGGGGCACTCCAGCTCAAACTTTCCTCAGCCAGCCTCTCCAGAGATCAACCTGACCCACCGTCTATGGGAGCCCGACAACGGAATCGATCTGGGGTACTCCAGCTCAAACTTTCCTCTGTCACAACCCGCATTTTCCCAAGAATATAATACATATTATCAGAGCAAGGGGAAAATACACGTCGTGATGCCACGCCTGCAGGAGACGATTACAGACGCTCAGGCGAACACTCCTTACGATAACTTTATGAAAGACATACATATGTTTGAGATAAAAAGAAGATTTACATTTTTAGCTTAGGACCGCGTCCCTCAATCGGTGGAGCACTACTCCACAAGTAGAAAGCTAACATACGCAGCGGAAAATAGGTTTGTTTTTAGCCTACATGAGCATGACGATAAACATCCAAGACATGATATGCACATATCTATGTTTAGTATAGTAAGAAAGGATTTTCTGCGATTTTTCAAAGTAGGTGACATTTATTTAAAACCATGATATGCAAGAATGACATTTTTATATCCATAAAGTAGCTAATGCATCCTAGCATAAAGCTTCCCAGAGAGCAAGTAGGTAAACAATACAAAAGTAACAGCAAAACTACTAGCAAGTAATCTATCGATAAAAGCCATACGGGCGCCAACAACTGACACGAACCCGCAGGAAAGAAGGAAAACAACAACAAAAACCGCCTCTTACCTAGAAGAGAGGAAGGGCCTCGACAGAAAAACTGAACGATGCCGCTCTAACTCCTGCGGCAGCTAAAGACCTGAACCTGAGACATTCATAAGAAAAGAATGCCTCAGCCCAAAGGGGTGCAAGAAAACCAAGGTTAGCAGCACCAGAAGTAAAAGAGTACAGGAAGGAAAAAACTAAGCAGATAAACATCTATAATCTTACAACAACCCGAGCCAGCTCAAACGAGTGCACACGGTAAGAAGAAAAGCCTGCACCAGAAGGTAATAGTCAACACAATCAAAGCCCACCACGTGTCCGCCATTGCGGCTCAGAGGTGATGGTCATATATATAATATCATAATACACATATATAAGCACATATGTTTATAAGAACTTGAGACTAATCAGCACGAGGGAAAAGCGTCCCCCAAAAGAAGGCACTGCGACGGTGGTATCTCCACTAACGCCCGCAGCCCAAAAACCAAACAGGAGTGTTGCGACGGTGACTCCAATCCACCCAAACCAACAGCCCAAAAGAGGCACTGTGGTGGTGACCTTTAGCTCACATGCTCAACAGACTCACACATAGTACCATAAGCAGGGTGCATAATCATATACATAAGTATATGCATATATATAAGTATATAACTATACCACGGTGCAGTTCACCTGAGAACACTCAGGACATTAGACAACGAAGATCATAGAGATCAAGAACCACTCACCCAAACTGTCCCAGAGAATTAGACAACATAGCATACTTAGCTCATAAATCCAACATAGCAAACAGAGGAGTGCCAGGCGGGGGAACATGATTTCAGAAAGCCGACACCATGACAGGTCTGGTGTCGGAACAAGACGAAGAAAAACTTAACACGAAGGCCAAACACCTGAACAATACTCAACGGTTCATTTGAAAACACTTGGCGAGTCCAAACTTGACTCCTAACGAACTTCTTGTAACAGTGAGAAGAATAAGGCACGACAAGACACCATAAAAGATCACTTTTCTATAAGGATGAAATTGTCAATGATTGGAACGGGTGAAAAGCTTGAATCAAAAAATGCAACTACAAGACATTCCTCATTAGCAAGAAAAAATGGTTTCATTGAATCATCGAGAACTAGCAATGGAAATTCCTAGGGAGTTTAGCATCTAATTCCCCGTACCCGCCGGGAATTATAAAACAAAATCTCAGGGAATTTAACCGGCTAGACCTTCAGAACATAGCCAACAAAACCATCCAGATCTCACTCAAGGCGGCAATGTGGTTCAATATAAGAGCAAAAAGATGACCACAACAGCTAGCCGACCCACAACTAATATGGCAGCCACTAAACAAAATAAATCTTATATTTGATACAGGGAAATAAACTGTAGCATTTGCACTAAAAGTGCGTAGTCGCTCAATAGCAATTGATAGAGTTACTAAAAGAATGAAGCTGCCCTTAAGTGAAATGGATATAGGGCTCGAACCCGAAATGCATCTACACAACTTTTAAGCTTGACAAATGCTAGCCTCGCTAAGTCAGCGAGAATTAGCATGGAAAATTCCCAGGAAATTTAGCGCCTAACTCCCCAACCGGCCCGGAGTAAGGAAAAGAACTTTCCGGGGAACTTATGATCTAATGCTCTCCGACCCATCTAGAGTTATCAACATAAATTTTCGGGAAGTTTAACCCGCAAAACCAATATAACTTTAGCCAACAGAAGAACAGTGCAGGATTTGGAGATTTGCCGAGCAAGACCACTTATGCTTAACTAAACAGATAAGTCCAAGATTTAACCAATAACATAAAGACCAAGGAGAAACCCCGCATAAAACCAATAGATGACAGGCTCCAACTCCCCCAAGAGAACGAAATCTCTAGCATATAGCCTAGGAAATTTAACTTTGCATAAACCTACGTGAATACCTAGCCCTCAATTGAAGCACAGAAAATTTACGAACCGGGTAATTGACTTAAGTTTAAACCAAGAAAATTTCCTAGCATATAGATGCAGAATTTCATAAATCGAGAGCTTAAACTAGGAGGAAACAAGGGAAATAAAATAAATCAATAGCTTTGATTCTATAGCTGTGCGTCCGATTTCACCAATTAACAATAACTTCACAACTGGTTAAGGCGTATAATACCCAATCAAACAAAAATTCTAACATAAAATGCCCCACCAATTTGCATCAGGCTAAACACATATTACCCAACAAATTTACATCGGGCTAAGCATACTTTCGCAATTAGATCAGGAAATTTAGCATGTAGCTCCCACAAAATTTGCACATAAATCAAATAGAAACTCTACTAAAACCAAGCAGCCACCAGCCCCTTATCTCCTAAAGGAAAGAACAAGCAAACAACCACCCAAGCATAATTTTATGTAAACAAATTTTTGGAAGAGTAAACCGACCACCACCAATAGCCCCCAAAGCCCATTATGATGAGTTAGATATGAACAATTTCATGGAGTATAAACCCAAACAACTACTATAACTAAAATGGTGAAAATTTCCCCATGAGTGAGACTCCCAGAGCATAAACCCGATCCACCATTAATGAATTTGCTAAAAAGAAAATAGATTCCCTGGAGCTTTCCTGAATGGATTTTACTGGGGCATACCCAAACATCCGAAATATAAGGAGAATACTACAGATAATCTCCTGATGCATAACCCAAACAGCCAGCACATAAGGAGTATGCAAATAAATTCTTGAAGTTTAAGCATACCCAAATAGCCACCATAAGAAGGTAAACGAAATGAAATTTCCTGAAGCTTAAGCATACCCCAACAACCACCATAAGAAGGTAAATGAAATGAATAAATCTCCTGGAGCATATCCCAAATGGAAGGGGATGAAGGAGGAATAGGGGAAAGTGAAGAGTTTTCTTGCCTCTCTTACACACGACGACTCACCGGATCGCGACCACGCAGGGAGAGAGCCGCCCGGAACCCTAACCCCGATGACGAGGACAAGCTCCGACCACCAAAATCAAGCTCCGACAGCCCCCTAAACCTCCCCCGACGGCCCACGCCCGACGAAACCCTAACTCGCCGCCAACTCCACTTCGACAACTTGAAGTCATCAGGGAGGGGAGAAGGAAAAAATCAAATGGCTGAGGGGGGAGGGGGGAGTTTAGATAAATATATGGATATATAATTGTATATGTATAATTATATATATATATGTATAATTATATGTATAATTATATATATAATTATATGTAAAATCATATGTATAATAATATGTAATTATATGTATAACTTTTATATATATATACATATATATAAGAAAATTTTGTATACGTATACAACTTATATATACTTATACTCATATATATAACATTGTGTATATATATATCTGCCTACAAATACCTCCCTATATGAAAACACGATTGCACAAATTTACTTATACAAGACCTTATATACACGAATATATATATATATATATATATATATATATACATACACCCGCATAAGCCGCTTTCTAGAAACAAAACGCCGGATGACGACGACGCTCCCGAGACGGTAACGCCCTTTCGCCCTAATACTCTGAATTAATATTTCACTTTAGAATAATTATTATTAATTCCATATGTTTTAATAAAATAATTATAAGAAAAACTCGGGGCGTTACTGCCACCCACCAAGGAGGAAATTTCGTCCTGAAACATAGAACCGAAACTTAGAACACATGAATGGAAAAAGCAAGGGAGAGGTAAGCTCACACTCGCTAGATAGAAATGCTAACTAAAAAGGGCTAGGAAAACAGATGCGGATATGGTTACCCAAAAGGCAAAGGACATTACCAAGAACTCAAAAAGTCCAAGTCGAGAACAGAAAGTAGCTCGCGGAACATCTGACTCGCAGATCCCCAACTAAAGGAAGCCTAAACGAAGATCAGCCTTCGAAAACACCGAACTACCACGCACCTGATCAAGCAAAACATCAATCTGAGGCAACGACTATCTTCTCTTGATAGCCACCTTGATCAGTTCTCGATAATCGACACCCAATCTTACCGAACTAACTTTCTTCTTTACGAACAAGACGAGAGCACTCCAGGGCAAGGAACTAGGCCAGGAAAAAAAACCACACTGCAACCACTCATCTAACTAAGTGAGCAACTCTCGCAACACACGCGGGCCAAAGGGTACGGTGCCTTAGCAATAGGGCGGGTACCCGGTTCAAGGTCAGAAACGAACTCCTCAACTCTCACAGGTAGAAAAAACAGGGGGATTAACTGGGAAGACATCAGGAAACTCCCGCGCCACAGGAAAAACCTCGATACATGGCAAACTGATAACGGTTTCTAGCATAGAAACGAGGTAAGCATACCCACCGGGAACTAAAAGGTTACGAACACACGCCGCGGAAAGAATCAAAGGAAAAACCTAGCGCGAAAAGCCAACACACTCAAGGAAAGACCGATGTCCAGCTAAAGGACCAAACACTTTACCTTGCGCGCACCCGAAGACTCGCCCTCTAACTGGGGAGTCGACTCCGACGCACTTCGCTCTGGAGTCACCGACTGCAATTACGAACAATCACCTCACTACACCTAGCTCAAGACACAACAACTAGGAAGTAGAATTTCCTAACTCGATACAGATCAGAAAAGAGAAGATACTTGCTCTTGCTGTTACCTTGCTCTGGAAATTCATGAAATGATGTTATGCTTAACTTAGGATGATATACCATCATCCTATCAACTTACGTGCATATAATATAAATGCATGAATGCCAAATTTTATTTCAAATCATGTGTGTACGAGCGTCATCATGTATGTCTGTAGCTTGACAAATGTGCTAATGCTATGTTATGATGTATATGCAGTGTTATGCAATCTAAAAAAGGCCTTAATGCATGTTATGAGCGGCGTACACATGCGATCTTATGCATCCCATACTACATATTATCGCATGCAACGAAAAAGAAAATCTAATGGACACGCATGCGACCTACGTTATGCATCCCATACTACATAATATGCCTCGTATACTTCTTATCATGCTATGAGTGTAGTGTTCATGTTTCAGCCAAGACATACTGATGACCCTTCGGTGTGTGTATGCGATGAATGACGATTCTCACCAGGTGGTTAACCGGGCCAACCAGACTATCACAGCAACCCGGCTAACCTCCCTCTGATACCAACTGTCACAACCCGCATTTTCCCAAGAATATAATACATATTATCAGAGCAAGGGGAAAATACGCGTCGTGATGCCACGCCTGCAGGAGACGACAACAGACGCTCAGGCGAACACTCCTTACGATAACTTTATGAAAGACATACATATGTTTAAGATAAAAAGAAGATTTACATTTTTAGCTTAGGACCGCTTCCCTCAGTCCGGTGGATCACTACTCCACAAGTAGAAAGCTAACATACGCAGCAGAAAATAGGTTTATTTTTAGCCTACATGAGCATGACGATAAACATCCAAGACATGATATGCACATAACTATGTTTAGTATAGTAAGAAAGGATTTTCTACGATTTTTCAAAGTAGGTGACATTTATTTAAAACCATGATATGAAAGAATGACCTTTTTATATCCATAAATTAGCTAATGCATCCTAGCATAAAGCTTCCCAGAGAGCAAGTAGGTAAATAACCCAAAAGTAACAGCAAAACTACTAGCAAGTAATCTAAAGATAAAAGCCATACGACGCCAACAGCTTACACGAACCCGCAGGAAAGAAGGAAAATAACAAAAAAAACTGCCTCTTACCTAGAAGAGAGGAAGGGCCTCGACAGAAAAACTGAACGACGCCGCTCTAATCCTGCGGCAGCTAAAGACCTAAACCTGAGACATTCATAAGAAAAGAATGCCTCAGCCCAAAGGGGAGCAAGAAAACCAAGGTTAGCAGCACTAGAAGTAAAAGAGTACAGGAAGGAAAAACTAAGCAGATAAACATCTATAATCTTACAACAACCCGAGCCAGCTCAAACGAGTGCACTCGGTAAGAAGAAAAGCCTGCACCAGAAGGTAATAGTCAACACAATCAAAGCCCACCACGTGTCCGCCATTGCGTCTCAGAGGTGATGGTCATACATATAATATCATAATACACATATATAAGCATATATGTTTATAAGAACTTGAGACTGATCATCTCGAGGGAAAAGCGTCCCCCAAAAGAAGGCACTGCGACAGTGGTACCTCCACTAACGCCCGCAGCCCAAAAACAAAACAGGAGTGCTGCGGTGGTGACTCCAATCCACCAAAAACAACAGACCAAAAGAGGCACTGTGGCGGTGACCTTTAGCTCACACGCTCAACAGACTCACACATAGCACCATAAGCAGGGTGCATAATCATATACATAAGTAAATGCATATATATAAGTATATAACTATACCACGGTGCAGTTCACCTGAGAACACTCAGGACATTAGACAACAAAGATCATAGAGATCAAGAACCACTCACCCAAACTGTCCCGGAGAATTAGACAACATAGCATACTTAGCTCATAAATCCAACATAGCAAACAGAGGAGTGCCAGGCGGGGGAACATGATTTCAAAAAGCCGACACCATGACAGGTCTGGTGTCGGAACAAGACGAAGAAATACATAACACGAAAGCCAAACACCTGAACAATACTCAACAGTTCATTTGAAAACACTTGGCGAGTCCAAACTTGACTCCTAACGAACTTCTTGTAATAGTATGAAGAATACGGCACGACAAGACACAATAAAAGATCACTTTTCTGTAAGGATGAAATTATCAATGATTGGAACGGGTGAAAAGCTCGAATCCAAAAATGCAACTACAAGACATTCCTCATTAGCAAGAAAAAATGGTTTCGTTGAATCATCGAGAACTAGCAATGGAAATTCCCAGGGAGTTTAGCATCTAATTCCCCATACCCGCCAGGAATTAGGAAACAAAATCCCAGGGAATTTAACCGGCTAGACCTTCAGAACATAGCCAACAAAACCATCCAGATCTCACTCGAGGCGGCAATGTGGTTCAATACAAGAGCAAAAAGATGACCACAACAGCTAGCCGACCCACAACTAATATGGCAGCCACTAAACAAAATAAATCTTATATTTGATACAGGGAAATAAACTTTAGCATTTACACTAAAAGTGCGTAGTTGCTTAATAGCAATTGATAGAGATACTAAAAGAATGAAGCTGCCCTGAAGTGAAATGGATATAGGGCTCGAACCCGAAGTGCATCTACATAAGTTTTAAGCTTGACAAATGCTATCCTCGCTAAGTCAACGAGAATTAGCAAGGAAAATTCCCAGGAAATTTAGCGCCTAACTCCCCAACCCGCCCGGAGTTAGGAAAAGAACTTTCCGGGGAACTTATGATCTAATGCTCTCCGACCCATCTAGAGTTATCAACATAAATTTCCGGGAAGTTTAACCCGCCAAACCAATATAACTTAGCCAACAGAAGAACAGTGCAGGATTTGGAGATTTGCCGAGCAAGACCACTTATGCTTAACTAAACAGATTAGTCCACGATTTAACCAATAACATAAAGACCAAGGAGAAACCCCGCATAAAACCAATAGCTGACAGGCTCCAACTCCCCCAAGAGAATGAAATCTCTAGCATATAGCCTAGGAAATTTAACTTTGCATAAACCTACGTGAATACCTAGCCCTCAATTGAAGCACAAAAAATTTACGAACCGGGTAATTGACTTAAGTTTAAACTAAGAAAATTTCCTAGCATATAGATGCAGAATTTCATAAATTGAGAGCTTAAACTAGGAGGAAATAAGGGAAATAAAATAAATCAATATCTTTGCTTCCATAGCTGTGCGTCCGATTTCACCAATTAACAATAACTTCACAACTGGTTAAGGCGTATAATACCCAATCAAGCAAAAATTCTAACATAAAATGCCCCACCAATTTGCATCAGGCTAAACACATATTACCCAACAAATATACATCCAGCTAAGCATACTTTCGCCATTAGATCAGGAAATTTAGCATGTAGCTCCCACGAAATTTGCACATAAATCAAATAGAAACTCTACTAAAACCAAGCAGCCACCAGCCCCTTATCTCTTAAAGGAAAGAACAAGCAAACAACCACCCAAGCATAATTTTATGTAAACAAATTTCTGGAAGGGTAAACCGACCACCAGCAATAGCCCCGAAAGCCCATTATTATGAGATAGATATGAACAATTTCATGGAGTATAAACCCAAACAACTACTATAACTAAAATGGTGAAAATTTCCCCATGAGTGAGACTCCCAGAGCATAAACCCGATCCACCATTAATGAATTTGCTAAAAAGAAAACAGATTCCCTGGAGCTTTCCTGAATGGATTTTCCTGGGGCATACCCAAACATCCGAAATATAAGGAGAATACTACAGATAATCTCCTGATGTATAACCCAAACAGCCAGCACATAAGGAGTATGCAAATAAATTCTTGATGTTTAAGCATACCCAAACAACCACCATAAGAAGGTAAACAAAATGAAATTTCCTGAAGCTTAAGCATACCCCAACAACTACCATAAGAAGGTAAATGAAATGAATAAATCTCCTGGAGCATAGCCAAAATGGAAGGGGATGAAGGAGGAAGAGGGTAAAGTGAAGAGTTTTCTTACCTCGCTTACACACGCCGACTCGCCGGTTCGCGACCACGCAGGGAGAGAGCCGCCCGGAACCCTATCCCCGGCGACGAGGACAAGCTCCGGCAACCAAAATCAAGCTCTGACTGCCCCCTAAACCTCCCCCGATGGCCCACGCCCGACAAAACCCTAACTCGCCGCCAACTCCACTTCGGCAACTTGAAGTCATCGGGGAGGGGAGAAGGAAAAAATAAAATGGCTGGGGGGGGGGGGGAGTTTAGCTAAATATATGGATATATAATTGTATATGTATAATTATATATATATATGTATAATTATATGTATAATTATATGTAAAATCATATGTATAATTATATGTAATTATATGTATAACTTTTATATATATATATATACATATATAAGAAATTTTTTATACGTATAAAACTTATATATACTTATACTCATATATATAACTGTGTGTATATATATATATATCCGCCTACAAATACCTCCCTATATGAAAACACGATTGCACAAATTTACTTATACAATACCCTATATACACGAATATATATATCTATATATATTTATACATACACCCACATAAGCCGCTTTCTAGAAAGAAAACGCCGGATGACGACGACGCTCCTGAGACAGTAACGTCCTTTCGCCACGATAATCTGAATTAATATTTCACTTTAGAATAATTATTATTAATTCCATATGTTTTAATAAAATAATTATAAGAAAAACTCGGGGTGTTACATCCTCAGCCAGCCTCTCTAGATATCAACCTGACCCACCGTCTTTGAGAGCCCGGCAGTGGAATCAATCTGGGGCACTCCAGCTCAAACTTTCCTCAGCCAGCCTCTCCAGAGATCAACCTGACCCACCGTCTATGAGAGACCGACAACGAAATTGATCTGGGGCACTCCAGCTCAAACTTTCCTCAGCCAGCCTCTCCAGAGATCAACCTGTCCCACCATCTATGAGAACCCAGCAGCGGAATCCATCTAGAGCACTCAAGCTGAAACTTTCCTCAGCCAGCCTCTCAAGAGATCAACCTGACCCACTGTCTATGAGAGCCTGAGAGTAGAATCGATCTTGTTGGAATAAACTTATTACTGATTTGGGCTAGGATCACTATCTGTTGATTAGGACTAAGTTGAACCCAATGTATAGTCTTAAGGGTCAAGGTTTTAGGCTGATAGAACTTAGTAAAAGACAAGTTTTCTGCGTTCGACGAACTCCATACTGCGTTCGACGAACTCCATCCTGCGTTCGACGAACGGCATGCTCCTGCGGTCGACGAACTTGCCAAGGTTCTGCGTTCGATGAACTCATTCTGTGTTTGACGAACTCTAGTATGCGTTCGACGAACTCCTCTCTGCGTTCGACGAACTTGCTCTCCAGCTTGACGCTCTCAGTTCTCAAGCCAATCCAGCAGTTTATCTCTTCATTTCGACGAACTCATTTTGCATTCGACGAACTCCTCTCAGCGGTCGACGAAAGTTCATCTCAGCGGTTGTTCAACCAAGTCTCAGCAGTTGATCAAGTCTCACCGTTCGACGAACTCAACTCTGCATTTGAAGAATAAGTATCAGATGTTCAGATCGACGAAAGCTCTTCTCAGCTCAACGAATTCAATATTCCAGCAAGCTTATCAGATATTTTCTTTCAGTTCGACGACCTCCAGCTTGAGATCGACGAACTCCAGATTGAGTTCGACGAAAGATATTCAGATAGATGAATTTCTATTCAGTTCAAAATTTCAGAAGGATTATTTTTATTCTATTCTCTAAACTCAGATCCTTCAGCAACGTCTCTATTATATCAGATAAGTAAGGATTATATCATTCCTTTTATTATTTTGAGAATATAGCCATTGACATTTAACTGAAAAGGACACGTTCATGGAAAGGAAAAGAAATATAGCGTGTTAGATTTGCAGTTCCCAGAATATCTCTTTCAGAATATTTTATTCCTTAAAATAGGGGATTTGAATTTCAAATCTGTCAGAGATTTCAAAAGGGAATTGGGAAAGAATATATATAGTATCACATTACAGAATAGCAAGATCATTACAGAATAACAGTACAGGAAAAAGAAAGAAGAAGGATAATACAGTCGAGAGGAAGAAGAAAGAAAATATACAGAGAAAGTTTTCAGTTCTTCATCTTCCTCAAGAAGCAGCACATCACATTCTCTGAGAACAATGTCAACATTATTCTCTCAGTTTTCTGCTGCTAGATCAGATCTTCAAAAGAGCAACAAACAATCTGAGAAATATTTTTGGCTCTCAGATTCATCAGCTATCAGGAAGATACAAGAAATCTCTTTCAAGTGAAAGCTCCATTCTCAAGCTTTCAAGCATTTTCAATCAGATAGGAGGAGCTTTACAACAACATTCCACTAGAGTCTTCTCTCAGATTATTGACATAGAAGAACATCTTAACCCTCTTTATCCCCTCTTGTACAGGGTTATAACTCCCTTCAAAGGTTAACCCCTTGGTGGCAGGGCACCTGAACAAAAACCTGTAGTTTGGTTAGAGCACCTGATCAAAAGCTCCTTAGTGTTTTGGGCACCAGATCAAAAATCCATTGGTGATAGGGCACCTGATAAAAAACCTAGTGGAATCTTACCAAGGGTGGTAGAAGAGTAGACGTACCCAGGTTGATTGGGGAACTACTATAAAATCCTTGTGTCCTCTGTGTTCTGATTTTTTGTGTGTTGTGCTATGTGCTGTGATTTGCTTTTATTTTGTTTTATAACTCACTCTGCAATACACATATAAGTATCACTATTTTAATTCCGCTATAAAATTAAGTGAAAAACTTTTAATACTCTATTCACCCCCTCTCTAGAGTAAATCTAAGATATAACCTCACTTTCAATTGTTATCAGAGCTTGGTTGATTGTATACAGGCTAACACCTGAATCAAAAAGATCAATTAGATCTTAAATTTATTTTAGAGTTTTCTTTTTCTAAAAACTCATGGCACAGAACAAAGAGTATTCAAGCACAAGACCTCCTATGTGCAATCTAAGTAAGTTTTCACTATGGAAGGCAAGGAATAGATTGTACATGAATTCTATTGCTGAGGATATTTTCAATGTGATTTTGACAGGACCTCCTACACCTACAACAACAACAAGTGCTGAAGCACCAACAACAAACAATGTTGTTCCACTACCTGAGTAGATAGATGCACAGAAGAAGCAGAGAAGTGCTGATGCCAAAGCTATGAATATATTGTCACAAACAATGTCAGATGACATTTTCCAAAGAGTTGGGGAGATCTGGATCTCACTCAACAATATGGTTGAAGGATCTGCAGATGAAAGAAAGAACAGAAGATCTCACCTTATCTCGCAATATGAGAACTTCAAGAAGGGAGAAAATGAAAGTGTAGCTGATATGGACAACAGGCTCAGCCTTATAATCAATGAGCTAAAGACCTTGGACAAAGTGATCTCCATCACCGAAGTCAATGATAAGATCCTTATGTGCTTCCCCAGCACATGGGACTCTAGGATCTGGCAATCAAGGAAGCCAGAAGCCTTAATGAGATCTCCACTGAGAGATTGTTAAGCAAACTTAAATCCTATGAGCAGCTTATCAAGTCCAGAGAAGCTGAACAATCTTCTTCATCTCCAGCATCCAAGAAGGAGAGAAGTATAGCTTTCCAAGCTACAAAAGAAGAAAAGGCTCCAAGAGATATTGAGTTCATGAATCTTTTAGCCAAGAGAAATTATAAAATGGCTAAGAAGGACTTCAGAAAGAAGGATTCCAGATCAAGAGAAAAGCCAAGGTATGATAAATCAAATTCTAAAGAAATTATATGTTTTGGATGCAGGAAACCTGGACACATTCTGCCTGAGTGTCCAAAGAACCAAAAGAAGGAGAAGAGAAAAGAGAAAGAAGAAAAGAGGCACTCCAGCAAGTCTTCCTCCCACAAACACAAGCATAAGGGAAGAGATTTTGTAGCTGAAACATGGAGTGAAACTGACTCAGAGTCTTCATCCAGTTCATCTGATGATGAAGAAAATGCAAATGAAAAAGACCAATGCTTGATGGTTGTCTATGACTCAAGCAGTGAGTCAGAACTTGCATCTTCATCTAGCTCTTCTGATGATGAAGATAATGAAGAAGAAAGAAATTTATGTATGATGGCTATCAATGCCTCAACAAACAACTCAGATGAAGAAGAATCAGAAGCTGACAGTGATCAGGTAATCTCAAACTTTGATTTTAATTCAATTGAATTCAAAGTTCTTTGCTTAAATTTAATCAAATCTGAGAAAGAGATAATCTCTCTCATAAATCAGTTGGCTGAAATGAACCAACTAAGTGAAGAAAATGTTATTCTTAAGAAAGAATTGGCTGCCTCCAGAGAACATATTATTCTCATTGAGAACAAGCTATCTGAGGCTAAGAAATTTGAAGAATCCCTAAATGGGAGAAGCATCAAACTGATGGACATCACAAGCACAGTGAATGCCAGATTAAGTGGAAAACTGGGCTTAGGTGCATCATCAAGTGAGTCACCTCTGATTAAGAAAAACATACTTTCTACACCATTAAAATTCATCTCTGCCAAGGGCAAAGAGGCTGTAGAAATAGATGAAAACATTTCAAGCAAGGTTGTTAAGAATAAAAGAATTCTGCAGAATTCGTCGAACGGAGCTCGACGAAATCAAATCACTTTGTCGAACGGAGATCGACGAACACTGAAGCCAGAATTTTAGTATATTCATTATTCGAACGACGCTCGATGAAAGCAATTCACTTCGTCAAACGGCGATCGATGAACTCAGCCCAGTACGTCGAACGAAAAATATATAAAAAACTGAAGAATTCTTATTCTTCACATACTTTCAATCCTTTCACTGAGTGGATAATTCCTCCAAGGAGATATCATCCACAAGGTTATGAGGACCAGCCTGAGATGTCTTTCATTTCTGAATTGTGTAGAAAAACAAAAGGACCCAAGGTAGTCTAGGTCAAGAACAACTAGATTATTTTTTCTGTTTTGCATGTACAAGGCTATCCAAGCAAAAATGAACAATAGTATTTAGATAGTGGATGTTTAAAGCACATGACAGGAAACAAGGCCAACTTAAGCAACTACAAGGGAAGGCTTGGACCCAAAGTGATCTTTGGAGACTCCAACTGTGGACAAACTAAAGGCTATGGACAGATCAATGTTGGAGCAGTCACCTTCAAAGAGGTAGCTTATGTCAAGGGTCTTAAGCACAACCTCATCAGCATAAGCCAGTTATGTGATGAAGGTTATCAGGTAACCTTTAACCATTCCTTATGTCTTATTACCAATAAAAAAACATTAATGTATTATCTGGTATTAGACATGGAAATATTTATTTAGTTAATTTTGACTCTGCCAATTCTGATATTTGTTTATTTAATTCTATAAGTAAAACAAATGAATTATGGCATAAAGGGCTAGGACACATTAACCTTAGAACTATATCTAAGCTTTCTAAGGACAATCTTGTTAGAGGACTGCCTTCTGGTTCATACAAGAAGGAAGGACTCTGCATGGCTTGCCAATTAGGTAAGCAAACTAGAAGTAGTTTTAAATCTTTATCCAAGAGTGATTCACCTAGGATTTTGTACTTACTGCACTTG
The DNA here is from genome assembly GCA_033032865.1 of Dactylorhiza incarnata. Classification (NCBI taxonomy): domain Eukaryota; kingdom Viridiplantae; phylum Streptophyta; class Magnoliopsida; order Asparagales; family Orchidaceae; genus Dactylorhiza; species Dactylorhiza incarnata. Next base: position 1,014,205 of record JAWHQI010000255.1, on the reverse strand, counting down.
GACCTTTTTGGACTCACTGCAATACAAAGTCTAGGAGGGAAGCATTACTCTCTAGTTATTGTAGATGACTTCTCAAGATTCACTTGGGTGTTCTTTCTTAGGAACAAGTCTGACACCTTTAGTGTTCTGACAGACTTTCACAGGTACATCAAGATTGAGTACTCTACCCTAGTTGCATTGATCAGAAGTGATCTTGGCACTGAGTTTGAATATCTTCTGATGAGAGAATTCTGTGGAAAAGAAGGGATCAGGTAGTGTTTCTCTGCTCCTAGAACTCCTCAACAAAATGGGGTAGCTGAAAGGAAAAATAGAACCCTAAATGAATCAGCAACTACATTGCTTGCTGATGCAAACTTGCCACTCTCTTTTTGGGCAGAGGCAGTGAACACAGTTTATTATGTGTTGAACAGAAGCCTGATACATAAGCTTAAGGGTAAAACTCCCTATGAATTACTTAAGAATAAAAAGCCTAAGGTTAACTATTTTAAGATATTTGGCTGTAAATGCTATGTGCATAACAATGACAAGAAGTATCTAAGGAAGTTTGAAGCAAAAGCTGCTGAAGGCATATTCCTTGGATATTCTCTTTCTAGTAAAGCATATAGAGTTTACAACAAATCTACTCTTAAGATAGAAGAGTCCATGCATGTATCTTTTGATGAGACTAACATATTAATTGAGGAGAGGAACATCACCTCTACCAATGATACTTTGCAGGTACCAGTTCTTTGTGAAGAATTCAATGGTTTGGATCTATAGAATAAAGATTCTCCACTTCCATCATCTCAACTTATTGAAGACAGTGAAGAGGAAGATAATCCAGATCTTGCTGACAACTCAAATCAAATGACATCTGAACAAATTCCCCAAGTGGATACCATTGCTGAACCAACTCCAACTATTGATCACATCACAGTTAGATAATCATCCAATATCCCAAATCATTGGAAATATCTCAGCAGGTGTTCAAACAAGGCATCAACTACACCAAAATCAGATGCACACTTGTTTCCTATCCCAGATTGAACCTCAATCCATGAAAGATGCAGAACAAGATCCAAAATGTATTCTTGCAATACAAGATGAGCTCAATCAATTTGAAAGGAACAAGGTATGGGATTTGGTTTCAAGACCAAAAGGCCATCCAGTCATTGGCACCAAGTGGGTCTTCAGGAACAGGCTAGATGATCAAGACATAATCTTCAGAAATAAAGCAAGATTGGCAGCCCAAGGATATTCACAGGAAGAAGGAATTGACTATGATCAGACCTTTGCTCCTGTTGCAAGACTTGAAGCTATCAGGATTTTCCTGGTCTTTGCTGCATTCAAGAAATTCAAAGTATACCAGATGGATGTGAAGAGTGCATTTCTGAATGGAGACATCAAAGATGAAGTCTATGTGGAACAACCACCAGGTTTTATCTCTCCAACTCACTCCTCTTTTGTAATTAAGCTTAATAAAGCTCTCTATGGTCTCAAGCAAGCTCCCAAAGCATGGTATGAGACCTTAGCTAATTTTCTTTTGGAGGACAATTTCTGTAGAGGCATAGTTGATAAAACCCTATTTTTCAAGATACATAAAAATCAAACTTTACTAGTTCAAATATATGTAGATTATATCATATTTGGTTGTACTAATTCAAATCTATGCAAAAGGTTCTCTAACCTAATGCAATCTAAATTTGAAATGAGTAGTATGGGTGAGTTATCATACTTCCTTGGTCTTCAAGTGAAGCAAACTCAAATGGCATATTCATATCACAATCCAAGTATGCTAAGGAATTAGTGAAAAGGTTTGGTATGTCTGATGCTTCCACCATGAAAACACCCATGCCCTCAAATGCTGTTGTTGACAATGATGAATCAGGGAAACCTGTTGATCAGAAAGTATATAGAGCAAATGTTGGCTCATTACTTTATTTAACAGCAAGTAGGCCTGATATAATGTTTGCTACTTGTATTTGTGCTAGGTTCCAAGTTAACCCCAATGAATCTCACCTAATTTTATTAAAAAGAATTTTGAGATATATAAAGGGTTGTCCAAGTCTAGGACTTTGGTATCCAACATCATCAGAATTTGAATTAACTGGATTCTCAGATTCTGATTATGCTAGATGCAGAGTAGACAGGAAAAGCACATCAGGAACTTGTCAGTTTCTTTCTGATAGGCTTGTGTCTTGGTTTTGTAAGAAACAAACATCTATGTCTCCATCAACAGCTGAAGCTGAATACATAGCTGCAGGCAGTTGCTGCTCACAGATATTGTGGATACAAAATCAGCTCCTAGACTATGGTATCAATCTAAATAATTCAATTATATTTTGTGACAATACTAGTGTAATATCTATAACACAAAATCCAGTACTCCATAGTTGGACTAAATACATAGAAATTAGGCACCACTTTATCAGAGATAATGTGGATAAAAATAAAATTTGCCTACAATTTATTCCTACTAACTTACAAAGAGGTGATATATTCACCAAGCCATTGGATGAAAAGAAATATATCTTCTTTATAAATCAGCTAGGAATGATAGATGGAGATTCAATCTGCTAAAAATTAAATTTTCTACTTATCCCATCACTTCATCGCACTGAGATCGACGAAATTGAGTCGTTCGTCGAATGGAGATCGACGAAGTCATCTTGATCGTCGAACCGAGATCGACGAAAATTTATTTTTCATCGAACGCAGTTTTGATGAAGTTTTTGTTTCTGAATTTATTTCATTTATAATAAAATCTTTTACTTCATTTTAACTGAATGCCTACAGAAACTGCTTCTCTTTCCAGTTCCTTTGCACTTGATCTCTATTTTATTTTGCAGGAACAATGGCAATATTTCTTCACAAAGATTGTATTCTTCCCTACCTCCTCAAATGTCCCTTCTTCTAGGGGCCTAGCTTCAGGCCTTCCTGAAACTAGGCAGGGGGAGATGTCTTGAAGAAGCATGTAAATCAGTTCTTAAAGAAGCTCCTTTTTGTTAGGGGGAGAGACTTTCCTGTTGACAGGGGGAGTTGTTTTGAAGAAACTCCTTATGATAGGGGGAGTTGTTTTCTGAAGATGCTTTAGTTTCAAGAGGAAATGCTGATGAAGAAGCATGTTTTTAGTTCTTGAAAAAGCTTACAGCAGTTTGCAGATTTAGGGGGAGATGTTGCAGATTCAGTTATGTCAGATTCAATTGCAGATTGGTAGCAAAGCAGATTAAGAAATAATTTTTGTTATAGCAGATTCAGTTCAGATCAACAAATTCAGAAAGCTGAAAAAATAGCAGATACAGCTCAGATATCCAATTCAGATATAGCAGATACAGTTCAGACAATCAATTCAGAAAGCTGAAGGCAATATCAAAATTCAGAGAAAGTCAAAGGTTCTATTTATTTGTTTTTATTGGTTTTATTTTCAATGTAAATTTCAAAACTCAGAGTATCATATTTTTTATCTGATGAAATATTTAAAATCTATCAGATATATCTGCTCTGTTGTTTTGTTATTTGTTTTATTATTCAAATTTTGTCAAATAGTGTCCTAACCCAAATAGGGGGAGATTGTTGGAACAACCTTATTACTGATTTTGGCTAGGATCACTATTTGTTGATTAGGACTAAGTTGACCCCAATGTATAGTCTTAAGGTTCAAGGTTTTAGGCTGATAGAACTTAGGAAAAGACAAGTTTTCTGCGTTCGACGAACTCCATACTGCGTTCGACGAACTCGATCTTGCGTTCGACGAACGGTATGCTCCTGCGTTCGACGAACTTGCCAAGGTTCTGCGTTCGACGAACCCATTCTGCGTTCGACGAACTCTAGTCTGCGTTCGACGAACTCCTCTTTGCGTTCGACAAACTTGCTCTCCAGCTCGACTCTCTCAGTTCTCAAGCCAGTCCAACAGTTTATCTCTTTAATTCGACAAACTCATTCTGTGTTCGACGAACTCCTCTTAGCGGTCAACGAAAGCTCGTCTCAGTGGTTGTTGAACCAAGTCTCAGCGGTTGATCAAGTCTCAGCGTTCGACGAACTCAGGTGTGCATTCGAAGAATTAGTATCAAATGTTCAAATCGACGAAAGTTCTTCTCAGCTCAACGAATTCAATATTCCAGCAAGCTTATCAGATATTATCTTTCAGTTCGACGACCTCCAGCTTGAGATCGGCAAACTCTAGATTGTGTTCGACGAAAGATATTCAAATCGACGAATTTCTATTCAGTTCAGAATTTCAGAAGGTTTATTTTTATTCTATTCTCTGAACTCAGATCCTTCAGCAACGACTCTATTATATTAGATAAGTAAGTATTATATCATTCCTTTTATTATTTCGAGAATATAGCCGTTGACATTTAGCTGCAAAGGACACATTCATGGAAAAGGACAAGAAATAAAGATTGTTAGATTTGCAGTTCCCATGATATCTCTTTCAGAATATTTTATTCCTTAAATAAGAGATTTGAATTTCAAATCTATCATAGATTTCAAAAGGGAATAAGGAAAGAAGATGTACAGTATCACATTACAGAATAGCAAGATCATTACAGAATAGAAGTACAGGAAAAATAAATAAGAAGGATAATACAGTCGAGAGGAAGAAGAAAGAGAATATACAGAGAAAGTTTTCAGTTCTTCATCTTCCTCGAGAAGCAGCACATCACATTCTCTGAGAACAACATCAACATTATTCTCTCAGTTTTCTGCTGCTAGATCAGATCTTCAAAAGAGCAACAAACAATCTGAGAAACATTTTTGTCTCTCGGATTCATCATCTATCAGGAAGATACAAGAAATCTCTTTCAAGTGAAAGCTCCATTCTCAAGCTGTCAAGCATTTTCAATTAGACAGGAGGATCTTTACAACAACATTCCACTAGAGTCTTCTCTCAGATTATTGACATAGAAGAACATCTTAACCCTCTTTATCCCCTCTTGTACAGGGTTATAACTCCCTTCAAAAGTTAACCCCTTGGTGGTAGGGCACCTGAACAAAAACCTATAGTTTGGTTAGAGCACCTGATAAAAAGCTCCTTGCCATTTTGGGCACCTGATCAAAAATCCATTGGTGATAGGGCACCTGATCAAAAACCTAGTGGAATCCTACCAAGGGTGGTAGAAGAGTAGACGTACCCAGGTTTATTGGGGAACTACTATAAAATCCTTGTGTCCTTTGTGTTGTGATTTTCTGTGTGCTGTGCTGTGTGCTGTGATTTGCTTTTATTTTGTTTTATAACTCACTCTGCAATACACAAATACGTATCACTATTTAAATTCCTCTATAAAATTAAGTGAAAAACTTTTAATACTCTATTCACCCCCCCCCCCCTCTAGAGTAAATCTAAGATCTAACCTCACTTTCAGATCTGAGGCACTCCAGCTCAAACTTTCCTCAACCAGCCTCTCAAGAGATCAACCTGACCCCCCGTCTATAAGAGCCCAACAGCGGAATCGATCTGGGGCACTCCAGCTGAAACATTCCTCAACCAGCCTCTCCAGAGATCAACCTGACCCACCGTCTATGAGAGTCCGGTAGCGGAATCGATCTGTGGCACTCCAGCACAAACTTTCCTCAGCCAGCCTCTCTAGAGATCAACCTGACCCACAGTCTAAGAGATCCCGACAGCAGAATCAATCTGGGGTATTCCGGCTCAAACTTTCCACAGCTAGCCTCTACAGAGATCAACCTAATCCACCATCTATGAGAGCCCCGCAGCGGAATCAATCTGGGTCACTCCGACACCAAACACTTGCTTTAGGACCCATGGTTAGAAAAAGTGTTGAAATCAGCATATGATGAATAGAACATGTAATAGATTATCATAAGAACTCAAGGGTAGAAACACTTTAGATCATCCCCGCTTCGAGCCAGGTTGAAGGGTACCCCTTCCACATCTCGTAGGTGGTACCCTCCTGACCTGAGCACCTCATCTACAATGTAAGGCCCCACACAGTTGGGATTGAGCTTCCCCACCGCGGCTCCCCTTCCGGCCGCATCGACCTTTTTTAAGACCAGGTCCCCTTCTTGAACTCCCTCACCCGGATGTGCTTGTTGAAATATCGGGCCATCCATTGCTTAACCTCCTCCTGCCGAATGGTGGCCAGATCCCAAAGCTCCTCTACCAATTCCAAAGACAACCTTTGCCCTTCCTCGTTGTCCACTCGCCACTCTTCGTCTCCTTCGCCCGCGGTGATCACCCTGGGTGACTTGACATCGAACTCGACCGGGAGGACGACCTCAGATCTGTGGGAGAGCTTGAATGGAGTATCCACTGTGGTGGTAGTTGGTGTGGTCCTCAAGGCCTAGAGGACCAAGGCTAACTGTTCCACCCAGCTGCCCCTCAGGTTCTCGACCTTCTTCTTTAATAAGTTCATAATGACCTTGTTCGCCGCCTCCACCTGCCCGTTGCTCCTCGGATGGTGGAATGACATGAAGCGGAGGTCTATACCAAGCTGTTCGTAGAAACTGACAATCTCCTCGCTGACAAATTGTGGCCCGTTATCCGTAACTATGGCTAGTGGAAGCTTGTGCCTGCAAATTATTTCACCCCATATAAAATTTCTCACCACTTGGGATGTTACCTTGGCCAGCACCTTCACCTCCAACCACTTGGAGAAGTAATCGATCATGACTAGTAGGAACTTTCTTTGACCACTCGCTTGGGGGAAAGGACCCACCAGGTCCAACCCCCATATTGCAAAGGGCCAGGGGCTGTGATGGTCCAGAGTCTTTGGACTGGCAGGAGCAGGAGAGGGGCGAACAACTGACACTTCGAGCACTTCCTCGCGAACTCCACCGCATCCTTACTGAGGGTGGGCCAGAAGTAGCCTTGCCTCTGCACTCTCCCATCCAAGGTTTGGCTCCAAGAATGGCCGACACACTCCCCCGAGTGGATCTCCTCCAGGACCCTCGGGACCTCCTCCGCCATGCAACGGGCTAGGAGCCCCGAGAGTGTCTTTCGGTATAATCCTCCTGCATGCAAAGAGTAGTATGCCGAGTTATACCTGAACCGCCGCTTGTCCACATCCTCCTTGGGGAACTTCCCCGACATTAGGAAGGTGATGAAGGGATCCATCCATGATGCCCGCTGGTCTACCTCCATTAGTTCACCGTCCTCGATGGACAGTCAGAAGAGGTCCGACACTGTACCCCCTGCCCTGGGACTAAACATGGCCAGGAGGTCCGCCGCGACACTCTCCTCCCTTGGTACACAACGAATTGAGAAGGTGCGGAACTGCCCTATGAGCCCCTTGACCTTTTCTAGGTATCGCTGAAGAGTTGAAATCTTCGCCTCAAACTCCCCCTTGACTTGGCAAGCCACCACCATGGAGTCCGTCGAAACCTCCACATCTTGCACTCCAAACTCCTGGTCTAGGCGGAGGCCTGTTATCACGGCTTTGTACTCGGCCTAATTGTTGGTGAGGGGGAAATGGATGTTGATTGCCTGCTCGATCCTTGTCCCTTGAGGGCTTACCAAAACCAGCCTCCCCCAAAAGAATGCTTCCCTGACGCCCCATCAACCAATATCCTCCAGGCCACTGAGTAGGACCCTTCCACTTCGGTCATATAGTCTGCCAAAAAGTCCGCCACCGCTTGCGCTTTTATGGATAACCTGGGCACGCACGAGATATCAAACTCGCTCAACTCTACTGACCAGTTGGCCAGCCTTCCCGAGTGCTCCACCCCCTCCATGATGTTGCGAAGGGGGTGATCGGTCACCACCTTGATTGAGTGTGCCTGAAAGTAGGGTCGGAGCTTCATGGTCGACACTACCAGGGAGAAGGCTAGCTTCTCTAAGATGGGGTATCGGAGCTCAGCCTTCCTCAATACTCGACTAATGTAGTAGATCGGGAGTTGCTTTTTTCCTTCTTCCCTGACCAACACCGAGCTTACCGCCTCAGGTCCCACCCCCAGGTATAGGGATAAGTCCTCTCCTTGTCTCAGCCCTTGCAGCAATGGGGCTTGGGTTAACTGTTCCTTCAGCGCCTAAAAAGCCCTTTCACACTCAGGGGTCCACTCAAACTTTTGGTTCCCTTTTAGCACCTTGAAGAAGGACGAGCACTTCTCTCCTGCCTGGAGAGAAACCTGCTTAGCCCAGCCAACTTCCCTATGAGACGCTGTACCTATTTCGCACTCTTCGGAGACACCAGCTCCATGATTGCCCTTACCTTGTCTAGGTTAGGCTCTACCCGAGCTGGGGTAAGCAAGTGACCTAGGAACTTCCCTCGGCTGGCCCCAAAGACACACTTCTAGGGGTTGAGCGTCATCTTGAATTTTCTCAAAGTCCTGAAGGTCTCCTCAAGGTCATAGAGGTGGGACTCGAGGTCCCGACTTTTGACCATGAGGTCTTCCACAAAGACCTCCAGGTTCCTTCCCTTTTGCTCTCGGAAGACCCTGTCCATCATTCGCTGGTACGTCGCCCCTACATTCATTAAACTAAATGGCATCATTTTGTTGCAGTAGCACCCATCCCTCGTAATGAAAGAGACATCCTTGACGTCGGGAGTTTGCATGTGGATCTGATGGTAACCCGAGAAAGCATCTAGAAAACTCATTAGGGAAAAATCGACGGCTGAGTCAACCATCGCGTCGATTCGAGTCAAGGGGTAACAATCCTTAGGTCATGATTTATTTAATAAAGACAAGTCCATACACATCCTCCACTTACCGTCTCCCTTTCTTACCAATACTAAGTTGGAGACCCAGCCTGGGTACTGGATCTACGATACAAACCCTACCTTGAGGAGCTTGCTCACTTCCTCCCAGATGGGCTCCTCCAGCTTGTCTGCGATGGACCTCATCTTCTGGCGGATGGGGTGAGTACCGGGGTAAAGGTTGAGGTGATGACATGCCACATCCGCATCGATCCCGGGAATCTCCCCAGCACTCTAGACGAAGACGTCCACGTTCTCTTAGACGCAAGCCAAGATCTTCTTCTGGTCCTCGGGGCTACGCTCCCACTGATCTTTACCTTCTCGATCGCCCCTGCCCTGGTGATGACCTCCAGCTCTACCACCTCCTCCATGGCCTCCAGCCTTGATTGCTCTGCCCATCCATTCTCCTTCCTCTCGACGTAAGCAAGCGCTTTGGCTCCTCCTTCTTCCATCTCCTCCCCCTGGTCACCATTAGCTCCTTCACCCCTTCCTCCTGGGCTTCACCTTTTTCTCCTCTTCCCACTTTCCTTCCTTCTCCCCGTGCCACTTATGGCATCACCGGCTCACCCATATCCTTATCCCATTCCTCTGCTTCCGCCATCCAGGAGATGGTTTTCACGGCAGTCACATAGCACTGCCTTGCCACCTTCGGGTCACCCCTCACCCGGACCTAGACTCCACCTGCATTGAACTTGAGGCATTGATGAAAGTGGAGGGGATGCAGCGGAACACAATGATTAGGGGCTATCCGAAGATAGCACTATAGCTGCTGGGGCATCCACTATAACAAAGTGGTAGTTCCGGGAGTGCTCCCCAAGACCACATGGAGTCCCACTCCCCCTTCCACCTCCTTTCTCTCCCCTGAGAACCCAAACAACGGGTCGTCCAAGGCCAACACTCTTCTAGCCTCCACCTTCATCTTGTCGAATGCCTTCTTGAAGATGACGTTGACTGAGCTCCCATTTTCCACGAGGATCTGGGAGACTGTGAAGTTCTCGATGGCTATCTAGATGACCAGCGCATCGCAGAGAGAGTCCTCATGGCCTGACATATCCTTCTGAGTAAATGTGATCTTTTCTGCTGGGGGTGGGGCTTGGGATGTCGAAGCCATGCTCCGATGATAGATTGTAAGGAGGCTCACCTTCCGGGTCGCCTTGATCCCCACTCCACCATGGATAACTCTGATACCTCCTCAGGTCCCTACATCAACCCTATCCTCACACCTCTCTTCCTCCTCCTCCTGAGGCAGGACCTGCACAATCTTCACCGGCCGCTGCTCCCGCTGCGGCGGCACTCTGGCCCCCCCTCATCTCCAAGAACTCTGGACAGGTGGCCGTCACGTGACCTTCCTCCTGGTGGAAGTCACAATAGGGCAATGCCACCCCCCTCCCCTCGGCCTCCACCCCTCTTTCCTCCTCTTGATCCTGGATCCTATGGATCTCACCCCTCTTCCTCTTCCTACTCTTCCTCTCCCGACCACCATCGTCTGCTGAGGCGGGGGAGGAGGTGGCCTCGGGCCCTGCCTCCACCCTAGCTGATGGGGTCTTCCTTGTCCTCCTTAGAAGTTGCATGCACCCTGGTGGAAACCCCTTCCTGGGCCTTGCACCCCTCCTCCTTGGTGCCTCAACCCCAACTCCGGGGCCCTTTCTTCTTCTCTTCTCCTTGCCTCCGGCTGCCTAACCTCTGGCTCGCTCAGCCTTCTCAGACTTTTTGTGAACTCAAGGTTAGCTGCCTCCTCTTCTATCTCTTCCGGCGCCCGCTCCATCAGCTCCTCGAAGGATAGGGGGGCCCTCCTCTTCAGGCTAATCTTGAAGAAACCCTCCCGCAAACATACAATAAAGGCAAGCTGGAGGGTGAACCCGGGCACCTCTTGAATGAGTAGAACATCCTCCTGAAAGCAGTCCATATAGTGGGCCAGCGACTCCCCCGGCCTCTGCTTGATGTTGAAGAGCACCACAGGGTCCTTCTTCCTCTTTTTCGAAGTCGAGAAGCCCAACAAGAAACCGCGACGTAGATCTTCAAAGGCATAAATCGATCCTGGGGCAGCTGGTGGAACCAATCCCTCGCCTTTTCCATCAGGGTGGTGGCAAAGAGTCTGTACTTGAAAGCGTCCGACATGGGCATGATGGAGACCATATCTTCAAACCACTGCAGGTGTTGAACCGTGTCATCCTTACCGGTGTACAACATCATGGACGGTTCCCTGAACCCCTCGGGGAGTGGTGCTGAGAGAACCAACTCGCAAAATGGGCTTCCCCCATTCAACCCTCTTGCCTGCTCCACTCTCCCCGTGACCTCCATGGGCGACCCTGCTCCTGAAGGTCTCGCACTCGCGAGGGGGCCATTCACCGGGACCCCACTGGCCGGGGTCCCGCCTGCCCGGTGGACGCTCATCGGGACCTCACTCACACTCGCTAGGATGGGAAAGAGCTCCCGGCCCGTGAGATCTCTCCCTGATGCCTGAGCCGCCACCTCCTTTCCCATCCTCTGCCCTGGGGCATTCTCGCCAGCTCCTGATGGCGGGACCATCAGGGGCACATGGGTTGTGAGATCCCCTAGCGCTGTGGCGAGAGCGCACTGCATTGTCCCAAGCAGGTCCCTTTTGAGATCTGGCAACATTTCTGCTGTTACTGGCGGGCCGGGTGGTGGTGTTTCACCAATATCAGCATCTCACTCATCTTCTCCCGCCATGTCACTTCCTTGGAACTTTCTTGTGCTAACTGCTCTCCACGCTCACCGCACCAAAAATGTTGGAACCAAGACTTGGACCCAACAAGGAGATCGGACCCCTTAGAGGTGTAGGTAGCACCTACTGATCCCGTAGAACCAACAGACCGGAGACTAAGAGGTTAACACAGACCCTTGTCTACAGCACGGACGTCCCACCACACACCCGGAAGATCTTAGAGCGCTTCTCCTCCCAAGACAAAGCTGAAGCTGGGCACCTTGGAGAGCCTAAGAAGCTAACCAAAGAACCTAGGGAGGAAGAAGCCAAGAAACTGGACTGCCCTCCCAAGGTGCCCTTCAAGGTCTATATATAGCTTTTCTAGTCTGGTCTGCTAATAGCGGGATTCCACATTTTGATTTTACTAAACACACCCCAAATTGGTCTGCTAACAGCCAAACTCCGCTATTCTGGAGGGCTATTGGCAGCCCACCTTGGGCATCAGGGTAAATTCACCTACAGCCCCCTGCTAGACGAGTGGACCATGAAGGCGCCACTCTCCAGTCTCTCTGCAAACTGGGCTGGCGAGATCCCCTCTTGCGAGTGGAGAGGATCCCCCACTCGCCTTGCTGGATTATCGTTGCGAGACCTTACCTGATTCGCCCTGGCTAAATGCACCCTAGAGCGGTCTTCAACACATTCGTTCTATCGACTCTCGCTACTCTTGAGCGAGATCCCTGGCTCGCCTCTCCGGCTCACCTCATCCCGCCCTAGTAAGGTACTTGTCGCGAGTCTGCGAGAACTCCCTGACTTACTTGTGATCGATTCCTCCGCGAGTCCGTGAACACTAGATTGTAAAGAAAGGTTTCTGATTTTTGAAGGCGATCTCGGCGGTCTAAAAAACCAACCATCTCCGAGAGCAGAAGGCATCTTCAGTAAAAATAAGACGATCTTAATTGAGGAGTTGAAAATTTTGGCCTTCCTGGCGGGCAAGCGACTGGATCTTTTTCATTATCTAGGTATCTGGCCTGAGATCGCTGATATTTCTCCGGAAGAAAGTTAGTAATTTCCATGCGGTCTTATGCGGTCTTTCCACATTTTTTCTAACTTTTTTGACTGTTTTCCAGCGACCTTCGCGATCCCTGCAGCCGACCCGGTGGCACCAGCTGAAGAGGGGTTCACCCATAGGGAAAGAAGAAAAAGAAGAGACCAAGAGCGCGAGACCGCTGGGGTTGGTGATACATCTGAGAACGCCAGCGACCAGTTTCCTATGGTCGGCTTCATGAAGAAACATAAGGACATCAAGGGAAAACCCCTTCTCAAATTGGGTGCAAAAGGGAAGACCATGAGGGTTTCCACCGATCTCCCTCTTTGGAGTGGAAAACTAACTCACCATGCTTTTGCGGTCACCTCGGCCTTTTATGGAAAAAACAACCTCAAAGAAGCGTATGATTTTGATGACTTCCTCCCCTCTCCCTTGGTGCTAGTCTCTTAGATCACAATAGGAGAGATGAAGACTCAAGAGAGCTTCTCGTGTGAGCTGTAATGGAGTTTCCTTAGAAAGACCAAGCCGGAACCTCAAAATTAGGTCATCGTTCGCCGCGAGGTTCTAGGGATCATTTCTTCTCTTCAACGGAAGAGATGGGATTTGATTTGGGGTAAACCCATGGTCGTTGTGGGAGAGTGAGGGGAATGATATTTGGGGCTTTTAAAAAGGGGGTGAAATGATCTTCATGTTTGGGGAAGATGATGGATCATGCTCTGATAAATAGGCTTGTCTTTTATTGTATATTATGTAACAACGTCGAATATTGCCCTTGGTTTAGAAGTCCTGGTGTACGTAGATGCACGAATCGTTTTGAAGGACTTGGTTTAGAAGTACTGGTGTATGTAGGTACACGGGTTGTTTAGAAGGACTTGGTTTAGAAGTCCTGGTGTACGTAGTTGCACGGATCGTTTAGAAGGAATTGGTTTAGAAGTCCTGGTGTACGTAGATACACGGTTTGCTTAGAAGTCCTGGTGTACGTAGATACACATATTGTTTAAGAGGACTTGGATTAGAAGTCCTGGTGTATGTTGATACACGGATATGAATGGACCCCGCTTGGGAGGATTACTTGTGGCAGGTCTACGGGCTTGCTGGTCGTGACACCGACAGAAGCCGGCAGTAGACTCTAGACCGGTTGGGTTGGATGCTTGGTGCTCACCTTCCCAAGTCCCCTTCTGTGTGCTTGAAGGCTTAGCTTAGACTCTAGGCTGGTTGGGTTGGATGCTTGGTGCTCACCTACCCAAGGTCCCCTTTCTGTGTGCTTGAAGGCTCAGCTTAGACTCTAGGCCGGTTAGGTTGTATGCTTGGAGGCTCCGATGTGTGTTCTTAGCGTTGAGCAGTACGCAGGGGCTCCGATGTGTGTTCGTAGCGTTGAGGCGTACATAGGCCTAGGTCTGGTAGTGTTTATACCCACCTAGTTGTGGAGGAGCCCGGTCCACAGTCTCCGTCTGGCCACGACGCGAGGTGCCTGAGTGGTTAGCTGCCCTCGAAAAGTGGGAACTATGAGTCTACGTTGACATAGCAGCTTTGCATGGGTGAGTCATCATATCATAATCATTGCATTGCATTCATTCTTCATACTCATAGCATTGCACCGCATCAGGTCCATCATATAAATTAGTATGAGCTCTTTTATATGATGGGTCCCAAATTGGAAACCTTAACTTATAAGTTTGTATGGGCATTCATATAAGTTAAGGTACGCTTTGATGCTGCTTACTCCTGTCCATATATTCTTTTTACTTCTGTACTGATACACTGCTAGATTAGATGTATTTTTACATACATGTTGATACCTGTTGTCGTTACTTGCCTTCTTGATTTACAGTTGATATGTTAACTACTAGATTAAGAACTTCATCATATCACCTGCTTGTTATATTACTGATTATATTGCAGCTCTTCTTTCTTCCCTTCCGCCCGGTGCCTTGGAGTCTCCAGGGGAGCGGGTGGGAAGCCACTTAGTCTTTATGACTAACAGTTTTTGCACCCCTCTTTTTAGGAGCGCATCTCGGAGCGGCAGCTCATAATGCCGGAGGAGGTTAGTCAGGACAGGACGACAGGGCCGGAGGATATGATCCCCTCTCAGCTGTCGGTGACCGATGTGAGCTCTTTCTTTTGTTGTAGCCCTTGAGGCATCTAGTTTGTACTCTGATACTTGTACAGGAGCTCGCGGAGTTTCTGGTTTCTGTAGTTTTGGACTTTTACTTATGTGGATTTATTATGTGGCTTCTTACTTTTCATATTTCCATGGGTTGGCGTTGTTTAGTTGATTTGGCCGGCAGGACAACTGTCTTGTGGAGGAGGCTAGCTCGCGTGCTGGCGCTTCCGCAAGGCGGCTGTCTTGGGCATAAGACTCCCCTCAGCCGTGTTCTGTGTTCCGGGGGGGTTTGCAAATGGTATCAGCTTGCAACGATCCTGAGATAAAGAAGTCCATTTTCGTATGGTGCACCCCTCTCACCTCTTTAGTTTGAGGACAACCTGAATGAGCGGAAGCAGTGGTGTGCCCATGTGTATTTCACATTAAGTACGCCCATTTCCCTCCTTTAAGTAGCCAACCTAACCCAAAAATCTACCTTGCATGTAGATTCCGGTATGTTCAGAACCGGCGACGGCCACTCCCGTGCCTCCGGTACCTACTCCTTTTCAACAATCAGAGTTGGGCCAGACCCTGTCGGCAATCCGGGATGCCTTTAGGTCTCAGCAGATGTCGGTGCAGTCGCAGGCCCCAAGCTCAAATTGGTTAAGCACCTTCCGTGCTCTCTCCCCTCCCACCTATCATGGGACGGAGTCTTCAGTTCAGACGGAGGAGTGGCTGGAGACAGTGCAGGAGTTACTGGCAGGGATACGATGCCCAGGCAATATGGCAGTCACATTGGCAGTCACGGCCTTGGATCTACATGCGAAGAGGTGGTGGAAGTCCTTGATGGGCTCCACCTTTGAAGGGCGTAACCACCTTGACATAAGCTGGGACGAGTTTGCAGACGCGTTCCTGGAGCATTTCGTCTCTTCTACGGCCCGAGATGAGCTCGAGGAGAGGTTCCTGCAGCTGAAGCAGGGATCTAGGACAGTCGTGGAGTATCAACGGGAATTTCAGCACTTGGCTAGATTTGCAGACTCTTATGATTTGGATGATCGCGGGTACGCGAAGCGGTTCTACAAGGGCTTGCGTGATTCCCTGAGGCAGGCTCTTCTCTTTGTCGCCGATTCGAGCCTTGCTCAAATCATAGAGACGGCGCAAAAGTTGGAAGCGGACCACATGGTGGTCCAGGATAGGAATAAGATGCCCGCAGAGGGCGTGATGGAAGTCAGTTCCAGCTTCAGGAGGAGGCAGAACACTAGGGGCAGAGGCGGAAACCAGAGGAGAGATGGAGGGCGTTTCCGCCCAAACTTCAGAATAGAGCAGCCAGCACGACCGCCGCTATTGCCTCCGACTCAGCAGGCTCAGGTTCAGGCACCTCAGCAGCCAAGGGTGCCCTTTCAAAGGGTGTGCTTTTATTTCTCCCAGCCCGGTCACATTCAGGCCTACTGCCCGCAGCTGCAAGGAAATGCTCTGAATCGCCCCATGGCTCCCCCGGGGGCGCAGCGAGGTAGAGGTAGAGGGCGAGGTCGAGGCCAAGGTCAGCAGGGCAGGAACCCCAGGCCAGCTCAGGAGCAGGTATACGCTTTGGATCTAGCTCAGGAGCGAGACCCGCAGTAGGTCATCACAGGTAATTATGCTTGTAGTTTCCTCTTTTCATACTAAGGTGCTTAAGTTCGCATGATTTTAACCCCAGGTACCGTGCTCATTTGCGGTAAACCCGCTCTTACCCTTTTTGACACGGGTGCCACTCATTCGTTCGTATCAGAAGAATTTGTGAATGAACTGGATGCAGTGCAGTGCTTCAGAGGAGCCCCCAGGTGGGTGCGCCTTCCGGATGGCTCGGAGATACGATCTACCTCCAGGTGCAGCTTGGTAATATCCATCGGTGGGAAGCAATTTGAGACACCGACAACAGTATTGTGGATGCCCAACATTGATCTAATATTGGGCATGACGTGGTTGCACTGGAATCACGCGAAGATCGACTGTGTGGCGAAGCGGATCACGCTGAGGCATGATGACTCCGAGGTGGTAATTCAAGGTATAAGACTCGTATCTCGGATCCTGTTGTCTTCTGTTCAGGTTGTAAAGTCTCACGAGCAAGGCGATGAGGTGTTCATGATCTGCTTTGAGATGGAGTTGGGGGCTGTTATGAAGGATGTACCGGTAGTTCGGGAGTTTTCTGATGTTTTCCCTGAGAAACTACCCGGATTACCCCCGCCCAGGGAGGTAGACTTTAGGATTAAGCTAGCACCGGGTGCTAAGCCTATTTCTCGGGCCCCGTACAGAATGGCACCGAAGGAGCTAGCGGAGTTTCGAGTGCAACTGCAAGAGTTGGGGGACTCGGGGTTCATTCTCCCTAGTTCGTCACCATGGGGAGCCCCGGTCCTGTTCGTAAAGAAGAAGGACGGTTCGCTCCGCTTGCGTGTAGATTACCGGGAGCTTAACCGGCTAACGTTCCGGAACACATATCCCCTACCGCGAATTGATGAGCTCTTTGATCAGTTGGAAGGAGCGCAGTGGTTCTCCAAGCTCGACTTGCGCTCTGGTTATTATCAGTTGTGGATTCAGGAGGAGGACATCCAGAAGACTGCTTTCAGCTCGAGGTACGGGTTATGCCTTTTGGGCTCACTAATGCCCCATCTGCCTTCATGAGCCTGATGAATAGGGTGTTTGAGCCTTTTTTGGACGACTTCGTGATTGTGTTTATCGACGACATCCTGGTGTATTCAAGGTCAAAGTCGGACCATCAGACGCACCTAGAGTTGGTGTTAGCAAAGCTGAGGGAGCATCGGTTGTTCGCCAAGTTCAGCAAGTGCGAGTTCTGGCTGCGAGAGGTTGCCTTTTTAGGCCATGTCATCAGTGGGGCAGGATTGGCTGTGGACCCTGCTAAGGTTCGTGCTGTGAAGGAATGGCAGCCTTTGAAGTCAGCAGTAGATGTGCGCAGTTTTTTGGGACTTGCCGGGTATTACCGCAAGTTTGTCGAGGGGTTCTCGAAGATCGCTCTTCCACTCACTGTGCTGACCAGGAAGGAGGTGCCATTCGTGTGGTCGCCTAAGTGTGAGGCCGCATTTCAGGAGCTGAAGGATCGCCTCACCTCGGCCCCGATCCTTGCTCTACCATCTGGGAAGGAAGGATTCCAGGTTTACACAGATGCATCTTTTCAGGGGCTGCGTGCTGTACTGATGCAGCACGGGCATGTGATTGCTTATGCTTCAAGGCAGCTGAAGAAGCATGAAGTGAATTATCCGGTGCACGATCTGGATCTGGGTGCGGTGATTTTTGCCTTGAAGGTTTGGAATCACTATTTATATGGTGTTCACTACGAGATATTCACCGATCACAAAAACTTGAAATATATACACACCCAGAAGGATCTAAATTTAAGGCAAAGGTGGTGGATTGAATTTTTGTGTGACTATGATTACACGTTAAACTATCACCCAGGGAAGGCGAATTCGGTGGCCGATGCACTGAGCAGGAGGACATCCAGTTCAGAGTCACGACTGATGGCCATGGAGTTGGTAAGGATGCTCGAGGAGATGCAGATCACGCTCGTGTCCAGAGCTGATCCAGAGGCTTTCGCCGAGTACCTAGACGCGATGAGCATAGTTTATGACATTCGAGATCGCATCCCAGTGGATCAGAGGAAGGATGCTGCCCTTGAATCCGTGCTTAGGGCAGTGGAGGTTGGATCCGCAGGGGAGTACACCATGCACGAGGACCTGGTTCATTTCCATGGCAGGTTATACATACCCGTTGGCGGAGGAATTCGAGAAGACATATTGAGAGAGGCACACTGCACTAAATTTTCGGTGCATCCCGGGGTTGTCAAGATGTATACCGATTTGAGGAGGACGATGTTTTCGCCAGGGATGAAGCGGGACGTCACCTACTTCGTCACTCACTGCGAGGCGTGCCAGAAGGTAAAAGCGGAATGTAGGAGCCCGTCTGGGATGTTGCAGCCGTTGTCCATCCCTGTGTGGAAGTTTGAAGATATATCCATGGATTTCGTTCACGGGCTGCCTCGTTCCCATTCCGGGAATGACTCTGTATGGGTGGTTGTGGATCGTCTGACGAAGGTCGCGAGGTTTATACCGATGAGGAAGGATACGCATGTTGACGTGTTGGTGAGACTCTTCGTCGAGCAGTTTGTTTGCTATCATGGGGTGCCTGATGAGTCTGGTTTATACAGTGATTTCTGGCCTCATTTGGGTTTATTTTAGTGTTATTGCACTTCATTTGCTGCACATATACGCTTATAGTGATAGCATGGCGTTTCTGCGCCTTTTGTGCAATCCTTTCCCCTTTGTAGCATATTTTTCCTATATATTACTGTATGCCTGTGTTATGGATCCGGTGATGTGCACGGATCGGGGTTATTTGTACTTTTCCTGCAGGTCCTGGGGTCGTGTGCACGTTCAGGATGGTGCGGGGTGATTTTTGGCCTAAAAAGCCTCTGATCGTGCGCATTCCTTCGCACACGATCAGGCGCACGATCATTGATCGTGCGTTAATTCCCAGCCCAGATCGAGTTTGGACCAAAGATATGCGCACGATCACAGGCCTTTCTTCGCGCACGACCACTGGTCGTGCGCCCCTGACCGTGCAATGTTTTCTATTTTTCCTTTGCTAAAGGTTGACTGCGCACGATCATCATTCCTTCGCACACGACTATTGGTCGTGCGCCACTGACCGTGCGCAGTACTTATTCTGCTCCTTATTTAAGGCGCTGTTCCGCGATTTTAGGGATTGCAGGGGGTTTTAGGCGCGATTTCTGAGCGCGACTCCGCCGTTCCACCTCTCCAAGGTCCCTCCTTCCATTCCTCCCCTTGGGAAAGCTTCATCCATTGATCCTAAGGTCATTCTAGGGTTCCGGAAGCATTCTCCGCCATCTACGGCCAGCATTCCAAGAGGAAGACATCTCCATTGGGTGAAGGAGAAGTGAACCCAGCTCTGAGAAGAAGACGGGCAGCGGTTAGAGGTAGTGACAGCCTCTGCATCCCGGAAGCAACCAAGGACTGAGCTCGGAGGAGGCGTGACGACCCCCGATTCCGACCACGATCCGCTGCGAGGCTTCTCATCTCGTGGTTACTTCTACCCCTTCTCTTTTTGTGATTTGTACTCTTAATGGTTGTAATGAACTGAATGAACATCTATTTGTCCATGAATGGAAGTTTATTTATGAACTTGTCTTTACGTTATGCTGTGTTGTGATGCGCTCCGCCCCCGCTCCACTTACACCCACACGTTCCAGCACCCGCTCTAGCAAAAGCTGGAAGCGATAGCGAAGAGGTGCCTTCGACCCTCAACCCTCACATCTGCACTCACCTCATCCATATGCTAACCGGCCATCCGCTAAGCGAAGCACGGCATCGCGGCCTGCACTAAACCCATCCGCCAAGCAATGCGGTGATTGCGACCCGCATAGTGTTTAGTTTTCTCATTTCCCGCTCTATAAAATCAACCAAACCCCCTTCTTGTTTTGTTAAACTTAGAACCCCCATAATTAGTTTCCTAACGAGCAAATCGTATTCCCTAACTTGCGGTCCTTTGAGAATGATATTCGGGGAGCTACTCCCTACTTTTATTACTTGACAACGACCGGTGCACTGCCATCGTACCGCATTTCGTGCCCGCTAATTAGCGGTGTGGAAATAGCGCATCAAGTTTTTGGCGCCATTGCCGGGGACTGCAAGCGGTTATAATTTGTTTGTTGGGAAATTAGTTTAAGGGTGTTTTTGTTTTTTGATATTTCTCTTTTTGGTATAGTGTGCGCATGCATAGACATCATCCTGGTGAATTTGCAGCATTTGATCCTTAGATAGAGCGTACTTTGCGGGCGCGTCTACGTGCGGCTGCCACCATGGATGTTAATGAAAATCAGGCTAATCCAGGAGTGGGAAATGCACCGGCCATAGCTCAAGCGGCTGATGAGAACGAAGTGGTTAGGCCACGGCCTAGGACCATGAGGGATTACACCACTCCTACTGTGGGGAGTGTGTACCCCGGATTTGGCCCGGCTATTACTAACAACAATTTTGAGATAAAGCCAGCCATTCTGAATATGATCCGCAATAATGCCCAATTCTCCGGGTTAACCAGTGAAGACCCCCATCTTCACCTAGCTGAATTTGCGGAGATTTGCGGTACATTTCGGTACGCAGGAATTGTTGATGAGACAGTGAAACTCAGATTGTTTCCATTCTCCCTCCGCGACAAGGCGAAGGCTTGGCTCCACACAATACCACCCGGCGCAGCTACCACCTGGGACGCTCTGCAGACAAAGTTTTTGGCAAAATTCCACCCGGTGGACAAGGTTGTAAACTTGCGGAGAGAAATCGCAACCTTCCGGCAGCACGATCAGGAGACCCTTGCGGAAGCATGGGATAGGTTCACGGACCTCCTCCGGAAGTGCCCCCAGCATGAGCTACAGCCTTGGAGCTTGGTGGAAAATTTCTACTTCGCAATTGAGCCCAATTATAGGGCCATGATTGATGCTGCTGCAGGCGGCACCCTGATGAACCATACACCCGAGGACGCACTGAGGATTCTCCAGGACACCGCCACTAATAGTTCGTTCTGGACTGCTGGGAGAAACGCCCTAAGGAATGCTCGTAGACTCTTTGAGGTGAGCACATCGGGCGCATCTGCCGAGGTGGCATCGACACCTTATGACAATGTCATGCTACTTAAGAGGCCTACCCTCCCTCCTGCCCCAGTAATGGCCATTTCGTGTCAAGGATGTGGAAACCTCGGGCATCACGCATATGAGTGCCCCTCAGGTGAGCAACCCGCTGAATTAACTTTTGATGAAAGTGTGAATTATTTGAATGATCAAAATCGGGGAGTACCATTTAACAACGCTTATAACCCGGCCGTGAGGAGTCACCCGAACTTCTCATGGAAACAAAACGTGCCTAATCAACGATGGCAAGGAGGCTCGCATCAATTTGATGCGCAAGCCTCCGGTAGCCAACCGAGGCCACCACAACCGGGGTTTGCTCAAAATGCACCACCGCAGAGGAGGAGCGCATTGGAAGAAATGATGGAAAAAATTGTTGATCTGGCTCAAACAAATATGGCCAATCAAACTGCGTCAATGCGGAACTTGGAGACGCAGCTAGGCCAATTGGCCCAGGTACTCTCCGAGCGTACGCAAGGCGCTCTTCCAAGCAATACTGAAAAGAACCCGCGGGAGCAAGGCAAAAGCATTGCTGACGCGGATGGTGGTCAAGTGAGCCCTTGCGTTGTTGAATGTACTATCAATAACATCGAGGTTGCCGCGCTTTGCGACTCTGGTGCATCTCGCAACATTCTTGCTCTGCAAGATGTTGAGAGGTTGCACCTAACAATGAACTCTGAGGACCGGAAGTCGCTGGTATTGGCTAATGGAGTGACTGTCGAAACTGAAGGTGAGATTCGTGAGGTTGTAGTAAATTTTACTGGAACGGCTGTGGTCACTGACTTTCAGATTCTCGGCCCCATGGAAAATGATTCCATGCCAATCTCGGGGGTTCCTTTTCTGAAGGAGAGCGGTGCAACCCTCCACATCGCCACGGGTTGTGTCACTCTACCTTCCATTGCAGCAAACCTTTTTGGATTATCTTATCTTCCGAACTTCCCTGTAAGTAAAAGTAAGTGCATGTCTAATGAAGAGAAATCAGACTTTGACGTGAAGAATACGAGAGAGGAGGAAAGTATCACTCTGATGGAAGAAGAAGCAAAGCGGCTCACAAATAATGAGTTGGAGATAGAAGGGAAAAGCAATGAGACCAAGGCGTTGGAAGTCATGGGAGAAGGCGGAGCGACGAGCCTTCCAAACAATGTCTTTATTGAGAACAAGAAATGTAAACAATCTAAACAGGTTCATTGGGCTGATCTACTCCCTCTTGAGGGTGCAGAAATGAAGCCCCCGGCTGATCCCAATCCGACAAACACTATCACTCCTCCCGCACATGGTGCTCGGTGGCGCTCTCCTTCAGTGGAAAAGCTGAAGCGGGAAAGAATCCTGCATGCTGCGCGCTTTGCAACCCTCCGGCGCGAGAAGGAGGAGGTTAGGGGCAAGGGAGAGACATCTTCCTTGGGCCCTAAATCTTTCACCTCCTGCCCATCTCGCGTGACTGGGGAGAACCACCACAAATCAGCATATAGCTGATGCGTGCCGGGATCTCCGGGCTGTGCTGTGTGCCATCTGTGATGTTTTTTTTGTGCTTTGTGTTTCATGTTATTTGCTGCGTAGTACTGTCTCTTTAGCTTTTTATTATAAGACTTTTGCTGTCAAACTATAATACAGGTATTTGGTCCACCTTCAAGGACGTTAAACAAAAGGGCTCTTGGGAGACAACCCATTTGGGATCATTTGGTTCCGTTATTTTTTGTTAATTTCTTTGCTATATTTTTGTTGTGCTGGGATCCTTTTAATCGCAGGTCCGCATCTATTGGAGCACGGCGAGACCACCGCCTTCTGAACAAAACGCCATATCTTCTGGTATGCTCATTTCTGAGCATGGGGTAATCTCTCCTCCTAGCCTTCTTAAGCTTATGCCGCTATCGAACATGTTTTTTTTCTTAGTATAAGTCTGGGGGAGTGAGAGTTATCGTTACCTCGTGCACAAGCACAGTGCACAACATACTAGGATTTACACTGTGTTATATTGTAGCATTGTACATCTCATGGCACACCACGACACCCACGTGAGCGCACTTAACTGTAGGCGCGCGACGAGTCTAACTAGTCTCGGTTGTGTGAATGGGAAAAAATGGTGCTGGGTTAGGATTGCGAGACGAAGTACTTTGTTGACTCCTGTAGTGCTCCTAGTCGAGTGCTCATGTCTCGTAGGAATCCGTGTAGATTCAATTTCTTTTTATGCTTTTAGTTTACATTTTTCTACTAGCGTAAATATTGTTTACTTTACTCAATTTGGTGAATCCGGTGTGAATCAAACGGTAGCATAGGAATGTGTGTAGACGTTCATT
The DNA here is from genome assembly GCA_033032865.1 of Dactylorhiza incarnata. Classification (NCBI taxonomy): domain Eukaryota; kingdom Viridiplantae; phylum Streptophyta; class Magnoliopsida; order Asparagales; family Orchidaceae; genus Dactylorhiza; species Dactylorhiza incarnata. The sequence continues at coordinate 990,794 of JAWHQI010000255.1, read as the reverse complement.
AGTCTCGTGTTGCCCGAGTCGGGAGGAAGGATTATCTTTCTCGGTGGCTAGAACTCGCCCCAAGCGATTCTTGAAACATGGGTACACGGTTGCACCCTTTTCTATCGATATATCCTCGTTAGCCCAGTTGTGCCTACCCGTTCTTTGATTCAGCCCCACTTGTATCGCACCAAAGCCCAAAAGCCAATCCTAGTCACACACCCAAATCTGAGCTTTAGCTGTTTATTATTTTTGTGAGTTGGGTTGATGATGTGGTGACATGTTTGTGAAGTTGTGGATATGTTTTATTGTTTATTCGCTGAAAATGATAAGAAAAGAAAAGAAAAAAAATGAAAAAGAGAAAAAGATATGAGTTTGAATGAAAAATTCATTTGTAGAAGTATAAGTTGGGAGTAGGCGGTGCACGCACCCATGTTGATAATTCCAAGTCCGGGGGTGTAGTGTACCCGCATGTTTGTGTGGTGATGAGGATAGTTTTCGGTGCTAGCTCATTTGGGTTTAGTGTCTGAGCCGTCGCTTTTATCTTTGTTTACCTCACCTAAACCCAAGCCTCATCTCAAACCTAAAGTCCTATTGATTCACGCATTTGAGTCATACCAGTGCCGTGGAGAGAGTGCGAACGGGCAAGCCTATGGCCACCGACATTGATGGATTTCAATGGAGTTGTCCAGAGTCCCGATCTTTGGCAACGCTCGCCTCAGCGTTCAGTTTACTTTCTTCCTATGTACAACCTTATGATTCACCGTGATTCACTTGTTGAGTAAACGTAATATATAAATACGCTCTTAGAAAATTATAAACTAATATGTATAATTAGAAATTTTGTCTACTTGATTTCTATGCACATGTGTATGAGACTTCGCATATTACTCCGCCCTTGCAATTTCTAACCCAACTATGTCTTTTCTCGCTCCGCCGGATTTGTTTGCTCGGGACGCGCAAACAGGTAAGTCTGGGGGTGTGATGAGTCTGGTTTATACAGTGATTTCTGGCCTCATTTGGGTTTATTTTAGTGTCATTGCACTTCATTTGCTGTTCATATACGCTTATAGTGATAGCATGGCGTTTCTGCGCCTTTTGTGCAATCCTTTCCCCTTTGTGGCATATTTTTCCTATATATTACTGTATGCCTGTGTTATGGATCCGGTGATGTGCACGGATCGGGCTTATTTGTACTTTTCCTGCAGGTCCTGGGGTCGTGTGCACGTTCGGGATGGTGCGGGGTGATTTTTGGCCTAAAAAGCCTCTGATCGTGCGCATTCCTTCGCGCACGATCAGGCGCACGATCATTGATCGTGCGTTAATTCCCAGCCCAGATCGAGTTCGAACCAAAGATATGTGCACGATCACAGGCCTTTCTTCGCGCACGACCACTGGTGTGCGCCCCTGACCGTGCAATGTTTTCTATTTTTCATTTGCTACAGGTTGACTACGCACGATCACAGTCATTCCTTCGCGCACGACCATTGGTCGTGCGCCACTGACCGTGCGTAGTACTTATTCTGCTCCCTATTTAAGGCGTTGTTCCGCGATTTTAGGGATTGCTGCGGGTTTTAGGCGCGATTTCTGAGCGCGACTCTGCCGTTCCACCTCTCCAAGGTCCCTCCTTACATTCCTCCCCTTGGGAAAGCTTCATCCATTGATCCTAAGGTCATTCTAGGATTCCGGAAGCATTCTCCGCCATCTACGGCCAGCATTCCAAGAGGAAGACATCTCCATTGGGTGAAGGAGAAGTGAACCCAGCTCTGAGAAGAAGACGGGCAGCGGTTATAGGTAGTGACAGCCTGTGCATCCCGGAAGCAACCAAGGACTGAGCACGGAGGAGGCGTGACGACCCCCCATACCGACCACGATCCGCGGCGAGGCTTCTCATCTCGTGGTTACTTCTACCCCTTCTCTTTTTGTGATTTGTACTCTTAGTGGTTGTAATGAACTGAATGAACATCTATTTGTCCATGAATGGAAGTTTATTTATGAACTTGTCTTTACGTTATGCTGTGTTGTGATGCGCTCCGCCCCCACTCCACTTACACCCACACGTTCCAGCACCCGCTCTAGCAAAAGCTGGAAGCGATAGCAAAGAGGTGCCTTCGACCCTCAACCCTCACATCTGCACTCACCTCATCCATATGCTCACCGGCCATCCGCTAAGCGAAGCACGGCATCGCGGCCTGCTCTAAACCCATCCGCCAAGCGACGCGGTGATTGCGACCCGCATAGTGTTTAGTTTTCTCATTTCCCGCTCTATAAAATCAACCAAACCCCCTTCTTGTTTTGTTAAACTTAAAACCCCCATAATTAGTTTCCTAACGAGCAAATCGTATTCCCTAACTTGCGGTCCTTTGAGAACGATATTCGGGGAGCTACTCCCTACTTTTATTACTTGACAATGACCGGTGCACTGCCGTCGTACCGCATTTCGTGCCCGCTAATTAGCGGAGTGGAAATAGCGCGTCAGTGCCCAGAACTATCGTTTCGAACCGTGAAGGGCGCTTCACCTCCAAGGAGTGGAAAGCAGTGCAAGCTTATTTGGGTTCCCGGTTGACCTTTAACACGACCTTCCACCCTCAGACGGATGGCCAGTCAGAGCGGACGATCAGGACCCTAGAATATTTATTGCGCCTTTGTGTGTTGGATCGAGGTGAGCCGTGGGAGAGACTTCTGCCCTTGGTAGAGTTCTCATATAATAACAGTCATCAGGCGAGCATCGACATGGCTCCTTATGCGGCATTGTATGGAAGAAGGTGCAAGACACCTTTGTCTTGGGTCCAAGACGAGGACCCGAGGCGTTAGGGGTGAAATTCATCGATGATACCGATGAAATGGTCAGATTGATCCGAGGCCGCATGCTTGAAGCGCAGAGCCGGCAGGCGAAGTATTATGACAAAAAGCACAGGGCCGTGGAGTTCCAGGTTGGGGACAAGGTGTTCTTGAAGATCAGGCCGATGCACGGTGTGTCTCGGGTTCGGGGAAAGAAGAAGCTCAGCCCTCGTTATATGGGGCCTAACGCCATCCTGGAGCGGGTTGGCCCCTTAGCTTATCGTTTGATGCTACCGTCAGAGTTGGAGAATTTGCACGACGTTTTCCATGTGTCCTCCCTTCGGAGGGCCTTGCTTCGCCCTGATCAGCATGTCGTAACTACATCTGGTCCTGTGGAGACCGACAGGTCTGTCCGGCTGGAGCCTTTGCGGATAGTAGATACCGAGGCCAGAGTGCTGCGGAGAAAGAGTGTTCCATTGGTGAAGGTTATGTGGTCCAACCATGGACGGGAGGAATACACTTGGGAGCCGATGGACCTTATGCAGTAGCGTTACCTGGGATTGTTTTCCCCAGGTATGCTCTAAACTAGTTGTCATACCTTGTTTCAATACCGTAGCCCCAAACTCAAATTTCGGGGACCAAATTAATTTTTTTGTTTATTGGATTTGTAACATCCCAATTCGCACTAGGCCCCTCGGAGACGTTTTGACTCGCCTTGGGTCGGTTTTGGGCAAGGGAGGATTGAGTTCGACGAAGTGCTCTGCGTTCGACGAAAGTATTGACTTCCGTTCGTCGAAGTTGAAGGAAACATGAGAAAATATAACTCAGTGTCAACTAGGCGTATCATTGCCAGTTGAGTATGAAATTCTTTGATGCTTTGCGGCGCTCGAAATTTTTAGCAGAATATGAGTTTTTCCTATATTTTATATGTTGGCAAACTATATATAAATATATATGTATATTGGGAAAGATTTGGGATGGTTATGCTGGACCGGTTTGTTTGAGTTGGAATATATATATATATATGCTGAATCATCTATGCAGGCGTAAGTAGAGGAATATATAAATATATACATATATATTCGTATTCGTGCAAGAGTTGCGTAAAGGGGGTTATACCAATATACATGTAATATTCATACAAGCTTAGTAATTATATATATATATAGACATATATAAATTTCTTATTTCCCCTTCTCCCCCTTCAGCATATTTTCTTCCTCACCTCCCTCGACACTCAGTTCTGCCGAGCGATCTAGGGCTTCGTCGGGATCATCGCTGGCTGCGTTTTGGGGGTCACCGGCGCTTGTTTTCTTCGTCGGAGTCGAGGGCCGGAGAGCTCTTGCTGAGCCTTCCTCGGACTGGGAGGTGTTGCGACCTTGGTTCTCGCTTAAAGAAAGAAAACTTCTTCATCTTCCCCTTCTCCTTCTTCTACTACCTTTTTACCCCAGCTTTCTCCTTCTGTTTCACATATGGGAGCTGCTATCTTGGGTTATATTGCAATTTTCTTTGGGATTTTCCTTCCCCCCTGCTGCCATACATCTGCTGCTATGCGCGAGCTCTGTTGGTTTTGATAATTTGGGGTTTTTGTTTCCTTCCTGCTGCCGTATACTTGCTGCTATGCGTGAGCTTTGTTGGACTTGTAAATTTGGGGGTTTGATTCTCTTCTTGCTACCATACATGTGCTGTTGAAAATATGGATTTAGCTAATTTGTGGGGTTTTATTTTACCCCTGCTGTTATGGTTGTGCTTGGGCTGGACATACTAATTCATTTGGGGGCTCCTTTCCTTGTTGAGTTGAGTTGTTGGGGGCTGCACCTGTTGTCGTGGTCTGCATGCTGTTATGCTTGCTGTTTGGTTGGGGGCTGCCTTACCTTCTTGTCTAATTTGAGGGGGTTGCTATTATAAAACCTGTTGTATGTTTAATTTCTTTGTTGATCATATGGGGGGGGGGGGGCTGCTTCTTAAGTTGGTTACCATTAGGGGAAGTTGATGTTTATACTCAAAAATTTGGGGCTGCTCCTTGTTGATTTAGGGGCTGCTCCTTGAGTGTTGTCTAATTTGAGGGCTGCCTTATTGTTGTTACATTAGATAATTGGGTATTTGGGGGCTGTTTCTTATGCTTGTTAAATTGGGGGATGTTTCCTTATGTTTGGGGCTGCTATCATAAAACCTGCAGCTATAATGCTATTTGGTTCTTTCCTTAACTTGGGGGCTGTGATATCATAGAAAACATATCCTATTCTCGATAATTCTCTCCTAAATCATTGTGAGCTCTCCTCTCTCCCTTGCTTACTAGCTGCTCTTTTTATTCTGGTTATAGCTACTTGCTGAAATTAAAGGATAAATTTGGGGGAAGTGAGTCCTATGTGGTCGGCTAGAGTTTTTTTTAGCTTTGATTATTACTCTTGTATGACTGGCAGCTATGCTGTGTTCATTTCTTTTTTTGTGGGTAATGTTGACTGATTACATGTTTGATATTTCTGTGGATCAGGACCTTTATTCAGTCTTGGCCAACTGCCGCCATGCCGCGGAGGAGACCGCCGCGAACTTCGGCCGAAAATCAGGTGACTTCCTCCCCTCTTCCTTGGTGCTAGTCTCTTAGATCACAATAGGAGAGATGAAGACTCAAGAGAGCTTCTCGTGTGAGCTGTAATGGAGTTTCCTTAGAAAGACCAAGCCGGAACCTCAAAATTTGGGCATCGTTTGCCGCGAGGTTGTAGGGATCATTTCTTCTCTTCAACGGAAGAGATGGGATTTGATTTGGGGTAAACCCATGGTCGTTGTGGGAGAGTGAGGGAATGATATTTGGGGCTTTTAAAAAGGGGGTGAAATGATCTTCATGTTTGGGGAAGATGATGGATCATGCTCTAATAAATAGGCTTGTCTTTTATTGTATATTACGTAACAACGTCGAATATAGCCCTTGGTTTAGAATTCCTGGTGTATGTAGATGCACAGATCATTTTGAAGGACTTGGTTTAGAAGTCCTGGTGTATGTAGGTACACGGGTTGTTTAGAAGGACTTGGTTTAGAAGTCCTGGTGTACGTAGTTGCACGGATCGTTTAGAAGGACTTGGTTTAGAAGTCCTGGTGTACGTAGATACACGGTTTGTTTAGAAGGACTTGGTTTAGAAGTCCTGGTGTACGTAGATACACATATTGTTTAGGAGGACTTGGATTAGAAGTCCTGGTGTATGTTGATACACGGATATGAATGGACCCCGCTGGGGAGGATTACTTGTGGCGGGTCTACGGGCTTGCTGGTCGTGACACTGACAGAAGCCGGCAGTAGACTCTAGACTGGTTGGGTTGGATGCTTGGTGCTCACCTACCCAAGTCCCCTTCTGTGTGCTTGAAGGCTCAGCTTAGACTCTAGGCCGGTTGGGTTGGATGCTTGGTGCTCACCTACCCAAGGTCCCCTTTCTGTGTGCTTGAAGGCTCAACTTAGACTCTAGGCCGGTTGGGTTGTATGCTCGGAGGCTCCATTGTGTGTTCTTAGCGTCGAGCAGTACGCAGGGGCTCCGCTGTATGTTCGTAGCGTTGAGGCATACATAGACCTAGGTCTGGTAGTGTTTATACCCACCTAGTTGTGGTGGAGCCCGGTCCACAGTCTCCGTCTGGCCACGACGCGAGGTGCCTGAGTGGTTAGCTACCCTCGAAAAGTGGGAACTACTAGTCTATGTCGACATAGCAGCTTTGCATGGGTGAGTCATCATATCATAATCATTGCATTGCATTCATTCTTCATACTCATAGCATTGCACCGCATTGGGTCCATCATATAAATTAGTATGGGCTCTTTTATATGATGGGTCCCAAATTGGAAACCTTAACTTTTAAGTTTGTATGGGCATTCATATAAGTTAAGGTACGCTTTGATGCTGCTTACTCCTGTCCATATATTCTTTTTACTTCTGTACTGATACACTGCTAGATTAGATGTGTTTTTACATACATGTTGATACCTATTGTCGTTACTTGCCTTCTTGATTTACTGTTGATATGTTAACTGCTAGATTATGAACTTCATCATATCACCTGCTTGTTATATTACTGATTATATTGCAGCTCTTCTTTCTTCCCTTCCGCCCGGTGCCTTGGAGTCGCCAGGGGAGCGGGTGGGAAGCCACTTAGTCTTTATGACTAACGGTTGTTGCACCCCTCTTTTTAGGAGCGCATCCCGGAGCGGCAGCGCATAATGCCGGAGGAGGTTAGTCAGGACAGGACGACAGGGCCGGAGGCTACGATACCCTCTCAGCCGTCGGTGACCGATGTGAGCGCTTTCTTTTGTTGTAGCCCTTGAGGCATCTAGTTTGTACTCTGATACTTGTACAGGAGCTCACGGAGTTTCTGGTTTCTGTAGTTTTGGACTTTTACTTATGTGGATTTATTATGTGGCTTCTTACTTTTCATCTTTCCATGGGTTGGCGCTGTTTAGTTGATTCGGCCGGCAGGACAACTGTCTTGTGGAGGAGGCTAGCTCGCGTGCTGGCGCTTCCGCAAGGCGGCTGTCTTGGGCATAAAACTCCCCTCAGCCGTGTTCTGTGTTCCGGGGGGGGGGGGGGGTTTACAGTGGTTCCGTGGTCAGATTCATACGTTTAACAGCGTTCTCAGAGATAACATTCACACAGCTACCGCTATCTATAATGAGCTTGCACAGCTTTTCACCACTCTTAAAGATTAGAGAGAAGATACTCGTCCTCCTCCAGTCATCTAGCGGACGTGGAGTGGTCAGAATACAATGCATCACCATGAGGGGGGGATCGTCTTCCAAATCACTTGGGACCCCTTCGGGGTCGCTCTCCTCCACGGCCTCATACAAATAGTCAGTAGAATCAGCGGCCATGTCTAAGAGGGCAACGACCTTAGTCTTAGTTGGGCATTCAAAGGCATAATGGCCTTGAGCACCGCAAGAATAACATGTGGTATTGGCCTTGCTAACTTTCCCAATGGGAACATGCTCACTCGTGGGGTTCCTAGTGTTCCTAGCGGTGATCACGACGGACTTAGACTCGGTGGTTCTAGACCTTCCCTTGTCCGGATAGGTGGAAGAAGACGCTCCAACGGTGGTCTTATTCCTCGTGTGGGAATAACGGGAGTGAGCCTTGGCGGCTAAGTGCTTTTCAATGTCTAGGGCGGCATTGAAAGTCGTGTTCAGATCTGTGTGCCCATAGCGCAATAGCTTCCGCTGGATATCGGGTTGAAGTCCCTTACGAAACCTGGATAATGTGACCTCTTGGAGTTCCCTAAGCTCGCAACGCACCATACAGTCTTTCAACTCTCCCATATACTCGGCCACCGACTTTGAACCTTGCCGCAGGGTGGCTAGTTAATCGAACATCTGCGTTCGGTGGTAAGCGGGGACGTATTGGTCAGTGAGCAAATTTTTCATCACCGCCCATCCGATAGGTGGGACTCCCTGTCCGACTCCCAACCTCCTTTACTCATTCAGCCAAAAGGTTTTTGCACGATCTGTCAACTTCATGCGGGCGACTTGGACCTTTTGGAGATCTGTGGGATTGTGCCACTGGTAGTAACATTCCATATGAACTACCCAGCTAAGGAAGACCTGGGGGTCTCCCATGCGTCGTAGGTGGGGGCATCAATCTTAATGGCTCTAGTGATATCAAAACCATGCTCGGGACAGTGTTCTAGAGGGGGCAATCGGGGATGGTATCCATCAGAATCCGACTCATGGACCTGGTCGTGAAAGTCGGGCTGCCCAACATTAACGGGTGGTGGAGGCGGTGGTGGTGTTCCTCCTTGGTTCAGTAGGATTTGGGCTAACATGGCCCTAAGTTCAGTCATATCGTTACGCAACCCTTCTATAGCCTCGGTGTTGGGATCATCATGCTGATTCACAGCCATCCTAGACGTAGACGGTGTCGTGTACTCCGTTCCTAACCTAGTGCGCATTCAGGTTCTAGAAAGCTTTGGAAAGATGATTTTTCCTAGGGCTGTAACTAGAGTGAACATAGGATATTTTTATAGATTCCTGATGTGCATAATACGTAGATCGTTAAAAATTTTGTTTTTCTGAATTTCGCAGAAAAATGATAATTTTGGCCCGTTATTCGCAGACCAACTAGATAGAATTACGACGTTCCCAATTTTCAGGCCAACCTAACGAGGACGAATCGAAAAATTTTCTATTTTAATGTTGCTGGAAATACGTGCAGAAGCTACAAAAAAATTTCAGACTTTTTTGACAAGTTTTAAAATTCTGAGGTTTTACTAAACGCAGACCAATCCGAAAATTTTCAGATTTTCTAATGATCCGAGCCACCAACAAGGAATGCAGCGAGGATGTTTGCAACGTGGGAGTTGAAACGACCGGCTTTGATACCAAATTGATGTAGGGATGATCGAGGCACGTGGGCGTTACGCTAACGGAAACACATTCATCACAGAAATTAAAATAACATAGGAGGGCTCCGACCAAAAGCGAACGAAAAGGGGTCGGTTGGCTCCCAAATCCGATGGATAAAATTATGCGGGACTCGATACAATGTCCATAGGACTTACCTCTCCAACAAGCACACAACTCACCGTAAGCCGGACTCGATACAACGTCCTTAAGACCTACCTCTCCAACAAGTACACAACTCACCGCACCTACACAAGCATTCTATTCCATCAATCGATTCGTTTCAACTGCAGCGGCAATTTTTTTGGAGCAGCGGTGAACATTCAAGTGGCGATAAAGCTTTAGTTGAGATTAACTCCCTTGTTAACGCCAAGTGCGCCAATCTTGGAGAGCAAACCAAGGCTAGGCCGAGTTTCTCTCCCGCAACGGATCTACCCGATCCGGACAACAAGAGATTCAATAACAACACTATTATTTCAGATTTTGCAAGCGAGAAGATTAAGATCACGGATAAAATGATTCGACAAAACCTCCACAAAAATAACGAAGAAGAATCACTAGAAAGGGGAGGGGTTACCCAACCAAGAGCATGCATGCACTCAAGATAGATGTGGGAGAATCTCTCTCTCCACGGTTCCACCGACGTCGCACCGAATGGAGTAGCACCCTTTCTTCCTTGGAGTCGCACCGTGGAAGTCTCGCCGGAGTCGCACCGAAGAGGATGGAGGGGGCGGCCTTGGAGTCATACCAAGAGGGGGGGCGGCGACAAGGAGGCTTCTCCTTGTGGCTGAAATTTCCAAGGGGAAATAGGGTTTGGTTTTTTTGTTCTTCAATGTCTACTTTACTCTCATCAAGCCTCCTTTAAATAGGAGTTTACAAAATACATCAAATCATGATGGCTAACTAATCCACCTTCAAAACGGCTAAACGCACACCATTGTTCAAAATTAGGAAATGAAAATAAGCAAGAGCAAAAATGAATATAAAATTATTTCCAAGACATGAAATAATTTTATATCCGCAAATATGAAATAAACGATATAAAATAAATAGAAGTCTTCAAGCGGGTTTGGTACGCCGCGGGCGGAGGTTGTAGCTCCAGTTTCCATTAACATCTTCACGGCGCCTCAAGTCCTTGTAGTGTTGCGCTTCGGCAACCGGGTCGTCATCAGAAAGTGGTGGCGGGGTCGCGCCATCACCCTTCCATAGCTTGGAATCATAAACATACAGTAAAGCTTGGCCATTTGAAAATTTTATATGGTTTTAAAGAACTGTTAGGTGACGGTCTCAATTGCTCTAGACCGCCCCATTCCCAAAACAATCCAATATTGAGACCGACGGTCTTCAAAAAGCTCAGACCGCCCCTCTATAATAAAGGCTTGATAGATATAATTTGTAATGATCTAAAGGGCAGGTACGGCTATACCAGCATTTCTTTCCTCAAAAGATCATCACAATTCTAATATCTTTAGAAAGAGAGAGAGTGAGAGAGAGAGAGAGAGAAGTGACCAACTCAGAATGATCAAGGGGCAAGTAAGATTACGCCGTGGAGGACACAACAACATTGCTTTCCTTGAAAGATCATCAAGACTGTAACAATGTCCTCTTATAATGATCACAGAGCTGGACATTCACCTAGACTTCCCTTGATGCAGAGGTGTGTCAGATGTCAGCCGGGACCCGACATGCCAAAGTTCCTCCACACGAGCTTGGCGAGCTACTACTACACAGATCCGAAATCTCCCCGCTACCTGTGGTCCTGGCAGATTTACATCTCAAGCTTCAAGTCGAGGGGGAATGAAGTAGGATCCGTCCATATTTCTCTTGGTAGGATCTTAGCTTTTAACAGTTAACCAATATATCTCGAGACTTTCTTTCCAATGTGCATAAAACAAAAGTTTATATCCACATCATAATATTTGCATGGGCCTTGGGGAGGCTATTGACCTAAGCTGTTGAGCTGGCTGATGCTGAAGGGGGGCAAACTTCTGGCACTGAACACATTTCCTTACGAATTTTTCTGCATCTTTCCTCATTTGGGGCCAGAAATATCCTTGCCTTAGAACCCATTTTTACAAGGTTCCAACTCCCGAATGACTACCACATTCTCCCAAATGAACCTCTTGAAGGATAGTAGGAATTTCATCTTTGGAAACACATCATGCCAGCGGAGAAAGAAAAGTTTTCATGTAAAGAATTCCTGCAACAAGATAATAATGGGCTGCTTTAAGTATAAACCTTTTTCTATCTTTTACCGTTGAATGAAAATCTCCAGTCGAGAGGTAAAGTATGAAAGGATCCATCCAAGACGGACATTGATCTATCTGCATAACTTCTCCCTCCTCGATAGCTGGACGAAATAACTCTGAGGTAGTTCCTCCTGAAAGAAGACCAAATTTGGCTAGCTCATCCCCCTCCTTATTCTCTTCTCTTGGGATATGCTAGATTGTAAAGCTCTTGAACCTGCTTATCTCAATTTTCACTAGAGATTGATATTGCTTCAAAATGTGATCTCTAATCTCGAAGTTTCCATTTAATTGAGACTCTATTACCAGAGAATCTGTTTTGACTTGAACATCTTCGATTCTCAATTCTCTAGCGAATCTGAGACCGGCGAGCAAAGCTTCATATTCTGCTTGATTGTTTGTTGTCGGGAAATAAAACTTCAAGGCTTGTTCTAGCCTAACTCCATTTGGATTGATCTAAATAACTCCAGCTCTGGAAGAATTTTTTCCTGAAGCTCCATCAACGAAAATTGTCCAGGCAAGATGTGCGCCAAGCTCCTTCTCTGAACTTGCCTCCTTTGCATCGATTATGAAATCTACTAATACCTGAGCTTTGATCGCTACTCTAAGAATATAACACATGTCAAATTGGCTGAGCTCTATTGCCCACATTGCCAATCTACCCGAATGCTCTGGCTTCTCTAAGACACTCTTTAGCGGAAGATCAGTGACAACATGAATTGAATGGGCTAGGAAATAAGGTCTCAACCTTCGCGTCGAAGTCACGAGCGTTAGGGCCAACTTCTCAATGATTGGGTATCGGGTTTCTGCACTCTTTAAAATTTTACTTACATAATAAACTAGAAACTGCTTCATCTTGTCTTCCCTAACTAAGACCGAACTAATGGCATCAGAGCCAACTCTAAAGTATAGAAAGAGGTCTTCTCCCTCCCTGGGGATCTGGAGCAATGGAGTTGATGTCAACTGCTTCTTGAGCTGATTGAAAGCATCATCACACTCCTTTGTCGATTCAAAATAGGCCCCTCCACGGAGAGTTTTGAAGAAAGGAGCTCTTTTATCTCAAGAGCGGGATATGAAACGACACAAACCTGCCATCCTCCCACCCAGCTGCTGAACTTCCTTAAGGGTCTTGGGAGGTGACATTTCTAGGATAGCCGTCACCTTATCGGGATTTGGCACCAGCCCTTCCGGAGTAAGGAGATCACCAAGAAACATTCCTTTGCTAGATCCGAAAATGCATTTCAATGGGTTCAACCTCATATTAGAAATTCGAAGGGTTGCAAATGTTTCATTTAGGTCGTTTAGGTGAGTTGAGAAAAGCATGCTTTTGATTAAGAGATCATCGACATACACTTCTAAATTTCTCCCTTTTTGGGTTTTAAAAATGGTGTCCATCATTTTCTGATAAGTTGCACTGATATTCTTTAGCCCAAATGGCATTACGAGATAATAAAAACATCCGTCATTAGTGATGAATGAGGTGTGAGGAATGTTGGGCTTGTGCATTCTTATTTGATGATTGTTAGTTATGGGGTGTCCACTTATCACCTGAAGGTGGGATGGTGAATAGGTATTTCAAATTACTTTGACCCTCTTTGGTGTTCTTGTTTTCTGGTTTGTTAGATTATTAAATAAGAGGCTTAACACAGAAATCACGGAAAGATTTAAAAGGTTCCTCAAGACGATGTGTCTTCAGTAGTCCTCTGTCCCTCTGCGCCTACCTAGCAGTGTTCTAGGCTCGACAAACTCTGCTAATGTATCCGGCCTGCAAGCCTTACAACTCGGATCCGCAAGTCCTACAGCCTATGCCCGCAAGCCCCTACTGCACTCAGGTCTGTAAACCGAACACTCAAGCCCTAAAGCCCTACACAGCACAGACCTGCAAGTCTTGCCTCTTGGACCCACAAGTCCACTGCCTTGGACCTCAAGCCTCAAAGTTCTCAAGCCCGCAAGCTCAACACAATGGGTCCCGTAAGTCCACTACCCTGGCCCTCATGCCTCACAGCTCTCAAGCCCGCAAGCTCGACACGATCAGACCCGCAAGTCCACTGTACTGGCCCACAAGCCTCATAACTCTCAAGCCCGCAAGCTCGACACTTAGATCTGTAAACAGATCCTACAGTTTTTGGCCCGCAAGCCTTACAGAGAAAAAGTAAGCAATGATTCTTTTGCCTGATGAAGATCAGCTTCTTGTCTTACAGAAGACACTTCTGATTTGAACCTTGATAGCACATATCTTCTTCAATCCTTCTTCAAACACGAATGATTCTTTTTAGCCGATGCTGATTGACTGATTCTTAGAGAACATAAGATGTGAGTTTTGTTCTCTTCCTCTTCTTGATTCTTCTCCGCAGCTTTTACTATTTTATTGATATGCTCAGCGGGATACTTTTTCATTCTTGGGTTCGAGAGGGATTTTAGGGCATCCACTGTTCCCTTTTATAGGATGGAGGAGCCATCCAATGGTCTCCTATGATGTCCTTTAATGTCAAACGCCCATACTTTAAGAGCACGCGCTGATTGGACATGCAATCTGGCGGCGACATTAAATACTGACAGTGCATCTGACAACTTTTGAATCTGTCTCGATAATATTTCCATAGTTATGATGACATGGATAATATCTCGACGATAGGGCTTATCGTTGTATTATACTTTGGACAGATCTTCAAGTCTTCTTTCTTCTTCTTTAGATAAGGATATCTCGATGATACGGGACATCCCTTCTGCACATGCCTGTAAGGCGTCATGAAGTCATATAACTGATGTCAGCGTAATTTTGACTGTTCGATGTCTTGTTCACGATGTTGTCGACACCACCTTGTATTAACAACGACATAATCACCATTACATCGATAAGCTATTCTTTAGCAACTGCTATCTTCATAACTGCTTCCTTGACCTTCTCGACGTCAAGCCTTCTTTACGACGATATCGTCGATATCAATCTTTCTTTGCCTTTTCAACGATATGACTTCTTTACTATGATATCGTCGACATCACCTTGCTTACCCTTTTCAAAGTCAAGGATTCTTTACGATGATGTCGTCGACATTGTCTTATACTCGTACTTAAGTATTCTTCTATCATCTTGGCATCCTGATATCTTCATGTGGTGTTGTAGTGTCATGACGATATCATCATATGCATGTCATCTTGACGATAACCGACATGATCCTTCCACTTTGTTCTGCACATTATTTCAATGACATGCATTCTCTTTTCGATGATATGTCCAGTCCTTTTCGACAATATTGTACTTAGTGAAGTTATTAAAGTACTGGACATATTGTCTGATCTCTGCAAGCATGAACTAAGTATAACATCAAATACACAATGTTGTTATCATTGAACTGAGCACTTCTTTAAATTAGGAACATTGCCGGGCATAGCTCCCAACAATCTTCCCCTATTTGAAGAAGTCCTAACTCACCTTAATGATAAATGCCACACCTATAAAGAATTAAAAATAAGACAATATAATCACATTTAACCAGCATCCATATAAATAGATCAAATGTTCTTGAACAAAAATTAACAGTCATTTGCCCTATTCTAATTTTTCTTTTCGACTAGACAATCCTCAAGGTCTGCTGCTGCTTGCACCTTTGACTTTCCTCTTTTGCCTCTGATAGTAGTGAATGGGCTTTGGAATCCTTTTGGGAGAAGGAGGAGGACCACGGGGGAAAGATAACTTGTGGTTCTTCCTCCTTTCCAGTTGCGTTAGATGCTGGTTCCATTCAACTGAGTTGTATACTCTTTCCCGATCATACTGAGGATGGCCAAACTGCATCCATGATTCTGTTAAGATGTTTTTGGATTCTGGACTCCACTTTCCTGATTGGGGATCTTGCTCAATCTCCCTTAGCCTTTTCTGTTTGTAGTTATTGCTCTAGAGTTTATTTCTTTTTCTGGAGTTTGCTGAATCTCCTAATTCAATACCGTATTCCGCTGAATTAGTACTTATTGAAGGATCAGCTGCTTCATACATGGATGGAGGTTTTTGCATTGTTTGCTTAACTTGATTTGATATCCACATCGCTTGATGGGATCCGACATTTATTATTTCCTTCTCCCCCTTTAGGACTTGTTCAATCACACGATCTCCGAGAGCTTCTTGGGCCGTTGTTATCTATTGGTGTAGGTATTGTTCAGTGACATCCACATTTTTCCTGACTTCCAGTAGATGTGTACCTAGTTTATGAGTATTCTCGTTGACCCTGTTCAGGACTTGATCTCTGTTTTTGTGAACGGATGTTTCTACTTGCTCAAAGGCATAATTCACATTATTTGAGAAGGTTACTTGATTCCTCAAGATGTCATGGGTTTGATGGCCAATTGACTTCCTTACCAATGCGATCTATGGCGGGAACTGCTAGAGTGTAGAAGTGAGCGCACCGGGTGTTTAGATGAAGTATGTCTCTCTTTACTGTCTTAATCTCTGTCTTCATCGCATTCCTTAAGACATCCACGATCTTTATATTGAATGTTTCCATTTGTTTTAGCTGAGCAGTGAGAAGAGCTGATATCATATGGCAGAGAGGGCCTTCCTGAGCCGAAGATGGCTCAGCAGCTTCTTCTTCTTGAGCTCCTCCTTCCTTTGGAGCAACATCAGGAGTACCTTCAGATGATTCATCACTGATATGAACTGCTACTTTGGCCTTCCCCTTGAAAACTTATGGTATGATCTCACTCTGAGATGCTATTATTATCCTACTCCCGATTACCAACTCACGACAAGTCGAGGAGGTTGTATCCTCCATCATCTCAGGCACATTCCCTTGATCTTCTAGGGCAGAGAACCCCAGTTGGGTCTCCCCCTCAATTTGTTCCTTATCTTGGGTTGAGCCTCCTTCCGGGAGCTCCCCCTCAAACATCTTAGCATCCTGGGCTGACCTCCCAAGTTGGGACTCCCCCTCAGCTGGAACACTTGCCAAGTTGGGATTGCTGCCTTCATCAATAATCTCTTTGGAAGCAGGTTCAGATACTGAAGCGTGGATATCTCTTTGAGTAGATGTCTCCCCCTCAAATGTGTCAGGGTTTTGTTGGGGTGGGGGAATGTCATCAGAATTGCTTGATAAAACTTCTTCTTCGGAGAGGACTACTTGGATTGCTTGCTTCTTTTGCTTCTAGGGAGCAGATGGGGCATCAAATGATGTTTTAGGGATAGACCTATCCCATCTGTCGAGTTTCTTGGCGTCCAGCCTTTTGGAGTAGTGCAATGGCACTCCCATCCTTCTATGAAGAACTTCACCGAGGGTATTCAGGAGGAAAAGAGATAGTATTCTTCCGTAAGATGGTGTCTTCAGGGTACTCTTCATTTTCTGGAAGAGAAATGCACTCAAGTAAGTCTTCTTAGATTGAATGATCCGTGCCATTATAATGAACATTTCCTTGGAGATTCGGTCATGCGAGCCTGGTTTGCATAACATCACCTTCCCCACGATGTTGGCCAGCATCTTGCCCTTCTGATTGAACTCATTTCTCTTAATCTACCCGCAAGTCTTCCCGGTGTGGCCGCACTAAGTGTAGCTAGCGGAGATATTCTCTATGGTCAGCTCTTCTTCCTCACCCCTTTGATTCTGGGCAGATGCATCATCTTCCTGAGGCTCTTTGTAGATATCTTAACTTTCTTACCGGGCACGATGGATTTGATTTGGGATTCCGAGTGGTTTAGCCTGGCTTCAGCGAAGAATATTGTCAGTTCATGGTGGAGAAGAACTGAGGGCTCGCTTAGTAGATATTTTAAGCCGACGGATTCCAAGAACCCTATCATGGACCTAATCTCTTCAGAGCACGAATTGAATCCGTGGCGCTGAATTTCACAACCCGAGATCACTTCTTCTTTCTTGGGAGCCATTGAGACAGGATAAGAGAAGAGGCAGTACGTCGGAGACGAAGCAGTGGTTTATCGAAGGAATAGCTAAGGGCAAATGATAGTGTAATTTTTGTTTAAGCATTCACTCTATTTATAGTGGAGGTAGGTGAAAGGGCGCGTGCCTTTGATTATGTCGATGAGAATGATTGGACGGCTCTAACAGATCAATCCAGTACCATGTTAAATAGTTGGACTCTGTCTCGACGATACTGCTGATTGTCGTCGAGACTGGTCTTGGATACAAATCCTTCTAGCTTAGTCCATTTGTCGTTGTGACATCTGCTATGTCGTCGTGACAACTTATTATATCGACGATACAATTTTCTTACACTTGTCTGTCAAGGGCAATCATCATCCCTTCTTGGGAGTCATCTTTGGCACCAACCCTGAGAGTTCTCCAGGGGTGTTTTGGTCATTTTCAACTTGTAATCCTGCTGACATCTTTTAAGCTTTTCAATAGGAGGATCTGCAATAAGATTGTTAGTAAACAATTTTTGCTATTCCAACATATAGGTCAGAACAGGCTTCTTGTCCAAGCCCAGATTTGCTTTTGGTGGTCTCTTGGACTACCTGCAAAATGAGATTACTAACCCTTAGGTACCCAAGTTGCTTTGGGTCCTACGACATTGTTAGCCTTAAAGAGCATATTGGATCTGTCTGCTTCAGGATATGCATAATGATAGCGAACAAAGTTATTTGCTAGTTTAGCATTTGTTACCCTTGGAGCAGTTGGATTGAACCAACAATTAATTGCAAAGTGGCCAGTATTTCCACAACGCCAACATTCAAACTTGTTGTATCTCCTTTTCTGGCTGACAGTGTAAGCATGAGTCCTTTGTGTGTGAACAAACGGATATTTGAAGGGGACTGAATTGTACTGATTGTGAATGTGGTGTTGGTTATTACCATCCACATCTTTGCCTCTGGAGTCAGTATTCTTTAAGGATTTCTTCACTTCTCTAGACCCAATGGCTTTATTATCCTTGGATTTCAGGATACTAGACTGATCTCTATCCTTCTTTAGGAGAACAACCTCTTTAGTTAGGGAACAACACAGCTCCCGGCTGTCAATTAATGCCTTTAGAGTTTTCCCAAATTTGCTTATTAGGTCAAGATTGGAGCTTGCATTGAAGTCCTTTTTGAGTTGGCAAAACTCTGCATTCTGTAAAGTTAGCTTTTCAGCCTTTTCAGAGAGATCAGAATTCCTGGCTTGAAGAATTGAGATCTTTTCAGCTTGCTCCTTGCAGAGCATCTTGATCTTTTTGACATCCTCTAGAAGGACATCATATGCTTGGGCAAGTCATCATTTCCTGATGAGCTTGTCTTAGATTCTGAATCAGTGGCGGATAGAGGAGCCCGTATGCATATCTGTTCTGGAGAGACTTAATCCTGAATTTCCTCCTCTGACTCAGATAAGGCAGTCAGTCCAAAATCAGCTCCCTCTTCTGAGTCTTAACAGCTTGAGTCACTGTCACTCAAGGTTTTGACTTTCTCCTCAGCTACATTGCTTCTTACTTCCTTCTGATTCTTGGAAGGCAACACTGATTCTGCATTTCCTTCTTTTGATCCTTCCATAAGGACTATTAGAGAGTCCCACATCTCCTTTGTTGTTATGCAGTGAGCAAGTTGTTGGTATATAGAAATATCAACTACACCAGCTAGAATGTTTTTGTCCTCCTTGTCCAAGTTGACCAAGATAATCTCATCTTCAGCCATTTCAGAAGTTTTCTTGGGCACCATCTTATACGAACAACAAGTAGAAGCTTTCATGGTGGCATATGGCCCTTCTTGAACAATTAGAAACATTCTAGGATCCATAGCCTCCAAGAATATCTCAGCTCTTACTTTCCATAGGGCAAAGTTCTCCCAAGAACAAATAGCTAGTCTTGATTCCATATCTATGTTGAATGGACACCCAATAACAAATATGTTCAAGCTGTTAAGCTTTTCTTTGAACAACATACCTATGATACCAATTGTTAGTTATGGGGTGTGCACTTATCACCTAGAGGGGGGGGGGGGGTGAATAGGTATTTAAAAATACTTTGACCCTCTTTGATGTTCTTGTTTTCTAGTTTGTTAGATTATGAAATAAGAGGCATAAGACAAAAAACACGCAAAGATTTATAGAGGTTCCTCAAGATAATGTGTCTTGAGTAGTCATCTATCCCTCTGCGCCTACCTAGCAGTGTGTTAGGCTCGGCAAACTCAGGTAATGTATTTGGCCCGCAAGCCTTACAACTCGGACCCGCAAATCCTAGAACCTAGGTGATGCGCAAATCTTAGCACACCGCTATAGGCGGTAGTAAGAATGCGGCACGAAACGGCAGTGTACCGATCGTTCAAGTAATATAAGATGAGAATGAATCCCCAAGTATCGATCTCAAAGGAACACAGTAAGATGGAGTTTATTATCGAGGAAGGACTTGATATTGAAGTCCTTTCGAGCGGATGGATGCGGAAATGGGGGATTTGGCTTTTGGAAAATAAAAGAAAACAACTACAACTACTCCTATGCAATGTCGCTATGCAGTGCTTCGCTTGGCGGGATAGAGACTAGGCAGGCCTTGAGCGCGCTGCGTCGCAAGGGCGGATGGACGAGTAGGCAAACGGAATCGAACTATGCAGGCCTTGAGCCCACTGCTTCGTTAAGCGGGATGGATTACACGGGCCGCAATGCCACGCTTCGGTAGGCGGATGGAAGAGTAGGCATACGGATGAGGGTCGCAAGCACCTCGTCGAAAAGCACGCCACTAGCAATTGCTAGTGCGGCACACGAACGTGACGGCGGGATGGAGGATGGAATGGGGCGCACCTCAAGCAACTCAAACAGTAAAATATTTCACATAGACATGAAATGCATAGAAATTCAAATAAAGTTAAGTGCTACTTAATCATAATGTTAGCTCTAGCTATATATACATCAATAAGAGAAGAACAAGGCAAGAAATCGACGGAATCCGAAGTCTCGTTGTAGATTCACGGTTGGAATCGCCGGGTTGTCAATCCGCGTCCAAGCTCGGTCCGCAACTACGTCCGGGGTAGAGAGAGCTGTCACTACTCTCCAATGAGCCCGTCTTCTTCGTGTCACGATCCGGTAGAGGTTGCAAACTTCCTCTTGCTTGATGGCGATGGCGGCTAAACCTTCCTTGAAGCTTTAGGATGAAGGAGGAGGCCGAGAGGAAGCTCCGGCTCAAGAATGGCGTGAAGAACAAGCCCAGAGCACCTCCCGATGGTGGGCGACGATGGAGGGGCGAAATCAGGCGCTCTGGAGCAGGAAACGGCGGACTGGCGGAAGAAAATGCGGAGCATTTTTTAACCTAATTCGCGAGCAGGAATATTTATAGGCGCTAGAATAAACAGTGCGCATGATCATTGGCGCACGACCAGTGGTTGTGCGCACTGGAATCCTGTGATGGTGCGCCTGCCTGGGTGGAGCCTGCAATGTAAGAAATTTATAAAATACCATGTTCGCACGACTAGTGGTGCACGACCGGTGGACGTGCGCACTATCGTAGGTGGTCGTGCGCACTGGTCGAAATAGAACTCATAAAATTGATGTTAAGTGCACACGAACAGTGGCGCACGACCGGTGTTCGTGCGCAATATCGTTGGTGGTCATGCGTACTGTCCGAGACAGAACTCAAAAAATAGGGTTAAGTGCACACGATCAGCGGCGCACGACCAGTGGTCGTGCGCAATAGAAACAGTGATCGTGCGCAGTGTTCGTGTACAGAATTTTACCGGGAACACCCGCACGACTCCTGTTCCAGCACAACCACGAATCCAGCCACTAAAGGTGGCACTTAACAATCCATGAAAACTACTAAAAATGAAGAACATGAAATAACACCAAAAACGGGCCTAGAGGTGCACTTAGCATGGAGTGTCAAATATGAGTGAAAACATGTCTAAAGTGAAGTGCATAGACTAGAAAATCGGCCCAGATGAGTCCATAAATGTGTATATATTTGGGACTCATCACACCCCCAGACTTAACTGTTTGCGCGTCCCGAGCAAACCATCTCTCGCGGACAGGAAAAACATAAGCTGGCGAAGAAATTATCAAGCGGAGTACCATGCGAAGTCGCATGCTCATGTGCGTAGAAATATAGTAGATAAAATTCCTAATTATGCATATTAGTTTATAATTTCCTAGGAGCGTATTTATATATTACATTTACTCAAAAAGTGAATCACGGTGAATCATAAGGTCGTACATAGGAAGAAAGTAAACTGAACGCTGAGGCGAGCATTGCCAAAGATCGGGGCTCGGGACAACTCCATTGAAATCCATCAATGTCGGTGACCATAAGCTTGCCCATTCGCACTCTCTCCACGGCACTGGTTTGAATCAAATGCGTGAATCAATAGGACTTAAGGTTTTGGATGTGGCTTGGGTTTAGGTGAGGTAAACAAATATAAACATGAAGGCTTAAAACACAAAAAACCCAAATGAGCAAATGCATAACACTATCCAAGTAGCCAAAAAACATGCGGATGCACCACACCCCCAGACTTAGACTTAGACGCATGGGTTTGTGCACCGTCTACTCCCAAATATAAATCTCAAACAGATTTTTTCAATTAAACTTTTCATTCTGCTTTTTCTTTTCAAATCTTTTCTTCTTTTCTTTATCTTTCTTTAGCAATTTCAGCAAATTTTCAAAGATGCACATCCACATTTTCATATTGTACTTCCACAATCAACACCACCAATTTAAAATTTCAACAAAATGCTTGCATTTTGGGTGTGCGACTAGGATTGGAGTTTAGGCTTTGGTGAACAATAGTGGAGCTGAACCAAAAGAATGGGGTAAGCACAACTAGGCTAGCGAGGAAATGATGATAGGAATGGCACAAAGGCTCAACCGGGCCAAAATGATGGCCTATATCACATTCACGGAATTGACTAACCGTATACCCATGCTTCAAGAATCGCTTGGGGCAAGTTCTAGCCACCGAGAAAGATAATCCTTTCTCCCGACTCCGGCAATACGAGGCTAACGAATGTCTACACACATCCCTATGCTACCGTTTGATTTACACCGGATTCACCAATTTTTGAGTGTAGTAAACAATATTTACGCTAATAGAAAAATGCAATCTAAAAGCCTAAAAAGAAATTGAATCTACACGAATTTCTAAGCGAGACATGAGCACTCGACTAGGAGCACTACATGAGTCAACAATTTACTCCTACTCACAATCCTAAGCCAGCACAATGATTTTCCAAATCACACAAAAAGAAATGAGTTCAGCTCAAGAAGTGCCAACAGCTAAGTGCACGCTCGAGTGGGTGTAGTGGTGTGCGGTGCAAATGAACATCATAACACAATTAATGTTTCTAGTATGCAAATAAAAGGTGCACGTGAGTGGGCACAAAAACTGCTCTCCCCCAGACTTAAACTAAACAATCCACAAAATATATGACATGAAAATCAGAAAAGGCTAGGGAAAGAGAGTACCCAGTGCTCAGAAATGAGCACACCAGAAGATTGGCGTGTAAGCTAAAATGAGTCGCAGCGTCCGCCATCCAGAAAAGATACCTGCAGGGGTCAGCTCCGCAGAAACCAAAGAAAATAGAAAGCTGAAAAAAAATACTACTAATTAAACTTGATTAGATGAAATAAAAATGCAGAAAAGAAAGATAACTACTGGGGTTATTGTCAGCCCAGCACGACTTATTCAAAAACTAAAGGTTCTAGTTAATGGGCGTATGAAAAAGGAAATGAACATGTAATTGTTCTAATATGCGTGTCGGTAACGGGTACCGATACGGCGAAAGAACAATCACGCCTCTACCCGAATATAGATAAAACCCTGCCCATCACAGGTAGAGGGAAAAGAAAGTAAGAATAGGAGGAGATATCCTCACTCAACTCACCAAACACATCCTTGCCTAGCAAGTTGTCGCCCACAGGGAGGTGGCAGGAGGAAAATGCAATGAGTGGAGCTTCCTCTACGGAGGGGGAATCAACCTCCTCACATAAGAGGATGCTCTCATCATTGACTTGGGCAATATGCACCAAATCCTCCTAGGGTACCTGTGAAGACTCAACCTGCATAGGCTCGGATGAAGAGGGGGGATCGAGAAATAAACAAGACGAAGAACATAAATAATCAAAAATCGGGGGAGTGGTCCCGGTCTCACTCCCAGCAGGATCCAAGGATAGATCGCTATCATCATCGTAAGTATCATAGCGAGAGGAACCCAAGAACTCAAGGGGCTCGGTGGTGAGTTGGACCTCCTCGTCCCATGAGGAAATGAAAACCTCCTCATCAGAAAGAATATCCTCCTCCTCCCACTTTGGAGCATCTTCCGAGTCCGAAGCATCACCCGGCTCCTTTACTTTGATAGGATCATAAAGAATGTGTGTAGAAAAATCATGCAAAGAAACTGGAGGAACATCAGAATCAGAAAGTAGAATATCAGGTTCCTCCGCAAAAAGATCTGCTAATGCCTCCCCGATGGAAAGAATACTTTCCAAATCCCACTCAGGAGAATCTAGGAGCTCCCATTCCTCTCCTTGTTGGCTAACAGATGAGTGATCATCATCACTGGGAATGAAGCCATACACAGGGAGTGAGGAGTCCATGCACGAGACAAGCTCGGGGGTAAATGGCACAATTGCCTCCATGGGTAAAGAATGAGCGATAGGGACAATGTTGTCATGAGTGGAGGAGCAGCGGTCAGGATTGAAATGACTAGGACAGTCCTTCAATTCATGACCCTCTCCTCGACACAACAAGAAAACAATGTTTCTACACTGCCTAGCATTTAACTCATTCATTTGGTCTATATAATAAACCATCTTGTCATTAAAGCTAGGTGAAATATCCCTTGACGACATTTTCAATAATAAAAGCAGGTATAACGAGACTGAAATTCTTTGCAAGAAAATTTACACAAACTAATAAAACTTCTTGGATTACACTTGTCTAAAACTTTAAAATAAGAGGGAAAGAAATAATAACAAGCAGTAAATAAGTAAAAAGCAAACAAAAATAATAAGGCGGCTATACACACTGGAAGAAACTTCTTTCTCTCAGCTCTCCCTCTCAAGAAAACTCACACGTCTGTGTTCCCCGGCAACGATGCCAAAAACTTGATGCGCAAATCTTAGCACACCGCTATAGGCGGTAGTAAGAATGCGGCACAAAACGGCAGTGTACCGATCGTTCAAGTAATATAAAATGGGAATGAATCCCCAAGTATCGATCTCAAAGGAACACAGTAAGGTGGAGTTTATTATCGAGGAAGGACTTGAGATTGAAGTCCTTTCGAGCGGATGGATGCGGAAATGGGGGATTTGGCTTTTGGAAAATAAAAGAAAACAACTACAACTACTCCTATGTGATGCACAAATCTCGCACACCGCTATAGGCGGTAGCTCGACTGCGGCACGAGACGGTAGTGTACCTATCGTTCAAGTAATATAAAATGGGAATAAATCCCCAAGTATCGATCTCGGAAGGAACACAGTAAGGTGGGGTTGACTAATGAGGAGGACTTGAGATTGAAATCCTTAAGGTCAGATGGATTGTGGGAGGCTTGGTTTGGATTGCGGAAAACAAAATAAAATAGCTACGACTACTCCTATGCAGGCCTTAAGCGCACTGCTTCGCCAGGCGGGATGGAAGACTACACGGGCCGCAATGCACCGAATCGCTAGGCGGATGGACGAGTAGGCTAGCGGATGGGGTGGAGAGAGCGGCGGAATGAGGGTCGCAAGCACCTCTTCGCAAAGCACACCACTAACAATTGTTAGGGCGGCACAACACAACAAACAATCCACATCACAGGTACACCTCAAGTGAAAATATAACAAGATTACTCAATCACATAGACATGATTTCATACTAATGTTAACAAATAAAAGTATACTTCATCAAACATATAAGAAATCCAACTAAACTATCAACTACAAGAGGAGGTGAGTGTGTAAAATCGACCGACTCCGAAGTCTTGTTGAGGATTCACGGAAGGAATCGTCGGGTTGTCAATCCGCGTCCAAGCTCGGTCCTCAACTGCGTCCCGGGTAGAGAAGGCTGTCACTACCTTCCAGTGGACCCGTCTTCTTCGTGTCACGAACCGGAGGAATGATCACAAGCTGCTCCAATCTTGAAGAAGAAGGCTAGGTTGACTCCCTTCTTGAAGCTCTTGGATGAAGGAGATGGCCGAGAGGAAGCTCCGGCGAAGATTTGGCGTTGAAAGCTTGCCCGGAGATCCTCCCTAAGGTGGGCGGCGCTGGAGGAGTCGGAACCCCCCGAAATAGGCAGAAAACGGCGGTCTGGCAGTGATCCTCGACCTAAAATCGCGTCTTTCTATTTATAGACGAAGCAGAAATAAGTACTGCGCACGATTAGTGGCGCACGACCAATGGTCGTGCGCGAAGAAATGGCTCTGATCGTGCGCGAAGAACCTGTAGCATAGCCAGATCTGTACAAAATCGCACGGTCAGTGGCGCACGACAGTGGTCGTGCGCGAAGAAGGCCAATGATCGTGCAATGTCGCTCAATCAGGGCTCAATCAGGGACGGGAATTAACGCACGACCAATGGTCGTGCGCCTGGTCGTGCGAGAAGGAAAACGCACGACCAGTGGCTTTTTCGACCGAAAATCCCCCAGAACCCAACCCGAGTGTCGCACAACCCTTGGACCTGCATGAAAATATACTAGACCACAGAAATACATGAAATCACACCAAGATGGGCATAAATGTGCACTAAGCAATGAAATGGGCAACGTGATCAAATAGAATTGAATATCGGCCTAAAGTGAAGTGCATGTGCATGAAAACTAGCCCAGATGAGTTCGGAATTCACTATATAAACTGGACTCATCACACCCCCAGACTTACCTGTTTGCACGTCCCGAGCAAACACCTCCTAAGCAGGCGGGGAAAATAAATAGCTAGCTTAAAATTACATCGAGGAGTACCATGCGAAGTCGCATACTCAAGTGCATAGAGAAATAGTAGATAAGGTTTCTAATTATTCACATAGTTTATATAATTCTAATGGAGTAAATAAATATTACTACTACTCATAAAGGTGAATCACGGTGAGTCAATCGGTCACGCATACGGAGAAAGTAAAATACACGCTGAGATGAGCATTGCCCAAGCTGGGGTTTAGGACAAACTCCACCAAAATCCATCGGTGTCGGAGACCATACGCTCGCCCGGTCACATTCTCTCCACAACACTAGATTAGTTCAGAGCGTGAGTCGGTAGGACTTCAGGTTTTTCATGGGGCTTGGGTTACGGTGAGGTAAACAATGATAAACAGGACGGCTTAAAGCACCTAACCCAAATGAGCTTAAACAATAACTCTATCCCCGCTGCAACAAAAATACGCGGATGCACCACACCCCCAGACTTGGATTTGAACGCATGGGTATGTGCACCGCCTACTCCAAAATACATATCTCAAAGAGATTTTCAATTAAACTCCTTCTCTTTTTTTTTTCTTTTTTTTTCATTTCTTTTTCTAATTATATATATTTTTTAAATTCAGCAAATGTTCAAGGGAGTACAACCACATCTCCAAGTTTAACATCACCACAGCAACATTCCAAAATACAAATTTGAAAACAGCTAAAGCTCAGCTTTGGGTATGTGACTAGGATCGGCTTTTTAGTTTTGGGTGGAATAAAATGTGGGGCTGAATCAAAGGGATGGGGTAGGCACAAATGGGCTAACGAGGATAAGATATCAGGATTGGCACAAAAGCTCAACCGTGCCAAAATGATGGCCTACGTCATTCTTGCGCATTAGAATTATCCAATGCCAATGTTTCAAGAATCGCTTGGGGCGAGTTCTTAGTCACCGAGAAAGGTTATCCTTCCTCCCGGCACAAGCAATACACATCTAGCGATAATTTACACACACCCATATACTACCTTTTGATTCCAACCGGATTCATCATTTGAGTAGAGCAAACATTATTTACACTAATAGAAATGTATAAGACTAATAGTATAAAAAGGAATCTAATCTACACAAATCATCATGCTCACAAAAGAATTAGACTAGGAACACCGGAGTCAACATATTACTTCACTATATAATTTAAAGGCCAGCACAATGATTTGCCCGAACCTTACTCACGAAGTGAGTTTAACTTGCGGCACGCAAACAGCTAAGCATATGCTCAAGTGGGTGCAAGTGGTGTGTGTTGCAATGATCTGAACAAAATAAATCAATAAAAGCTTCGAGTATACATATGCAGTGTGCACGTGAGCGGGTAAACACAACTACTCTCCCCCGGACTTAAACTATGCATTAAGACATTCTAAAACAAAGTTAGGGGAAGAGGGTACCCAATGCTCAGCAAGTGAGCATACTAGAAGACGCGTATGACCAGGCCGCACCTCCGCCATACGAAGAATCACGACCACCGCCTTCCATAGGAATGTCCTGCAGGGGTAAGCTCCGCAAAAACAAAAAGAAAATAGAAAAGCTAAAACTGAATTGAAATTTAACTAACTATTCTACTTAACAAAAAATACAATGCAAGAAAATTAAGATAAGTACTGGGGTTATTGTCTTCCCAGCATGACTTATTTGGCATTTGTACAGTTCTAGCTTATAGGCCTATAGAATAAAAAGTGCACAGGTAACTGTTCCATTATCCGTTTCGGTGGCCGGTACCGATACGACGATAAAACAGTTACCCCTCTACCTGTATAATAATACCTGCGCAGCACAGGTAGAGGAAATAGGAAATAAGAAGAGGAGGAGGCCTGGTCCTCACTCATCTCACCACAAAATAAATCCTTGTCTAGCAACGTATCGTCTTCAGGGCGACAGCAGGAGGAAAAGGCAATGAATGAGGCTTCCTCTATGGAGGGGGGGGGGGGGTCAACCTCCTCACATGAGAGGATACACTCATCATTGACTTGAGAAGAATGCTCCAAGTCCTCCTGAAGTACCTGCGAAAACTCAACCTGCACAGGCTCAGATATAGAAGAAAGGGGGTCAAAAAATAAAAGAGAAGAAGAACATAAATAACAATCAAGCGGAGGAGTGGTCCCGGACTCACTCCCAATAGGTTGGGAAAGTAAAATAATGTTTGCATTGTCATCAATGCTACAAGGCTCGGCGGGATCAACAAGGGCCATGCCTGGGATTTGGACTTCCTCCACTGGTGCTGACGAAAGCTCCTCTTCACCTAGAAGGTTGTCCTCCTCCATAGGAGTAGGCACAATACATAGTTTGCCAGCCTCATCTTGCGACACATCATCAACAATGTCATCGGAGACGAGCGTAGTAGAATGCACAACAGGGGAAGGAATGGTGCTTGGATGAAAGTCAAGCACTGATTCCTCACAAAGAATCAAATCTACGCTAGATGATGGATGCACAGGGGAGATAGGCTCGGCCATGTCAGAGCCTAGATCAGCCACGCATCTGGTGACTGTGTCCACATCATACCCTTCACAAGATGAAGGTGACACAGACACATAACCGGATGTTGAAGGTGTGCTGCCGGAAGTAGGACTCGGGACGATCCGGATATCTGGCTCATCATCCTCGTCCAATTGGCGAAGATACTCGGCACAGTCCTTCAGGGCGTGATCCATGCTTTGACAGAACAAGCACCATTTTATATTACTCCTTGGTCCTTGAGGGGCCGGGGAGGAATATAAAAATGGTGTATGCGGCGAGGACGAGTGGCCATAAGACTTGGGCACAGGGCATGAAGAACCATAGGAAAATGGTGCTCCGTACACCGGGCCACGAGAATTATGCCCACCATCTTCGGTAGGGAATCTATCACTAGCGTGAGAAATATCTCCACATAAACGGCAACGAATATTAAATGCAGCCCACATTATATGGAGATAGCAAGCTTCACAATAAAGACACTATCATGCAAACTGTTACACCTAACAGTAATTTACTAAACAACCTATTTAAAAACAGGAAAATAGAATAAAAAGAACTGAAATAAAAATAAACGACGCAATTTACAAATGGGAGGACTTCTACCTCTCGTCTCCCTCTCCAGAAAACTCACACATCTGTGCTCCCTGGCAATGGCGCCAAAAACTTGATGCACAAATCTCGCACACCGCTATAGGCGGTAGCTCGACTGCGACACGAAACGGCAGTGTACCGATCGTTCAAGTAATATAAAATGGGAATGAATCCCCAAGTATCGATCTCGGAAGGAACACAGTAAGGTGGGGTTGACTAATGAGGAGGACTTGAGATTAAAATCCTTAAGGTCGGATGGATTGCGGGAGGCTTGGTTTGGATTGCGGAAAACAAAATAAAATAACTACGACTACTCCTATGCAGGCCTTGAGCGCACTGCTTCGCCAGGCGGGATGGAAGACTACACGGGCCGCAATGCACCGAATCGCTAGGCGGATGGACGAGTAGGCTAGCGGATGGGGTGGAGAGAGCGGCGAAATGAGGGTCGCAAGCACCTCTTCACAAAGCACACCACTAACAATTGTTAGGGCAGCACAACACAACAAACAATCCACACCACATGGCACACCTCAAGTGAAAATATAACAAGATTACTCAATCACATAGACATGATTTCATACTAATGTTAACAAATAAAAGTATACTTCATCAAACTTATAAGAAATCCAACTAAACTATCAACTACAAGAGGAGCTGAGTGTGCGAAATCAACCGACTCTGAAGTCTTGTTGAGGATTCACGGAAGGAATCGTCGGGTTGTCAATCCGCGCCCAAGCTCGGTCCTCAACTGCGTCCGGGGTAGAGAAGGCTGTCACTACCTTCCAGTGGACCCGTCTTCTTCGTGTCACGAACCGGAGGAATGATCACAAGCTGCTCCAATCTTGAAGAAGAAGGCTAGGTTGACTCCCTTCTTGAAGCTCTTGGATGAAGGAGATGGCCGAGAGGAAGCTCCGGCGAAGATTTGGCGTTGAAAGCTTGCCCGGAGATCCTCCCTAAGGTTGGCGGCGCTCGAGGAGTCGGAACCCTCCGAAATAGGCGGAAAACGGCGGTCTGGCAGTGATCCTCGACCTAAAATCACGTCTTTCTATTTATAGACGGAGCAGAAGTAAGTACTGCGCATGGTCAGTGGCGCACGACCAATGGTCGTGCGCGAAGAAATGCCTCTGATCATGCGCGAAGAACCTGTAGCATAGCCAGATCTGCACAAAATCGCACGGTCAGTGGCGCACGACCAGTGGTCGTGCGCGAAGAAGGCCAATGATCGTGCGCTGTCGCTCAATCAGAGCTCAATCAGGGACGGGAATTAACGCACGACCAATGGTCGTGCGCCTGGTCGTGCGAGAAGGAAAATGCACGACCAGTGGCTTTTTCGACCGAAAATCCCCCAGAACCCATCCCGAGTGTCGCACAACCCTTGGACCTGCATGAAAATATACTAGACCACAGAAATACATGAAATCACACCAAGATGGGCATAAATGTGCACTAAGCAATGAAATGGGCAACGTGATCAAATAGAATTGAATATAGGCCTAAAGTGAAGTGCATGTGCATGAAAACTAGCCCAGATGAGTCCGGAATTCATTATATAAACTGGACTCATCACTATGCAATGCCGCTATGCAGTGCTTTGCTTGGCGGGATGGAGACTAGGCAGGCCTTGAGCGCGCTACGTCGCAAGGGCGGATGGACGAGTAGGCAAACAGAATCGAACTATGCAGGCCTTGAGCGCACTGCTTTGTTAAGCGGGATGGATTACACGGGCCGCGATGCCACACTTCGGTAGGCGGATGGAAGAGTAGGCGTACGGATGAGGGTCGCAAGCACCTCGTCGACAAGCACGCCACAAGCAATTGCTAGTGCGGCACACGAACGTGACAGCAGGATGGAGGATGGAATGGGGCGCACCTCAAGCAACTCAAACAGTAAAATATTTCACATAGACATGAAATGTATAGAAATGCAAATAAAGTTAAGTGCTACTTCATCATAATGTTAGCTCTAGCTACATATACATCAATAAGAGAAGAACAAGGCAAGAAATTGACCGAATCCGAAGTCTCGTTGTAGCTTCACGGTTGGAATCACCGGGTTGTCAATCCGCGTCCAAGCTCGGTCCGCAACTACGTCCGGGGTAGAGAGAGCTGTCACTACTCTCCAATGAGCCCGTCTTCTTCGTGTCACGATCCGGTAGAGGTTGCAAACTTCCTCTTGCTTGATGGCGATGGCGGCTAAACCTTCCTTGAAGCTTTAGGATGAAGGAGGAGGCGGAGAGGAAGCTCCGGCTCAAGAATGGCGTGAAGAACAAGCCCGGAGCAACTCTCGATGGTGGGCGGCGATGGAGGGGCGAAATCGGGCGCTCTGGAGCAGGAAACGGTGGACTGGCAGAAGAAAATGCGGAGCGTTTTGTAACCTAATTCGCGAGCAGGAATATTTATAGGCGCTGGAATAAACCGTGCGCACGATCATTGGCGCACGACCAGTGGCCGTGCGCGCTGGAATCCTGTGATCATGCGCCTGCCTGGGTGGAGCCTGCAATGTAAGAAATTTATAAAATACCATGTTCGCACGACCAGTGGTGCACGACCGGTGGTCGTGCGCACTATCGTAGGTGGTCGTGCGCACTGGTCAAAACAGAACTCATAAAATTGATGTTAAGTGTGCATGAACAGCGGCGCACGACCGGTGGTCGTGCGCAATATCGTTGGTGGTCGTGCGCACTGTCCGAGACAGAACTCAAAAAATAGGGTTAAGTGCACACGATCAGCGGCGCACGACCAGTGGTCGTGCGCAATAGAAACAGTGATCGTGCGCAATTTTCCTGTACAGAATTGTACCGGGAACACCCGCACGACTCCTGTTCCAGCACAACCACGAATCCAGCCACTGAAAGTGGCACTTAACAAACCATGAAAACTACTAAAAATGAAGAACATGAAATAACACCAAAAATGGGCCTAGAGGTGCACTTAGCATGGAGTGTCAAATATGAGTGAAAACATGTCTAAAGTGAAGTGCATAGACTAGAAAATCGGCCCAGATGAGTCCATAAATATGTATATATTTGGGACTCATCACTAGGCCCGCAAGCCCCTACTGTACTCAGGTCCGCAAACCCGACACTTAGGCCCTCAATCCCAACATAGCACAGACCTGCAACTCTTGCCTCATGGACCCGCAAGTCCACTGCCCTGTCCCTCAAGCCTCACAGTTCTTAAGCCTGCAAGCTCGACACGATCGGACCCGCAAGTCCACTGCCCTGGCCCGCAAGCCTCACAACTCTCAAGCCCGCAAGCTCGACACGATCAGCCCCGCAAGTCCACTTCCCTGGCCCTCAAGCCTCACAACTCTTAAGCCCGCAAGCTCAACACATAGATCTGTAAACAGATCCTACAGTTTTTGGCCAGCAAGCCTTACAGAGAAAAAGTAATCAATGATTCTTTTGCCTGATGAAGATCGGCTTCTTGTCTTGAAGAAGATGCTTCTGATTTGAACCTTGATAGCACAGATCTTCTTCAATCCTTCTTCAAACTCAAACGATTCTTTTCAGTTGATGCTGATTGACTGATTCTTAGAGAACATAAGATGTGATTTTGTTCTCTTCTTCTTCTTGATTCTTCTCCGCAGCTTTTACTGTTTTATTGATATGCTCAACGGGATACTTTTTCGCTCTTGGGTTCGAGAGGGCCTTTAGGGCATCCATTATTCCCTTTTATAGGATGGAGGAGCCATCCAATGGTCTCCTATAATGTCCTTTAATGTCAGACACCCATACTTTAAGAGCACACGCTGATTAGATAATCAGGCGGTGGCATTTAATGTTGACAGTGCGTCTGAAAACTTTTGAATCTATCTCGACGATATTTCCATCGTTATGCTGACATGGACAATATCTCGATGATAGTGCTTGTCATTGTCTTGGACTTTGGATAGATCTTCAAGTCTTCTTTCTTCTTCTTCAGACAAGGATATCTCGACGATACGGGACATCCAATACGCACTTGCCCTTAAGACGACATGAAATCATCTAACTGATGTTGGCATAATTTTGACTGCTCAATGTTCCCGATGTCGTCCAAACCACCATGTATTATCGATGACATAATCACCATTACGTCGATAAGCTATTCTTCAACAACTGCTATCTTCATAACTGCTTCCTTGGCCTTCTTGACGTCAAGCCTTCTTTACGACGATATCGTCGATATCAGTCTTTCTTTGCCTTTTCAATGATACGGCTTCTTTACTGTGATATCGTTGACATCACCTTTCTTACCCTTTTCGACATCAAGGCTTCTTTACGACGATGTCGTCGACATTGTCTTGTACTCATACATAAGTATTCTTCCTTCATCATGGCATCCTGATATAGTCGTGTGGTGTTGTAGTATCAAGACGATATCAACATGTGCATGTCATCTCGACGATAACCGACATGATCCTTCTGCTTTGCTCTGCACAACATTTCAATTACATGTATACTCTTTTCGACGATATGTCAAGTCCTTTTTGAAGATATTGTACTTAGTGAAGTTATTAAAGTACTTGACATATTGTATGATCTCTGCAAGCATGAACTAAGTATAACATCAAATACATAAGGCTTTTATCATTGAACTGAGCACTTCTTCAAATCAGGAACATTGCATGGCACAGTTCCCAACAATGATAACCGGAGAATGCATCTAAAAAGCTCATGCAAGAAAATCCCACCAGAGAGTCTACTAAATAATCTATCCGAGGCAAGGGGTAGCAATCTTTAGGGCAAGATATATTAAGTTTGGTATAGTCTACACACATCCACCACTTTCCACCAGCTTTCTTAACCATCACAACATTTGATACCCAATCAGGGTATTGAATCTCCTGAACAAATGTAGCCTTTAACAATTTCTCCACCTCCTCCCGGATCGGCTGAGCGAGAGTCTCTGCCACTGCTCTTTTCTTTTGCTTGATTGAAATGAAGTTAGGATCGATGTTGAGGCGGTGGCAGGCAACATCTAGATCAACTCCTGGCATGTCATCCGCCGACCAGGCGAAGACATCCAAGTTCATTAGAAGGCAAGAGATGAGCTGATCCTTATCAGCTTTGGGCAATTCAGCGTTGATCGGAAGATTCTTGCTTTTATCTTCTTTGCTGATTGGCACAACTTGAATTGCTCGGGCAAGTTCCAAGAGAGCTCCGTCTCTTGCATCTTCTTCTTTTATCTCTTCTGCTACTTTGACCTGATCATGAATTTGAGGTGTTGAGGAGATATCAATTTCCTGGAGAGGAGATGATTCGATCACATTGACCATCCTGACGTAACATTCTTTAGCCTTCCTCGGATCGCTCCTAATCCGGTAATGTTTACCATTCAAAGCAAACTTCACGGCCTGATGATAGGTTGAAATTATTACTTGGTACTCGTTCAGGACTGGCCATCCAAAAATTGCGTTGTAGCTGCTCGGATCTTCAACGACTATCAATTTTATAAATTTTACAATTCCTGTTAACGTCACTGAGAGGGTGACAACTCCTTCCACCTCCTCAATCTCCCCTGAGAAACCATAGAGTGCCCCCTTCAGTAGAGAGAAGAGCTTTCCCGGTCTTCAGCGCCTCGAAAGCAAGTTTGAAGAGGACATTCACCAAACTTCCGGTATCTACCAGGATCTTATCTACGGTATAATTTTCGATTACCGCCTTGATAACGATTGCGTCGTTGAAAGGGTTGGCGGTCGGAGAAAGGTCTTCTTGCCCGGAGGTGACTATTCTCCAAATTGGGGCTGAGGAGGGGGTAGATGCAACCTCAAATTGATAGACTCTTGCGTCTAGCTTTCCTGGAAGATTCGAGTCCTACACCTCCATGAATGCAAAAGAGATTACCCAGGGTACCGTCATCATGTGCATCTATGCACTCACCAGGATATCCGATGTTGCCGAGAGAGCCAACATCGTGCACTTCTTCATATTCCCAAAGAACTTCCACTACCTCATCGCACTTGGAGGTCGAAGCTTCAGAAGGATCTCCCTTCTGGAACATATCTTTGAATTTTCCTTCCTTTAGGAGCTTTTCCACCAGTAAGAGTAGAGCTCTACAGTTCTCGGTCACATGGCCTCTTTCCCTATGATGTTCACGATAGAGAGCAGGATTTCTGGTTCTTAGGTCAGAGTTGATCGGGGCATGCCTTTTATAAAAGGGCTGTTTTTGTAGAACCTGAACTACATCACTCATAGAGATGCCGAGGTTAGTGAAGGATTCTTGAGAATCGTTGAAGGATGGTTGAAATGAGGTTAGCATAGGTGGCTGAGGATATTGTGAAGGAGAGTTTAGATCTTAATATTACTCTAGAGGGGCGGGGTGAATAGAGTATTAAAAATTTTTCCCTTAATTTTATAGCGGAATTAAATTAGTGATATATATATGTGTATATTGAGTGATTTATAAAAACTAAATAAAGAAATCAACACAACACAACAACACAGAAAATCACAAGCACGGAGACACAAGGAATTTTATAGTAGTTCCCCAATGAATCTGACACGTCTACTCTTCTACCACACTTGGTAGGATCCACTAGGTTTTTGATCAGGTGCCCTATCACCAAGGGGTTTTTGATCAGGTGTCCACACACCAAGGAGCTTTTGATCAGGTGCTCTAACCAAACCACAGGTTTTTGTTCAGGTGCCCTGTCAACAAGAGGTTAACTTTTGAAGGGAGTTAGAACCCTGTACAAGATGGAATAAAAGGGGTTGAGAAGTTCTTCTCTGTCAATAATCTGAGAGAAGACTCTAGTGGATTGATGGTGTAAAGCTCCCCTGTCTGGTTGAAATTCTTGACATCTTGAGATGGAGCTTTCTCTTGAAATGAAAATATCTTCATTGATAAGCTGATGAATCTGAGAGACAGATGTTCCTCAGATTATTGTTGCTCTATTTAAGATTTGAAACTTGCAGCAGAAAGACTGAGAGATTGATCTTGAAGATGTTCTCAGAGAATGAGATGCTGCTTGAGGAAGATGAACTTTCTTTTTCTTTTTGAATAATTTTTCTCTCTTGACAGATGCTCTGATATTTTCTATCTCTCTGTCTGTCTTCTTTTTCTATCTGGTATACTATATTTTCTGAAAGAATATGACTGATTTGAATTTCAAATCTCTCTGAATAGGAATAGAATAATCTGCAATAAATCTTTTCTTGGAACTTCCACTGATTCAGCCAATCTTAATTCCTTTCCTCTTCAATAATAAATGATATCCTTTTCCAATAAGCCAAACGGCTATTTTTCTCGAGAGAAGGAATTGGAAAGAGAATAAAATTAAAGGAAGGGTAAAATTTATCTTATCTGGAAGAGTAACTCCAAATGAAGAATAAAACTGAATCTGATAGTTGAACTGAGTTCAGAGAAATAGAATGACTGGTCTGAATAGACTGAGAGAAATTTCATCGATTTGGGATAAGATTTCGTCGACCTGAAGGATGAGTTCGTCGAACTGAACATCTGATAAAGAATTCGTCGAACACATACTGGAGTTCGTCGATCTCAAGTTAGAGTTCGTTGAACTGAAGAATTCGTCAACCGCTGAGCCTGCTGAGCCGCTGAGTATTGAAGATCATCGACCGCTGAGACTGGAGCAAGCTGTTCGTCGAATGCAGAGAGGAGGCCGTTCGTGGAACGCAGAGAGCAGTTCGTCGAACCCAGTATTGAGTTCGTCGAACGCAGAAACTTAGAGAAATTCTAAGTTATAGCTATCTTATAAGCCTAAAACTATGACCCTTAGACTATACAATGGGGGTCAACTTAATCCTTGTTAACACATAGTAATCCTAGCCCAAATAAGTAATAGGGTTGTTCCAACAATCTCCCCCTATTTGGGTTAGGATACTATTTGACAAATTTCAAATAATAAACAGCAGAAAAATAGCAGAGCATAAAATATATCTGACAGAATATAAAACCATTTCAACAGATAAAGTAAGTAGTGCTCTGAGTTTAACAACATTACAACAAAACAGAAATATCAACCCAAAACCAAATAGTTTAAACCTTTTACTTCTTTGCAAAGGGAGGCTTGAATATAATTTGTCTTTTTGGATTTTCTGATTCTCTCTTGCTCATATACAGATCCTGAGCTCCCAGAATGGTTTGAGATTTGGCATGAGGAACCACTGCTTCTGGGTGCTTTTCTAAGTACTCTTCAGCATTGAATACATTTCTGGATTTGTACTTTTCAAATTCTTTCTTTCTGAATTCTGACATGGTTCAAAATTTGGAGTAATCTTTGCCTTCAGCTTTTGCTTTGTTGATTTGGGCTACTGCAATGGATTCTCTGAATCTTGCCATTTGAGTTATTCTTTCTTCTTCAGAATTGGGAAAAGAAGTGCTATACTCAAAAATATTATCTTGAGCAGAAGAAAGATCTTGAGTACTTTTGTTTCTGTGAGAAGAGTCATCAATGATATGATACTTATATTCTGAAGATATTAATCTTGAGGAGCCTGAAGGAGGTCTTGAAGACCTAGAACTCTGAGAGCCACTAGAACTAGCTGGTCTCTTAGATTGCTGGGAGGAATAAGTTTGAGAGGAAGAAGAGAACTTAGCTGAGCCAGCTGCACCTGCTGCTGGAGGAGGAGGAGGAGGAGAATTGAACTTAACTGGCTTATCAAGATATTAACCAGTTTTCCTCATTTTCTTCCTTCTGTTTGCTTCATTCCTTGAGATCTTCATCCAAGCAGGAGAGTCCCTGGTGAGAGTGATGTTATGCAAAATATAGTAGGGAATGCCATTATTGGGATTAGGAGGCTTAGGAGCAGCCTTTGACATATGCTTAGCTTTTCTTTTCTTTGATGATCTATCATCAGAATCATCATCATCACTGTCATCATTATCATTGTCATCAGATGATGGGGGATTATCATAAAGGTCATCAATCAATTTCAGGGTTTTAGAAAAATCTTTCTCAGTATTAACTGGAGCTGGAGGACCTGGACATTCAACATGAACTGGAGCTGGAGGAGCTGGACTTTCTTCAACAAATGGAACTTGAACTGGAATTTCAAAACTCTTGAGCAATTCTTTCAATATAGCCTTATCAATAGGAGTAGTATAAGGGATAATTGCCTTTGAATAACCTTTAAACTCTGGCAAATCTCTAAAAACTGTATTGAACTTGGAAACCAAATAAATAATATCTATAGATGGATTAATAGAAATATTATTTCTTTCTTCTATTGCTGGAAGAACTGAAACTGTCATCTCTGAATCTGCCTGAACTGCAATTTCTTCAAACATAACTGTATCTGTACAGAAATCTGTGAGATCTGGAGCTTCTTCATCAGGCATCTCCCCTTCCTAGTTTCAGGAATTCCTGAAGCTAGGCCCCTAGAAGAAGGGACAAAATACGAGGGTGAAGGGAAGGAAGCTAGTCTTGCAGAGAGATCAGCAAGATCTTGAAGAACTGGAGCAAGTTTTGCATCCAGGTGATCATTCAGCTTTGGAGCAATGTGTTGATAGATCTGATCAGCAATAGATTTAAAATCAATATAGACAAGATCTTGATTAGGGTTTGAAGATGATGGAAGGGGGTATGGGAAAGATATGTTAGTAGCATGAGCTATGGGTGGATGAATAGGGCAATGAGGGTGGATAGGTGATTGAGGATGAATAGGTGATTATGGATGAATAGGTGATTGTAGATGAATAGGTGATTGAGGGTTAATGGGTGACTGAGGTGGAGAGATATATTGGGGGATAGGATATTGGGAAAGGGTTGGTGATTGAGAATCAATGTGGATGGGAGAATGAATGTCATTGAAAGATGAAGGCTCTTCAGATGGGTGAGTCTGAAGAGTAGGAGAAGATGTCAATGAGGATGAAGGGATAATGGGAGAGTTGGGAGGAGGAATTTCTTCAGAAGAGGTAGTAGGATGAGAAGGGAGAGGAGGAGGAGAAACAACATGAGAAACTTCTGGAAGGGTTAGGGGAGTGACTTGCACAGTCCTGGTGCCTTCTGAAGTTGTATCTGATGGTTCTGCTCTTGGAGTCCTTTTTGGGATAATCCTTTCCCATCTTCCAAACAAAGCTGAGGTCAGCCTTTTAGTAGCATTGATAAAAACCTTTGGAGAGACCAAAAGGTCTGGATGCCTTTCCTCAAGATAGATTCCAAGAATTCTACCATAACCAACATTTATCTTACTTATCTTCTTCCTGATTGATTCAAAAAAGATCATTCCCCAATTGATTTTCTTCTTCTCTACCAAGTCCACCATCATAAGAAATTGATGCCTTGTTATGTAGTTATGGGCAGAAGTTTTCCCTAGCAAAACCTTGCCTACTACATCAGCTAAAAACTTGTACTCCACAGATAAGTTTTTCTTTAAAAGGTGGTTAGGGTTTCCATTGGAATAACCCAATTTAACCAATTCAACATTAAATTCATCAGATGTGATTTCCAAATCATCATCACCATTTACTAAGCCAAAAACTTCAGATAATGTTACTAGGGTTAGAATAACCTGGTTTCCTGAAATGGTTCCTGATAGTGTATCATTCTCTGGCTTGACTGTATAAGCCCATTCCTTGATTTCAGTCACTGGTAGTTTGATTCTGGTTGTCATAATCTTCTTTAGCTGTTGTTCTTCAAACAAATGAAGAATATCCTGGAAGATTTGATCAGAATGCTCAAACGACTTGAAGTTAATGTCGAAACCCACGTCGAACTTCATTGAGGAAAGCACTGCTTGAGAGATCGCCATTGTTACCTGCAAAAGAGAGAACGATCAAGTGCAAGGGGAACTGGAGGGAAAGAGCAAGTTCTGTAGGCGGAAAGATGAAATAAGATAAAAGCTTTGATTATATAGAGAGATCGGAGAAGGGCGCACACTTTCGTAGAACAGGGTTTGGCTAAACCTAATAGAATCAGAAGTCAAAAAGACTTAGGGCTTCGTCTGACTGCGTTCGACGAAAAAATAATTTTCGTCGATCTCCGTTTGACGATCGCGCTTGTCTTTGTCGATCCTGACTTATTAAGTATCTTCGATCTCCGTTCGACGAATGATAGCATTTCGTCGTTCCCCGTTCGACGAAATGAGGGGATAAATAGAAAAATTTAATTTTTATCAGATTGAATCTCCATCTATCATTCCTAGCTAATTTATAAAGAACATATCTTTCTTTTCATCCAAGGGTTTGGTGAAAATATCAGCTCTTTGCAAATCGGTAGAAATGAATTGTAGGCAAATTTTATTTTTATCCACATTATCTCTGATAAAGTGGTGCCTAATTTCTATGTGTTTAGTCCTACTATGGAGAACTGGATTTTGTGTTATAGATATTGCACTAGTATTGTCACAAAATATAATTGAATTATTTAAGTTGACACCACAGTCCAGGAGCTAATTTTTTATCCACAATATCTGTGAGCAGCAACTGCCTGCAGTTATATACTCAGCTTCAGCTGTTGATGTAGACACAGATGTTTGTTTCTTACAAAACCAAGACACAAGCCTATCACTAAGAAACTGGCTAGTTCCTGATGTACTTTTCCTGTCTACTTTGCATCCAGCATAATCTGAATCTGAGAATCCAGTTAATTCAAATTCAGATGTTGTTGGATACCAAAGTCCTAGATTAGGACAACCCTTTATATATCTCAAAATTCGTTTTAATAAAATTAGGTGAGATTCTTTGGGGTTAACTTGAAACCTATTACAAATACAAGTATCAAACATTATAACAGGCCTACTAGCTGTTAAATAAAGTAATGAGCCAACAATTGCTCTATATACATTCTGATCAACAGGTTTCCCTGATTCATCAGCATCAACAACATCATTTGAGGGCATGGGTATTTTCATGGTGGAAGCATCAGACATGCCAAACTTTTTCACTAATTCCTTAACATACTTGGATTGTGATATGAATAATCCATTAGGAGTTTGCTTCACTTGAAGACCAAGGAAGTATGATAATTCACCCATACTACTCATTTCAAATTTAGATTGCATTAGATTAGAAAATCTTTTGCATAGATTTGAATCAGTAGAGCCAAAAATAATATCATCTACATATATTTGAACTAGTAGAGTTTGATTTTTATGTATCCTGAAAAATAAGGTTTTATCAACTATGCCTCTACAAAACTTGTTTTCCAAAAGAAAGTTAGCTAAGGTCTCATACCATGCTCTGACAGCTTGTTTGAGACCATAGAGAGCTTTATTAAGCTTAAATACATAGGAGGAGTGAGTTGGAGAGATGAAACCTGGTGGTTGTTCCATATAGACTTCTTCTTTGATGTCTCCATTGAGAAATGCACTCTTCACATCCATTTGATATACCTTGAATTTCTTGAATGCAGCAAAGGCCAGAAAGATCCTTATAGCTTCAAGTCTTGCAACAGGAGCAAAGGTCTGATCATAGTCTATGCCTTCTTCCTGTGAATATCCTTGAGCTACCAATCTTGCTTTGTTTCTGACTATGTTGCCTTGATCATCAAGCTTGTTCCTGAATACCCATTTGGTGCCAATAACTGTATGGTCTTTTGGTCTTGGAACCAAATCCCAAACCTTATTCCTTTCAAATAGGTTGAGCTCTTCTTGCATTGCAAGAATCCAGTTTGGATCTTGTTCTGCATCTTTTATGGTTTGAGGTTCAACTTGTGATAGGAAATAAGTGTGCATCTGATTTTGGTGAAGTTGATGCCTTGTTTGAACACCTGCTGAAATATCACCAATCACTTGTGATATTGGATGATCTCTAACTGTGATGTGGTCAACATTTGGAGTTGGTTCAACAATGATATCCACTTGGGAAATTTGTTCAGCTGTCACTTGATTTGAGCTGTCAGCAAGATCTGGATGATCTTCTTCTTTATTGTCTTCAAGATTTTGTGTTGATGGAAGTGTAGAATCTTCTTTCTGTAGATCTAGTCCATTGAGCTCTTCACATGGAGCTGGTACCTACAAAATATTCTTGGTAGAGGTGGTGTTCCTCTCCTCAATTAACATGTTAGTCTCATCAAAGGATACATGCATGGACTCTTCTATCATAAGAGTAGATTTGTTGTAAACTCTGTATGCCTTACTAGAAAGAGAATATCCAAGGAATATGCCTTCAGCAGCTCTTGCTTCAAAGTTCCTGAGATACTTCTTGTCATTGTTATGCACATAACATTTACATCCAAATATCTTAAAATAGTTAATCTTAGGCCTTTTATTCTTAAGTAATTCATAGGGAGTCTTGCCCTTAAGCTTATGTATAAGGCTTTTGTTCAACACATAATTAGTTGTGCTCACTGCCTCTGCCCAAAAAGAGAGTGCCAAGTTTGCATCAGCAAGTAATGTAGTTGCTGATTCAATAAGGGTTCTATTTTTCCTTTCTGCTACCCCATTTTGTTGAGGAGTTCTAGGAGCAGAGAAACATTGCCTGATCCATTCTTTTCCACAAAATTCTCTCATCAGAAGAGACACAAACTCAGTGTCATGATCACTTCTGATCAATGCAACTACATTAGAGTACTCAATCTTAATGGACCTGAGAAAGTTTGTCAGAACACTGAAGGTGTCAGACTTGTTCCTAAGAAAGAAGACCCAAGTGAATCATGAGAAGTCATCTACAATAACTAGAGAGTAATGCTTCCCTCCTAGACTTTGTATTGCAGTGGGTCCAAAAAGGTCCAAGTGCAGTAAGTACAAAATCCTAGGTGAATCACTCTTGGATAAAGATTTAAAACTACTTCTAGTTTGCTTACCTAATTGACAAGCCCTGCAAAGTCCTTCCTTCTTGTATGAACCAGAAGGCAGTCTTCTAACAAGATTGTCCTTAGAAAGCTTAGATATAGTTCTAAGGTTAATTTGTCAAAGCCTTTTATTCCATAATTCATTAGTTTTACTTATTGAATTGAATAAGCAAATATCAGAATTGGTAGAGCCAAAATTGACTAAATAGATATTTCCATGTCTAATACCAGATAATACAGTAATATTTTTATTATTGGTAATAAGAAATAAGGAATGATTGAAAGTTACCTGATAACCTTCATCACATAACTGGCTTATGCTGATGAGGTTGTGCTTCAGACCCTTGACATAGGCTACTTCCTTGAAGGTCACTGCTCCAACCTTGATTTGACCATAGCCTTTGGTTTGTCCACAGTTGGAGTCTCCAAATATCACCTTGGGTCCAAGCTTTGCCTTATAGTTGTTCAGGTTGGCCTTATTTCTTGTGATGTGTTTTGAACAGCCACTATCCAAATACCATTGTTCATTATTGCTTGGATAGCTGTGTACCTGCAAAACAGAAAAATAAACTAGTTGTTTTTTACCCAGACTACCTTGGCTCCTTTTGTATTACCACAAAACTCTGAAATAAAAGACATTTCAGGTTGGTCCTTATTACCTTTTGGATGATATCTCCTTGGAGGAATTATCCATTCAGTGAAAGGATTGTAAGTTTGTGAAGAAAAAGAATTCTGTAAATTTTCTGTATATTTTCTGTTCGATGAACAGGGCTGGGTTCGTCGATCGCCGTTCGACGAATGGATGTGCTTTCGCCGAGCGCCGTTCGAATAATGACTATACAGGAAATCTGTCTTTAGAGTTCGTTGATCTCCGTTCGATGAATTCAAGTGATTTCTTCGATCTCCGTTCGACAAATTCTGCTGAATTCCCTTATTCTTCACAGCCTTGCTTGAAATGTTTTTATTTACATATACAACCTCTTTGCTTTTAGCAGAAATGAATTTTATAGGAGTAGAGAGAATGTTCTTCATAATAAGAGGTGGCTCACTTGATGATGCACCCAAGCCTAGTTTGCCACTTAATCTGGCATTTACTGTGCTTGTAATGTCCATCAGTTTGATGCTTCTCCCATTTAGGGATTCTTCAAATTTCTTGGCCTCAGAAAGTTTATTATCAATGAGAATAATTTGTTCTCTAGAGGCAGCCAAATCTTTCTTAAGATTAGCATTTTCTACACTTAAATTGTTCATTTCAGCTAGCTTATTTCTGAGAGAGATTATTTCCTTCTCAGATTTTATTAAGTCTAAGCAAAGAACATTGAATTCATCTTTGAATTCAACTGAATTAAAATCAAAATTAGATATTACCTCATCAGTATCATTGTCTGCTTCTGATTCTCCTTCATCTGTGTTGTTTGCTGAGGCATTGATAGCCATCATACAGAAGCTCTTTTCTTCTTCATCA
This sequence comes from Dactylorhiza incarnata, assembly GCA_033032865.1. Lineage (NCBI taxonomy): Eukaryota > Viridiplantae > Streptophyta > Magnoliopsida > Asparagales > Orchidaceae > Dactylorhiza > Dactylorhiza incarnata. The sequence goes on along the minus strand of JAWHQI010000255.1, from coordinate 946,412 downwards.
TCTTCATCCTCAGAAGAGCTGGATGAAGATGCAAGATCTGACTCATTGCTTGAGTCATAAATGGCCATCAAGCATTGGTCCTTTTCTTTTGATTCTTCTTCATCATCAGAAGAGCTTGATGAATATTCTGATTCAGTTTCACTCCAGGTTTCTGCTACAATTCCTCTTCCCTTGTGTTTGTGCTTGTGGGAGGAAGACTTGCTGGAGTGCTTCTTGTCTTCTTTCTCTTTTCTCTTTTCTTTCTTCTGATTCTCTGGACATTCTGGCAGAATATGTCCAGGTTTCCTGCAGCCATAACAAATAATTTCTTTAGGATTTGACATATCATACCTCGGCTTTTCTCTTGATCTGGAGTCCTTCTTTCTGAAATCCTTCTTGGCCATCTTGTAGAACCTTTTGGCTAGAAGGCTCATGAACTCCTCATCTCTTGGAGCCTTTTCTTCTTCTTCAGCTTGAAAAGCTATGCTTCTCTCCTTCTTGGATGCTGGAGATGAATTAGATTGCTCAGCTTCTCTGGTTTTGATTAGTTGCTCATAGGACTTGAGTTTGCCTAACAAGCTCTCAGTTGAGATCTCATTAAGGCTTCTGGCTTCCTTGATTGGCCAGATCCTACAGTCCCATGTGCTGGGGAAGCACATAAGGATCTTATCATTGATCTCAGTGATAAAGATCACTTTGTCCAAGGTCTTCAGCTCATTGATTATGAGGTTGAGCCTATTGGTCATATCAACAACTGTTTCAGATTCTCCCTTTTTGAATTTCTCATATTGAGAAATGAGGTGGGATCTTCTGTCCTTTCTTTCATCAGCTGATCCTTCAACCATATTGTTGAGTGAGATCCATATTTCTCTTGCAGAGGTGCATTCTGCCACTTTTTGAAAGATGTCATCAGACATTGTTTATGCTAGAATGTTCATAGATTTTGCATCTACACTTTTTTGCTTCTTCTAGGCCTCTGTCCACTCAGGTGGTGGAACAGCATTGTTGTTAGTTGTGGTGTCAGCACTAGTTGTTGCTGTGGGAGCTGGAGGTCCCGTCAAAATCACATTGAAGATTTCCTCATCAATAAAATTCATGTACAACCTATTCCTTGCCTTCTATAGTGCAAACTTACTGAGATTGCACATAGAAGGTCTTGTGCTAGAATATTCTTTGTTTTGTGCCATGAGTTTTAAGAAAAATAAAACTCTAAAATAAATTAAGATCTAAGTGATCTTTATGATTCAGGTGTTAGTCTGTAAAAATCAATCTACCTCTGATACCAATTGAAAGTGCAATTGAGTATCAGTTGAAGGTGATTAATATAATCAGCCTTGCTTTGATACCAATTGAAGGAGAGTTTAGATCTTAATATTACTCTAGAGGGGGGGGGGGGGGGGGTGAATAGAGTATTAAAACTTTTTCCCTTAATTTTATAGCAGAATTAAATTAGTGATATATATATGTATATTGAGTGATTTATAGAAACTAAATAAAGAAATCAGCACAGCACAACAACACAGAAAATCACAAGCATAAAGACACAAGGAATTTTATAGTAGTTCCCCAATAAATCTGGGTATGTCTACTCTTCTACCACACTTGGTAGGATCCACTAGGTTTTTGATCAGGTGCCCTATCACCAAAGGGTTTTTGATCAGGTGTCCACACACCAAGGAGCTTTTGATCAGGTGCTCTAACCAAACCACAGGTTTTTGTTCAGGTGCCCTTGCACCAAGAGGTTAACTTTTGAAGGGAGTTAGAACCCTGTATAAGATGGAATAAAAGGGGTTGAGAAGTTCTTCTCTGTCAACAATCTGAGAGAAGACTCTAGTGAATTGATGGTGTAAAGCTCCCCGTGTCTGGTTGAAATTCTTGACAGCTTGAGGATGGAGCTTTCTCTTGAAATGAAAATATCTTCCTTGATAAGCTGATGAATTTGAGAGACAGATGTTCCTCAGATTATTGTTGCTCTATTGAAGATTTGAAACTTGCAGTAGAAAGACTGAGAGATTGATCTTGAAGATGTTCTCAGAGAATGAGATGCTGCTTGAGGAAGATGAACATTCTTTTTCTTTTTGAATAATTTTTCTCTCTTGACAGATTCTCTGATATTTTCTATCTCTGTGTGTGTCTTCTTTTTCTATCTGGTATACTATATTTTCTGAAAGAATACGACTGATTTGAATTTCAAATCTCTCTGAATAGGAATACAATAATTTGCAATAAATCTTTTCTTGGAACTTCCACTGATTCAGCCAATCTTAATTCCTTTCCTCTTCAATAATAAATGATATCCTTTTCCAATAAGCCAAACGTCTATTTTTTTCGAGAGAAGGAATTGGAAAGAGAATAAAATTAAAGGAAGGGTAAAACTTGTCTTATTTGGAAGAGTAACTCCAAATGAAGAATAAAACTGAATCTGATAGTTGAACTGAGTTTAGAGAAATAGAATGACTGATCTAAATTGACTGAGAGAAATTTCATCGATTTGGGATATGATTTCGTCGACCTGAAGGATGAGTTCGTTGAACTGAACAGTTGATAAAGAATTCGTCAAACATAGACTGGAGTTCGCCGATCTCAAGTTAGAGTTCGTTGAATTGAAGAATTCATCGACCGCTGAGCCTGCTGAGCCACTGAGTATTGAGGATCGTCGACCGCTGAGACTGGAGAAAGCCATTTGTCGAACGCAGAGAGGAGGCCATTCGTCGAATGCAGAGAGCAGTTCGTCGAACCCAGTATTGAGTTCGTTGAACGCAAAAACTTAGAGAAATTCTAAGTTCTAGCTATCTTATCAGCCTAAAACTATGACCCTTAGACTATACAATGGGGGTCAAGTTAATCCTTGTCAACACATAGTAATCCTAGCCCAAATTAGTAATAGGGTTGTTCCAACATATTGAATCTGATGGACTAGTGTGGATTGCTGAATCGGGGCAGCCGGGGTTGATAGCAAGGAACCTTTAGGATGGAACTGCTGATTCCCCGGATGAGAGCGGTGATGACGGGAGTTCTTTCCCTTTTGATAAGGAGGCTTGAACTCTTGACGAGGAGGTTTGGATGATGGCAAGGCTGGATAAAAACCTGTCGAACCTTTCTGGATGGCATTAGTTGTTAGATTAGAAACATATATAAGGTTATTGATCTCCCCCTCTATATGGCGGTTGGCAATACTAATCAGCTCTTGATACGAGATGGGCTCCCTGGTCGTGAACTCAAACTTGAGAGGTCCCTCTTGTAGGCCGTTGATCAGAGCTACCATATAGAGAGAGGGATCTACATCCCTTATTCCGAGAATCTCCTTCTAAAAATGATCAATAAAGCGAGCTAAAGTCTCGCCTTCTCCCTGCTTAATCTTGAAGAGGGCCTCAAGGCCACTCTTCCTCTTCTTAGAGGTTGCAAACCTCAGAAGATGCTCATGCCTCAGGACGGCGAAGCTCGAGATAGGCTGGGAAGGTAACTTGTAGAACCATTCCCGGGCTTGCCCATCGAAGGAAGTGATCAACAACTTACACTTCACAACATTAGAGAGAGTCCTCAGAGCAACAACGGACTCAAGGGCTTGAAGATGGGAGATTAGGTCATTCTCCCCTGTAAACATGGGCAGATGAGGCTCTCTAATGCCATTGGGATTAGCTCCCAACGAACTCTATCAGTAAAGGGGGAAGGCTCCTCCGCTTTCAACAGCGTCGAAAGGAGCGGGAAAGGCAACAACAAGGGCTGGAGGGTAAGCATAATCCTCCTGGAAATTCAGGGCCTGAGCAGGAGGTCCCTGAGCTACTTCTCTAAAGAAATCCTAGCGAGCTGCGAACTCCCCAGCTTGAGGTTGCACAGGAGCTGCGTGCTGGGAGGTTGCACGATCAAGAGGGTGACCGCCATCCAAGCGGTCAGGGGTAGTGACCTGACTTGTTTGGGGTAAAAACCTCTGAGAGATCGCGATCAGGGTTTGACCCAAAACTTCAAACTGCTGGTAGACTCTTGCTGAGCCTGAGCGGTCTCTCGGCGAGCTCGGGTGTCCTCTCTAAGAGCTTGCTCGACGCAAAGCTCAAAACAACGCTCCAAATCCTCTAAGGAGGTCAGATTGTTCGAGGGGCGACTGCTGGGAGGCCGGCGAGAATGTTGCTTGCGGTCTGACATCTTGAATGTCCACTAATTTCACTTAAACACTCCGAATCTGAAGGTCACGTGTTCGCTCTGTTAGTACAAAAAATGTACCTTTAGGACTCACACTAAAAGAGAGGGGAAGGAACTGGGGAGTGCTGATTACATAGGACGAAGATGCTAGAGGAGAGATCAAGAGAAGAAAAACTACTGGGATTGATCTCATAAAAGGAACTACAAAGGGGGTCCAAAACAGGCCAGAGGGAGAGGTAGAATAGTGACATAATTCGAGACTACTTACACAGGTTGTAAGCTGGAAGCTCGAAGCAAAAGTCCCTTCTCAGGTACCCCTACAGCTCTATTTATAGATGCGGAGGCTGCCCAAACGGGTAGATCCATAAATTACGGGTTGCCCGAGGTACAGGAGAACCGGGGCAGAGGAAGGAGGTGCTAATAACAAAAAAGGAGAAAGAGACCAGACCGCGCAGTCTAGCGATCTGGCAGAGCCTTGATCGCTTGTGCCTTGGGAGAAACACTGGAGGGGGAGCAGGCGATCTGAACGGTCTCTCAAATCTGAGACCGCTGGAGGGGTTCCTTCTGACTGGAGAAGAGGCCGCGAAATTCCGGGAAAACAAAACTCGCCGCACATACTTGGCTAAACTAAGGCCCACTCAGAGAGTGATCAACCCTTTTGATGGAATCAAAGACTAAATCATCGGATTTGAAAGGCTTATACAACGAATACAAAAAGTCTAATTCGACGAGCAGAACTCGATCAATGAAGCATAGCAGGAACTTTGGCAAGGTTACATGGTTGATTTAACATTTATAAGTCAAAACCTCAAAACCTTGACTCGACAGGTGGGAAGAACAAGTGGATATCTACTCTCACACACATTTAGGTCGGACTTGGGCAAACTGAATTGGCCAATGAAAATCAAGTGGCGAGAACCTTCATAAACGCGACTTACGCCCGACAAATCTCGAGTAAATGAGAATTAAAACGGTGTTTAAAAGTTATACTACATTCGCAATGTGGGGGAAAGAAGGAAAACCACCACTTGCCTTGATTTACCCAAATCCGACCTCCGCAACACTCCACGTCGTAGATCGGTCCAAAAGAAGACACGACAAAGCGAAATCTACAGAAAAAATGGCCAAAATCGGGTTAGGGCCGAAAACCTTAGCGCGAGAAAGTCCAAGAAATGGGGAAAACTCACCACGAACGCGAAGCTCTCGCCGAGGGGTTTCCGGATCTACGCTCGATGAAAATTTTGTCCACCGGAGCTCCGTCGGCGGTTTCCGGATCTACATTCCGCGACTCGACTAGTTCGGTTCTCTTTAGGAGGAATATGAAGTTTCTTGTTCTTTTTCTTTTAATAATATATATAGAATTAATTATTTACAAATATACTAATTCATAAATATTATACATAAATAATAATATAAATAATAATAACAAAAAAACATTAATTCGTTGAATGCTCAAGAGAGCATTCAACAAATCCCCCCCCCCCCCCTTTATTATATTATTATATTATTATATATATATGTATATTTATTATAGTAATAGCTATTACGAACAGCTAAATGCATACTGGTACCGACGAAAAATGCACAGAAGGCGAAAGTCGGTGCTGTGAATCCAACGTCGAAGTAGAAATCAAAATCTGACGGGCCATTCCCGAGATATAAATTTCCAGTTTACGGCGAACATAAATTCTACAAAACTTCAAAAAAATGCGTCGAGGCTCCAAAATGGCTCGTATTACAACAAACTTGACGAGCAAGTCTAAAATTACACAACTAAATTTTCCAACGTAAATTTTTCCACTTTCGATACCAATCCCAAAATTTGGTCGGCTAGACCTAACGGACCCGACGACGCGCCGTCAACTTGATGTTAAAAGTAGCGCCTTGACGTCATAAACACTTCATCACTGAATTAAATTATTACTGAAAAATTAGGGGCGTTACAGTCACCCCCCTAAACAGATGTTTTGGCTCGAAACTTAACACAACTCAAAACCAAAACAACATGAATAGTCAAAGGATAACAAACGAAAGACTTATCAGAAAACTAGGAGAAAAGATGCGGATGAGATTCCCTCATCGCTGACTCCTACTCTCATCTCGCGCTCTCGACGTCTTGATTCCGCCAAAGAACTTTGACCATGAGAATTGTCTTTCTCCTCAACACTTGATCCTGAGTCTCCAGAATACCAACATGTTCTTCAACATATGAAAGATTAGGATGCAACTGGGGCACCGAGTCAAGGACGTGACGATCACTAAGAACACACTTCCGCAATTGACTCACATGAAACACATCATGGACGTCAGGGAAGGTAGTAGGCAAATCCAGCCTATATGCTGACACATCGATGTGCTCAACAATCTGGAATGGTCACACATACTGGGGATCCAATTTATGGTCCCTTCCAAATCTTCTCAGACTAGGCATCAGAGAAAGTTTCAGAAAAACCATGTCCCCATCTGCAAATTCCAGCTCAACCTTTCACTGATTTGCGTACTTCTCATAACGCTCATGAGGAACAAGGAGCTTTTCCCAATATGAGTTACAACAATAATCATTTCTTCAAAGGCTTTTGGACATAGCAATGACCTCTCACCAACCTCGGCCCAAAACAAGGGATTCCTACGACATCTCTCCTACAAAGCCTCGAATGGGACCATCTGCAAACTTTCTTGAATACTGTTGTTATACACAAACTCCATAAGTTTGAGACGCTCGTCCCAAGCTCCACCGTGGTCCAAGATGTAGAACCAAATCTTATCTTCCACGATTTGATTAACTCGCTCCATTTGACCATTGGTCTGTGGATGGTATGCGGTCAAAAACCTGAGGTCGGTGCCCAAAGCTCATTGTAAGCTCTGCCAGAATCGCGAAATAAACTTGGATTCTCGATCTGACACGATACTCACTGGCACTCCATGCAAACGAATGACCTCATCTAAATACAACTCTGCTATCTTCTTCATAGAATATCCGGTCTTGAAAGGTCCAAAGTGCGCACACTTCGTCAATCTATCAACAATGACCCACACTGAGTCATGCCCTCTAGGAGATCTTGGCAAACCAGTAATAAAGTCCATCGATATACTCTCCCACTTCCAACTTGGTATGTCCAAAGGTGTCAACTTTCCACCAGGCCTTCTGTGATCTACTTTGACACGCTTGCAGGTGAAGCACTCAGACACAAACTTAGCTATTCATTCTTCATTCCATACCACCACACGATCTATTTCAAATCTCTATACATTTTCATAAAACTAGGGTGGTATCTAGGCCACACTAGAACCATGTGCTTCATCTCAAATCCTTGTCCAAATATTACTCACCGCGGGGATACAAATTCTACCTCAGTACTTCAGGGCACCGTCTTCGTCTAAAGAGAAATCAGGCAATTATCCCTTCTCTGTTCTTCCTCAGAGATGCTGAAGATCTGGGTCTTCTTTCTAATATACTCTCGTGAGGGTGATCCACGGAGGCTCTTCTACCTCCAACCAAGAGGGCCCAACACTACTGTCGACTGAAATGTCCATCAAAAGGAACTCCTCAACCAAAGACTGCTTGGTAAGGTTGAAGATCTGCACGGTCTTTCTGCTCAAGGCATCAGCTACCACGTTTGCCTTGCCCGGATGATACATGATTTCTACGTCATAGTCCGCAATGTACTCCAACCGCCTATGCTGACGCAAATTTAGTTCTTTCTGCGGGAAGACGTACCTCAAGCAATTATGGTCAGTATAAATCTTGCACAACGCATCATACAGTAAATGTTTCCAAAGATTCAGGGAGAAGATCATAGACGCAAGTTTCAGATCATGCGTAGGGTAATTTTTCTCATGGACCATCAGCTGTCTCGACCCGTAAGCAATCACTATACCTCCCTGCATCAAGACACATCCAAGTTCGATGTGCGATGCATTCCCATAAACAGCGTACTCCTCTCTTTCAGTGGGTAATGTCAAAACTAGTGCAGCGCACAATCTCCTATTTAATTCTTGAAAGGCTCCTTCGCACTCATCGTTCCACACGAATGTTGAGTTCTGTTGCGTAAGCTTAGTCATCAGATCAGACAATACTAAAAATCCCTCCACAAACCTCCTATAATAACCTACCAACCCCAGGAATCTTTTGATCTCCATGGGTGTAGTAGGTCTCTTCCAATTCATAACCGCAGAAATCTTATCTGGATCCACAGAAATTCCATCCTGACTCACTACATGACCTAGAAAGGACACCTGAGGAAGCCAGAACTCACAGTTGCTCAACTTCGCATTTAACTTATGCTCACCCAAGCTAGTTAAAACCAATCACAAGTGCTGAGCATGCTCCTCGGTGCTCCGAGAAAACACGAGAACGTCATCTATAAACACGACTGTGAAATTATCCAAGAATTCTTGAACACTCAGTTCATCATATCTATGAAGGCAGGGGGTGCATTCGTCAGTCCAAAGGACATCACCAAAAACTCCAAATGCCCATGCTGAGATCGAAAAGCTATCCATTGAAAATCTGACTCACGGATCCTTAATTGGTGGTAGCCTGAACGAAGATCAATCTTTGAAAACACCGTGCTACCACGCAACTCATCAAACAAATCATCTATCATCGACAACGAATACCTATTTCTTGATGATTACTTTGTTCAATTCTCGATAATCAATGCCCAGCCTCATAGAACCATCCTTTTTTTACAAACAAGACTGGAACACCCGGAGGAGAAGAGCATGGCCTAATAAACCCACATTGAAGCAACTCATTGAGCTGAGTATGCAACTCACGTGGGGCCATACGGTACGGTGCCTTAGCAATAAGGCGAGTACCAGGCTCATGATTGATAACAAACTCAACATTTCTCTCAGGTGGAAGACCAGGAAGACTAACTCGGAAAACATCCGGAAACTCCCGCACCACAGGAATATTCTTCACACGTGGCAAACCATTAGCAGTTTCCATAATAGAAACGAGGTAAGCAAAACAACCGGAATCTAAAAGTTTCAGAGCACATACCGCGAAAATAATCGGGGAATCCTGGCACGAGAAGCCATACACACTCATGGGGTGACCGTTGTCCATCTTGAAATCCAAGCGCTTAACCTTGCACTAGATCACAACATCATAACGGGACAACCATTCCAAGCCCAAAATAACATCAAAGTCTTCTAGGTCCAGCATCTTCAAATCGGCGAGCGCTAAGAAATTTCCTAAGAGGACAGGACATCTCTAGATACCCAGGTTCGACACCACCTTGTCACTAGAGGGAAACTTGACACGAAAAGAATAACCAACTTGATCGAGATTCAACCAATGACGCTCTACGAAAGTCCTAGCCACGAATGAGTGGGTAGCACCTGAATAGAAAAGAATGCACGACATACGGTTCTTTATCTTAAACTCTCCTATAAAAGTGGATACGTAACTAAACGAGCGAAAGCAAACTAGGGCAAAAGATGAAAACTAAGGGTTAAATTAGAATCTAACCTGATATCACTTGAGTGGAGGTCTGAGCTTCCTCCCTCGTCATCACGTTTAGCTTTCCCTTTCCTCGATCCAGATTTTGCGGCAGCGACGGCAAAGCCCAAAGTGGAGCTAGCTGCAACAGGAGCTTGTTCTTTGGACACACAGACTTCATGTGTCCTTTCTGCCCACACTAATAGTAGACTCTGTCTTTCAACCAACACCTGCTTTAATCATGACCCTTCTTCTAACAGATAGCGCACACCAGTTCTCCCTTGGGTGCACCCTGAATGGAGAGCACCCGATGCTGCTTTTGAGCTCCGATCCTCTTGAAACACTTTTCATAGGGGTGGCCAGGGCACCCACAGAAGCTGCATGCTTCCCCACCTCTCTTCTTTGAAGCAGGGCCAGATGCCCCGGAACTTCCTTCATCATCACCTTTCCTCTTTTCTTTCCTCATCGCAGCACCTCGAGTCGTGGAATTATCAATCACCTCAACTTTCAAAGCAGCTTCCACTGCCTCAGCATAGTTCTCTTATCTATAAGCACAAGCTAATTGTTGAATATCGATGTGAAGTCCTCCCAGGAATTGCTTCAATCTTCCTGTTTTAGAGGCGACTAGATCTAGAGCAAATCGGCACAAGTTGCTAAATTCGACTTCATACTCACTAACAGTGAGTTGCCTCTGCTTCAGATGCAGAAAGTTGTTCATCAGGCGGTCTTGCTCGACCGACGACGGAAATTTCTTCAGCAACATCTTATTGAAGGATTCCCATGAACATCCACCTGTCAGGTTCTCCTTCTCTCTTATCCACCAGCTCTTTGCAAGGCCCTTTAGCTTGTATACGTCGACCATCACCTTTTGGTCGGCATAAATCCAAGAATAGGAAAACATCTCCTCAATAACGATGATCCAGTCGTCTAACGCCATGAAATCAGCTCTCCCGTCATAGGTGGGAGGTCTTAATCGCTGAAAGTGCGAGATGAAATTCATCTCTGGCGGCATCAATACTAGGGGCACCAGAGGGGCAGGGGGAATGAGTACAGCTTGACCCACAACAGGGACTATTGGATCTTGTGACTCCCTTAGTGGGGGAGGTGAATAAGGGCTTATATTTACTTTGAAAATTTTCTACAATATTAAGATAATTTTACACTGATAAACAAGTAGATTTTTACACAACCTAAATAATCACTTAGAAAATCATGAGAAATTTGGAAATCAAATTATATTTTCACAAGTGATGAATACAATGAATTATCGATCTTAACAAAGCTTAAAATAAAGGCAATGATAAAAATAAACTTCTTTTCAATTTACCGGTCCTTCAACCAAGGACTGGCCGACTATAGCGTATCTCTTCCTAGATCTTGCTACTAGCCTCCATAGATCTCTCCACAATCTAAACACCACACACAAGGCGGTGATTTACTCCTATGCCACACAAGGACCTAGACGCCACGCGCAAGGCGGCGGTTTCCTCCTAAGCCACACAAGAACCTAGACGCCATGCGCAATGCGGCGATTTCCTACTAAGATTACAAAATGATGAAGTAAAATACAAAATATAAATTCAGATATGAAACTCCCTAAATATGATGCTTTGAAGACGGCATCAAATCCTTGCAAAGATTGTCTAAGATACTGTGCACGGACTGTCTCTTCTTCGCTCTTGAATGTTCTTGCAAAAATGGGAGTTCTCTGAGTTCTGGAGCTCTCTGGACAAAATGCACTCGGGAATTGGTACTTTAGATTAGTGTATATTAGTTTCTCCACAGAAATTGAGTCAATATATATTTTTTGATGTCGTCTACTACATCTAGCTGTCGTCTGCCGACGTTATCTTCTCCAGCGGCCACGTGTCCCATGTAAACAATGTTTTTGCGCGACGTGACGGTTGTGGTTGAAATGTGGGCTGTCAGATTTCGATATCAACGTCGGAATTCCGACAGTAGACGTAATTGGTAGATCATGTGGAAACCGCTAAGATATCGTCAATGATATCAAGCTGTCGCTGACGACATTGTTTTGTTCTCGACTTTACATCCTGAGCTCCAAACTATGATTAACATAGTTGCATACCTATTATACCTACACACCATAAATAAAATTAGATCAAAAACACCCAGGATTTATTATTAGCAAACCAAGGAGTTCGGAAGGCATGCTCCAATAGGGTCTTACACCACGACCTGCTGCCCTGCAGTGGCAGAAAACAACGACAGAATCTGAGATTGCATCTCAATCAACTGCCTCGACAGAGCTTTGTTGCTCAGTCGCAGTCCTTCAATCACAGCTTCACTCTGCGCACCTTACGACTCGCCCTCGGACTGTTGAGTCGACCTCATCGTATGACGCTTTGCCAACATTTCTAAAAGAAAACAAAAACAAATAACTCATTAACACCTAGCTTAACACTAGGTCTACGCAACTTAGTTCAGACCATACATGAATAGAGACTTGCTCTGTGATTTATAAATGATGCTATGCATAAAACTTGGGATGATACTGCGTCATCCCCTTAGACTCTTATGCCTATCCTATGAATGCATGAACTACTTATACCTTTATTTTAAAATCATGTATGTACGGGTGTCATCATTTAAATCTTTAGCTTGACACGTGTACTTATGCAATGATATGTAATGTATATTGTGTTATGCATTCTAATAAAGACCTTAATGCATGTTATGAGCGGCGTACATATGAAATATTATGCCTCCCATACTACATAATATCTCATGCAACGAAAGATAAAAAATCTAATGTGCATCTAAGTGATGATTGTTATGCATCTCATACTATATAACAGTCACATGTTACCTCCTATGGAAATCCATATACAACCACATATTATGCATCCTATACTACATAATATGCCTCGTATACTTCTTATCATGCTTATAAGTGTAGTGTTCATGCTTCAGCCAAGACGTAATGATGACACATCAGTGTGTGTATGCAATGAAACCAAAAAACTAAACTTTATCAAAATTAGTCATTTGACCAACTTGTCGAATAAACCTATCTCTGATACCAATTGTCACAACCCGCATTTTCTCTGTATTAAATAATACGTTAGAGTAAGAGAAAATATGCGTCGTGATGCCAAGGCATGCAGGGGACAACTGCAGGCGCTCAGGAAAATCCTGCTCCTATTATTTATCATGAAAAATCCATGAGTTAAAGTTTTAAAAATATGATTTAAATTAAATTTATTATCCATGTACCTCGGTTCAGTGGATTGCCTAGTCCACGAGTAACGGTGTAAGTAAAAAAATATGCAGCGAAAAATACTAGGTTTTATTCTTTTAGTATCTTATATGAGCTTGATAATCCCATAATAATACATAATATGTAGACCTCTAGGTTTAGTATAAGTTGGAAAAGAGCTTTTTATAACCTTTAAAATAAGTTGATATTCACTTTAAAAGATGCTATGAAATAGTAGTGTAAGTTCTTTTATACTTTAAATATCTAACATGCAATCCTAGCACAAAACTTCCTAGAGAGCAAGTAAACTACTCCAAAAATGGCAAGAAAACAACTAGCAGTTAGCAAGGTGTCTAATGCAATAATCACTGCGGGTGTCAACAGCCTGACACAAACCCACAGGTTACAATAGTATTTATGAGCCAAGCAAAACCAATCAACAACAAACTACCTCTCGACCGGAGGAGAAAAGGTAATAACCGCAACGCCGAAAAACAAAAAAACCAACTCTAGCTCCACGACCCACTAACGCTTTGACCCTGAGGCATTCAAAAGAAAGAACGCCTCAACAACAAGGTACAAGTGGAGGCAGGAAACAAATCAAAGTAAACAACGGTCAACGAGGTACCAACCCAAGAACAACTATACTGAAAGTAAAGTACAATATGCATGATAAATAAACAGTTGAAACACTTACATGAAAATTCACGTATACCTGTATACCAAGAGCGGTGGAAAACCAATAGCTTATATACACATCTATAATATGAAAGTATAAACGACACTATAATAATTCTTGTAATTAAGTGTTTAGCAAACACTAACACCGATAATAATCAAGTGACTGACCATACCTCCGCCAGCACACCCATAGAACAAACTCCACAAGAGGCCAAGGATAAGGTGATCTCATAGCCTGATACACCCAAATTGGAAGTATCCAGTAACTGCAGTGGGAGATACCTCCAACATCACACCAGCAGCAAACCAACAAACCCGGGTAAAATCCCGCACGGTATCAAATTTCAAAGTACAGGGCGCTGTGGAGGTGGTTTAGTCCACTAACACCCAAAGCCCGGAAACAATTTCCTATAACTCGAGAATAGCACAACTGACTAGACTAGATACCACTAATCTTAGAGCACTGAATTTACCAAAGAAATCATGCCTTGTCAAACAACCAACTAGACTCGTTGAACAAACTCTCTTTAGGAGGAAGATGAAGTTTCTTCTTCTTTCTCTTTGAATAATATATATAACATTAATTATTAACAAATATACTAATTCATATATATTAAACATAAAAAATAATGACATAAATAATAATAACAAAAAAGCAATAATTCGTTGAATGCTCAAGAGAGCATTCAACGAGTTCAACATTCTACGAATCCCCCCTTTTTAAATTATATATATATATATATTAATAATAATAATAATAATAATAATAATAATAATAATAATAATAATAAAAATAATAGCTATTACGGACGGCTAAATGCATACTGATACCGACGTAAAATGCACCGAAGGCTAAAGCCGGTGCTACGAATCCAAAGGCGAAGTCGAAATCAAAATCCGACGGGCCGTTCCTGAGATATAAATTTCTAAAGTATACGACGAACATAAATTTTACAAAACTTCAAGAAAATGTGTCGAGGCTCCACTTTCGATACAAATCTCAAAATCTGGTCGGCTAGACCTAACGGACGCGAAAATGCACTAACGACGACGCGTCGTCAACTTGACGTTATAAGTAACGCCCTGACGTCATAAACACGTCATCACCGAATTAAATAATTACGGGAAAATCAGGGGCGTTACAGTTACCCTTCCCGCAACTGTCAGATTAACTCTTGTTCACGCCGTTTCCCTCCGTTTTTAGACTCGGTCAAGACACGTCCTAGGTCACGGGAGTGACCTAGACTATGACCCGCCATGCAGTTACTAGGAGGGGACATAGATAAGTGGTGATTCTTGTACAAATTGGCATACTATTCTTTGCATGGAGGAGGGTTATACTGAAAGACCCTCTCGGGGATCCTAGCCCATTGCGTGCCGGAAGAGGGGGCCCCGAGGGTCCTGGAGGAGATCCACTCAGGGGAAGGTGGCATCCACTCTGGGAGCAGGAATCTGGAGGGAAGGGTGGTGAGGTAAGGCTACTTCTGGCCTACCCTCAACAAATATGCGTCAGAGTTCACGAAAAAGTGTTCCAAGTGTCAGCTGTATGCTCCCCTCCAACTCCCCGGCTCAGAGGTTTCAGACCATCACAGCACCATGGCCGTTCGCGATATAGGGATGGACTTGGTAGGCCCTTTTCCCCAAGCTAGTGGCCAAAGGAAGTTCCTACCGGTAATGATCGATTACTTCTCCAAATGGCTGGAGGTGAAGGCCCTGGCTAAGGTAACATCTCAAGTTGTGAAAAACATTGTTTGGGGGGAAATAGTCTGTAGACATGGGCACCCATTAGCCATCTTCATAGACAATGGGCCGCAGTTTGCCAGCGACGTGTTCGTCGGCTTCTACAGCCCTGGGCATAGATCTTCGCTTTGCGTCAGTCCACCACCCTAGGAGCAATGGGCAGGTGGAGGCGGCAAATAAAATAATTTTGAATTTACTAAAAAAGAAGGTCGAGAACCTGAGAGGTAGCTGGGTAGACCAGCTCCCCTCAGTCCTATGGGCCTTGAGAACCATGCGAAACACAGCCACATGGGAGACCCCATTCAAGCTCTCCTACGGATCCGTGGATGTGCTCCTGATCGAGTTTGGGGTAAAATCACCTAGGGTTGTCGCAACAGGCGAAGGAGACGAGGAGTGGCAAATGGAGAATGAAGAAGAGCAAAAACTATCTATGGACTTGGTGAAAGAGCTCTGGGACATGGCTACCGTCAGACAAGAAAAGGTCAAGCGGTGGATGGCATGATACATTAACACACATATCCGAGTGAAGTAGTTCTATAAAGGAGATCTGGTCCTAAAGAAGGCCGACGCAGCCTGGAGGGGAGAGGTGGTCAAAAAGGTCAATCCCAACTGCGAAGGTCCTTACATTGTAGGGGAAGCACTCAAGTCGGGGGGGGGGGGGAGGGGGTATCACCTCCGGGATGTGGAAGGCGTAACCCTAAACTGTTGTGTTGTGTTGAATTGGTATAAATTGATGTTGTTGTCTTTTCTATTATATGTTCATACGATGTACATGAGCTGGATTGCCCCAAATCGATTCCGCTGCTGGGCTCTCATTATACGGTGGGTCAGGTTGATCTCTGGAAAGACTGGCAAGGTAAAGGTGTGCTGGAGTGCCCCAGATTTATTCCGATGTCGAGCTCTCATTAGACAATGGGTCAGGTTGATCTCTTGAGAGACTAGCAAGGTAAAGGTGTACTGGAGTGCCCCAGATTGATTCCGCTGCTGGACTCTCATTACACGGTAGGTCAGGTTGATCTATGGAGAAGCTCGCAAGGTAAAGGAGTGATGGGGTTCCCTTGATCGATTCCGCTGCCGAGCTCTCATTATCCAGTGGGTTAGGTTGATCTCTAAAGTGGCTAGCAAGTAAAAGATGTGCTGGAGTGCACCAGATCGATTCCACTGTCGGGCTCTCATTAGACGGTGGGTTAGGTTGATCTCTGGAGAGGCTGGCAAGGTAAAGATATGATGCATTGCCCCAGATCGATTCTGCTGTCGGGCTCTCATTAGACAATGGGTCAGGGTGATCTCTGGAGAGGCTGGAAAGGTAAAGGGGTGTTGGAGTACCCCAGATCGATTCCGCTGCCGGGCGCTCATTAGACGGTGGGTCAGGTTGATGTCTGGAGAGGCTGGCAAGGAAAAGATGTTGTGGAGTGCCCGAGATCGATTCTGCTGCCAGGCTCAAATTAGTCTGTGGGTCAGGTTGATCTCTGGAGAGGCTGGCAAGGTAATGGGGTGTTAGAGTGCCACTGATCGATTCCACTGCCGAGCTCTCAATACACAGTGGGTCAGGTTGATCTCTGGAGATGTTGTCAAGGTAAAGGTGTGCTGGAGTGCCCCAGATTGATTCAGCTGCCGGGCTCTCATCAGATGGTGTGAGAGGTTGATCTCTAGAGAGGCTGGCAAGGTACATGTGTGCTTGATTGCCCCAGATCGATTATGCTGCTGTGCTCTCATTAGATAGTGGTTCAGGTTGATCTCCAGAGAAGCTGGCAAAGTAAAGGCTGCGACATGACTCGGCAATACTGCTGTCGAGCTCCCACTAGCCGGCAGGGTCGGCAAGTCATTCAGGGTGCAAGCCCGAACAGAGCTCGCCTAGCGAGATATTGACAAACCAAATCAGGAATACAAGGCCTCCTACAGGAGAGGACCTCGCTCATAGGTTCCTAAGCCAGGGAAGATGGCAGTATACATAGATGAGCGAGTCAGTGGCTTGCCGATATAGAGAGGCAAGGCTAGACCGAAATGAATCAGTCAAGTTAAATGGCGCGCACGAAATTGCATGGGGGAAGCCTCGCTCGCAGTATCCGAGGGCGAGCGAGCCGGGTCTGTCGTGGGAGCAAGATGCGTTAGACGGCCGAAGAAATCGCCCCCATAAAGGTATGAGATGAGGTGAAAGAGCAGCGATACTCGCGAGCTGCCGGATGGGGGCAAGTGAATGCATGCTTAACAAATACTTATGTGGAAAAGGCGCACGAGTGCTGCGTAAAGACGCGCAAGTGCCACGTGAAAGATGCGTGAGTGTCGCGTGTATGGCGTGCGAGTGCCGCATGTAAAGTGCGTGAGTGCCGCGTGATAGATGCACAAGTACATTGCAACGAGACAAAAAGGGGATGTTTCTGAAGGACCCCTTCACAAAGGAGAAATTCTGGAGCCAGTAGTGGCTCTTATTGACCGTTTCGCAAACCATGGCGCGGTGGCTCGCGAAATAGGCGGTCCCGTCCTTATAGGCCTAGAAGGAGAAGAGCTTGCGGAAGACCGACAAGCTAAACTCGATCTGCTCCTTCCTCAGTTAGCAGGAGAAGGAAACCATGACGTTGACCGAGTTGGGGGTCATCTGGCCCGGAATCATGCCAAAATACTTGAGTATCTGGTGATCCCGCAACACATAGTTAGAAGCCTTATGCGAGCGCGAGAAGTAACATAACAACGCAAATAAATACCTGGCGAACTTCCAGCCATAGGGGGAGCCGCAGGCCGACGTCGAAGTGGGCTATGGGTATAGCGAGCTCGTCCGCTGAGAGGTCATTGATAGTCTCAGTTTTTGATGGATGCCGAGCGGTGTACCCTGGAGAGATATAGTTGGCGACCACGGCGTGGTACTTGCTCTCGGCGAGTGAGCAGTTGAAGAAAGAATGATCTGAAATGGTCCAAGCGCTCTTAGCTCGACTCTCAGCATCATCATCACCACCCATTCTGAAAGTCGTTGGAGAGCTGAAGAAGTGAGCGCAAGAAGGAAGGTGCGAGATCTCGAGAACGAAGGAAGCAGAGGGCTATAGCGATAAATGCGGTAGTTGGGCATGGCGACGAGACCTATTTATAGGAAAACGGAGGTGGCGGGAAGGAATCAAAGCGACCGATGTGCGGTAAGTAGGTTTCATTTCCACATGCCTCGATTCTTGAGCCGGACCCAATTCCTCACCCTCTTGCAAAAATACGGCAAAGACAGCTCGCTATAGGCGGGGTGAATGCACGACAGGCGAGGCGAGCCCAATATAAGTCGCGTGCAAGAACATAAAGAGATAAAAATAAAAACTAGCGAATACGGCACAAGAAGTAATATCATAGCACGAGTAAATAAAAGAAAGCCCAATGGAGGGAGATATGTGCCAAGATAATAATAATAGTGTTTGCAGATCGTTAAAATAAATAAAGGTTACAACACATGGTTCACCGGATGGGTGCGAGTGCGTGAAGGATCAATACAAGATCTACCTCCATCGACCTGGGCCTCACACCCCCGAGCTCGGCGACACTGGAAGATAATGGTACGTACAGAGGAACGGAGCTCGCACTGTAGCAAGCACACCTGATCCTCCACTCGCGAGAGGTGCACCCCCGGGGAAGTGACTTCACCACGAGCATCCAGCCGCAGCTTGGCAAGGAGCTGACCATAGTCATCCTTGCGGGCGGCGAGCCGCTCCTCGGAGGACGTCCGATCCTCTCGCACCTGGTTGTACAGATCCTGCATCATGTGTCCATGCATCTAGAGCACCTCGGTGGTCTGCCTCTTCAGCACCTCGGGGTATCGGGGATCGCCCAGGTAGTCAGCAATCTTATTCGGCTAAGGTGGGGGCGAAATCTCCTCTTCCCCAAGGTCAAGACCGCCAGGGGAGCTCTTGCGGGCACCTTTAAGAAAGAAATCAGACAGCGAACACAAGGTACAAATTGACGGCTAGTGTCAACCAACCTGGTGAGGTTGTGGTCACTTTGCCGGGGCGCTGGTGAGAGAATCTCGGTTGTCCTTGGTAGGCCTCGGTGTAGGTAAGCGTGACAGATTTCCCCAGGCTAGGGGTGCGATGCTCTGCTGGCGATCCGAAAGGTGGAAGGTAGTGAGCTGCCAGGGCTCTTGTGGCCTAGGAGAACAAATCCTGGGGTAGGGATGGTCTCGTCCGATGGAGCCGGCGAGTCCGTTGGAGTGGTGCACTTCCCGGGTGTCGGGAGTAGGGTCTCTACAACAGGCGAGATCACAGGAAAGCCAATTGCTGAAGGAATCCAGTTAGCAGGGATGAAGATGGGCAACTCAACTGGTCATGACGAAGAGTCATGAAGAGTGGCAGGGTCCAGATCTATGGCCGCCAAACCAGCCCTCCCCGGGGATGGAGGGAGAGCACCTGTCAGGACCTCACCCGGGGCAACTCCCTCGAGAAGCGGGTTCTGCGAGCAAGAGAAAGGTGTTATCCTATTTTCATGGGAGGTCATGACCTACCAGTTTGAATACCTGTTGGGAGAGCCCTGCGTCGGGTGACAGATCCAGGAGTGAGGAACCATCTTCCCCTGTATGTAACTTGACCGTCTTTGCTCTTTTGATCTTTGGGAGAGCCGCTGGGGCCCGCCGACCGATCCAAGGTGCGAGCTCGATGGTGAATGACCGTCTAACCGCCCGTGACACGTCAAGGGGAGCTTGGGCTTCTTCTGAAAGAGGCATTTTGGTAGCTATAGTGCTAGATGGCAAAAGAAGGAAAAGGGTGAAGGGGTTGCCCATTGATGCGCAAAACTATATCCGCAAAAGACAACGACAAGTGTACCGCGTCGAAAGTGGTATAGGTTTATAAAAACCAAGGTCGTATTAGACTCGGGGAGGTCGAGTAATTCTACTTTGAAAAATCATTATTATCTTATCAATCAGAAATTTGGAGTTGGGTTGCGAATAGTAAAAACTAGAAGAAATACTAACGGAATTAAATCGATGGTTTAAAACTAGTACCCGATCTTTGAGTCACCTCTGATATAGAGAAAATTGAAATGAGAATAGATTACAATTCTCTTGTTGAAGAGGCTTTGACCGTGGAGGTTCCCAAAGCATGAACACCCCTCTTTCGAGGTTTAGGTTCAACTAAGCATAGGTGTATCGACCGAACTTTCATTCTCAAATCGCATCGCCTAAGACATGCCTTAGGTTGTGAACCTCGCTATTGAATTTTACTTCAATTCGGAAGAGCTACGTCGTCCTCTATCGAGGGTTGCGTTCTACTCCTTTTACCAATGGGTGATCGATTCGCCTTACGAGCCTCTCGGCCAAATAAAGAGCGAAAACCGTTATGAAAACTATATAAAAGATATAGCCTCAAAGAGTTGACCAACGGTAAATCGTACGCTTTCAACAATTAGAGAAAAATAAATCTAAAAAACATAGCAAAACTTATCTCATCCTCGGATCATCGCGACCGAGCACTATAGAAATTAGTCGCTCATGGAGATGGAGAAGTTATTATTATAGAAATGCGACATGACGAAAAAGGATGAACAAAGAAAATGAACAACAAACTTTTGAAAATAAAATATTAATATTAGTAAAATATAGGTGAAACTTTATTCCTAGTGAGAAAGAAATCACAATAAATAAAAATACAAGCTTTCATGTTTAAGATAATTTTAATTTGAAAGAAGAAAGACGTACAAGATTACAAGAGATCGACTAAAACGTCGACTGAAATTAACAACTTTACGGAACGAAATACTTCGCGGACTAAAATTCTGGACTGAATTCCTCTCCGAAAAAAAACAAATAATTTATTCTAATCTCACTCAAAAACAAAGACACTTTTCCCACGAATAATCTATCTCCCATTCTCCATCCCGAGGTAAGCATTTATAGGCTGCTCTGGACTTGAAGGCGGCATCTTTGGAGGTGGAGTTGGAGGCGAAATAGCAGCAATGAAGAGGAGGCCTTGGATTGCTGACGTGGGGAGCTGCTGCCATAGTGTAACAGTAGCTTTAAAGGGGAGCCCAGGCTAGATCGCGTGGAGGTGAAACGACAGAGCTAATAGTGGCAGCGTGGAGGAGGCAGAGGTGGATTGCTGACGTGGACCTCGAGCTGCTGCTGCATGGTTGACGGGTTGCTGTGGGGTGGTGGCAGAGCTCCATGCAGAGGTGGTGGCGTTCCTTGCTTGGAAGTTGCCAGAATGCATGGTGGAGGAGCTCGGATCGCTGACATGGAGAGGAGCTGGAGATGGCCGGCAGCTGCATGGTGGAGGCTCGGAAGCTGGAGGTTGCCGGCGGAGAGACTTCATGCAGGGTGGCGGAGCAGCTTCTGTTTGATGGAGGATCGGCGACCATCTTCTATATATATATAAACTTATATATATATAATATATATATATATATAAACGTACATATATATATATAATCATATATATATATATAAATAAACATATATTTATATAAACATATACGATGTTTATATATATATATATATATGTAGATATGTATGACAGCTTACGAGTTTTGGACGCGATAGCGGGATTTCGCACATAAATTCCTCCCAGGCCTGCCGAATCCCTATGAAAATATAAAATATATTAGTTATAACGTACAATATTATTTTTACGAAAATTAATAAAAACAATGAACAAATGCGATAATTTAAGTAGATATCTAATAAGAAATTAGCCTAAAACGATGACTAAAATATCAGTCATCAAACACCTCCAAACTTACTCGTTGCTTGTCCCAAGCAAACCATTCTTCATAAGGGTAGGAAAAACTAATGCTAGATAGAATTATGAAAGCTAGAGAGTAAAATGCGAAGTTTTGTGCCGGAATGCGTAGATATTTTAGTAGAAAGACGTTCTTGGCATAAATATTAATTTGTGAAATAATTCAAAATGCGTTTTAATTATTTATTATCACTTTTAAAATGAGTCGACGGTCTCAAAGTTATGTAAAGGGAGAAAATAGCGTGATCGCTGAGATTTAAATTACTAGATGTTGACGCTCGGGGTGGCCTCCAAAGAAATTCATCAATGTCGATGGCCATAGGCTTGCCTGTTTGCACCTTCTCCACTGTGCTTCATACTAAATCAACTATATGGATCTTTAGGACTTAAATAGGCTGTAATTTAAGGCTTGGGTTTAAGGGTGAGGTAAACAATGATAAACATGAAGGTGTATTTCACTTAAACAATGAGTTTTGAGCTAAAGGAAAACAATGACTACCACAAAATAAAGAGGCTTTACCCCCATACTCACATTTTGCTAAGGGGAACACTCCCTTTTCTCCTTTATTTATACCATTATTCTTCATAATTGGGATCATTCTAAGTATGAATGTGCATACCTAGGCCGCATATCATTATTAGATTTTTGCTTTTTGATATAAACATATTTCTTTTGAATTGACACCCATGATTTTTTTTTTGAAAAATTGTCTCTTCACCGCATCATATAAAATTTTTCAACAATTTAGCTCAAAATTTAAGTGTACATGGGTTTGGCTTTTTTGGTTTTGGTGGCGAAATGGCGAGGGTTTAAAAAAGGGTAAAAATGCTCAAATTTGTGTTAACAACGGTAGTAATTTTAGGATTGGATGCAAAAGCTCAAACTGTCCAAAGAAAAGCCTAAGTCATTTCCATAAGGTTAATTATTCTAAAGTGCAAATGCTTTGAAGATAGCTAAAGGCAAGTTCTAGACATCGAGAAAGGACACCCTTCTGGTCGATTCGAGTAATAGCTTTCTAACAATCTTCTACACACTCACCAAAACTACTTTTAGATAATCACCGGATTTGTATTTAGAAGTAAAATAAATTATTTCTACGCAAATTAACAAATCATAATTTTAGATCTATGCCAAGAATTTAATTCTACACCAATATTACTCAAACACATGCATTTGACTAGAAGCAATGCATGAGTCAACAATTTTACTCAAAAGTTTCAAAAAAAAACTATTCTTGCACAAAAAATTCTTAGCCCATATGAAAAATAAGTCTACTTTAGAACTTACAATTTAGCAAGCTAGGACGTTTTGATAAACTAAACAAAAAGAACATTTCCTAATATTTTTTTAGTTCTTGGACTTCCCAAGGTCAACCCGGTGAAGGGCTCACATGGTACTAGAGGTTGTGATGGGAATTCAAGCCCAAAGCGTCCTTTCCAAGAAATTTGTTTTTTATTAAATTTAAAAAATATATTTCTTTTTCGAAAATAAAAATTCCAACAAAATGCTATGCTACACCCCCATACTTAAAAGTAAACATTGTCCCCAATGTTTAAAACTAAGTATGAAGATAAAAAAAACTAAAATGACAATAAAGAAGATAAAATAAATGACTAAAGGGTGAAGAGGGCTTCCCTGGTTGGTAGACCAGATTGCCGGACAAATACCTGCAAAATTAAAATCAACAAACAAGAAAAGAAATAACAAAAATAAAAAGGATAACGTTGGGGTGCCTCCCAAAAGCGCTTTGTTTACCGTCGCGTAGCTTGACTAAGTGATGTTAAAAATTTGGTAGGTTAAGTGATTCTATTTTTCCGGCTGAGGGGTCGCCAGAGTGATATAATTTCAAACGGTGTCCATTAACCTTGAATGAACCATTTTCCGGGTGTTCTATTAGCACGATTCCATACGGCCAAACCTCTTTTACTACAAAGGGGCCGGACCATCGGGACTTCAGTTTTCCGGGAAAAAGCTTTAAACGTGAGTTATAAAGGACTGAATCTCCCGGTGAAAAAGACTTTGGATTTTTAATTCTTTTGTCATGATAATACTTAGTGCGCTCCTTGTAGAATTTATTATTTTCATAAGCGTTTGCACGCCATTCGTCTAATTCATTCAATTGAATTTTTCTGTTTTCTGAGGCAAAGTTTAAATCTAAATTTAAAAATTTAAGCGCCCAATATGCGCGATGTTCTAATTCCACCGGTAAATGACACGCTTTCCCGTAGACTAAACGGTATGGTGTACAACCAATGGCGGTCTTGTACACTGTCCGATAAGCCCATACAGCGTCATCTAATTTAAACGACCAATCCTTTCTATTATTAGACACCGTTTTTTCTAAAATTCTTTTCAGCTCACGGTTTACCACCTCCACTTGGCCATTTGTTTGTGGGTGATAGGCGATGGAGAGTGTATGTGTAACACCGTACTTTGCTAAAATTTTAGCAAGTTGGCTGTTACAAAAATGGGATCCCCTATCACTCACTAGTGCGCGTGGTGTGCCAAATCTTGAAAATAATTGTTTCAAAAAATTTACGACGACTCTTGCGTCATTGGTGGGAAGGGCTAGTGCTTCTGCCCACCTTGACACGTAGTCGACCGCAACAAGAATAAATTTATTATTGTTAGAAGGAGGTAGGGGACCTATGAAATCTAAACCCCATAAATCGAATATTCTGCATTCTATGAATATATTTTGTGGCATCTCGTCTCGGTTAGAAAGATTACCTGACCACTGGCAACAATCGCATTTACTCTCAAGAGTGTGAGCGTCTTTGAATAGGGTGGGCCAGTAGAAGCCCGCCTCTAGCACCTTTCTGTGAAAATTTCTCGGACCTTGTGAGAGCAAGCAGGAATAACAACTAGAGATACAAGCCAAAGCAACCAGAAACAATCTTAGGCAAACAAATGATCTTTATTGATAGCAAACTTCAATTACAGGGCAAGACATGCTTGACGAGACATGATTTCGTCAGCACAAAACTCCAAAGAGAAGTACAGAAAAAAACTGATAACTGGAGACCGCCCAACCCGCGCGACCTCCCCTGCGATCTCTGATAGTTGCTAGACCGCAACTCTCTGCCGACCACAGAACACGACCAGACCGCTGCACAGACCGCTCCCTTCTTCCGACCTCCTGATTCTCCCGAACTCCAGCACCACAACTCCAAGCCGCAGACCGCCCGAACACTTTCAGAGGAAGAGGTGATCGCTGCTTCCCACACTATCCGAAGAAGCTGCACAAGAAGAGTTCAATCAGAGACTTCCCGGTCAGAAATAAACAGACCGCAAGAACAAGAGCGAACTCAGCTTACACTTGGTGTGTCTGTTTGCTACTACAGTGGCCTCCTATTTATAGGCGTGGGACCTGATCCAGTCACCACCCTATGAGATAGGATCACCACCCCCCCAGACCGCGCGACCAGACCGGTCAACCCGCGCGATCAGCAACAGTACTCCTGCTTCATTTTTGGTGAACTCGCCAGCTTCAACATCGACCATGAGAGACCGCTACTCTCACAGCAGATCGCGACTTCAAAGAAGATCGCCAGACCGCCCGAAGCTATTCACCACCTGTGTTCGCGCGAGACCGCGAACACAGTCAGTTCGCCATCAGATCGCGAACTCCTGTCTGCATGCCGATCTCCTCCTGAGACCGCGAACAGCAACCAGCTCGCATACCAGTCTCCTCCTGAGACCGCGAACTGAGACCGCGCGACTAATACCCTTAGTCCGCGAATACCCCCAGAAAGCCCGGTCAGCTACGAGACTGCATTCCGGAGAGAACCTGGATCAAACTGTGTGGTCACACAAGACTGCCACAGCCTTGAAGAGGACAGCACGCCACGCGGTCACGCACAGACCGCGCGGCTCCACCTTCAGCAGACTTTGGACAAGACCAGCGGTCAACCCGGGAGATCGCAGCTAAGCTTAGATCAGCCAGACTGCAGATGCAGACCGCCAAGTCGCGCGAACTCGCTAGACCGCCCGACCACCTCCCAGACCGCCCAGGTCCAAAATCCTCCAAACTTCCACTTCAACAATTTCAACACTCCCCCTTGAAGCGGGAAGTGGAAACCAGCCCCAGTAAGCTCCTTAGCCGTGTGAACGACCCCTTTGCCAGCGCCTTTGTGAAGATGTCTGCGACATTGTCCGCACTCCGCACATGCTCGACCGAAAGAGACCCCTCCAGCACCTTCTCCCGTATGAAGTGATGCTCGATCACGATATGCTTGGTCCTCGCGTGACAAACTGGATTGGTTACCAGTTTGAGAGCACTCTCGTTGTCACCGCGTAGCAGAGTCAGCTCCTGAACCTCCTTGTAGACGTCTCCCACCAACCTCCTAAGCCAGATGGCTTCCTGAGCTGCCAAGGCCGAAGCCTTGTATTCCGCTTCCGTGGTAGAGACCGACACGGAATCCTGCTTCTTGCTGCACCATGATATAGCCGTGGGGCCCGCCATGAAGACGAATCCAGACGTCGACTTTCGATCATCCGAATCTCCCCCGTAATCAGCGTCCATGTATCCATGCACTTCGAAGCCCGCATCCCTCCTGTATAGGAGACCCATGTCCGAGGTTGCCTTGACATACTTCAGAATATTCTTGGCCGCTAGCAGATGAGGTACCCGTGGCTCCGCCATATACCGACTCACCCTGCCTACTGCATATGCAATATCCGGCCTTGTGATCGTCAGATAGATCAAGCTCCCAACCAGAGCTCGGAACACTAACGGATCTTGCATAAACCTTCCCTCATCCTTCCGAAGCTTCATAGCCTTCTCCAGAGGTGTGGAAATGCACTTCCCTTCCTTCATGCCGAACCGCTCCACGATCCGCTCCGCATATCCAGCCTTGGACACCAGCACTCCACTTTCCTTCCTCTGCACCTCGAGTCCAAGGAAATGGTGAAGCTCACCTAAGTCCTTCATCTCGAACCTGATAGCTAGCTCGGCCCTTAGCTGTGCTACTTCCTCCGCCGAGTTCCCCGTCACGATCATGTCGTCGACGTATAGCAGCACGATGACTTGAAGCTCCCTGCTCTTCTTGATGAATAAGCTTGAGTCTGAGTCTGAAGCACAAAACCCACAGAATAGGAGATATTCTGCGATCTTCCCGTACCACGCCATCGGCGCTTGCTTCAACCCATACAGGGCCTTCTTCAGCTTGCAGACATGCTCCGGAAAATCTTCAGACACAAAGCCTGGTGGCTGGACCATGAAGATGTCCTTGTCAATATCGCCGTACAAGAAGGCGTTCTTGACGTCGAGCTGCCAAATCTCCCATCCACTGAACGCCGCCAAGGCAATGATGAACCGAACTGAAGTCATTTTTGCCACCGGACTGAAAGTCTCCTCGTAGTCTTCACCGTATTGCTGCGAGAACCCCCGAGCTACAAGACGAGCGTTGTACCGCTCGATACTGCCGTCAGCTTTTTTCTTCAATTTGTAGACCCATTTGCATGTTACAGGAGTAGTTCCCTTGGGCTTGGGCACAAGAGACCAGGTCTCATTCTTCTCAAGAGCTGCCATCTCTTCTTGCATTGCAACATCCCACTCCTTCACGCCTTGGGCCTTCTCAAAGCTCGACGGCTCCCTCTCATCCAAGGGATCAGCAAAGAAATATGAGACAAAGCTCACTGCGTTTCCTCCTGTATAGCGATCAGGGGCAACGATTGCTCGCTTCGACCTCCTCAGCTCCTTCCCCTGAACCGCATTATCTCCAGCTGCTTCTTCCCTAGCTCCTCTTCCAGACGTGCTAGGAGCATCGCTCCCCCTGCTCCCTGAACCAGAAGCCCCCGTCTCGGAACTAGAAGGAGATGGACCACCTAGTGACACAGGTAGCTCCACCTGAAGATTCTCCACAGCTTTCTCCGGCACCTCCACCCTGCTCTCTGGTAGCTCCACATCAGAAGACCCCTTGTAAGATGTCACCTCATCGAACACGACGTCGCGAGAAACAACAAATCTCTGCGTCTCCGGGTCCATGCACTTCCAGCCTTTCTTCCTCTCATCGTATCCCACGAAGACTAGCTTCCTTGCTTTCGCATCTAGCTTCGTCCGAAGAGTATCTGTAACATGCACGTAGCAGGTGGAACCAAATACCCGAAGGTGAGCCACGCTTGGCTTCTCCTTGAACATCATCTCATGAGGAGTCAACATATTGATGGGACTCAAAGGCATCCGGTTGATGACGTAGGCAGCACAAGACATTTCCTCCGCCCAGAAGGACTTTGAGATACTCTTGGCATGCAGCCAACACTTGCAGGTCTCCGTCAGATGATGGATCTTCCGTTCTGCAACTCCATTCTGTTGTGGAGTATGAGCACAAGTGAGCTCCCTCCGGATGCCCGCCTTCCTGCAAAAATTGGAGAACTCAGCAGAGGTAAACTCCCCTCCGTTGTCCGTCCTCAGCTTCTTGATCCGCAGATTCAGCCAACCCTCCACGAGCTCCTTGAACTCCACAAACTTGGCAAACGCCTCTGCCTTCTCCTTCAGAAAATAAACCCAGACATATCTGGTGTAATCATCGATCAACACCAGCATATACCTGCTGCCTCCGAGACTTGGGGTAGCAGTTGGTCCCATCAAGTCACCGTGGATGCACTCCAACGGCACACTACTCCTCGTCTGCGACTTATCAAACGGCAGTCGATGAGACTTGCCAAACTGACATCCCTCGCAAACATGACCTTCACCGTAGGAAGATAGATTTGGCAGGCCCTTGACCAGACCTCTCACCGCCATAACTTTCAGTTTATCCATCCCTACGTGCCCCAACCTCTCATGCCATATCACGGCACCATCATTCGTCTTCATCTTGTCGACAGAAGAACTTGTCGATAAAACGAACAAGTCTTTCGCTCTCCTCCCGACATGGATGACCTCGGCCTTCACGACCTCTATATTACGTAGAAATTTCACTTCTGTTGGGCCGAACAGAACGTGATACCCAGCGTCAACAGCGTTGGTCACGGAGAAGATGTTTTTCCTCATACCGGGCACATGATAGACACTCTTAAAGGTTAATGGCCCTCTATCACTGCCCAAGGAAACAACCCCGACCTTCTCGACTGCATGCACAGTATTATCTGCAGTAATAATAGCATTGTTACCTGTGTAGGGCTCCGCTGAAGAAAGCTTCGACCCATCCCCGGTGAGGTGATGACCACACCCGGAGTCCACGATCCAGTCCTACTGATAGTTGATAGGAACCGAGACTCCAATAGAAGCCGAGAAGGCTCCTCCCCATCCTCCATGAATATGACTGGCCGGTGCTTCCTCCTTCTCAGCAGCATGCCCTGGCTGAGTATTCAGCCTGCAGTCCTTCTTGAAGTGCCCAACCTTCCCGCATTTGTAGCATTTGAGACCTTCCTTCTTCTTCTTCTCCCCAGCCTTAGGAGGATAGCCCCTCTCCTGCTGTCCAGAAGTTGAAGGCCTATAGCCTCCAACGGTCTTCTTCTTCTTATCCCACTTCTTCTTCTTTCCTGAGAAGAGAACCTCGCCATCTCCCCCAGACACGGACACCCCCTCCATCTGCCTTGCCAGACTTTCCTGTGACGCTAGCAGATTCTCCAGCTCTATCAAAGACGGCTGATTAGCCCAACCCTGCACCAACGTCACAAAGGCCACATATTCCTTCCGCAGGCCGCGGATGATGTGCCTCTTCAGCTTTGCCTCAGAAATTGGCTCATCAGGATCCAGTGCTGATATCTCAGCGCAAAGGTTCTTCATCTTCAGAAAGAAATTTGAGATAGAAAGATCGCCCTGAGCCGACCTTGCCAGCTCATTCTCCAAGAACTGCAGCCTCGCTACATTCTTCTTATTAAACAGCCCATCCCCTTCTCCACGCCCTCACGGCCGGCAGCTGATCCACACCCTAAGATGTGATCAAATAGATCAGGTGAAATGGCACTCTTCAAAGTGAACTCGGCCTTAGCATTGGTCTTTCTCCACGCCCTCACGGCCGGACCATTGTCACCTGCTTCTGTTGCCTTCACCTCTTCAGTCGCATCTCCTCCAACAACCTCCAGAGGTCCTCCCCTAGAAGATAGCTTTGCATACACGACTTCAACTTCTTAAAGTTAGTCGATGTAAGCATCTCAATCCCAAGACCTCTTGCAAATCCACCTTCCATTATTTTTCCTCTGGTTCCTCCTTCACAAAGGCGATGGCTACTCTAAGTTATTCGCTGCTCTATCCACTCCAACCTACCTCTGATACCATGTGAAAATTTCTCGGACCTTGTGAGAGCAAGCAGGAATAACAACTAGAGATACAAGCCAAAGCAACAAGAAACAATCTTAGGCAAACAAATGATCTTTATTGATAGCAAACTTCAATTACAGGGCAAGAAATGCTTGACGAGACATGATTTCGTCAGCAAAAAACTCCAAAGAGAAGTACAGAAAAAAACTGATAACTGGAGACCGCCCAACCTGCGCGACCTCCCCTGCGATCTCTGATAGTTGCTAGACCGCAACTCTCTGCCGACCACAGAACACGACCAGACCGCTGCACAGACCGCTCCCTTCTTCCGACCTCCTGATTCTCCCGAACTCCAGCACCACAACTCCAAGCCGCAGACCGCTCGAACACTTTCAAAGGAAGAGGTGATCACTGCTGCCCACACTATCCGCAGAAGCTGCACAAGAAGAGTTCAATCAGAGACCGCCCGGTCAGAAATAAACAGACCACAAGAACAAGAGCGAACTCAGCTTACACTTGGTGTGTCTGTTTGCTGCTACAGTGGCCTCCTATTTATAGGCGTGGGACCTGATCCAGTCACCACCCTATGAGATAGGATCACCACCCCCCCAGACCGCGCGACCAGACCGGTCAACCCGCGCGATCAGCAACAGTACTCCTGCTTCATTTTTGGTGAACTCGCCAGCTTCAACATCGACCATGAGAGACCGCTACTCTCACAGCAGATCGCGACTTCAAAGAAGATCGCCAGACCGCCCGAAGCGATTCACCACCTGTGTTCGTGCGAGACCGCGAACACAGTCAGTTCGCCATCAGATCGCGAACTCCTGTCTGCATGCCGATCTCCTCCTGAGACCATGAACAGCAACCAGCTCGCATACCAGTTTCCTCCTGAGACCGCGAACTGAGACCGCGCGACTAATACCCTTAGTCCGCGAATACCCCCAGAAAGCCCGGTCAGCTACCAGACCGCATTCCGAAGAGAACCTGGATCAAACTGTGCGGTCACACAAGACCGCCACAGCCTTGAAGAGGACAGCACGCCACGCGGTCACGCACAGACCGCGCGGCTCCACCTTCAGCAGACTTTGGACAAGACCAGCGGTCAACCCGGGAGACCGCAGCTAGGCTTAGATCAGCCAGACCGCAGATGCAGACCGCCAAGTCGTGCAAACTCGCCAGACCGCCTGACCTCCTCCCAGACCGCCCAGGTCCAAAATCCTCCAAACTTCCACTTCAACAATTTCAACACTTTCTTGCGGTCCTGTTTGCTTGATAGTGACCACCGGTTGGTCCATCGTGGCAGTGCCGTAATATTTGGACGCCTTCCTCGCCCGAAATACACCTTCTTACCACTTGGTCTGCGCAAATCCGAAATAAAAATGGGTCTTCCCAAAAGTAAATTTTCAAGTCCGAAAAAAATTTCTTCTTTTGTTGACTTGAAAAATTCTTTGGGAGGACCCGAGCCACTAAATAATTGGCAAGATCCGCATACCAAGGGGTGGAAGAAGTCATTACCTTTTCAATGGCGAGGAGGCGCTCTTCAGGGAATTTATCATCAATTTCGGCCTCCACTAGCGCTCCTGCAGCCGGATTCTCTAACCGTGAGAGGTGGTCAGCCGCAACATTCTCCACTCCCCTTTTGTCTTGGATCTCCAAATCGAATTCTTGTAGTAGGAGGATCCACCTTAGCAGTGGAGGCTTTGTATCTCCTTTTTGTAGTAAATACCGGAGAGCAGAATGATCTGTAAAAACAATAACTTTTGAAAGCGTTAGATGTGATCGAAATTTATCAAACGCAAAAACAATCGTCAAAAGTTCTTTCTCCGTCGTTGTATAATTAGCTTGGGCGGATGTGAGTGTTTTGCTTGCGTAATAAATTGGGTGAAAATATTTGTTCACCCGTTGGCCTAAAACAGCACCTACAGCAAAATCACTCGCATCGCACATTATTTCGAACGGTAGAGACCAATTCAGCGCAATTAAAATCGGCGAGTTTATTAGTTCTTTTTTTATTTTTTCAAAAGCTTTCAAACATTGATCGTCAAAAATAAACTTGGATTCTTTTTCTAAGAGATGAGTTAAAGGTTTTGTAATTTTAGAAAAATCTCGAATGAATTGCCTATAGAATCCCGCGTGTCCTAGAAAACTCCTAATAGATTTAATATTGGTGGGTGGGGGAAGTTTCTCTGTGACTTCGATCTTGGCCCGATCGACCTCGATCCCCTTACTAGAAACTTTATGTTCGAGGACCAACCCTTCTTGGACCATAAAGTGGCACTTCACCAAGTTGAGTGCTAAATTCGTGTCTTCGCAGCGTTGAAAAACACGATTAAGATTATTAAGACAATTTTTAAAAGAATCACCAAAAACTAAAAAATCGTCCATAAAAACTTCCATAACGTTCTCTACCAATTAGTTAAAAATTGCCAACATACATCTTTGAAATGTAGCCGGCGCGTTGCAAAGGCCAAACGGCATTCTCCGATAAGCGAAGGTGCCGAAAGGATAAGTGAACGTGGTTTTCTCTTGATCTTCGGGCGCGATTGGGATTTGAAAGTATCCCAAAAGACCATCAAGAAAACAAAAGTGTGAGTGACCGGATAGACGTTCTAAGATTTGGTCAATGAAGGGTAACGGAAAGTGATCCTTACGGGTAGCATCATTTAATTTTCTATAATCGATGCATACCCGCCAACCCGTAACAGTACGGGTAGGAATCAACTCATTTTTTTCATTTGCGACTACCGTTATTCCACCCTTCTTAGGCACGAGTTGCACTGGGCTAACCCAAGCGCTATCAGAAATTGGGTAAATAATCCCCGCGTCTAATAATTTTATTATTTCGGCCTTAACAACGTCCTTTATATTGGGATTAAGGCGTCGTTAAGGTTGAATAGTGCTGCGAGAATTATTTTCAAAATTTATTTTATGCGTGCAAAATGAGGGGCTAATCCCTTTGATATCTGAAATTTGCCATGCAATTGCATGGCGGTGATTATTCAAAATTTTTATTAATTCGGAAATTTCCGAATCGTTAAGCGCTGAAGATATGATTACAGGCAATTTTAACTCTTTTTCTAAAAATATATATTTTAAATGTTCCGGTAATTGTTTTAATTCTAAACTCGGCCCCTAATTCGGCTAAAGCATGCTTAATTAGATAATTGCCGAAAAGACACGGGATCGAGAATCGTCCCGGGTCGTTCAATTTTTCCGGCAGTTTGTTTAAAACAACCGCCGAGCACTCCGCATTTAGAGATACGCACGAAATATTTTCAAGCTTCTTTTTATTAGTTAACAAACCTTTTAAATATTTTGCGTACTTAGGCATTTGAGAAAGTGCCTCGCAAAAAAGAATATTAATTTGAATTTGTTTGAAAATATCAATGAATTTTTTATAATGCTCCTCATTGCGCTCGTTAATAAAATTAGAAGGATAAGGGACTGTAGGATTATTAAAATTGCGCGGAGCTAAAACAGATGAAGGTGGAGGAGAAGAAGAAATAACTTGCGGAGATGAAGTTGAAACGTTTACCTCGGGTCCAGCCAAATTTATAGAAGTTACCTCCTTTCCGCCGCGGAGGGTTATTGCATTAGCGCTCTCCCTTGGATTGGGCTCAGTATTGCCCGGTAGAGCTCCTTGCTGGCGTTCGGAGAACATCTTGGCGAGTTGTCCAATCTGATTTTCTAAGCTTTTAATGGATCCGGATAGGTTCCGGATAGGTTCCGGATGTTGGAATCATTGGAGGCAACGTATTTGGTGAAGACCTCTACAAATGAAGAGGGCTTGTGTGGTGGTGGCAGAGTGAATCCAGGAGGATTCACTGGAGGCGGACGCTGAGCATTATTGGGGTTGCTCCATGAAAAATTTGGGTGGTTCCTTAAATCCGGATTATAAAAATTATTTAACGGAAGATTATTATTCGGGTTATAAGGAGGACGATAGGAGTTCCCCATATAATCTACTTGCTCTTGAATAAAATTATTATTATAATTATTATTATAATTATTAGCCCCATGAGTGGCAGAGGGAGCAGACATCTCCGCCATTTGCTTAGTAAGCCATTCTACTTGATGTGCTAAATTCGGGGTGGCCTCGACTTCAAAGAGTCCGGTCGGCTTGTTAGGACGCGACCGTGGCGCATTCCACTGATAAGCATTCATGGCCATCTCCTCAAAAAACTCTTGAGCGGCCTCGGGGGTTTTGTTATTCAAAGTTCCCCCAGCTGCCGCATCAGTCATTTGCCTCGTTTGGAGATTCAAACCATTGTAGAATGTTTGAACTTGTTGCCATAAAGGAAGGGCGTGGTGAGGACATCTTCGCAATAATTCCTTGAAGCGCTCCCATGTGTCATAGAGAGACTCCGAGTCTATTTGCGTAAACGAGAGAATGTCCGTACGTAATTTAGCGGACTTTGCCGGAGGAAAATATTTCGTTAAATATTTTTCCACCATTTCGGCCCATGTAGTGATAGAGCCACTAGGAAGAGTGGTCAACCACTCCTTGGCCTTAGTCCGCAAAGAAAAAGGAAATAAAGGCAAATGAATGGCGTCATCAGTGATGCCATTAATTTTAAAAGTATCGCAGATTTCCAAGAAATTAAATAAATGCAAATTAGGATCTTCATCCGGTAAGCCGTCGAAAATGACAGAATGCTGGACATACTGAATGATACTCGTTTTTATTTCAAAATTATTATTCGCCACAGTCGGGCGAATAATGCTTGATTGTGTTCCCTCCCAATTTGGCTTCGCATAATAGGACATAGTCTGTAGTGGAGCCTCATTATGGTCTGGGTCACCCATTATATCTTCGTTAGTCTCTCCGACTAACTCTTCGTGAATTATTGACAGATCACTAAATCGGAGACGTCGCCGCATGGTGCGCTCGATTTCCGGATCAAAACCAAATTCAAGATTAATTGAAGAGTTTCCTAGGGTCATAAACCAAAAGAAAAGAAAAGATGCGGAAAAAGAAAACGGGAAAATAAGATTTTAGATAAATAAAATTATTTGTTATATATATATATATTTGATTTTTTTTTAAATAGGTGATTTAAAATTAGTCCTGGACTTCCCAAGATCTGCCCGGTGAAGGGTTTGCAAGGTACTAGAGGCTATGATGAGAATTCAAGCCCAAAGCGTCCTTTCCAGGAATTTAGGTTACACCTTTTAAGATTTTAAAAAAAAAATTTAAAAGAAAGGGGTGAGAAGAAAGAGAACGATAAAATTAATAACTATTTCTTTTTCAAATTATCGACCAAGGTCCCCGGCAACGGCGCCAAAAACTTGATACGCAAAAATATATCCGCAAAAGACAACGGCAAGTGTACCGCGTCGAATGTGGTATAGGTTTATAAAAACCAAGGTCGTATTAGACTCGGGGAGGTCAAGTAATTCTACTTTGAAAAAACATTATTATCTAATCAATCAGAAATTTGGAGTTGGGTTGCGAATAATAAAAACTAGAAGAAATGCTAACGGAATTAAATCGATGGATTAAAACTAGTACCCGATCTTTAAGTCATCTCTGATATAGAGAAAATTGAAATGAGAATAAATTACAATTCTCTTGTTGAAGAGGCTTTGACCGTGGAGGTTCCCAAAGCATGAACACCCCTCTTTCGAGGTTTAGGTTCAACTAAGCTTAGGTGTATCGACCAAACTTTCGTTCTCAAGGTTTAATAAAGGAGCTGTGAGCTATGCCGAGCTCGGGGGGTCTGCTTTGCGAGACCGCTCGTGATCTGATGGGCAGTTATTGTATCCCGGTTGTGCGGTGACGACATCCATCTACTCGCCTATAAATAGGAATGCAGGGCCCGTCATTATAAAATGAGAACGATAAGAACTCAAGGTTGGCTTGATTGTGCCGGTCTCTTTTTGAGGCCGCACGGTTTGAGATTTAGTCTGACCGGTTTCTGTGTTCGCAGGTTAAGCGGTTTGCAGCTCACGGTCAGCTTGTCTCCTTTCTTCCAGCTTTGAATAAACCAGTCTGGGCAAACTGTGTTTAGGTGTTCGCGGTCTGTGCAACGGACTCAGTTGATCAGGCGGTCTTAAGTGGCCAGGTGGTCTTGAGTTGCGGTCTGTCATAGGAAGCAGTTCTTGTTCAGTGTTCGATGGTTCTTCTTTGATCAAGACCGTGCGGTCTGGGCGATCAAGAAGTGCGAACTTATTGTTTTCAGCAGAGGAATAAGCAGGGAGTTGGCGGTTTGGGGTTGCAGTCTGACATGTGTGGTCTGTACTCTGTTTGCGCGGTCTCAGCGGCTTCCGTCCGACTTGTCTGTTCGCGCGGTCTGGCGGTCTCAAGTGTCAGGTCGTTGCGGCTTGTTTATACACTTGTGTTTGTGCTTCTCTCCTCCGTGATTCTTATGAATCATGTCTCTCCATGTATACCTCGCATTGTAATGAGATAGTCAATACCATAGTACTATTCATTCTTCTCATTGTCACTGTTGTGCTACGCTTGTGAAAGGATTTGTGAAGTGTGTTCCGCATTGTTTTCACTTCATCTCCGGACCTCAAGTTTTTCAACATGGTATCAAAGGCAGGTTGTTGAGGTTGTGAAGCTGAAATTGCTGATACTTCTCTTCGGTTTCTTAAGTGGTTAGCAATCAGTGGGATAGCAATGGAAGGAGGATATGCTAGAGGTCTCGGTATTGAGCTCCTTACGCAGACTAACTTTAAGAAGTGGAAGTCTTGCATGGAGAGCTATCTTCTTGGCGAGGACTTTTGGGAGGTAGTTGGAGGAGAAGCAAGACAAGCTGTGGTTCCTGCTGATGGGAATGCTGAGCTCGTAAAGGCTTGGAGAAGAACGAATGCTAAGGTAGAGTTCACTCTCAATAGAGCTATCATTCCAGAATTGTTTGATCACATTATTGGGTGTGGATCAGCTGCTGAGATTTGGACAGCCCTGGATGTCTTGTTTAATAAGAAGAGTGTAGCGAGGCTACAGTTCTCAGAAAATGAGTTGGCGAAAGCAACTCAAGGAGATTTGTCCATTTCAACGTTCTTCTTGAAGATGAAGAACCTAGGCGCAGAAAAATCGGCTTTGGACCCAGATGAGCCTATCTCATAAGTTAAGCTGAAGAGGCACATAATCCGCAGCTTGCGGAGGGAGTATGTTGCCTTTTGTAACTTCTGTTCAAGGCTGGGCCAATCAGCCTTCGTTGTTGGAGCTGGAGAACTTACTTGCTTCGCAGGAAAGTTTGGCAAAGCAAATGGCTGGGATGTCGGTCTCTGGGGGAGAAGGCGAGGTTCTCTTCTCTGGCAAGAAGAAGAAATGGGACAAGAAAAAGAAGAAGTCGTTTGGAGATGATGGTCCAGCTACTTCGTATCACCAGGATTGGAGCTATGCTCCTAAGCGTGATGGGAAGAAGCAGGAAGGACCTAGATGCTTTAGGTGCAATAAGGTTGGTCATTTCAAGAGGGACTGCAAGGTCAATCTTCAGCCGGGGCATGCTGCAGGGAAGGAGGAGGCTGGTTCCAATTCTGAAGGTAGTTGGGGTGGTGGAGGAGCATTCATGATGGGCACTTATGTTCGGGCCATGACTTCCATAAACTATCAGGACGATTGGATTGTGGACTCTGGGTGTGGTCATCACCTAACCGGGGATGAGTCAAAGTTCTCCTTGTTGCAGATATACACAGGTAATGACGCTATAATTACGGCTGACGATACTATTCAAGTAGTTGAGAAGGAGGATGTGGTTTTATTGAACGATGATAGAGGTACTCTTACGTTGAAGAGTGTCTATCATGTTCCGGG
The DNA here is from genome assembly GCA_033032865.1 of Dactylorhiza incarnata. Lineage (NCBI taxonomy): Eukaryota > Viridiplantae > Streptophyta > Magnoliopsida > Asparagales > Orchidaceae > Dactylorhiza > Dactylorhiza incarnata. Next base: position 908,530 of record JAWHQI010000255.1, on the reverse strand, counting down.
GATGAAAAAGAACCTTTTCTCGGTGACCAATGCAGTGGACGCTGGCTATCACGTTATGTTTGGTCCAATAGAAGTGAAATTTCTCCGAAACGTTTCAGCAGTGAAAGCTGAGGTCACTCATGTTGGGAGACGGGTGAAGGACTTGTTTGTTCTTTCAATAAGTTCTTATGTTGATAAAATGAGGGCTAACAATAGCGCTGCTATTTGGCATGAAAGGCTTGAGCATGTTGGGATGGATAAGATGAAAGCTATGGCGGGTAGATGCCTGGTGAAAGGTCTGCCTAGCTTGTCATCTTTTGGGGATGGTCATATTTGTGCAGGTTGTCAGTTTGGTAAAGCTCAGCGCTTTCCAATTGACAAATCACAAAGCAGATGTAAAAGACCATTGGAGTGCATCCATGGTGATCTGTTTGGACCTACCAACACTGCCAGTCTTAGAGGTAGCAGGTATATGCTAATCTTGGTTGATGACTTCACCATATATACTTGGGTTTATTGTCTGAAGGAGAAGTCAGAGTCGTTCAAGAAGTTTGTGGAGTTCAAGGAGCTGGTGGAAGGTCGGCTAAACCTGCAGGTGAAGAAGTTTAGAACAGACAATGGAGGGAAGTTCACCTCGAAGAAGTTCTTTAACTTTTGCAGGAAGCATGGCATCCAAAGGGAGCTTTCTTGTGCTCACACTCCACAACAAAATAGAGTTGCAGAGTGGAAGATCCATAACTTGACGGGGACCTACAAATGCTGGCTTCATGCCAAGAATATCCCAAAGTCCTTTTGGGCAGAGGGTATGTCTTGTGCAACTTCTGTTATCAACCGGATGCCTCTCAGCCCCATCAACATGAAGACACCTCATGAGTTGATGTTTAAGGAGAAGCCAAGCGTGGAACACTTTTGAGTGTTTGGTTCTACCTGCTATGTGCATGTTCTGGATGCCCTTCGAACGAAGCTAGATGTTAAGGCAAGGAAGCTAGTCTTCGGCGGTTATGATGACCGGAAGAAAGGGTGGAGATGCATCGATCCCGAGGCACGGAGATATGTGGTCTCTACGGATGTGGTATTCGACGAGTTGACGTCATACCAAGGTAACTCTTCTGTTGAGTTATAAGGAAGTAGGGGACATGATGGACCAAAGGAAGCTGCTCGGGAAGTTCTGGTGGAGTTACTTGTTTCTCTAGGTGCTCCTTGTATTACTAGCTCAAGATCATGTGCTTCGGCTTTTGGAAGCAGGGGGAGCGAGGCTCCATGTTTATCTGAGAGAAGAGCTAGTCCAGAAGCTGCAGTGGAAGAGGTGGTTCAGAGTCAAGCTCTGAGGAGGTCTAAGAGGACCATTATTCCACCTGATCGGTATACGGGCGGGAACTTGGTGAGCTTTGTCTCATGTTTCTTCGCAGGTCCCCTGGATGAGAGAGAGCCATCTTGTTATGAAAACGCCGTTGGAGTCAAGGAGTGGGAAGGAGCCATGGATGAAGAGATGGCTGCCCTCAAGAAGAATGAGACTTGGGACTTGGTGCCTAAGGTTGAGGGGGTTACTCCGGTGACTTGCAAGTGGGTTTTCAAGCAGAAGAAGAAGGCTGGCGGAAGTATTGAGTGATACTGTTGGATCTGTAGTCGCCCTTAGAGGGGGGGGGGGGGTGAATAAGAGTTTTAAAAACTTTATACTATAATAGAAAACTATTGATATTTTGAACTAAGTTAAAACAAAAATAAAGAGATATTGAAATTAGAAATGAAATCAATTTTATTAAACAAGAAAAGACATGATTAACATTTATAAAATTGATTACAAAATCTTATTTTAATGACGCTAGAAATCAAAGTGAATAATATGAAAACCCTTTTTGTTTTCTATACCGACTCGTATCCCCACGAACCGGTTGGCTTTAGCCGATCTCTCCCCAGATTCGGCCTCAAGCCGCTCTAGCCAATCTATCACCAGAAAGGCCTTGAGCAGCCCCTAGATATACTCCTTAGACCCAGTCGCCGTGTGGCGAATTCCTCCCTAAGTCCTACCTAGACCTAGTCACCGTGTGGTGAATTCCCCTAGTCGCCGCGAGGCCCTAGTCTCCTTGTGGCGAGTTTCTCTACCGAACAAAAGATATAAAGGTTCCAATTTAAAAGTAAAACAAAACTCAAACTAAAGACTCCCTCAAATGTAGAACTTGATGTCGATGTAGATGCGATCGTATTGGTCTTCAAGTTCTTTTGCGTTCATGAATGTTGACGGAGTTCTTCGGGCTGCTTGAAGAAGGCTCTCACGAGAGCTTTGAATATATGGCTTCAATTCCTTTCGTATCAGCAAGCAACAACGGAGGAGGCGCGCGTCATTTTATATTATCAGCCACTACCGCCCCACGGTATCTACATAAGGCAATGAAGCACACGTATCGTGGTAGATTAGGCAACAATCTGAGCGCCAAACACTAGCGCGGCGCGGTACCACTAACACCCCGCGTTAGCGAGATCTCCTTCCTTCAACCACAATCTTCTTCCAAAACTGCTCCTCAATCAACTACTGACGGGATGTTTCCAAAAGCTACCGCCGGGCGTTAGACCTAACGCGCCGCGATAGTACTTGCCAAACATAGCAACCCATCAACATTCTTTTTCTCCACTGTTTCCTTTCTGTCAATAGTTTCCATATATGTTAATGCCAGCGTCAGTTCTAGCACTCCGCGGTAGATCATTTCGTCGGGCCAGCTTGCATCTCAGCGGCTTCCCTTCTCATCGGTTTCTTCTCAGCAGTTCGTTAATGCTAGCGCCAGCGGTAGAGTTAACTAGGCGCGGTAGAGCTTTCAGATCTTCTCAGCGGTTTCCTTCTCAGCGGTTTCGTCTTAGCGGTTTGGTCTCAGCGGTTCGTTAGTGCTAGCGCCAGCGATAAAGTTAACGCGGCGCGGTAACAACAATACACCATGGAGATTTGAAAGCACAGAATCATGTATACTATAAGCATAAAATAAGTGTAACATCCCAATTTTGGCACTAGGGGCCTAGAAGAGCCATGTGAACCATTGAGGAGTTTAAACCAGTTTTTAACAGTTTCATGACCTAACTTCGGATTATGAATTAAACTGCGACGTCACAGCATGTACTTCAAGCAAATTAGCCTAAAAATGGGGTTCACCAGTGACAGTATTACTACAGACTCAACAACGTACGTTTTCATTCCATCCCGATGTAAATGACGCAATTAACTGATCTTGACAAATCGGGCAATGGGGCGAGACTGACACAAATGCTTAAGCTGTTGAGCCCAAATTAACCCATACAATTATTTGACTCGTATTATTGAAATAAATTATTGCCCTCCGTCCAGATCGAGCATGGTGATAATTAAGGAAATTTGGACGAAACGGGTCATTTTCAATAACGCGGCGAATTAAGTGATTATGTGCGTAAATGGATTTGAAAATCCGCCTTAGTTAAGTTACTTAGTCTGAACGGCCAACTGTTTAAAGCTCCTGTTAGGCGATTGATTTAAAGTTTTATGAGATATTTTGGGGGCTTTTTGTTCTTACTAAATGGCTTCCCCTCTATTTAATGATATCACTTGTGGATAGGTGTGCGGCTAGCTAACTCCTAATTGGGTGTGCTGCTAGCTAATTCCTAATTGGGTGTGCTGCTAGCTAATCCCTATTTGGTTGTAATAATAATTAATGTGGCTATGGAGTGCTGATAACAAAATGTTTTGGTAATAGGCTTTTCATTGGCTGTTAATTGAGGCGGTGGAGGAATTAACTAAAGCGGTTTTATATTTATTAGGGATAGCTTTGGACCGGCCAAATTAAAAGGTTTATTGATTGTGCAGGAGGCAGAAATCACGAAAAAGGGGGCGGAAGCAACGAAGCTGGGCGATCTCCACGAAGGGCTTCGCTGCTTTTAACACAGGATCGCCCCCCCCCCCCCTCATCTCGGATCTTCTACCTCCTTCGCTACTCCCCTCTCTGCTCTCGCCGCCCAAGAATCCCTCTCCTCCTTTTATCCTCTTTTCTCACGACAGGAGAGGTGCGGTTCTCCCGGCTCGTTGCGACTGGATCGCCCATCCTCCTCTCGGCAGAACTGCTGCCGACTCTCCTTCTCCCGGCTTCATTTCAATTGCGGCTAGGGCTTGCCCGATTCCTCCCTGATTTGCTCGATCGTCTTCCTCCCTCTCGTCGACTAGGCTGGAAGAGCTCGGCAAAGCTTGATGGTTAGTTCTTGGTGGTGCTGTCATTGGGTTCGTTGGAGTCGAGGCTTCGACCGACGTATTTCGCACTATGAGCTTTACTCTTTCTTTACCTTGTTTACTTCTTCATGAGCTGCATAAGTCATGAAATCAAGAGTCTTGTGGTTAGGGTTTGCTTGGCCGACTGTTATAACTTCCTTCCTTCTCCCTCTCCCCCCTCTGATTCCTCTTTATGGGTGTTGAATTCCATCATAAGACCATGCAAGGGTTTTATTCTTATTTATTTAATGATGTCCGACTGCATATTTTCTTCATGGGGGGGGGGGGGGGATCAATTTCCATTGTGAACGGCTATGGCTGCTTCACTATTATTAATTTGGGTGGCTGTCACTGTATGTATTGTTATTGCTTTCCTCTTTGGTTATGGAGGATTCCTGTTAACTGAAATGAGGAGGATTCCTATGTGCCGCTATCATTTTATAATGATATTAAAAAAAAGAAAAAGAAAGGGGAATGATAGGTTGGCTGATTATTGCTGCTCCTCTTTCATGTTATAATATGGGCTGATTTAAGACTTGCAAAACACTTGGGGATTTACATATTTGGGGTGCATGTGTATTCATAGGTGCTGCCTTTTCATTCTTTGGATCAATAATTAGTAATGAAGCACTTGGAGTTGGGCTGATTTAAGACTTGCGAAACACTTGGGGATTTACATATTTGAGTGCATGTGTTTATCATAGGTGCTGCCATCACATCTTGAATCAATTATATTTAGATAGCATGAGGAGTTGGGTTTCTTTTAGTCTTGCAAACCTCTTGGAATTCATGTATTTAGTGTAGGTGTTCGACACAAGAGACATCTTTATATCTAGGCTTAATATTTCTTAAGATGGCATGAGGAGTTGGGTTGTTGTGGTCTTGCGACCTTAGAATCATTGGAATTACAACATGAGGAATGTGTGTGTGTTCATATGTATGTTGCACTCATAATTCGAGTTTGGGAATGGTTTGGGCTTGCAAATACATTTAGGGATCATTTGAAAGCATCACTTGAGAGTGCGTTGAGTTAGAGGCATTTAGAAGTGGAAACACCTCATAATTCCGCATGTATACGTTATATTAAGCGTGGGACTGTTAAAGCTTGCAAAACACTTTGAGTATATTGACAAACATCAGGCGTGTGTATGTTTTCAGATGACATACACCTTGAGCTTGGAAAGCAACAAGTGGCATAAGCCTTGGGGGTTGTTTTTGTTGCTATTAATTAAAGATCTGAATTCCTGTTATTGCTTAAAAACTGCAGCAAACCTTCTTTTTGATATTTAGGCTTTATTTGTTAGTAATCACCTTATGAACCCTTCATCATTAATGTAGGTAATGTTTTTACCTTTCCAAATTGTACTTGTACATAATTTTTGGAGTTCGTTTGATGGGTCAAAACCTCGTTTTAGTACTGTCTTTTTCTGAATTCTGCTATTGTTTAAAAACTGCAGCAAACCTTCTTTTTGATATTTAGGCTTTATTTGGTAGTAATCACCTTATGAACCCTGCATCATTAATGTAGGTAATGATTTTACCTTTCCAAATTGTACTTGTACATAATTTTTGGAGTTCGTTTGATGGGTCAAAACCCCGTTTTAGTACTGCCCTTTTTCTGAATTCTGCTATTGTTTAAAAACTGCAGCAAACCTTCTTTTTGATATTTAAGCTTTATTTGGTAGTAATCACCTTATAAACCCTTCATCATTAATGTAGGTAATGTTTTTATCTTTCCAAATTGTACTTGTACATAATTTTTGGAGTTCGTTTGATGGGTCAAAACCCCGTTTTAGTACTGCCTTTTTCTAAATTCTGCTATTGTTTAAAAACTGCAGCAAACCTTCTTTTTGATATTTAGGCTTTATTTGGTAGTAATCACCTTATGAACCCTTCATCATTAATGTAGGTAATGTTTTTACCTTTCCAAATTGTACTTGTACGTAATTTTTGGAGTCCGTTTGATAGGTAAAATCCCTGTTTTATTGTTGCCAAATCTGCATTTCCTTCCTTCGTTTAGAAATAGCGGCATGTATATATAATCGGTTGTTCAGGCCCTAGAGAGTGGTGTTCATCCCTTGGACCCATAATGAAATTATGCTGGACGTAGCTAATTTACCAGTGAATTTAATACTGACACCAAAGAGTCCATGAAGCTTATCTTGCCGAGCCTAGGAGGTGGTGGTAAGTCTCTTACATATTACTCCTGCTCTCTCTCTCGTAATGAATTACTTGATCATTGGTCGATGACTTATTGGAGGCTTCTGCTGATTTATAAAAATGCACTAAATTCTAAATCATGCATACGCTATAAGCTTGGAATAATGTCATTAGAAGAGCATATTCGTTTCATGTTATTCACACGGAAATATGAATCATTTATGATAATAAAAATTTTGCCCCTTCGAGAAATATATTCCTTCGGGAATAAAATGTTGCCTTCGAGATATATATTCCTTCGGGAATAAATTGTTGCCTTTGGAAAATTTAGGATGGCCTTCGAGTGATACTCTAAGGCAACCCGCATCGAGGACGGCCTGGTTCCAGGCAACCCGTGCGACAATCATAGAACTACATGGGTCTGAGGCCCTATGTAGGATGATACGGAGTACGTAGGCGGTGGTCGTGGGAAGACTGCCACGACCCAATTACTTTTACACATAACCTCCTTGTTGGTTATTTTTATGCCTTGACAATATACTTGAGTTACAGGTTAAGGATACGGATAGGCAGTGGGATGGATCCAGGAGGATAGCTTCGGCTATGGCCATCGAGGTACCTTATGTTAAGACACAATTTAAGTATTTATGTCTTGAGATTCATTGTGGATTATTATTACGTGTTACATGTATCGCTGCAAATATTATACTCTTGTTGGTAAATGCTAGTAGTCCCTACGAGATAACCTTTAATTAAGTTACAATTGTCATCGTGGGCAGTGCGCCCCCCCCCCCCCCCCCCCCCCCCCCCCTCTTATGCATTGCAACTTTGTAGTGTTATATACAATTGATATCGAAGGACAATCAGTTAAGTAACAGTCTTGTTATATGATTTAACCACTATGAACTTTCGTAAATACTAGCATCCCATCAATTATAGTACATTGGATCAGATAAAGCTAGATATACCCTCGTAACCTTACTAAGCATAAGCTCCACTTATTACCATTTGGGAAATCGACTGAGTAGCAATATATTTTATATACAACTTGCTCTTTGTTAAACTAAATCGCTGCGCCTTAGCCTTATGAATTATGATATCTTAAATGATAGCTCGAGCCTATTGAGCAATTATAGTCCACCACCTGGTATGCTACGAAAATAGTTGTTTATATCCTATTAGCTATTTAGTCCTGGTAGATCGTGCTACTACTAAACCACCACGCTTTCAGATTTCAAGTAGAAATCGCTTAGCACCATCGTTAATATATGGCCTCGGGGTGAGCAATGAGAGGAGTGTTTGTGATGGTCATTCTTTTGATCCTATGTTAGTCGTCTCCGAGTCATGTATTGGCGATGGTGTGCGGTAAGATCTCCCGATAAGGTCGAGTACCGGAGGGGGGGGGGGGGATCTTACAAAGTGGTATCAGAGCGAAACGATCCTTCAACTAGTGCCAAAAACATTAATTCTCCTATGTCCAGTCTATTTTAAATGAGTGGTTCAGGGGAACCACTTCAGCGGAAGCAGTGGTGGACCGTTTAATTATCAAGACAATGTTTTGACACAACTCTACCCTAGACCTATTCGTCTTTGTCTTATTGGGGATGACCTATCTCCCTCTCAGTTTGATAAAATTTCACCTACTTCATCAAAATTAGTACTTCACTAAGGTGATCCGAGTAAATGAGAACTATAATGGATAAATTTCATGTAATAGTTTAAGTAATTCCATATTAGCATACTTAAAGGGCATTAAACAAGATGTTTAAGTAAATCATCAAATGTTCCTCAAAAATCGAAATCTAGTGGAATTACACTAGAAAATCAGTTATCTAGAGCTCGTTAATAACCACATAGAAGATGGCCGGGAAGTCAAACTTTGAATTTGGCACAACTCGATTCAACCGGAGTCATTGGCCCAAGGAAAAATAAGGCTGAAAACTACCTTATATGCCTTAGGTTAGATGTTAAAACACAAATTATAACTCATAGTTTTGAGGTTTACCTCATTACTATCACATGTATTACCATAACTCGTAGGTTTATTCCAAGACATTATGTTCTAAATCACGAAATAAGTTTTATATGATTATATTAGATCAATTGGACTTCTGCATAGATGAGATTCCCATTTACAAGTCCTAGAATAATTATGGAATTTTTCATAAATCATGTTTGAATGGGGATGGTGTTCCCTAGTGGAGGAAATAAGGAAAGATAAGTCTCTAAGGAGATCGATTGTCAATAAAGAGATTTAATTCCCTTTGAACCACAGAGACTTTTTAGTAAAACTTTTTAGAAATTTTTTCCCAAACATAGGAAATGATCTAATTAAGGAAAGCTAATAGTAGACCCTTTAAAGTATTTAAAGGATCAAATGAACGGGCATGTATCATGATCGGTTTTAGAATCACGACATTAGTAGAGATCTCCATGATTATGGTATTCACAAAGATTGCAATCTGTATTAGAGAGTGATTTGGATTATTAAGAAAATTATTCAACGACAGTGGTTAATAAAAATCATTCAGAAAATAGTTTTGATGTTAGGATCCCTTAGTAATTTTTAGAAAATATATTTTGGGAAATGGATAATACTCATAATCCAAGTGTCATTAGTCAATATTTACGATAAATACATCTAGCGGATAGATTATAGACTTAATGCTTTGCGGTTGATGATCGAATGTGCATCTCGATGATGCGATGACAAATTAAAGTATTGTTATAAATGCTTAATCCTTTATGATCGCAAGAAATATAACATAGGTACCTAGAAAGTTGTAGGCTCAGTTTTTCATACATAATTGCATATGCATGATTTTTGTGGCGGGTCTTCGGTATGGTCAGGACTGGCACACCGGCGGACATACGTTGACTCAGGAGAGTGATGAGGGTTAGGGATCGGGCTTAGTTGATGATGTGGAGAAGCTACCGTCCATAATCTCATACTTGCCCTATCTAAGTCTGACGCGCAGAAAAAAGCACGACTAGTCCGCCCACGCGTGGGTATCGGAGGGAGTGTGGAGAGGTTTAGGCCTGGTAGTGTGTATACCCGCCTAGAAGTGGGGGAGCCCGACCCACTGTCACTACGGCCACAGTAGTGAGACCCTGGGTGATAGCTACACCTTGAACAATGGGGAACTTACAAGTCTGTATGTGCAGAGTCGTGTGAGTGAGTTGCACTTGCATGTTCATGACATACATACCATACCCTCTATCATATGAATCGGTATGGGACTTTTCATATGATCAGGGCGTTCAGGCGGACCCCTTAACTTATATGTCTACTTAGACATTCATTTAAGTTAAGGTTTTCTTTATGCTATTACACGCTGCTTTTTATTCGTCGTTTGATTGTACCCCTTTACCTATATTTTCTTAGGATATTAGTTGTGATTGTGACTGTAATCTTAGGTCCGTGTACTTTTGATAGTGATTTCAAGTTAAAGACCGCTATACTCTTGGTTGCATTCTCAATATTAGGATCTTTTATACACTTGTTGGCAAACGAATCATAAACCCCAAGACAAATTGTTATAGAATCCCTCCTGTTGAATCTAGACCCTTTAGCTAATACCTACTTCTCAACTATGTAACCCCGCATGAGAATTGATTATTGAGTAGCAGATCTACAACGCTTGCTTACTTGCGACTACTGCTTTTTCCACTGAAAAGATCCATATTGAAGTTAATTATATAATAAGTTAGTCATACATCAGTTAAGTTCACTTATACTTGGCTTAGACTAGACCACTCAAATTATCGAGCTCAAATGAATTACCACAACTCAAGAAGCCTTGTGTAGAAATTCCTTGAGAAAAATCTAACGGATCTAGTTGCTTGGGGATGATTGGACTTGAATCTGGTAAACATGATTTTGAATGAGTTGGGAGACATGGGTGGAACAAGGTGATCATTTACAACTCAATTTTGAAACCCCATGCCCCATTCGCATTTTCGGGGATGAAAATTGTTCTTTGTCTTATTGGATTTGTAACATCCCGATTTTGGCACTAGGGGCCTAGAAGAGCCATGTGAACCATTGAGGAGTTTAAACCAGTTTTTAACAGTTTCATGACCTAACTTCGGATTATGAATTAAACTGCGACGTCACAGCATGTACTTCAAGCAAATTAGCCTAAAAATAGGGTTCACCAGTGACAGTATTACTACAGACTCAACAACGTATGTTTTCATTCCATCCCGATGTAAATGACGCAATTAACTGATCTTGACAAATCGGGCAATGGGGTGAGACTGACACGAATGCTTAAGCTGTTGAGCCCAAATTAACCCATACAATTATTTGACTCATATTATTGAAATAAATTATTGCCGTTCGTCCAGATCGAGCATGGTGATAATTAAGGAAATTTGGACGAAACGGGTCGTTTTCAATAACGCGGTGAATTAAGTGATTATGTGCGTAAATGGATTTGAAAATCCGCCTTAGTTAAGTTAATTAGTCTGAACGACCAACTGCTTAAAGCTCCGGTTAGGCGATTGATTTAAAGTTTTATGAGATATTTTGGGGGCTTTTTGTTCTTACTAAATGGTTGCCCCTCTATTTAATGATAGCACTTGTGGATATGTGTGCTGCTAGCTAATTCCTAATTGGGTGTGCTGCTAGCTAATTCCTAATTGGGTGTGCTGCTAGCTAATCCCTATTTGGTTGTAATAATAATAATTGTGGCTATGGAGTGCTAATAACAAAATGTTTTGGTAATAGGCTTTTCATTGGCTGTTAATTGAGGCGGTGGAGGAATTAACTAATGCAGTTTTATATTTATTAGGGATAACTTTGGACCGGCCAAATTAAAAGGTTTATTGATTGTGCAGGAGGCGGAAATCACGAAAAATGGGGCGGAAGCAACGAATCTGGGCGATCTCCACGAAGGGCTTCGCTGCTTTTAACACAGGATCGGCCCCCCCTCATCTCGGATCTTCTTCCTCCTTCGCTACTCCCCTCTCTGCTCTCGCCGCCCAGGAATCCCTCTCCTCCTTTTATCCTCTTTTCTCACGACAGGAGAGGATCGGTTCTCCCGGCTCCTTGCGACTGGATCGCCCCTCCTCCTCTCGGCAGAACTGCTGTCGACTCTCCTTCTCCCGGCTTCATTTCAATTGCGGCTAGGGCTTGCCCGATTCCTCCCCAATTTGCTCGATCGTTTTCCTCCCTCTCGTCGACTGGGCTGGAAGAGCTAGGCAAGGCTTGATGGTTAGTTCTTGGTGGTGCTGTCATTGGGTTCATTGGAGTCGAGGCTTCGACCGACGTATTTCGCACTGTGAGCTTTACTCTTTCTTCACCTTGTTTACTTCTTCATGAGCTGCATAAGTCATGAAATCAAGAGTCTTGTGGTTAGGGTTTGCTTGGCCGACTGTTATAACTTCCTTCCTTCTCCCTCTCCCCCCTCTAATTCCTCTTTATGGGTGTTGAATTCCATCATAAGACCATGCAAGGGTTTTATTCTTATTTATTTAATGATGTCCGACTGCATATTTTCTTCATGGGGGGGGGGGGGGATCAATTGCCATTATGAACGGCTATAGCTGCTTCACTATTATTAATTTGGGTGGCTGTCACTGTATGTATTGTTATTGCTTTCCTCTTTGGTTATGGAGGATTCCTGTTAACTGAAATGAGGAGGATTCCTATGTGCCGCTATCATTTTATAATGATATTAAACAAAAAAAAAAGGGAATGATAGGTTGGCTGATTATTGCTGCTCCTCTTTCATGTTATAATATGGGCTGATTTAAGACTTGCAAAACACTTGGGGATTTACATATTTGGGGTGCATGTGTATTCATAGGTGCTGCCTTTTCATTCTTTGGATCAATAATTAGTAATGAAGCACTTGGAGTTGGGCTGATTTAAGACTTGCGAAACACTTGGGGATTTACATATTTGAGTGCATGTGTTTATCATAGGTGCTGCCATCACATCTTGAATCAATTATATTTAGATAGCATGAGGAGTTGGGTTTCTTTTAGTCTTGCAAACCTCTTGGAATTCATGTATTTAGTGTAGGTGTTCGACACAAGAGACATCTTTATATCTAGGCTTAATATTTCTTAAGATGGCATGAGGAGTTGGGTTGTTGTGGTCTTGCGACCTTAGAATCATTGGAATTACAGCATGAGGAATGTGTGTGTGTTCATATGTATGTTGCACTCATAATTCGAGTTTGGGAATGGTTTGGGCTTGCAAATACATTTAGGGATCATTTGAAAGCATAACTTGAGAGTGCGTTGAGTTACAGGCATTTAGAAGTGGAAACACCTCATAATTCCTCATGTATACGTTATAGTAAGTGTGGGACTGTTAAAGCTTGCAAAACACTTTGAGTATATTGACAAACATCAGGCGTGTGTATGTTTTCATATGACATACACCTTGAGCTTGGAAAGCAACAAGTGGCATAAGCCTTGGGGGCTGTTTTTGTTGCTATTAATTAAAGATCTGAATTCCTGTTATTGCTTAAAAACTGCAGCAAACCTTCTTTTTGATATTTAGGCTTTATTTGGTAGTAATCACCTTATGAACCCTTCATCATTAATGTAGGTAATGTTTTTACCTTACCAAATTGTACTTGTACATAATTTTTGGAGTTCGTTTGATGGGTCAAACCCCCGTTTTAGTACTGCCTTTTTCTGAATTCTGCTATTGTTTAAAAACTGCAGCAAACCTTCTTTTTGATATTTAGGCTTTATTTGGTAGTAATCACCTTATGAACCCTGCATCATTAATGTAGGTAATGTTTTTACCTTTCCAAATTGTACTTGTACATAGTTTTTGGAGTTCGTTTGATGGGTCAAAACCCCGTTTTAGTACTGCCCTTTTTCTGAATTCTGCTATTGTTTAAAAACTGCAGCAAACCTTCTTTTTGATATTTAAGCTTTATTTGGTAGTAATCACCTTATGAACCCTTCATCATTAATGTAGGTAATATTTTTATCTTTCCAAATTGTACTTGTACATAATTTTTGGAGTTCGTTTGATGGGTCAAAACCCCGTTTAGTACTGCCTTTTTCTAAATTCTGCTATTGTTTAAAAACTGCAGCAAACCTTCTTTTTGATATTTAGGCTTTATTTGTTAGTAATCACCTTATGAACCCTTCATCATTAATGTAGGTAATGTTTTTACCTTTCCAAATTGTACTTGTACGTAATTTTTGGCGTCCGTTTGATAGGTAAAATCCCTATTTTATTGTTGCCAAATCTGCATTTCCTTCCTTCGTTTAGAAATAGCGGCATGTATATATAATCGGTTGTTCAGGCCCTAGAGAGTGGTGTTCATCCCTTGGACCCATAATGAAATTATGCTGGACGTAGCTAATTTACCAGTGAATTTAATACTGACACCAAAGAGTCCATGAAGCTTATCTTGCCGAGCCTAGGAGGTGGTGGCAAGTCTCTTACATATTACTCCTGCTCTCTCTCTCGTAATGAATTACTTGATCATTGGTCGATGACTTATTGGAGGCTTCTGCTGATTTATAAAAATGCACTAAATTCTAAATCATGCATACGCTATAAGCTTGGAATAATGTCATTAGAAGAGCATATTCGTTTCATGTTATTCACACGGAAATATGAATCATTTATGATAATAAAAATTTTGCCCCTTCGAGAAATATATTCCTTCGGGAATAAAATGTTGCCTTCGAGATATATATTCCTTCGGGAATAAATTGTTGCCTTTGGAAAATTTAGGATGGCCTTCGAGTGATACTCTAAGGCAACCCGCATCGAGGACGGCCTGGTTCCAGGCAACCCGTGCGACAATCATAGAACTACGTGGGTCTGAGGCCCTATGTAGGATGATATGGAGTACGTAGGCGGTGGTCGTGGGAAGACTGCCACGACCCAATTACTTTTACACATAACCTCCTTGTTGGTTATTTTTATGCCTTGACAATATACTTGAGTTACAGGTTAAGGATACGGATAGGCAGTGGGATGGATCCAGGAGGATAGCTTCGGCTATGGCCATCGAGGTACCTTATGTTAAGACACAATTTAAGTATTTATGTCTTGAGATTCATTGTGGATTATTATTACGTGTTATATGTATCGCTGCAAATATTATACTCTTGTTGGTAAATGCTAGTAGGCCCTACGAGATAACCTTTAATTAAGTTACAATTGTCATCGTGGGCAGTGCGCCCCCCCCCCCCCCCCCCCTCTTATGCATTGCAACTTTGTAGTGTTATATACAATTGATATCGAAGGACAATCAGTTAAGTAACAGTCTTGTTATATGATTTAACCACTACGAACTTTCGTAAATACTAGCATCCCATCAATTATAGTACATTGGATCGGATAAAGCTAGATATACCCTCGTAACCTTACTAAGCATAAGCTCCACTTATTACCATTTGGGAAATCGACTGAGTAGCAATATATTTTATATACAACTTGCTCTTTGTTAAACTAAATCGCTGCGCCTTAGCCTTATGAATTATGATATCTTAAATGATAGCTTGAGCCTATTGAGCAATTATAGTCCACCACATGGTATGCTACGAAAATAGTTGTTTATATCCTATTAGCTATTTAGTCCTGGTAGATCGTGCTACTACTAAACCACCACGCTTTCAGATTTCAAGTAGAAATCGCTTAGCACCATCGTTAATATATGGCCTCGGGGTGAGCAATGAGAGGAGTGTTTGTGATGGTCATTCTTTTGATCCTACGTTAGTCGTCTCCGAGTCATGTATTGGCGATGGTGTGCGGTAAGATCTCCCGATAAGGTCGAGTACCGGAGGGGGGGGATCTTACAAAGTGGTATCAGAGCTAAACGATCCTTCAACTAGTGCCAAAAACATAAATTCTCCTATGTCCAGTCTATTTTAAATGAGTGGTTCAGGGGAACCACTTCAGCGGAAGCAGTGGTGGACTGTTTAATTATCAAGACAATGTTTTGACACAACTCTACCCTAGACCTATTCCTCTTTGTCTTATTGGGGATGACCTATCTCCCTCTCAGTTTGATAAAATTTCACCTACTTCATCAAAATTAGTACTTCACTAAGGTGATCCGAGTAAATGAGAACTATAATGGATAAATTTCATGTAATAGTTTAAGTAATTCCATATTAGCATACTTAAAGGGCATTAAACAAGATGTTTAAGTAAATCATCAAATGTTCCTCAAAAATCGAAATCTAGTGGAATTACACTAGAAAATCAGTTATCTAGAGCTCGTTAATAACCACATAGAAGATGGCCGGGAAGTCAAACTTTGAATTTGGCACAACTCGATTCAACCGGAGTCATTGGCCCAAGGAAAAATAAGGCTGAAAACTACCTTATATGCCTTAGGTTAGATGTTAAAACACAAATTATAACTCATAGTTTTGAGGTTTACCTCATTACTATCACATGTATTACCATAACTCGTAGGTTTATTCCAAGACATTATGGTCTAAATCACGAAATAAGTTTTATATGATTATATTAGATCAATTGGACTTCTGCATAGATGAGATTCCCATTTACAAGTCCTAGAATAATTATGGAATTTTTCATAAATCATGTTTGAATGGGGATGGTGTTCCCTAGTGGAGGAAATAAGGAAAGATAAGTCTCTAAGGAGATCGATTGTCAATAAAGAGATTTAATTCCCTTTGAACCACAGAGACTTTTTAGTAAAACTTTTTAGAAATTTTTTCCCAAACATAGGAAATGATCTAATTAAGGAAAGCTAATAGTAGACCCTTTAAAGTATTTAAAGGATCAAATGAACGGGCATGTATCATGATCGGTTTTAGAATCACGACATTAGTAGAGATCTCCATGATTATGGTATTCACAAAGATTGCAATCTGTATTAGAGAGTGATTTGGATTATTAAGAAAATTATTCAACGACAGTGGTTAATAAAAATCATTCAGAAAATAGTTTTGATGTTAGGATCCCTTAGTAATTTTTAGAAAATATATTTTGGGAAATGGATAATACTCATAATCCAAGTGTCATTAGTCAATATTTACGATAAATACATCTAGCGGATAGATTATAGACTTAATGCTTTGCGGTTGATGATCGAATGTGCATCTCGATGATGCGATGACAAATTAAAGTATTGTTATAAATGCTTAATCCTTTATGATCGCAAGAAATATAACATAGGTACCTAGAAAGTTGTAGGCTCAGTTTTTCATACATAATTGCATATGCATGATTTTTGTGGCGGGTCTTCGGTATGGTCAGGACTGGCACACCGGCGGACATACGTTGACTCAGGAGAGTGATGAGGGTTAGGGATCGGGCTTAGTTGATGATGTGGAGAAGCTACCGTCCATAATCTCATACTTGCCCTATCTAAGTCTGACGCGCAGAAAAAAGCACGACTAGTCCGCCCACGCGTGGGTATCGGAGGGAGTGTGGAGAGGTTTAGGCCTGGTAGTGTGTATACCCGCCTAGAAGTGGGGGAGCCCGACCCACTGTCACTACGGCCACAGTAGTGAGACCCTGGGTGATAGCTACACCTTGAACAATGGGGAACTTACAAGTCTGTATGTGCAGAGTCGTGTGAGTGAGTTGCACTTGCATGTTCATGACATACATACCATACCCTCTATCATATGAATCGGTATGGGACTTTTCATATGATCAGGGCGTTCAGGCGGACCCCTTAACTTATATGTCTACTTAGACATTCATTTAAGTTAAGGTTTTCTTTATGCTATTACACGCTGCTTTTTATTCGTCGTTTGATTGTACCCCTTTACCTATATTTTCTTAGGATATTAGTTGTGATTGTGACTGTAATCTTAGGTCCGTGTACTTTTGATAGTGATTTCAAGTTAAAGACCGATATACTCTTGGTTGCATTCTCAATATTAGGATCTTTTATACACTTGTTGGCAAACGAATCATAAACCCCAAGACAAATTGTTATAGAATCCCTCCTGTTGAATCTAGACCCTTTAGCTAATACCTACTTCTCAACTATGTAACCCCGCATGAGAATTGATTATTGAGTAGCAGATCTACAACGCTTGCTTACTTGCGACTACTGCTTTTTCCACTGAAAAGATCCATATTGAAGTTAATTATATAATAAGTTAGTCATACATCAGTTAAGTTCACTTATACTTGGCTTAGACTAGACCACTCAAATTATCGAGCTCAAATGAATTACCACAACTCAAGAAGCCTTGTGTAGAAATTCCTTGAGAAAAATCTAACGGATCTAGTTGCTTGGGGATGATTGGACTTGAATCTGGTAAACATGATTTTGAATGAGTTGGGAGACATGGGTGGAACAAGGTGATCATTTACAACTCAATTTTGAAACCCCATGCCCCATTCGCATTTTCGGGGATGAAAATTGTTCTTTGTCTTATTGGATTTGTAACATCCCGATTTTGGCACTAGGGGCCTAGAATAGCCATGTGAACCATTGAGGAGTTTAAACTAGTTTTTAACAGTTTCATGACCTAACTTCGGATTATGAATTAAACTGCGACGTCACAGCATGTACTTCAAGCAAATTAGCCTAAAAATAGGGTTCACCAGTGACAGTATTACTACAGACTCAACAATGTATGTTTTCATTCCATCCCGATGTAAATGACGCAATTAACTGATCTTGACAAATCGGGCAATGGGGTGAGACTGACACGAATGCTTAAGCTGTTGAGCCCAAATTAACCCATACAATTATTTGACTCATATTATTGAAATAAATTATTGTCGTTCGTCCAGATCGAGCATGGTGATAATTAAGGAAATTTGGACGAAACGGGTCGTTTTCAATAACGCGGCGAATTAAGTGATTATGTGCGTAAATGGATTTGAAAATCCGCCTTAGTTAAGTTAATTAGTCTGAACGACCAACTGCTTAAAGCTCCGGTTAGGCGATTGATTTAAAGTTTTATGAGATATTTTGGGGGCTTTTTGTTCTTACTAAATGGTTGCCCCTCTATTTAATGATAGCACTTGTGGATATGTGTGCTGCTAGCTAATTCCTAATTGGGTGTGCTGCTAGCTAATTCCTAATTGGGTGTGCTGCTAGCTAATCCCTATTTGGTTGTAATAATAATAATTGTGGCTATGGAGTGCTGATAACAAAATGTTTTGGTAATAGGCTTTTCATTGGCTGTTAATTGAGGCGGTGGAGGAATTAACTAATGCAGTTTTATATTTATTAGGGATAACTTTGGACCGGCCAAATTAAAAGGTTTATTGATTGTGCAGGAGGCGGAAATCACGAAAAATGGGGCGGAAGCAACGAAGCTGGGCGATCTCCACGAAGGGCTTCGCTGCTTTTAACACAGGATCGGCCCCCCCTCATCTCGGATCTTCTTCCTCCTTCGCTACTCCCCTCTCTGCTCTCGCCGCCCAGGAATCCCTCTCCTCCTTTTATCCTCTTTTCTCACAACAGGAGAGGATCGGTTCTCCCGGCTCCTTGCGACTGGATCGCCCTCCTCCTCTCGGCAGAACTGCTGTCGACTCTCCTTCTCCCGGCTTCATTTCAATTGCGGCTAGGGCTTGCCCGATTCCTCCCCAATTTGCTCGATCGTTTTCCTCCCTCTCGTCGACTGGGCTGGAAGAGCTAGGCAAGGCTTGATGGTTAGTTCTTGGTGGTGCTGTCATTGGGTTCATTGGAGTCGAGGCTTCGACCGACGTATTTCGCACTGTGAGCTTTACTCTTTCTTCACCTTGTTTACTTCTTCATGAGCTGCATAAGTCATGAAATCAAGAGTCTTGTGGTTAGGGTTTGCTTGGCCGACTGTTATAACTTCCTTCCTTCTCCCTCTCCCCCCTCTAATTCCTCTTTATGGGTGTTGAATTCCATCATAAGACCATGCAAGGGTTTTATTCTTATTTATTTAATGATGTCCGACTGCATATTTTCTTCATGGGGGGGGGGGGGGGGTATCAATTGCCATTGTGAACGACTATGGCTGCTTCACTATTATTAATTTGGGTGGCTGTCACTGTATGTATTGTTATTGCTTTCCTCTTTGGTTATGGAGGATTCCTGTTAACTGAAATGAGGAGGATTCCTATGTGCCGCTATCATTTTATAATGATATTAAACAAAAAAAAAAGGGGGAATGATAGGTTGGCTGATTATTGCTGCTCCTCTTTCATGTTATAATATGGGCTGATTTAAGACTTGCAAAACACTTGGGGATTTACATATTTGGGGTGCATGTGTATTCATAGGTGCTGCATTTTCATTCTTTGGATCAATAATTAGTAATGAAGCACTTGGAGTTGGGCTGATTTAAGACTTGCGAAACACTTGGGGATTTACATATTTGAGTGCATGTGTTTATCATAGGTGCTGCCATCACATCTTGAATCAATTATATTTAGATAGCATGAGGAGTTGGGTTTCTTTTAGTCTTGCAAACCTCTTGGAATTCATGTATTTAGTGTAGGTGTTCGACACAAGAGACATCTTTATATCTAGGCTTAATATTTCTTAAGATGGCATGAGGAGTTGGATTGTTGTGGTCTTGCGACCTTAGAATCATTGGAATTACAGCATGAGGAATGTGTGTGTGTTCATATGTATGTTGCACTCATAATTCGAGTTTGGGAATGGTTTGGGCTTGCAAATACATTTAGGGATCATTTGAAAGCATAACTTGAGAGTGCGTTGAGTTACAGGCATTTAGAAG
The DNA here is from genome assembly GCA_033032865.1 of Dactylorhiza incarnata. NCBI lineage: Eukaryota > Viridiplantae > Streptophyta > Magnoliopsida > Asparagales > Orchidaceae > Dactylorhiza > Dactylorhiza incarnata. The sequence continues at coordinate 888,522 of JAWHQI010000255.1, read as the reverse complement.
TGGAAACACCTCATAATTCCTCATGTATACGTTATAGTAAGTGTGGGACTGTTAAAGCTTGCAAAACACTTTGAGTATATTGACAAACATCAGGCGTGTGTATGTTTTCATATGACATACACCTTGAGCTTGGAAAGCAACAAGTGGCATAAGCCTTGGGGGCTGTTTTTGTTGCTATTAATTAAAGATCTGAATTCCTGTTATTGCTTAAAAACTGCAGCAAACCTTCTTTTTGATATTTAGGCTTTATTTGGTAGTAATCACCTTATGAACCCTTCATCATTAATGTAGGTAATGTTTTTACCTTACCAAATTGTACTTGTACATAATTTTTGGAGTTCGTTTGATGGGTCAAACCCCCGTTTTAGTACTGCCTTTTTCTGAATTCTGCTATTGTTTAAAAACTGCAGCAAACCTTCTTTTTGATATTTAGGCTTTATTTGGTAGTAATCACCTTATGAACCCTGCATCATTAATGTAGGTAATGTTTTTACCTTTCCAAATTGTACTTGTACATAATTTTTGGAGTTCGTTTGATGGGTCAAAACCCCGTTTTAGTACTGCCCTTTTTCTGAATTCTGCTATTGTTTAAAAACTGCAGCAAACCTTCTTTTTGATATTTAAGCTTTATTTGGTAGTAATCACCTTATGAACCCTTCATCATTAATGTAGGTAATGTTTTTATCTTTCCAAATTGTACTTGTACATAATTTTTGGAGTTCGTTTGATGGGTCAAAACCCCGTTTTAGTACTGCCTTTTTCTAAATTCTGCTATTGTTTAAAAACTGCAGCAAACCTTCTTTTTGATATTTAGGCTTTATTTGGTAGTAATCACCTTATGAACCCTTCATCATTAATGTAGGTAATGTTTTTACCTTTCCAAATTGTACTTGTACGTAATTTTTGGAGTCCGTTTGATAGGTAAAATCCCTGTTTTATTGTTGCCAAATCTGCATTTCCTTCCTTCGTTTAGAAATAGCGGCATGTATATATAATCGGTTGTTCAGGCCCTAGAGAGTGGTGTTCATCCCTTGGACCCATAATGAAATTATGCTGGACGTAGCTAATTTACCAGTGAATTTAATACTGACACCAAAGAGTCCATGAAGCTTATCTTGCCGAGCCTAGGAGGTGGTGGCAAGTCTCTTACATATTACTCCTGCTCTCTCTCTCGTAATGAATTACTTGATCATTGGCCGATGACTTATTGGAGGCTTCTGCTGATTTATAAAAATGCACTAAATTCTAAATCATGCATACGCTATAAGCTTGGAATAATGTCATTAGAAGAGCATATTCGTTTCATGTTATTCACACGGAAATATGAATCATTTATGATAATAAAAATTTTGCCCCTTCGAGAAATATATTCCTTCGGGAATAAAATGTTGCCTTCGAGATATATATTCCTTCGGGAATAAATTGTTGCCTTTGGAAAATTTAGGATGGCCTTCGAGTGATACTCTAAGGCAACCCGCATCGAGGACGGCCTGGTTCCAGGCAACCCATACGACAATCATAGAACTACGTGTGTCTGAGGCCCTATGTAGGATGATACGGAGTACGTAGGCGGTGGTCGTGGGAAGACTGCCACGACCCAATTACTTTTACACATAACCTCTTTGTTGGTTATTTTTATGCCTTGACAATATACTTGAGTTACAGGTTAAGGATACGGATAGGCAGTGGGATGGATCCAGGAGGATAGCTTCGGCTATGGCCATCGAGGTACCTTATGTTAAGACACAATTTAAGTATTTATGTCTTGAGATTCATTGTGGATTATTATTACGTGTTACATGTATCACTGCAAATATTATACTCTTGTTGGTAAATGCTAGTAGGCCCTACGAGATAACCTTTAATTAAGTTACAATTGTCATCGTGGGCAGTGCGCCCCCCCCCCCCCCTCTTATGCATTGCAACTTTGTAGTGTTATATACAATTGATATCGAAGGACAATCAGTTAAGTTACAGTCTTGTTATATGATTTAACCACTACGAACTTTCGTAAATACTAGCATCCCATCAATTATAGTACATTGGATCGGATAAAGCTAGATATACCCTCGTAACCTTACTAAGCATAAGCTCCACTTATTACCATTTGGGAAATCGACTGAGTAGCAATATATTTTATATACAACTTGCTCTTTGTTAAACTAAATCGCTGCGCCTTAGCCTTATGAATTATGATATCTTAAATGATAGCTCGAGCCTATTGAGCAATTATAGTCCACCACATGGTATGCTACGAAAATAGTTGTTTATATCCTATTAGCTATTTAGTCCTGGTAGATCGTGCTACTACTAAACCACCACGCTTTCGGATTTCAAGTAGAAATCGCTTAGCACCATCGTTAATATATGGCCTCGGGGTGAGCAATGAGAGGAGTGTTTGTGATGGTCATTCTTTTGATCCAACGTTATTCGTCTCGGAGTCGTGTATTGGCGATGGTATGCGGTAAGATCTCCCGATAAGGTCGAGTACCGGAGGGGGGGATCTTACTAGTTGTTAACGCGGCGCGGTAGCAACAATACACCATGGAGATTTGAAAGCACAGAATCCTGCATACTATAAGCACAAAACAAGTATGATCAAATACAATAGGATTTGTTATTGTCAAACCAAGAGATGCGGAAAGCATGTTCCAACAAACTCCCCCTTTTGATAATAACAAATCCCCTTAGAAAGAAATAATGCATTTGATAGGAGTTTGTGTTTATAATAGGATAAGCATGAAATTTGAGACATGTGCATATGCTCCACCTAACTGAATGCTCCCCCTAAGTGAATGCTCCCCCTACAACAAATCTTCCTATGAACTTAACTCCCCAAACATGTTAATTTCTTTCATACTTATTCTCCCCCTTTTGGTATTATCAAAAGAGGGTGGAGAGGAAGGCCAACAAAAAAATGTGCAATAACTGTGTAGAGAGGGAATGAGCATGATAAAGAATGAAACACTTAGGAAAAAAATAATAGATAGGAGTGAAAAGAGAATGTGAATAAATTGTCATAAAGGAACCAATTGTTGGGAAAACGCATTCATGATCGAGCATACATGTAGTTAAGAGGTGGAAAGCATGAAGACATATGTTTTTGAAGTGAACATCTACAGGAATGGTGAAGCATAGTAGAGGATTAAGAGTTTTAGACAAAAAGAAATAGATGTTGTAGCAATTTAAGTACACAAAATGATTTCAGTTGCAACATAGTCATACACTTGTTGAAAAGGAAATATTCATGATCGAGCGAAAAAAGAGAGTAGCACAGCGGAAAAGATATATGATAAGCGTGAAAGTACATTAATTAATGAATATATAAAAATAATCACTTGCCTTTTGAAATTAATTTTAATAGATGTAGTACTTGTTTAAGGGAGATGCAATGTTGTGTGACAAGTACATGTAAAGAATAAGCATGAAAACAATGTAGGCAAGTAGGAATGCGGAAAGTTAAAACAAGGTTAAAAAGGATTAATATTTTTGTAATAGTTTGACCATTTTAACAATTGAGCAATTTAACTTTGAAAATTTTCATAACAAATAAGAAAGAATGAATTAACATATTCAAAAAGATAATAACTACAATGTAACCAATTCGTATTTCAAGTAAAGAAAACATTGTAGAAATCATGCATTGCAGTCTAGTGCTTTTACTTGAGTTTTTAGAGAATTATGTAATGTTTGCATTAGGATCCAATTCTCATGAGTAGACGCTTTATGAAAATCAATGATGCGTGCAAAAGGTGTTTTGATAAAAGTATACAAGTGAAATAATCAAAACACATGACATATGTAGTGAAATAGCAACAACAACATTAAGATTGTAATTTATAATTACTTTCACACATCATACCTAGAATAAAATTTCAAAGCACATAACATACGTACAATTACCAAGGTGCTTCGCCCACACAATGCTCATTAAGACTTATCAGTGAGCGAAGTATTGCTTGGGGGATCAAATAAGCATTTTTTTATAAAATTTTATTTTTAGTGATCCAGTGTACAAATAGAAGTGAAAAAAAGATATGTTTGCACAAGACACTTTACAATTCTTTCCAAGGTGCTCAACCTCACAATGCTCATTAAGACTTATCAGGAGGGTGAGTGGTTCTTGGTGGAGTTATCTTTGGCTTTTTATTTCAGATTTTTATTTTGGGCCGAAGGTCTCCGAATTTACTTGTTGTTGCAAACATTAATATTATGGAAATAACACTTCTATGTCGTGCATGAAATTTATTTTTGAAAGACGGTGTAGCTAATTTAGACATACAACTTAATATGTTAAAACTATTACACTACACAATCATGCAAGACTAAAATTATGAGCACATGTAGATTACCAAAGTAGTGAGTGTATAATTCATTGATTAACATAAAGCATTACTCATACTTAGAGGCATGCTAGGCAATCACACACAATTATCTATAGACTATTTCATTGCACATAATCAGATTACGGTCAAGGCATGACAAAAACAATGTTTAGGACATTTGAAATTAAAATTAGACATTGAAGAAAATCTTTAAGTGTATGCCTAATTAATTTTGACCATTTGAAACAAAATAACTAAGATGTTTGCTCTTGTGAAGTCATGTAGTCAAACCATAATTTTGTGAATTTTGAAAACCAAAAACATATTTTTGATCATTTTGATTTATTTAATTTTTTTTTTGTTTTTTTAGAATAATAACAGAAAATGATAGGAACTTAAAAATAAACAATGAAAAAGAGACTGGAAATTCTGAAATACCCACTAACGCCAGCGGTACTATGCTATCGCCGGGCATTAGTGACATAATTCGAATTTTTGGGAAAACGTGAAATTTTTCAGAATTTTTCTTTTGAATATATTTGTGCAGATTTGTGATAATGAAGTTCAGCAATGAAATCAGACATATGCATACACAAAAATGTGAAATTTCCAAGTTTAAGCTAATATGTACAAAACCCCAAATTCTAACCAAGGTATCACAATACACTTTCAAAATACTTGTGTTTTTCACACGCATGAGAGTTCAGAAATAGATAATATGAAAAACATAAGATAACATATTTGAGCACAAATATGCATGAGTGAAATGATCGTAAATAAGTGAAATAATATTCATGCAATGTATACAACATACGTATGTCTAAGATCAAGATACCCTAACAACATGTCTACACTCTAGCCCCGTACTAAGTGACGGATGGGCATGAGGAGCTGCACTCATGTCGTAAGTTGGGGTGTTAATCTCACATGCATACAAAAGACAACGCTCACCCAAGCACTCTTTCCCCCCAATGCCTCGCAAGGCTCCACTGGAACCCTTCCCGGTTAAGGACAAGACATAACATAGTGGTTAGGTTTCTAATGCACACAAACCTATGCCCTCGCTATAGTGAGACACATAATGTGGTTGAATGATCATGGGCATACTAAGCATTTAATCTTATTGAACCAATTTCTAAACTATGGCTTTTATGCGAGATTAATTTCTTATTAGATTTGATTTTAAAGCAACATAGTTATTAGGAATTTTAAATTTCAATTGTTTTTCTTTAGAATTGATTTATTATGGCATCATTAGATCACTAGCATGAAAGATAGTATTAATTAGTTGATAATGCTAGAAAGAAGAGTTTGATCATAATTTTATGGTGTAAAATTTATTTCATTAATGTTGCATATATTAAAACCTAGTCATTCAAATTTTGGACGTAGAATGAAGTGATGATTCTAGTTAATTTATTCAGATGATTTTGTGATCTTCATATAAATGAGACACATGCAAAACAAAATTGATTCATATAATGGTCATGATTACAAGCTATTTGATGGAATCAATTGGATCTTTTGTCGATTTTTAATATTTGAATTAAAAAGATCTATTGAATTGGCAAGATTATTATACATGATCATGAATTTTAACACATAGGAATTATATACTCATAATCAATTGTTCATGATGATATAAATGAGATATTATTAAAGAACATTCATATTCATCCTTTTTGAATTATTAGAGAGAAATATTATAAGGTGAAAACTTAAGATAAATATAAAGAGAAAAATATTTTGGTTATTTAGAAAGGTTTTGTAAATTTTCTCTTTGATTTTTAAAATCTTACATAACTCACATATATATAGTTTTATGCAAGCATAGTGATAATAGAGTTAATACAATAATTTTTCAGAAAATAATATTTTAGATAAATTAGAATTTAGGAAAATTATGCTACCGCCAGCATTAGAACCTAACACCAGGCGCTGGCAACAGAGTTGAGAATCTTTATTTAAACACAAATGATTTTTGCAATTTTTCAATTTCGATTTGACATGAATATGATTAAACATACTAGGGGTAATCAAAATGACGCAATTATATTAAATACCTAAGAAAAACTTGCGCATTTTATAAATTTAGCCTAATGCCCCCAAAAAAACACCTTTTAAATCCATTTTGATACTTATTTCTTTTAGTCTTAATATATCATATGACAAATTTAGTTTTTCAAATTTTATAATACTTTTAGGAAATGGATTTATAAGGATAAAAATAAAAATGATTAGTAGATCACTTGAAAAATGAGATGACTTTTTATTCAACTTTATTCAATTTCATTTATTTATGAATTTTGGTTTTAATATGTGAAAGTCATATCACTAGTTATATAAAGTGATCATATCATGATGGTTCAAAGAAAATGAAAATAAGCAAAAGAATGAAAAAGGTTAGGCATATCATGAAGTAGAATAATGATATTTCATTTTTAGTTGATTTCTACTTCATGCAAATGATTGGATACTAATGAATGAGAGATTTAGGTATCCAAAGAGGACCAAGTGGGATGGTTCCTTTGGATACCCAAATATAGCGTGTTGACTTTTGGGGAGACAAGGATGGATGGACCCTTTCTTTTGACATTAGTGCGTCATTCTTAAGTATGGGTCTCCATTCATACCATGGACAAACACTATTTTTATTTTTCAAATTTCCATAGTCATTTTCTTGAATGTTTAGATAAAATTGACTTTTGAATTTATTATTTAAAGGAAATTTATTTGCGTTTAATTTTAAGTTGGGAGAAGATTGATATTGTAAATGATGATGATGATGATGATAGTGTTTTGGAATTTCATTTACAATCTTTTGATGTTTTTTATTTCCATTGTTTAGCTTATTCAAGTTTTGAGAAATCATATTCAACTTGCTTTTGGATTTTGCTTTATATTGAGAATGTATGTTTTGAGAATTTTTCTTTATGATTTCCTTAAGCAAGTTGATTTTAGCTTCTAATTCATTATTCTTAATTTTAAGATTATGTCTAGCTTTATTATAGGCTATTGTGTTATTTTTAAGAGTGGATACAATAGACTCAATATGATTTTGATAATTATTTCTATATTCATCAAATGTTTCATCCATCTCTTTAATTTCAATTTTATAGTCATTACACTTAGCACAATCATTTTTCAGAGAAGAGTTTTCTAAACACAATTTTTCATTTTGTTCTTTTACGAAAGTAAACTTTTTTCAAGTTCCTTGAATTTTTCTTTAATATTATTACAATCAAAACAAGTTATAGATTTTTCAAATGAAGAGCATGCAGGAGATACAAACATTTCATTTTTGGATTCTACATTCACATTTGCTTTCAAAGTTTTATTTTCTAAACGTAGTTTTGCATTAGCCATTTTTAGTTTCTTAATCTTACGTTTAGTAAGTTGTAGCAATTGTAGTGTAGAAATAGAAGTACAAAAAATAGGAGATTTTGATTTCCTTACACCGCTTGTGGATGAGGCAAGATTTGAACCTATTGTTCCTTGTTCTTCTTCATATTCCTCTTCCAAACAAGAGTTTCCATCATCCTTTCCGCTTGATGAGCATTCTATGGATCCATCCTTTGAGTAGCTTTCTTGAATATTTGTGCAGGCTTGCATATTCTCTGGTTCTTGTGAATGTTCCGTACCTGTAGAAGGAGAATCATAAGTTCTTTCATGAAAATTCCAAATTTCATATGCGGTAGGTAAAGTATAAATAAGTTTGAAAATATTTTGGTCTAACGCACAAAATATACTATTCATAGATTTAGCATTTAAAACAATTTCGTTTCTAGTTAATACGCTAGATGGCTTTTCAATAGTAATATTCCAAACTTTTTCATCTAAGGCCTTAAGAAAATTTTTCATTAATATTTTCCACCCTTTATAACAATTGCCCATAAATAAAGGTGGTTATAATACTTTTTCATTTATATTAAAATTTTCCCCACTAGTAGAAGCGAGATCATGATCAAGAGACGTCATTATTCCTAGTTGTTAATCCGAATTAGAATAACCTAGCTCTGATACCACTTGTTGGATCTGTAGGCGCCCTCAGAGGGGGGGGGGGGGTTAATAAGGGTTTTAAAAACTTTATACTATAATAGAAAACTTTTGATATTTTGATCTAAGTTAAAACAAAAATAAAGAGATATTGAAATTAGAAATGAAATCAATTTTATTAAACAAGAAAAGACATGATTAACATTTATAAAATTAATTTCAAAATCTGATTTCAATGACGCTAGAAATCGAAGCGAATAATATGAAAACCCTTTTTGTTTTCTATACCGACTCGTATCTCCACGAACCGATTGGCTTTAGCCGATCTCTCCCCAGATACGGCCTCAAGCTGCTCTAGCCAATCTATCACCAGAAAGGCCTCGAGCACCCCTAGATATACTCCCTAGACCCAGTCGCCATGTGGCGAATTCCTCCCTAAGTACTACCTAGACCTAGTCGCCGTGTGGCGAATTCCCCCTAGTCCCCGCAAGGCCCTAGTCGCTGTGTGGCGAGTTTCTCTACCGAACAAAAGATATAATGGTTACAATTTAAAAGTAAAACAAAACTCAAACTAAATACTCCCTCAAATGTAGAACTTGATGTCGATGTAGATGCGATCGTATTGGTCTTCAAGTTCTTTTGCATTCACGAACATTGACGGAGTTCTTCGGGCTGCTTGAAGAAGGCTCTCATGAGAGCTCTGAATATATGGCTTCAATTCCTTTTATATTAGCAAGCAGCAACGGAGGAGGCGGGCGTCATTTTATAGAATCAACCACTACCGCCTGCGGTAGCACTACCGCCCCGCGGTATCTACATAAGGCAATGAAACACACGGATCATGGTAGATTAGACAACAATCTGAGCACCAAACACTAGCGCGCCGCGGTACCGCTAACGCCCCTCGTTAGCAAGATCTCCTTCCTTCAGCCACAATCTCCTTCCAAAATTGCTCCTCAATCAACTGCTGATGGGATGTTTCCAAAAGCTACCGTCGGGCGTTAGCCTAACGCGCCGCGATAGTACTTGCGAACCATAGCTACCCGTGAACATTCTTTTTCTTCACTGTTTCCTTTCTGTCAATAGTTTCCATATATGCTAACGCCAGCATCAATTCTAGCGCTCCGCAGTAGATCATTTCGTCGGGCCAGCTTGCATCTCAGCGGCTTCCCTTCTCAGTGGTTTCTTCTCAGCAGATCGTTAATGCTAGCGCCAACGGTAGAGTTAATTAGGCACGGTAGAGCTTTCAAATCTTCTCAGCGGTCTCCTTCTCAGCGGTTTTGTCTCAGCGGTTTCGTCTCAGCTGTTTCGTCTCAGCAGTTCATTAGTGTTAGCGCCAGCGATAAAGTTAACGCGGCGCGGTAGCAACAATACATAGCACCAAGGAGATTTGAAAGCACAGAATCCTGCATACTATAAACACAAAACAAGTATGATCAAATACAATAGGATTTGTTATTGTCAAACCAAGAGAAGCGGAAAGCATGTTCCAACAGATACAAGGCTCGCCTTGTAGCTCGAGGTTTCTCTCAGAAGTATGGGGAGGATTATGAAGAAACATTTAGCCCCATTGCCAAGATGACTTCGGTCTGGGTGGTGATTGCATTGGCTGCTTGCCAAGGGTGGAAGATTTGGAAACTCGACCTGAAGAATGCTTTCTTATATGGCGAGATTGATAAGGATATCTTCATGGATCAGCCACCTGGGTATGTATCCGAAGAGCACCCAAGATATGTTTGTAAGCTCAAGAAGGCTCTTTACGGCTTGAAGCAAGCGCCTCGAGCGTGGTACGGGAAGATCGCAGATTACCTCCAGTTCTGCGGATATTTTGCTTCTGATTCTGATTCGATCTTATTTGTAAAGAATATGGGGGAGCTTCAGGTCTTGGTGCTACTATACGTGGACGATATGATCATCACGGGGAATTCTGAGATGGAGGTAGCTAGGCTTCGTGCTGAGCTAGCTATCAGATTTGAGATGAAGGATTTGGGCGAGCTCCACCATTTCCTTGGGCTCGAAGTGGAGAGGAGAGAGAGCGGTATGATCATTTCCCAGAAGGGCTATGCGGATCGAATCATGAAGAGATTCGGCATGGAAGGGGGAAGAGAAGCTCTACTCCATTGGAGGTTGGAGTTCATCTTCGTCGAGTTGAAGGGATGGTTCTTACCGACCCTTTGGTGTTCCGGGCTTTGGTCGGAAGCTTGATATACTTGACGATCATGAGGCCAGATATTGCTTATGCAGTTGGCAGGGTGAGTCGGTTTATGGCAGAGCCTCAGAACCCTCATCTTGTGGCGGCTAGGAGTATATTGATGTATGTCAAATCCACCTCGGATCTTGGTCTCTTCTACGGGAGAGATTCGGTCTTTTGCTTGCACGGGTACATGGCCGCTGATTCTGGAGGAGATTCAGATGATCGGAGATCAGTGTCAGGGTACGTCTTTATGATGGGCTCTACAGCTATATCATGGTGCAACAAGAAGCAGGATTCTATGTCTGTCTGTACCACGGAAGCGGAGTACAAAGCTTCAGCTTTGGCGGCTCAGGATGCCATCTGGCTTAGGAGGTTGGTGGAGGACATTCATAGGGAGGTGGGAGGTCCTACTCTGCTACGTGGTGACAACGAGAGTGCTCTCAAACTGGTGAATAATCCAGTTTGTCATGTGCGTACGAAGCACATAGAGATTCATCACCATTTCATTTGTGAGAAGGTGTTGGAGGGATCTCTGATTGTGGAGCATGTGCAAAGAAAGGAGAACGTTACTGACATATTCACTAAGCCGCTGGCGAAGGGACCTTTTGGTCGGTTGCGGAGTTTGCTTGGGCTGACTTCCACTTGCCACTTCAAGGGGGAGTGTTAAATTTTATGAAGTGGAAGTGAAGTTGAGCTGGGCGGTCTGAAGATTGGAGACCGCAGAGACCGCGCGGTCTGGGCTGGTTTTCTGGCCGGATGTGTCTCAGGCGAATTGTTCTGAGCGTTTTGATCTGGGAGACCACCTCTTCTGTCCGGGCGGCTTGCGGGGGCTGGTCTAGCGACTTGTACTAATTCGGCCAGATGTTCTTGGTCTGCCTTCTTGCAGTGACCGGGCGGTCTGACGACTATTCTAGTCGGTCTGGTTTTTGAAGAATTTCTTTGCTTTGCAATAAGACCGGGTAGTCTGCTTGTTGAGACCGCAGTGACCGGGTGGTTTGTTTATAACCGCAAGGTTTAATAAAGGAGCTGTGAGCTATGCCGAGCTCGGGCGGTCTACTTTGAGAGACCGCTCACGATCTGATGGGAGGTTATTATATCCCGATTGTGCGGTGACGACATCCATCTACTCTCCTATAAATAGGGATACAGGGCCCGTCATTTTAAAACAAGAACTGTAAGAACTCAAAGTTGGCTTGATTGTGTCGGTTTCTTTTTGAGGTCGCGCGGTTTGAGATTTGGTCTGACCGGTTTCTGTGTTCGCAAGTTAAGTGGTTTCCAGCTCGCGGTCAGCTTGTCTCCTTTCTTCCAGCTTTGAATAAACCAGTCCAGGCGGACTGTGTTTAGGTGTTCGCGGTCTGTGCAACAGACTCAGTTGATCAGGCCGTCTTAAGTGGCCAGGCGGTCTTGAGTTGCGGTCTGTCACAGGAAGCAGTTCTTGTTCAGTGTTCGTGGGTTCTTATTTGATCAAGACAGTGCGGTCTGGGCGATCAAGAAGTGCAAATTTGTTGTTTTCAGCAGAGGAATAAGCAGCGAGTTGGCGGTCTGGGGTTGCAGTCTGACGAGTGCGGTCTGTACTCTGTTCGCGTGGTCTCAACATCTTTCGTTCGACTTGTCTTTTCGCGCGGTCTGGTGGTCTCAAGTGTCAGGTCGCTGCGGCTTGTTTTTATACTTGTTTTTGTGCTTCTCTCCTCCGTGATTCTTATGAATCATGTCTCACCATGTATACCTCGCATTGTAAAGAGATAGTCAATACCATAGTACTATTCGTTCTTCTCATTATCACTGTTGTGCTATGCTTGTGAATGGATTTGTGAAGTGTGTTCTGCGTTGTTTTCACTTCATCTCCGGACCTCAAGTTTTTCAACACATTCCGCATTAAGTGAAACGCGCGAAATACCCTCGAGTTTCTTTTTATTAGAAAGCAACTCTTTTAGGTATTTCACATAGTTCAGCATCTGAGAGAGTGTCTCGCAGAAGGGGATTTTAATTTGAATTTGTTATAATATGCGCAAATTTTTTTGATAATGTTCGTCCTCCTTCTCTTTATTAAATTTTGACGGGTAAGGAATTTGCCGGCTTGAAACGTTCGGCGCAATTAGAAAATCTGAAGTATCTAAAATCGAAGAAGAGGCTGGAGGGGCCGGATTCCAACCATGTACCCTAGGCTCAACCAGCGATGGAGACAACCTCCTTGCCACTGCGAAGGGTTATAGCATGGGCATTTTTGCGAGGGTTCAACTCCGTATTCTCTGACAAAGCTCTAAGTGGCCACTCGAAGATCATTTTCGCAAGCTGTCCAACCTGCGACTATAATTTTGTTAGCGATCTGGTAGTATTTTGGATATTTGTTTTGTTGGACGCCACATATTTAGCAAAAACTTCCTCGAGTGGAGAAGGTTTTGGAGGGGGTGACGAATATACCTGATGAAATACGTGCAGAATTCCTTGCAGATTTGTATTTGGGGGCCTCTTCGCGTTGTTTTGATTACTCCAGGAGAAGCTCGGGTGATTCCTCCAACCCATATTTTAATTATTACTATAAGGATTATTATTAGGGTTGAAGGGGGCCAAACTGGATTGTCGAGGTAATCCACCGTCTCTTAGAATAAGTTATTATAATTATAAATTGCCCATGCGGGAGTGGAGGAGGAAGCAGTCATCTTCTCCACTTGCTTACTTAGCCGCTCGACTTGCGAGGCTAAGTGAGTAGTGACATCCACTTCAAATATCCCAGCCGGTTTATTAGGATGCGACCTTAGCACGTTACATTGATATGCGTTCATGGCCATTTTCTCGAAAATATCTTGGCACATTTCTGGGGTTTTGTTATTTAACGTTCCCCGGCGGCCGCATCAATCATTTATCGGATTTGGAAATTCGTGCCATTGTAGATTTTTGACCCGAAGCCAAGATGGTAACGCGTGATGAGGACACCTACGCAAACAATCCTTAAAATGATCCTAAGTCTCATAGAGAGACTTGGAATCGAATTGTATAAAGGATGCCATATCCTTGCGTAATTTAGCTGTTTTTGGCGGAGGAAAATACTTAGTTAAAATTTTTTCCGTCAACTCGGCCCACATAGTTATGGAACCTCTCGGAAGAGAAGTTAACAACGTCTTAGCCTTTGTCCGTAAGGACAAGAGAAATAAGGGCAGGCGAATGCCATTATTAGTGACGCCATTAATTTTAAAGGTGTCGCATATTTCTAAAAAAATTGAGAGGTGAAGATTTGGGTTCTCATCTGGCAAACCGTCAAACTATATTGACTGTTGTACCATTTGAATTATGCTGGATTTAATTTCAAAATTATTATTTGCTACTGCGGGGTTAGTGACACATGCTCCCTTATCTTCTAAATTTGGTCGTGCATAATAGGCCATGGTCTGCTGCGGGGCCGCATTTAGATTGTGATTTGTCATATTTTCCACTATAGTATCACCAGTTAACTCTCCGAGATTTAAGGGCTGATTTTGATCACGAGATCAGAGGCGGTCGTGAAGGGTGTGCTCGATTTCGGGATCAAAAGCTATACGGGTTATCTTCCCCGGGTTATATACTTCTTTTTGTTTTTAAAAAGCGGGTTTTCTTTTTAAAGAGTTATCCAAAAAAATTTTGATTGAATTTTTTCTTTGTTGTTTTTTTTTGTTTTCGATGAAAATATAAACAAGAGAAAGAGAATGAGAAGGAACTTATATATATATAATTTTTTAAAGCTTTTTAGAAGATAATATATGCGAGAGAAAAAAAGAGAGAAATAACGTTTATAAGAATTTTTTTTGATTCGATTTTTGGGCCTTTTGATGAAAATAAATAAATAAAAGGGAAAGAGAAAGAGAAAGAAAGAACCCCATTTTTTAATAATAATTTTTTTTGAATTTCTTGATGAAAATATATATAGATGATTTTTTTATTTTTGATTGATTTTTTTTTGTTTTTTAAGCTTCTCTATTTTTTTTTTGGCGTTTTGGTTTTAGAAAATATATGTACGAGAGAAAAAGGGGGAGAAAGAAGTAAAAGATAAAATTAATAGCGATTTCTTGTTTCAAAATAACAACACAAGTCCCCGACAACGACGCCAAAAACTTGATGATTTAAATTTTAGATTTTTGAGTTCTTTTGTAGAGAGCCTGAGTGCGATTAGATTTAGGCGGGCATTTTTGAGAGGTCTCACGAGTAATCCTACTTCGAGAAACCAACCATTATCCTATCAAGAGATAGAAGTAATGGTCTTTCCTTCTTTCGAAAAAGAGATATTAAGTAGATACGCCCTTTGTCACGGGCGTGACCAAGGGTCGTGACCGAGGGCGTGACCTAACAAAAAATGGAAAACATAGAAAAAAATAGAAATATTAAGTTAGAAATAAAAAATATAAAAACAAGCATTTTATTCATTAATTTACATAAGAATTTTATAATTCTAATTAAAACGATACTAAAAATACGTATAAATTACTATTCATCACCTATGTTTATTAGAAGCATCATTCTTAAATGGTTCTAGTCAAGGTATCATCTTAGAAATTAGGGCGATGATGATACATTAAGACTAGTATGTGGATTGACTTACAATCGGTTCTCACAGGGCAAGATATTAGATATCAAGTCATCACATAGGTACTTGTTAGGAACAAGTTGTATTGGACAGACCCACCGTGAGACTACTTTATGGATTGTTATGTGAACGTGTCACATGTGAGTCTCAAGTGACAATGGTGTTTGTGGTTCTTTGACTTGATGTCACAACATTCTTCAAGTGAGTAAGAGCATACTTTGATGCCATCTAAAGTGTACTTGACAAAGGTTGAAAATAAGGGTGGTTATTGGGTACATTACGAATCATTTGGTTGTTTGTGTGTGAACAAAAATGAGATTTGTCCTCTTATATGAAAAGAGTTACATCCATGGGCCCCTTGATGGAATGGGACTGAGAAATGCATGGCCATGCTTCATTGAGTCAATATATGATATTGAGATCACCGATTTCTAAAAAACCATTCTAGATCAAGAAATTGAGGTTTAATTATTAAGAGGGTGACACGTTTCATGCCTCCAGTACAATCTGGATGTAAGGGACAAAGGAACAAGATAACACTGAAACATTGGTCACAATAGGTTCATTGAGTTACAAACTCTTGTATTACTTGGGTAGTAATGATGCATTACTATATGCCAATCATTGCTTGTGAGACTATAGTTGATACGTTCTAGCTCAATTATGAGACTGTTGGAGTCTTTATGACCTATATGTAATCAACGAGTTAGACTCACTACCAACGTAATATGCCTTTATGGGGTCGCACATAATAACGTATCAGAAATCGGATAATTTATCGGGGTGGCTCAACGTATGTGAGATATAAGTTAAGAGACCAGTTTGGAATGATTGGGAGAAGATTTGGCAATCTACTGGACAGAATATGTGTCGATTAGAAGCTCTAGTCGATATAATGTATATCGTCTTGATTGCTTGTCAACTGGACATAATTTGTATCAACTAGAAGATCTAGTTGATATAGTGTATATCGACTTAATTGCTTGTCGACTAGACTATATCATCTAGATTGTCAGGATGATTATTGAAAGCAGAGAACTGGTCTCGACGTTCGAAAGGGGGATGCAGCTAACCCTTACTTGACCCGAGATAGAACCCTTGACCAGTTGTTAAGAACCGAACGACCTTCCCTTGAAGAACACTTGAGTCTAGAAACAGACCCCTTAAGCTGCAGCGTGGAGGTCCCACCACACACCCGGAAGCTCACAAGGAACTTCCCCTCCCAAGCCAATGCTGACCCTGAGCACCTTGGAGGGCACTAAGAACCACCTCACCGTAAACTTTCACTGACATGGGGAGTGGGTAGTGCTTGCTCATAATACACACACGAGGAGAGGGGTGGAGACCAACCCTTCCCAAGGTGCCCATGGGGGTCTATTTATAGACTTCCCAAAATTAGGCTGGGATAGCCCATAATCTACTATCCGCAGCTCAACTACAAACCTGAACGACCAACATAGGAGGGGGCGTGTTGAAATTATTGAAGTGGAGTGGAAGGTGGCCGGCGGTCTGAATTTTGGAGACCGTAGAGACCGCGCGGTCTGTGTTGGTGATCTGCCGGTTTGGCTCTGCAGTCTGGTTCTATCGATCTGCTGGTTGGCTGGTTTGTTCCTGGTTGTTGCGGTCTCTCTTCGAGTGGTTTTGCTTGGTCTGTCTATCTTCTTTGCAGAAGACCGGGCGGTCTGTTCTTATGTAACCGCTTGACCGGGCGGCTTGTGCTGGTCGATCTGGCGACTTGTCTGAAGTCAGCCAGATGGTTCTTGGTTTGCTCTTGGCGATCTAAGGGAGGAGTACACTTGTGTCGGTGCGGCTTATGCACGATCTCATGTTCGCGCGAGTTGTACGCGATCTTCCTGCTGATCTGCGGTCTTGGACGGAAGGTTGTCCAAGTGGTCTGATCGTGCGGTCTACTTTGTGAGACCGCTGGCGATCTGACAGGTGGTGATTGTATCTCTCCTGTGTGGTGACGACATCCGTCTACCCGCCTATAAATAGGGGTGCATGGCCCATCATTTATAATGAGAACTGTAAGAACTAGAGCCTGGGTTAATTCGTGCGATCTCAACTTTGCGGTCGGGCGGTCTCAGAAGCGAGTTGACTGTTTGTTGGGTTCGGAGGTTTGCGGTCAGCATATTGCGGTCTCCTTCCTTGGTGATTCCCAGCGGCTTGAATAAACAGTTCGGCAGCGGTCTGTCTGTGAACTGGTTTATGGTGTTCTTGTGCTGTTCGCATCGAGCTCAGCGGTCAGGGGACCTTCAGCGGTTAGGCGATCTGAGTTGCGGTCTGGCGACAGCTTCTGTTCTTCGTTCAATTTAATAAGCTCCAGTTCGTACGGTCTGAGGTGGCGGTCTTGCAGTGCATGCAGTCTGTCTATTTTCTGTTCGCGCGGTCTCAGGTCAAGGCAGGCGATCTCTAGAGTTGTGCGGTCTGTGCGGTCTCTGCTTTGTCTAGCCGCCAATTTTACTTTTTGGTGTTTTGTTCTTCTCTCCTCCGTGATTCTTATGAATCTTGTCTCACCATGTATACCTCGCACTGTAACCATGTATTGTAATTCAATAAAGTTTTGTGTTGCTGTATGGCATATTGTGGTTGTTTGGCTATAACTCAGTTGATGCAACTCCTGCTTACTCCTAAACGATTCAAATTCAAAATTTTAACATGGTATCAGAGGCAGGTTGTTGGAGTGGATAAGTAGTGATCAACTTGAGTTACCATCGTCTTTGTGAAGAAGAGACCACATAGTTTTCCATGGAAGCTGGATACGCAAGAGGGCTTGGTATTGAACTCCTCACATCGACTAACTACAAGAAGTGGAGGTCGTGTATGGAGAGTTACTTACTTGACGAGGATCTATGGGAGATAGTTGGAGGAGAAGACACACAAGAAGTGTTTCTAGCAGGAGATAATATGGCAGAGGTGAGACTTTGGAGGAGGACTAATGCTAAGGCAGAGTTCACACTCAAGAGGGCTATCTCACCAGAGCTGTTTGATCACATCATTGGATGTAAATCTGCTGCTGAGATTTAGACGTCTTTGGACGGGCTGTTTAATAAGAAGAATGTAGCTCGGCTACAGTTTCTTGAAAATGAGTTGGCGAAGGCCTCTCAAGGTGATCTTTATATTTCTACCTTCTTTCTTAAGATGAAGAACCTCACAGCAGAGATTTCTGCATTGGACCCTCATGAGCCCATCTCGGAGGCAAAACTGAAGAGGTATATCATCCGCGGGTTACGGAAGGAGTATCTTGCCTTTGTGACTTCAGTTCAAGGTTGGGCAAATCAACCATCTCTGTTGGAGCTGGAGAACTTACTTGCTTCGCAGGAAAGTTTGGCAAGACAGATGGCGGGGACTTCTATCTCTGGGGGAGATAGTGATGTGTTGTTCTCTGGAAAGAAGAAGAAGTGGGAGAAGAAGAAGCCAGGTCAGCATGGACCCTCTTCTTCAGGTCAGAAGGATAGAGGTTATGCTTCTAAGTATGATGGGAAGAAGAAGGGAGAGGGACCAAGGTGCTTCAGGTGTAATAAGACCGGCCACTTCAAGAAGGATTGTCAGGTTAATCTTCAGTCGGGACATGTAGCGGAGAAGGAGAAGCCAAAGTCTGATGAAGCTGGATGGGGAGGATCCTTTGCGGCTAATATGACGGCGATGCCCGTTAAGGCCTTGGCTGCCATCAACTTCGAAGAGGATTGGATCGTGGATTCAGGGTGTGGGCATGACCTCACGGGGGATGAATCAAAATTCTCTTCTTTGGCGCATTACTCAGGTAACGATGCTATCATTACGGCTGATAATTCTGTTCATGCAGTCGAATAAGAAGGTGTTGTCTCCCTGAGCAGTGATAAGGGTCCACTCACATTGAGGAGTGTTTATCTCGTGCCTGGTATGAAGAAGAATCTCTTCTCTGTGACCAATGCGGTCGATGTCGGTTATCACATTCTGTTTGGCCCAACTGAAGTGAAGTTTCTTAAAACTCAACCGGAGATAAAGGGAGATGTTATCCATGTTGGAAAGCGGGTTAAGGACTTGTTTGTTTTATCGACAAGTACCTATGTTGATAAGATGAAGACCAACGATAGTGCGGCTATCTGGCATGAAAGGTTGGGGCATGTTGGCATGGACAAATTGAAGGCTATGGCGGTAAGGGGCCCTATCAAGGGCTTGCCTAGCTTGTCCTCTTATGGAGACGGTCATGTTTGTGCGGGATGTCAGTTTGGTAAGTCTCATCGACTTCCATTTGATAAATCGCAAACAAGATGCAAAGCGTCGTTGGAGTGCATTCACGGTGATTTGATGGGACCGACTGCCACCCCAAGCCTTGGAGGCAACAGATATATGTTTGTGTTGATTGACGATTACACCAGATATGTCTGGGTGTATTTTCTGAAAGAGAAGTCGGAATCCTTTGCGAAGTTCGTGGAGTTCAACGAGCTGGTGGAAGGTCGGTTAGGCCTGCGGGTGAAAAAATTGAGAACTGACAATGGTGGGGAGTTCACCTCTGGTGAGTTCTCAAGTTTTTGCAGGAAGCACGGCGTCCGGAGAGAGCTCACTTGTGCCCATACGCCACAGCAAAATGACATTGAGGAGAGGAAGATCCGTCATCTGACGGAAACCTGCAAATGCTGGCTTCATGCAAAGAGTATTCCAAAGTCTTTTTGGGCGGAGGGAATGTCTTGTGCATCATACTTTATCAACAGGATGCCTCTAAGTCCTATCAACATGAAGACCCCTCATGAACTAATGTTCAAGGAGAAGTCGAGTGTTGCACACCTTCGGGTGTTTGGGTCAACATGTTATGTGCATATTCCTGATGCTCTTCGGACAAATCTAGATTCGAAAGTAAGGAAGCTAGTCTTTGTTGGGTATGATGAGAGGAAGAAAGGATGGAGATGCATGGATCCTGAGACACAGAGATCAGTGGTATCTCAGGATGTGGTGTTCGATGAGGTGACTTCCTACAAGGGGAGTTCAGGAGTTAAATTACCGGAGAGCAGGGTTGATGAAGAAGGGAAAGCTGCGGGAAGTCTTCAAGTGGAGTTGCCTGTTTCACCAGGAGCTCCAGCTGTGTCAAGCTCTGAGATGGAGGCTTCAGGTTCTGGAAGCAGGGGGAGCGATGCTCCAAGTTCATCTGGAAGAGGAGCTAGCACAAAAGAAGCAGTTGAGGAGGTGGTTAGTCAGGAGCAACCTCTTAGGAGGTCGAAGAGGACTATCAAGCCACCAGATCGATACACAGGAGGAAACATGGTGAGCTTTGTCTCATGTTTCTTCGCTGGTCCCTTGGATGAGAGGGAGCCGTCGAGCTTTGATAAATCCAAAGGCGTGAAGCAGTGGGACATTGCTATGCAAGAGGAGATGGATGCTCTCAAGAAGAATGAGACTTGGTCTCTAGTGCCCAGGCCCAAGGGCATTACCCCTGTGACATGAAAATGGGTTTATAAGCTTAAGAAGAAAGCTGACGGCACGATCGAGCGATACAAGGCTCGCCTTGTGGCTTGCGGGTTCTCACAGTAGTATGGAGAAGATTATGATGAGACGTTCAGTCCAGTGGCAAAGATGACCTCGGTTCGATTTGTTTTTGCTTTGGCGACATCTAGTGGATGGGAGATTTGGCAGCTCGACGTGAAGAATGCTTTCTTATAAAGAGAGATTGACAAGGATATCTTCATGATCCAGCCGCCGGGTTTCATCTCAGAGGATTGTCTGGACTACGTCTGCAAACTGAATAAGGCCCTGTATGGGTTGAAGCAAGCGCCTCGGGCGTGGTATGGGAAGAACGCGGAGTATCTTCTATTCTACGGGTTCTCTGCTTCATACACTGATTCAAGCTTGTTTGGCAAGAAGGAGGGGGCACTTCGGGTTATTATTCTGCTGTATGTGGATGACATGATTGTCACCGGGAACTCGAAGTAGGCAGTAGCGAGGCTGAGAGCTGAGCTTGCTATCAGGTTTGAGATGAAGGATCTGGGTGAGCTTCACCATTTCCTTGGACTCGAGGTTCAGAGGCGGGAGAGCGGAGTGCTCGTTTCTCAAGCTGGATATGCGGAGCGGATCGTTCAACGATTCGGCATGGAGGAATGGAAGAGCAGCTCTATACCTCTGGAACAGCATCATAAACTTCGGAAGGATGAGGAGAGAGTTCTATCTGATCCGTTGGTGTTCCGAGCTCTGGTTGGGAGCTTGATCTACTTGACCATCACGAGGCTTGATATTTCTTATGCAGTTGGCAAGGTGAGTAGGTACATGGCGGAGCCATGGAAGCCTCATCTTCTGGCGGCAAAAGGAATTCTGAAATATGTGAAGTCGACCTCTGATTTGGGTCTCCTATATTGGAGAGGGTCAAGCTTGGAGTTGCTTGGATACATGGATGCTGACTACGGGGGAGACGTGGATAATCAGAGATCAATGTCTGGTTTTGTCTTTAGGACAGGCCCCACAGCTATTTCTTGGCGCAGCAAAAAGCAGGACTCGGTGTCCGTATCTACCACAGAAGCGGAATACAAGGCTTCGACCTTGGCAGCTCAGGAAGCCGTTTGGCTCAAGAGGTTGGTGGAGGACGTTCATGAGGAGGTTCTAGGTCCCACTATGCTACTCGGGGACAATGAGAGTGCTCTCAAGATGGTTAATAATCCAATTTGTCACGCGAGGACCAAGCATATTGAGATTGAGAACCATTTCATTCGTGAAAAGGTGTTGGGAGGATCTCTTATGGTCGAGCATGTTCGAAGTGCGGACAATGTTGCAGACATCTTCACAAAGTCGCTGGCGAAGGGACCGTTTACTCGGTTGCAGATTTTACTCAGGCTAGTTTCCACTTCCCACTTCAAGGGGGAGTGTTGAAATTATTGAAGTGGAGTGGAAGGTGGTCGGCGGTCTGAATTTTGGAGACCATCGAGACCGCGCGGTCTGTGTTGGTCATCTGCTGGTTTGGCTCTGCGGTCTGGTTCTGTCGATCTGCTGGTTGGCCGATTTGTTCCTGCTTGTTGCGGTCTCTCTCCGAGTTGTTCTGCTTGGTCTGTCTATCTTCTTTGCAGAAGACCGGGCGGTCTATTCTTATGTAACCGCTTGACCGGGTGGCTTGTGCTGGTCGATCTGGCGACTTGTCTGAAGTCGGCCAGATGGTTCTTGGTTTGCTCTTGGCGATCTAAGGGAGGAGTACACTTGTGTCCGCGCGGCTTGTGCGCGGTCTCATGTTCGTGTGACTTGTACGCGATCTGCCTGCTAATCTGCGGTCTTGGACGGAAGGTTGTCCAAGTGGTCTGATCGCGCGGTATACTTTGTGAGACCGCTAGCGATCTGACGGGTGGTGATTGTATCTCTCCTGTGCGGTGACGACATCCGTCTACCCGCCTATAAATAGGGGTAAATGACCCATCATTTATAATGAGAATTGTAAGAACTAGAGCCTGGGTTAATTCGTGCGGTCTCAACTTTGAGGTCGGGCGGTCTCGGAAGCGAGTTGACTGTTTGTTGTGTTCGCAGGTTTACGGTCAGCAGGTTGCGGTCTCCTTCCTTGGTGATTCCCAATGGCTTGAATAAACAGTTAGGCAGCGGTATGTCTGCGAACTAGTTTATGGTGTTCTTGTGCTGGTCGCATCGAGCTCAGCGGTCAGGCAACCTTCAGCGGTTAGGCGATCTGAGTTGCAGTATGGCGACAACTTCTGTTCTTCGTTCAATTCAATAAGCTCCAGTTCGTGCGGTCTGAGGTGGCGGTCTTGCAGTGCAGGTGGTCTGTCTATTTTTTGTTCGCGTGGTCTCAGGTCAAGCCGGGCGATCTCTGGAGTTGTGCGGTCTGTGCGGTCTCTACTTTGTCAAGCCGCCAGTTTTACTTTTTGGTGTTTTGTTCTTCTCTCCTCCGTGATTCTTTTGAATCATGTCTCGCCATGTATACCTCGCACTATAACCAAGTTTTGTGATTCAATAAAGTTTTGTGTTGATGTGTGGCATATTATGGTTGTTTGGGTATAACTCAATTGATGCAACTCCTGCTTACTCCTAAACAATTCAAATTCAAAATTTTAACAGGGCGAGTGGAGGTTGAGACGTCCACTCTGCCCCTTGCCGGGGGTCGGGTGACTGGACCAAAGTACACCACCCGAACTGGGCGAGTGGACCTCATGGTCCACTCAGCTAACCGGGCGAGTGGACCAGTTGCCCGGGGCGAGTGGACCTAGGGCCCACTCGCCCAAGTAGGAAGTGTTCCCCCCGGGTCCACTCGCCCACATGTCTGGGGCCAGTGGAACATAGGTCCACTCGCCCTTACTTCGGGTGAGTGGACCTATGGTCCACTCGCACCTCCACTCGGGCGAGTGGCCCTTAGTTCCACTTGCCCGGAGCCTTGGGCGAGTGGACTTAGGGCCCACTCGCCCAAGTAGGAAGTGTTCCCCCCGGGTCTTCTCTTTCTCGATCTTGACGTCCTCCGACGGGTCGGTCTACTGCATCACGGCCAATCTCTCTACCACGACCTTATTCGCATCGGGTCACATCGACTCGGCAAATATGAGGGTTGTACACAATCCCTGCTCTTTTTAAGCTTGTCTCAAGCTCGTAAAGAAAGTCCAACCCACCTAATTGACGAGTAAGTGGGTCTTTAGAATAATCCACGGAGGGCCCTGCCAACGGGTTATCTTGCCGAGATTTTCTGCGGAACTCAACTTGATGCTGAAGGAGAACCTTTCTCCAATTAACAACCCTCCTGCCAACCGAGTTCAACTGGAGGTGGAGAAAGCTCAACACCTTTGGTCGAGCTAAATTCGACTTGAGGTGGAGGCAACTCAACATCTCTGGTCGAGCCGAACTCGACCTGAGATGGAGGAAACTCAACATCTCTAGTCGAGTCGAACTCAACCTGTGATGGAGGGAACTAAACATCCCTAATCAAGTCAATCTCGACCTGAGATGGAGGAAACTCAACATCTCTAGTCGAGCCGAACTCGACCTGAGATGGAGGGAAATCGACATCCCTAGTCGAGTCGAGCTCGAGCTGAGATGGAGGGAACTCAACATCTCTTGTCGAGTCGACCTCGACCTGAGATGGAGGAAACTCAACATCTCTAGTCGAGTCAAACTCAACCTGAGATGGAGGGAACTCAACATCCCTAGTCGAGTCGAACTCAACCTGAGATGGAGGGAACTCAACATCTCTAGTCGAGTTGAACTCGACCTTAGATGGAGGAAACTCAACATCTCTAGTCGAGTCGAACTCAACCTGTGATGGAGGGACCTCAACATCTCTCGTCGAGTCGAACTCAACCTGAGATGGAGGGAACTCAACATCTCTAGTCGAGTTGAACTCGACCTGAGATGGAGGAAACTCAACATCTCTAGTCGAGTCGAACTCAACCTGAGATGGAGGGGACTCAACATCTAAAATTGAGATGAACTCAACCTAAGATGGAGGGAACTCAACATATCTCGGGGAGTCAAACTCAACATGAGATGGAGGGACCTCAACATCTATCAGCGAGTCGAACTCAACCTGAGATGGAGGGGACTCAATATCTATAGTCGAGATGAACTCAACCAAAGATGGAGGGAACTCAACATCTCTTGGTGAGTCGAACTCAATATGAGATGGAGGGGGCTCAACATCTCTAGTCGAGCTGAACTCAACCTGAGATGGAGGGAACTCAACATCTCTCGGTGAGTCGAAATCAACTTGAGATGGTGGTGGCTCAATATCTCTAGTCGAGCCGAACTCAACCCGAGATGGAGGGAACTCAACATCACTGGTCGAGCCGAACTCAACCTGAGATGGAGGGAACTCAACATCTCTCAGCGAGTCAAACTCAACCTGAGATGGAGGGGACTCAACATATCCCCAGCCTGACTTCTCTTCTCAGAGCCTTACCAACCCAAACAAATCTACCCGATGAGCCACCCAGCGAACGACATCAACAAGCCTGGGTGAGTGGTCTCCAGTCGAGGACTCGACCTAAAATGAATCTACTCGATGAGCCACCCAGCGACCGACATAAACAAGCCCGGGCGAGTGGTCTCCAGTCGAGGACTCGACCTAAAATGAATCTACCTGACGAGCCACCCAACGACCGGTATCAACAAGCCCGGGCGAGTGGTCTCCAGTCGATGACTCGATCTAAAACGAATCTACCCGACGAGCTACCCAGCGACCGACATCAACAAGCCCGAGCGAGTGGTCTCTAGTCGAGGAATCGACCTAAAACGAGTCTACCCGACGAGCCACCCAGCGAATAACATCAACAAGCCCAGGCGAGTGGTCTCTAGTCTAGGACTCGACCTAAAATGAATCTACCCGATGAGCAACCCAGCGACCAGCATTAACAAGCCTGGGGGAGTGGTCTCCAGTCGAGGACTCAACCTAAAACAAATCTACCAGACGAGCCACCCAGTGACCGGCATCAACAAGCCCGGGTGAGTGGTTTCCAGTCGAGGACTCGACCTAAAATGAATCTACTCGATGAGCCACCCAGCGACCGACATCAATAAGCCTGTGCGAGTGGTTTCCATTCGAGGACTCAACCTAAAAAGAATCTACTCGACGAGCCACCCAACGAAACGCATCAATAAGCCCGGGAGAGTGGTCTCCAGTCGAGGACTCGACCTAAAACGAATCTACCCGACGAGACATCCAGCGACCGACATTAACAAGACCGGGCGAGTGGTCTCCAGTCGAGGACTCGACCTAAAATGAATCTACCCGACAAGCCACCCAGCGACCGGAATCAACAAGCCCGGGCGAGTGGTATCCAGTCGAGGACTCGACCTAAAATGAATCTACCCGATGAGCCACCCAGCGACCAGCATCAACAAACCCGGGCGAGTGGTCTCCAGTCGAGGACTCGGCCTAAAACAAATCTACCCGATGAGCCACCCAGCGACCTGCATCAACAAGCCCGGGCGAGTGGTCTCTAGTCAAGGACCCGACCTAAAACGAATCTACCCAACGAGCCACCCAGCGACCGGCATTAACAAGCCCGGGCGAGTGGTCTCCAGTGGAGGACTCGACCTAAAACAAATCTACCCGACGAGCCACCCAGTGACCGACACCATCAAGCCTGGGCGAGTGGCCTCTAGTCGAGGACTCGACCTAAAAAGAATCTACCAGACAATCGACCCAGCGACCGACAGCAACTAGCCCAGGAGAGTGGTCTCCAGTCGAGGACTCGACCTAGATGCTATCTTTAACTACTTTTGATATATTATAAATAGATTACATATCATTACAATGCGCTTCCTTGCGCTTACTCGGCCATATGCACCTTAGCCATCTCCTTCATCACTTCCTCCATCTCCTCAGCTTCCTCCTGGTCCTTCCAGGTAAAGATGTCTCCTCTCTGTCGGGGTTCTTCTTCCTTCCCCTATCTCCAGAAATTCTGGGTATGTGGCTGTCGTGTGACCCTCCTGCAGATGGAAGTCACGGTACGACAATGCCATCACCCTTGCTTCCTTCCCTGCGCGACCACTCTTCTTATTTCCTCTTTTTCGGCCAATCGTCATGGCTTGCAGGGGTTGGGGTTGCAATGGCCTTGGGTCCGGCTGCCACCCTGCTGGGTTGAACCGTCCTCCCCCCCCTGAAAGTTTCCTCTCCCTTGGAAATGCCCTCTTCCTTGGCCTTGAGGGGGTCCTCCTGGCGGCCTCCAGGTCAGTTGCGCGATTGGTGGCTGAAACCCCTAGCCTTGCTCCTGCCCAAAGGGGGGTCCCTAGTCCCTCTGACTTCTTGCTTCCTCCTTCTTCTTCCCTCCTTGATCTTTCTTCTCCTCCTTCTCCCCTTTCTCACCCTTGGACAACCTTGCCATGAACTCCTAGTTTGTGGCCTCACACTCAATTTCTCGAGCAGCGCGCTCCATCGGCTCTTCAAAAGACAAGGGTGGGTCCTGAGTCAAGCTCATCCTGAACAACCCCTACTGTAACCCGAGGGTGAAAACCAGCTGTAGGGTATGCCCGGGCACCTCAATGACAAGGAGGACTTCCTCCTGGAATCTATCCACGTAAATCCCCAACATCTCCCCTGGCCTTTGCCGAACCAAGAACAGGGCCTCTGCCCCCTTCCTCCTCTTCTTTAATGTGGAGAACCTTAGCAAGAAACTACGGCGCTGGTCCTCGAAGCCATAGATGGTTCCCACTGGGAGTTGGTAGAACCAGTCCCTCGCCTTCCCCCTGAATGTGACGGCGAAGAGTCTGCATTTGAAGGCATCCGACATCTTCCTGATCGAGGCCATGTCTTCGAACCACTGGAAGTGCTGAATAGGGTCGTCCTTCCCTGTGTAGTAAGACATGTTAGGCTCGCTGAACCCATCTGGAATCGGAGCTGAGATGATTAGCTCGCAGAAGGGACTTCCCCATCCTCCCTGGTGATTCGAAGGCGTTCTCTCTGCCTCCCTACTGGGGTAGCCGGTCCCAGGAGAGCTGATGAAGAGCACTCTTATTTGAAGACCCGAGCCTTCCCCTATGGCCAACTCCTTCCCTTGCCAATGTGCTTGCTCTGCCTCCATTGGAGATTGCGAGGCAAGCACGGGTGCAGGTGGTGTCGAGCACTCGCCGTGAGGGGGGAGTGCGACCTGCAAGAGCTCCAGGATCAACTTCCTGAACTCATCAAAATCACCCTTCTTCACGTACTCGCTGGTAGGGGGTGAGTCCCCCAGCTCATCGCTTCCAGCCATGAGACTTGCTCAGAGCTTTCTGAACTAGCTGCTTCCACACTCACTGCACTAGAATGTTGAAACCAGAGAACTGGTCTTGACGTTTGAAAGGGGGATGCAGCTAACCCTTACTTAACCCGAGCTAGATCCCTAGACCAGTTGCTAAGAACCGAAAGACCTTCCCTTGAAGAACACTTGGGTCTAGAAATAGACCCCTTAAGCTTGAAAGGAGAGTTTAGTTCTTATTATATTTGTTAAAAGTCTTGTTTAACTTTGTTTCAAAGTAAATGATATATATATAAGTATGTTTGAGGTAAGAGTAATAAACACAAATACTAATAAACACAGCACAAGAAAAAAAATAAAACAAACCAAGCAATCCAGATGACACAAGATATATAGTTGTTCCCCTCAACTGGGTACATCTACTCTTCTACCCACTAGTAGGAATCCACTAGGAGGTTGTTGATAAGGTGCCCTCACACCAAGGTGATTTTTATAAGGTGTCCACACACCAATGGGAGTTTTGATCAGGTGCCCAATTCACCTGTAAGCTTTTGATAAGGTGCTTATAAACCAAGCTGCATGTTTTTGCTAAGGTGGTCTGTCAGCGGGAGTAAACTTTTGAAGGGAGTTTTAACCCTTTACAAGATGGGAAGGAATAAAAGAAAATAGAAAGTTTATGCTGTTCTTGTCTTTTGCTGAGAAGACTCTTGATGAATATGTTGAAGAGAGCTCCTCCTGTCTGATGTTGTTTGATGACAGCTTGTGGAGGCTCCTTCTCTTGATTGTAAATCCTCTGTTCTTCTTCTTGCAGTTTTGGATCCCTGAGCAAATGATAGTGTTTGATGTCTCAGGTTATATATGATCTGCAAGAAAGGGATTAGGCAAAAAGAAGATAATATATTTGGATCTGTTCTTCTTTTTGCTCTGTTCTTCTTCTTCTCTTTTTCGTGTACAGCAAGATGTAATATATTCTATCTATAATCTTCCTACTATATTGTACAGCAATATAAACTATATATATAATCTGTCTGATTTGAATTCTTGCCGACATAAGAGGAAAGAATATAATATCTCTTTTATTTAGCAGATCCTCGAGCTGAATAATTTCTTTCTTTAGCTTGCTACAACTGCTATATTAATTAATGTTGCAACGGCTGTAAGGTCGGATCAACAATATATATAGCAATATATAAAATAGAATAAATAAATATTGCTTTAATAAAGTCTGACAGCATATAAGCATAAGAAATATAATATTTAGTCGAGCTAAATGTTATAAAATAAATGCTACAGAAATTCGTCGACCTCAGGTCGTCATTCGTCGGGCTGAGCTCGCCAAATGATATTCTGAGCATTGATTAACTGCAGAGGACTTTCGTCGAGCGCTGCTGGGATTTCGTCGGCCACTGTTCGGATTTCGTCGACCGCTGCTTCCCTGCTGTAATTTGTCGAGCGCTGCTATAGAATAATCTGTTCGTCGGGCACCGTCCGACGAATGCTGAGCGCCGTTCGACGTTAGTCGAACGCAGCTAATATATGAAATACATTTCTTCTCTTATATTTCAGCCTATTATTTATATGTGTATTTGCAGCCTTCTTTCTTAATTATAATTAATCTATGTTATAATATATATTATGATATATACTTAGATGCTAAAGGTGGATCCTAACTCAAATCAAACCTAAGGTTCCAACAATCTCCCCCTATTTGAGTTGGGATCCTAATCCAAATTTAGACTAGGTTCTAACAATCTCCCCCTATTTGGTTTAGGATTCCTAAGCATAAAAAGTCTTGAATTAACTTAAGGCTTAAGGAAAAGAGATTATTTTTAAATTTCTTTTATAACTAAGCAATTTCTAATTTCCTAGATTTTAATTTAAATAGGAATTTAAATGAAATGAATTGCTAGTTGTTAACAGATTCTAAGAATTTTAAAATCATAAATACAAAGTCTGATAGCTTCTTTCTATAGAATCTCCTTAATCAGAAGAGACTCACACTCAGAGCTCTGATCATTTCTGATCTATGCTACTTGAGTAGAATGCTCAAACTGATTTTGGAGAAAAAAATCTGTACGAGATTGAAGTTATCTGACATTGCTTTTAAAATAGAAAAATTCAACAGAATCATATAATTGCTGTTTAATTTAATTATACATGTTTTAAAATAGGTAAAAGCAAATGTTTTATAATTAGATATGTTGGTCTTTTTATTTCATTGAAATACAAATTTGAAAATTTATTCTGATTTTGTTGAACATAAATATTTTTCTTCTTAACAGGTTGTTCAAATTTATTTTTCAAAGAAAAAATTTTCTTGTCTGATGTTTTCAAATCTATTTTAAATCTTGTGTCTTCAGAAGTTATTTTTAACTCTTTTATTTCTTTGTCAGATTTTATCATTTTTGTATATATTAACTCAAAATCTGATATAATTACTTTTTCTGATTCTGATTCAGAATTTATCAAATCTGTAGATGGTGAGTTGAAAGCAGATGTAAAATCAGAGGTAAAATTAGGAAATGTTGTTACCTCTTTTACCTTTTCTTCATCAGATTCAGCATCTGATTTGTAATCTGAACCATATATAGCCATCATGCAAAAAGCTGTGGCTTTTTGTTCTTCCTTTTCTTCTTCTTCACTTAGAGTAAGTGATGGTTCTGCATCAAAAATGTAGTTAGTGGAAGAAGTAGGAATGGATTCATTTACCATCCTGGAGAGGGAGTTCCAAATGCTCTTTGCTGAAGTGCAATCATTAACTCTTTGATAAATGTCATTTGACATTGATTGAGTTAATATCTCCATGGCCTTTGCATCAGAACTGATCAACTTTTCTTGATCATTAGTTGAAGATGTTGAAGATGAAGTTCCTGTCAACATGGAATTATAAATATCTTCATCTATGGCATCCATATATAGCTTAATTCTAACTTGCCATAAATTAAATCTATCCAAATTACATAAAGGTGGATTTGAAAAAGGGAAATCTGCTAGTGCCATCAAATTTTTGAAAAACCATTTTACAACAAAATAAGAACTAAGTGATCTTTGTGATTTCAGGTGTTAGCCTGTGTGAAAAATCAACTTCCTATAATACCAATTTAAATGGACAATCGATATCCTCTGATGAGGGTGATTGATAAAATCAACCTGCTTTGATACCAATTGAAAGGAGAGATTAGTTCTTATTATATTTGTTAAAAGTTTTGTTTAACTTTGTTTCAAAGTAAATGATATATATAAGTGTGTTTGCTGTAAGAGTAATAAACACAAATACTAATAAACACAGCACAAGAAAAAAAATAAAACAAACCAAGCAATCCAGATGACACAAGATATATAGTAGTTCACCTCAACTGGGTACATCTACTCTTCTACCCACTGGTAGGAATCCACTAAGAGGTTGTTGATAAGGTGCCCTCACACCAAGGTGATTTTGATAAGGTGTCCACACACCAATGGGAGTTTTGATCAGGTGCCCAATTAACCTATAATCTTTTGATAAGGTGCTTATAAACCAAGCTGCAGTTTTAACCCTTTACAAGATGGGAAGGAATAAAAGAAAATAGAAAGTTTATGTTGTTCTTCTCTTTTGCTGAGAAGACTCTTGATGAATATGTTGAAGAGAGCTCCCCCTGTCTGATGTAGTTTGATGACAGCTTGTGGAGGCTCCTTCTCTTGATTGTAAATCCTCTGTTCTTCTTCATGCAGTTTTGGATCCCTGATCAAATGATAGTGTTTGATGTCTCGGGTTGTATATGATCTGCAAGAAAGGGATTAGGCAAAATGAAGATAATATATTTGGATTTGTTCTTCTTTTTGCTCTGTTCTTCTTCTTCTCTTTTTCTTGTACAACAAGATGTAATATATTCTATCTATAATCTTCCTACTATATTGTACATCAATATAAACTATATATATAATCTGTCTTATTTGAATTCTTGCCGACAGAAGAGGAAAGAATATAATATCTCTTTTATTTAGCAGATCCTCGAGCTGAACAATTTCTTTCTTTAGCTTGCTGCAACGGCTATATTAATTAATGCTGCAACGGCTGTAAGGTCAGATCAACAATATCTATAGCAATATTTAAAATAGAATAAATAAATATTGCTTTAATAAAGTCTGACAACATATAAGAATAAGAAATATAATATTTAGTCGGGCTAAATGATATAAAATAAATGCTGCAGAAATTCATCGACCTCAGCTCGTCATTCGTCGGGCTGAGCTCGCCAAATGATATTTTGAGCATTGATTAACTGCAGAGGGCTTTTGTCGAGCGCTGCTGGGATTTCGTCGACCGCTGTTCGGATTTCGTCGACCGCTGCTTCCCTGCTGTAATTTGTCGAGCGCTGCTATAGAATAATCTATTCGTCGGGCGCAGTCCGACGAATGCTGAGCGCCGTTCGACGTTCGTCTAACGCAGCTAATATATGAAATACATTTCTTCTCTTATATTTCAGCCTATTATTTATATGTCTATTTGCAGCCTTCTTTCTTAATGATAATTAATCTAAGTTATTATGTATATTATGATATATACTTAGATGCTAAAGGTGGATCCTAACTCAAATCAAACCTAAGGTTCCAACAAAGCTGCAGCGTGGAGGTCCCACCACACACCCAGAAGCTCACAAGGAACTTCCCCTCCCTAGCCAATACTGAGCCTAGGTACCTTAGAGGGCATTAAAGACCACCACACCGTCAACCTTCATTAATAGGGGGATGGGGGTAGTGCTTGATCACAAGACACACACGAGGAGAGGGGTGGAGACCAACCCATCCCAAGGTGCCCATGAGGGTCTATTTATAGACATCCAAAAATTGTGCTGCGGATAGCCCATAATCTACTATCCGCAGCTCAACCATGAACCTGAACGACCAACACAGGAGGGGGGGGGGGGGAGTGGAGGTTGAGATGTCCACTCTCCCCCTTGCCGGGGGTTGGGTGAGTGGACCAAGGTCCACCACCCGAACTGGGTGAGTGGACCTCATGGTCCACTCAGCTAACCGGGCGAGTGGACCATTGGTCCACTCGCCTAGTTGTCCGGGGCGAGTGGACCTATGGTCCACTCTCCCACATGCCTGGGCTTGTGGACCATAGGTCCACTCGCCCCTACTTCGGGCAAGTGGACCTATGGTCCACTCGCCCCTCCACTCGGGCGAGTGGACCTTAGGTCCACTCGCTCGGAGCCTTGGGCGAGTGGACTTAGGGTCCACTCTATTAAGTAGGAAGTGTCCCCCCCAGGTCTTCTCTTTCTCGGTCTTGACGACCTTCGACGGGTCGGTCTACTGCGTTACGACCAATCTCTCTACCATGACCTTATCCGCATTGGGTCACACCGACTCGGCAAATATGAGGGTTGTACAATGATATTGTGCAGTCTGCTTAGTCAATATCATTTAGAACGTCTAGACGATATTGTGTTGACTTCATAATTAGCCTATATCATGTAGATCGTCTAGAAGATATTATGTAAACTGCTTAGTCTATATCGTCTAGATCATCTAGATGATATTGTGCAGACTGCTTAGTCTATATCATCTAGATCATCTAGTCGATATTGTGCAGACTACTTAGTCTAGATTGTCTAGATCGTTTAGACGATATTATGAAGACTGCTTAGTCTATATCGTCTAGATCGTCTAGAAGATATTATATAGACTGATTAGACTATATAATTTAGATCGTCTAGACTATATTGTGCAGACTGCTTAGTCTATATCGTCTATACAATATTGTGCAGACTGCTTAGTATATATCATCAAGATCGTCTCGGCGATATTGTGTAGACTGCTTAGTCTATATCATCGAGATGATATTGTGCAGAGTGCTTAGTTTATATCTTCTAGATCGTCTAGATGATATTGTGCAGAGTGCCTTAAAAATATCAGCTAGATCGTCTAGCAAATGTTTTGTTTTTCTTGTTTTAAACCCTGAACCTTGTTCAACTTTACTTAGGGTAATTCCTCTTAAAGCTGAACCCGGTTCTCTAGGTATTATATATATATTATCTAGTTTTAAGGTTAAGTTTTTCTTATTTCTCCAGAGCCCTCAAGAAAAGTTCTGTAGAGCGGCGAAGACGAACTCGATGGTGGCTTTCCTTTTCGAATCAGAATCCTAGCACCGACGATCTTTTCCTGGAATCAAATATAGCAATCTGTGGAGACGAAGCCCCCACCCCCCCCCTGATTTTTCTAGCCTGCTTTAGCTGGACAACAATGATGTGTTTCTCCCGTTAGTGTGGATCATCCCGTAAAGGCGCGGACTTATTTCTTGGCCATCGGAACTCAATTTGCCAGCGCTGATTCTGTATCAAGGGACAAACCTTTTGGAGCATCTTGATCAAGTATTGACTCGATTTCGCACAGGTAATCTAATTTTGCATTTGATGCATCTATTTCTTGATTCATGGTCATCGCAATATATGTATGCTTCTCTTTTGGGTTGTTCTTGAATCTATTCTGATGCGCACATATGATGTCTCTACACTTTAAGATAAACCCCAATAGGGCTATGTAGACCTATTTTTGGTCGACAGACTCCTCTTTATAAATAAATCATTTCTCTGTGAAGTACTTATGTTTGATTGAGTTACATTCTTCCCAAAAACTCTGCAGATATATGAACACTATTAAGGAAAGAGAAGAAGAAGAAGAATCCATGATGAAAAGAGGCTTCTCTAGTATTCTTACTTATTATTTTACTCTTCTCTCTTCCTTCTCCTCTAAATTTATTGTATCTTTTCTGTGAATTTATTTATGTAATCTTTAATGTCTTTTAATGATGTAAACTTTACTTTAATCTTTTAAATCTTGAAGTCTTCTTTACTTGTATCGCTTTCGTATACTTTATTTGTGTTCAATAATATAATGAGTCAATAGAACCAGATTATTGCCCTCATATCCGTTATTTGTAGACTCCATTTGATTTTGGCTTTGTTTATGAATTTGATCACACTCTGATAAAGAGAGTTGCATGTAATCCTGAAATAATAGGGTGCCATAAATTTCATGTCTTGGAGTCAAAGCCAAAAATTAGGATTTACAGAATGATAAGGCGATCTTTAGGATTTTCTAGCGAGTCCTATCTCAGTTACTTTGTTCTAACATCGTAGGTCTAATTACCCATATGATATTGGGACCGGAGTGTGTAAAACCCTCACTATATAGAGAAAATGAGTTCATCGAAGACATATATCTAAAATGATTAGAGAAAACTATATTTTTACTACACCATTTAATTTATTATTAATTTTAAACAAAATTATTTGTTATCTCGTAGTTTTCTAGTTGATAACGCAAGATCAATGCATCAAAACTATCTTATATATATATCATTTAATTCCAATATGATAATAGAATGATGGGTGAAGTGTGTAAGACCCCCTCACCAAAACAGCGCTCGGGTCCGAGAAGGGCCTTATGGCCCAAGATGGCCACCTTATGCTTTCCAATCGGAGATGTACCCAATTTCCAAGCGTATAATCATTGTCTTGTCATGCCATGGAACATCACCACACCAGATCAAAAAAGCGAAAGCAATTCAAAAATAAACACGCATTGATTTATATATAATCAAGGTAGTAGCCAATTGTTTATACATAAGGTCTAATGGGCTAAACAAACTACTACAAATCTTACTACTTCTAAGCATTATTGTCTCACGTCTCAGTCTGGAGATGAGACTAGTGCGTCAGCTCGAGCGGGTTTTATAGCAGGTACTCTCTTACGTTGCGGCTGGGCCTCGTGCTGCTCCATCTCCTAAAATATAGGTGCAAAAATAATAATATTAGTAAATTACAGTAAATAAAGTGCGGCAAAGGAAATGTTGCTGTAAATAATGTACATAATGGAAATATTGGAATAAAAGAAATAACAAGAGCAGATATAAGAGAACAAGTAAGTAATTAATAAAGTACTTATGTAGTCGTTCTATCTTCATTCCAAGGAGGCCTCTCCATTCCAAGGAGGCATCTCCATTCCAAGGAGGCATCTCTGTTCCAAGGAGGCATCTCCGTTCCAAGGAGACTTCTCCATTTCAAGGAGGCAGGTTTTACAATTTGCGGCGAGTTCTTTGTGAAAGTGGAGGTTAGATCTTAAATTAACTCTAGAGGGGGGGGGGGGGGGGGTGAATAGAGTTTAAAACTTTTCCCTTAGTTTTATTTGCGGAATTAAAAATAGTGTTATATATATGTGTAAGCAGAGTGATTAATAAAAATAGAATAAATAAAATCACACAGCACAGCACAGAGAAATAAACAATCACAGAGGACACAAGGAGCTATAGTAGTTACCCAATAAATCTGGGTACGTTTACTCTTCTACCACCCTTGGTAGGAATCCACTAGGAGTTTTGATCAGGTGCCCTCACACCAAGGGATTTTTCATAAGGTGTCCACACACCAATGAGAGTTTGATCAGGTGCCCAAATCACCGATAAGCTTTTGATAAGGTGCTTAAAACCACATAAGGATTTTTTGATAAGGTGTCTTGCCACCAGTGGGTTACACTTTTGAAGGGAGTATTAACCTTGTACATAATGGGATAGAGAGGGGTTTATATGTTCTTCTCTATCAAGATGTATAGAGAAGACTCTAGTGGATTTGATGTTGAAAAGAACTCCTCTGTCTGATTAAAGATTGTTTGACAGTTGATGTTGCTGGAGCTTTTCTTGAAAGATTTGATCTTCCTGTAGCAGATTAAACTGAGAGACAAGAATGCTTCACTTTGTTGTTGCTCTTTTGAAGATCTGTGCTTGTTCTTCTTCTTCTTGTTTCTTTCTTGGTTCATGCAATAGGAAATCTGAGATGGTGTTGAAGATGTTCACAGAAAAAATATGTTTGCTGCTGAAGGAGGAAGAAGATGAAGTTCTGTTCACTGTCGAAAAAGCTGAGGAAGAAGAAGATGAAGTTCTGTGTATATTTGTTCTTCTATTCTTCCTGTATATTTCTTTCTCTTCTTTTCTCTGTGT
The DNA here is from genome assembly GCA_033032865.1 of Dactylorhiza incarnata. Classification (NCBI taxonomy): domain Eukaryota; kingdom Viridiplantae; phylum Streptophyta; class Magnoliopsida; order Asparagales; family Orchidaceae; genus Dactylorhiza; species Dactylorhiza incarnata. The sequence continues at coordinate 851,855 of JAWHQI010000255.1, read as the reverse complement.
ATTCTGTACAACAAAAATATTCTGTAATCTGATCTGTATTGATGCTGTCGTGAAAGCTGTATAATTATTCTGTAATATTCTCTTTCCTTTTCTTTTTCAAATCTCTGACAGAATTAAATGCAAATCCCTTATATTAAGGAATATATTATTCTGAAGGCATATTTCTGGGAACTGCAAGTGTCACGCCGTATTCTCTTTCCTTTTCCATGAATATGTCCTTTTCCGAGGAAATGTTAATGGCTATAAACTTGAATTAATAAAGGAAATATATTATCCTTACTTGATCTGATAGAAGGAGCCGTTGTTGTCGTTGATCTGAGAGCAGAGAATGGAAAGAAATATAATCTGTCTGAAACTTTCTGACCTTAAATAATAATTCTTCGATCTGAACAAAATTTGTCGAACGCAAATTCGTCGACCTCAATATTTTCGTCGATCACAACATTTACTTCATCGATCTCAATATTTAATTAACTATTCTGAACATCTGCTGAATATTCATCGAACGCAGACTTGAGTTCGTCGAACAGAAGGATTCGTCGACCGCTGAGCCTAGATAAATTCGTCGAGCGCTGAGCTTGAGCAAAAAGCGTCGAGCGCTGAGCTTGAGCAAATTCGTCGACCGCTGAGATGGGAGCGTCGAGCGCTGAACCGCTGAGACTAGAACTGTTCATCGTACACAGAGAGCTTGCCGATCGTCGAACGCAGAGAGCCATTCGTCGAACGCAACTAGCCATTCGTCGAACACAGAATCTGAATGAAATTTCTAGTTCTAACAGCTAAAACTCTTGACCCATAAACTATACATTGGGGTCAACTTGTCCTTAGTCAACATATAGTGATCCTAGCCCAAATCACAAATGGGGTTGTTCCAACACTTTGTATTTTTATCGTATTAGGATATGCCAATTTATTTGAGTCTGATAGTTACTTTAGTTGCAGCTTTTAGGGTGGCTTATCAGATTTGTGTCGATCTGTTAGAGCCTTATTATAATACCAAGCCTCTTTATTTTAAGCACCCGATTTAATCATCGAGACTCCAAATATCCGCAAGAGGTTTAACACAAGATCTTTTAACCTCAACTTCTTGTATCAGGGCGAATCAAGTTCCAATATTATGACAAATATTATTTCTTCCTATTTAAACCTCTTTTATTTCATAAATACCAAAAAGAGGCAGAGATTTATGAAACTTAAACCAGAGGATGGATTTGGCATAATATAATCCCCATAATTTTTTCAAATCATTTTGAGCATCATTTGACCTCCAATAAATTATTTTCCACAAAATAAACCCTTATTTTTATATAAAATTTACTTTTAATGATCCAAAAAATTTCCCAATTTCTATTAAGGGTTTATACAATCATTAAGAGCATTCAACAATTTTATAGATTTATTTCATCAATTAGGGGCTCTCTGTAATTTTCTAAATAGAAATGAGACCATAAATTAAATCCTTAGAAATAGGTAACCTTTTTAAAATTTCACCAAAATTTTATAGTGACTGTAAACTGGTCCCGACCTCATCCCAAAATTTACTCAGTTTTTTCACTGAAAATAAAGGTCTTTGATATTTTTAAAACAATAATTTCTCTTCTATTTAAATCCTTAAAAATATCAGAAGTGTATATTAAAATCTGATAGTTTTACAGGGGCTGTGTCTTCCTCTTTCCAGCCTAATATAAGATATCCAGCTATTTTAATGGAGCAGATTTTCCTTAGAAATTTTTTTAATAAAGAGAGCTTTTTTATTTAAATCATTAAAATTAGCAACTGATTAATAAAATTCCCCAAATAATTACAAAGGGTGTATACAAGATCTTTATATCTCCACAATGTTTCCCAGAATTGTATCATAAATTTAAGATTCTCTATTAAATAAATCACAGAAAAATCTTCCATATTTTAATTTCTAAAAATAGCTAGACTATTTAAAAAATTATGAATTTTTTTAGAAGATTTCCTTTGCAATGATGAAAAACTTTCATGTTTAAACTATTCTCATTAGAGCAATAAATTACTCTCAGAAAATTAGAAACCCTTTTTTTATTTGGTTTCGGATAACACTAATCGCATGGAATCCAGTATGGTTGAGATGGAGCTAGGCGACATATTTTCTGTCGGCCCATTGCAGATCATGCACGAATTCGTTGTGGGCAAGCAATCATTGTTAAGGAAATCACGGTCGTTTGATCCTGATTGCGGGATCATACGACACCTGTAGCTTCCCGCAAGCTATAAGCTTGTTGATGAGTCCAATATTTATAGTGTTTTATGGACTCATCCAGGCTAGTTTTCTTGCATTTGCACTACACTTTTAGTCCTTAATTGTTTATATTTCACTTGGATACACTTTCACTATAAGTGCAATGTTTTGACTCATTGTGGTGTGCAATTGTGCGTTTTGTTGTAGGGGTAAGCACATTGTGCTCCCCATTCATTTTATGCTTTTATGCTGGTGCTGAAGGTTTTTTCCCAGCGTTTGTTTTGCATGTGGGCGGATCTCCATTTTGCCCAGATTTCATATCTGTATGAATCGCACAGTCCTGCATTTCCTTGACGCACGATCACCCCGACCGTGCGTGTTCATCAGTTGCTTAAAAATGGTGATCCGCCCTCGCTCGTGCCTTTTGTTCACGCACTGGCAGTTTGCCCATGCGTGAGTAGAATCGCACGAGCCCAGGTTTTTGTCCAAATATTTATATAATTATCACCCATGTGTTTGCTTCATGCACGGTTGGATTCAACCGTGCACGAAGAAAATGTACGACCTCCCGTGGGTAGCCAGATTTTGAGCTATCTGGATTTGCCCGTGAGTTTGCGTACGTGGTCAATTTTGACCGTGCGTGAGTAAAATCGCACGGGCACTCTGCTTCGTCTTCCTGGGTTTCATGGGCAATTAATATCGCATGGTACACGACCGGTCGTGCGTTCGACCGTGCGTGACCAAATTCTATCTATTTTTCTATAAAAGATGCAGACTTCGCCCTACACAGGATCGATCATCTACTTCATATTCTGAGATCCAGTTCTATCGCTTCATTGCCGCCCACCTAAAGGAGGAGCTCCGGCCATCATTTCCTTGCAAATTCAAAGCCGGAACATCCTCTTAGCCTCCTCCATTGTTCGCTTGTCGCCAAGGGTGATTTCAAAGGATTTATTGATGCACATATGTAGTTCTCCAGTGAAGTCGTGGCCGAAGATGATTGATGGATAAGACAGGTACATTAGAAGGTGACAACACTTCCATACCCTGGACGGCAGTTGAATACCGAGCAAGGACAAGGCTTGGCAAACCTAAATTTCGGTCGTGAACCTCCAACGAGTCTCTACCCCTTTGGTTGTAATCTCACCGCCTTTATATTTGAGTATTTTCTCCTATGATTCCTTGTGTGTGTAAATGATGATTGCAAAACCCTAATTGCTATTTAATTTATTTCATGTCTATGTCAAATCTATTGTGGTTTGTGCAAGTGAGGAGCGCCCCCATTTCATCCTCCATCCCACCGTAGCATTGAGAATGTCGCACTAGCAATTGCTAGTGGCGTGCTTGGTGACAAGGTGCTTGTGACCCTCATTCCGCTGGTGCAACCCATTCCATCTGCTTGTCTTCCCATCCATCCACCTTGTGAAGCAGTGCATAGCGGCCTGCATTGTCTCCATCCACCTTGCGAAGTAGTGTATAGTGGTATGCATAGTAGTGTTAATTTAGGTTCTTTTATTTTGTTTCCGCAACCCAAAACAAAATCTTCAGCATTCCATCCGCTAAAAAGGACTTCATTCTCAAGTCCTACTTCATAAGTAAACTCCACCTTACTATGTTCCTTTGAGATCGATACTTGGGGAAATTCACCCATTTTATATTACTTGTGCGACCGGTACACTTATCGTAAGCATATCACTTGCGAGGCCTCCCTGCAATGGTCTGGCCAGTGGTTTGCGGTGCCACCACACTCGGCCGACTCGTTGGGGGTAGGCGATCCCTCTAGTGGTGGTCTGGTGCCCTGGTGCCGCTAGCAGGCACCAGAGATACCTATTACAGGGTAACAAGACACAGACACCGCCAGAGCTTCATCCTCCGATGGCGCCACCGCTTTGAGGCCTCCCATAGAGGGCCTCTGAGCCCTCTCCGATGAGGTGCCACTCCCTAGTGAGTCGAGAGGTGCTGGGGAGCCTCACACCTATACGACCACCCTCCTAGCTCCACCAAGCTTCGTGGTGGTTGCGGCGGCACTCTAGCAGACGGAGGCCGCAATCAGGTCGCCCAGGATTTGGTGAAAAAGATGAGGGGGTGGAACCTTCTGTGTGGTTGGCCTCCAGAAACTTCCCTGCCATAAGAGGTGTCGAAAGGAGGAAGGGATCGGGTAGGGTGTCTCCAGCGAGGTAGGGTTCCGACAAGGGGGGTTTGCTTCAGTTTGAGCTCAGTGAAAGCTCTGGGGGAAGGGGAGGGTCTATATATATGATAGGAGGAGCCACTTGTTGGATCGATTGGCGCCCTTAGAGGGGGGGGTGAATAAGGGAATAAAATTCTTTTTTAAGTTTTAGACGATTTACTAAATTGTTTTAAAGTAAATGTAAATGAAATTACAATTTAGCTTAAAGGAAGAAACAATGGAATTTGCAATTTTATAAGTTACGCCAAATGAGAGAAATCAAGTAAACACAATTAGAGACATGATTATATTATATAAAAGGGTATTTACATAAATTTGATTTCAATATCGCTAGAAATCTGAGGCGTACAAAGTAAAACAATTTTTTCTTTTCTATACCGACTCGTATCCCCATGAATTGGTTGGCTTTAACCTATCCTTCCCCAGATATAGCCTCAAGCCGCTCTAGCCAATCCTCCCCCGGATATGACCTCGAGCTTCCCTAGATCTAATCACCTAGACCTAGTCGCCAACACACACGGCAAATTCCCCCTAAGCCGCGCAAGGACCTAGACGCCAAATACAAGGCGATTTCACCACAAAAATATAATGGAAGGAAATAATTCAAATAAAGACTCCCTCTATGAGATTTTTTGGAGTTTATGATGAAGGACCTATGTGGCTCAAGCGAGGTTGATGCGATCGTTCTTCAGATGCAGCGTGATGGCTTCCTTCTCCAAAATTCTTCTTTGACTTTGAGTGGGAGATGAGAATTCGGCAGAGTAACAGCTCTGGAATTTGGCAAGGGACTCTCTCTGAGATTGATCAACAAAAATGAGAAAGAGAACTCCATTTTATAGAACTCCACGCTACCGCCTGTGGTAGCACCTTGCGCCTGCACTATCATTCGTGTAGAGACCGCTATAAAACTGTCGCGTCGTAGTGTTTTGTCCATTCTCACAAAAGCGCCAGGAGGTAGCGCTAGCACCTATGGTAGCGCTAATGCCAGCGGTAGTGCTCCATTGAGAGGGGTTGATTCCAAGCTGTATACCTGTGGAGTAATGCACCTAGAGTTCCTGCACATTATAAACACACGAAAAGCAAGATCAAATACAATATGGGATTTGTTATTCTCAAATAAAGGGATGTGACACACATGTCCAACAATCTCCCCCTTTTGATAATAACAAATCCTCTTAGCAAGAAATCAACAATGGTGGTTATAGTATATGATAACATGATAATTGTGCAACTAAAGTATATGATAAGCATGAGAATAATGCATACTCTTCCAATCTTAATACTCCCCCTACATAAATGTAATTTATGTTTTACTCCCCCTAAATGTTAGATTACATGAATATTCTCCCCTTAATCTTCTATATTTCTCCTATAGATTTCTTCAATTAATCTCCCCATTTTGGTATTATCAAAAGAAGGTGGGGTAAGGGAAGTAAAGAAGCATTCTTTATAAATGATAATTCATGATCGAGCTTTAACCATGAAATAAAAAGATAAGAGTTTAAGCATAGTATATATAATAGATTTCAAATAAAAAGATAAGAGTTGTAAGCAAGCGGAAGATTATAAGAAACATTTTTTTGCAAGCATGAAAAGCATAAGTAAAAATATGAGTTTAAGTTCAAAATTGAAAAATGTTTTAACCTTTTGAAATCTCAAAGATAAATATAGCAATCATGAAATGAACATATAAAAATGAGATTATACTACAATGTTACTTAATTTCAAGTTTAAGAGATACAAAACATTGTAGAGATCATGCTAGGTTATCTAGTGCATTTCTTATATAAAGAGTAGTATAGATAAAACATTAGAATCCAATACTCATGAGAAGAAGTGTTATGAAAGATAATCAAGTGCACATAAGTGTATTTTGAGCAATGTTAACAAATGATTTAAATCACAAAATATAAGACATATGTAGAGTAAAGAGCACAATAAAACACAAGTATATTACTTTCACACACTTTTAATGCACAAAATTTTTAACAAAGTGGTGTAATAACCAAGGTTTACACAAGACACTTTACTATTCTTTCCAAGGTGCTCAACCTCATAATGCTTATGAAGACTTATCAGGAGGTTCAAGTAGTGCTTGGTGGAGTTATATTTGTCTATTTTTTATTCACTTTTGTGAGGCAACATTCTCCGAATACACTTGTTTTGCAAACCCAACAATTTTTTTTTAAAACCACTTTTCTTAATTTTTAAGTGCAATTCAAATGTACTGTAGATAATAAACTTATGCAAATTTTAATTCATTGTACAATTACAATACTCAAGCAAGCATTTTAGATTTAAACACACATGTATATTACCAAACATAAGTGAGTGTAAAAGTATCATTATCAATCACAATACATGTACTCATACTTAGAGGCATGCTAAGCTTGGTTCTACACATATTTTTAAATACAATTGATGCACTTTAAATAGATATATCAAAGCATGATAAACAAAACAATGTTCATAGTAATTTGAAGTAATAAACTTTAACATTGTAGATAATTCTAAACGATAGAATTCATACATGCTTGATATTTGCAATAAAGATCATACAGTTTTTTTGTTTTGAAAATTTTAATGAAAGGAAAAACAGAAAACCACAAAAACATATTTTTGTATTTTTGAATTTTGAAATTTTATAGTTGATTTTCCATAAAATAAATAAAACAAAAATAACAAAAGTCAGACTTACAAAATTAAAGTAGTAAATATGAACTAAAATATTTTTGTAGATTTTTAGAAATTTTAAAAAATAGAAAATTCAAACACTCACGCTTGCGTCGGCGCTAGCGCTAGCACGGGAAACAGTAAGTGAAATAGTGAAGATTTTAAAATTCTGTTTTTTGATATTGATTAGGGGTCTTAAGTGTAGTCTTATGCAAAAATTTTGTAATTTTCAAAGATGTCTTGATTGCTTAAATTGCATAAAACATTTGCGTTTTACATGTTATTCATCCTAAGATGTCTAAGACTCCTAATTCCAACCTTAACATTTGAAACCTTGCATCGGTAAGAGGTTTAGTGAATATGTCAGCAAGTTGAGAGTCCGTGCCAATGAAACTTATTCTAACATTTTCTTTCTTAATGTGATCCCTTATGAAATGATGACGTACATCTATATGTTTGGATCTAGAATGGTGTACCGGATTATTTGTAAGATCAATGGAACTCTTGTTGTCACATTTTAATTCTATATGCTTTAGATGAAAACCAAAGTCCTCTAAAGTTTGGCTCATCCATAGTGCTTGTGCACAACAACTCGCTAGTGCAATGTATTCGGCCTCGGTGGTGGAGAGTGCAACCGAATTTTGTTTCCTACTAGACCATGCAACTAATGAAGATCCTAGAAATTGGCAAGTAACGCTAGTGCTTTTTCTATCAAGTGAGCATCCGGCATAGTCCGAATCGGAATAGCCGTGAAGTGTAAATGAATTATTATGCGGGTACCATAATCCAAATCTAGATGATCCAATTAGATATCTAAAAATTCGTTTTACTGCTTTTATGTGAGATTCTTTTGGATTGGCTTGAAATCGAGCACATAAGCATACGACAAACATAATATCGGGTCTAGTTGCACTAAGATAAAGTAGGGATCCTATCATACCTCTATATAAGGTTTGATCAATTGAAATTCCTGATTCATCTTTTCCTAATTTAAGTGATGCACTCATTGGTGTAGAAGCATGTTTAAGGTTTTCAAATCCAAAGTGTTTAAGCCTATCATAGACATATTTGGTTTGACATATAGAAATACCATCATATTTTTGTGATATTTGAAAACCAAGAAAATAAGAAAGTTCTCCAACTAGACTCATTTCAAATTAATTTTTTATCACTTTAATTACTTCATTACATAACTCTTCATTAGTAGATCCAAAGATTATTTCATCAACATATATTTGCAAAATAATTAAATCATCATTATTATGCTTAATGAAGAGAGTATTATCGGCACTTCCCATAATATAACCGTGCTTTAATAAAAATGATATAAGTCTTTCATACCATGCACAGGGCGCTTGTTTTAAACCATAAAGCGCTTTTTCTAGTTTATAAACATGATTGGGAAATTTTTCATTAATAAAACTGGGGGGTTGTTCAACATAAACTTCTTCTTTTACAAACCCATTAAGAAAAGCACTTTTTACATCCATTTGAAATATTTTATTCTTTTAAAGCTTGCAAATGCTAAAAAAATTCTAATAGATTCCAACCTAGCAACGGGTGCATGTATGCTCAATTTACAATAGATTCAGAGCATGTATGCTCAATTTACAATTTTGAGTCACCTCCTAGCTTATAAGGTACTTAATAGGTGTTCGGGTCACTTTTATTGGGTTATCTAGGGTCCTAGTGGCCTAATAAAAGTTAGAATGTTACAAAGTGTATTACTTACAAAGGCTCTGCGGAAGATGATATCGATAAACACATCATATACTATAGAGGATGTAAGACCCCATTTTTTCGCTACAAAATTGGGTATTATGCCCAGAACCGCCGCTTTGCGGTGACACCAACACTCAGGAAGGACGCCACTACAAAACGCCAATCCTGCCGGCCATATCGATCACGGAAGAAGAAAAGTACATTTGAACCAAAATGAGTTCAAGTCCACATCACACAATATATAAATCATGATAAAGAGATGTCCACAGATAATAACTGAAGTAAAAGATAACAATATAAAGGGCTCGTGCCAGTACATCATATCCTCACTGCAAGGTCACTCGCGGAAGCAAATCTACTAATAGACACTCACAGATCCTGAAACTGGTGCTCCTGTGCTAGAATGGCCCATCTCCATCTGCACCGGCCTCAGGGGGTGCTGCGTCTCCTCGGTCCCTAAAATGATATGTTCCACCAGCCATTAGTCAAAAATAATAAGCCTCGTTTCCCGCATCGTACGGGAGGATGAAGCGGAGGACAATAAAGGGTATAAAACAAAGCACATAACTTGTCTTTGCTACACGAGTATCCACAACCACACAAGTGTATATATATAATTAAATCAGCAAATAAAGCAGGGTAAAGAATAAGTAAAGAAGTAAGTAAAGGCAAGTATAGAATAGAAAAGTAACCATTGATTTATTGGAATGTTCATACAAACCTATAGACCAAGGGGTTGTTTAGGAGGGCCTATCGTATAAAAAGTCCCATAACCAATTTATATGATAGGGGCAGGGGTTGAAATGTAATGCATATGTTATGTCATACAACGTTATACTTTTTTATGTTATGATAATACAAGTGCAAATCATGCACCCGACTCTATGCGCACAGACCTTTAGTTCCCCCTTTTTGGAGCTAGCAAAACTCCCAGGATACCCCCGTAGTGGCAAACAGAAGCGCTGGGTTGGGCCTTGCCCATCTCTAGGTTGGTATTTACATTACCTAACCTAGACCAATCATACGCCTCAATGCGAAAAACACCGCGAAACGCCTGCGTACTATTACTGGCTGGACAACCAGACTTTCCTTAGCCAAGTGCATATCCACACTTGCCGAGTCAGCGTATTGACGTCAGTGTGAACGACCGTCAATAACTAAGACCCGCCACCTTTATGCACATGCAATTATGATTACAATATCTCCGAGCCATAAGCTCCCCGGGCTAACCTGCCCATCACCATAACCTTCCGAGCCACCGGCTCTCCGGACTAACTCATCCGTACCTACAACCACCGAGCCTACCACTCGTAAGGCCGAACCAACTAACCACCCATAGCAACGGGGTGTGGGTGAGTGTATTACTTAGTTAATCTTGTGTAACAAATTATTATTACAGTTTTGGGTTAACTAGGGACTTCCCTAGGACTACCCTGTGAGGGGCTCGCAGCGGCACTAGGAGCTATGATGGGCTGAACCCCAAAACTCCCTTTCCAAGGCACTTATTCTTATTGGTGTCTACCCTTTGACCCGACCACTATTAATACTACACTTACTAACGCTATGTGTGTTTTACTTCACTCCAAAGGAATGATGATCTTTCATCGATCCCAAGCACATTCTTGCTTCCTAGTCAAATAGACATCTTACTCCTACTTTCCCTTGGTGACCACTTCCAAACCCAATCAGTCTGGGTGCACCAACTTCTTTATCTCCCCATGTAAGACCTACATGCTTATCATAATTCAGTATTTTCGCTATACGCAGACCAACTGAACTACATGAGGTGTATGAGAAGAGGTACTCCAAATAATCGTCCAAATGACCCAAAATTATTATTGGGGGTGTGTTATGACATTTTAAGACTATCTCTAGAAATTCATAATTTTCCTAATTAATTTTGCATTTATTATAATTTTCTCAAAATCAAGTAACCTATGACTTTGAACACCAAGTATGGTTTTCTGATAAACTATGGATTTGATAAAATTTATACAGCTATATATCATCAAAATAACAGCCACATATGAAATTCATAAATTTCCAGAAAGGTTTTGACCTCCAAATAAAATATTGATTAGTCTATCACAATCGGGGATTTATAAAGGAAGTACCAAAAATCCTCATTCAAAAATATCAAGAAAATTAACAGATATCTAGAGTGATCAGAAATGTTTACTGGTTTAGTTTAATAATTTTCCAGATTAATTTGACCACATAAGTCCTTTATTTAATTAAACAAATCCTAGGGCACTTTGTAAAGAGAACCATATAAAAACTCCTCCAAAAATTATACTAAAATTAACAGATTATATTCTTGCCCTGAAAAGTTCTCTGACCAAGTTTCACAATTTTCAAGTGAATATAAAACCCTAATTAATTCCTTTTTTAAAATAGGGCAAGCAATATACTTATGAATGACATACTATATAGATCAATCAAAAATTCACAATAAATTTATCAGAGAATGATATCAACAATATAAACGTACTGACAAATTTTCATGAGCATCCAAGATCATATAAACATGCAGATTCCTTTTATAATGAAGCACCATAATTGGTTCTTAATTAATTCAGAGGGGATAAATTTTCCTAAAAATTCTAGATAAATTATATTAGGCATAATACCCCCCTATGAACCTCTCTACCAAGTTTCAAGTTAATCTGATGATATTTGACCCTATGTCCTTTAATAGGTTCAATATACAACCCTAAGGTTTGAACCAGGGTTCTAGGGGACATCCACCCCAAACCATCCAAAAACCACTTGTGGGGGTATTTTATGTAACATCAAGTCAGTGGTCAAAGTTTCACAATATTTGGATGAGGGTTGATCTCTCAAATCCATCAAGTGCACCTTTGTTCTAATATCCCCTAGTTTGGCCAATTTTGGGTTACTTAATTACTCAACCAAATCAATCCCAAATGGGATGAAATTTTTGCCGGAGTCATAACATGACCATAGAAACCACCCACCAAAATTTGGTAGGGTTTGGAGGTCTCTAGACTCTAAAATTAATTAATACATGAATTATTATATTTCTACAAAAACTATAGAAAAAGGTCCTCCAAAAATTCCAATTTTTGGATATGTTGCGGGTGAGGGTAAAGCTAGCCTATGATCCAAATTTCAAAGAATTTGGATGTCTAAATTAGTGGGGGCACTCAAATCAATCAATGGTCAACCCTTTGTACAGGTTGCACAATTTTGAGTGATGCAGTCAAACCAGTGGGCCAAATCGGCTCAAATCAATTTTAAAGTAAATTAGATGTAAAGATCTACAACTTTTTTCTCTGACCATGTTTCCAGAAACGGCTTCTAAGGGGTTCGGATTTTAGTTTCAAAAATGTGCATCTCTAGGGGAAAATATGACGTTATTTAAGGCGGTTGTTATTCGCAAACCATAAATGTCTATCCACAGATTAAAATTTTCCCGTTTTATTTGAGTTTATAAATTCTATCCGCAGACCAATTCGCAAACCATAAATGTGTTGTTTATATTAAAATTAAGAATGAATGTTGTATTTTGTAATGTATCGGGGACTAATAAAGTTATGATGTCATACACATTTTATTTAGATGATTTCTTCATTGTTTATGTGATTATCATTTCAGAAAATGTTTGGGAAGATTTAGAATGATGATTTCTTCGCTATTCATGCGATTTAGATAGTCTCCTTATGGTGAGGATGGCAAAGTGTACGACCAAATGTTTTTTATTTTTTGTACTAATATGTGAATAACAAAAATATCTACGAATAACAAATTTGACTTCCTTTAGAGTTGCGAATAGATAAAATCTGCAAATACACAAACGTGGTTTACGAATAACAATAGCCTTAATTAATCATTAAATTAATAAATCCATCAAAATGAACGGCATCGTTTCATCTTCTCCAATCAGCGAATGACCACGATTAACCGTCCTGTACCAACTTGGGAGGTGATTTCCTGGCCACCTATACCCTCTCCCGATCGGCCAATACCACCACCTCCTCCATTAAGGTGGAGTCCGGCGATAGACGATGGTTGGCCAGCCAGAGACGGCCGAAATTGGGGTTTAAAGTAAGGAAAGTGAAGCTTGAATCCAAACTTTTGGCCATGCCGATCCAAGGCCAATTGGCCTCAAACCTTGTGTCCATCATGATAAGATCTATCCACCAAGAGAGAGGAGGAGGGGAGGACTGGAGTGGTAGCTTGAAACCGTGCCAATCGTCGGTCCGCCATGGTTGGTCGTGAGCTCTTGGGTGCCATGCCGATGAGTGCAGAGATGGTTGATTTCTTCTGGAATGTGGGGGAAAATCCTTCCCTTCACCCCCTGAGGCCTTTTAAAGAACCAATTCAGGGATGGGAATATGCAAGGCCTGAGATTCCTCCATCAACACCATTCATGGTGAAAATTTCAGCCATCCCCAAAAGTCACCAAATTCACCCTCCTTAAGAGTTGGAAAACCTCTTAATCTTCTCCTAAGTGAAAAAGGGAATGAATCCCCATCAATTGGGAGTACTTTTGGACTCCTTTGGCCATGAATTTGGCCACCAAAAACGATCCCATCCACATCCCATCGGTTGAGCTACCGCCGATGCTAGAGCCGGCGCTAGCCTCTCGACGGCGTAACACTTGTCAGTCCGGCCTCTGTTGGAACATGCTTTCCGCATCTCTTGGTTTGACAATAACAAATCCCATTGTATTTGATCATACTAATTTTGTGTTTATAGTATGCAGGATTCTATGCTTTCAAATCTCCATGGTGCTGTGTATTATTGCTACCGCGTCGCGTTAATTTTATCGCTGGCGCTAGCACTAACGAACCGCTGAGACGAAACCGCTGAGAAGGAAACTGATGCGCAAAACTATGCTTGCAAACGACAACGGCAAGTGTACCATATCGAATGTAGTATAGGTTATAAAAACCAAGGTCGTATTAGACTCGGGGCGGTTAAGTACTCTTACTTCAAGAAAATCTCTATTATAATAAAACTTTGGAGTTGGTAACAAAAGAAATAAAAAAGTGAACAAGGAGGAGAATGAGAAATAAGAGAAACAAAAGAACTATTTTATTAAGTGAAAAGAAATTACAACTATTGAATTGAAAGTACATTTGCATGAAATAAAGGAGGAGCATAAGAACTACTATAAACATGAAAATAATACAAGAAAATGAAATCCTAATCCTAAAAATTCGACCTTGAAGATCTGGAGAAGCTCCCCTTAAATAGGGAGAAATTTGATGTTACACGCCCTTGGTCACGCCCGTGACCAAGGGCGTGTAAGGAGCGTGATTGATGCTGGTGCGGAGAGGGCGCGTTCTGGCTTCAATGCAGGCATTTCGGGCGCGTCACGCCCTAGGTCACGCCCGTGAGCTGGGGCGTGTAATCTTCAAAAGTGGCTGCTAGTGGGAAAATTCGGCGGGAAGGAGCGCGGGGCGAGTCACGCCCATGACAGGATGTCATACCCTCGGTCACGCCCGTGACTGGGGGCGTGTAACTTTAATTGATGTGGCAGGCGTACTGGCAGCTGGTGGTGGGGTCCCTGCCGTGACTTGGATGTCACGCCCCCATGGTCACGCCCATGACCTGGGTCGTGTAAAGCTTGATCTCAGCGGTTCTGATTCGTCTCAGCGGTTCTGCTTCGTCTCAGCGGGTCGCGACCATGACATTGTGTCATGCCCTTGGTCACACCCGTGACCTTGGGCATGTACTTGGCGAAACTTCACGGGATGCTCCCGGAATGGCGGAATCAAGTCTGGAACACGTCTATACTGTCACGCCCCTTGGTCATGCCCATGACCTTAGGCGTGTACTTTGAAATTTTTCTCAAAAGTGCCCAGGAACCTGAAAAACATAAAACAAGCTTACATTAGTTAAAGAAATAAAAAAGGAATGAATTAGATTAAATAATTCATGCTATTTATTTAAATTCATCATAAAATATCAATAGAAATATTATAAAGGATTAGTACAAAAAGTACTCATCAAACACCCCCATACTTGAGCTTTTGCTATTCCAGAGCAAAAGAGTGAGGAAAGAATTACAAGACATCGATATTATTTTTAATTAACTAGAATTTCATTAAATCACGAGTAAGTTAAAAGTAAATTCTAGGAATTCAAGAATTAAGTCATAAGTTTTGTTGATAATTTAAAAAGAGAAATTTGTTTAGCTAACTACTTCTCAAGATAACTATTTAGCATCCGACATTATAGAAATTTTCAAACAAAATTAGATTGAAATTATAGACACTCTAACATAAAAGAATCTTAAGGAAAAGACACCTACCAAACTATTGCTCTCTTAATAATTTAGTTTAGGACTAGAAGCAATGAAACTGGCTAGAGATGGGTTTAAACGGAATGGCAAAGTGAAGACAAAGGATATGAAGAGGTTTTTGATTGGGGTGATGAATTTTATCCTCTCAATCCCCTTTTTTCAGTATATGTAATACCAGAGAATGATAGACTATTATCCTATCATTTCCACGACATATACACATTTTCTCTCTCTTTATTTTTATTTTTGGGTTGCATATGTTTACCAGAGAATAAAGACCTAACATCTCCTTATTCCCATGACATATGATCTAACAATAGGGGAAAAGAAAAAATTACCAAGTGTAAAGAAATACTTCTAGTTTATAAATTAAACTATTTTGGGAGCAACTCTTTAGTGGAATGAAATTTCCTAAGATCTTAAAGTTAACAGCGAATTTAATAAAAAATCTAGAGATGTTTAACCAATTTACCACAAAGTGAAGTTATTTAAAATTAAAAGGACTTGGGGCGTGTAATCTTCAAAAGTGGCTGCTGGCCGGAAACTTTGGCGGGAAGGAGCGCGGGGTGAGTACGCCCGTGACAGGATGTCACGCCCTCGGTCACGCCCGTGATCGGGGGCATGTAACTTTAATTTACGTGGCAGGCGTGCTGGCAGCTGGTGGTGGGGTCCCGGTCGTGACTTGGATGTCACACCCCCATGGTCACGCCCATGACCTGGGGCGTGTAAAGCTTGATCTCAGCGGTTCTGATTCGTCTCAGCGGTTCTGCTTCGTCTCAGCGAGTCGCGGCCATGACATTGGGTCACGCCCTTGGTCACGACCGTGACCTTGGGCGTGTACTTGGCGAAACTTCACGGGATGCTCTCGGGATGGCGGAATCGGGTCTGGAACATGTCTAGACTGTCACGCCCCTTGGTCACGCCCGTGACCTTGGGCGTGTACTTTGAAATTTTTCTCAAAAGTGCCCAGGAAACCTGAAAAACATAAAACAAGCTTACATTAGTTAAAGAAATAAAAATGAATGAATTAGATTAAATAATTCATGCTATTTATTTAAATTCATTATAAAATATAAATAGAAATATAATAAAGGATGAGTACAAAAAGTACTCATCAGAAACCGCTGAGAAGATCTGAAAGCTCTACCGCGCCTAGTTAACTCTACCGCTGGCGTTAGCATTAACGAACCGCTGAGAAGAAACCGCTGAGAAGGGAAACCGCTGAGATGCAATCTGGCCCGACGAAATGATCTACCGCGGAGCGCTAGAACTGACGCTGGCTGAGCATATATGGAAACTATTGACAAAAAGGAAACAGTGGAGAAAAAGGAATGTTGACGGGTCGCTATGTTTGGCAAGTACTATCGCGGCGCGTTAGGTCTAACGCCCGGCGGTAGATTTTGGAAACATCCCGTCAGCAGTTGATTGAGGAGCAATTTTGGAAGAAGATTGTGGCTGAAGGAAGGAAATCTCGCTAATGCGGGAGGTTAGCAGTACCGCGACGCGCTAGTGTTTGGCTCTCAGAATGTTTCCTAAACTACCACGATCCGTGGGCTTCATTGCCTTATGTGGATACCGCGGGGCGGTAGTACTACATGTTAAATTTTTGATTTGAATCATTTAGGAGTAAGCAGGAGTTGCATCAACTGAGTTATAGCCAAACAACCACAACGCCACACAGCCACACAAGAAACTTTATTGAATCACAAACTTCATTTACAGTGCGAGGTGTATATGGCGAGACATGATTCATATGAATCACAGAGGAGAGAAGAACAAAACACACCAAAACAAATCTGGCGGCTAGACAAGCTGAGACCGCACAGACCGCTCGACTCCAGAGAGCGCCCGGCTTGACCTGAGACCGCACGAATAGAAAACAGACAGACTGCCTGCACTGCAAGACCGCCACCTCAGACCGCATGAACTGGAGCTTTATTGAACGAAGAACTGAAGCTGTTTCCAGACCGCAACTCAGATCGCCTAACCACTGAAGGTCGCCTGATCGCTGACCTCATTGCGAACAGCACAAGAACGAACATAAACTAGTTCACAGACTGACCGCTGCTGAACTGTTTATTCAAGCTGCTGGGAATTACCAAGGAAGGGACCGCAACCTGCTGACCGCAAACCTGTGAACACAACAAACAGTCAAATCGCTTCTGAGACAGACCGACCTCAAAAGTTGAGAACGCAAAAATTAACCCAGCCTCAGTTCTTACAGTTCTCATTATGAATGACAGGCCATGCACCCCTATTTATAGGCAGGTAGATGGATGTCGTCACCGCACAGGAGAGGTACAATCACCACCCGTCAGATCACCAGCGGTCTCACAAGGCTGACCGCGCAATCACACTACTTGGACAATCATCTGACCAAGACCGCAGATCAGCAGGCAGGTCGCGCACAGGTCGCGCGAACACGAGAACGCGCACAAGCCGCGCGGACACAAGTGTACTCCTCCCTTAGACCACCAGGAGCAAACCAGGAACCATCTAACCGACTTCAGACAAGTCGCCAGATCGCCAGCACAGGCCGCCTGGTCAGGCGGTCATATAAGAACAGACCGCCCGGTATTCCATCAGAAGACAGCCAACCAAAACAGAACAACTCGGGAACAAACCGCAGCAATCAGAACAGACCGGCCAATCAGCAGACCGGCAGAACAGACCTGCGGATCACAACACAGACCGCGCGGTCTCTGCGGTCACCCTAAATCAGACCGCCCGGTCACCTCCACTTCACTTCAATAATTTCAACACTCCCCCTTGAAGTGGGAAGTGGAGACTAGCCCGAGTAAACTACGCAACTGTGTAAACGGTCCCTTCGCCAGCGGCTTTGTGAAGATTCCTGCAACATTGTCCGCACTCCGAACATGCTCGGCCATAAGAGATCCTCCCAACACCTTTTCACGAATGAAATGATGCTCAATCTCAATATGCTTGGTCCTTACGTGACAGACTGGATTATTAACCAGCTTGAGAGCACTCTCATTATCCCCACATAGCATAGTGGGACCTCGAACCTCCTCATGAACGTCCTTCACCAACCTCCTGAGCCAAACGGCTTCCGGAGCTGCCAAGGCCGAAGCCTTGTATTCCGCTTCTATGGTAGATACGGACACCGAGTCCTGCTTTTTGCTGCACCAAGAGATAGCTGTGGGGCCCGTCATAAAGACATAACCAGACGTTGATCTCCGATCATCCACATCTCCCCCGTAGTCAGCATCCATGTATCCATGCAACTCCAAGCTTGACCCTCTCCTAAATAGGAGACCCAAATCAGAGGTCGACTTCACATATTTCATAATTCCTTTTGCCGCTAGAAGATGAGGCTTACGTGGCTCCGCCATGTACCGACTCACTTTGCCAACTGCATAGGCAATATCAGGCCTCGTGATGGTCAAGTAGATCAAGATCCCAACCAGAGCTCGGAACACCAACGGATCAGATAGAACTCTTCCCTCATCCCTCCGAAGTTTATGATGCTGTTCCAGAGGTATAGAGCTGCTCTTCCCTTCTTCCATGCTGAATTGTTGAACGATCCGTGCCGCATATCCAGCCTGAGAAAAGAGCACTCTGCTCTCCCGCCTCTGGACCTCGAATCCAAGGAAATGGTGAAGCTCACCCAGATCCTTCATCTCAAACCTGATATCAAGCTCAGCTCTCAGCTTTGCTACCGCCTCCTTCGAGTTCCCGGTGACAATCATGTTCTCCACATACAGCAGAACAATAACCCGAAGTGCCCCCTCCTTCTTGACGAACAAGCTAGAATCAGAATCTGAAGCAAAGAACCCGCAGAATAGAAGATACTCCGTGATCTTCCCATACCATGCCCGAGGCGCTTGCTTCAAACCATATAGGGCCTTCTTCAGTTTGCAGACGTAGTCTGGATGATCCTCCGAGATGAAACCCGGTGGCTGGATCATGAAGATATCCTTGTCAATCTCTCCGTATAAGAAAGCATTCTTCACATCGAGCTGCCAAATCTCCGATCCACAAGATGCCGCCAAAGCAATAACAAATCGGATCGAAGTCATCTTTGCCACTAGACTAAATGTCTCATCATAATCTTCACCATACTGCTGTGAGTACCCGCGAGCTACAAGGCGAGACTTTTATCGCTCGATCGTGCCGTCAGCTTTCTTCTTGAGTTTATAAACCCATTTGCATGTCACAGGGGTAATGCCCTTGGGCCTGGGCACTAGAGACCAAGTCTCATTCTTCTTGAGAGCATCCATCTCCTCTTGCATAGCAATATCCCACTGCTTCACGCTTTTGACTTTCTCAAAGCTCGACGTTTCCCTTTCATCCAAGGGACCATCGAAGAAACATGAGACGAAGCTCACCATTTTCCTCCTGTGTATCGACCTGGTGGATTGATAGTCCTCTTCGACCTCCTAAGAGGTTGCTCCTGACTAACCACCTCCTCAGTTGCTTCTTCTGTGCAAGCTCATCTTCCAGACGAACTTGGAGCATCGCTCCCCCTGCTTCCAGAACCTGAAGCCTCCATCTCAGAGCTTGACACCGCTGGAGCTCCTGGTGAAACATGCAACTTCACTTGATGACTTCCCGCAGCTTTCCCTGCTTCATCAACCCTTCTTCATCAACCCTGCTCTCCGTTAGTTCAACTCCTGAACTCCCCTTGTAGGAAGTCACTTCATCAAACACCACATCCCGAGATACCACTGATCTCCGTATCTCAGGATCCATGCATCTCCATCCTTTCTTCAGCTCATCATACCCAACAAAGACTAGCATCCTTGCTTTCGCATCTAACTTTGTTCGAAGAACATCAGGAATATGCACATAACAGGTTGACCCGAACACCCGAAGGTGTGCAACACTCGGCTTATCCTTGAACATCAGTTCGTGAGGGGTCTTCATGTTGATAGGACTTAGAGGCATCCTGTTGATGATGTAAGCCGCACAAGACATTCCCTCCGCCCAAAAGGACTTTGGGATACTCTTGGCATGAAGCCAGCATTTGTAGGTTTCCGTCAGATGACGGATCTTCCTCTCCGCAACACCATTTTGCTGTGGAGTATGGGCATAAGTGAGCTCTCTCTGAACGCTGTGTTTTTTGCAAAAACATGAGAACTCACTAGAGGTGAACTCCCCACCATTGTCAGTTCCCAAATTTTTCACCCGCAGGCCTAACCGACCTTCCACCATCACCTTGAACTCCATGAACTTCGCAAAGGCTTTCGACTTCTCTTTTAGAAAATACACCCAGACATATCTGGTGTAATCGTCAATCAACACCAACATATATCTGTTGCCTCCAAGGCTTGGGGTGGCAGTCGGTCCCATCAAATCACCGTGAATGCACTTCAACGGCGCTTTGCATCTTGTTTGCGATTTATCAAATGGAAGTCGATGAGACCTACCAAACTGAAATCCCGCACAAACATGACAGTCTCCATAAGAGGACAAGCTAGGCAAGCCCTTGACAAGGCCCCTTACCGCCATAGACTTCAATTTGTCCATGCCAACATGCCCCAACCTTTCATGCCAGATAGCCACGCTATCGTTGGTCTTCATCTCATCAACATAGGTGCTTGTCGATAAAATGAACAAGTCCTTCACCCGCTTTCCAACATGGATAACATATCCCTTTATCTCCGGTTGAGTTTTAAGAAACATCACTACTGTTGGGCCAAACAGAACGTTATAACCGGCATCGACCGCATTGGTCACAGAGAAGAGATTCTTCTTCATACCAGACACATGATAAACTCTCCTCAATGTGAGTGGACCCTTATCACTACTCAGGGAGATAACACCTTCTTATTCTACGACATGAATAGAATTAGCAGCCGTAATGATAGCATCGTTACCTGAGTAAGGCGCCAAAGAAGAGAACTTTGATTCATCCCCGGTGAGATGATGTCCACACCCTGAATCAACAATCCAATCCTCTTTGAAGTTGATGGCAGCCAAGGCCTTAATGGGCATCGCCGTCATATTAGCCGCAAAGGCTCCTCCCCATCCATCTTCATCAGACTTTGGCTTCTCCTTCTCCGCTACATGTCCCGACTGAAGATTAACCCGACAATCCTTCTTGAAGTGGCGGGTCTTATTACACCTGAAGCACCTTGGTCCCTCTCCCTTCTTCTTTCCATCAGACTTAGAAGCATAACCTCTATCCTGCTGACCTGAAGTAGAGGGTCTATCCTGACCTGGCTTCTTCTTCTCCCACTTTTTCTTCTTCTTCCTAGAGAACAACACATCACTATCTCCCCCAGAGATAGAAGTGCCCGCCATCTATCTTGCCAAACTTTCCTGCGAAGCAAGTAAGTTCTCCAGCTCCAACAGAGATGGTTGATTTGCCCAACCTTGAACTGAAGTCAAAAAGGAAAGTTACTCCTTCCGCAACCCGCAGATGATATGCCTCTTCATTTTTGCCTCCCAGATGGGCTTATCAGGGTCCAATGCAGAAATCTCTGTTGTGAGGTTCTTCATCTTGAGAAAGAAGATAGAAATAGAAAGATCACCTTAAGAGGCCTTTGCCAACTCATTTTCAAGAAACTGTAGCCGAGCTACATTCTTCTTATTAAATAACCCGTCCAAAGACGTCCAAATCTCAGCAGCAGCTTTACATCCAATGATGTGATCAAATAGCTCCGGTGAGATAGCCCTCTTGATTGTGAACTCTGCCTTAGCATTAGTCCTCCTCCAAAGTCTCACCTCTGCCATATTATCTCCTGCTAGAAACACTTCTTGTGTGTCTTCTCCTCCAACTATCTCCCATAGATCCTCGCCAAGTAAGTAACTCTCCATACACGACCTCCATTTCTTGTAGTTAGTCGATGTTAGGAGTTAAATACCAAGCCCTCTTGCGTATCCACCTTCCATGGCAATCTATGTGGTCTCTTCTTCACAAAGACGATGGCAACTCAAGTTGAACACTACTTATCCACTCCAACAACCTTTCTCTGATACCATGTTAAATTTTTTATTTGAATCCTTTAGGAGTAAGCAGGAGTTGCATCAATTAAGTCATAGCCAAACAACCACAATGCCACACAGCAACACAAGAAACTTTATTGAATCACAAACTTCATTTATAGTGCGAGGTATACATGGCGAGACATGATTCTTAAGAATCACGGAGGAGAGAAGAACAAAACACACCAAAACAAATCTGGCGGCTAGACAAGCTGAGACCGCACAGACCGCTCGAATCCAGAGATCGCCCGGCTTGACCTGAGACCGCACGAACAAAAAACAGACAGACCGCCTGCACTGCAAGACCGCCACCTTAGACCACACGAACTGGAGCTTTATTGAACAAAGAACTGAAGCTGTTGCCAGATCGCAACTCAGATCGCCTAACCGCTGAAGGTCGCCTGATCGCACAAGAAAGAACATAAACCAGTTCGCAGACTGACCGCTGCCGAACAGTTTATTCAAGCCGCTGGGAATTACCAAGGAAGGAGACCGCAACCTGTTGACCGCAAACCTGCGAACACAACAAACAGTCAACTCGATTCTGAGACCGCCCGACCTCAAAAGTTGAGACCACACGAATTAACCCAGGCTCAGTTCTTACAGTTCTCGTTATGAATGACGGGCCCTGCACCCCTATTTATAGGCGAGTAGACGGATGTCATCACCGCACAGGATAGGTACAATCACCTCCCGTCAGATCGCCAGCGGTCTCACAAGGCAGACCGCGCGATCACATTACTTGGACAATCATCCGACCAAGACCGCAGATCAGCAGGCAGATCGCGCACAGGTCGTGCAAACACGAGACCGTGCACAAGCCACGCAGACACAAGTGTACTCCTCCCTTAGACCACCAGGAGCAAACCAGGAACCATCTGACCGACTTCAGATAAGTCGCCAGATCGCTAGCACAGACCGCCCGGTCAGGCAGTCACATAAGAACAGACCGCCCGGTCTTCCAACAGAAGACAGCCAACCAAAACAGAACAACTCGGGAACAAACAGTAGCAATCAGAACAGACCGGCCAATCAACAGACCGCCAGAACAGACTGGCAGAGCCAGACCGGCAGATCACAACACAGACCGCGCGGTCTCTGCGGTCACCCAAAATCAGACCGCCCGGTCACCTCCACTTCACTTCAATAATTTTAACACTAGCGCAGGCGATAGTGGCTGAATAAATAAAAGGACGCTCGCCGCCTCCGTTGCTGCTTGCTGATAAAAGAAAAAAAGCCATATATTCAGAGAACTCGTGTGAGCCTTTCCCAAGCAGCCCAAAGAACTCCTTCAATGTTCGTGAACACAAAGAACTTGAAGACCAATACGATCACATCTACATCGACACCAAGTTCTACTTTTGAGGGAGTCTTTAGTTTGAGTTTTGTTTTACTTTCCAATTGTAACCTTTATATTTTTGTTCGGTAGAGGAACTCGCCACACGGCGACT
The DNA here is from genome assembly GCA_033032865.1 of Dactylorhiza incarnata. Lineage (NCBI taxonomy): Eukaryota > Viridiplantae > Streptophyta > Magnoliopsida > Asparagales > Orchidaceae > Dactylorhiza > Dactylorhiza incarnata. Next base: position 828,387 of record JAWHQI010000255.1, on the reverse strand, counting down.
AGGGCCTTGTGGGGACTAGGGGGAATTCACCACACGGCGACTAGGTCTAGGTAAGACTTAGGGAGGAATTCCCCACAGGACTACTTGGTCTAGGGAGTAGATCTAGGGGGTGCTCAAGGCCTTTCTGGTGATAGATTGGCTAGAGCGGCTTGAGGCCGTATCTGGGGAGAGATCGGCTAAAGCCAATCGGTTTGTGGGGATACGAGTCAGTATAGAAAACAAAAAGTGTTTTCATATTATTCGCTTCGATGTCTAGTGTCATTGAAATCAGATTTTGTAATCAATTTTATAAATGTTAATCATGTTTTTTCTTGTTTAATAAAATTTATTTCATTTCTAATTTCATTCTCTCTTTACTTTTGATTTAACTGCGACCAAAATATCAAAAGTTTTCTATTAAAGTTTAAAGTTTTTAAAACCCTTATTCACCCCCCCCCCTCTAAGGGCGCCTACAGATCCAACAAGTGGTATCAGAGCTAGGTTATTCCAAATCGGCTTAACAACCGGGAATAATGGCGTCTCATGATCTCGCTTCTATTAGTTGGGGAAATTTTTATGAAGAAGAAAAATATCTTGCACCACCCTTATTTGAAGGAAGAAATTACAAAGGGTGGAAATTGTTAATGGAAAGGTTTATTAAAACATTAGATATCAACGCATGGGATATAGCAATAACAAGACCAGCATATGAATAAAATGAACAAGAGCGTCACCTATATGCAAAAGCTATGAACTATATTTTCTGTGCTTTATCTCAAGGTATCTTCAAATTAATATATTGTTTTTCTAGTGCATACAAAGTATGGAAATTTCTTGAAGAAATGTATGATTCTCCTTCCACAGGTATGGAACAATCACAAGAACCGGAGAATATGCAAGCTTGCTCAAGTCTTCAAGATTGCTCCTCTCATGACGGATCAATGGAGCACACATCAAATGGAAGAAAAGAAGAAGTATTGTCTTCGGAAGAGGAGTGCCAAAAAGATGTCAAAGAAACTATGTGTTCAAATCGTGCCTCTCCCGAAAGCAACGTAAGGAAATCAAATCTCATTTTTTGTACTTTTATCTCTTCATTACAATTGCTTCAAACTACAAAGCGCAAAATTAAGAAATTAAGAGATGCTAATAAACATTTGCGCTTAGAAAATAAAAATTTTAAGGCAAAAATTAATGAACAATCAAATTCAAATTTATCTAGTTCTTTCCATGGTTCCTTAGTTGAAAACACTACACCTTGTGTAGAATATAATGAATTAAAAGAAAAACACAAGAAACTTGAAAAGGAACTTCTTTTTATAAAAGAACAAAATGAAAGATTATGTTTAGAAAATTCATCCTTGAAAAATAATTGTGCTAAGTGTAAGGACTATAAAATTGAAATTAAATAGATGGATGAAACATTTGATGAATATAGAAATAACTATCAAAATCATATTGATTCAATTGTTTCCATTCTTAAAAACAGCACAATCGCTTATAATAAAGCTATACACAATCTTATAGTTAAGAATGATGAATTAAAATCAAAAATCAACTTGCTTATGAAAATGGTAAATACAAATTCACAATATCAAACTATATTTAAAAACAAGTTGAATATGAATATGAACATCTTACCTAAGTTTAAAAATGGGAGTAAGGAACATAAATGATTTGTAAATAAAAATCAAAATCACCATAATTTACAATATTATGTTTCTCCCAACCTAAACTTAAATGAAAACAAATTTCCTTCAAATTATAAATTCAAAAACCTTTTTGATCCAAATATTCAAGTAAATGATTATGGAAATTTGAAAACTAAAAATAATGTTTTGCAAAATCATCATGCAAATTTGACAAATAGAAATAATATTAAACCAAGGTTTGAATGGAGGCCCAAAGTTAAAGATGAAACACTAACTCCACTCAAAAGGGCACATTCGACCATATCTCCCCAAAAGCAAACGCGTTATATTTGGGTACCCAAAGGAACCACCACACTTGGTCCCCTTTGGATACATAAATCACTTATTCATTATGTATCACCAAATGCATGAAGTAGAATATTTTCAAAAATAAAATATCAATTATTCTACTTCATGATATGCTTTAATGTCTTTCTATTTTTTGTTTTCTTATTTTTTAAGCTATCATGTTATGGTCATCTTATATATTATAGGAAATATGATCTTATCTCTTAAAACTTAATGAGTTTATAAATCAAATTAACCAAAATTCAAAATCATATTTTATTTTGATGACCTATCTATTATTCTTATATTCATTACCTATATATATATCATATAGTATTCATATAAAATTGAATTATAAATTTGCTATAAGATATGTTAATCAAGAATAGGCTATTAAGCTCTATAGCCCACATCAACCAAATTAAAGAAATAACACGATCTAAAAGAATGATCAAGATCTAAAAGAAAGCTCAATTATTAATATATTTATTTTGCTTGAATTATATGATTACATATCATGGTTGGTGTATTATCTACGTACTGTGTTTTATGTCAAGTTTAGACCTTAGAATCATCTTGATATCAACAAGATCAAATCGAATAGAATCTTCACTTCATTCTAGGTCTGTAAGTTGAAACACTATCAAACTTTGGCATAACATTAATCATATCTTCTTTGTTTGCATATCCTATAATAATTAAGCTTAAATGGTTGTGCAAAACTCATGAATTAAGGTTTAATGAATATGGAGCTTTAATGAATGTGAAATCCATGTACTAAAATTTTAACTTCCGCAACTTTTTGCGATTTCTTCTCGTCTCTTCACTTCATTAGACATGCCTTACATTGCACAAACATAATTAAGAAAAATCGAAAGCAAAATCGAAGAAAATCTAGGCCATATGAGTAAAATAAGCACTCTCTGTGAGCTAACGTAGGCGCTAGGACCTAACGCCGGTAGTAGCTCAAGTATCTGATTTTTTGTAATTTTAAAATTTTGAAAAATCACTAAAAATTTATTATCTTATATGTATTACACATTTTTGCATTTTTGGCTATAAATGATTTTTTTTAAAAATTAAAATACGAAATTACAAAAGCCAAATTACAAAAAAATATTTTCTTTGGCTATTTGTTTGATTTCTATTCCTATATGCAAAAAACAAATACAAAAATATAAAACAAAAACAAGTATCAAAAATTATTATTTTGAACTTAAATTTTCTATTTACATGTATCTTGCGAAAGGTTGATTTGGGCTATCATCCCATCACATCACCTAGTACCAGACGAACCTCTCACAGGGTAGACCTCGGAAAGTCCAAGATCAAATTATAAGAGTTCAAACTTTAAATTAAAATTATTTCGCAAAAATATCAAAAATACTGTATGGACTTTATTGAGAAAATCAAGCATGATTTCTTCTATCATTTAAGACTTTCTACAATGTTGTGATTCACATTTTCAAACTACTTTGAACATTGTCTTTATCATGCCTTGGTACTTCTAAACTCATGTGCATAAATTATATTATAAAAGTTGTGTAGATCCAATCTTATCATGCCTCTAAGTATGAGTAAATGTTTTATGTTTGATAATGGTATTTATTCACTCACTTATTTTGGCATTGTCTACATATGTTTATAATCTAAGAATGCTTGTGTATGTTTTGTAATAGTACAATGAATTAAAACTGCACAAGTATCTTACCTACACAACCTTTGTTTGCACTTTTAAAAGTTAAGAAATGTGGTTATGTTTTCATAAATTATATTGGTTTGCAAAACAAGTGTATTAGAGAACTTTGTACAAAACAAAAATCATAAAATAAAGTGACAAAGATAACTCCACCAAGCACTACTTGAACCTCCTGATAAGTCTTAATAAGCGCTGTGAGGTTAAGCACCTTGGAAAGAATAGTAAAGTATCTTGTGCAAACCATATCTTTCTTTCAAAATAAAAACCACTTACTCTTAAGTACACTGGATCACTAGTCTTAACATTAAAATAAAATAAAATATGTGATCCCCCAAGCACTACTTTGCACCCTGATAAGTCTTAATGAGCATTATGTGTGCAAAGCACCTTGGTAGTTGTACATTTTTTTGTGCATTGAAGTTTGTGGAAGTAAAACTATTTGTGTTTTATTGTGCTCTTTACTGTACATATTTCTTATATTTTTGATTAAAACATTTGTTTATTCTACTCAAAATACACTTATGTGCACATCATTATCTTCCATAACACTTCTTCTCATGAGTATTGGATCCAAATGCTAATTCTATACTACTCTTTATTTATGAAATGCACTAGATAACCTAGCATGCTCTCTACATTGTTTGGTATGTCTTGAATTTATGAATTACAATAATATTGTAGTAGTCTCTTATTGATATATTCTTTCATGCTTGGTTACCTTATTGTCAAAAGATTTTACAATAACTTGATTTGCAAAAAACATCATCCTTTTTGAATTTAACTCATATTTCTTCTTATGAATAATCATGATTACCAAAAAGATGTTTTCTTGTATCTCTAAAAGTCTTCCGCATCATCACCATATATTTTTACCTTGCGCTTTCATGCTTATATCAAGTCTTAAATATCAAAATTCATTTTTTTAACAAATGGTAGACTTGCTTGGTAAAATTTATATTGGTTATTCTAACACATATATCACTTTTATGCTAAGAACTCTGATCTATTTCAATGAAAATTTATATGCTAAAAACACTCCTCTAAACATGAAAAATATTGAAATGCTAAAACTCCGATTCATTAATGGATTTCAAAATAGCTACGTGAGTTGTTTTAAAAAAAATTCAAATAAAAATATAAATCCATAGGCTATGTACCTATCATTAGATTTAAATCGCTTAAATGTTTTCCAATAATTATTATCCTTGACATCATATCTCACCATAGCGGTGGCGTAGGGTTGTAGACATTAGATTACCTGACCTCTAAGTCATGTCTTGTCCTTAACCGGGAAGGGTTCCAGTGGGGCCTTGCGAGGCACTGGGGGGAAAGAGTGCTAGGGTGAGTTTTGTCTAGTGTTTGCATATGGGACTACACCCCAACCTATGGCATGTATGCAGCTCCTCATGCCCATCTGTCACTTAGTACGAGGCTAGGGTGTAGATATATTGTTTGGGTAGATTGGTTACTTGGAAATCATTACCTTTTTTTGTGCTTAAAACAAAGCAAAATCCATTGTGAACTTAAATTGCTACAACATCTAATTTTATTATACCTAAAACTCTTAATCAGCTACTATGCTTCACCATTCTTATATAGATGTTCTCTTCAAAAATATATTTCTTCATGCTTTCCACCTCTTTACTACTTGTATGCTCGATCTTGAATTCGTTTTTCCCAACAAGTGGTTCCTTTATGACAATTTATTCACATTCTCTTTTCACTCCTATCTATTATTTTTTTTCCTCAGTGTTTAATTCTTTATCATGCTCATTCCCTCTCTACACAGTTACTGCACACTTTTTGTTGGCCTTCCTCTCCACCCACTTTTGATAATACCAAAAGGGGGAAAATAAATTTGAAAGAAATTAATATGTTTGGGGAGTTAAGTTCATAGGAAGTTTTGGTGTAGGGGGGCATTCAGTTAGGGGGAGCATATGCACATGTCTCAAATTTCATGCTTATCTCTATTATAAACACAAATTCCTATCAATTGATTTATTTCTTTCTAAAGGGATTTGTTATTATCAAAAGGGGGAGTTTGTTGGAACATGCTTTCCACATCTCTTGGTTTGACAATAACAAAGTCTATTGTATTTGATCATACTTGTTTTGTGTTTATAGTATGCAGGATTCTGTGCTTTCAATTCTCCATGATGTTGTGTATTCTTGTTACCGCGCTGCGTTAATTTTACCGCTGGCGCTAGCACTAATGAACCACTGAGACGAAACCACTGAGAAGGAAACCGCTGAGAAGATCTGAAAGCTCTACAGCGCCAAGTTAACTCTACCGCTAGCGCTAGCATTAATGAACCGCTGAGAAGAAACTGCTGAGAAGGGAAACCGCTGAGATGCAAGCTGGCCCGATGAAATGATCTACTGCGGAGCGCTAGAACTGACGCTGGCGTTAACATATATGGAAACTATTGACAGAAAAGAAACAGTGGAGAAAAAGGAATGTTGATGGGTTGCTATGTTTGGCAAGTACTTTCGCGGCGCGTTAGGTCTAATGCCCGGCGGTAGCTTTTGGAAACATCCCGTGAGCAGTTGATTGAGGAGCAGTTTTGGAAGAAGATTGTGGCTGAAGGAAGGAAATTTCGCTAACGCGGGGCATTAGTGGTACCGCGGTGCGCTAGTGTTTGGCGCTCAGAATGTTGCCTAAACTACCACGATCCATGTGCTTCATTGTCTTATGTGGATACCGCAGGGCGGTAGTACTACCGCAGGCGGTAGTGGCTGAATATATAAAAAGACATGCGCCGCCTCCGTTGCTGCTTGCTGATACAAGAAAAAAAATGCCATATTTTCAGAGAGCTCGTGTGAGCCTTTCCCAAGCAGCCCAAAGAACTCCGTCAACGTTCGTGAAAGCAAAGAACTTGAAGACCAATATCATCGCATCTACATCGACATCAAGTTCTATTTTTGAGGGAGTCTTTAGTTTGAGTTTTGTTTTACTTTCAAATTGTAACCTTTATATTTTTGTTCGGTAGAGGAACTCGCCACACGGCGACTAGGGCCTTGCGAGGACTAGGGGGAATTCACCACACGGTGACTAGGTCTAGGTAGGACTTAGGGAGGAATTCACCACACGGCGACTGGGTCTAGGGAGTAGATCTAGGGGGTGCTCGAGGCCTTTCTGGTGATAGATTGGCTAGAGCGGCTTGAGGCCGTATCTGGGGAGAGATCGGCTAAAGCAAACCGGTTTGTGGGGATACGAGTCGGTATAGAAAACAAAAAGGGTTTTCATATTATTCGCTTCGATTTATAGCGTCATTGAAATCATATTTTGTAATCAATTTTATAAATGTTAATCATGTTTTTTTCTTGTTTAATAAAATTGATTTCATTTCTAATTTCATTATCTCTTTACTTTTGATTTAACTTTGACCAAAATATCAAAAGTTTTCTATTAAAGTTTTTAAAACCCTTATTCACCCCCCCTCTTAGGGCGCCTACAGATCCAACAGGCTCTACCGCCAGCGCTAGCACCTCGACTGTGTACGGTTCACCTCAGCGGTTTGGTGTTCATCTCAGCGGTTCCCCTAAACCACCACTACCGCCAGCGCTAGCCCCTAGTGCCGACGCTAGCTCAGTATTCAGGGTACACCTCTTTCTATGGTTGGGCAATTGGGATGTCACAAGGGACCTCTTAATGGGTTAGGCATGTTATGGTGGGATCTTGGGTCATGGTGACACCCTAAAGCCAACCCTAGGCTTCGTAACTAGAAATTACTATCCGCAGACCATGGTGATTTTCGCCTCAAGCTTAAGCTCTTATAATCTCTTCTCGCATCCTAGGGTTTTGTCATGAATTAATCATGACAAAACCAACATAGGGGTCTAGTTGTTTGGGGGATGTTACAAAGGATAAGTGTATTTGGTGTTGAATCTATTGGCACCCGTAGAGGGGGGGGGGGGCGTGAATAAGTGCTTTTATAAATTTAGTTCTAAATATGTTTTCCGAAATATTGTCTTGAAAAACTTCACTTACCAGAGACAATTATTTCAATAATGATGAAGAAGGAAATGTTCAATCTCTGTTACCTACCGCCGACGGTAGCTGTTACTGCCTGGCGTTAGCTTGCAGAGGTTGATCCTTCGGGAAAGTTAGGCTACAAATATTTTACTTTGAATCCTTTAGATAAGTTAAAATCAATTTGATGAAACAATGAAAGACATAATTTTTATTTCAATAAAGAGGATTGCAAAACTTTGATCTCTATGACGCTAAGATCAAGGCGATAAATAAAAATCTCTTTTTTTTTTATTCTGACCCATCTTGCAAGGACTGGTTGTCTTTAGCCTATCTGTCCCTAAATAAAGTCTTAATTAGCTCTAGCTTAAACTCTCCCCAGATAAGGCATCAAGCATCCCATAAATCTAATCCCCTAGACCTAGTCGCCAACACACGCGGCGAATTCTCCCTATGCGACAGATGGACCTAGTCGCCAACAACTGCAATGAATTTCTCTATGGGTAAAAAAAGAGAATAGAAGATATAAATAAGATTTCTGAAAATAATACTCCCTATATAGATTTTTGAAGGAGATAGCGAAGAAACGCAGGAGATCGGCATTGTCGATGCGTTCATCTTCTTGTTGAATAAGCATGATGAATCTTCCTTCAAAATACTCCTTTTGATTTACGTTGGAGTGCTCCGGTCGTGTGGAATAAGGACCCTCTCAAGTGTCTCAGTGTGGTGGAATTAGGGTGTCCAAATAACTAAAAGAGAGGAACGAAAACTACATTTTTATAGAGTTATAGACCTACCGTCTTGCGTTATTGATAACGCCTAGCCGTACCAATTAAGGCAATAATTTTGGTGCGTATATCCCAAGTCGGGAAAGAGATCTGTACTTTTGGGCAACTTTCATTTTAGGCAATGCCAACGCTCTGCGTTAGTGATACCACTGGCGCAAGCTATATTTTATTCCCGATCTGCTCCTATAATCAAGTATCGTCCATATCGATCACCTCCTAGCATCCTAGCATTATTGATACCGCTCGATGGTAGCTCCTTTCCAAATGTTCTCTCCTTGATTCTGTCCACATCATTTGCACTTGAATTTGTATTTGGCGCGCTTGCATATTCCAGGGATAACGCCTGACATTAGAGATAATGCCCAGTGATATTGAATATCATCGAGAAGCCTCCCATGTCATCTAGACCAACATCGGATATGAGATCAATATCGAACAGACGCTAACGCCAGCCTTAGTGCTAATTCCACGCATTAGTGGTCACTTTGCATGTTTTCCCTTGATCAATTTGTCATTCATCTTGTAGCATCCTAGTGGCATACATGTGAGTTTTTGCACACTATAAATGCAAGACAAACATGATCAAATACAATATGGGTTTTGGAACTGAGAACTCGATTCACGAAGTTCATACCACAGAAAGGGTGCTGCTCGCCATTACTTTTACCGAGCGAGAACTGATGAGTGGACACTCAAAACTTAGGACACTTACAAGACAACTAAATCCTCCAAATAGACCCCTGAGCCGCAGTGATGAGGTCCCGCCACAAACCCGAAAGATCTAAGGATCTTCCCCTCCCAAACCAAGACTGAGCTCGACACCTCAGAAATCCAGAGATCAGAAAGGAAGAAGCTCTCTCTCCAGGATTCAAAAATTAGATCTATTTTAAGGTGCATATGGGGGTCTAATTATATGATTTTAAAAATGTCCTGCGGATATCGGCCTCTGCCTTTTGGTTTTTCCGAATCACAACTCAAAATGGTCTGCAGATAGCAAAAACCTGCTATTTGAAATTACTAGAGGCATACCACCAAAATACTTGGCGAGTGCTTCCCCTTGGTGCACTCGCCCAGGGAGTCAAATGCACTTACTGAGCTGGGCACTCACACTCACCTACCCTTACTTCTAGTGGCTAAATACACTGATAACGTTGCACAATTCCTGCCTCCTCTCCTAGAACCGGCGAGCACCTTATGCGTCACGATACTCACCAACTCAGGTGAACTCGCTCCAACTTAGGTGCACTCACCGATACCTGGGTAGACTCGCCAAATACAGTGTTGTACACAATCCCCATCTTTGCGAGCTCCTCCTAGGTTCGGAAAGACCATCCAAACATGTTTTGGCGAGTCTGAGCTCGCTTGAAGAATCTTTTGGTGGCCCCCACCCACATGCTATAAATTGCACGGGATGGAACCAGAGCCTTTCGCAGGAGTTTCCTTCTTTCTTCTTCTTCCTCTATGCAGGTAGTCTTTCTCTAGTCACCATCCATGGACTCGCCTATAGTTCATTCGACCCTCCCCGCCGCCCAAAGGGAGAAATCCCATGGAGGCGCGACTAAGCTGATGGCGCTGATTAGGGAGCCTTCTGATGCACAGAACTAGCACACCGCTATAGGCGGTAGCAAGACTAAGGCACGAAATTGCAGTTTATCGATCGTTTAAGTAATATAAAATGGGTGGATTTCCCCATGTATCGATCTCGATGGAACACAGTAAGGTGGAGTTTACTTTTGAGGAAGGACTTGAGATTGAAGTCCATTATGTCGGATGGATTGCGGACGGTTTGATTTGGTTTATGGAATATAAAAGAAAAGAAACTAAACTACTACTACTACTATGCAGGCCGCTATGCGCTTCTTCGCTGGGCGGATGGAAACTATGCAGGCCGCTATGCACTGCTTCGTCGGGCGGATGGAAACTATGCAGGCCACTATGCACTGCTTCGCTAGGCGGATGGGCGAGAAGGCTTGCAGATGGAGTGGTTCGCACCGGCGGAAGTGAGGTGGATTATACGGGCCTTTAACACCGCTTAGCTTGGCGAGTGGAAGAGTAGGCCTGCGGAATGGACGGGTAGTCAAGCAGAATGGAATGGAGGGGAATGGCTAATGGAAGATGGAATGGGGGCGGACCGCATACACACGTATAAACAACAAGTTATTTTCATTTAGACATGAAATAAACAATACAAATCAAGGTTTAAATGTGCAACATCATCAATTTGCAGAGAATCTAGCCACAAGACACAAATCAAGAAGAAAGAGTGCAATAGAATCAACCACATCCGAAGCCTCGTTGGGATTCACAGTGGGAATTGCTGGGTTGTCAATCCGCGTCCTAGCTTGGTCCGCAACTACGTCAGGGGTAGAGGAGGGCTGCCACTTCCTCCCAATGGACCCATCTTCTTCATCTCATGACCCGATCTACTCCGGTGCAAAGCTCTCCTTGCTTGATGATGAGCTTAGGTCTTGAATCCTCTCCGTGGAAGCTCATGGATGATGGAGGCAGCCTAGAGGGTGAAAATCTGCAAGAAATGCATAAAAACGGCGGAGAGGGCGGAGTTCGTGTGATCGATCTGACCTAAAATTGCGGAACAGATATTTATTGGACACAGAATAAGTAACGCGCATGATCAGTGGGGCACGGCCAGTGATTTTGCGCAAAGAAATGCCACTGATTGTGGGAGAACAACCTGTAGCAACATCCAGAATGGCAAAATAAAGCACGATCAGTGGCGCACGACCAGTGGTCGTGCGAGAAGGAATCCAGTGATCGTGCGAACCTCTCTGGTGAAAAATGGGGGGATGCGCACGACCAGTGGTCGTGCGCCTGATCGTGCGAGAACAAAAATGCACGACCAGTGGCCTATTAGGCTAAAAATGGCCCAACCCAACTCCGAGCGTCCACACAACCCCTGTACCTGCAGGAAAACATGACCGGACCACTGGTAGGGGAAAATAATATCCAATCCACGCATTCGCAAAGATATATATATATATATAACTATAAAAATGAGCGGAATACAAGGGTAGGATAAAACCACACCGAAACAGGTTTAAATGTGCACTTCGTGTGCATAAATGATATTGTGTAAACGAAACGATTATGATCAAAAAGTGAAGTGCAAGTGCGTAAAAACTAGCCCAGATGAGTCTGAAAAATCATATATAAATTGGACTCATCACACCCCCAGACTTACTTATTTGCACGTCTCGAGCAAACAAATACGACGGAGTTGGAAAAGCATAACTAGCCAAAAAAATTGCGACATGGAGTAGTGTGCGAAGTTGCATACTTGTGTGCATAGAAGTTCATTAGAAGAAGGTTCTAAATATGCTAGCTAATTTATAAAAAGTTTAAATGCATAAAAAGGAATTTATTTTTACTCAAATATGGAATGTTGGTGAATCTCATGGTCACGTGTAGTATGAAAGTAAGCAAATCGCGAAGGTGAGTGTTACCCAAGACCAGAACTCGGAATTTTCGTCGTTGAAATCCATCAACATCAAGGGACATAAGTTCACCCTGTCACACTCTCTCCACAACGCTAGTGAAATCACAAGATGAATCAATAGGACTTTGGGTTTACACGAGGCTTAAGTTATGGTTTGGAATGCAAAGATAAACGTGAAGGCTAATCGCAACCCAAATGAGCACACAAAAGTGATAAATCATAGAAGCCCCAATACACGTGTAACATACGCCCAGACTTGAATTTGAAACCGAGTGTGCACACGGCCTACTCCAAACGATAGAACTAGATGTTTCAATTAAAATGCTAGGGATATATTTATTTTTTTCTTTGCTTTTCTTTTTCTTTCTCTTTCTCTTTTATCCCCAAAACTATTCGCAAATATCTCAGCATATAGAAATTTTTTTAGATATCCACATCAACACAAATGTTTTATATCACCGTTCCGCATTGGAGAATTACAATTCATTAATGCTTTAGGATTATTTTTGGTTGCGATAATGGGATTAGCTTTTAGGCCTTGGGGAAGTATGGTGGAGCTGAACCAAAAATTTGGGTAGGCACAAAATAGGCTATCAACGGTTAGCGTATATGAATGGTAGAAGAAAGCTGAAGCTTGCCAAATAGATGGCCTACGTCATGCTCAACATGCAAATCGTTCGCACCCATGCTTCGAGAGTCGCTTGGGTCAAGCTCTTTGCCCCCGAGAAAGGTAATCCTTCCTCCCGACTCGAGCAACACGAACCTTGCGCTCACCTACACACAATACACCGCTACCACTAGATTCAACCACCTTCACCATTTTGAGTAAAATAAATTAAAACCTACGCAAATCTACTAATTGTAAATTAGAAGCATAAATAGAAACTAATTCTACTCAACTCCCTATGCAAGACACGAGTATTCAACTAGAGCACTACAAGAGTCAACATGACACTCCATCTTGCAATTTTTAGGCTAATACAATAATTCCTACATCACAACCAAAAATTTAATATATGGGGGCATACAAACAAGCGAGTGCGCGCTCGTGTGGGTGAAACGGTGTGTCTTGCAAATATGAAATTATAATAGAAATGAAAAGTACTAGTGGTAAGCTAAAAAATGTGCACGTGTAGTGAGTAACACATAGTGGCTCCCCCCTAGACTTAGTCTAAGCAATAGACGCAAATGATGTAACCATGAAAATTGAATAAAAGGCTAGGGGAAGAAAAGTTACCCATGCTCAGAAATGAGCATACAAGAAGATTGGCGTTAATACTGCGATGGAATTCCAAGTCCGCCACCATAATATCACCACCCTACAAAAAGGATGCACCAAGCAATAACAAAAATAATATATTATGGCATTAGCGGATTAGATGAAGAAACACAAGAAAAATTGGGTTGTCTCCCATTAGCGCTTTTGTTTACCATCCTTAAGCTGGACTTAATACTTGTATTAAGCAGTTTATTTAAATGTCTAAGTATAAAATGAAAATAATAAAGTCAACTTATTTTTATTACATAGCCAGCAGAGAAATCAACTATATATTGATTTAAAGTAATAACTAGCAGTGAATGAAATGGATCCGAAGACCCAGCTGTAGGGGTAGAAATAAGGATTTATCCTCCATCCCCAAATTTCTTTCTTTTTCACCATCTTCTTCTCTTCCGACATTAGATCTGGATAAGAATATCTTTTGCCTCCCTACAGCTAATCCTTCAAGGGAGACACTGTCACCACACTGTATTTCCCTTGCCATAATTGATTTTCAACATTACCCAAAAATGGTCAACATACTCAAAATCCTACAGGGATGGAAAAGAATAAGCATTAAGAGCATCAGGAAGAAGAGGTAGAGGTTGATCAGCAGTGGAGAGCATTTCAAATTCAGCTTCACAAAGATTTGCCACTTCTGAATCACCCTGCACATGTTCAAGCAAAGAAGGGTGGTCGGGAAACAAAATAGAAGAAAGACATAAATAATCTGTAATTATAGGGGTGATCCTGGTTTCACTCCCGCTAGGATCCAAGGATAGATCACTAACGGTATCATATGAGTCATGGCGAGGGGCATCTGAAAGCTCAAGGTCCTCGGTGGTGAGTTTGAGCTCCTCTTCCGATGAGGATGAGCACATCTTCTCATCAGGAAGGGGATCCTTCTCATCCCACCTTGGCGTGTCATTGTACTTCAAGGAGTCACACTCCCCATCGGAGAATAACATCCTCGTCCAACTTTGGCGCAACCTCAGGCTCCGAATCAACATCCTGCCTAGCATCATCAACCAAATCACCAAAAATAGGTGTAGAGAGTTATTGCAATGAAAGCAGAGGAACATAGGTAATAACATCATCAGAGAAAATGTGCACAGGTTCCTCTGGGGACGAATCCAAAAGGAGTGACGAATACGACAGGAGAGAAGTCTCCACCATGTCATCACACCGATCAGCGGAAAGTCTGATGGGGATATCCACAGCAGTCCCCCATAGACAAGGTGGTACAGCGAATATATCATTAGAATTAGAATGAGCACCCAAATGATAGGTGTATGGAACGATAAGAACATCGGGTTCATCATCCTCCTCCATCAGGCGCTGAAATTCCGCGCAATCTTTCAATGCATGCTCGGTGCTACGACAACATAAACACCATTTTCCATTACTCCTCGGTCCAGACGGGGCCGGAGAGGAATATGAAAATGGTAAATGGGGTGAAAAAGAGTGACCAGAAGACTTGGGTATGGTGTATGAAGTACCGTAGGAGGACGGTGCTCCTGTTGGGTTTTCTATACATCATTCAAAATGATAGCATATCAAATATGCGTAGCGGAAAGAAACAGAAATAACCCAAAAGAGTTTCGGATCTTGCGATTTCATGAATCAAGAAATAAATAAAGCAACCCATTGCAATATACCTGAGAGAGATTGAGTCAACACTCAACCAAAATGTTTCAAAATCAGATCCAGAAACTGGTGGCTGAGTTCCAAGCACAGAAAGTAAATATGTGCCTCTATAGCAGTCCACACGAGCGAAGGAGAACCCTAGCTTCCTGTCGAACAAGAACTAGTTCGGAGAAGGAAATCCCTCTACGTTTCCCATAGACTGCTAGATCCGTCGAAGGGGAAAGGCGGCGGCGGCGGTTTGTTGGAGCTGGTCAGAACACTTCCTGCGGCTTGCAGAACACTTATGTCGCTCTGATAAGATCCCAAACGGAGACAACACACCTATGGTATAGAATCGAATTCTATTTATACCCAAGTGTAAAAGACGATATCCGCAGAACCGAGACTAGTATTGGTTGTTGGGAAAAACTCCTTGATTTAACTTAACAAATTACCTAAAAGTGATTTTACCTCTTAGGTTTTAATTACCCATTGTATAGTGAGGGTAATCTGGTCATTAGATGTCTTAGGATGTCACACTCAACCTTGGGTGTCAAGACCATATCAAGAGAAGCACAATTTGGGTGGAGTTAACATTTGCGCCTAATAGAAATCGACGCAACAACGAGTTAATTTCGATGCTACTCTGACTAGAAGTCCAAGTGGTCCAACCCTTCTGTCAAAGTAATTCAAATTGACCTTACGTTGAAATTATACGGACGTAGAGGTCAAGGACCTGTCGAAGTATCTTGAGAAGTCGACGTAGCTTCTACTTCAACTCGGCGCAAAAGTAAGTATTTGTCGAAGCCATCTAAAGTCGACACAACGTTGACCTCATTTCGACGCAGATAATGAAGTTCAGAGTCAAGCCTTCAACTCGACGGTTACGTCGATAAGGTATCAACGCTATGATGACTAGCAGAGTTCAATCAGAGCAAGAATGAATTCGAGGCTTCTCTTACAAGAACTTGAAGGTGTGTCGATAAGAGAGAAAGAGAACTCGACGCTACGCCAAAAACAGTCTGAAAAGAAACCTTTTCAGCTGTTATTTTGGACCCTCACTCATGGCCCACAATACTGAAGACCTTTATCCAACGGCTTAATTATTGCCTCAAATAGAAGGAAGAATTAAAAGTGGACAGAAAAGCATTCTTGGAAACAAGCATATAGTTGGTGGATGAGTCGTGAATTAAAGAAGGAAAGAAAGATAAATTGTCTAGGCAAAATATCTTTTCAGGACCTACCAGAAAAGGAAATGAATTCAAATTAATGAGGGACAATAAAAGGGAAGAGTAGGCAGAGAAAAACAGAGCATTCATCACTATCGGTTTGAGTTTTTTGATTAGGTCTTCCACTTCTTCTTCTTCCTCCTGGAATCTTAATAGAGAAAAATACAGTGAAAATCAAGAACTGCTCTCTCCCTCTTAGAATAGAACAACTGAAGGCAGCTCTTCATCAATATCACATAGCAGCCAGATTTCAATCAGAAGGAAGAGAAAGGATCTGACAATCATAGCTCTTGCAAATCATCCCAATCATATGCAGGAGTTCATCATCGGCAGATCTAGTGAAAGAATATTGAAGCTGATCTTGAGACAAGCCTTAAATGAATTCTGAGAACAGAATTCTTCTTCCTCCCCCTTCTTCTTTCTCCTTCTCATTCTCAACTTTAAAAGAGTTTTAAGAATTCCCCTTTCCAAAGGATTTAGTGGTTCAAGATATCCTTATCAAAATATTTAGTCGGTTCATGATCTCCTAATCAAAAGATCAGTGGTTCTAAGAGTCTCCTTATCAAAAGACTCGGGCACAGGTGGTGCATTCCTACCAGGTGGTAGAAGAGAGGACTACCCACATTTTGGAGAACATCTATAAAATCTTTGTGTCTTCTGGTTGTGAATTTTTCTGTGCTGTCCCATTCCTTTTACTATTTTCCTGCTTTACTTAACAACACTTATTTTATTCTGTGTGTGGAATTGTTGGAGCATAATACTTAGTGTTTTATTGTGTTTGCACAAATATGATAGAAATAATTTTTAAATCTCTATTCACCCCCTCCCTCTCTAGAGTATACTCAGAGGCACACTGTGTACTTTCAATTGGTATCAGAGGGAGGTTCATCATTAAAAGGTCAACACCTTGATCAAAAAGACCTCCTACTCTTATCTCTTTATCTCAAATATATTTTATAAAGAAAATTGAGTTCTAAGGAGTATGCTTCTACAAGACCCCCAGTGTGTAACATGAATATGTTCACACTCTGGAACGCCAAAATAAGGCTCTATATAAATTCCATTGATGAAGACATCTATAATGTCCTTCTCACAGGTCCTCCAGCTCCAGTTAGATAAAAGGCAGGAGAATCCTCAACAACTGAGGCTATCCCAAGAAGTGAGTGGACAGAGGTTGAGAAGAAGGTCAAGGCATGTGATGCCAAGGCCATGAACATCCTGGTCTCAACAATGTCAGATGACATTTTCCAGAAGGTTGCTGAATGCCAATGACCAAAAGATATCTGGGATTCTCTCACCAGAATGCTGGAAGGAAGTTCAGATGAAAGAAAGGACAGAAAGTCCCTTCTCATATCCCAGTATGAGAACTTTCAGAAGAAAGCTGAAGAATCTGTCGCGGATATGTGTGACAGATTCAGCATTATCATTAATGAGCTCAGAGGCATGGACAAGGAGATATCCTTGACTAAAATTAATGATAAAATTCTCATGTGCTTCCCTAGCTCATGGGATTCAAGTATCTGGGCAATCAGAGAGTCTTGGTGCCAGAGAGAAATCTCTACTGAAGCTTTGCTAGGAAAGCTTAAGTCATATGAGATGCTTCTGAAGAATAGGGCTGAGTCAGAAGAAAGTGAGACAACTCTAGCTCTTATCCAAAGGAGCCTTGCTCTGAAAGCTATTGATGGAGAGCCCTCTACTCCTGAAGATGAAATGTTCAATATCCTAGCAAGGAGATTCATGAAATGGGTCAATACAAAAGACTTAAGAAAAAGAGAAAGAGACTCAAGGCCCAGGTATGATAAAAATCCAAAGAAGGAGATTATCTGATTTACTTGCAACAAGCCAGGGCACATAGCTCCTGAGTGCTCACAAGAATAATAGGACAGAAGCAGCAAAAAGGATGAAAAGAAGAAGAAGAAGAAGAAGAAGAAGTCTTTCAAAGGGAAAGACAAGAAGAAAGTCAAGGGCTTCATTGCTGAAACATGGAGTGACTCAGAATCAGAGTTAAGCTCCTCATCATTTGAAAGTGATGATGAAGCAGAAGCAGCCTGCATGATGGCACTGGGGATGTCATCAGATGATGAAGAGGAACCGTTATCAGTATTTGATGATTTTGATTTTAGTTCAGATGATTTTTAAATTTGTTTTAAAGATTTCTGTATTGATCATCTTAAGGTAGAAAGAGAATTAGACACAGCTAGGACAAAATTAGAAAACCTTAAGCAAGATGTAATATACCTAAGAAATCAAGATTTAACAAAAGAAATTAATTATAAAGAGTCAGAATTGATTGCAATTAGAAAAGAAAAGATAAAACGAAAAGAATAGCTAGCAAAGGAAAGGCATTTGAGGACTCACTCAATGGGAGGAGCCGGAAGCTCAAAGACATCACAGAAAATCTCTCTATGAGATTTAATCACCTAGGGTTAGGAGCAGAGCCCTCCACTAGCATATAAGTAGCTAGGAAACCTTCCTGGAAAAATCCAGTATCTTTTGTTATACCTAGTGTGTACCAACCAAGTGAGAAAATTACATCATCTAAGGGTAAGGATAGTATTTACACAGATAGGATAGATAAACCTAACAAAGTAAATCTGAATAAGAAATAAAAACCCTTAGGCAAGAACAATGTAGAGAAACTAAATAACCACAACCAAAAGGCTAAAGCAAAACCTAGGTTCATAAAACATTCTGCTGATCTTCTATACCTAGATACATTCTACACACATTTCAAGTGTCAGAATAATAAACATAGGTTTGGGAAACCCATTTCTTATCATCCAAAAAGGTATCATGAAAGACCCTTCTATTCCTTCATTAAACCCTACAATGGTAAAATCAAAGGGCCCAAGGTAACCTGGGTCCCTTCTAATGTTTGAACTACTTATGCATGATCAGGTAGGGTCCCACTCAGGAGAAAGTGGAGTGGGAAGAAAGATGTAGGTCTTGAATAAGGAACAAAATTCATCCAAGGGAGTGATTTCTGCCTTGAATCTTCCTTACAGTTCATAAAATTAAATATCAAAATCTATTTTAAGTAAATATAATTGCTGCGAAAAACAACAAGAATTTTCTAAGAAAATAGATCTGTTGATTTAGAGTTGCGTCGAATAGAAGTCGCCGTACCATCGACTTCTAGTCGACGCCAGTGTCAAGGAGCACCTAGAGTGGATAATTCGAATAGATCGCGGTGCAACATCGAGTTCTTCTCGACTCATGCGTCATCTTATTGGTTGCTGGACAAAGTCGAGGTTGCGTTGATTGAAATTCGACGTAACGTCGACAGGACTACGCCGACTTAAGGATTGTTGAACAATCTCCAGGTTACGTCGAATATTATTTGATGCAACGTCAATATTAGCCGCGCACGCTGAAGGGGTCTAGAAGCATTCTCGATTTATCTTTGCACGCCAATTACTAATCTTTATCAATGGTGCGTCGACCTAAACCCTATGTTACGACGAATCATCTTCTTTTAAGCAACTTCAGCGTCGAGATCATTGCGCTTTCGAATTTTCCAGCTCTTGCTCTCCTTTTTTCCAGCTCTCTTGCATTTTCTTCCCTCTTTCTCTTTCATTTTTCTTTGTGATTGCAAGTGATAACAGTCAGATGGCTCCACCAAAAGTGAACTCGTGTTTTGATGTGGATATTGATTCTTTCAGTGCAGCGTACAAAAGCTTCAAGACCATTTTTTTATTTCAAGATGCTGGCTTAACCAAGATGATATCCACAAGATACAAGATCTTGGATATTGAACTGACTGAGTTTAAATATAGTGTTCAAATAGAAGAGGATGGATCCCTCAAGGGAAAAGTATCTGACACAGATGTACTGATAATAGAGGAGTTACTGAATCAAACATATGATCTTCTAACTGGAAATGAGTTAGATGAATTAATAGGGGATGAGACCAAGAGGGCTGATGCGATGTTCGGCAAGTGGACCGGTCGCGCAAGTAATAATAATGGGGAAGATCCCCGAGTATCGGTCTCTCAAGGAACAAAGTGAGGTGGGGTTAGGTTTCGAGGAAGGACTTGAGATCGAAGTCCAGCGATAGGTGGAGTGCGGGCGAAAGGGATTTGGTTTGTGAATAATAAAATAAAATATTACAACTACTCATATGCAATGCCGCTATGCAAAGCTTCGCTCGGCGGGATGGAAGACTACGTAGGCCTTGAGCGCACTACTTCGTTGGGTTGATGGGCGAGTAGGCTAGCGGAATCGAACTATGCAGGCCTTGAGCGCGCTGCTTCGTTAGGCGGGATGGATTACACGGGCCGCGATGCCACGCTTCGGTAGGCGGATGGATGAGTAGGCTAACGGAATGAGGGTCGCAAGCACCTCATCGACAA
Organism: Dactylorhiza incarnata; assembly: GCA_033032865.1. Taxonomy (NCBI): domain Eukaryota; kingdom Viridiplantae; phylum Streptophyta; class Magnoliopsida; order Asparagales; family Orchidaceae; genus Dactylorhiza; species Dactylorhiza incarnata. The sequence goes on along the minus strand of JAWHQI010000255.1, from coordinate 808,053 downwards.
GCACGCCACTAGCAATTGCTAGTGCGGCACACGAACGTGATGGCGGAATGGAAAATGGATGGGGCGCACCTCATACACACCTATAAACAAAAGATAATTTCAATAAGATGAAATCAGCATTACATAGCATGGTTTATAGTACACATCATCAATAATATAGAGATTACAAACATTACATCACCCAAAGAGAGAAAAAGGCAAGAGATACGACCGAATCCGGAGGCTCATTGTAGATTCACGGTAGGAAGCACCGGGTTGTTTATCCGCGTCCTAGCTCGATCCCAACTATCGTTTGGGGTAGAGAAGGCTGTCACTACCTTCCAATGGACCAGTCTTCTACAGCGTTTTACAATCCGGCCACGTCCGATGCGAAGAACTCCTTCCTTGGCGATGAAGATGAGCGTAGAATCTCCTCCTTGAAGCTCTTGGATGATGGAGGAGGCCTAGGGGGCGAAAAAACCAGCGGAAGGGGCGGAACGACGGAGCTGGGCAGAAGAAATGCGGAACTCCCGACCTAAATCGCGAGCAGGAATATTTATAGGTGCTGGAATAAACATTGCGCACGGTCATTGGCGCACGACCAGTGGTCGCGCGCACTAGAATCCTGTGATCGTGCGCCTGCCTGGGCGGAGCCTGCAATGTAAGAAATTTATAAAATAAAATGTTTGCACGACCAGTGGCGCACGACCAGTGGTCGTGCGCATTATCGTGTGTGGTCGTGCGCATTGGTCGAAACAGAACTCATAAAATGGGGGTTAAGTGTGCACGATCAGCGGCGCACGACCAGTGGTCGTGCGCAATAGAACCAGTGATCGTGCGCAGTGTTCCTATACAGAATTGTACCGGGAACACCTGCACGACTCCTGTTCCTACAGAAATGCTAATCAGGCTACTGAAAGTGGCACTCAACAATACGATAAGGCTATCAAAAGAGAATAAACATCAAAACACACCAAATTAGGCCAAGATGTGCACCTAGCATAGAACGACAAATATGAGCTAAAACAAGGCTAAAGTGTAGTGGAATTACTAGAAAAACGGCCCAGATGAGTCCATATATGTGTATATGATAAGGACTCATCACACCCCCAGACATACCTGTTTGCGCGTCCCGAGCAAATAAATTCCTCAAGCGGCTGAGAAAAATACACAGCTGGCATAGAAATTGTAAAGCGGAGTATCATGCGAAGTCGCATGCTCATGCACGTAGAAATACAGTAGACAAAATTTCTAATTGTACATATTAGTTTATACTTTTCTAGGGGCGTATTTATATATTACATTTACTCAAAAAGTGAATCACGGTGAATCATAAGGTCGTACATAGGAAGAAAGTAAACTGAACGCTGAGGCGAGCATTGCCAAAGATCGGGGCTCGAGACAACCTCCATTGAAATCCATCAATGTCGGTGACCATAAGCTTGCCCGTTTGTACTCTCTCCACGACACTGGTTTGACTCAAATGCGTGAATCAATAGGACTTAATGTTTTAGATGAGGCTTGGGTTTAGGTGAGGTAAACAAATATAAACATGAAGGCTTAGAACACAAAAACCCAAATGAGCAAATGCATAACACTATCCAAGTAGCCATAAAACACACGGATGCACCACACCCCCAGACTTAGACTTAGACGCATGGGTGTGTGCACCGCCTACTCCCAAATATAAATCTCAAACAGATTTTTTCAATTAAACTTTTCATTCTTCTTTTTCTTTTCAAATCTTTTTCTTCTTTTCTTTTTCTTTCTTTAGCAATTTCAGCAAATTTTCAAAGATGCACATCCACATTTTCACATTGTACTTCCACAATCAACACCACCAATTTAAAATTTAAACAAAATGCTTGCATTTTGGGTATGCGACTAGGATTGGAGTTTAGGCTTTGGTGAACAATAGTGGAGCTGAACCAAAAGAATGGGGTAGGCACAACTTGGCTCGCGAGGAAATGATAATAGGAATGGCACAAAGGCTCAACCGGGCCAAAATGATGGCCTATATCACATTCACGCAATTGACTAACCGTATACCCATGCTTCAAGAATCGCTTGGGGCAAGTTCTTAGCCACCGAGAAAGATAATCATTTCTCCCGACTCGGGCAATACGAGGCTAACGAACGTCTACACACATCCCTATGCTACCATTTGATTCACACCGGATTCACCAATTTTTGAGTGTAGTAAACAATATTTACGCTAATAGAAAAACATAATCTAAAAGCCTAAAAAGAAATTGAATCTACACGAATTTCTAAGCGAGACATGAGCACTCGACTAGGAGCACTACAGGAGTCAACATTTTACTCCGCCTCATAATCCTAAGCCAGCACAGTGATTTTCCAAATCACACGAAAAGAAATGAGTTCGGCTCAAGACGTGCCAACAGCTAAGTGCGCGCTCATGTGGGTGCTGTGGTGTGCAATGAAATTGAACAAAACAAAAATAAATAACACCTCCTAGTATGCTGTGCAATGGTGCACGTGAGCGGGTAAACGGAACTACTCTCCCCCAGACTTAAACTAAACAAAATGCGCAAAATATACCTATGCAATTCAGAATAATGCTAGGGAAAGAGAGTACCCAGTGCTCAGAAATGAGCACACCAGAAGATTGGCGTGTAAGCTAAAATGAGCCGCAGCATCCACCATCCAGAAAAGATACCTACAGGGGTCAGCTCCGCAGAAACAAAAGAAAATAGAAAACTGAAAAAAAAAATACTACTAACTAAACATGATTAAATGAATTAAAGATGCAGAAAAGAAAGATAACTACTGGGGTTATTGTCATCCCAGCACGACTTATTCAAAAACTAAAGGTTCTAGCTAATGGGCGTATGAAAAAGGAAATGAACAGGTAACTGTTCTAATACGCGTGTCGGTAGCGGGTACCGATATGGTGACAGAACAGTTACTCCTCTACCCAAATAATAATACCTACATAACGCAGGTAGAGGAAACAAAAAGCAAGAAGAGGAGGAGATATCCTCACTCAACTCACCAAACACATCCTTGCCTAGCAAGGTGTCGTCAACAGGGAGGTGGCAGGAGGAAAAGGCAATGAGTGGAGCTTCCTCTACGGAGGGGGAATCAACCTCCTCACATAAGAGGATGCTCTCATCATTGACTTGGGCAATATGCACCAAATCCTCCTGGGCTACCTGTGAAGACTCAACCTGCACAGACTCGGATGAAGAGGGGGGATCGAGAAATAAACAAGACGAAGAACATAAATAATCAAAAATCGGGGGAGTGGAACGGTCTCACTCCCATCAGGTTGGGTAAGTAAAATAATGTTTGCATTGTCATCAATGCTACAAGGTTCGGCGGGATCAACAGTGGCCATGCCTAAGATTTGGACTTCCTCCACCGGTGCTGAGGAAAATTCCTCTTCACCTAGAAGGTTGTCCTCCTCCATAGGAGTAGGCACAATACTAAGATCAACCTCCTCCTCTTGTGACACATCATCGACAATGACGTCAGAGACGAATGTAGTATGCACGACAGGGGGAAGAATAGTGCTCGGATAAAAGTCGAGCACTGATTCCTCACAAAGAATCGAATCCAATAGGGGTGGTGGATGCACCGGGAGAATAGACTCAGCAATGTCAGTGCCCAGATCAGCCACACATATGGTGACTGTGTCAACGCCATACCCTTCAAGATGTGAAGGTGGCAAAGACACATAACCGGATGTTGAAGGTGTGCCGCCAGAGTTAGGATTCGGGACGATCCGGATATCCGGCTCGTCATCCTCGTCCAATTGGCGAAGATACTCGGCACAGTCCTTCAAGACATGATCAGTGCTCCGACAAAACCGGCACTGCCTAGCGGGCTTCTTTGGCACAGCGGGTGCTGAAGCCGAAAAGAAGTAAGACGGTAAAGGCTCAGCAGAGTAGCCATAGGACTTAAGCGCACCATATGGAGTACCAGACGAAGTCGGTGCTCTATATGTTGGGCGAGAAGAGTTATGCCCACCATTCTCTGTAGGGCATTCATCACTAGAGTGGGAGGTAGCTCTACACCAACGGCAACGGATATTAAGATGTGCCCACATAGTGCGAAGATAAAACGATTCAAAAAAAGAAAAACACTATTGTGCGAAATACCACAACTAACAAAAATTACTAACGCAACCTAATTAAAAACAGGAAACAGAATACGAGGAAATAAAACAAAGGAATGCGATTTACAGATGGAATGGCTTCTCTCTCAGGTTCTCCCTCTCCAGAAAACTCACACGACTGTGTTCCCCGGCAACGACGCCAAAAACTTGATGCGATGTTCGGCAAGTGCACCGGTCGCGCAAGTAATAATAATGGAGAAGATCCCTGAGTGTCGGTCTCTTAAGGAACACAGTGAGGTGGGGTTAGGTTTCGAGGAAGGACTTGAGATCGAAGTCCAGCGATAGGTGGAGTGCGGACGAAAGGGATTTGGTTTGTGAATAATAAAATAAAATATTACAACTACTCCTATGCAATGCCGCTATGCAAAGCTTCGCTCGGCGGGATGGAAGACTGCGTAGGCCTTGAGCGCACTACTTCGTTGGGCCGATGGGAGAGTAGGCTAGCGGAATCGAACTATGCAGGCCTTGAGCGCGCTGCTTCGTTAGGCGGGATGGATTACACGGGCCGCGATGCCACGCTTCGGTAGGCGGATGGATGAGTAGGCTAACGGAATGAGGGTCGCAAGCACCTCTTCGACAAGCACGCCACTAGTAATTGCTAGTGCGGCACATTAACGTGATGGCGGAATGGAAAATGGATGGGGCGCACCTCATACACGCATATAAACAAAAGATAATTTCAATAAGATGAAATAAGCATTACATAGCATGGTTTATAGTGCACATCATCAATAATATAGAGATTACAAACATTACATCACACAAAGAGAGAAAAAGGCAACAGATACGACCGAATCCGGAGGCTCATTGTAGATTCACGGTAGGAAGCACCGGGTTGTCAATCCGCATCCTAGCTCGGTCCTAACTATCGTCCGGGGTAGAGAAGGCTGTCACTACCTTCCAATGGACCCGTCTTCTCTAGCATTTTACAATCCGACCACGTCCGAGGCGAAGAACTCCTTCCTTGGCGATGAAGTTGAGCGTAGAATCTCCTCCTTGAAGCTCTTGGATGATGGAGGAGGCCTAGGGGCGAAAAAACCTGCGGAAGGGGCGGAACGGCCGAGCTGGGCGGAAGAAATGTGGAACTCCCGACCTAAATCGCGAGCTGGAATATTTATATGCGCTGGAATAAACAGTGCGCACAGTCATTGGCGCACGACCAGTGGTCGTGCGCACTAGAATCCTGTGATCGTGCGCTTGCCTGGGCGGAGCCTACAATGTAAGAAATTTATAAAATAAAATGTTCGCACGACCAGTGGCGCACGACCAGTGGTCGTGCGCATTATCGTATGTGGTCGTGCGCATTGGTCGAGACAGAACTCATAAAATGGGGGTTAAGTGCGCACGATCAACGGCGCACAACCAGTGGTCGTGCACAATAGAACCAGTGATCGTGCGCAGTGTTCCTGTACAGAATTGTACCGGGAACACCTGCACGACTCCTGTTCCTACAGAAATGCTAATCAGGCTACTGAAAGTGGCACTCAACAATACGATAAGGCTATCAAAAGAGAATAAACATCAAAACACACCAAATTAGGCCAAGAAGTGCACCTAGCATAGAACGACAAATATGAGGTAAAATAAGGCTAAAGTGCAGTGGAATGACTAGAAAAACGGCCCAGTGAGTCCATATATGTGTATATGATCAGGACTCATCAAGGGCCCTGGAGCTTATGAAGTTCAAGAAGGACCACCGATCAATCTGAAGAAGTTTGATCTTGGGGAAGAATATAGATTCCTTACTGACATAGTTGGGAAGGTGCTGCTATGTAAGATCTCATCACATGATGCTGTTCCAAAGCAACAACATCAAATTATGGGAGCTTTAGTTCTTAAGAAACGGATTAATTGGGGGAAATGTCTCCTAAGGTTGATTAGGCACAATTATGCCCACAAAGAAAATGCATATATGAGGACAATGAGTCAGGTATTGCTTCACCACTATCCTGGTGTATGTAAGTCAAAAGGAGTGCCAATTCCTCCTAGAAAGAGAATAAATATAGGAATATTCTCCAAATGGACTAGACAGATATTGAAGACTGGTCAAGCTTTAGCCTCACCTCCTCCCTCTCCTCCTCCTCAAGATTCAGAGAGGCGTATCCCAGATCCTCCAAGGGATAATATTCCTCCTCCCTCTAGAACTCCACTGGACACAGTTCCAGATCTCCCTCAGGATGATGCTCCATCTCAACAATCTCCCCAACAACAACAACATCAACAACTCCCTTAATCCTTTCCATATTCTTCAGTACCAGAGCCATCACCTCACATTCCTCATCAGTTTGCACCTCCACCACAACCAATTCACATCTCACCTGAAACCTACCAGGCTCTCTCCCCTATCCAAGAAGACTTCCCACCATCACCACCCCCATCTACCTCTCATTTCCTTCCAATTGACCTTGAGCAGGTCATCTCTAATGTAGTTGGTCTTGCCTCTTCTACCTTTGCAGACCTAATGGCCTCTCAAGCAAGAAAGTTTGACAGGAAATATTCCCAGATGGAGGCTGAATTATTAGATTCTAAAAGGTCCCTCTAGAGTCTCAAGGACTTTATGTCCTCCTCCATGGTCACACAAGAGTTCTTTACCTCTCTTGCCAGCAAGGTTAAGAAGGGGGAGAACATTCTGGAGGAAGAAAGGTCTGTCCTAGAGGTGGGTGGCCATACTGATGACTCTCTTGCTCTTGAAAAAGTTACTACCTTCCAAGGTGCACAGGTCCAGGGGGAACCTGCACCCGAAAATCTGAATGAGGAGCAAATAGTTGCAGCAAATCAAGGGGAGCTCCCAGATACTTAGGGGGGAGCCTTCTCCAGAAATTGAAAGGAATCTGGATAAAGAGAAGACAGTTGTAAGTACAATAGTGGTTTAGGTGGAGCCTATGAATGAAGATCTACTGGATGAAGTAGCTCAGATTACTCAAGAAGCTGCCCAGGAGGCTGAAGTAAATGCACAATCTCAGAGGGAGTCTCTCAAGGACAAGATTGCTGAAGAAGCAGAAGAAACTCCAGATGCTGAAAACTTTCCTGAAGATGATGATGAGCCTCTGAAGGTGGAACAGAGGAAGGTTGTTCCAAAAGTATTTTCAAGGAAAAGAAGAACTCCTGAGAAAGATTCTTAAGCTCGGGTATTCTGTGATTATTACTCTTGTGGAAAGAACAATATAATTGTTAGATATTGGGTGTCGTCTTATCACCTAGAGGGTGGGGGGTGAATAGGTATTTCAAATTGTTTTGTTCCCCTTTTGGTGTTCTGGATTTCGGGTTAACAGATTTAGAGATTAAAAGCACACACAGAAAACACACAAGAATTTATAGAGGTTCCTCAAGATGGGGTGTCTTGAGTAATCCTCTGTCCCTCTGTGCCTACCTAGCAGTGTGCTTGGCTAGGCAAACTGTGCCAATATCTTCGGCCCGTAAGCCTTACAACTCAGACCCGTAAGTCCTACAGCCTAGGCCAGCAAGCCCCTACTGCACTCAAACCCGCAAGATCGACACTCAGGCCCTCAAGCCCTACACAGTACAGACCCGCAAGTCTTTCCCCTTGGACCCGCACGCCCTACAGCCTAGGCCCGCAATCCCCTACTACACTCAAGGCCGCAAGCTCGACACGGTTGGACCCGCAAGTCCTCTGCCCTGGCCCTCAAGCCTCACAGATCTCAAGCCCTCAAGCTCGACAAGGTTGGACCCGCAAGTCCTCTGCCCTGGCCCTCAAGCCTTACAGATCTCAAGCCCTCAAGCTCAACACTTAGATCTAAAAACAGATCTTACAGATTTGTCCCGCAAGCCTTACAAAGAATGATATTCAATGTTTGTTCTTCTTCCTGGTGGAGATCAGCTTCTTGACTTGAAGAAGATGCCTCTGATTTGAATCTTGTAAGTACGGATCTTCTTCAAGATTTCTTCTTTTGCCTGATGTTGACAGGCTTCTTGACTTGAACGATTCTTATCAGTTGATGTGGCTTGACTGCAACTTGTAGAACACTGGATGTGTATTTTTGTTCTCCTCTTCTTTGTGATGACTCTTCTCCGCAACTTTTACAGTTGTATTGCTCGACGGGATTCTTTTTCGATTCTTTGTTCTCGTTTTTTTCTTTAGGGCATCCATTGTTCCTTTTTATAGGACGGAGGAGCTGCTTAACTGTCTCCTATGATGCCCTTTACTGATAGACGCCCATACCATACGAGCATGCGCTGACTGGACAATCAGGCGATAACATTAAATGCTGACAGTGCGTCTGGCAACTTTTGAATATGTCTCGACTATATTTCCATTGTTACGACTGTATGGACAATATCTCGATGACAGGACTTGTTGTTGACTTGGACTAGGGCAGTTCTTCAAGTCTTCTTACTCTTCTTTAGATAGTGATATCTCGACGATATGGGACATCCGTTCTGCACTTGCACTTAAGATGGCATGAAGTCATCTAACTGATGTCGGCGAAATCTTCTTGACTGCTCGATATCGTTGTAACCACCTTTTCTTGTCGAGGACATAATCGATATCATGTCGACAGACTAATCTCCAGCAATTGCCTATCTTCATATGACCTTCTTTAGACCTCTCGATGTCAAGCCTTCTTTACGATGATATCGTCATCATCCGTCTTACTTGGCCTTATCGACGACAAGATTTCTTTATGATGATATCGTCGACATTCTGTCTTGTGCTTGTACTTAATTCTTCGTTCTTCATCTCGGCTTTCTGATATCCTTGTGAAGTGTTGTAGTGTTGATGTCATAAAGATATCATCATACGCATGTTGTCTCGATGATAGACGATATGATCATTCTGATTTGCTCTGCCCATCATTTCAACAACATGCATACACTTTTCGACGATATGTCCAATTTTTCGACGATATTGTACTTAGGCAAATTATTGAAGTACTTGACATATTGCCAGATCTCTACAAGCATGAACTATCTATAACATTATATACACAATGCTTTTATCATTGAGTTGAGTGCTTCTTTAAATAAGGATCATTGGAGGGCACATTTCCCAATAATAATTGCCTGACAAATGAATGGAATAGCTTGTGAAAATACTTTTGTGGAAAGAATAATATAATTGCCTGACAAATGAATGGAATAGCTTGTGATTTTCAGTCTGTAATTTTCTTATGTCTATGCTGTCTTGAATGTATTTTTGTTTAATGAAAAAGGAATGTGTAAAATCACTTTGATCAATCTGTAAATTTTGTTAAGATAAATAGGGGGAGATTGTTGGGAAAAACGCCTTGATTTAACTTAACAAATTACCTAAATGTGATTTTACCTCTTAGGTTTTAATTACCCATTGTATAATGAGGGTAATCTGGACATTAAATTTCTTAGGATGTCACACTCAACCTAGGGTGTCAAGACCATATCAAGAGAAGCATAATTTGGGTAGAGTTGACATTTGCGTCGAATAGAAATTGATGCAACATCGAGTTAATGTCGACGCTACTCTGACTAGAAGTCCAAGTGGTCCAACCTTTCTATCGACGTAATTTAAGTCGACGATACATCAAAATTATATCGACGTAGAGGTCAAGGACCTGTCGAAGTATCTTGAGAAGTCGACGCAACTTCTACTTCAACTCAGCGCAGAAGGAAGTATTTGTCGAAGCCATCTATAGTCGACGCAACGTCAACTTCATTTTGACGCAGATAATGAAATTCAGAGTCAAGCCTTCAACTCGACGGCTACGTCGATAAGGTATTGACGCTACGACAACTAGCAGAGTTAAATCAGAGCAAGAATGAATTCAAAGTTGCTCTTACAAGAACTGGAAGGTGTGTCGATAAGATAGAAAGAGAACTCGATGCTACGTCGAATACATTCTGAAAAGGAAACCTTTTTAGCTATCATTTTGGAACCTCTCTCATGACCCACAATACTGAAGACCGTTCTCCAACGACTTAATTATTGCCTCAAATAGAAAGAAGAATTAAAAGAGGACAGAAAAGCATTCTTGGAAATAAGCATACATTTGGTGGACGGGTCGTGAATTAAATTAGGAAAGAAAGAGAAATTGTCTAGGCAAAATACCTTTTGAGGACCTACCAGAAAAGAAAATGAATTCAAATTAAAGAGGGAAAATAAAAGGGAAGAGTAGGCAGAGAAACACAGAGCATTCATCACTATCGGTTTGAGTTATTTGATTAGGGCTTCCACTTCTTCTTCTTCCTCCTGGAACCCTAATAGAAAAAAATACAGTGAAAAACAAGAACTACTCTCTCCCTCTTAGAACAAAACAACTGAAGGCCGCTCTTCATCAATATCACATAGCAGCCAGATTTTAATCAGAAGGAAGAGAAAGGATCTGAGAATCTTAGCTCCTGCAAATCATCTCAATCATAAGCAGGAGTTCATCATCAACAGATCCAGTGAAAGAATATAGAAGCTGATCTTAAGACAGGCTTCAAAAGAATTCTGAGAACAGAATTCTTCTTCCTCCCCCTTCTTCTTTCTCCTTCTCATACTCAACTGTAAAAGAGTTTTAAAAATCACTCTTCCAATTTATTAAGTGGTTCAAGATCTCTTTATCAAAAGATATGGTTGGTTCATGATCTCCTTATCAAAAGATCAGTGGTTCTAAGAGTATCCTTATCAAAAGACTCAGGCGCAGGTGGTGCATTCCTACCAGGTGGTAGAAGAGAGGACTACCCACATTTTGGGGAACCTCTATAAAATCTTTGTGTCTTCGAGTTGTGAATTTTTCTGTGCTGTCCCATTCCTTTTATTGTTTTCCTGCTTTACTTAACAACACTTTATTTTATTCTGTGTGTGGAATTGTTGGAGCATAATACATAGTGTTTTATTGTGTTTGCACAAATATGATAGAAATAATTTTTAAATCTCTATTCACCCCCCCCCCCCCCCCCTCTAGAGTATACTCAGAGGCATACTGTGCACTTTCATTGGTGTATTCAGCAAGTATCGTTGTGATCACTAAATATCGAAGAGATGATCTCGACCATATTGTCGTGATAACATGTAACGTCAAGACGATCTTGACGACATTGTCTTGATGACATATATCACCTTGAAGACCAATATCGTCAATCTCGACAATATTGTCTTACAGACCTATATTGTCGAGAAGACAAATACCATGTTGAAGACATAGACATCGTTGAGACGATCTCGACGATATCGTCTTGGAGACTTATATCGTCGAGACAATCTCAATGATATTGTCTTGAAGACAAAAGCATCATCTGGACAATCAAGATGATATAGGCAACACTTAGTCGTTTTTACCTAACTCCAGTGAGTCATAGGATTGATCCTTCACTCATATCCAATATGAGTAAGGCCAACACAATCCTTCCTCCAAATTCTCCAAACACTCTTGTGTGTGACCCCATATGCTCATATCGCATTGGCAGTAAGACTAACTGCTTTATTGCGTTGAGATCACCTAGGAAACACCAACATTCTCCTACTTGATCACAAAGTATCAACAAAAGTTTCACAAACAATGAGCGACATCTAGCAATACATCATTGCTACCCAAGCAATAAGAGTTCATAACTCAACAAGCCTGTCTTTAACATTGCACTAGTGTTGTCATGTCCCTTTGTCCCTTACATCCGGATAGAACTAGAGGCGTGGACCGTGTGACGCTCATAATTGTTCAATCCTAGTTTCCAGATCTAGAATAGACCTTAAGAGAGTAGTAAATTCAATCACACATATTGGCTCAAACCAGCATGGCCATGCATTTCTCGGTCTCATTCCATCAAGGGGCCCATGGATGTAACTCCTGTCATAAAGGAAGACAAATCCCAAGTCTGTCCACACACAAACACTTAAATGAATCGTAACATCCCCAATAACCACCCTTATCATCAATCTTTCTCATGGAAGACTTTAGATGGCTTCAAAGTACGCTCTTCCTCACTTGATGAATGCTGTAACTTCAGGTCCACGAACTACAAACACCATTGTCAGTTGAGACCTACTTGTGACACGTTCATATAACAATCCACAAAGTAATCTCAAGGTGGGTCTATCTAGTACAACTTCCTCACTAACAAGTACCCATGTGATGACTTGATATCACAATATCATGACCTGTGAGAACGGGTCATCAGTCAACGCACATGCTAGTCTTAATGTATCATCATTGCACTTGAATTCCTATGGGAACATTTAAGAATGAAGCTTCTAGAAAACATAGGCCCTCACATTCAAGTCATGCACTTGAATTCCTATGGAAGCAAACATTCTAAGGGCATCTATTATGCTAATTAATCTATCATATAGAAATAGTTGACATAATAATAAGAATTTACCATAAATGTAAAATGAAAAACACAGTACATATCACAATTTATCAAATGAATAAACAACCAACAAACATACAATCCACAAGGATCCCACTAAAGACGATCATTCAGGTATCTAATACTCATCGATCTAACATGACAATCATGCTTCCTTTGCGTAAGAGGCTTTGTCAGTGGATCCACTATGTTTTCTTCACTCGATAATCTTCAAATGCTCACATCTCCTCGATCGACAATCTCTCGAATGAGATGGAACCGCCGAAGTATGTGATTGGAGCGCTGATGAGATCTAGGTTCCTTTGGTTGCGCAATTGCACTATTGTTGTCATAATAGAGAACTATAGGATCAACAATGCTAGAAACTATGTCTAGCTCGCCGATGAATTTCCTAATCCACACAGCCTCCATCGCCGCATTCGCTGCAGCGATATACTCGGCTTTTGTCGTATAATCAGCAACTATCTCTTGCTTGGAACTCTTCCAACTTATAGCTCCTCCATTAAGGCAAAATACAAAATCTGACTGGGACTTTGAATCATACCTATCAGTCTGGAAGCTAGCATTCATGTAACTATTTACAATGAGCTCTTCCTCTCCACCAAACACCAAGAACATATCCTTAGTCCTTCTCAAGTACTTCAGGATATTCTTGACAGCTATCCAGTGACCATCACTAGGATCAGACTGATACCTGCTTGTCATGCTTAAAGCATAAGAGACATTGGGTTGTGTACATAACATTGCATACCTGATTGATCCAATTGCCGAAGAATATGGAATCAACATCATGCGGTCCTTATCTTCCAAATATTTAGGACACTGGTCCTTAGAGAGACTCACACCATGAGACATGGGTAAGAATACCTTCTTGGACTCAAGCATGTTGAACCGCTTCAGCACCTTCTCAATGTATGTACTTTGGGTCAAACCCAACAACCACTTTGATCTATCTCTATAGATCTTAATACCAAGTATGTAAGTCGCTTCGCCCAAGTCTTTCATAGAAAACAACTCCCTAGGTTGTTCTTAACAACTTGCAGGGTCGGAATGTCATTCCCGATCAACAGTATGTCATCTACATACAATATCAGGAAGACAACAAGGATCCCACTAATTCTCTTGTAAACATAAGGCTCATCCTCGATCTTGATGAAACCAAACTCTTTGATTTTCTCATCAAAATGAAGATTCCAACTTTAAGAAGCTTGTTTCAATCCATAAATTGATCAATTCAACTTGTATATTTTAGTGGCTTCACTTGGAGATACAAAACCCTCGGGTTGTGTCATATACACTTCCTCAAGGAGGTTTCCATTAAGGAAAGCCGTTTTTACACCCATTTGCCAGATCTCGTAGTCATAATACGCAGCAATAGCAAGTAGAATTCTGATGGACTTGACCATAACAACAGGGGAAAAGGTCTTATCATAGTCAACACCATGAATTTGCCTGAAACATTTAGCCACCAGTAGGCCTTTGAATGTCTGTACATTCCCATCCATGTCGGTCTTCTTCTTGAAGACCCACTTGCACCCTATGGGTCTTACCCCTTCAGGTGATTCCACCAAGGTATAAACTTGATTTGTATACATGGAGTCCATTTCAGATTTCATGGCCTCAAGCCATTTCTCAGACTCTGGTCTATTCACAGCCTCTTAGTAGGTTGTAGGCTCATCATCATGATCCATAAGCAACACATTACCTATTTGAGACACAAGAAATCCATATCTCTCAGGCTCAAATTTTGGTATACCAGATCTACCTAGGACTTGTGTTTCTTGAGCAGGCTCTCTAGCTACAACTTCTTGTAGTCCTTGCTTAAGTTCCAATTCTGGTTCATTCATTATTTGTGACTCTTGAACTTCTTAAAGTTCTACCTTTGCAGTCTTTTTGGATAAGAACTCTTTCTCCAAAAAGACACCAGTCCTTGTGACAAACACTTTTCCCTCAGACGGCTGGTAGAAGTAGTACCCTTTGGTCTCCCTAGGATACCCCACTAGATAACACTTATCCGATTTGAGTTCCAGCTTGTTAGGCATTTGACGTTGCATGTATGCCTCACAACCCCAAATCTTAATAAAAAACATACTAGGACGCTTCCCAGTCCATATCTCATATGGTGTCTTTAGAACTGTTTTTGTTGGAGCTCAATTTAGTGTGAAAACAACAGTCTCTAGAGCAAATCTCCAAAAAGGAAACGGGCAAATCTGCATGACTCATCATCGACCATACCATGTCCAACAAAGTATGTTTCCTCCGCTCAGACACACCATTATGCTGTGGTGTTCCGGGCGTAGTGAGCTGTAATACAATACCACAGCCTCTCAGATGATAATGAAACTCATGACTCAGATATTCACCACCTCGATCAGATTGGAGTGCTTTTATCCTCTTTCCCAGTTGATTCTCTACTTCATTCTTAAACTCATTAAATTTTCAAATGTTTCAGATTTGTTCTTCATAAGAAACACGTATCCGTATCTACTAAAATCATCAGTAAATGTAATGAAGTAGTGGAACCCACCTCTAACCATTGAACTCATGGGTCCGCATACATCACTATGTATTATACCCAAGAGATCATAAACCCTCTCACTACAACTAGTGTGAGGAGCTTTCGTCATCTTGCCTAATAAACATGACTCGAATCTCTCAAATGATTCATAATCAAATGAGTCCAACGGTCCATCTTTATGGAGCTTGGATATGTGTTTCTCATTTATATGACCTAAACGACAATGCCAGAGATATGTAGGATTCAAGTCATTTGCTTTTAGCCTTTTAGTATTCTTTACATTATAGATCGTATGGTCTATGTTCAAAACATATAAACCATTAAACAATTGGGCTACACCATAACAAATATAATTCATAAAAATCGAACAACAATTGTTCTTAATTATAAACGAAAAACCTTTCATGTCAAGACATGAAAGGGATATAATGTTTCTGGTTATGACTGGAAAAAAATAACAATTATCTAATTCTATTACAAGCCAAGTTGGCAAAGAAAGATGATAGACACCAACGACAACGATAGCAACTCTTCCTCCATTTCAGACGCGCAGGTCTACCTCCCCTTTACCCAACATTCTTCTCCTTCTTAGTTCCTGCACATTTGTACAAATGTGAGAACCGCATCTGGTTTCCAATACCCAAGATGAAGGAGCAGAAAGCTTTATCTCTATAACATAAATACTTATAGTGGAAGTCACACTTCCCTTCTTCTTTTGCAGATCCACAATATAGAGGGGACAGTTCTGCCTCCAATGCCCTGCCTTACCGCAGTGGTGACACTTTCCTTCCATCGCCAAACCTTTATTCTTCAGTGCTGAAGACTTGGGATCAAGATATGACTTAGGTCCTACCTTAGTCTTCTTGAATCCCTTGGCATTTCCATTGCCTTTATGCACCATCAGTATGGGGCTAGCAGGCTTGACCTTCTTCATATTATTTTCGACAGCTCTCAACATGTCTAGGAGCTCGGGCAGTGTCTTGTCTATTTCATTCATGTTATAGTTCAAGACGAACTGCTCATAACCACACATGCTTTTGTGTTGCTTCTGAAGCTCAGAGGACATGGTAGCAAGCATAAGGCATTCCACATCCAATGTATCATCCTGATACTTCTTGTAAGAATCTCTGTCTGCTCGCGGAGTATTCTCGGTCGGCTCTGTAGGGGCTTCCCCTTCCAAGACATAGAGCTTGCGCTCTTGCCTGAGAACAATTCTCTAGTTTCTGTACCAGTCAAGGAAGTTCGTCCCATTGAGCTTATCCTTCTCAAGGATGGCTCTTAGGGACAAGGTGGAGTGAGATCCACTTGCCATGGATATTCTACAAGGAATTTAGCAAAATATATTTTAGTACTATATTTCAAAATACATTTTATTTAATAAGGACTTTTATTAAAAAACTCCCACTATTTTATTCGAATTGATAACCCTTAATATCAATTCAAAGAGTTTATGTGAGCTACTCTCTTAGTGGACAAGATCCATATTTCACCAACACAATGAGTCTGCTTTGGCGTTCCTCTCATAATGCGGTTATTAGGTAAACAACACTTGTCAATTGCATCACTATGCAACTCTTGTATGATTGGTGAATAACTCTTTATTCGCATCCATCATTTGGAGCATGACAACCCTATGCCTCTAGGCACTCAACCTTTGAGGTCACCTAGTTAAGATATACGTGATGTCGATAGTGGGATATCATAATTATCCGCTCGCACCCTCACCAAGATAGATTAATGCACCTTGCTTCGGCACGCCCACACTTCATCGATCGAGGTAGGAAGAGTGTCATCCACCGGAAGGCATCCGTACACTTAATATTGAAAAGGGATTTTAAGATACAATCGATGAACATTTCACCGTGATTAACATTTACTCACTATGCACATTCACACAATTACAACATTCACAATCCAAATAAATCCCAGATGTGCACAAAATAAACTTATCAACACTTTGATAAAATGGCTAAATATGAGCATTTAGAACACTTCTAAATCTCCAGATTTACATGCATTGGACACATGCAAAACAACTCCACTTAGGCAGTAAACAAGCTCGTCTCTCAATGTTAGATTCAAAATCTTAGACACATGGTTTCACAAACAAATTAGAGGGACGGTTACTGCAAAGGAGAAACAATTTCTGAAATAATGAAATCGCAACGCATTCACATGCGTTTTAAAACTAAGATATTTAAAACGTTTCTAAATCTCCGATTTACACCTAATGGATCGCGAACCTCGCTCCGATACCACTGTTGGGTTTTCTACACATCATTCAAAATGATTGCATATCAAATATACACAGCGAAAAGAAACAGAAACAACTCAAAAGAGTTTTGGATCTTGCGATTTCATGAATCAAGAAATAAATAAAGCAACACAATGCAATATACCTGAGAGGGATTGAGTCAACACTCAACCAAGATGCTCAAAAATAAGATCCAGAAACTGGTGGCTTAGTTCCAAGCACAGAAAATAGATCTGCGCCTCAATAGCAGTCCACACGAGTGAAGGAGAAACCTAGCTTCCTGTCGAACAAGAGCTAGGTCGGAGAAGGAAAGCCCTCTACATTTCCCATAGGATGCTAGATCCATCAAAGGGGAAAGGCGATGACGGCGGGTTGTGATAGCCGGTCGGAACACTTCCTACAGCTTGCGTAACATTTTCGTCGCTCCGGTAAGATCCCAAAAGGAGACTGTTAGAATCCAGTCTTAATTTGGCTTAGGATCCCAACTCAAATAGGGGGAGATTATTGGAACCTTAGTTTTGGATTTGAGTAATGATCCTTATTTATAAATATTTTGTGATCGACGAAATTCCATTAGGACAAGAGACAAGAAAAAATTAGACATGTTCTCTGGGTTCGACGAACGGCTATCTGCGTTCGACGAACGGCGCTCTACGATCGATGAATGATATTCATTCTGCACTCGACGAAGAATAGCTATCTCAGCGGTCGACGATCCCGTCTCAGCGGTCGACAAAATCTAGCCGTCTCAGCGGTCGATGAAAAGATGCGTTCGACGATCTCAAGTCTGCGTTCGATGAATATTCAGCAGAAGCTCAGAACGACGAATTAAATAATCAGATCGACGAACTTGAAGCTGAGCTCGACGAATTTCTACCAGCTTTATAATTTAGATATTCTCAATTCGACTAATATTCTTATATCTGATTAAAGCAATATTTTAATCATTTTTATTTATATATTGCTATATATTGCTGCCTTTATAAATTAACAATATAGCCATTGCAGCATTAAAAATTATAGCCGTTGGCAGAAAAGACAAAGACGGAAATTTGTCTGCTTGAGAAAATTAAAGAGATATTATCTCTTTCCTTGTCGGGCAAGAATTCAAATCAGCCCTAAAGCCTTCTCCAGAATATATATATAAAAAGAGAAGAGCAGAGAAGAAGAACAAGAGATTAGGAAGAACCAGGAAGAATAAACAAGGAGAGACTCAAGAGATAAACAAAGAAGCAAAAAGAAGAACACATCAGCAGAGTTCTTTATAAGAACAATATATTTTATCTATCTATCTTCTTTTTGCTAACTCTTCTCTGCAGAACATATTTATCATGAGACACCAATCAATATCATTTGCTCAGGATCAAACTGCAGAAGAAGAAAAAGAGTATTTACAATCAGGAGAAGAAGCCTCAACAATTTGTCATCAATTTCAATCAGACAGGGGGAGCTCTTCAACGTCATCTTCAAAGATCCAATCTCAACAACACCATCAGGATCATATAGAGTCTTCTCAAGCAAAGAGAAGAACAACATATTATTTTCCATTTCGATCTTGTACAGGGTGATAGTTTATATAGGTGTAGTCAATAATACCTAGAGGGGGGTGAATAGGTTTTACTTATTTTCTTTGTTTAAACCTAATGTTTCTAGCTGCAGAAAACACAATCACAGAAAGCACACAAGGATATATAGAGGTTCCTCAAGACAGGGTGTCTTGAGTAGTCCTCTTTCCCCCTTCACCTTTCTAACAGTGATT
Organism: Dactylorhiza incarnata; assembly: GCA_033032865.1. Taxonomy (NCBI): domain Eukaryota; kingdom Viridiplantae; phylum Streptophyta; class Magnoliopsida; order Asparagales; family Orchidaceae; genus Dactylorhiza; species Dactylorhiza incarnata. The sequence goes on along the minus strand of JAWHQI010000255.1, from coordinate 789,116 downwards.
AGGCAAGGCCCACAAACTCCAATCTCGGCTCCTTGAGCTTACACCACAAGTTCCTCAGAACTTCTCAGATCAATAGTTATCCTACCTCAGGCACAGCAGCCCTACACTTAGGCTCAACATCCCTACACTCAGGCTCAACAGTCCTACCCCTCAGGCTCAACAGCCCTACACCTCAGGCACAAAAGCCCTATAGCTCAGAGTTATGTAACTCCTACCACTCAGAAATCCCACAGATTTCCTACCTCAGACCTATCAAGAAGTACTACCACTCAAGCTGTCATCACAGCTTTACATACAGGCTCAACAGCCTTTCACTCAGGCAACAAGGCCATACAAAGATATAATAGAGTTTGAGCTAGATACAAAAGACAAAAGGTTTACTCTTAAGTCTTCTGAATCCTTTCTTCAGATCTGAAAATAGCAGCTTCAGATTTGTATCACCTTGATCTTCTCCTTCAACAAAGCAGAAGATCAACTTGCCCTTCTTGAGTTTGTACAGGAAGAGCTATCTAATCTTCCTTCGAAGATTAACTTTAGCTTCAGAGAACAACTTCAACTGGCTGAAACGTGAATGCTCGATTGCGGCGTGCAGCAAAATCTTTTCAATGGAACAGTTCTTGTTGTTGTGCCCTAGATTCTTCTTTTATACCTCCAGAAGGCTTCAACGTCTATATCAATCCTCCTAACACAGTATGTGGCAGATTTGAGTTGCTTTTCCCTCTCAATTGACGCTTGCGCCAAAAGCAGATCCCGTCAGCACATTTGGATCTGTCTCAACGGTTGGGCTGAGACAGCATCCTGTCTCAGCGGTTGGGCTGAGACAGCTTCCAATCTCAGCGGTAATTCCAGTCACCTTCTCAGCGATTGTTCCAGTCTCCTTCTCAGTGGATCCGCTGAGACGGCTCCTCGTCTCAGCGGTTCTGACCCTTCGTCTTAGCGGTTATGCTGAGACAGATCTTCATCTCCTTGTAGATGATTACTTCTTATCTAAGGCCATGTTTGGCCCTTCCTTTTGAGTTACCTGTGCTTGTATATCCTACACAAGTATAGCTTTGTTAAATACAATATGTCCTTAGCATTGAGAGTGATGCCTCTTCAAATCAAGGTAATATTGAGGGTAATATTCCCAACAATCTCCCCCTATTTGAAGAAGGCAGAACATCCCCAATGCTAAGGTCCATTAACAATAAAAATCTTATCACAGAAAAAAATGATCTTATAGAGCAATTATCTGTGAAACACAGGACCTAACACCCTAGACATTTGCACTGGCAATTTCTTTTCTTTCTCCAGCAACTCCAGCATTGGTACTGGCCCTATCTCCCCCTTTCTGGTTTCTTCATCCTTAACCTGCTCTGGATAGAGGGAAAACATCTATAGATCCCTTTGGATCAACCTATATGCTAACCTATACACTCCTAGCATTTGCCAACTTCCCCTCAGCCTGAGCAGGGAATTTACTCCCCCCCCCCCCCCCCCCCCCCCAATTGGAGAGCTATTTTCTGTAATAGCTGATCCATTTCAATTTGAACATCCCATTTAAGCTACTGAATACTAGAGATAATGAATACAGAGTACATATATCAATAGTAAGAAACACAATATTATGATCAGAATATGAAAAATCATTTCATTTTAAATTTTCAGTTCATACAAGGAAAATTCAACTTATAGTTGTACATTTAATCCAAAAAAAATTTCAAGGCTGGTTCTTCTAAGATGGACCCTGGGAAGAACTTTCCCCATCTGTAGACTTTATTTTCCTAGCTTCACCAGTAGCCTTGATCTTCTCCTTTACTTTGAAGTACAGAAATGGCTTGGGAAGATATCTTGGGGGAATCCTTAAAGGAGTTTCCCTTCTTACCATGTTTTCTTTGAGAATCCTTTCCCTTAAAGATTCCCTTTCAAGGTGTTTGATCCACTCAGCAGCTGAATAGACATGGTCAATGTCCTTCATTGGATTTCCATGGCTCACCCAGGTATTGACAACAATTGTGTCCAACTCCAGATTGTCATCTTCATAGAGTGGATCCTCTAATCTTTCCATTCTTTTCTGTGCCATGTATTCTTCAGCAGTTTGAATACCCTCTACCCTTCTCCTCTTTGTTGCTCTCTCATCAGCAATCAGATTTGATTGACTTTGGAAGTCAAAGTCTTCATCTCTGCTAGGGTTCAAGATTGGCAGATTCAATGCAATTCTTGTTCCTTGCAGCACTTTTAAGCTTGAGTCCCATTGATTATCTGTGACCTTTCTGACCATGGTAAGGATATTTTCTTGAATAGCACTGGAGGTATTGGTGACCACTTCCACCATTTGCTTGCTGGCTTCTTCTTGATTGGAGAGTATCAGTTTGTGGGAGGACTCCTTGTTGTTATATAGCTGTAAGTGAGCTCCTTTCAGCTTAGCATGTAGATTGAGTATCTTCTCCTCCCCTTCTTTGCTATGTTCCACTATCTTCTTCTCAATTTCAGAGTGTTGATCCAATATGGATTGAGAGAGAGTCTGAAAGGTGTTATCCACATCATCCAAAATGCATTCCTTTGCCTTGTCAATGTGGGACTTGACTTGGCTACTTGATGTGTTGACCACTTGTGCCATTCTGGCAACAGCTTTTTCCCAGACATTCTCATTTTTGTAGAGCTGATTCTTTACATATGTGATGTCCTTTGATGAATCCCCTTGATGGTCTGCAATATCCTTCAGAACTGTGTGCTGGGCAGTAATAGTATTTCTGGCCATTTCAAACCATCTTGTCATCTGCAGAAGGATATGATCTGATGCAGTTTTGACATCATTAACCTGGGCATTCAGTTCAGTTCTCACTTCAGCCACTCTTGACTCCATTCTTTGCTCACTGGCCTGGATCTCCTGAGTCAATGCTTCTCTTGTTGTATATAATTCATTCCTTATCTGGGCAGAGACATCATGGACCTTTTCAGCAACAATCTCTTTCATAGACAACATATGACCCTCAATCATTGTTTGTATTGAGTTTAACAGGTCAGATGTGCCCAGAGCTGCAACTGGCCTTTCCTGGGCTAATTCCTTTTCAACCATCTCTTCAGCTCCACTTTGAGCATTAGCCCACTCATCATCAGGGATCTGCTCCCCCTCAGATGGGGCATGAGGTGATACCAATTCCTATTGATCTTCTCCCCCACTAGCATTCCCACCTTCTCCTTCATAGTTTGGGCTATGCTCCCCCTCACTTGGGGCATCCATATGAGGAGAATTTTGTCTAAGGTCACCTGAAAAGTGATTGATGACTTAGATATCTAGACTATACTATTGATAGAAAAGAGAGGCCTAACTGAAATCCTAATTTACCAGGGATAGGTGAATTGGGAGTTTCATCTTCAGCTTGAGGAACAGCTGGAGCAACATTCATCTGTGTTGGCTCAGGATTGGGCTCAACTCTTCCTTGGGGCTCCTCATCTCTTCTTGTCCTTGGGACATCTTCATTATCTAAGTTCATTGGGTTGCTGCCAGATCTAAGATCAGACCCATGAATGTCCTCATTTTCAGACCCATCTGACTTTGAGGATGAATCTGATTTCTGTTGGGATGGCTCTTTCTTCTTTTCCTTTGCCACAGATGGCTGGCTCATAGGGAGCACTATGGAGAATCTATCCAGAGTCTTAATGTCCATTCTTTTGAGATAACGGAGATTTGATCCCTTGGAGTTTGCAAAGGTCTTTGAATGACTATTCTGTAGGTACAGAGATAGTATTCTTCCCATATTGGGGCTTGTAGAGATTCCTTTATTCTTTGAAAGATAACTTCTCCCCATGAGGTTCTCTTGGACAGAATTATCCTAGTCATTAATTCAAACATGGACTGAGAGACAGTATCATGTGAACCAGGCTTGCATAGGATGGCTTTGCCCACTATATCAGACAACAACTTCCCCTGTTGACTGAAGAACTTCCTCCTTAGACAACTGGTTTTAGTATCACTGTATCCTGTCCACTTTAGGGTAATCTGCTTATCCTTTTCAGATATCTCCTCCTCTTCAGATTTACTGTAGGGAGTTAACTTCAGTCCCTTCTCCAACCTTTTAGCTGTAATCTTTATCTTCTCACTTCCTATCTTGGACTTCAGGATGGTTTTGGAAGGAGATAACTTGACATTGTTGAACCATTCTAGAACTTCAGTTCTGAGAATGCAGCATGGTTCAGATAGCATGTGCTCCAGACCTTGAGCTTCCATTAGATGAATCACGTGTCTTATCTCTTCTGAGGCATGAGAGAATCCATCTCTGATGATTTCATAGCCCTCCAAAAGATCTTTTGAGCTTTTTGGCGCCATGAAAGCAGAAAAATCGAGGCGCTAAGATGGGAGAGTAGATGAATCGTCTCGGCGGCTGAGGGTTTGGCTTTGTGGTGTGATTTAAGTTACAGTGTTTCTATTTATAGAATTTTAGTTTTGTTTTTATTAACCCTAGGCTTTTAGACTTAATTACCTTATTTGTGTTAAGGAGTTTTTGGGTTAGTTATCAAATTTCATTTTGAACATACCCCGTCTCAGCGGTTCCGCTGGGACAGTGAACTGTCAACCGCTGGGACAGTTTGCTCGTCTCAGCGGTTCAGCTGGGATTTTTCTCAGCTGATTCAGCTGAACATACTTCTGCAGTTTAGCTGATCATAGGGTTTAGACCTAATGTAGATGTTTTGTAAGAAGAAATGTCCTAATCATGTCACTAAGTTGTAATGTATAATAGTGTAAAGCTTTATAATTCACAATTCAGAATCAACAATAGTGACAGCTACTACTCATACATTTAAGACTATTCCATACTAAGCATGCCAAGATCAATTTTGAAGGAATTGAATTTAGATTCATCTAGTGGCTTTGTAAAGATATCAGCTACTTGTTTGTCAGTGGGGACAAATTCAAGACAGATATCTTTACTTTCTACATGTTCTCTAATAAAATGATATCTAATCTCTATATGCTTAGTCCTGCTATGAGAGACAGGATTTTTAGCAATAGAGATTGCACTGGATGAATCACAATACACAGGAGATTCCATTACCTTGAGGTTGTAATCCTCCAACTGATGCTGTGTCCAAAGGAGTTGTGCACAACAGCTACCTGCAGCAATGTATTCAGTTTCAACTGTGGATATTGCCACACTGGTTTGTTTCTTGCTGCTCCAAGATATCAATCTTTTCCCTAGGAATTGACAAGTACCACTTGTACTCTTCCTGTCTTCTTTGCAACCTGCAAAATCTGCATCTGAAAAGCCTGTTAGTTCAAAGTCATTGTTCTTAGGGTACCAAAGGCCAAGATGCAAGCTGCCCTTAAGGTATCTCAAAATCCTCTTCACAGAGGTGTAGTGAGATTCCTTAGGACATGCTTAATACCTAGCACAAACACATGTAGAATACATAATGTCTGGCCTACTAGAAGTCAAGTACAATAGGGATCCAATGATACATCTGTGCATGGACTCATCAAAGGCCTTTCCCTTTTCATCCTTGTCTAATGATACATTAGACCCCATGGGTGTTCTCATGGTGGAGGCTGATTCCATCCTAAATGTCTTGATGAGCTCCTTACTGTACTTGGTCTGGGAGATGAAAATTCCAACATCAGACTGTTTCACTTGGTGCCCAAGGAAATATTTGAGCTCACCCATACTGCTCATTTCAAACTCCCCCTGCAATGGATTGGCAAATATCTTGCAGAGGTTGTCATCAGTAGACCCAAAGATTATGTCCTCAACATAAATTTGGACTAAGAGACACTTGCCCCTTGTTTCCCTAAGAAATAATGTGCTATCAATCTTTCCCCTCATGAACTTGTTCTTGAGGAGAAAGTTGGACAAAGTCTCATACCAATCTCTTGGAGCTTGCTTGAGACCATATAATGCTTTCCTAAGAAGGTAAACATGAGAAGTTAGAGTTGGATGCACAAAACCTGAAGGTTGTTCAACATATACCTCTTCCTTCAAGTCTCCATTGAGGTAGGTTGATTTGACATCCATCTGGTAGACTTTGAACCCCTTGTGGGCAGCATAAGCAAGGAATAGCCTAATTGCTTCCAACCTTGCAACTGGTGCAAAGGTTTGATCAAAGTCTATACCTTCCTCTTGCATGTATCCTTTGGCTACTAATCTGGCCTTGTTCTTGATGATTGTACCATTCTCATCAAGCTTGTTCCTGTATACCCATTTGGTGCCAATCACATTGTGTCCCTGAGGTCTTGGCACCAGCTTCCATACTTTGCATCTCTTGAATTGTAGGAGCTCTTCTTGCATGGCTTCAATCCAGAAGGTGTCTTGATTGGCCTCTTCAAACTTCTTGGGCTCCACTTTGAGAAAGGAAGCTCAAGAATAGTGCTTCATTATGAGCTCTGCTTCTTGTCAATATGCCTTGGGTATGAACTCCAATTATTAGATCCCTAGAATGATCTCTCAGGTGCCTTGCAGCAGCTGGAAGAGGGTCCTCTGGTGGCTTTGTTTGTTCCACTGGTTCAGCTATGACTTCATCTTGTACCTCTTCTTCTTCAGGAATTGCAGCAGCTGTCTGTGTGTTGCTGCTGCTGGGCTTGTCTTGGACAGTCAGCTCATGCATCCCTTCTTCATTTCCTATCACAATAGAAGAACTAGACCATTCTTTGTAGAGAAGGCTGGTCTCATCAAATACAACAGGCATAGATTCTTCTACAACATGGGTTTTCTTGTTATAAACTCTATAAGCTCTACTATGTGAGTTATACCCAACAAGAACCCCCACATTGCATTTTTCTGCAAACTTTGTTAATTAAGATTTTCCATTATTTAGAATATAGCATTTGCAACCAAAGATTCTGAAGTAGGAAATTGTAGGTTGTTTGCCTTTCAGAATCTCATAAGGAGTTTTCCCAAGGACCTTATTTATGGAGGCTCTATTGAGAACATAACAGGCTGTATTGACTGCCTCAGCCCAGAAGTATTCTGGGAGTGAGGAGTCACTAAGCAATGTTCTCCCAGCTTCTATCAAGGTCCTATTCCTCCTCTCAGCCACACCATTTTGCTGTGGAGTCCTTGGGGAGGAGAACTCTTGGGTGATACCAAATTCTTGACAAAATTTTGTCATGGCTTCAGATTGAAATTCTGTGCCATGGTCAGTTCTTGTCCTGACCACAGTACATAGTAGATCATTCTGAATGGCCTTGACATAATTTATAAAGACATGTAAGGTATCTGACTTCTTCTTATGGAAGAATACCCATGTATACTTTGAATGATCATCTACAATTACCAAGGTATAAAACTTCCCACCTAGGCTCTGAATTGGCAGAGGACCAAACAAGTCCATGTGCAATAGGTATAAACACTTTTTAGTATCCTTGGAGCCAATACTTTTATAGGTGGCCCTAGTTTGCTTACCCATTTGGCAAGCATGACAGGGACACTTTTAACACATTTTAGTTTAGGACTATTTCTAACAAGGTCTTTAGAAAATAATCTATACATTGTCTTATAGTTAATGTGGGCAAGTCTCTTGTGCCATTGGACACAAAGAGACTCACTTTCATTAGCTACTAGACACACAGAAGAGATAGAATAATTGCAAATGAAGTCTAAGCAATAAACATTTCCACTTCTAGTGCCTGAGAGAATGGTCTCCAAGTCATTAGACTTTTTGATCAAGCACTTGTCATTGTGGAATTCAATGACATATCCTAAGTCACATAGTTGGCTTATTCTACAAGGTTATGTTGCAACCCTTCAACATAAGCTACCCTTATGATTGAGACTATGACATTTGAAATCATACCATATCCTTTGGTGACTCCCTTTTCAGATCCACCAAAGATAACTTTGGGTCCATTCTTCACTGGATGGTAATCCTTTAGAAGATCCTTAGTTCCTGTCATGTGCCTTGAGCACCCACTGTCCAAGTACCATATTTGGTTGAGACTGGTACTTGAACTAACCTGCAACACAAAATTTAATGTACCTTAGGATCCCAACTGATTTTGGGTCCTAGGTTCATGTTAACACCATATGGGATATTCCTAGAAAGGGTTGGTTTGGCTTGAGGTTCAATCCTTGCCTTTGGCACATTGGGGTTATGCCAACAATCAATTGCAAAGTGTCCCACTTTGCCACAACACCAACACTCATATATATTATATCTCCTCTTCTAAACAGTCCTAGAAGATAAAGCTTCCTATTTATGTTCAGTAGAGGACACAGCTGCTGTTTTCTTTGTTTTATCAGTAAAGGCCTGCCTTTTTACCTTCCTATAATCAGTCAAGGCAGCTGATTTTTGTTTGACATCAACACCCTCTAGCTTGGCAGCTAAACATGTGTGGATGGCACCAGAAACTTGGCTTTTTGGCTTGGTTACAGGACAGTCAACAGCCATGGACTTTGTTGAACAATGTTTAGAGTTGACAGCCTTGGTTATCTTGAGTGAAGGGGCTGAGGTTCCAAAAACAACAAGTCCATGATGGGCCATTTGAATTTCCTCATGCAGAGCCTTGAAGGCACTCAAGCCTAACTCCTTTCTATATCCATAGTTGTGAGCATTCTTGCTCAAGTTATTGGATCTTTCATTTAATAAGTGACCATGAACACTTTCTTGGTCATACTTGTTTGAGGGCATCAAGACTTTCACAAAGGAGGTCTTAGATTCTTTTGAGACCTTAACCTTTCCCTTAGTGTTGCTAGTAGCTGCCTCCTTGTTGAAACCAACACCTCTCATGTCATGGGAGTTGAAGGTGTCAATAATAGGCAGCACTGTCTTGGGCTTGGAGAACTTAGCCACTAGCATCCTCTCCTTGAGGAGCTTTTCTTCAAGATCCTTAATGATCTTGTTCTTGTGGCTTATGGTGCCCACATGGATGATTGACATTCCCCTTAGCTTGCTAATCTCCTTGCTCATTAGAGCTAGCTGGGTAGCATGCTCAATGCACTCAAATTTTGATTACTTTAGGGAAGCAATTTCTTGAGCTTGCCTCTTGGCTAGCATTTTGCTCTTTTTTAGAGACTCCAGGAGTGCACCATACCTATCAATCAATTGATTGACATCCTCCTCAGAATCTGATTCACTTCCAACTTTAGATGGAGGAGATTCAGATTCTGGACCTGTTTCATAATCAGAAGAAGCAATGCAGCGTATTAATACCTGCTCATGTTCTGAATTGCTGTGGCTGTCCTCATTTTCAGTTATAGCCATCAGCCCATGGTCTTCTAGAGATACCTCATCCTCCTCTACATCACTACCTGAATGTGATAGAGGGGCCCTGATTCCTATCCTGGCAGCAGGACAGTCTTCTTCCTCCTGATCAGCAAACAGTCCCAAGTAGGCTTCCTCCTCACCATCTGAATCTGAAGATGAAGATTCAGATTCACTCTAGCTCTTGCCTTTCTTAGCTAGGAAGGATTTTTCTCCCTTCCTCTCCTTCTGGTGATGAGGCATCTTGTCACCTCTTTCCTTTCTCTTGACTGGGCAGTCAGCAATGACATGTTCAGGCTTACTACAGCAATAGCAAATTATGCATGTTTACTAGCTTTAGAGTCATACATGTCCCCTTTGGGATGTTGCCTCTCAGATCTGTAATGATCCTTCTTGGGATGAGAAGAGGAGGAAGGTATGTTCTTCCATTGTTTCCTCTTGATCATCTTCTTGAACTGCCTTGTGAAGGCAGCAAACTCCTCATCAGAAGAGGAGCTGTCTGATTTGCTGCTCTCAGATTTCTCAGATTCAGCAGCCTTTCTTGGAGGTGACTGCACTCTAACCTTGTTCCTCTTAGAGCTTTCAGCTTTGAGAGCAACAGATCTCTCCCTTGTGTGAGCCCTGGAGGAAGAGTCCTCCTCCTTTCTTGCAGAAAGCTGCATCTCATATGAGAGAAGTTTCCCAATCAGTGTATGGGTGGGGGTTTCTCCAAGTCTTGCCCCTTCCCTGATTGCACAGATTTTAGTGTCCCATTCTCTAGTTAGAGATCTAAGGAACTTGTCATTAAGTTCATAATCTTTGAACACCCTTCCATAGGTTCTTAGTTCATTTACAATCCTAAAGAACCTTTCATAGCACATGGAGATATTCTCCTGGCTCAGCTGTCTGAAGGCTTCATACTCCTGATTGAGGAGTGACTTTCTATCATCCCTTACTTCAGCTGTTCCCTCCATATAAACAACCAATGTGTCCCACATTTCCTTGGCAGTTTGGCAGTGTACCAAGTTCTGAAATGTAGTGTCATCAATGGCATTTACTATTATGTTTTGGGCTCTCTTGTCCATAGTGTACAGTGCTATCTCATCATTGGTCAGTTCAAAAAATACCTTAAGTACTTTTCTAGTAGGGTCAATAGTGGAGACTTTCGCAAAGGTATAAGGACCATTTTTGACAGTAAAAAAGATCCTTGGGTCTGATGCTTCCATGAATAGCCTTACCCTTTGCTTCCATATGCCAAAGTTTTCTTTGGAGCATATAGGCAACTTCATTGACCCCAGCTCCTTCTTCATTCCACTGTTGGCCATTTGATTTCAGATCTGACTACTCCTGTATAGAATTGGATCAGACTATTAAGTCCTTTTGATCAACCTAGCTCTGATACCACTTGATAGTTTATATTGGTGTAGTCAATAATACCTAGGGGGTGAATAGGTTTTACTTATTTTCTTTGTTTAAACCTAATGTTTCTAGCTGCAGAAAACACAATCACAGAAAGCACACAAGGATATATAGAGGTTCCTCAAGACAGGGTGTCTTGAGTAGTCCTCTTTCCCCCTTCACCTTTCTAACAGTGAGTTAGACAAGGCCCACAAACTCCAATCTCGGCTCCTTGAGCTTACACCACAAGTTCCTCAGAACTTCTCAGATCAATAGTGATCCTACCTCAAGCACAGCAGCCCTACACTCAGGCTCAACAACCCTACTCTCAGGCTCAACAGCCCTACCCCTCAGGCTCAACAGCCCTACACCTCAGGCACAAAAGCCCTACAGCTCAGAGTTATGTAACTCCTACCACTCAGAAATCCCACAGATTTCCTACCTCAGACCTATCAAGAAGTCCTACCACTCAAGCTGTCAACACAGCTTTACACACAGGCTCAACAACCTTTCACTCAGGCAACAATGCCTTACAAAGATATATTAGAGTTTGAGCTAGATACAAAAGACAAAAGGTTTACTCTTAGGTCTTCTGAATCCTTTCTTCAGATCTGAAAACAGCAGCTTCAGATTTGTATCACCTTGATCTTCTCCTTCAACAAAGCAGAAGATCAACTTGCCCTTCTTGAGTTTGTACAGGAAGAGCTATCTAATCTTCCTTAGAAGATTAACTTCAGCTTCAGAGAACAACTTCAACTGGCTGAAACATGAATGCTCGATTGCGGCGTGCAGCGAAACCTTTTCAATGGAACAGTTCTTGTTGTTGTGCCCTAGCTTCTTCTTTTATACCTCCATAAGGCTTCAACGACTATATCGATCCTCCTGACACAGTATGGGGCAGATTTGAGTTGCTTTTCCCTCTCAATTGACGATTGCGCCAAAAGCAGATCCCGTCAGCACATTTGGATCTGTCTCAGCGGTTGGGCTGAGACAGCATGCAGTCTCAGCAGTTGGGCTGAGACAGCTTCCAGTCTCAGCGGCATTTCCAGTCACCTTCTCAGCAGTTGTTCTAGTCTCCTTCTCAGTGGATCCGCTGAGATGGCTCCTCGTCTCAGCGGTTCTGACCCTTCGTCTCAGCGGTTATGCTGAGACAGATCTTCATCTCCTTGTAGATGATTTCTTCTTATCTAAGGCCATGTTTGGCCCTTCCTTTTGAGTTACCTGTGCCTGTATATCCTACACAAGTATAGCTTTATTAAATACAATATGTCTTTAGCATTGAAAGTGATGCCTCTTCAAATCAAGGTAATAATGAGGGTAATATTCCCAACACAGGGTTATAACTCCCTTCAAAAGTTACAGCCATTGGTGGCATGCCACCTGATCAAAAACCTGTAGTTGGGTTAGAGCACCTGATCAAAAGCTCACTTGGTGTGTGGACACCTGATCAAAACTCCCTTGGTGGCAGGGCACCTGATCAACAACCTGTAGTGGATTCCTACCAAGTGTGGTAGAAGAGTAGATGTACCCAGGTTGATTGGGGAACTACTATAAAATTTCTTGTGTCGTCTGTGCTGTGTATATTTTGCTGTGTTGTGTTGTTGTGCTTCCTAATTTAGTTTTTATTACACACTCAGCACTACACATATTTATATATCACTATTTTAAAATAACCCAAAAAGTTTTAATTTAAGAACTAAACTCACTTTCAGAGACAACACACCTAGGGCATAGAATCGTATTCTATTTATTCCCAGGTGCAAAAGACGATATCCATAGACCTGAGACTAGTATTGGTGTATTCAACAAGTATCGTTGTGATCACTAAATATCGAAGAGACGATATCGATGATATCGTCGTGATAACATGTAACGTCAAGATGATCTTGACGACATCGTCTTGATGATATATATCATCTTGAAGACCTATATCGTCGAGACAATCTCGACGACATTGTCTTGAAGACCTATATTGTCATGAAGACATATACCGTGTTGAAGACTTAGACATCATTGAGACAATCTCAATGATATTATCTAGAAGACTTATATCGTCGATACAATCTCAACGATATTCTCTTGAATACCAAAGCATCATCTTGACAATCAAGACGATATAGGCAACACTTAGCCATTTTGACCTAACTCTAGTGAGTCATAGGATTGGTCCTTCACTCATATCCAATATGAGTAAGGCCAACACAATCCTTCCTCCAACTTCTCCAAACACTCTTGTGTGTGACCCCATAGGCTCATATCGCGTTAGCAGTAAGACTAACTGCTTGATTGCATTGAGATCACCTAGGAAACACCAACAACTCAATACACTGGGCCTTGAGAATTATGCCCACTATCTCCAGCGGGGCATTTATCACTAGAATGGTTATAATCTCCACACCATCTACAACTGATATTAAAAGCAGCAAACATGGTGTAGTGGGGGAGAATTCACTAACAATTAAAATTTCTTCGCAAGAATTAACTACACATAAGAGATTAAAAAAAATGAATGCCTGCTTTAGATAAATCACAAAATAGATAAGGAATAAAGAAATTTAAAATGACAAATTCGAAGAACTAAAACAAAGAAGAAAATTGTATAAACAAATGGAAAAAGGGCTTCTATCTCTCGACTCCCCCTCCAAAAACTCACACGACTGTGTTCCCTGGCAACGATGCCAAAAACTCTATGCGCAGAACTAGCACACCGTTATAGGTGGTAGCAAGACTGCGACACAAAACGGTAGTGTACCGATCATTCAAGTAATATAAAATGGGTGGATTTCCCCAAGTATCGATCTCGATGGAACACAGTAAGGTGGAGTTTACTTTTGAGGAAGGACTTGAGATTGAAGTTCTTTAGGTCGGATGGATTGCGGACGGTTTGATTTGGGTTATGGAATATAAAAGAAAAGAAACTAAACTAATACTACTATGCAGTCTGCTATGCGCTGCTTCACTGGGCGGATGGAAACTTTGCAGGTCGTTATGCACTGCTTCGCTAGGCAGATGGACGAGAAGGCTTGCGAATGGAGTGGTTCGCACAGGCGGAAGTGAGGTGGATTATACGGGCCATTAGCCCCGCTTAGCTTGGCGAGTGCAAGAGTAGGCTTGCGGAATGAGCAAGTAGTCAAGCGGAATAGAATGGAGGGGAATGGATAATGGAAGATGGAATGGGGGCGCACCTCATACACATATATAAACAACAGGGTAATTTCACATAGACCTAAAATAAACAATACAAATCAAGGTTTAAATGTGCAACATCATCAATATGTAGAGAATCTAGCTACAAGACTCAAATAAAGAAGAAAGAGTGCAAGAGAATCGACCACATCCGAAGCATTGTTGGGATTCACGGTGGGAATCGCTGGGTTGTCAATCAGCATCCTAGCTCGATCCGCAACTACGTCCGGGGTAGAGGAGGGTTGTCACTTCCTCCCAATGGACCCATCTTCTTTGTCTTACGACCTGATCTACTCCGGTGCAAAGCTCTCCTTGCTTTATGATGAGCTTAGGTCTTGAATCCTCTCTTTGGAAGCTCATGGATGATGGAGGCGGACTAGAGGGTGAAAACCTGCAAGAAATGCGTGAAAACGGCGGAGGGGTCGGAGTTCGTGTGATCGATCTGACCTAAAATCGCAGAATAGATATTTATAGGACGCAAAATAAGCAACGCGCACGATCAGTGGCGCACCAGCAGTGATCATGCACAATGAAATGCCACTGATCGTGTGAGAACAACCTGTAGCAACATCCAGAATTGTAAAATAGTGCACGATCAGTGGCGCACGACCAGTGGCGCACGACCAGTGGTCATACGAGAATGAATCCAGTGAGTGTGCGAACCGCTCGGGCGAAAAATGTGGGGATGCGCACGACCAGTGGTTGTGTGCCTGATCGTGCAAGAACAAAAATGCACAACCAGTGGCCTATTACGCTAAAAATGGCCCAACCCAACTCCGAGCATGCACACAGCCCCTGTACCTGCAGGAAAATATGACTAGACCACTGATAGGGGAAAATAATAGCCAATCGAAGCATTCGCAGATATATATATATATAACTATAAAAATGAGCAGAATACAAGGGTCGGATAAAACCACACCAAAATGGGCTTAAATGTGCACTTCGTGTACGTAAATGATATTGTGAAATAGAAATGATTATGATCCAAAAGTGAAGTGCAAGTTCATAAAAATTAGCCCAGATGAGTCCATAAAATCATATATAAATTGGAATCATCACCTTCTCCCCATTCCCAAAAGCACGGCGGGCGGTCGAGTACCAAGAAACATCGCCTCGAGCAGACTAAGACCACGACCCCTTCGCTCGAGATCCGGATCCTGTCCACACTCGGTGGGGGCGAATATATCCTCCACCAGGTCTTGGCCTTTATTCTTTAGTAGCATTTTTCCCCATTACTGGAACAACTAATGGGGGAAGTTTTAACTCTTTGCAGCTCGCAGCCGAGAGGAACTCCCCTTCTCCTGAGACCACCGAGCGAGATGAGGGGAATGTCCTTATGGACCTAGACAATCACTCCTAGATCCCTAGTATGTATTTCTAAAACCTTGGCATTGCGAGTAGCTTATCACATATGTTTAACCTCATGATTCTTGCAGTTCCCTGACACTCGGCTGCTCATGAGGTCCACTCGCAGATACCTCCCCAGACGACGCAGTTGCCAAGGAGGCCGTCACCCTTAGGTTCTGTGGGAACAATCATCACCGCTCTCGCCCTTGTGTCAACAAAACTTACTATCACAGATCACCTGACTCGCTCCTCCGTGTCGATTACCTTAAGGATGACTCCCTATCACCGTATCCCATACTGCTTCGGGTGGGCGACCTGCCCCCTTTATGGGACGGAGGGGTTCTGACTGCTCACCTTCTCGCCGAGTGCTGGATGTTGAGCTCTTGCGCAGTGAGTTCATTATGAAAGATTGACTTTTGACCTTGGCCGGTTCTAAGTCATTTTATGATAGGTCCAACTTCCCTTGCCTCTGGTGAGTCCAGCTGATCGAGCGTGCCTCCCGCGTCTCCCCCAGTCAGATTTGCGAGCTTCTTGGCCATCCCATTGATGAGTCCCAATTATATAGGATTTTTCAGACTCATCTAGGCCTATTTCCTCACTCATGCACTACACTTTCAGCGTTAAAATGTTCATATCTACTCATTTCATCACTTTGCACATAGTGCACTCTCTCCGCCTAGTGGGGTGTGCAATTGCACATTCTGTGCTGGGGGTATGCCTCTGCGGGTTCCCCATGCCTATCTTACTATTAATTTGGGTGTTAGCCCCGTGGCTGGTGCTATATTCTGTGGATTGGTGCTGTGGTTTTGATTGTGTGCAGGTGGACTTTACTCTTGAGCTGAGCATTGCAATCTCGGTAAATTGCACGACCGTGCGATTATTGTTAACGCACGATTTAAGCGATCGTGCGATTTACCTAGAGCTGCTTATGATGATGTTCATCGTGCATTTTCCTTGAAGCACGATTGACTCCAATCGTGCGTGAAGGAAATAGAATGACCTACCTGGATGCCAGCAAAATCCGAGGCCTGCCCCACCCCGTACATTTTTTGTCGCGCACGAGCATTCCACTCGTGCGTGAACAAAAACTCACGGTCTTCCTGTAGCTCCAGGTGCTGTTTATCTTTATAAATCGCATGGTCCAAAATGCACGGTCGTGCGTCTTGGTCGTGCGTTTCTTATTTTAACGCCCCCTATTTAAGCGCGCAGGATGATCCGACCTAGAGATCCTTTTTTCGTTCTTTTCAAGAGGGAGTCGTCGGGAGGAGTTAGGGAGCGCCATTTCTTGGCCTCAACTGTGCTCCACCTTGGGAGAGAAGCTTCGACCACCATTTCTCTGTAGAACTCTGGCTAAAGATTCATCTCCGGCCACCGCCATTGTTGCCAGCTCTCAAGCTCCAATTCCAGCCATTTCGTGATGCATTTCGGGAAGTCTTCGGCAAGACTACTACCAGCAAAGACCAACAAAGAAGACAGGCCCATTAGAGGTAACTCACAACTCCTCTCCGTACCCCGGACGTCAACCGTGGACTGAGCTCGAACAAGGACCGACAACCCTTGTGTCCGGCTGCGAATCCCGACAATCCTTCATATGCTCGGTTGTATTTCTTCCCTCTTCTTGTTATTGCAGTGTCGATATTGTGTTTTGAGATGTTAGAACAAAGGTAAAAACCATAACGTTGCCCTAAATGTTAATCCTGCATTTGTGATTATGTTGGTGGTATTTACATCTGTGGTGCGCTGAGTTTATTTCTTCCCTGCTATGTGTTGTATGTTTGTGTCGTCCTAGCTCTATGGGCGTGCTTGGCAAAGAGGTGATTGCGACTCTCAATGTTCTTCCATCCGCTCCATTACCCATTTGGGTAATCCATCCAAGCGACGCGGTGACGGCGACCCGCATTTAATTTCTTATTTGTAGCATAAAAAAAACAAAATCACAAACCCCCCTGTTGGTTCGTCTCACCACTGTAGTTATTTTATTGAATAGAGAATTCACGCGCCCTATATGCACTCCTCGAGAGATCGATAATTGGGGACTTGCTCCCATTTTTATTACTTGAGCGACCGGTGCACTTGCTGTTTAGCGCATCACCCATCAACATGGTCGAGTTGACTGATGGCATCACCACCATCCTTGAGAGGCATGCGCACCTCCCGTTTGCCAAAAATGAAGATGATAGTACATTATTTATAGTAATTTTTATATAATATTTTATTGATAATTCGTTTATTTTTATTTAGTTTTAGTTCAATTTATTACTAATTTACTTTATTTTGAATTTTCAGGTAATCTGGGGCTGCTAATAGCAATTTCAAGCCCACAACCGTGTTCAGGGGGAATTCTGGAACAAATCTGCAAAAATCCCAAGTACACGCCCTAGGTCACGGGCGTGACATGTGTCACGGTTGTGTCCTGCCTCTAGCTCCCAGAAGACAATGCCATGTCAGATTAAAATTACACGCCCCCTGTTACGGGCGTGACAGAGGGCGTGACCTTCAGGTCACGAGCGTGACTTACCAGCAATACTTTAATGGATGCAGTTTCCAGATCCCGCCATTTCCAGCTTACACGCCCTCAGTCACGGGCGTGATCGAGGCCGTCACTGTCACAACCCGTATTTTCTCTGTATTAATTAATACATCAGAGTAAGAGAAAATATGCATCATGATGCTACGCCGTACAGGGGACAACTGCAGGCACTCAGGAAAATCCTACTCATATTATTTATCATGAGAAATCCATGAGTTAAAGTTTTAAAGACATGATTTAAATTAAATTTATTATCCGTGTCCCTCAGTTCAGCGGATTGACTCAGCGGATTGACTAGTCCACGATTAACGATGTAAGTAAAAAAATACGCAGCGGAAAATACTAGGTTTTATTATTTTAGTATCCTATATGAGCATGATAATCTCATAATAATACATGATATGGAGACCTCTAAGTTTAGTATAAGTAGGAAAAGAGCTTTTTATAACCTTTAAAATATGGTTATATTCGCTTTAAAATATGTTATGAAATAGTAGTGTAAGTTATTTTACACTTCAAATATCTAACATGCAATCCTAGCACAAAACTTCCCAGAGAGCAAGTAAACTACTCCAAAAATGGCAAGAAAACAACTAGCAGCTAGCAAGGTGTCTAATACAATAAGCATCACGAGTGTCAACAGCCTGACACAAATCCACAGGTCACAATAGTATGTCTGAGCTAATAAAAACAAAACAACTACTAACTACATCTCGACGTGAGGAGAAAAGGTCACAACATCAACCACGACGCCGAAAAACCAGCTCTAGCTCCACGACCTACTACCGCACTGTGCCTGAGGCATTCAAAAAAAAGAACACCTCAACAACAAGGTACAAGTGGCGGCAGGAAACAAAACAAAAGTAAATAACGGTCAACATGATACCAACCGAAGACCAACTATACTGAAAGTAAAGTACAACATGCATGATAAATAAACAGTGGAAACACTTACGTGAAAATTCACGTATACCTGTCAACACCAAGAGCGGTGGAAAACCAAAAGCTTATATACACATCTATAATATGAAACTATAATTAAGTACTTAGCAAACAATAACACCGGTAAAAATTTGGTGACTGTGGGGGGAATACCTCCACCAGCACACCCACAAAACAAACTCCACAAGAGGCCAAGGATAAGGTGATCTCATAGCCTGAGACACCCAAAGTGGAAGTATCCAGTAACTGCGGCGGGAGATACCTCCGCCAGCACACCAACAGCAAACAAACAAACCCGAGTAAAATCCAGCAAGGTATCAAATTTCAAAGTACAGGGCGGTGTGGAGGTGGTTTAGTCCACTAAGACCCACAACCCCGAATTTTTTTCCTATAAATCGAGAATGGCATGAATGACTAGACTAGATATCACTAGTCTTAGAGAACTGAATTTACCAAAGCAATCATGCCTCATCAAACAAACAACTAGACTCGTCGAACAAACTAGTCGCACATACTTGGCTATACTGAGGCCCACTCAGAGAGTGATCAACCTCTTTGATGGATTCAAAGACTAAATCATCGGATTTGAAAGGCTAATATAATGAATACTAAAGGACTAATTCGACGAGCGGAACTCGATCGATGAAGCGTAACACAACCTTTGGCAAGGTTACATGGTTAATTTAACATTAATAAGTCAAAACCTCAACACCCCGACTCGATAGGTGGGAAGAACAAGTGGATATCCACTCAGACATACATATAGGTGAGACTTGGGCAAACTGATACGGCCAACAGAAATCAAGTGGCGAGAACCTTCATAAACACGACTTATGCCCGACAAATCTCGAGTAAATGAGAATGAAAATGGTGTAGAAAAGTTATACCATATTCGCAATATGGGGGAATGAAGGAAAACCACCACTTGCCTTGATTTACTTGAATCCGACCTCCAAAACGCTCCACGTCGTAGATCAGTCAAAAAGAAGGCACGACAAGGCGAAATCTACAGAAAAAATCGGCCAAAACGGGGTTAGGGCTGAAAACCCTAGTGCAAGGAAGTCCATGAAATGGGGAAAACTCACCACGAACGCGAAGCTCTCGCAGAGGGCTTTTCGGATCTGCACTCGGATGAAAATTTTGTCCATCGGGGCTCTGTCGGCAGCGATCAGAAGGCTTACAATCAAAACCCTCCGCTCCACTTCTATGACTCGACTGGTTCTGTTCTCTTTAGGAGGAAGATGAAGTTTCTTCGTATTTTTCTTTTAATAATATATATAGCATTAATTATTTACAAATATACTAATTCATAAATATTAAACATAAATAATAATAACAAAAAAACATTAATTCGTTGAATGCTCAAGAGAGCATTCCACGAATTGACGAATCCCCCTTTTTTAATTATATTATATATATATGTATTTATATATATATATGTATATTTACTATAATAATAGCTATTACGAACAACTTGTTAAAGTTTTGAAGTGGAAGTGTCAAGCCGGGCGGTCTGTTTTTGGAGATCGCAGAGACCGCGCGACTTGTGTTGCGGTCATCCTCTGGAAACCGTGAGCTCGGTGTGGAGACCTGGCTGGTGTGGTCGCACATCTCTGGTGTTGGAGGCCTGTGTTTGGTCTGCCTATTTTGCCCAAGTATACTTGTTCTGTTTTAGACCGGGCGGTCTATACTGGAGGTCGCGTCTGCCGTCTCGTACTGTTGTCTCGTATTGTGGTCTCGTACTGCGGCCTGCATGAGTTCATTCTGGTGGTCAGCTTGGTGTGTCAGAATGTTCATGTGGCTCTGATCTTATAATAGTCTGGGCGGGTTGTATGAGCTTGTTTCTGGTGGTCTACTACTGATCGGCCAGATGCTCTTATGTTTGTTCTTATAAGAGACCGGGCGGTCTGCTGGTTTGTTCTTGGCAAGCTGTCTTGGACAGTTTTGCTTAAGTGTAATAAGTTCTTGATGAGACCACGTGGTCTAGCACTGGAGACTGCATGCTTCAATAAGGATGGTGACTATATCCCTTGGGGGCGGTGACAGCATTCGTTTGTTTGCCAATAAATAGGGACGATGGGGTAGCCATTCATACGCAAGAACTGTAAGAACTCAAGTTGGTTTGATTGTGCCGGTCTCACTTTGAGGTCACACGGTTTGAGTTGTCTGACCGGGTTGTTCAGTTCGTAGGTTAACGGCTAGCAGTCACCATCAGCATTCTCCCTTCTTTCCATCTTTGAAGAAACTAGTTCGGCAGCGGTCCGTTTGTGCGGAATGTGTTTAGGAGTTCTTGGACTGTGCAGCGGACTCAGTTGATCAGATGGCCTTAAGTGGTCGGGCGGTCTTGAATTGCGGTCTTGTAGTAGGAAGAAGTTCTTCATCAAGTGTTCGCGGGTTCTTCTGTGATCTAGAGACTGTGCGGTCTGGGCGATCAAGAAGTGCGGACAGGTGTTATCTGCAGTTGAATAAACCAACGATTTGTGCGTTATGTGGTTGCGGTCTAACAGCAACGTCTTGTGCTCTGTGTTGAAAAACTTGAGGTCCGGAGATGAAGTGTAAAATATTGCGGAACACACTTCACAAAACCTTTCACAAGCGTAGCACAACAGTGACAATGAGAAGAACGAATAGTACTATGGTATTGACTATCTCATTACAATGCGAGGTTTACATGGCGAGACATGATTCATAAGAATCACGGAGGAGAGAAGCACAAACATAAGTGTAAAAATAAGCCGCAGCGACCTGACACTTGAGACTGCCAGACAGCGCGAACAGACAAGTGGGACGGAAGCTACTGAGACCGCGCGAATAGAGTACAGACCGCACCTGTCAGACCGCAACCCCAGAACCCCAACTCGCTGCTTATTCCTCTACTGAAAACAACAAGTTATCACTTCTTGATCGCCCAGACCGCATGGTATTGATCAAAGAAGAACCCGCAAACACTGAACAAGAACTGCTTCCTGTGATAGACCGCAACTCAAGACCGCCTGGCCACTTAAAACCGCCTGCTCAACTGAGTCCATTGCACAGACCGCGAACACCTAAACACAGTCCGCCCGGACTGGTTTATTCAAAGCTGGAAGAAGGAGACAAGCTGACCACGAGCTGCAAACCTTTTAACCTGCGAACACAGAAACCGGTCAGACTAAATCTCAAACCGCGCGACCTCAAAAAGAGACCAGCACAATCAAGCCAACTTTGAGTTCTTACAGTTCTCGTTAATAATGACGGGTCATGCATCCCTATTTATAGGCGAGTAGACAAATGTTGTCACCGCACAACTGGGATACAATTACCACCCATCAGATCGCGAGCGGTCTTGCAAAGCAGACCGCCCGAGCTCGGCATAGCTCACTGCTCCTTTATTAAACCTTGCAGTTATAAACAAACCACCCGGTCACTGCGGTCTCAACAAGCAGACCGCCCGGTCTTATTGCAAAGAAAAGAGCTTCTTCAGAAACCAGACCGACTAGAATTGTCGTCAGACCGCCCGGTCACTGCAAGAAGGCAGACCAAGAACATCTGTCTGACTTAGGATAAGTCGCCAGACCAGCCTGCGCAAGCCGCCCGGACAGAAGAGGCGGTCTCCCAGATCAGACCGCTCAGAACAATCTGCCTAAGACACAACCAGCCAGAAAACCAGCGCAGAGCATGCAGTCTCTACAGTCTCCAATTATCAGACCGCCCAGCTCAACTTCACTTCCACTTCAAAAAATTTAACACTCTGTTCGCGTGGTCTCAGGGATAGCTGTGTGGCTTGCCTGTTCGAGCGGTCTGGCAGTCTCTACCTTGGCAGTTCGTTGGTGGCTTGTTTTTGTGTCTTGTGCTTCTCTCCTTTATGATTCGTATGAATCATGTCTCGCCATGTATGTCTCGAGTTGTAAAGAGATAGTTAATACCAAAGCACTATTCACTCCGGACCTCTAAATTATTTTAACATGGTATCAGAGGAAGGTTTCTGAGCAGTAATTAGCATTGTCTTCTGCTTGGATTTCTGCAAGTCGATTATCAATCAGTGGGATAGCAATGGAAGGAGGATATACTAGAGGTCTTGGTATTGAGCTCCTTACGCAGACTAACTTTAAAAAGTGGAAGTCGTTCATGGAGAGCTATCTTCTTGGTGAGGACGTATGGGTGATAGTTGGAGGAGAAGCAAGACAAGCTGTTGTTCTTGCATAGGGGAATGCTGAGCTCGTGAAAGCTTGGAAGAGAACAAATATGAAGGCTAAGTTTACTCTCAAGCGAGCTATCATTCCGGAGTTGTTTGACAACTTCATCGGGTTTAGGTCAGCTGCTCAAATTTGGAAAGCCTTGGATGGCTTGTTCAATAAGAAGAATGTAGTTTGTCTACAGTTCTTGGAAAATGAATTGGCGAAAGCAACTAAGGGAGACTTGTTCATTACAACGTTCTTCTTAAAAATGAAGAGCCTATGCGCAGAGATATCGGCAATGGATCAGAATGAGCCTATCTAGTGAAGCTGAAGAGGCACATAATCCACACCTTGCGGAGGGAGTATGTGGCCTTTGTTACTTCTGTGCAAGGCTGGGACAATAAGCCATCATTGCTGGAGCTGGAAAACTTGCTTGCGTCGCAGAGAGTTTGGCTTAGCAAATGGCGGGGATGCCAGTCTCTGTAGGAGAAGATGAGGTTCTCTTTTCTGGAAAGAAGAAGCATTGGGACAAGAAGAAGAAGACATCTGGTAACGATGGTCCTTCTACTTCATATCAGCAAGAGAGGAGTTATGCTCCTAAGTTTGAAGGGAAGAAGGAAGGGATGAGATGTTACATATGCAACAAGCTTGGTCATTTCAAAAAAGACTGCAAGGTCAATCTTCAGTCGGGGCATGCTGCAGGAAAGGAGGAGGCTGGTTCCAATGCCGATGATAGATGGGGTGATGAAACTTTCATGACGGGAACGTGTGTTCGGGCTATGGCATCCATCAACTATCAGGATGATTGGATAGTGGACTCGGGTTGTGGTCATCACCTAACCAGAGACGAGTCAAAGTTCTCTTCTTTGTAGACATATACAGGTAATGATGCTATCATTACGACTGATGATAGTATACATGCAGTAGAGAAGGAGGGTGTAGTTTCTTTGAACGATGATAGAGGTACTCTTACATTGAAGAGTGTCTATCATGTTCTAGGGATGAAGAAAAACCTCTTCTCGGTGACCAATGTTGTGGATGCTGGCTATCACGTTCTGTTTGGTCCAACAGAAGTGAAGTTTCTTAGAAACATGTCAGCGGTGGAGGCTGAAGTCACTCATGTTGGTAGAAGGGTGAAGGACTTTTTTGTGTTATCAACAAGTTCCTATGTTGATAAGATGACGACTAATGATAGCGCTGCTATCTGGCATGAAATACTTGGGCATGTTGGGATGGAAAAATTGAAAGTTATGGCAGGGAGACGTATGCCTAGTTTGTCATCCTCTGGCGAAGGTCACGTTTGTGCAGGATGTCAATATGGCAAGGCTCATCGTCATCCATTCGACAAGTCATAAAGCAGATGCAAGGTGTCATTGGAGTGTTTTCATGTTGATCTGTGTGGACCTACCGAGAATGCCAGTCTTGGAGGCAGTAGGTATATGCTGGTCTTGATTGATGATTTCACTAGATGTACTTGGGTATATTTTCTGAAGGAGAAGTCGGAAACATTCGCGAGGTTTGTGGAGTTCAAGGAGCTAGTGGAGGGTCGGCTCAACCTGCGGATAAAGAAGTTCAGAACGGAAAAATGAAGGGGAGTTTACCTCCAAAGCATTTTTTAACTTCTGCAGGAAGCATGGCATCCGGAGAGAGCTCTCTTGTGCTCACACTCCACAACAGAATGATATTGCAGAGCGGAAGATCCATCATATGACGGAGACCTGCATGTGCTGGCTTCATGCCAAGAATATCCCAAACTCCTTCTGGGCAAAGGGAATGTCTTGTGCAACTTATGTCATCAAACAGATGCCTCTTAGTCCTATCAACATGAAGACCCCTCATGAGTTGATGTTCAAGATAAAGCCCACGGTGGAACACCATAGAGTGTTCTGATCTACTTGTTACATGCATGCTCCTGATGCCCTCAGAATGAAGCTAGATGCGAAAGCAAGGAAGCTAGTCTTCGTCGGTTATGATGACCGGAAGAAGGGTTGGAGATGCATGGATCCAGAGACACAGAGAGTCGTGGTCTCAAGGGATGTGGTATTCGACGAGTTGACATCGTACCAGGGTAGCTCTTCTGTTGAGCTACAAGGAAGCATGGTAGATGGTGGACCAGGTGAAGCTACTAAGGAGGTTCTGGTGGAGTTACCTATTTCTCCAGGTGCTCAAGGTGCTTCTAGCTTTGGGTCAGGTGCTTCAGGTTCTGGAAGTAGGGGGAGCGATGCTCCAAATATGCTTGAAAGGAGAGCTAGTACAGAACAAGTAGCTGGAGAGGTGGATCAGAGTAAATCTCTGAGGAGGTCCAAGAGGACCATTATTCCACCAGATCGGTATACAGAGGGAAACTTCGTGAGCTTTGTCTCATGTTTCTTCACAGGTCCCCTGGATGAGAGAGAGACGTCTTATTTTGAAAATGACATTGGAGTCAAGGAGTGGGAAGGTGCGATGAATGAATAAATGGCTGCCCTCAAGAAGAATGAATCTTGGGACTTGGTGCCTATGGTTGAGGGTATTACTCCGGTGACTTGCAAGTGGGTTTTCAAGCTGAAGAAGAAGGCTGATGGTAGCATTGAGTCGTACAAGGCTCGCCTTGTAGCTCGAGGATTCTCTCAGAAGTATGGGGAGGATTATGAAGAGACTTTCAACCATGTTGCCAAGATGACTTCAGTACGGGTGGTAATCGCGTTGGCAGCTTGCCAAGGGTGGAAGATATGACAACTCGATGTGAGGAATGCCTTCCTTTACGGTGATATTGATAAGGATATGTTCATGGATCAGCCACCCGGGTATGTTTTTGATGTTTACCCAAGACATGTGTGTAAGCTCAAGAAGACTCTTTACGACTTGAAGCAGGCGCCACGGGCCTGGTATGGGAAGATCGCAGAATACCTCCAGTTCTGCGGATATTTTGCTTCTGATTCTGATTCAAGCTTATTCGTAAAAAGATGGTGGAGCTTCGGGTCTTTGACGATATGATCGTCACGGGGAATTCTGAAGTGGAGGTAGCTAGGCTTCGTTCTGAGCTAGCTATCAGATTTGAGATGAAGGACTTGGGTGAGCTCCACCATTTCCTTGGACTCAAAGTGGAGAGGAAAGAGGGCGGTTTGCTTGTTTCCCAAAAGGGCTATGCAGAATGAATTGTGAAGCGATTCAGCATGGAGGGGGGGGGGGGGGGGGGGGGGGCAGAGCAGCTCTACTCCACTGGAGGTTGGTATTCATCTTCGACATGATGAGGGGAAGGTTCTTTCTGAACCTTTGGTGTTCTGGGCTTTGGTCGGAAGTCTGATATATTTGACGATCACGAAGCTGGATATTGCTTATGCGGTTGGCCGGGTGAGTCGGTATATGACATAGACACGGAATACTCATCTGATGGCGGAGAGGAGCATTTTGCAGTACGGGAAGGACTCGGGCTTTTGCTTGCATGGATACATGAATGCTGATTATAGAGGAGATTCAGATGATTGGAGATCGACTTCTGGATACGTCTTTATGAAGGACTCTACAGCAATATCATGGTGCAGCAAGAAGCAGGATTCTGTGTCTGTCTCTACAATGGAAGCGGAGTACAAAGCTTCGGCTTTGGCAGCTCAGGAAGCCTTCTGGCTTAGGAGGCTTGTGCAGGACATTCATAGGGAGGTTCATGGTCCTACTCTGCTTCAGGGTGATAATGAGAGTGCCCTAAAATTTGTGAATAATCTAGTTTGTCATGCGCGAAACAAGCACATGGATATTCAACATTATTTCATCTGGGAGAAGGTGCTGGAGAGATCTCTTATGGTTGAGCATGTGCAGAGCAAGGAAAATGTCGCAGACATATTTACAAAGCCGTTGTCGAAGGAACCGTTCACACGGTTAAGGAGTCTACTTGCGCTGACTTCCACTTCCCACTTCAAGGGGGAGTGTTAAATTTTTGAAGTGGAAGTGTCAGACCGGGCGGTCTACTCCACTGGAGGTTGGTATTCATCTTCGACATGATGAGGGGAAGGTTCTTTCTGATCCTTTGGTGTTCTGGGCTTTGGTCGGAAGGCTGATATATTTGACGATCACGAAGCTGGATATTGCTTATGCGGTTGGCCGGGTGAGTCGGTATATGACATAGCCACGGAAAACTCATCTGATGGCGGAGAGGAGCATTTTGAAGTACGGGAAGGACTCGGGCTTTTGCTTGCATGGATACATGGATGCTGATTATATAGGAGATTCGGATGATTGGAGATCGACTTCTGGATACGTCTTTATGAAGGGCTCTACAGCAATATCATGGTGCAGCAAGAAGCAGGATTCTATGTCTGTCTCTACAACGGAAGCGGAGTACAAAGCTTCGGCTTTGGCAGCTCAGGAAGCCTTCTGGCTTAGGAGGCTTGTGGAGGACATTCATAGGGAGGTTCATGGTCCTACTCTGCTTCGGGGTGATAATGAAAGTGCCCTAAAATTGGTGAATAATCTAGTTTGTCATGCGCGAAACAAGCACATGGAGATTCAACATTATTTCATTTGGGAGAAGGTGTTGGAGGGATCTCTTATGGTTGAGCATGTGCAGAGCAAGGAAAATGTCGCAGACATATTTAAAAAGCCGTTGCCGAAGGAACCGTTCACACGGTTAAGGAGTCTACTTGCGCTGACTTCCACTTCCCACTTCAAGGGGGATTGTTAAATTTTTGAAGTGGAAGTGTCAGGCCGGGCGGTCTATTTGTTGAGACCGCAGAGACAGCGACATGTGTCATGGTCTTCCTCTGGAAATCACGAGCTCGGCGTGGCGACCTGGCTAGTGTGGTCGCGCATCTCTGGTGTTGGCGGCCTGTGTTTGGTCTGTAAGTTCTTACCAAGTATCCTTGTTCTAGTTTAGACTGGGCGGTCTGTACTGGAGGTTGATTCTGCGGTCTCGTACTGCGGCCTGCATGAGTTCGTTCTGGTGGTCAGCTTGGTGTGTTAGAATGTTCATGTGGCTCCGATCTTATAAGAGTTTGGGCAGGTTGTATGAGCTTTTTTCTGGCGGTCTGCTACTAATCGGTGAGATGCCCATATGTCTGTTCTTATAAGAGACCGGGCGGTCTGGCGGTTTGTTCTTAGCAAGCTATCTTGGACAGTTTTGCTTAAGTGTAATAAGGTCTTGATAAGACCACGCAGTCTGGTACTGGAGACTGCATGCTTCAATAAGGAAGGTGACAATATAACTTGGGGGCGGTGATGACATCCGTTCGTTTGCTTATAAATAGGGACACTGGGGTAGCCATTCATACTCATGAATTGTAAGAACTCAAGTTGGTTTGATTGTGCCGGTCTCACTTTGAGGTCGCGCGGTTTGAGTTGTCTGACCGGGTTATTCTGTTCGTAGGTTAGCGGCTAGTAGTCACCGTCAGCATTCTCCCTTCTTTCCAGCTTTGAATAAACCAGTTCGGCATCAGTCTGTATGTGCGGACTGTATTTAGGAGTTCTTCGATTGTGCAGTGGACTCAGGTGATCAGGCGGCCTTAAGTGGTCGGGCGGTCTTCAATTGCGGTCTTGCAGCAGGATGCAGTTCTTCGTCAAGTGTTTGCTGGTTCTTCTGTGATCTAGAAACCGTGCGGTCTGGGCGATCAAGAAGTGCGTACAGGTGTTCTTAGTAGTTGAATAAAAAGCAGTGTGTTTTGCGGTGTGTGGTTACGGTCTGACAACAACGGCTTGTGCTCTATTCGTGCGGTCTCAGGGATTGTCGTGCGGCTTGCCTGTTCAAGCGGTCTGGCGGTCTCTGCCTTGGCAATTCGTTGGTGGCTTGTTTTTGTGCCTTGTGCTTCTCTCCTTTGTGATTCTTATGAATCATGTCTCGCCATGTATGTCTCGAGTTGTAAAAAGATAGTTAATATCAAAGCACTATTCGGTCTTCCCATTGTCATTGATTGTTATACTTGTGGATTGTGTTGAAGTGTTTCGCATCTTTACTTCACTCCAGACCTCTAAATTTTTTAACATGACTAAATGCATACTGATACCGACGAAAAACGCACCGAATGCAAAATCCGGTACTATGAATCCAACGGCAAAGTTGAAATCGAAATCCGATGGGCCGTTCCCGAGATATAAATTTCCAAAGTGTACGGCGAACATAAATTCTACAAAACTTCACAAAAATGCATTGAGGCTTCAAAATGGCTCGGATCGCAACGAAACTTGACGAGCAAGTCTAAAATTACACAACATAATTTTCCAACGTAAAATTTTCCACTTTCGATACAAATCCCATAATTTGGTCGGCTAGACCTAACGGACTAGAAAATGCACTAACGACGATGCGCCATCAACTTGACGTTAAAAGTAATGTCCAGACGTCATAAACACGTTATCACTGAATTAAATAATTACCGAAAAATCAGAGGCGTTACAATCACCTCCCTAAAAAGAAGTTTCATCCCGAAACTTAACACACAACTCAAAATCAAAACAACAGGAATAGTCAAAGGCTAACAAACGAAAGACTTACCAGAAAACTAGGAGAAAAGATGTGGATGAGATTCCCTCATCGCTGACTCCAGCTCCCATGTCGCGCTCTTGACGTCATGATACCGCCAAAGAACTTTGACCATGGGGATTGTCTTTCTCCGCAACACTTGATCCTGAGTCTCCAGAATACGAAAGGGTTCTTCAACATATGAAAGATTAGGCTACAACTGGGGCACCGAGTCAAGGACGTGACTACCACTAAGAACACACTTCCGCAATTGGCTTACATGAAACACATCATGGACATCAAGGAAGGTAGCAGGCAAATCTATCCTATATGCTGACACTCTGATGTGCTCAACAATCTGGAAGGGTCCCACATACCGGGGATCCAATTTATGGTTCCTTCGAATTATTCTCACACCAGGCATCAGAGAAACTTTCAGAAAAACCATGTCCCCATCTGCGAATTCCAGCTCAACCCTTTGATTTGCGTACTTCTCATAACGCTCCTGAGCTACACGGAGCTTTTCCCGAATATTAGTTACATCAATACTCATTTCTTCAAGGGCTTCCAGACCTAGCAATGGCCTCTCACCAACCTCGGCGTAAAACAAAGGAGTCCTACAATGCCTCCCATACAAATCCTCGAATGGGGCCATCTGCAAACTTTCATTATAACTGTTGTTATACGCAAACTCCATAAGTCTGAGACGCCCGTCCCAAGCTCCACTGTGGTCCAAGATGTAGCACCAAATTATATCTTCCATGATCTGATTAACTCGCATAATTTGACCATTGTTCTGCAGATGGTATGCGGTCGAAAACCTGAGGTCGGTGCCCAAAGATCCCTGCAAGCTCTGCCAGAATCGCGACATAAACTTGGAGTTTCTATCTGACACGATACTCACTAGCACTCTGTGCAAACGGATGACCGCATCCAAATACAACTATGCTATATTCTTCATAGAATATCTGATCTTGAAAGGTCCGAAGTGCGCTTCGTCAATCTATCAACTATGACCCACACTGAGTCATGCCCTCGGGGAGATCTTGGCAAACCAATAATAAAGTCCATCGATATACTCTCCTACTTCCAACTCAGCATGTCCAAAGGCATGAACTTGCCACCAGGCCTTCTGTGATCTGCTTTAACACGCTTGCAGGTGAGGCACTCAGACACAAACTTAGCTATGTCATTCTTCATTAAATACCACTGCATGATCTGTTTCAAATCTCTATACATTTTCGTAAAACCGGGGTGGTAGGACATACTAGAACCATGTGCTTCATCACAAATCCTTTTCCGAATATTACCCACCGCGGGGATACAAATTCTATCTCGGTACTTCAGGATACCATCTTCGTCTATAGAGAAATCAGGAAATTATCACTTCTCTATCCTTCCTCAAAGATGCTGATGATCTGGGTCTTCTTTCTGATATACCCTCATGAGGGTGATCCACGAAGGCTCTTCTGCCTCCAAGAAAGAGGGCCCGACACTACTGCCGACTGAAATGTCCATCAAAAGGAACTCCTCAACCAAAGACTATACGGTAAGGTTGAAGATCTGCGCGGTCTTTCTGATCAACGCATCAGCTACCACGTTTGCCTTGCTTGGATGATATAGGATTTCTATGTCATAGTCCGCAACGTACACCAACCACCTAGGCTGACGCAAATTTAGCTCCTTCTATAAGAAGACGTACTTCAAGCTCTTATGGTCTGTATAAATCTTGAACAACGTGCCAAACAGTAAATGTCTCCAAAGCTTCAGGGCGTAGATCACAGCCGCAAATTCCAGATCATGCATAGGAAAATTTTTCTCATGGACCTTCAGCTGTCTCGACCCGTACACAATCACTTTACCTCCCTGCATCAAGATGTTAAAATTTTTGATTGGACCGTTTAGGAGTAAGTAGGAGTTGTATCAACAAGAGTTATAGCCAAACAACCACAATGCCAAAACAGCAACATAAGAAATCTTTATTGAAATAGAACTGCTTTACAATGCGAGGCATACATGGCGAGACATGATTCATAAGAATCACGGAGATGAGAAGAACAAACACACCAAAAAACAGAAACCAGCGGTCTGCCAGAAAGAGACTGCTCGGACTGCAACAAAGGCTCAGGCCGCCCGGCTTGTTCTGCTGTACTCCCAGACCGCTTGCACAGTCAGACCACAGAAACACCTTGAGACCGCGTGAACAGAAGCAGACAAACTGCACTCCCAGACCGCAATCCCAGACCGCACGAACTGAAGCTTATTGGAACAAAGAACTGAAACTGTTGCCAGACCGCAACTCAGACCGCCTAACCGCTGAAGGTCGCCTGATCCCTGAGTCCGCTGTAAACAGCACAAGAACACAATAACCCAGTTCGCTGACAGACCGCAGACAAACTGTTTATTCAAGCCACCGGAAATCACCAAGGAAGGAGACCGCACCCTGCTGACCGCAAACCTGCGAACACAACAAAGGTTAACTCGCATCCAAGTCGCGCGAACTCAAACTTGAGACCGCAAGAAACAATCCGGGCTATGGTTCTTACAGTTCTCGTTGGGAATGACGGGCCATGCACCCCTATTTATAGGCGGGTGGACGGATGTCGTCACCGCACAAACTGGGATACAGTCACCACCCATCAGATCGCGAACGGTCTCAAAAGATAGACCGCGCGAACACAGCACTTGAACAAAATTCAGTCCAAGACCGAAGACAGTAGCAAGCCGCGCACAAGCCGTGCGAACACAGCGATCACCCTTCCTGAGATCACCAACACAGAGAAGCAACTGGCCGACTTGAACCAAGTCGCCAGAACAACACAACCAAGCCGACCGGTCACAGCAGTTAGCCAGGAACAGACCGATTAGAACAAGACCGGAAACAACCCGCAACAAGTCGCCAGAACCAGCGACCAAACCCAAGAAGCAAGCTGGCCGATCACACCAGATCGCCAGAACCAAACCGCCAGAGCACCAGCGCAGACCGCGCGGTCTCTGCGGTCTCCAGCCTTCAGACCGGCCGGACTCCTTTCCACTCCACTTCAACAAATTTCAACACTCCCCCTTGAAGTGGGAAGTGGAAACTAGCCCGAGCAACTCCCTTAACCGAGTAAATGGTCCCTTCGCCAGCGGCTTTGTGAAGATGTCTGCGACATTGTCCGCACTCCGAACATGCTCGACCATAAGAGATCCTCCCAACACCTTTTCACGAATGAAATGGTGCTCAATCTCTATATGTTTAGTCCTCGCGTGATAGACTGGATTGTTAACCAGCTTGAGAGCACTCTCATTGTCCCCGCGTAGCATAGTGGGACCTCGAACCTCCTGAAGAACGTCCTCTACCAACCTCCTGAGCCAAATAGCTTCCTGAGCTGCCAAGGCCGAAGCCTTGTACTCCGCTTCTGTGGTAGATACAGACACCGAGTCTTGCTTCTTGCTGCACCAAGAAATAGCTATGGGGCCTGTCATAAAGACAAAACCAGACGTTGATCTTCGATCATCCACGTCTCCCCCATAATCAGCATCCATGAAACCATGCAACTCCAAGCTTGACCCTCTCCTATATAGGAGACCCAAATCAGAGGTCGACTTCACATACTTCATGATGCCTTTAGCAGCCAGAAGATGAGGTTTCCGTGGTTCCGCCATGTACCGACTCACCTTGCCAACTGCATAAGCAATATCCGGCCTTGTGATCGTCAAGTAGATCAAGCTCCCAACCAGAGCTCGGAACACCAACGGATCAGATAAGACTCTCCCCTCATCCTTTCGAATCTTATGATGTTGCTCCAAAGGTATAGAGCTTCTCTTTCCTTCCTCCATGCCAAATCGTTTCACGATTCGCTCCGCATATCCTTCCTGAGAAATGAGCACTCCGCTCTCCCTCCTCTGGACCTCGAGTCCAAGGAAATGGTGAAGCTCCCCCAGATCCTTCATCTCGAATCTGGTAGCAAGCTCAGCCCTGAGTCTTGCAACAGCTTCCTTCGAATTCCCGGTGACAATCATGTCATCCACGTACAGCAGCACAATCACCCGAAGCACCCCCTCCTTCTTGATGAACAAGCTTGAATCAGAGTCTGAAGCAATGAATCCGCAGAATAAGAGATATTCTGCAATCTTCCCGTACCACGCCCGAGGCGCTTGCTTCAACCCGTATAGGTCCTTCTTCAATTTATAAACATAGTCCGGATACTCCTTCGAGATGAAACCTTGCGGTTGAGTCATGAAGATATCTTTGTCAATCTCGCCGTATAAGAAGGCATTCTTCACGTCGAGTTGCCAAATCTCCCAACCACTCGAAGCCGCCAAGGCAATAACAAATCGAACCGAAGTCATCTTTGCCACTGGACTAAACGTTTCATCATAATCTTCTCCAAACTGCTGTGAGAACCCGCGAGCTACAAGACGAGCCTTGTAACGCTCGATACTACCGTCAGCTTTCTTCTTCAGCTTGAAGACCCACTTACAAGTGACAGGAGTAGTGCCCTTGGGCTTGGGCACAAGAGACCAGGTCTCATTCTTCTCGAGAGCTATCATCTCTTCTTGCATAGCAATGTCCCACTCCTTCACACCTCTGGCCTTTTCAAAGCTCGACGGCTCCCTTTCATCTAAGGGACCAGCAAAGAAACATGAAACGAAGTTCACCATATTTCCTCCTGTGTATCGATCTGGTGGTTGAATAGTCCTCTTCGACCTCCTAAGAGGTTGCACCTGACTAACCACCTCCTCAGCCGCTTCTTCTGTGCAAGCTTCTTTTCCAGATGAACTTGGAGCATCGCTCCCCCTGCTACCAGAACCTGAAGTCCCCATCTCAGAGCTTGACACAACTGGAGCTCCTGGTGAAACAGGCAGCTCCACTTGAAGACTACCCGCAGCTTTTCCTCCTTCATCAATCCTGCTCTCTAGTAGTTCAACTCCTGAACTCCCCTTATAGTAAGTCACTTCATCGAACACCACATCCCGAGAAATAATAGACCTCCGTGTCTCAGGATCCATGCATCTCCATCCCTTCTTCCGCTCATCATACCCAACAAAGACTAGCTTCCTTGCTTTCGCATCTAGCTTTGTCCGAAGAGCATCAGGAATATGCACATAGCAGGTTGACCCGAACACCCGAAGGTGAGCAACACTCGGCTTCTCCTTGAACATTAGTTCGTGAGGGGTCTTCATGTTGATAGGACTTAAAGGCAATCTGTTGATGACATAAGTTGCACAAGACATTCCCTCCGCCCAGAAGGACTTTAGGATATTCTTGGCATGAAGCCAGCATTTGCAAGTTTCCGTCAGATGACGGATCTTCCTTTCGGCAACACCATTCTGCTGTGGAGTATGGGCACAAGTGAGCTCTCTCCGAACGCCGTGTTTCCTGCAAAAACTTGAGAACTCACCAGAAGTGAACTCCCCACCATTGTCAGTTCTTAATTTTTTCACCCGCAGGCCTAAATGACCTTCCACCAGCTCCTTGAACTCCACAAACCTTGCAAAGGCTTCTGACTTTTCTTTCAAGAAATACACCCAGACATATCTGGTGTAATCGTCAATCAACACCAACATATATATATTGCCTCCAAGGCTTGGGGTGGCAGTTGGTCCCATCAAATCACCGTGGATGCATTCCAACGGTGCTTTGCACCTTGTTTGCGATTTGTCAAATGGAAGTCGATGAGACTTACCAAACTGACATCCTTCGCAGACATGACCGTCTCCATAGGAGGACAAGCTAGGCAAGCCATTGACAAGGCCCCTTACCGCCATAGCCTTCAATTTGTCCATGCCTACATACCCCAACCTTTCATGCCAGATGGCAGCACCATCATTTGTCCTCATCTTATCAACATAGGTACTTGTCGATAAAACGAACATGCCCTTCACCCGCTTGTCGATATGAATAACTTCTCCCTTTATTTCCGGTTGAGTTTTGAGAAACTTCACTTCTGTTGGGCCAAACAGAACGTGATAACCGGCATCGACCGCATTGGTTACAGAGAAGAGATTCTTCTTCATACCAGGCACGTGATAAACACTCCTCAACGTGAGTGGACCCTTATCACTGCTCAGAGAGACGACTCCTTCGTGCTCTACTGGATGAATAGAATTATCAGCCGTTATGATAGCATTGTTACCTGAGTAAGGTGCCAAAGAAGAGAACTTTGATCCATCCCCGGTGAGATGATGTCCACACCCTGAATCAACAATCCAGTCTTCTTCATAGTTGATGGAAGCCAAGGCCTTAATGGGCATCGCCGTTATATTAGACACAAAGGCTCCTCCCCATCCAATTTCACCAGACTTTGGCATCTCCTTCTCCACTGCATGTCCTGGCTGAAGATTCACCCGGCAATCTTTCTTGAAGTGCCCGGTCTTGTTGCATCTAAAGCACCTCGGTCCCTCTCCTTTCTTCTTCCCATCAGACTTAGGAGCATAGCCCCTATCTTGCTGACCTGAAGTAGAGGGTCCATCATGACCCGGCTTCTTCTTTTCCCATTTCTTTTTTCTCTTCCCAGAGAACATCACATCACTCTCTCCCCCGGAGATAGAAACCCCCGCCATCTGTCTTGCTAAACTTTCTTGCGAAGCAAGAAGGTTCTCCAGCTCCAACAGCGACGGCTGATTTGCCCAACCCTGAAATGAAGTTACAAAAGCAAGATACTCCTTCCGCAATCCGCGGATGATATGCCTTTTCAGCTTTGCCTCAGAGATTGGCTCATCAGGGTCCAAAGCAGAAATCTCTGCCGTGAGGTTCTTCATCTTAAGGAAGAAGGTAGAAATAGAAAGATCGCCTTGAGAGGCTCTCGCCAACTCATTTTCAAGAAATTGTAGCCTCGCTATATTCTTCTTATTGAACAATCCATCCAAGGATGTCCAAATCTCAGCAGCAGACTTACATCCGATAATATGATCAAACAGCTCCGGTGAGATAGCCCTTTTGAGAGTGAACTCTGCCTTAGCATTCAACCTCCTCCAAAGTCTCACCTCTGCCATATTATCTCCTGCTAGAAACACCTCTTGTGTGTCTTCTCCGCCAACTACCTCCCATAGATCCTCGCCAAGCAAGTAACTCTCCATACATGACTTCCACTTTTTAAAGTTAGTCGATGTGAGGAGTTCAATACCAAGACCTCTTGCGAATCCGCCTTCCATGGCAACCAATGTGATCTCTTCTTCACAAAGACGATGGCAACTCTAGTTGATCACTACTTAACCACTCCAGAAACCTAGCTCTGATACCATGTTAAAATTTTTGATTGGACCGTTTAGGAGTAAGCAGGAGTTGTATCAACAAGAGTTATAGCCAAACAACCACAATGCCAAAACAGCAACACAAGAAATCTTTATTGAAATAGAACTGCTTTACAATGCGAGGCATACATGGCGAAACATGATTCATAAGAATCACGGAGATGAGAAGAATAAACACACCAAAAAATAGAAACCAGCGGTCTGCCAGAAAGAGACCGCTCGGACTGCAACAAAGGCTCAAGCCGCCCAGCTTGTTCTGCTGTACTCCCAGACCGCTTGCACAGTCAGACCGCAGAAACACCTTGAGACCGCGTGAACAGAAGCAGACAAACTGCACTCCCAGACCGCAATCCCAGACCGCACGAACTGAAGCTTATTGGAACAAAGAACTGAAACTGTTGCCAGACCACAACTCAGACCGCCTAACCGCTGAAGGTAGCCTGATCCCTGAGTCCGCTGCAAACAGCACAAGAACACAATAACCCAGTTCGCTGACAGACCGCAGACGAACTGTTTATTCAAGCCACCGGAAATCACCAAGGAAGGAGACCGCACCCTGCTGACCGCAAACCTGCGAACACAACAAAGGTTAACTCGCATCCAAGTCGCGCGAACTCAAACTTGAGACCGCAAGAAACAATCTGGGCTCTGGTTCTTACAGTTCTCGTTGGGAATGACGGGCCATGCACCCCTATTTATAGGCGGGTGGACGGATGTCGTCACCGCACAAACCGGGATACAGTCACCACCCATCAGATCGCGAACGGTCTCAAAAGATAGACCGCGCGAACACAGCACTTGAACAAAATTCAGTCCAAGACCGAAGACAGTAGCAAGCCGCGCACAAGCCGTGCGAACACAGCGATCACCCTTCCTGAGATCACCAACACAGAGAAGAAACTGGCCGACTTGAACCAAGTCACCAGAACAACACAACCAAGTCGCCCGGTCACAGCAGTTAGCCAGGAACAGACCGATTAGAACAAGACCGAAAACAACCCGCAACAGGTCGCCAGAACCAGCGACCAAACCCAAGAAGCAAGCTGGCCGATCACACCAGATTGCCAGAACCAAACCACCAGAGCACCAGCGCAGACCGCGCGGTCTCTGCGGTCTCCAGCCTTCAGACCGGCCGGACTCCTTTCCACTCCACTTCAACAAATTTCAACACAAGACACATCCGAGTCATTTGTTCCATGCATCCACATAAAAAATGTACTCCTCTCCTTCTGTGGGTAAGGTCAAAACTGGAGCAGCGCACAATCTCCTATTTAATTCTTAAAAGGCTCCTTCGCACTCATTGCTCCACACGAATGCTGAGTTTTTTTGCGTGAGATTATTCATCGGATCAGACAATACTAAAAATCCCTCCACAAACCTCCTATAATAACATGTTAACCCCAAGAAGCTTCGTATATCCTTGGGTGTAGTAGGTCTCTTCCAATTCATAACTGAAGAAATCTTCTCTGGATCCACAGAAATTCCATCTTGAGTAACTACATGACCCAGAAAGGACACTTGATGAATCCAGAACTCACACTTGCTCAGCTTCACATATAACTTATGCTCCCTCAAGGTAGTCAAAACCAATCACAAGTGTTGAACATGCTCCTCGGCGCTCCGATAATACACGAGAACATCATCTATAAACATGACGACGAAATGATCCAAGAATTCTTTGAACACTCAGTTCATCATATCCATGAAGGCAGATGGTGCATTCGTCAGTCCAAAGGACATCACCAAAAACTCAAAATGCCCATGCCGAGATCGAAAAGCTATCTGTGGAACATGAGTCATGGATCCTTAACTGGTGGTAGCCTGAATGAATATCAATCTTTGAAAACACCGTGCTACCACACACCTGATCAAACAAATCATCTATCCTCAGCAACGGATACCTATTCTTGATGGTTACTTTATTCAATTCTCGGTAATCAATGCACAGCCTCATAGAGCCATGCTTTTTCTTTACAAACATGACTGGAGCACCCCAAGGAGAAGAGCTTGGCCTAATAAAATCACACTGTAGCAACTCATCAAGCTGAGTGCAGAACTCCTCCATCTCACGCGGGGCCATACAGTACGGTGCCTTAGCAAAAGGGAGAGTTCCAGGCTCAAGATCGATAATAAACTCCACATTTCTCTCAGGTGGAACACCAGGAAAACTAACTGTGAAAACATCTGGAAACTCCTGCACCATAGCAATATCCTTGACACACTGCGAACCACTAGCAGTTTTTATAACAGAAATGAGGTAAGCAAAACAACCAAAATCTAAATATTTCCGAGCACATACCGCAAAAATAATCGGGGAATCCTGGCGCGGGAAGCCATACACACTCATGGGGTGCCCGTTGTCCATCTTGAAATCCAAGTGCTTAACCTTGCACTGGATCACAACATCACAATGGGACAACCAGTCCATGCCCAAAATAACATCAAAGTCTTCTAGGTCCAGCATCTTCAAATCAGCGAATGCTAAGATATTGAATAAGAGGACAGGTCATCTCTGGATACCCTGGTTCGACTCCACCGTGTTACCGGAGGGGAACTTGACACGAAAAGAATCACCAACTTAATCAAGATTCAACCAATGATGCTCTACGAATGTCCTAGCCACGAATGAGTGGGTAGCACAAGAATCGAAAATAATGCGCTCCATATGGTTCTTTAACTTAAACTCTCCTACAAAAGAAGATACGTAACTAAACTTGCGAAAGCAAACTAGGGCAAAAGATGAAAACTAAGGGTTAGATCAGAGTCTAGTTTGATATCACTTGAGTGGAGGTCTGAGCTTCCTCCCTCATCATCACGTTTAGCTTTTCCTTTCTTTGATCCAGATTTTGCGACAGCGGCGGCAAGGCCCAAAGCAGAGCTGGCTGCAACGAGAGCTAGATCTTTGGACACGCCTACTTCATGTGTCCTTTCTGCCCACAATGATAACAGACTCTGTCTTTCAACTAGCACCTGCTCGAATCATGACCCATCTTCTTACAGATAGCACTTACCAGTTCTCCCTTGGGTACTCCCTGAATGGAGAGAACCCGCTGCTGCTTCTGAGCTCCGATCCTCTGAAAACACTTTTATAGGGGTGGCCAGGGCGCCCACAGAAGATGCACGCTTCCCCACCTCTCTTCTTTGAAGCAGCGCCAGATGCCCTGAAACTTCCTTCATCATCAAGTTTTCTCTTTTCTTCCCTCATAGTAGCACCTCGAGTCTTGGCATTATCAATCCCCTCAACTTTCAGAGCAGCTTCCACTGCCTCAGCATAGTTCTCCGATCTATAAGCACAAGCTAATTGTTGAATATCACAACGAAGTCCTCCCAGGAATTGCTTCACTCTTCCTGTTTCAGAGGCAACTAGATCTAGAGCAAATCGGCTCAAGTTGCTAAATTTGACTTCATACCCAGTAACAGTGAGTTGCCTCTACTTCAGATGTAGAAAGTTGTTCATCGGGCGATCTTGATCGACCGATGACAGAAATTTCTTCAGCAACATCTTCTTGAAGGATTCCCATGAACATCCACCTATCAAGTTCTCCTTCTCACTTATCCACCAGCTCTATGCAAGATCCTTTAGCTGGTATGCGGTGACCATCACCTTTTGGTTGGCAGAAATCCTAGAATAAGAAAACATCTCCTTAATAGCGATGATCCAGTCATCTAACTCCATGAAATCGGCTCTCCCGTCATAGGTGGGAGGTCCTAGTGGCTGAAAGTACGAGATGAAATTCATCTCTGGCGGCAACAACACTGGGGGAACCAGAGGGCCAAGGGGAATGAGTACAGCTTGACCCACATCAGGGTATTGCACCATGGCCTGCTGCCCTGCAGCGGCAGTCAACAATGACAGAATCTGAGATTGCATCTCAATCAACTGCCTCGATAGAGCTTCGTTGCTTTGTCATCATCCTTCAGTCACAGCTTCACTCTGCGCACCTGACGACTCGCCCTCGGACTGGGGAGTCGACCTCATCGTAGGATGCTTTTCCGGCATTTCTAAAAGAAAACAAAATCGAACAACTCATTAACACCTTAGCTTAACATTAGGTCTACACAACTTAGTTCAGACCATACACGAATAGAGACTTGCTCTTACTACTAACTTGCTCTGGGATTTATAAATGACGATATGAATAAAATTTGGGAAGATACTCTGTGATCCCCTTAGACTCTTGTGCATATCCTATGAATTCTCGAACTTCTTATACCTTTGTTTTAAAATCATGTGTGTACGGGTGTTATCATGTAAATCTTTAGCTTGACACGTGTGCTTATGCAATGCTATGTAATGTATGTTGTGCTATGCATTCTAATAAAGGCCTTAATGCATATTATGAGCGGCGTACACATGAAATATTATGCATCCCATACTACATAATATCTCATGCAACGAAAGATAAAAATCTAATGTGTATCCATGTGATGATTGTTATGCATCTCATACTACATAACAGTCACATGTTTCCTCCTATGAGAATCCATATACAACCACATATTATGCAT
Source organism: Dactylorhiza incarnata (assembly GCA_033032865.1). Classification (NCBI taxonomy): domain Eukaryota; kingdom Viridiplantae; phylum Streptophyta; class Magnoliopsida; order Asparagales; family Orchidaceae; genus Dactylorhiza; species Dactylorhiza incarnata. Next base: position 748,225 of record JAWHQI010000255.1, on the reverse strand, counting down.
CTCATACTATATAATATGCCTCGTATACTTCTTATCATGCTTAAGAGTGTAGTGTTCCTGCTTAAGCCAAGACGTACTGATGACACATCGGCGTGTGTAGGCAATGAAACCAAATAACTAAACTATATCAGAATTAGTCATTCGACCAACTTGTCGAACATACCTATCTCTGATTCCAACTATCACAACCCGCATTTTCTCCGGATTAAATAATATGTCAGAGTAAAAGAAAATGCGTGTCGTGATGCCACGCCGTGCAGGGGACAACTGTAGGCGCTCAGGCAAATCCTACTCCTATTATTTATCATGAAAAATCCATGAGTTCAAGTTGTAAAAACATGATTTAAATTAAATTTATTATCTGTGTCGCTCGGTTTAGTGGATTTCCTAGTCCACGAGTAACGGTGTAAGTAAAAAAAAATATGCAGCGGAAAATAGTAGGTTTTATTCTCTTAGTATCCTATACGAGCATGATAATCCCATAATAATACATGATATGCAGACCTCTAGGTTTAGTATAAGTAGAAAAAGAGTTTTTTATAACCTTTAAAATAAGGTGATATTCCCTTTAAAAGATGCTATGAAATAGTAGTGTAAGTTCGTTTATACTTCAAATATCTAACATGCAATCCTATCACAAAACTTCTCAGAGAGCAATTAAACAGCTCCAAAAATGGCAAGAAAACAACTAGCAGTTAACAAGGTGTCTAATACAATAATCACTGCGGGTGTCAACAGCCTGACACAAACCACATGTTATAGTAGTATGTCGGAGCCAAGCAAAACAAAACAACAACAAACTACCTCTCGACGCGAGGGGAAAAGGTCACAACAACAACCACAATGCCGAAAAACCAACTCTATCTCCACGACCCACTACCGCTGTGAGCCTGAGGCATTCAGAAGAAAGAACGCCTCAACAACAAGGTACAAGTGGCGGCAGGAAACAAAACAAAAGTAAACAACGGTCAACATTGTACCAACCCAAGACCAACTATACTAAAAGTAAAGTTCAATATGCATGATAAATAAACAGTGGAAACGCTTACGTGAAAATTCACGTAAACCTTTCAACACCAAGAGCGGTGGAAAACCAAAAGCTTATATACACATCTATAATATGAAAGTATAAACGATGCTATAATAATTCTTGTAATTAAGTGTTTAGCAAACACTAACACTGATAAGAATCCACTGACTGTAGGGGGAATACCTCCGCCTGCACACCCACAGAACAAACTCCATAAGAAGCCAAGGATAAGGTGATCTCATAGACTGATACACCCAATCTGGAAGTATCCAGTAACTGCGGTGGGAGGTACCTCCGCCACCACACCAGCAGCAAACCAACAAACCCGGGTAAAATCCCACAAGGTATCAAATTTCAAAGTACAGGGCACTGCGGAGGTAGTTCAGTCCACTAACACCCACATCCCTGACACAATTTCCTATAACTTGAGAATAGCACGACTGACTAGACTAGATGCCACTAGTCTTAGAGCACTGAATTTACCAAAGAAATCATGCCTTGTCAAACAACCAACTAGACTCGTCGAACAAACTCGTCGCACATACTTGGCTAAACTGAGGCCCACTCGGAGAATGATCAACCCCTTTGATCGATTCAAAGACTAAATCATCGGATTTTAAAGGCTTATATAACGAATACAAAAGGACCAATTCGACGAGCGGAACTCGATCGATGAAGCATAGCACGAACTTTGGCAAGGTTACATGGTTGATTTAATATTAATAAGTCAAAACCTCAACTAGACGGGTGGTAAAAACAAGTGGATATTTACTCACACACATATAGGTCAGACTTGGGCAAACTAAAATGGCTAACGAAAATCAAGTGGCGAGAACCTTCATAAACGCGACTTAAGCCCAACAAATCTCCAATAAATGAGAATTAAAACGGTGTAGAAAAATGATACCACATTCGCAATGTGGGGGGAAAAAGGAAAACCACCACTTGCCTCGATTTACCCGGATCCGACATCCAAAATGCTCCATGTCGTAGATCAATCTAAAAGAAGGCACGACAAGGCAAAATCTATAGAAAAAACAAACAAAATGGGGTTAGGGCCGAAAACCCTAGCGTGAGAAAGTCCATGAAATGGGGAAAACTCACCACGAACGCGCAGCTCTCGCTAAGGGATTTCCGGATCTATACTCGGATGAAAAATTTGTCCGCCGGAGCATCGTTGGCGGTGATCAGAAGGCTCACGATCAAAACCCTCCGCTCCACTTCCATGACTCGACTGGTTCGATTCTCTTTAGGAGGAAGATGAAGTTTCTTCTTCTTTTTTCTTTTAATAATATATATATATATATAATTAATTATTAACAAATATACTAATTCATAAATATTAAACATAAATAATAAAAACATAAATAATAATAACAAAAAAGCAATAATTCGTCGAATGCTTAAGAGAGCATTCAACGAATTCAGCATTCAACGAATCCCCCTTTTTTCTTTTTTTTTTTAATTATATATATATATTTATTATAATAATAGCTATTACGAACGGCTAAATGCATACTGATAGCGATGAAAAATGCACCGAAGGCGAAAGCCGGTGCTACGAATCCAACTGCGAAGTTGAAATTAAAACCCGATGGGTCATTCCCACGATATAAATTTCCAAAGTTTATGACGTACATAAATTCTACAAAACTTCAAAAAAATGCGTCTAGGCTCCAAAATGGCTCGGATCGCAACGAAACTTGACGAGCAAGTCTAAAATTACAACTTTATTTTCCAACGTAAAATTTTCCACTTTCGATACAAATCCCAAAATCTGGTCGGCTAGGTCTAACGGAACGCAATAACACACTAAAGACGACGCGCCGTCAAGTTGACGTTAAAAGTAACGCCCTGACGTCATAAACACGTCATCACTGAATTAAATAATTACGTGAAAATCAGGGGAATTACATTGACCCTTCCCGCAACTGCCTGATTAACTCTTGTTCATGCCATTTCCCGCTGTTTTTTAACTCGGTCAAGACACGCCCTAGGTCATGTGCGTGACCTAGACCGTGACCCGCCATGCAATTGATTTTTGGTGGTTTCTCTCCCCCAACGTTCCCAGGATTTTAAAGTCGCAGTTACGCATCTTACACCGCCTTGGTCACGGGTGTGACCAAGGGCGTGTCTCCCTGATTTTCACCTATAAAAGGTAGCAATCTCTAGAAGTATAGGAGTTTGATTTTGGAGTCTATTTTTAGCTTTAGTTTACTGTTTTGTTGTATACTAGCTAGTTTATTTACAAGTTGTAAGTTTTGATTATTGCAATTTTCAATTCAAGTATTGTAGCTTATTTTTATCATGTCTTTTCCTCTTTTACTTGTATTTCCAACATTATGATGAGTAACTAATATTCCTTTAGCACTTGGTCATGATGAACTTTGGAATGAAATAAAATATGTTTTGAAATTTTCTAAGTAGCAAGCTCTATTTTTGAATATCTTCAGTTTATCTTCGATTTTCTTCGTTTTGATTTCATATGTCCGGTATATGATTTTCAATCTAAGATCCATATTCTAGTTGATCGGGAGATCCGTGCGTACGTGGAGATTAATCAAAGATAAAAGGAGTTGCATGCACTTCTCGAGAGAGGATGGCATAAATCTTTCAGATTGGAGTCAAATCCAATAGTGGGGCTCACCGCATAAAGCAAGCTTAGGGGTTTTGACTGGCCGAGGCGTCTTAATCGATCAACCTAAGGTTAGTTGGTAGTATTCCTTGAGAGAGGTGCTATCATATTTTGGAAACTTTCACGGTCAAAGTTATTTTAAAAAGAGTTTGCAGATTAATCTTTTGTAAAATTCTATTTTATTCTAAAGAGATTCTTGATCAAGTGCTAATCTTTTAATCATAATCTTTCTTCTTAGTTGAATTTTCCTAAACGCTTTTCGAAACAAACCTGACCTTTCGATCGATAAAATTATAACTCTTCTTTGTGAGTAGAAGTACTCAACAAGCCCAGAAATAATATGACACTTGATTTTTTAAATCCTATACTATAAAATGATTGGTACACTTGCCTTATCAGATTATAAGTGGATAATATTCTAATTTTATGTACCACGATTTTAGCCTATCAAGTTTTTGGCGCCGTTGCCGGGGAACTTTTATTGATATTTTGAAAGCTTAGTTCTATTAATTTTATCATTTTTTTCTTTTTAAAGGTGTAATTAAATTCTTAGAAAGGGAGATTTGGGTTATCATCTCATCTTATCTCCAAGTACCGCTGCAAACCCTTCACGGGGTAGTCGTCGGGAAATTTAAGACTAATTAGATCTAAAAAAAATCCAAAAAAATTATATCTCCATTTATATATTATTTTTCTTTTTCTAAATTCCTACGTTTTTCTTTTTCTTTTTTGTGTATGCCCCGAATGAATCCGTCAGATTTTCTTAAATTGGATCCAGAAATCGAGCAAACCATTCGGTGACGCTTAAGATTACAAAGAGCAAATTCTCAAGATCCAATTTAGGAATCTGTAGGCGACACTTCTTTTTCGAATGCCATTTCTTCTTCTTCTTCTCCTTCTTCTCCCTCCTCCTCTTCTTCTCAAATGGGTGATCCAAATCAGGATGAGGTTGCGCAACGGACTATATCCTACTATGCCCGGCCTAATCTGGACGATGCCCCTTCTAGTATTGTTCGACCTACTATTGCGAACAATAGTTTTGAGTTGAAGCCAAGCATCATTCAAATGTTACAACAATATGCACAATTTGATGGGCTACAAGATGAGGATCCCAATGCGCATATTTTTAGTTTACTAGAAATATGCGATACTTTCAAAATTAATGGTGTATCTGATGACGCGAAAAGACATCGTATTTTTCCTTTACCTTACGCAATAAGGCTAAGTAGTGGCTAAATTCTCTTCCAAGAGGATCTATCACCACACGGGCCCAAATGACGGAACAATTTCTCACGAAATATTTTCCGCCCGCTAAATCGGCCCAATTACGTAGGGATATCATTTCGTTCTCCCAAATTGAATCGGAAATGCTTTATGATACTTGGGAGCACTTTAAGGAATATTTGCGTCGATGCCCCCATCGTGCAATCCCTGATTGGTTGCAAATTCAAACTTTTTATAATGGCCTAAATCTCCAAACGCGTCAAAAGATTGACGTCGACGCCGGTGGTACCTTAAATAATAAAACACCAGTGTGTGTGCAAGAGCTTTTAGATGGGATGGATTTGAACACTTATCAATGTATTAAACCCTGGTCTCGCCCAAGTAAACCAGCCAGGATGTATGAAATTCATTCAATTTCTAATTTGTCTTTACAGGTTGAGCTTTTAAATAAAAAATAGAAGAGATGACTGCTTCCACTTCAACACCTACCTGGGAGCCTACTCCAGACACGGCGAAACAAGTGGATTACATGGGTAATCCAAACTAGCCGCCTTTCAACCCAAACAACAACCCTTACAACAACACTTATAATCCGGGTTGGAGGAATCACCCCAACTTCTCATGGAGTAATCCAGGGAATGCGCTGCGTCCCCCAAACACAAATCCACCCGGATTTCAACCACCGCAAGCTCCAAAACATCCTTCTATCGAGGAGGTATTTTCCAAATATGCGACTAGCAATGATACAAGCATCCAGAATCTCACCGGATCCATCCGCAATTTGGAAAACCAAATTGGGCAACTCGCAAAAATGCTCTCTGTTTGCCAACAAAGAACATTATCAAGCAATACAGAGCCCAACCCAAAGGATAAAGAAAAAGCAATCATGTTATGGAGAGGGAAGGAGTACCTACTCCTACCGAAAAGGTTGATGTAGAGGTAACTATTCCAACCAAACTGGTTGATTCTGAGGTAATCATTTCTTCTCAACCTCCGCCGCAAAATAAAATTACAGAATTTTAACCTTCTCTTCCTTACCCATCCAAATTAAAAGCGGAACAAATGGATGTGCACTATGGTAAATTCTTGGAATTATTTAAACAAATTCATATCAATTTACCATTTTGTGAAGACATCTCGCAAATGTCGAAATACGCAAAGTACCTCAAGGATCTTTTATCCAATAATAGAAAACTTGAGGATATCTCTACTGTTCAATTAAATACAGAATGTTTGGTAGTTTTACAAAATAAATTGCCCAAGTAATCGATCCGGGTAGTTTCTCTATCCCTTGTCTTTTTGGCGATTTATTAGTCAAACATGCGTTGGCCGATCTCGGCGCTAGTATTAATTTGATGCATAATTCCTTGTATAAGAAATTAGGATTAGGGGAACCTAATCCCACTAGAATGAGCGTACAATTAGCAGATTGGTCCATCAAATACCCAATGGGTGTTATTGAGAATGTGCTTGTCAAAGTTGACAAATTTATCTTTTCGGTAGAATTTGTCATCCTTGACATAGAAGAGGGTGTCGATGTACCACTAATTCTCGGCCGCCCCTTCCTTGCCACCTCTCGCGCTATTATTGACGTTAGTAATGGAAAACTTCTCCTTAGTGTCAGCAATGATGAAGTTACTTTTACTATCAATTCTTCAATGAAAAATACTTTATCTAATGATGACTTATGTTTTTTTGGAGGCTTCATATGATGAAGACTCAATTTTATTTTCTGATTTTATTTCACCATCTTGTCTTCATGATGCGGATTTTGAATCAATTAATATTTTGTCTCATGAACACAATGATGACACAATCACTTGCGCTTCGCTTTTTGAAATTTTAGAATTAGGGAGTGATCGTTTAAAAACTTCTTATGAAGAACCTCCTCTTTTAGATTTAAAGCAATTACCCAATCATCTTGAATATCTATTTTTGGAGGAAGATTCTAAACTCCATGTAATTATTTCGGCATTTCTTTCAGATTCTGAAAAATCTAAATTATTAATTATTTTAAAAAATCATCGTCGCGCAATTGCGTGGAAAATGTCTGATATCAAAGGGATTAATCTTTCCTTTTGTACGCATAATATTATTTTGGATGAAAATTCCCGCAAAACCATTCAACCTCAACGCCGACTAAATCCAAACATGAAGGAAGTAGTCAAGGCGGAGGTAATTAAGTTATTGGATGCGGGGATTGTCTATCCGATTTCGGATAATTCTTGGGTTAGTATGGTCCAAGTGGTGCCTAAGAAAGGAGGAATTAAGGAAGTTCCAAACAATAAAAATGAATTAATACCTACTTGAAACATTACCGGATGGCGAGTATGCATCAACTATTACAAATTAAATGATGCTACTCGCAAGGATCATTTTCTTGTACCGTTCATGGATCAAATCCTTGAACGGTTATCCAGGCACTATTTTTATTATTTTTTTGATGGTCTCTCGGGATACTTCCAAATCCCAATCGCTCTCGAGGACCAGGAGAAAACCACCTTCACTTGTCCTTTTGGCACCTTCGCCTATCGAAGATTGTCATTCGGTTTATGCAATGCGCCAGCTACATTCTGAAGATGTATGCTAGCAATTTTTGATTAACTCATGGAGGATATTATGGAGGTATTTATGGACGATTTCTCCATTTTTAGAGATTCGTTTGATTTATGTTTGGACAACCTTTATCGTGCTCTCCAAAGATGTGAGGACACTCATTTAGTTTTAAATTGGGAAAAGTGCCACTTTATGGTACATGAAGGTTTAGTTCTAAGCCATAGTATTTCAAAAAAAGAAATTGATGTAGATAATTTTAAAATTGAAACGATAGAAAAACTACCTCCTCCTTCAAATGTTAAGGCCATAAGAAGCTTTTCGGGGCATGCCGGTTTCTATCACCGATTTATTAAAGATTTTTCAAAAATCACTAAGCCCCTCACTCACTTGCTAGAAAAAGATGTGTCGTTTATTTTTGATGATAATTGTCTACAATTTTTTCTATAATTAAAGAAAAACTTATTAATGCGCCAATTATGATAGCGACAAATTGGGATCTCCCTTTTGAGATTATGTGCGACGCAAGTAGTTTTGTCGTGGGTGTGGTCTTAGGACAATGTCTTAATAAAATTATTCATCCTATCTATTACGCAATCAAAACTCTCACTACCGCACAGGAAAATTACACCACCACCGAGAAGGAACTCTAAGCCATTATTTTTGCTTTTGATAAATTTCATTCATATATTACTTTATCAAAGGTAATTGTTTTTACCGATCACTTGGCTTTACGTTATCTACTAGATAAAACTAATGCCAAGCCTAGGTTGATTAGGTGGATCTTGCTTCTTCAAGAATTTGATTTGGAGATCCGGGACAAAAAGGAGCAGAAAATCTAGCGGCGGGTCACCTCTCTCGGTTAGAGAATCCTAATTATGAAGAGCTTTTGGAGGAGGAGATTGATAATATATTCCCCGAAGAATGTATTCTATCCCTTTATAAGGTAATCGCTCTCCCTACCCCTTGGTTCGCTGATTTTGCAAATTTTCTCATTGCAAGGGTTCTCCCGAAGGATTTTTCTTATCAAGAAAAGAAGAAATTCTTTTCTGATTTGAATATTTATTTTTCGGAGGATCTCTTCCTCTTTTGAGTTTGCGCAGACCAAGTGGTAAGGAGATGTGTCTCTCATGAGGAAGGCGCGCATATACTAAAACATTGCCACGAGGGACCCACATGTTGGCATTATATGGCAAATCGGACTGTGCATAAGGTTCTTGAAGCAGGATTCTATTGGCCGAGCATCTTGAAGGATGCTCAATTTCATGTAAGTCGTTGTGATCAATGCCAACGCTCAGGTAATATTTCTTGAAGGGATGAAAAGCCCCTGAATTCTTTCCTTGAATGCGAAATCTTTGATTTATGAGGAATCGACTTTGTCGGCCCGCTACCACCTTCTTTTGGAAATCGTTATATTTTAGTAGCGGTGGACTATGTGTCTCGGTGGGCGGAAGCGCAAGCCCTTCCCACCAATGATTCCCGGGTCGTCACCCTATTTTTGAAAATATTATTTTCGCATTTTGGAACACCGCGTGCAACCATTAGTGATAGGGGTACACATTTTTGTAACACACAATTTTCAAAAAAAAAATTCTAAATACGGTGTTACACACAAATTATCTACACCCTACCACCCTCAAACTAATGGCCAAGTGGAAGTAGTAAATAGAGAATTAAAAAGAATTTTGGAAAAAACTATTTCTACCCACTAAAAAGATTGGTCAAATAAATTAGATGATGAGCTATGGGCCTATCGGACGGAATACAAGACCGGTATCGGTTGTACGCTGTATTGATTGATCTTTTGAAAAGCATGTCATTTACCAGTTGAACTTGAGCATCGTGCTTTTTGGGCACTTAAACTTCTTAATCTTGATTTTAGTTTAGCGACCGAGCATCGTATAATCCAAATCAACGAGCTCGATGAATGACGTCTAACGCAAATGAATGTAACAAATTCTGTAAAGAGCGCGCTAAATTCAATCATGATAAGAGAATTAAGCACCCAAAACTATTTAAACCTGGAGACCAAGTTCTCCTCTATAATTCACATATGCGACTTTTTCCGGGCAAACTTAAGTCTCGTGGGTCCGGACTCTTTATTGTCAAGGAGGTTTGGCCCTACGGGACCGTGCTTATTTCGCACCCGGAAAAAGGTACTTTTAAAGTGAATGGGCACCAATTAAAACTTAATTTTTTCGACGATGATTTAAACGACCATAGGGAGGAATTTCTTCTTTCTCATCCATAATCTGGCATGCCACCATGGTCGAGCTCAATGATCGTAACCAAAGCGCTCTTGGGAGGCAACCCATATTTTTATTTTTTGCCTTTATTTAAAGAAAATTTCTCAAAAAAAAAGATCTTATATAAATATTTTTGTTTATGTTCTTCTTTTTAAAATTTTAAAATTTAAAAAAACATATAAAAAAAATATAAAACCAAAATCACAAAAAAGAGAAATAATCATGTTATTATTTTTCTTTTTTTTATTACTAAATGTTTTGCAGGTTTGGAGGAAATTTACGAGATTAGGTCGCCATATGCATGTAACTCCACTCTCCAAGTCGGTATTTCTGATTTATTTTATTTTTGTTGTCTTATTTTTATTTTAATTTATATTTTTCTTACAAAAACAAAAGCTAAAAAATATAAACAACAAAACAAAAAAAACAAAAATTCAGAAATTTTTTGTGTTACACGGCCTAGGTCACGGTCGTGGCCTAGGTGTGACATGTTTCGACTAATTTTCATGCCGCACTGTATCCGAGCTAAGACCATTCCGTATTTTGTGAAAGTCACGGGTGTGACCATCCATTGTCACAGGCATGACATTCACAGAACATCAAATTCTCCTGATACAGCGTCCAAGCTTCATTTTCACTATCACTCCTGTGATAATACATGTCATGCCCTTGACACTTTGAAGTCGCGATAATGACTTATGCCGCTTTCATTTCTCCCCACTAAAACCCAGTCAAAGATGCTTTTGACTATCATGCCCGTGACAGTCAAAGTCACGCCCAGGCTCATGGGCATTACCCTGGGCGTGCTGTGACTTCTCGGGAATCACTTTTTAACCGAGAGAGCATCGGATCCTCGACAAGCTTTGACCTCCCCAATTACACGCCCTCAGTCACGGGCATGACTGAGGGTGTGACTTGCCAAATTCCATTAATTTGACTAGTCTTCCCTAGGAATCCTCCCCCACGCCAGATTTCAAGTGTCGCCCCTTACACGCCCTTGGTCAAGGGAATGACCGAGGGCATGACACCTGATATTTTCCCTATTTAAGCACCACCTCCCCCTCTCTTTTCTCCACTCCTTCTCCTACTATTCTCCCCTTTTTTCTCTCTTCTATTAGCCGAAATATTCATTCTTTCCATCCAAATGGCCGCCTGCCGCAACCATGCCATTGGCGAGTCCTCTTCCTCACTCCCCGATGACTCCCTCACTGCGGATTCCATGCTAAATTTTCCTTCCCCTACTCACCAAGAATGGAGTGAACACTTCCATGGCAAGGAATATGGAGTTTTTTGCGTCATTGACTGGAGCATCATCACCACCTTCGGGCAACCTGAAGCGGTGCAAAATTTTCTTGCTACTCCGAGACGGGCCCCCTTGTTCTCCATTACGGAGAGGCATATTACGAGTTTATGGTGGAGTTTTTCTCCTCCTTCGATTTTCGTTGGGTCGGGGCTGCAACGTACTCGATTTCCGAATCAGCGGACCTTCGTAAAGACTTACTTTGCGCCAGTTCAGTTTAATCATGGGCTTCTGTGATGAGGCCTTCACTCTTACGGAGGCCTACAATGCACTCGCTCTTGATTTCCACCGAGGTTACAACCTTAAATGATTTTGGGCAGAGATTAGTAACGACCCCAACCCTTATTTGCCAAAAAAAAATCCAAGGGAAGTCATCTCCTCTCCCCCGCTTTATGTTATCTCCACCACCTCGTCACATTCACACTCTCCGCTCATGGAGATAACCATAGAGTGGTGGCTCGCACATACCTACTATATTTATATAGTATGTATGAATGGGTCCCACTCAATCTTGGTTCGATGCTTGCGTTATTTTTTTGGCATCAGGCCAAAAATAGGATGCTTAGTGCGCTACATGGCAGCCCCTTTGTTACATATCATGCCAAGCGTATGGGGCCTTGGGATGCACTACCTCTCATGACTCCACTCCAAGCGCCCGCGCCAATCACATTCCAAAACCTTCGTTCCCTTTGATTAATGTGTCGGCGTGGATAAGAGTTTGAGGTAATTCTCGGCGAGGTTGGTGGCGATCCTATCGATATTGATTTCGAAGCATATTTCGGAGATGTTCCTCCCACTCATTAGTTTTCGCAGTAGCAGTAACATTTTTCCTCTGCTCCCAGTTGTTTCGCATATTTCGATAAAAAGTTTGGGCGGATCCAAACTCGTCTGGATCAAATTCAGACCAAGTAGTTGTCCATGCGCGCTCACTTCGACACCCGTTTTGATACCCTCAAGTAGCGTCATGCTTCCTCTATGGAGTATCTACAATGTGAATTTGCTGATCTGCGTGCTTACTATCAGTAGGAGGATGAGGACGATGACGCTTAGAATTTTTATTTTTATTTGAGGTCGCTTGTATCTTTTCTTTTTTGTTTAGTATCTTTTGTATTTGTTTTTATTAATGCAAAATAAAAAAATGTTTTGCTTTCACGTTATGTTTTCTTCAGGTTGTCTCGGTGTTGATTTATTCTTCTTCATAAGGGAAGCTTTCTCTCCTTTACTCGTTCTTTTATTTATAAAACAATGGGGACAATGTTTACTTTAAGTTTGGGGGTGTCTTCTCTTATTTTTGCAAATCAATCACAAAGTTAATCAAAAATACAAAAATATTATTTCTGTTTTGTTTTTCTTTTTCAAGAAAATATTGAAAATATAAAAAAATTTAAAAATCTTTGATAAAAAATTACAAAAAAAAAATGTTTTTATAAATCTTGTAATATTATACTTTTTATTTTAGTTTAACCAATTTTAATTATGAGCCTTTATTTATATGCATTTTAAAAACAAAAAGTTTTCTTTTTATTTATTTTATTTTATTTTATGTCTCATAATAATTTGTTAGATTTAATTTTTAGATGAATTTGAAATAATGAATTTTTCATTATTTTTGTTTGTTTAGAATATTTCTTAGTTTTACTTTCTCTCCTAAAAATATCATGAATTAATTTTGTAGCAATTGTGTTAAAGATCTTTAGATTTTACTTGTATTAACTTTAACACATTGATTCTTAAGATTTCTTAATTTATTTTCTATGCTCTCAAAATAGTTATCTTGAAAACTTTTATAGCCTTTAAATCTTAGCCGCTCCTCTACCTTTTACTTTACCCTTTTGATTGGCAAAATAAAAATAAAAATATAAAAGATCATAAGTCATGGGATGAAAGGATAAAATTCATCATTCCTAAACATATGCACCCAAATTTGTAAATGATTATATGTCATGGAGATAAGAGGATAAAATTCATCACTCCTAAACATATACATTTGGGATATTTAAAAGAATAGCATTAAAAAAAGATGGAAATGAGAGGATCAAATTCATCATTTCCCAATTTCAAAAAATCGCTTCTATGTTAATTTTTACCCATATTTAGCCAATATCATTTCGTATTCAAGATATTTATGAGAGAACTTAGTTAATATCTTAGGTTTTCTAAAAAGTTTCGAATGATATCAAAAGTTTATATAATTCTAATCTTAGATTATTTTGCTTAATTCAATACAATTTTATTTATGAAAATTTGATTAGAGAATTTTTGAAACTAATTTTTATTCTACGCATATCAATTTATGAATCATGACTTGTTTCTTATGAATCTAAATTTAATTTCAAAACTTTTTTGTGTATGAATCATGTATAATTTTAAAATGCATAATTAGGAGTAAATATTTTTCTTTTTGAAATATCATATAAATATTTCTCATACTTATGATGATTTTGCTCTACAATAGCAAAACCTTAGGTATGTGGGTTTTTGATAGTACATTATTTATAGTAATTTTTATATAAAATTTTATTGATAATTAATTTATTTTTTATTTAGTTTAGGTTTAATTTCTTACTAATTTAATTTATTTTATATTTTCAGGTGATCTGGGGCTGCTAATAGTAATTTCAAGCCCACATCCTTGTTCAGGCAAACTTCTGGAACAAATCTGCAAAAATCCTAAGTACACGCCCAGGTCACGGGCGTGACCTGGGGCTTAACATTTGTCAAGGTCGTTTCCCGCCTCCAGCTCTTTGAAGGCATTGCCACGTCAGATTCAAATTATACGCCCCCTATCACGGGCGAGACAGAAGGCGTGACCTTCAGGTCACGAGCGTGACTCGCCGACAAGCCTTCAATGGATGCAATTTCCAGATCCCGCCGTTCCCAGCTTACACACCCTCGGTCTCGGCCGTGACTGAGGCCATGACCCTTCCCGCAACTGTCAGGTTAACTCCAGTTCGCGCCGTTTCCCGCCATTTTTAGACTCGATCAAGACACGCCCTTGGTCACAGGCGTGACATAGACCACGACTGCCATGCAATTGGTTTTTGGCAATTTCTCTCCCCCAACGTTCCCGGGCATTCAAAGTCGCAGTTACGCAGCTTACACGCCCTTGGTCACGGGCATTACCAAGGGCGTGTCTCCCCGATTTTCACCTATAAAAGGCATCAATCTCTAGAAGTATAGGAGTTCAATTTTGGAGTCAATTTTCAGCTTTAGTTTACTGTTTTGATGTACTAGCTAGTTTATTTACAAGTTGTATGTTTCGATTATTGTAATTTTCAATTCAAGTGTTGTAGCTTATGTTTATCATGTCTTTTCTTCTTCTACTTGTATTCCCAACATTATGATGAGTAGCTAAATTTCCTTTAGCACTTGGTCATGATGAACTTTGGAATGAAATAAAATATGTTTTGAAATTTTCTAATTAACAAGCTCTATTTTTGAATATCTTTGATTTATCTTTGATTTACTTCATTTTGATTTCATATGTCCGGTATAAGATTTTCAATCTAAGATCTGTATTCTAGTTGATCGAGAGATTCGTGCATACGAGGAGATCACTTAAAGATAAAAGGAGTTGCATGCACTCCTCGAGAGAAGACGACATAAATCTTGTGAATTGGAGTCAAATTCAATAGTGGGGTTCACCGCTTAAAGCAAGCTTAAGGATTTCGACTGGCCGAGGGGTCTTAATCGATCAACCTAAGGTTAGTTGGTAATATTCCTCGAGAGAGGTGCTATCATGTTTTGGGAACCTCCACGGTCGAAGTTAATTTAATAAGAGTTTGCGGATTAATTTTTTGTAAAATTCTATTTTATTCCAAAGGGATTCTACATCAAGTGTTAATCTTTTATTCATAATCTTTCTTCTTAGTTGAATTTCTCCTAAAGGCTTTTTGAAACAAACCTGACCTTTTGATCGATAAAATTATAGCTTTTTTTGTGAGTAGAAGTACTCAACAATCCCAGAAATAATACGACACTTGATTTTCTAAATCCTATACTAAAAAATGATAGGTATACTTTCCTTATCGAATTATACGTGGATAATATTCTAATTTTACACAATACGATTTTAGCCAATCAGAAGATCAGCTTGTGGAGGAATCTGACAAGTTCCCTTGCATTATTGATCTGGAGGAGCGAATTCAGGTACTTGAAGGGAGCGTCACCCACCTTTCTAGGGAGCTACAAAGCTGCGAGAGCGACACGACAGAGCTGGAGGATAACATGATGTGGGTGGAGGAGATGATCCTGGAGGCCCATCATGAGCTCACGCGAGTGCACGAACGCACTTGTATGATGCGGGGCGAGAGGCCTCACACCTAAGGTCACGGGCAGCGGAAGAGGGTTCCTCTCTGAGTGTCTTTCCTCTTTCCTACTCCTTCTATTTTTCATTGCACCCGCATGTACTCTATCGAAGATTAATAAGCGTGTATTTGCCAGAATTATTGTACATTTAATCTGTTAAATTTTTGAAGTAGAAGTGGAATTGTGTTGGGCGGTCTGTAGATTGGAGACCGCATAGACCGCGCGGTCTGCGCTAGTGCTCTGGCCAGTTTTGTCTCAGGCAATCTGTTCTGGGCAATCTGATCTGGGAGACCGCTAAGTGTCCGGGCGGCTTGCGGGGGTTGTTCGGGCGACTTGTTCAAGTCGGCCAGGTGTTCAAGTAGGTCTGCCTTTTTGTAGTGATCGGGCGGTCTGACGTGTTGTTCTAGTCGCTCTGGGTTACTGAGGAAGTTCTTTGCTTATGCAATAAGACCGGGCGGATAGTTTTGATGACCGCGGTAACCGAGCGGTTTGTGTATAATCGTATGGTTTAATAAGGGAGTTGTTAGCCTTGCTGAGCTCAGGCGATTTATCTTGTAAGACCACTGGCGATCTGATGGGCGGTTATGTATCCCGGTTTGTGCGGTGATGACATCCGTCTGCTCGCCTATAAATAGGGGTGCAGGGCCCGTCATTTAAAACAAAGAATTGTAAGAACCAAAGTTGGCTTGATTGTGCCGGTCTCATTCTGAGGTCACGCGGTTTGAGTTTTGCCTGACCGATTTGTGTGTTTGCAGGTTAGCAGCTTGCAGTTTGCGGTCAGCTTTCTCCCTTCTTCCAGCTTTGAATAAACCAGTCCGGCAGCAGTCTGTCTGGGTGGACTATGTTTAGGTGTTCTTGGACTGTGCATCGGACTCAGTTGATCAGGCGGTCTTAAGTGGACAGACAGTCTTGAGTTGCAGTTTGTAGCAGGAAGCAGTTTCTTCTTCAAGTGTTTACAGCAGTGGAATAAGCAGCAGGTCGAGCGGTTTATGGTTGCGGGCTGACAGGTGCGGTTTGCACTGTTCTCGTGGTCTCAGGAGTTAACCGCATTGCTTGTTTGTTCGCGTTGTCTGGCGATCTCAAGTTGTCAAGTCGCCAGCATCTTGTTGTCTTTTGTGTTTGTACTTCTCTCCTCCGTGATTCTTATGAATCATGTCTCACCATGTATACCTCGAATTGTAAAGAGATAGTTAATACCATAGAACTATTCAGTCTTCCCATTGTTATTGTGTTGCTATACTTGTGGAAAGTTTTGTGAAGTGTTCCGCATTTTACTTCATCTCCCGACCTCAAGTTTCTTAACCTGGTATCAGAGCGAGGTTGCTGAGCAGTAGTTGCTGATACTTCTCTCAGGTTCCTCAAGTTGGATAGCAACCAGTGGGATAGAAATGGAAGGAGGATACACTAGAGGTCTTGGTATTGAGCTCCTTACGCAGACTAACTTCACGAAGTGGAAGTCTTGCATGGAGAGCTATCTTCTTGGGGAGGATTTGTGGGAGGTTATAGGAGGAGAAGCAAGACAAGCTGTTATTCCTACTGAAGGGAATGTTGAGCTCGTGAAGGCTTGTAAGAGAATGAATGCTAAGGCGAAGTTCACTCTCAAGAGAGCTATCATTCCGGAGCTGTTTGATCACATCATCGGACGTAGATCAGTTGCTGAAATTTGGACAGCCTTGGATGGCTTGTTCAATAAGAAGAGTGTAGCTAGGCTACAGTTCTTGGAGAATGAGTTGGCAAAAGCAACTCAGGGAGATTTTTCTATCTCAACGTTCTTCTTGAAGATGAAGAACCTTTGCGCAGATATATAGGCATTGGACCCAGATGAGCCTATCGCAGAAGCTAAGCTGAAGAGACACATAATCCACAACTTGCGGAGGGAGTATGTGGCCTTTGTTACTTCTGTTTAAGGTTGGGCCAATCACCCATCGTTGCTGGAGCTGGAGAACTTACTTGCTTCGCAAGAGAGTTTGGCTAAGCAAATGGCTAGGAGGTCTGTCTTTGGGGGAGAAGGTGAGGTTCTCTTCTCTGGCAAGAAGAAGAGATGGGACAAGAAGAAGAAGACATTTGGAGATGATGGTCCGTCTACTTCATATCAGCGGGAGAGGATCTATGCTCCTAAGCGTGATGGGAAGAAGAAGGAAGGACCTAGATGCTTCAGGTGCAACAAGCTTGGTCACTTCAAGAGAGACTGCCAAGTTAATCTTCAGCCAGGGCATGCTGCAGAAAAGGAGGAGCCTGGTTCCAATTCTAAAGGTAGTTGGGGTGGTGGAGGTGCATTCATGACGGGCACGTGTGTTCAGGCTATGACTTCTATCAACTATCAGGATGATTGGATAGTGGACTCTGGGTGTAGTTATCACCTCACCGGGGATGAGTCAATGTTCTCCTCATTGCAGGAATATACAGGTAATGACGCTACCATTACTGCTGATGATACTATGCATGCAGTAGAGATGGAGGGTGTGGTTTCTTTGAACGATGATAGAGGTACTCTTACATTGAAGAGTGTCTATCATGTTCCGGGGATGAAGAAGAACCTCTTCTCGGTGACCAATGTGGTGGATGCTGGCTATCACGTTCTGTTCGGTCCAACAGAAGTGAAATGTCTCCGAAATATTTCAGCCGTGAAAGCTGAGGTCACTCATGTTGTGAGACGGGTGAAAGACTTGTTTGTTCTTTCAACTAGTTCTTATGTTGATAAGATGAGGGCTAACGACAACGCCACTATCAGGCACGAAAGACTTGGGCATGTTGGTATGGATAAGTTGAAGGCTATGGCGGGAAGAGGCCTGGTGAAAGGTTTTCCTAGCCTATCATCTTTTGGGGATGGTCACTTTTGTGCAGGTTGTCAGTTTGGTAAGGCTCAACGCCTTCCATTTGACAAATCACAAAGCAGATGTAAATGACCATTGGAATGTATACATGGTGATCTGTTTGGACCTACAAACTTTGCCAGTCTTGGAGGTAGCAGGTATATGCTGATTTTGGTTGATGACTTCACCAGATATACTTGGGTATATTTCTGAAGGAGAAGTCGGAGGCATTCGAGAGGTTTGTGGAGTTCAAGGAGCTGGTGGAAGGTCGGCTTAGGCTGCGGGTTAAGAGGTTCAGAACTGACAATGGAGGGGAGTTCACCTCCAAGGCATTCTTTAACTTTTGCAGGAACCATGTCATCCAAACAGAGCATTCTTGTGCTCACACTCCACAATAGAACGGAGTTGCAGAGCAGAAGATCCGTCATCTGACGGAGACCTGCAAATGCTGGCTTCATGCCAAGAGTATCCCAAAGTCCTTCTGGGCAGAGGCAATGTCTTGTGCGGCCTATGTTATCAACCGGATGCCTCTCAGTCCCATCAACATGAAGACCCCACATGAGTTGATGTTCAAGGAGAATCCAAGTGTGGAACACTTTCGAGTGTTTGGTTCTACCTGCTACGTGCACATTCCGGATGCCCTTCGAACAAAGCTAGATGCAAAGGCAAGGAAACTAGTCTTCATCGGTTATGATGACCGGAAGAAAGGGCGGAGATGCATGGATTCCGAGACATGGAGATATGTGATCTCTAGGGATGTAGTATTTGATAAGCTGACGTAATACCAAGGTAGCTCTTCTGTAGAGTTACAAGGAAGCAGGGTAGATGGTGGACTAGAGAAAGCTGCAGGGGAAGTTCTGGTGGAGTTGTCTGTTTCTCTAGGTGCTTCAGGAATCTCTAGCTCTGGGTCAGGTGCTTCAGGTTTTGGAAGCAGGGGGAGCGATGCTCCATGTCTACCTGAAAGGAGAGCTAGTCCAAAAACTGCAGTTGAAGAGGTTGTTCAGAGTCAAGCTCTGAGGAGGTCCAAGAGGACCATTATTCCACCAGATCGGTATACCGGCGGAAACTTGGTGAGCTTTGTCTCATGTTTCTTCATAGGTCCTCTGGATGAGAGAGAGTCATCTTGTTATGAAAATGCCATTGGAGTCAAGGAGTGGGAATGATCCATTGATGAAGAGATGGGCGCCCTCAGGAAGAATGAGACTTGGGACTTGGTGCCTAAGGTTGAGGGAGTTACTCTGGTGAATGGCAAGTGGGTTTTCAAACTGAAGAAGAAGGCAGATGGAAGTATTGAGCGGTACAAGGCTCGCCTTGTAGCTCAAGGTTTCACTCAGAAGTATGGGAAAGATTATAAAGATACATTTAGCCCCATTGCCAAGATGACTTCGGTTCGGGTGGTGATCGCATTGGCCGCTTGCCATGGGTGGAAGATTTGGCAACTCAACATGAAGAACACTTTCTTATATGTCGAGATTGATAAGGATATCTTCATGGATCAGCCACCTGGTTATGTATCCGAAGAGCACCCAAGATATGTTTGCAAGCTCAAGAAGGCTCTTTAAGGCTTGAAGCAAGTGCCTCGGGCGTGGTATGCGAAGATCGCAGAATACCTCCAGTTCTGTGGATACTTTGCTTATGATTAAGATTCAAGCTTATTCATAAAGAAGATAGGGGAGCTTCAGGTCTTGGTACTGGTGTACGTTGACGATATGATCGTCGTGGGGAATTCTGAAGTGGATGTAGCTAGGCTTCGTGCTGAGCTAGCTATCAGATTTGAGATGAAGGATTTGGGTGAGCTCCACCATTTCCTTGGGCTCTAAGTGGAGAGGAAAGAGAGCGGTATGCTTGTTTTCCAAAAGGGCTATGCGGATCGAATCGTGAAGAGGTTTGGCATGGAACGGGGGAAGAGCAGCTCTACTCCACTAGAGGTTGGAGTTCATCTTCGACGAGATGAAGGGAAGGTTCTTACCGATCCTTTGGTGTTTCGGGCTTTGGTTGGAAGTTTGATATACTTGACGATCACGAGTCCAGATATTGCTTATGCAGTTGATAGGGTGAGTCGGTTTATGGCAGAGCCTCAGAAACCTCATCTTGTGGCGGCTAGGAGTATCATAAAGTATGTCAAATCCACCTCGGATTTGGGTCTCTTCTGCGGGAGAGATTCAGGCTTTTGCTTGCACGGGTACATGGATGCTGATTATGGAGGAGATTCGGATGATCGGAGATCGATGTCTGGATATGTCGTTATGACTGGCTCTACAGCCATATCATGGTGCAGCAAGAAGCAGAATTCTGTGTCTGTCTCTACCACAGAAGCGGAGTACAAAGCTTTGCCTTTGGCGGCCCAGGAAGCCATCTGGCTTAGGAGGCTTGTGGAGGACATTCATAGGGAGGTGTGAGGTCCTACTCTGCTATGTGGTGACAATGAGAGTGCTCTCAAACTGGTGAACAATCCAGTTTGTCACGCGCGTACGAAGCACATAGAGATTCATCACCATTTCATTCGTGAGAAGGTGTTGGAGGGATCTTTGACTGTGGAGCATGTGCAGAGAAAGGAGAATGTTGCTGACATATTTACTAAGCCGCTATAGAAGGGACCATTTGGTCGGTTGCGGAGTTTGCTTGGGCTGACTTCCACTTCCCACTTCAAGGGGGAGTGTTAAAATTTTGAAGTAGAAGTGGAATGGTGCTGGGCGGTCTGCAGATTGGAGACCGCAGAGACTGCGCGGTCTGCGCTGGTGCTCTGGCTGGTTTTTTCTCAGGCGATCTATTCTGGGCGGTCTGATCTGGGAGACCGCTAAGTGTCCGGGTGGCTTGCGTGGGTTGTTCTGGCGACTTGTTCAAGTCAGCCAGGTATTTAAGTAGGTCTGCCTTCTTGCAGTGATCGGGCGGTCTGAGGTGTTGTTCTAGTCAGTCTGGGTTACTGAAGAAGTTCTTTGCTTATGCAATAAGACCGGGCGGTCTGTTTTAATGACCGCGATAACTGAGCGGTTTTGTATAACCGTATGGTTTAATAAGGGAGATGTTAGCCTTGATGAGATCAGGCGGTCTGTCTTGTGAGACCGCTGACGATCTGATGGGCGGTTATTATATCATAGTTTGTGTGGTGATGACATCCGTCTGCTCGCCTATAAATAGGGGTGTAGGGACCGTCATTTAAAAACGAAGAACTGTAAGAACCAAAGTTGGCTTGATTGTGTCAGTCTCATTCTGAGGTCGCGCGGTTTGAGTTTTGCCTGACCGGTTTGTGTGTTCGCAGGTTAGCGGCTTGCAGTTTGCGGTCAGCTTTCTCCCTTCTTCCAGCTTTGAATAAACCAGTCTGTCAGCGGTCTGTCTGGGCGGACTGTGTTTAAGTGTTCTTGGACTGTGCAGCAGACTCAGTTGATCAGCCTGTCTTAAGTGGCCCGGCTGTCTTGAGTTGCAGTCGGTAGCAGGAAGCAGTTTCTTCTTCAAGTGTTTTCAGCAGTGGAATAAGCAGCAGGTCGAGCGGTCTATGGTTGCGGGCTGATAGGTGCGGTTTGCTCTATTCGCGTGGTATCAGGAGTTAACCGCACGGCTTGTCTGTTCGTGCGGTCTAGCGATCTCAAGTTGTCAAGTCACCAGTAGCTTGTTATCTTTTGTGTTTGTGCTTCTCTCCTCCGTGATTCTTATGAATCATGTCTCGCCATGTATACCTCGAATTGTAAAGAGATAGTTAATACCATAGCACTATTCGGTCTTCACATTGTCATTGTGTTGCTATACTTGTGGAAAGTTTTGTGAAGTGTTCCACATTTTTCTTCATCTCTGGACCTCAAGTTTTTTAACATAATCATTCCGCTCTCATCTGTTGAATTATTCATTGTGACTCTCGACACTCGCCGATTTAATAGCGCATTTTTGCCTACTCCTCGATTAAGTCCACTCACCGAGTGGACCCGTTATCGCAATGGGGCGAGTGATTGGTGGGGTCACTTGTGATGGGATGTGGCGGGGCCAACTTTAGGAATAGTGGGCTCCATTTTTTCCCAGCGCCTACTAATAACCCCTCCCCCAACCCACCGCCTTAACTGCTCTGATCATTGTCTTCGTCCTCTTCATCGCACTCGCCCCCTCTTCATCGCACTCGCCTTTCTGCAGCCATGCCGAGGAATACTAGTGAGTCCGATGATGGTTGAGCAAGCTATGAGAAGAACTTTTGGGATCACTACATCCCGAATGGGTGGGTGGGGGCGGAGCTCGTAGACTTCCTAGACGCCAGGGTTTGAAGTTCACCGCCCCATGTCTGGCGAGTGCATCAACAATTTTTTTGCCGATGAACATGCGTTCCCACTTGCTCACTTTGAGAATGGACTTCGCCTAGCTCTCTGGCCTGAGGTGAGATAGTTTTTCAAAAATTTCGGGGTCTTCCCTGCCCAAGTGAATTCAAATGCGATTGCGATGCTGATCGCATTCGCATTCTTCTTGAGTGAGGATCGAATCGAATTCGACGGAAAAGCCTTCCATAAGTTATTAACCTTTTGAGCAACCGCTGATGGGGTAGCATTCTTGATAGGCTCGCACATTGGGTGCTCGAGACATCCAACAAGGTTAACCACTGGACAAATAAGTTCATCTTTGTCAAGGGTGATCTCGGCAACATCCCCTACTCGTCGATTCAGAAGAGCGAGAAGATCTACAAAGCTCTGATGGTAAACGATGAGGTGGCTCTCCTCCATGCGTTCTTCCATGAGAAGGACTTTGAGGTCGCCTACCTAAGGCAAAACCTCAGCCAACTTCTCCATGTACCCCAGGGTGAAGGTAAATCAATGGCGCACTCACTTATCTTCCCCCCCCCCCCCCCATTTTCCTTTTGAAACTTACTTCTTGCACTTTGCAGGCCAGCGGACCATACCTACCCACCCCTCTACTTCTTCATGGGCGAGCCGAGTGCCATGGATATGGAGAAAGCGTTGGCCGAGGCAGCTGCAGATCCTGCGCTGAGGCTGCCACCTGTGAGCACGCCTACGCGAAAGTGGGGAGCCATTGAGGTTGAATCCACCACACAACCCACTTCCACTAAAAGGACTAGGCCCTCGCTCGAGAATGGAAAAGGCGTCGAGTCGTGGCCTCTGAGTGCTTCAGAGCTGCATCCCTACCACGACATCTGGTCAAAGGCGATGGACCTTTCGGGCAACCCTTTGTTGCACCGGGGGTCCTCCATGAGCCAAGTTTCACTTACCACCCTTCAAACCTCTTGGGCGGAGGGCGTGGAGACCAGCGCGTGGGCCTTTAGTCCAATATACGGGCTCTATGGCCAGAAGGATGCTGCGGTCTACCAGGATCTTCCTCTTAGAAACCTCACCCGTCGGAGCGCCACAGCGTTGCTTTATGCCCTTGAGCTCTTGCATGCAGCAACGAGGCAGGGTCTCATCCTCAGAAAATGGCATGCGAAATGTGGTGAGAATGTCGAGTAGGTCGAGAAGAGGGCCAAAGAGGCTGAGTCTCGCCTCCAGGCTGCATAATAAATTGTAGGATGGTCCATCCGCAAACCCGTAAGTTTTTCTCTACACTTTCATTTCCTGTCAATCTCACCTGCTCGCTTTCCTGACCTCGTGTATTTTCTTTTTTAGGAGTCCGAGACCCTCGATTAGCTAAACAGCAGGATCACGGAGCTGGACATGGAGAATGCTCATTTGAAGGCGCGGCTCAACTCATCTAGCGGGAGAGATTAGGAGGCCAGGCGAGGTGAGTCATCCTCCGCCAGTGCAAATACCTTGCATGTATCGCCTCACAAGATGGCGAGGATTTGTTGGGAGTTGGTCATAACAATGACAGAGTTCATGGTGTAGTTCCTCCACGAGGCGAATGCGTTCACCAAGACCTGGGCCACCGTCAAAGCCGACTCCATCAGCGGACGTCTTCCTCCCCGCTTTAGGTTCATCTTCTAGTGAGGAGGGTTACTCGCCTTCCTATGGCAGTGAGGAAGAAGAGACTTTGTCGAAGCCAGGGGACATGCCCCATGCCTAAAGGACTTCTCCTTTTCTTCCCCTTTTCCTTTCTGACAATTTTGTTAAGGGGCGAGTTCTCCCCCCTCTCTGTATTGATTTATGAAAGGATATTTTTGGGGTTTTACCGTTCTTCTATTTTATTTTTTATTTATTCTCACCTCGCTAGGCTTTAGGATGTGATAGGGATATGTGCTCACTCCGGCTGCTCGACAAGACACGCTAGGAGTAAAATAGAGGAAACTCGAGCTTACTCTTTCGCTCACCAACAACTCACTCAACTCGGCCGCTCGCCAAGGAGCTAGGGTGCACAAATCATAATTCAAATTATGATTAAAATAAAGGATGCCTCCTCACCTCGGCCGCTCGCTGAGAAATGATAAGGATACTTAGGTTACACCCGGCTGCTGCGAGCACGCACCTACCCTGGCCACTCGCCAAGGAGCTATAATGCTTGAGTCTTAATTTATATTAAGTAAAATAAAGGATGCATCCTCCCCTCGGTCGCTCGCCGAGAAATGAAAGAGACACTTAGGTTACACATGGCTGTTGCCAGCACGCACACCTGCCCTGGCCACTCGCCAAGGATCTATAGCGCTTGAGTCTTAATTTGCATTGCCTCCTCGCCTACTTGGCGAGTGCTCCGGCCTTATTGGCCTCTGTCCCTTATGATTACCTGCTCAGCCTACTGAGTGAGTGCATAAGCCATGCCGGAATCAAGGAGCTCGACCAACGGTCTCTTCTCGAGGCCTTATCAAAAATACACTTCCTGCCTCTCTAGTGAGTGCGTCAGCCTTACCGACATCAAGGAGCCCGGTTAGCGATCTCTTCTCGGGGCCTCATCATAAATACACTTCCTCCCTCTCGAGTGAGTGCATCATCCCTGCCGGCATCAAGGAGCCTGGTCAGCGGTCTCTTCTCGGGGCCTCATCAAAAATACACATCTAGCCTCTCGTGTGAGTGCATCAGCCCTGCAGGAATCAAGGAGCCCGGACATCAGTCTCTTATCAGGTACTCATCAAAAATACACTTGCTGCCTCTCGAGTGAGTGCATCAGCCTTACAAGCATCAAGAAGCCTGGTCAGCGGTCCCTTCTCGGGGCCTCATTAAAAATACACTTCCTGTCTCTCGAGTGAGTGCATCAGACCTGCCGGCATCAAGGAGCCCGGTCAGCGGTCTCTTCTCAGGGACTTATCAAAAATAAACTTCTTGCATCTCGAGTGAGTGCATCAGCCCTGCTGACATTAAGGAGCCCGGTCAGCGGTCTCTTTTCAGGGCCTCATCAAAAATACACTTCCTACCTCTCCAGTGAGTGCATCAGCCCTGCCAGCATCAAGGAGCCCGGTTAGCTGTCTCTTCTCGGGGCCTCATCAAAAATAGACTTCCTGCCTCTCGCCTAAGTGCATCAGCCATGCCGGCAATAAGGAGCTTGGTCAACAGTCTCTTCTTAGGGCCACATCAAAAATACACTTTCTGCCTCTCGAGTGAATGCATCAGCCCTGCCGGCATCAAGGATCCAAGTCAACGGTCTCTTCTCGAAACCTCATCAAAAATATACTTCCTGCCTCTCGAGTGAGTGCATCAGCCCTATCAGCATCAAGGAACCTAGTCTGAGTTGGAACCACGAACTCGATTCATGGAATTCAGACTCCCGAAAGGGTGCTGCTCGCCCTTACTTCTATAGATCGAGAACTGATGACTGGGCACTCGAAACTTAGGACACTCGCAAGACAACTAAATCCTCCAAACAGACCCCTGAGATGCAGCGAGGAGGTCCCGCCATAAACCCGAAATATCTAAGGATCTTCCCCTCCTAATCCAAGATTGAGCTTGCCACCTCAGAAATTCAGAGAGCAGAAAGGAAGAAGCTCTCTTTAGGATTCAAAAATCAGATCTATTCTAAGGTGCTTATGGGGGTCAACTTATAGGATTCTAAAAATGGCCCGCAGATATCGACCTCTACCTTCTATTTTTTCCTAACCGCGGCTCAAAATGGTCTGCAGATAACAAAAACCTGCTATTTGAAATTACTAGAGGTAGACCACAAAAATGCTCGATGAGTTCTTCCCCTTGGTTCACTCGCCCAGGGAGTCGAATGCTCTTACCGAGCTAGGCACTCAAACTCGCTTACCCTTACTGCCAAAGGCTACATACTCTCATAATGGTGCGCAATTCCTGCCTCCTCTCCTAGGACCGAGGAGCCCTTTAGGTGTCACGGGACTCGCCAACTCAGGTGCACTCGCCAATACCTGGGACCACTCGCCAAATATATTGCTGTACAATGGGATTTGTTATTCTCAAACCAAAGAAATGCATAATACCATATTCCAACAATCTTCCCCTTTTGATAATAACAAATCCACTAATGAGAAATCAATCCACTAAGATTATGTTTGAGTTTATAGAGAAGTGATTACATAAGGAATTTTTGCACTCTTAATTTACGTACTCCCCCTATATAGTGCTCCCCCTATATAAGTTTTTGCCCTAGATTTCTAAGATTATTCTCCCCCTTTATCCTTAGATTCATTATCCCCCTTAATCTTTAGATTTCTCAATTTACTCTCCCCCTTTTGTTATTAGCAAAAGTGGGGGAGGTGAATATTGACATGAAAGAAGGAAAAGGAGTAAGAGAACACTAATTGGAGATTACTTGTTCAAAGAACATATGCATGATCGAGGAAGAATAATAAGACGACGAAAGAATTGATTAAGCATTTAAAATAGTAAAACCACTTGTTGGAAGAGAGCACTTGTTGAAAAATACATATGAAGACGTTTTAATTTTAAGAAAAGTGATGGTAAATTCATTAAGGTTTTATCCAAGGTTAAGAAAAGAGAAGCATGATAGTGCAAAAATAAACATGTTGTTATAAGAAAATAATTATGATTGAGTAGCATAGTGGAAAAGCATTCTTAAAAGTAAACATCTTTTTAATTAAGGAATCAAAAGGATAATGAGTTTTAAGCTTAATAAGTTTTTTTTTGAATGTTTTGCACATATGATGATATTTCCATGTGCTTTTCAAGATTAAGTGCAAGCATAATTTGACATATCAAGAAAAGATAAATAACCACAATGTAATTAATTTGCAGTTCCAGTAAAGGAAAAGCATTGTAGCAGTCATGCTTACATTCTAGTGCATTTACTTAAGTTTGTAGAAACTAGTATAATTATGCATTAGGATTCAATTCTCATGAGTAGAAGTCTTATATAAGATATTGCGGTGTATAAATATTGTTTTGATAATAGTATATAAGTGATCTAATCAAAGCACATGACATATGTAATGCAATAAACACAACATTATCAAGAATGCATTCTTAGAATTACTTATACCCACAAAGCTATTTTAATTTCAATGCACATGTAATAAATTATAACTATCAAGGTGATTCGTACACACAATGCTCATTAAGACTTATCAGGGAGCGAAGTAGTGGCTAGTGGATCACATAATTTTCTTGTGTTTTTTTGTGTTTGTGATCAGGTGTACTAAAGAGAATTGGTTTAAATTTATTTGCACAAGACACTTGACAATTCTCTCCAAGGTGCTCAACCTCACAATACTCATTAAGACTTATCAGGAGGGTGAGTAGTGCTTGGTGGAGTTATCTTTGCATTTTATTCATTTGAATTTTAGTTTAGTGACAAAGGTCTCTGAATTCACTTGTTTATTGCAAACATATCATTTTGAATTTTTTTAACACACTTATCAATAAAAAAATATGTGCATGAAAGACTTTTTGTAATGTGGTGTAGGTAATCTAGTCATACATCTCAATAATGTTAAGTTATTACACTACACAATCACTTAAGAGTAAGATTAAGAGCACATGTATATTATAAAATATATGAGCGAGAAAATCATTATCAAACAAAAAACATTACTCATACTTAGAGGCATGCTAAGCAATCATACACATGATTTCTATAATAAATTTCATTACACAATACGAGATATTATTTAAGGCATGACAAATCAAAAAAATGTTTTAAGAAAAAAAATCAAACATTGTAATACTCTTTACAAGATATATCTAGTCATCCTTGACATAGGCAATAAAAATTCAGTAGATTTTTTTTATTTCATAAAAATACAAAACAACAATATCAAGAAAAGCATATTTTTGTGGTTTGAAATTGTTTTGAAATTTTTTATTTGATTTTTGAATATTTTCAAAACAAATAGTTTTTTGGGAAAACACAGAAGTATTTTAAGAGCACATCAGTATAATGATCTTCTATGCCAGAGAAAATACAAAAAGAAAAAAACATGAATTTAATGCTACCGTCGACACTAGTACTATCGCGCAGCGTTAGCAGACAAAGACTTATTCTCTTGCTTAGAAAACATGTTGTTTGATAATATTTCATTTTGATTTTTCTTGAGTAATGTTTTCTAAGATAGGGGACACCAATTACCCAAAGTGTTTTGAAAAATATTGAAAAAGTTGTGGATTTAAGTTTTTTTGTCTAAGGTGTCAAAAAGTTTATTTTTCAAGTTCTTGTGCATAAGAAAAATATGAAAGCTCAAAAAGATGTAATATGCAAAACACAAGATAAGCATGTTCGATGAAACCAAATATGCATTAAAAGTGTAATCATAAGGTGTGAAGTAATAGTCATGTAATGAATATGATATGAGTATGCCTTTGATTAAATTACCCTGACTATATGCCTACACACTAGACTAGATTTTCCTTGAATTAAACATATTTTTTGTGATTTTTCGATTCTAATTTTTCTAGATTATGAGTTAACATGATAGGGCTATCACATGCAGCAAAAAATTAGAAAAATAATCAAAAAGTTAAGCATTTTATATTTTAGCCTAAGACCCTTAAAATCAAATTTCTTTAAATAACCAATTTTACACATTTCATATTATCCACATAACTTTTTAATGTTGAAAGCAACTTTTGAATAGTCAATTTGGCTGTTGTGGATATTAGCTTTAAGTTTAAAATGATTATTTATGTGCAATAATTGTAATCTTTTAACTATTCAATTTATAAGATTTTTGGCTCAACAAAATAAAGACGCAACCCCCAAAAAATGCATAAATGACACACAAGAGAATTTGCTTTTATTTTCATTTTTAGCACATTGTGAAGTAGATTTTGAGTTTTTCTTTTTAGTTTATTTCTACTTCACACATTTATTGAATATTAATGAATAAGAGTTTTAGGTATCCAAAGGGGACCAAATGTGATGGTCCTTTGGGTATTCAAATGTAACGTGATGTTTTATTGGGAGATAATGATGAATGAGCCCTTTAAAGTTAAGTTAATGAGTCATATTTATGTATGGGTATCCATTCATATCTAGGAAAAATTCAAATTTCCATTATCAATATCTTGAGACTTAGAATAATATTGACTTTTGAATTGTTTATGTTGGAACATGGTCTTTCGCACCTCCTACGTTTGAGAATAACAAATCCTATGTGTATTTGATAACATATGAAGGTTGCACCCAAATTTGATGCCAAAACTCCAACATGGGCACTAGCGTCGGCGGTAGTGGATAGCGTCAGCGGTAGCTTGATGCACAAGGGGAAAGACAGAGCTTGCCTTAAAATGATAGATTCGCACACACAGAATATTGCCTAATCTGAGATAGCATCGGTGGTAGTGGATTGCGCAGGCGGTAGCTCGATGCACAAGAGGAATATCGGCCAGCTTTCCCTAGAATGAAGATTCTCATAGGCAGAATATTGCCTAAACTGAGATAGCGACGGCGGTAGAGATAGCTCCCGTTGTAGCTCCAACTCCATAAAAAGGACCCCTTGGCTCTGTCTTCATCATCCTCTCACAACCCAAAATTCTAGAGCTTCATGCCACAACATATAGAGGAAGTTTTAGAGAGATACTCCCACAAATCCATGAAGGCTTAAGGAGATCCATGGAGAAGATTTCAGCATGCTTTATTATCGCGACGAAAGAACGCAATGATTAAGATCATACTCTGCGTGTCTTCGTCTACTTCTTCAATATTTCAATATATGGAGTTTTTACATTGTTGTTGTTTCTTTTATTTAATATTTTGTACTCGTACAGTGAATTCTCCTCATGTGGGCGACTAGGTCTGAGTAGGACTTAGGGAGGTATTCACCTTGTGTTGGCGAATAGATCTAGTGTAGGTCGATGGGGTGCTCGAGGTCGTATCCGGGGGAAGATAGGCTAAAGACACCGATTCATGAGGATACGAGTTGGGATATAAAACAAAAAGGGATTTTACTAGTCGCCTCCGATTTCTAGCATTATAGAAATCTATTTTTTGTAACCATTTTATTAATAGTAATCATGTCTCTCTTTGCATAATAAAATTGATTTGTTTTTCATTTCTCTAAATTGTTTATTATCCTCTTTTTCATTATAAAATAATTTAGATCTTTATTCAAAATCACTATTTTGATCTACTTAGTTTTCAAGTCATTTAAAATATAATAAAAAGTTTTGCAACTCTTATTCACCCCCTCTAAGGGAGCCTACAGATCCAACAAGTAGTATCAGAGGTAGGTTTATTCCAAACAGTCTAACAACCGGGAATAATGACGTCTCATGATCTCGCTTCTACTAGTCGGGAAATTTTTTATGATGAAGAAAAATCTCTTGCACCACCTTTATTTGAAGGGAGAAATTTCATAGGGTGGAAATTTTTAATGGAAAAGTTTATTAAAACTTTAGATTTCGAAGCGCGGAATATAGAAATAGTAAGACCAGCAAATGAATCAAATAAAAAAAGAATGTCACCTAAATGCAATGGATTTGGATAGTATTTTTTATGCTTTATCTCAAGATATTTTCAAATTGATATATTGTTTTTCTAGTGCATACAAAGTTTGGAAATTTCTTAAAGAAATGTATGATCTTCCTCTCACAGGTATGGAACTAACGCAAGAATTGGAGAACATACAAGCTTGCACAGATGAAAGATCCTCTCATGATGGATCAATGGAGTGCACATCTAGTGAAAGAGAAGAAGAAATCTTATCTTTGGAAGAGGAGTGCCAAGAAAAAGTCAAATGAACTTTAAGTTCAAATATTGCCTCTTGTGATAGCACTGTAAGCAAAACTCATTCCTCTCTGTTTATTAATAATTTTGTTTCCTCATTTCACAAGCTTGCAATAGCTAAACGAAAAATTAAAAATCCAAAAGAGGCAAACTCAAAATTACACATGAAAAATAAATATTTAAAATCAAAAGCTAAAATTATTGATTTGCAAAATTTTGACCTAAATTCTTCTCAAGAAAACTCTTCTCCTTGTTTTTATTGTAATGATATTAAGTAAAAATACAAGGAACTTGAAAATGATCTTATTTTTGTAAAAGAACATAATGAAAAATTGTCTTTAGAAAATTCATTTTTGAAAAGTGATTGTGCTACGTGCCAAAGTTATAAAATTGAAATCAAGGAGATGGACGAAACATTTGAGGAATTAAGGAATAACTATCAAACTCATATTGACTATATTGTTTCCACTCTTAAAAATAGCACAATAGCTTATAGTAAAGCTAGACATACACTTTAGATCAAGAATGATGAATTAAAATCAAAAATCAAATTGCTTATGAAAATTATGAATAAAAATTAATAAAACACAAATTCACAATATCAAGCAATATCTAAAAGCAAGTTGAATATGAATATAAATATCTTAACTAAGCCTAATAATGGGAGTAAGAAACACAAAGTATTTGTAAATCAAAATCCAAATCACCATTATTTACAAAATCTTGTTTCTCCCAACTTAAAATTAGAATTACACAAATTTCCTATAAACGATACTTTCAATAATCATTACAATCATAATCTTCAAGATAAAGATAATCACAATGGAAATTTGATGCATAAGAATAACTTTAAACCAAGGTTTGAATGGAGTCCCAGAGTTAAAAATGATACATTAACTTCACATGAAAGGACCCATTCATCACTATCTCCCCACAAGCCAACACGTTATATTTGGGAACCCAAAGGAACTACCACACTTGGTCCCCTTTGGATACCTAAAACTCTTATTCATTAGGTATCATCAAATGCATGAAGTAGAATCTTTTCAAAATGAAATATACAAAATTTCTACTTCATGATATTCTTCGATATCTTTTTTTTCTTTTTGGTTTTCTTATTTTTTTTGAGCTATCATGTCATGGTCATCTTATATATTATTGGAAATATGATTTTATCTCTTAAAGGTTAATGAGTTTTTAAATCAAATTGATCAAAATTCAAAGTCATATTTTATTTTGGTGAACTATATATCTTTCTTTAATTCATTGCCTATAAATATCTTATATTATCCATATAAATCTAATTCTAAATTTGTTAAGAGATATTTATCTAGATTAATGAAATCATGAACTTCAATTTTTCTCTTTAGAAAAACCTTGAGTCTATAAATTTTTAATATTAAGTATGGGTAGCAACCAATACTACTTAAATAAATTGAGAAAGGGAGGTTTGGGATGTCACCCCATCATACCTCCCAGTACTGTTGCGAGCCCTTCACCGGGTAGACCTCGGGAAGTCCAAGATCCACTCAAAATTGCTATGTCTAACTAAAGTCTAGCAAAGTTCAAATTAATTATAGACTCTTGTGTACTCTTGCAATGACTGAAAAAGAAAACTATCTCTATCTTGTACCTTCAGAATATTATATATATTCAAAATTCAGAATTAAAAAGAAAATCATAGAAGACATATTGAAAGAATTAATTGTCATCACTCAACAGAATGAATATTAAAGTCACACACACTACCATGATCTTGTGATATCCTATGCTAAAATTATTTATAATTATATATCATAATTCATGATCTATCAAGAATTATCTTAAATGAACTACATCTATCATACTTAGGAATTATGATTTATATGTTGGTTATTGGTTCAATAATTTTTGCATGTACCTTACTATATCTAGACCTTAGGATCACCTTGATATCAATAACATCAAATCAAATCATCACTTAACTCTAGGTCTACAAATTGAATCTCTATCAATTTAAGAAACATGCATTATTCTTATGACATAATATTAACTCATAGTTTATAAATCATTCTTAAACCTAATCGCTTTGTTTGTCCATGATCATATACAAATATTATAAGTCTCAAAATAGCAGGGGCGTAGGGTTACATGCATTAGAAGACCAAACCTCTATGTCATGTCTTGTCCTTAACTAGGGAGGTTTCTAGTGGGGGCCTTGCGAGGCACTCGGAGGGATAGAGTGCTAGGTTGAGCGTTCTCTTGTGTATGCATATGGGAGTAACACCCCAACCTACAGCATGTGTGCAACTCCTCATGCCCATCTGTCACTTAGTACGGGGATAGGGTGTAGACATATTGTCTGGGTATTTTTATCTAGGGCATACCTATTTTTATTTTATGCTTGAACATTATTTTTATATAATGACTAAAATCATGCATATCTAATTTGTTCAATCATGTCTTCTTTGTAGGCATATCCTATCATATTAAGCTTAAATGATTGCGCAAAAGTCAAGTTGTTTAAAAATTTTGAATTAAGTTTTTGGAGCTCATGGTCTAAAATTTTAACTTCCGCAACTTTTTGCGATATCTTCTCGTCTTTTCACTTTATTAGATAGGACTTACTTTGCACAAACATAATTGTGCAAAATCGGAAGTGAAATTGAAGAAAATCTAGGTTGTACGATTATAATATGCACTCTCTGTGAGCTAACGCAGGCGCTAGGACCTACCATCGGCGCTAGCTCCATGATTCAAGACTTAGTGCTTCAAATTTTTGAAAATTTATAAAAATATAGTCTTATAATTTTTCTACTTATTTCTATGTTCTTGGCATTTTTTTGTGTATTCCTTTGTTTTATGAAAAATCATAATATAAAATTTCAAAATACAAAAATATGTTTTGCTTATTTTTATTTGTTTCTGCAAAGCATTATTAAAATACGAAGATTTCTATGTTTCATTACTTTGGCAAAAATGACAAAGCATGTTCCTTTAGATTTGGCTAAAAATCTTTAATTTAAAATCTCAAGTCTTTTAAACATTGTTTTGTCTTGTCATGCTTAGATTTTAACCTTGTTATGTGCAATGAAAAAGTCTACGGTGAATTGTGTAGGATTGCTTTAGTATGCCTCTAAGTATGAGTAATGTGTAATGTTACATAATGATCTCTTTACTCTAATACTTTTTGGTAGACTACATGTGCCTATAATTCATAACCTTACATGATTGTGTAGTGTAGTAGCTTACAATATTAAGATATCAATCTGTATTACCAACACATTATTCAAAAAAATTTGTTGCACATATAGAAGTGAAATTTCAAAATTATAAGTGTGCAAAAACAAGTGAATTTGGAGAACTTTGTCTTGCTCAAAAATTTAAAAAAAGACAAAGATAACTCCACCAAGCACTACTTGAACCTCCTGATAAGTCTTAATAAGCATTGTAAGGTTGAGCACCTTGGAAAGAATTGTAAAGTATCTTGTGCAAACTACATTAATACACTTCTATTTTGTACACCGTATCACAAAAAGCTCTTATTGAAAATAAAATATGTGATCCGCCAAGCATTACTTTGCACCCTGATAAGTCTTAATGAGCATTGTGTAGGCGCAACACCTTGGTAGTTGTACTTTTTATGTGTTTTGTATCAAATCTAGAATTGATGTGTAGAAGCAGTTAAAAATATTATGTAAGATCCCTCTCCCGCACCAGGAGAGTACCCGGATCTTATGCCCAGAACCGCCGCCTTACAGTGATGCTAACACATGAGTTAGCCACCTCCGCAAGACGCCAATCCTGCCGGCAAGAACGATCAACCTGGCCCACAATGAGGTAGGAAGAAAACTAGGTAAAATAAGCCATGTCCATAATCACACAAATATACATATGCCAAATAGTATACAAGTCCATCAATGAGTACAAAAGAAAGAGTGAGGGCTTATGCCCAGTACATGTCCGAAAGAAAAGACAACAAAATAAACTCTCTCTCTACATATCTATGCGGAAGCTAAACACTCTCATCATATGGCACATGTATCATGGTAGAAGTAATGCGCAACATCTACTTGTTGAAAATGTTGAAGTGGAAGTTTGTGGACTTGGCGGTCTGGGGGGAGACCGCGCAGTCTGGTTTGACCGTACAGTCTTGCGGTCTCCTCTGGCAGTCTGACCTCTCTGGTCTAGCCGCGGGCTATTCGGCGTGACCGCCGTTCTTATATCCAAGGGTGTCAAGGTGAGGCCGCGCGGTCTGGTCGTGTGATCGCATGGCGAGCTGGTATCATCTCGCGAACTGGTGCTTGTGATTGCATGGTGGGGGCAGCCCGGTCTAGTGGATGTCTGGTTTCTTTATGGTGCACGTGGACTAAGGTCTTCTTAGTCGCGCGGTCTCTGGTGTGTGTTCGCATGGCTAGTCCTTCGACGATCAGTTGGTATATGCGGTCACAGGTGTTTGGTCGACTTGGCGGGCTATTGTCCTAGTCGGCCTGGTGTGTTCGTGGTCTCTGGAGGAGGTCGGGTGGCGAACACAGTTGGTGAGCGTCATGACCGGGCAAGTTGTCATGATCGCGTGGCTTCTGTTGAAGTCGCCGAGCTCACTAAGCAGGAGGTTCTTTTGCTGATCGCGCGGGTTGACCGGTCTGGTCATGCAATCAAGGGGTGGTGATCTTATCTCATAGGGTGATGACTGGATAAGGTCTCACGCCTATAAATAGGAGTCACTGTAGCAGCAAAAATACAGCACCAAGTGCAAGCAGAACTTGCGGCTAGTTCTTGCGGTCTCATTTCATGTGATTGGTCGGTCTTGCTGATTGAACTTCTTTTGTGCAGCTTCTGCGGATTGTGCGGGCAGCAGCGGTCATCTCCTTTTCTGAAGGTGTTCGGGCGGTCTCGCGGCTTGCAGTGCAGGTAGCTAGAGTTCGGGAGAATCAGTGGCAGATCGCGGGGTTCTCAGTTGGTGTTGTTCAAGTCGCAGGCAGGCAGTTCGGGCGGTCTCGTCTTCTAGTCGAGCGAATTGTCAGGTCGCGCGGTCAGGCGGTCTAAGGATTTCAGACCGCTGGTTATCTTTCAGTTGTATTTTCTCTCCTGTTTTTTGTGTACTGGTGAAATCATGTCTCGCCATGTATACCTCGCCTTGTAATGAAGTTTTCTGCTAGCATCAATAAAGATTGAAGTTGTTTTTCATGCGCTTCTAGTTGTTGGCTTGAACTTTAGGTTATACTATTCCTGCTCACTCCTAGATCTTGGAAAATTTCACATGGTATCAGAGCCAGGTTGGAGTGGATAGAGCAGTGATTAACTCATTGTTTCCATCGCCTTTGTGAAGAAGGAACCAGTGGTAGAGCCATGAAAGCAAGGGGTCTTGTAATTGAGATGCTAAACTCGACCAACTTTAAGAAGTGGAGGTCTTGTATGCAGAGTTATCTTCTGGGTGAGGACCTCTGGGAGGTGGTTGGAGGAGAGAGCACAAAGGAAGTTATTCTGATTGGGGATAACGGTCATGAGGTGAGGAACTAGAGGCAGATTAATGCCAAAGCAGAGTTCTCCCTGAAAAGTGCAATATCACTTGATTTGTTTGATCACATCTTGTGGTGTGGATCAGCGGCTGAGATCTGGAGAGCCTTGGATGGGCTATTTAACAAAAAGAATGTGGCTAGACTTCAATTCCTGGAAAATGAGCTGGCCAGATCGGCTCAAGGTGATATTTATATCTCTACGTTCTTCTTGAACATTTAGAACCTGTGCGCTAAGATTTCAGCACTGGATCCTGATGAGCCAATTTCTGAGGCGAAGATGAACAGGCACATCATCCGTGGCTTGCGGAAGGAGTATGTGGCCTTTGTGACGTCGGTGCAGGGTTGGGCAAATCAGCCGTCTTTGCTAGAGCTGGAAAATCTGCTTGCTTCGCAGGAGAGTCTGGCAAGGCAGATGGCGGGTGTGTCAGTGTCTAGGGGAGAAGGCGAGGTTCTCTTCACGGGGAAGAAGAAGAAGTGGGATAAGAAGAAGAAGACCGCTGGAGGAGGCAATGGGCCTTCAACTTCTGGACAGCAGGAGAGGGGCTATGCTCCCAAGGCTGAAGGGAAGAAGAAGGTAGAAGGTCCCAAGTGCTTCAGGTGTGGAAAGGTTGGTCACATCAGGAAGGATTGCCAGGTGAATCTTCAGCCATGGCATGCTGCTGTAGGAAAGGAGGAAGCTGAGGCCAGACAGTTTGATGGAGGATGGGGAGGAGCCTTCTCGGCTTCTGTTGGAGCTGCGACTCCTATCAACTATTAGGAGGACTGGATCGTGGACTCGGGGTGTGGTCATCATCTCAACGGGGATGAGTCGAAGCTTACTTCAGCGCAGCTGTACTCAGGTAATGATGTCATTATTACTGCTGATAATACCGTGCATGCTGTCGAGAAGGTGGGGGTTGTTTCCTTGGGCGGTGATAGAGGGACACTAACTTTGAAGAGTGTCTATCATGTGCCTGGAATGAGGAAAAACTTCTTCTCCATGACCAACGTTGTATACGCTGGGTATCACGTTCTGTTTGGCCCAACAGAAGTGAGGTTTCTTCGGAATGTTGAAGCGGTGAAAGCAAAGGTCGTTCATGTGGGGAGAAGGGCAAAAGACTTGTTCTTTCTTTCGACTAGTTCTTATGTCGACAAGATGAGGATGAATGATAGTGCCGTGATATGGCACGAGAGGTTGGGGCATGTAGGAATGGATAAGCTGAAGGCTATGGAGGTGAAAGGTTTGGTCAAGGGCCTGCCTAGTCTATCCTCCTATGGTGATGGTCACGTTTGCGCAGGATGTCAGTTCGGTAAGTCTCATCGACTGCCATTTGACAAGTCACAGACAAGGAGCAGTGTGCCATTGGAGTGCATCCATAGTGACATGATGGGACCGACGGCTACCCCAAGCCTCGGAGGCAGCAGATATATGTTTTTGTTGATCGATTATTACACCAGATTTGTCTGGGTATATTTCTTGAAAGAGAAGGAGGAGGCGTTTGCCAAGTTCGTGGAGTTCAAGGAGCTTGTGGAGGGTCGGCTTGGCCTGCGGGTTAAGAAGCTGAGGACTGACAATGGAGGGGAGTTCACCTCTGGTGAGTTCTCTACTTTTTGTAGGAAGGCAGGCATCCAGAGGAAGCTTACTTGTGCGCATACTCCACAACAAAACGGAGTTGCAGAGCGGAAGATCTATCATCTGACGGAGACCTGCAAGTGTTGGCTGCATGCTAAGAGTATCCCAAAGTCCTTTTGGGCGGAGGGAATGTCTTGTGCTGCCTACGTCATTAACAGGATGCCTCTTAGTCCTATCAATATGAAGACCCCACATGAATTGATGTTCAAGGAAAAGACAAGTGTGGCGCACCTTCGGGTGTTTGGTTCCACCTGCTATGTGCACATTCCAGTTGCGCTTCGTACAAAGCTAGATGTGAAAGCAAGGAAGCTAGTCTTCATGGGTTATGAAGAACAGAAGAAGGGCTGCAAGTGCTTGGATCCAGAGATGCGGAGATTTGTTGTATCTTGTGATGTCGTGTTCGACGAGGTGATGTCTTACAAGGGAAGTTTTGGTGTTGAGCTACTAGAAATAGGGTGGAGAAGCCAGAGAAAGTTGTGGAAAATCTTCAGGTGGAGCTGCATGTGTCACCAGGTGGTCCATCAATATCTAGTTCTGAGGCGGAGGCTTCTGGATCAGGAAGCAGGGGGAGCGATGCTTCGAGTACGTCTGGAAGGGGATCTAAAAAGAAGCAGCTGAGGATGATGCGAGTCAGGGGAAGGAGCTGAGGAGATCGAAGCGAACGATCATTGCCCCTGATCGCTATATAGGAGGAAACATGGTGAGCTTTGTCTCATGTTTCTTTGCTGGTCCCTTGGATGAGCGGGAACCAGTGAGCTTGGAAAAGGCCAAAGCCATGGAACCGTGGGATTCAGCTATGCAGGAAGAGATGAGTGCTCTTAAGAAGAATGAGAATTGGTCTCTGGTTCCCAAGCCCAAGGGTATCACCCCTGTGACATGTAAATGGGTCTACAAGCTCAAGAAGAAGGCTGACGGCAGTATCGAGCGATAAAAGGCTCGCCTTGTGGCTCGGGGATTCTTGCAGCAATACGGTGAAGACTATGAAGAGACATTCAGTACAGTGGCAAAAATGACTTCAGTTCTGGTTGTGATTGCCTTGGCGACATGTTGGGGGTGGGAGATTTGGCAGCTCGACGTAAAGAAAGCATTCTTGTACGGCGAGATTGACAAGGACATCTTCATGGTCCAGCCACCAGGCTTCATATCTGAAGATTTTCCTGACTATGTCTGCAAGCTGAAGAAGGCCCTGCATGGGTTGAAGCAAGCGCCGAGGGCATGGTATGGAAAGATTGCATAATATCTCATATTCTGTGGATTTGGTGCTTCAGACTCAGACTCAAGCTTGTTCATCAAGAAGAGCGGGGAGCTTCAAGTCATCGTGCTGCTTTACGTCGACGATATGATCATGATGGGGAATTCGAAGGAGGAAGTAGCAAAGCTTCGGGCTGAGCTATACATCAGGTTTGAGATGAAGGACTTGGGTGAACTTCACTATTTCCTTGGACTCGAAGTGCAGAGGAAGGGAAGTTGAGTGTTGGTGTCCCAGGTTGGATATGCAGAGCGAATCGTGGAGCAGTTCGGCATGAAGGAAGGGAAGTGCACTTCCACACCTCTGGAGAAGGCCGTGAAACTTCGAAAGGATGAGGGGAGGATTCTGGGAGATCCGCTGGTGTTTCGGGCTCTGGTCGGGAGCTTGATCTATCTAACGATTACCAGGCCGGATATTGTGTATGCAGTTGGCAGGGTGAGCCGTTATATGGCGGAACCAAGGATGCCTCATCTTCTAGCGGCGAAGAATATATTGAAGTATGTCAAGGCGACTTCGGATATAGATCTCCTTTACAGGAGGGATGCGGGCTTCGAGGTGCATGGGTACATGGATGCTGATTATGGTGGAGATTCGGATGATCGGAAGTCGACGTCTGGATACGTCTTCATGGCAGGCTCCACGACTATATCATGGTGCATCAAGAAGCAGGATTCCGTGTCTGTCTCAACCACGGAAGCGGAATACAAGGCTTTGGCCTTGGTAGCTCAAGAAGCCATCTGGCTTAGGAGGTTGGTTGGATACGTCCATAAGGAGGTTCGGGGTCCGACTCTACTCCGCGGCGACAATGAGAGTGCTCTGAAACTGGTTACTAATCTAGTTTGTCACGCGAGGACCAAGCATATCGAGATCGAGCATCATTTCATTCGTGAGAAGGTGCTGGAGGGGTCTCTTTCGGTCGAGCATGTTCGGAGTCAGGACAACATTGCTGATATCTTCACAAAGGCATTGGCGAAGGGGTCGTTTACTCGGCTAAGGAGTTTACTTGGGCTATTTTGAACTTCCCACTTCAAGGGGGAGTGTTGAAAATGTTGAAGTGGAAGTTTGTGGAGTTGGCGTTCTGGGGGAGACCGCGTGGTCTGGTCTGACTGCACGGTCTTGCGGTCTCCTCTGGCGGTTTGACCTCTCTGGTCTAGCCGCGGGCTATTCGGCGTGACCGTCGTTCTTCTGTCCAAGGGTGCCGAGGTGAGGCCAGGTGGTCTGGTCGTATGACCGTGTGGCGAGATGGTGTCATCTCGCGATCTGGTGGTTTTGATCGCATGGTGGGGGCAGCCCGGTCTGGTGGCTATCCGGTTTCTTTGTGGTGCGCGTGGACTAAGGTCTTCTTAGTCACATAGTCTCCGGTGTGTGTTCGCATGGCTGGTCCTTCGACGATCAGTTGGTATATGCGGTCACAGGTGTTTGGTCGACTTGGCGGGCTATTGTCCTAGTCGGCCTGGTGTGTTCGCGGTCTCTGGAGGAGGTCGGGTGGCGAACACAGGTGGTGAGCGTCATGACCAGGCGAGTTGTCATGATCGCGCTGCTTCTGTTGAAGTCGGCGAGCTCACTAAGCTGGAGGTTCTTTTACTGATCGCGCGGGTTGACCGGTCTGGTCGCGCGATCAAGGGGTGGTGATCCTATCTCATAGGGTGGTCACGCATATAAATAGGAGTCACTGTAGCAGGAAAAATAAAGCACCAAGTGTAAGCAGAACTCGTGACTAGTTCTTGCGATCTCATTTCTTGTGACCGGTCGGTCTTGCTGATTGAACTTCCTTTGTGCAACTTCTACGGATTGTGTGGGCAGCAGCAGTCATCTCCTTTTCTGAAGGTGTTCGGGCGGTCTCGCGGCTTACAGTGGGGGTTGCTGGAGTTCGGGAGAATCAGTGGCAGATCGCGGGGTTCTCAGTTGGTATTGTTCAAGTCGCAGGCAGGCAGTTCGGGCGGTCTCGTCTTCTAGTCGAGCGAACTGTAAGGTCGCGTGGTCAGGCGGTCTCAGGATTTCAGACCGCTGGTTATCTTTCAATTGTATTTTCTCTCCTGTTTTTTGTGTACTGGCGAAATCATGTCTCGCCATGTATACCTCGCCTTGTAATGAAGTTTTCTGCTAGCATCAATAAAGATTGAAGTTGTTTTTCATGTGCTTCTGGTTGTTGGCTTGAACTTTGAGTTATACTATTCCTGCTCACTCCTAGATCTTGGAAAATTTCACGCTGCTCCTCAAGTCTTGCCATCACATTCTGCTGGTCGTGCGGCTGCTCCAGCTCCTCGAACTCCTATGGTCACAACCGATCGTAAGTCATAAAGACTAAGCCGATTTTGTCCCCGCTTCCTCCCCCCCCCCCCCCCCCCCCCCCCCCCCCGCGACTCCTAGGCACCGTGCAAGAGGAAGGAAGTGGAGGACAACAAGGGGTAATATAAACAAGCAGGTGACCTGAATTCTACTCTTGCAGGTATATAAATTAAAACGCGTAAAATACCTAACTAGCAATATATATGAGCAGGAAGTATGGCAGTAAGTAAAGCTGTAAGTAAAGCAGTAAGTAATTAGTACATCGCAAGTAAAGTAAACAAGTAAAGTAAACTACCATCACACGAGTATCTTAACTTATATGAATGCCCATACAAACTTATAAGTTAAGATTTCCGAAATTAT
This sequence comes from Dactylorhiza incarnata, assembly GCA_033032865.1. Classification (NCBI taxonomy): domain Eukaryota; kingdom Viridiplantae; phylum Streptophyta; class Magnoliopsida; order Asparagales; family Orchidaceae; genus Dactylorhiza; species Dactylorhiza incarnata. The sequence goes on along the minus strand of JAWHQI010000255.1, from coordinate 706,118 downwards.
AACTTATCATATAAAAGAGACCATACTAATTAATATGATAAGGGTCATCAAATTATGTTCTAAGGTTTATCTATGATATAATATGCATGCTATGATATGATTCATGCAAGTGCAACTCACCCACCCGACTCTGTGATCACAGACCTTTAGTTCCTGATTTTTGGAGCAAGCTTCACTCTCTGGTACCACCGTTGTGGCTACGACAGCAGTGGAGTGGGCAACTCCACTTCCTAGGCGCGTATACACACTACAAGGCCTAGACTCTTCGTACGCCTCTGTACACGTCCTAGGTGGACTCTAGATCCTTGTGTACTCTTTGCTGGTATCCACCAGTCTTTGAGGTCAAGTGTATGTTTTTGGGGATCGTCCTACAGACCACAGTATAAACAACCTACTGGCCCTTCAAACCCTCACACCCACCTAAGTCAACGTACTATCGTCAGTGTGACGACCGGTCCAGTATCGAAGACCCGCCCCTAATTTATTCTTATGCAAAAGCAAGTTATCACCACCCGAGCCTTCAGCTCGCAGGACCAACCTGTCCTGATATGCAACCTTCTGAGCCTCCAACTCGCAAGACCATCCCGTCCTGATATATAATTTCACGAGTCTCCAGCTCGCAGGACTAACCCGTCCTGATATACAACTTCCCGAGCCTCCAGCTCGCAGGACCATCTCATCCTCATATACAATTTCCCTAGCCTCCAGCTCGCAGGACTAACCCATCCTGATATACAACATCCCAAGCCTCCAGCTCGCAGGACCATTTCATCCTGATATACAACCTCCCGAGCCTCCAGCTCGCAGGACCATCCCGTCCTGATATACAACTTCACATCCCTTAACTCGGGATGAAGTTTAACATATCTCTTATTCATTTAGTTAGACTAATCTTGTAAAATTATTGTATACTTAGAAGTTTATGGTGAATCCTGGACTTCTTGAGGTTTACCAAATGAAGGGCTCGCAGCGGTACTAGGGAATGTGATGGGTTGAAGCCCAAATCCCCCTTTGCAAGACAATTACTTTTATTGGTGGCTACCCCTTTTTAAAGGCCCACTCTACTTATTACTCTTTATGGCCTATATGTTTTATGACTTATCCTTCAACCTATTCCTAAGAAAATGTTCTCTTGAACGATGCTCAACCCTTAAGATTTCTAATCCTATAAGTGGTGTACAACTTGTATACTATTATAATTCAAATTCCACTGATTTCCTAAGTGGTCTTGCCGGTCAAATCATCATATTAAGATTTTACTATTCACAGTCCAAAGTGAGATTGGACTAGGTTTGATTCCTATGATGCAATCTTAACCGTATCATGTCTATAGGAATTCTAATTTTTACCAGAGGTCCATAATGGATAAATTAAGGGTTGACCAGAATTTGATTCATTTCATATTAGTTTGACCTGTATTTAAAATTCATTAATCAGGTATCATCTTCTAGAATGTAAAGGAAGTGTCATGTCAGTAGTTTCAATCTTGCTAAATAAATTTCCAATGGTGACAAATGACATAAAAACATGGATTCCAAAATTTCATAATTTTTCAGAAGATTTATGATCATAATTTTCCATTTAACATAAAGGTGTACTAATAGGACTTGGTAAATCAAGTACAGGTTCAAGACTTCCAAAAATTCAGAGAAAATTATAGTGGCACTAAAATGGCATAAAAACATCAATTCCAAAATTTCATAATTTTCTAGGGATTTTATAACCCAAATTTCTATTTAATATAATGAATGTGAAAATAGGACCTTACACATCAAGTACTTATTTATGACTTCTAAAATTTTTGGGAAAATTATAGTGGCACTATAATGGCATAAGAACATCATTTCCAGAATCTCATAATTTTCCACGGATTCTATAACCCAAATGTTCATTTAATATAATGAATGTGAAAATAGGACCTTACACATAGAGTACTTGTTTATGACTTCTAAAAATTCTGGGAAAATTACAGTAGCACTATAATGGCATAAAAACATCAATTCAAGAATTCATAATTTTCCAGGGACTTTATAACCCAAATTTTTATTTGATATAATGAATGTGAAAATAAGACCTTAAACATCAAGTACTTGTTTATGACTTTTAAAAATTCTAGGAAAATTACAGTAGCACTATAATGGCATAAAAACATCAATTCCATAATCTCATAATTTTCCCGGAATGTTTCACCATAAATATTTCACAAATAAGGAAGAGTGACAAACTGAATAAATGGAATTTTACCAAAATTAATATCTCCAAAAATTCTACCAAAAATTACACAGGCTCATAATTATATTCCTAATCGTTTTCCAGAGTTTCAACCATTAATTTGGCATTTTGCCTAGTAAATTTGCAATTATTCAGAATTATAACATAGGGCAAATTTGATAAATCCTAGAGGAAATGATCTCTGAATTTTCTACTAAAATTTACAGGGATTCTAAATGACATGACAAGTGATTCTCCAGAGTTTCACAATTTTCCTCATGGTACTAACCATAAACATTTCATAAATACAAAACTGTGACATGGATCACATTGCTCATATTCCTAAGGTTCTTGATCCTAGAGATCCTATGTTTTTCTGAGGTGGTGTATTATATCATAAGGAGGGTGTGTGAAAAATTTCAGAATCTAACTTTAAGCCATTTGAGCTAAATACACAAAATACCTCTTTTGGCTATTGGCACACCACATCACCTTTTAAGCAGGGCATGCAAAGGGAATTACCCTACATCCCTAGGTCCAATTGATCACAAATTTTAACCACGGACTAAAATTGCCTGAAGAAGGGTGACACCTAAATTTAGGTCCAATTGGAGCTATACAACTCCAAAAATGTCACTTATTTGATTTACCATATTTTGAATAAAACCTTAGGAAAATTATCTCCTAAAAATATGATTTTTGGATGCAAGCTAGATACAGGGTACATGCATGCATGGACAAAAAATTCAGATCCATCAGACTTACCATTTAAGATATACTCACAATATAATTTTTGGCCTTTAGTTGGACCAGTCTCACCGAATTGGATGTTGGGGGTTCTACAGTTCCCCAAATGAGCTGATTTAAATTCCTACTTAAATTAGACCTCTAGATCTATAAAAGCTATTTCAGGACATTTTTCTTGAAATGGCTTCTAAGGGCCTCAAATTGATCATTCAAAACACTGAAATAATGTGACAAATTTATTATAATGAAATTAATATAGTCTGCGTTTAGCAGATCCTCCTAATCCAACGACCCTCCTTCATCTTCTACCTCTAGCCAAAGGTGGAGATCTCCCCGACCCGGGCCATCTTCCTATGCGATTTCCTGGCCATCCATGGCCCACCACTATCGGCCACCACCTCCACCACCTTCCTTGAGGTGGTGGCCACCGCCAGGCGGCAACACGGCCGTTGGAGACGGCTTCTCCGGCAAACCCGAGCTTGGGTAAAAGCTCGAGAAATCTCCCTTAAGCTGGCATGGGATCGGGCTCAATTGACCCTGATTTCTCTCCTAAATAGATCTAGAGGCTAGCACAGAGGGAGAGGGGGAGAAACCGGACCTTAGTGGGGCTTGACGGCGACGGCGATGACGGTTGGCCATGGATCTTCCCTCCTCCAGTGAGCTTGCTCCCAATCTTGATACTCCACCTTTTTCTCCTCTGTAAAGCTCCAACCCGACTCCATAGGCCTCTCTGATGTTAATGGTGAACTCAAATGGAGGAGGGGAGGGCTCTAATGGTGTGTACCATTAAGGCATGGTTTGGCCATGCCTAGTTTGCTCCTCCAAGCCACCAGGTGGCATCAATTCAACCCAATTTCGAGTGAGGGATTAATGGGGAGTTCAGTTAGAGCTTTGGGCAGAGGAATGGAGGGCCACATGGAAAGCTCTCCACAATTTCCTCCTTGTCCCATGTGAATTTGGGGGAAAAACTAAAAATGCCCCTTTGCATGTAACTCCTTTCAAATTTCATGGGGATTGGCAGGTAATTGCACCATTGGGCTGCTGGGTGGGCTTGGTTAGAGGCCTTATCCCAATTGGATTTGGTTTAGTCTTTCAATTTATCCATTTAGGCCTAAAGTTGACCATGGCAACACCTTGATGTTGACTTGGTCAATTGGGTGGGTTGGCTTGTCTAGAATTTTGACCTTGGGTTCCTCAACCCCCCCCCCCCCCCCCCCCCCCCCCCCAATGTTAATTGTGTCATGGTGATGCCCCAATTGGGCCAATTTAACCAATATATGTGATTTTAACCAAAATTTGGGAAAAGCTAACTTTGGTCAATTTGGTCAAATTGATGATCCCATGATGGGGCTTTTGAGTCAATTAGGTCCCCCATGATGTTCTAAGACTAGGGGTGAAGTCAATTTCATGTTTTGGGGGTGAATTGAATCTGTTGGGGAAGGATTGGCTTATGTTTACCTAAGTTTGACTATGGTCAAATTGAGCTAATTGAAGACACCATGGTGGGGCTTTTGGGTCCAAAGCACTCCTTTAGAGGTTTACCAACAAGTGGTGGGGTCAATTTGGCCATTTGAGTCTGAATTGAACCATATTGAGTTGAATTGGGCTATTTTGGCCTAGGTTTGACTTTGGTCAATTTGGCTAAATTAGTTGACCAGATGATGGGGCTTTTGGTCAACTATGCCTCCTTTAGGTCTAGGTACATGGTGGTGGTGTTTATTCACATATGTAAGTTCAATTTGAGCTAATTTGGTCAAAAGTGACTTGCCCCTGTAGTGGCTCACACTTGAGTTCTCTCAATTCAAGGTTACCTAAGGTCACTATCTAGCTCAAACTCACCTCACTCACCAAATGTCCCATCCTAATTGAAGTCAAGGGGTATAGTAGGAAAGGGGATGTTAAAAATCCCAATGAACAAAAGATTAATTTCGTCCTCAAAATTTAAGTTTGGGTCTACGGGGCTCCAGGCTTATTGAAGGTGAAAAGTCTCAAGAAGGTCTATATGATATCACAAGACTATCTGGTAATTGTTATTTTATCCCATCACCAATATTTCAACATATCCATCTTTCAAATTATATTCCAAGGTTCCACATTGTGAATGGAGTACTATTTCTTCTTAGTAATTAATTCTGACAAGATTTCCAGATTTTTCTACTGATATAAAAAGGTCTATATATAAAATTCTATAACAATCCAACAACAATAGTCATTGTATGAATTTCTCAAATTATACACTCAAATTCTACATCGTGAAGGAAGCATGTCTTTTACTCAATGATTACTTCTAAGAAAGTTCCCAGAGTTTCCTTCTAATATAAAAAGTCTATATACAAAATTCCATAACAATCTAGTAACAATAATTCATAGCATGAATTCTCTAATTATAAGCTCTCATTCTACTTTGAGAAGGAAGTTTAGAAAAAATGTGTAACATAAATTCCATCCAATTTTCCAGATGTTCATATTTGTATCAAAAGTCTATGCACCCATTTCTATGGCCATTCTGTATCAATAATTCAATATATGAGTTTCCTATATTAAAACCCCAAACACTACATTGTGAAGGAAGCACCATATATATATGGACATAAATTCCAGGAAAATTATTAGAGGTGTATAATATTATCACAAGGTTACATCCTGATGTCTAGAATATTCCAGTGTCAACTATTCCAGATATGAATATTCTAAATTATATCTCCAAATTGCACATTGCGAATGAAGTATAAAGTTTACTCAGAGATTGAGTCAAATAAAGTTACCATAGCTCCATACTGATATAAAAGGTCCTTGTACAAAATTTCATAGCATTTCAAATATCAATAATTTGGGGAATTAATTTCTCGAGCTATGGGTCCAACACCACTTTGTGAAGGAAGCTTGTTATTTACTAGTGGATTAATTATATCAAAGTTTCCAGAGCTTCCTACTGATGTGAAAAGACTATATAGAAAATTTCACAACATTCCAGTGAGCTTCAACCCTATATTTACTCACTTGGGGTCTATGTGACCAAAACATGTGAAGTCAACTTTCCTAGGGAAACTAACTCCAAGGTTAATGATTTTCACTATAGATTATTGTATTATGATAATAAGTGCATGGTGTAAACTTCATAAAATTTGACCAGTGGAAGGCCCTTAAACACTCATGTAAACCTAGTGTTACATGGTCATGCTATAAGCACACCAATTTCCTTGCACTTGCTTGTGGATTAAACTGACTTTCAGAGGTCCAATTGACCTAAAATTTTAACCATGGTCTTTTATATGCATGTCCACCTTCCCAAAAGAGATCTAAGGTGATTTTGGTCCAAATCACTCATATTATACACCGTATATGATTTAATAAATTTCTACTAAAACCTTAGAGTAGTGTGCCCCAACAATTCTGATCATTGGGCATATAGTAGATCTAGGGTGCATACACATATGGTTAAATTATCAGCCTCATATCATTTACTATGTAAAAGTTATTCACAATTTAAGGTATGTCCTTCACTAGGATCAGCCTTACTAAATATGTCATACTGAGAGTTGTAGGGCTCCAAATGGTGTGATCTAACTTTATAAGGATAATTGACACAAATGCCTACAAAAGTTATCTCAACCTACTTTTCATTTTATGGGCTCTAAGGGCCTCAAAATTGGGGAGCAAAAGGTCTATTTTTACTAGGGGAAAAACAACCTTTTGGTGTGACCTAAGTAAAGGTTTTTCTATGGATCGTTTAAACATAGGTCTACTCATATGTGTGGATCCAATTGAGTCAAGAATTTACCCTAGACTAATATACACATAATCACCTTACCAAGGGGATTTGGAGTGATTTGACTTCACATAGTCTGAAATTTATACCATGCGTGTTTTATGAAATTATCACAAAAGCTATAGAAAAGGTCATTCCAAAAATTCCCATTTTTGGGCAGTGTATGTATTTGGGTATAACTCATGCATGACTAAAATTTCATCCTACTTGGAGTTGTAGAACTCCAAGATTCACTAAGTTCAATTTGGGTGCTATATGCACACCATTTTCCGTAAGGTCTAGGAAATCCCAGTTGGTACCAAACTAATCTAGTAAACAAAAGGATTAGCCCCTATGCATTTTGGGCTAAGTTTCTTTGGTATCATTAGGATATATTCATCCTAGATATGCACTCAATCCTTAGGATATCCGACCCTAGCCTTGGAGTCCCATCCTGAGAAGTATTGATATTCCACATACTTTAAGATCCTCGGGGTCACCAATTATCACACCCTTCTAAAGGTTAGTATATATGTAACCCCAAAATGGGCATTTTCTAAACACCAATCCTTATTTAACTGAACACAAATCCTTATCTGTTTCTGGTATTTGTCACGATGATTGGTTCGATGCAACCTAGTTGTTGGTTTGGAGATTAAGTTTATGAGTTTCTTGTTATTTCTCTAATGGATTTCATGTACCAGTCTCTTGTGGCGATCATATCCATTGGGTAAAAAGTGATAATCTCACTTGGTAGGAGAAGTAGGGACATTGAAGTTTAAGCCTTAAGCAACTACTTCCCCATAAGGTTCTTCTCCTAGTCACTTTGGGTGTCATCACGCCTTAATCAGTCTATACCCGAGGTCGGTTTTGGATTAGTATATGCTATGAAATCGTCTTGGTGCGTCAAACTAGAATGATGTCCTAGTTGGGTTGTACTAAATCATTGATTAATGCACTATTTTGTGTGATTTTTACACATGGGCACACCACTGCTTTCGCTGCTTGTTTGTCCTCAAACTAACTCGAGCGGGGGTGTCCTAGGTTTTTGTGGACTTCTTTCTCATTGGATCGTTTGTTCAAGTTATACCAGTTGTAAGATCCCTCTCCCGCACCAGGAGAGTACTCGAATCTTATGCCCAGAACTGCCGCATTACGGTGATGCTAACGCACGAGTTAGCCACCTCCACAAGATGCCGATCCTGCCGGCAAGAACGATCAACTAGGCCAACAATGAGGTAGGAAGAAAACTAGGTAAAATAAGTCAAGTCCACAATCACACGCATATACATATGCCAAATAGTATACAAGTCCATCAATGAGTACAAAAGAAAGAGTAAGTGTTTATGCCCAGTACATGTCCGAAAGAAAAGACAACAAAATAAACTCTCTCTCTCTCTCTCTCTCTCTCTCTACATATCTATGCGAAAGCTAAACACTCTCATCATCTGGCATCTGTCTCGTGGTAGAAGTAATGCGCGGCATCTGCTCCTCAAGTCTTGCCATCACGTCCTGCTGGTCGTGCGGCTGCTCTAGGTCCTCAAACTCCTACCGTTCATAACCGACCGTTAGTCATAAAGATGTCGATTTTGTCGCCGCCTCCCCCCCCCCCCCCCCCCCCCCCCCCCCCCCCCCCCCCCCCCCCCCCCCCCCCCCCCGCGACTCCTAGGTACTGTGCGGGAGGAAAGAAGCGGAGGACAAAAGGGGTAATAGAAATAAGCAGGAGACATGAATTCTACGCTAGCAGAAATATAAAGTAAAACACATAAAATACCTAACTAGCAGTATATATGAGCAGGAAGTAAGGCAGTAAGTAAAGTTGTAAGTAAGCAGTAAGTAAGTTAGTATAGCGCAAGTAAAGTAAACTACCATCACATGAGTATCTTAATTTATATGAATGCCCATACAAACTTATAAGTTAAGATTTCCGGAATTATAACTTATCAAATAAAAGAGCCCATACTAATTTATATGATAAGGGTTTGCAAATTATGTTCTAAGGTTTATGTATGATATGATATGCATGATATGATATGATTAATGCAAGTGCAATTCACCCACCCGACTCTGTGATAACAGACCTTTAGTTCCTGATTTTTGGAGCTAGCTTCACTCTCTGGTACCACCGTTGTGGCTTTGACAGCAGTGGAGCGGGGAACTCCACTTCCTAGGCGGGTATACACAGTACCATTCCTAGACCGTTCGTACGCCTCTGCACACATACAAGGTGCACTCTAGAGCCTTGCATACTCTTTGCTGGTATTCACCAGTCTTTGAGGTCAAGTGTGCGTTTTCGGGGATCATCCTCCAGACTGCAGTATAAACAGCCTACTGGCCCCTCAAGCCCTCACACCCACCTATGTCAACGTACTGTCATCGGTGTGATGACCGGTCCAGTACCGAAGACCTGCCACTAATTTGTTCTTATTCACATGCAAGTTATCACCACCCGAGTCTTCAGCTCGCAGGACCAACCCATCATGATATACAACCTTCCGAGCCTCCAGCTCGCAGGACCATCCCATCCTGATATACAATTTCCTGAGCCTCCAGCTCGCAGGACTAACCCATCCTGATATACTACTTCCCGAGCCTCCATCTCGCAGGACCATCCCATCCTGAAATACAACCTCTCGAGCCTCCATCTCACAGGACCATCCCGTCCTGATATAAAACATCTCATCCCTTAACTCGGGATGAAGTTCACCATATTTCTTATTCATTTAGTAAGACTAATCTTGTCTAATTATTGTATACTTAGAAGTTTATGGTGAATCCTGGACTTCCCGAGGTTAACCCGGTGAAGGGCTCACAGAGGTACTAGGGACTGCGATGGGCAGAAACCCAAATCCCCCTTTCCAAGACAATAACTTTTATTGGTGGCTACCCCTTTCTAAAGACCCACTCTACTTATTACTCTTTATGGCCTATATGTTTTGTGACTTATCCTTAACCCTATACCAAACCAAACGTTCTCTTGAACGATGCTCAACCCTTAAGATTTCTCATCCTCTAAGTGGTGTACACCTTATATACTGTTATAATTCAAATTCCACTGATTTCCTAAGTGATCTTGCCGGTCAAATCATCACATTAAGATTTTATTATTCGCATACCAAAATGAGATTGGACTAGGATTGATTCCTATGATGCAATCTTAATCGTATCGTGTCAATAGGAATTCTAATTTTTACGAGAGGTCCATAATGGATAAATTAAGGGTTGACCAGAATTTGATTCATTTCATATTGGTTCGACCTCTATTTAAAATTCATTAATCAGGTATCATCTTCTAGAATGTAAACGAAGTATCATGTCAGTAATTTCAATCTTTCTAAATAAAATTCCAGAGGTGATAAATGACATAAAAACATGGATTCCAAAATTTCATAATTTTTCAGAAGATTTATGATCATAATTTTCCATTTAACATAAAGGTGTACTAATAGGACTTGGTACATCAAGTACAGGTTCAAGACTTCCAAAAATTCTGAGAAAATTACAGTGGCACTATAATGGCATAAAAACATCAATTCTAGAATTTCATAAATTTCTAAGGATTCTATAACCCAAATTTCTATTTAATATAATGAATGTGAAAATATGACCTTACACATCAAGTACTTGTTTATGACTTCTAAAAATTCTGGAAAAATTACAGTGGCACTATAATGGCATAAAAACATCAATTGAAGAATCTCATAATTTTCCAGGGATTCTATAACCCAAATTTTCATTTAATATAATGAATGCGAAAATAGGACCTTACACATCAAGTACTTGTTTATGACTTTTAAAAATTCTGGGAAAATTACAGTAGCACTATAATGGCATAAAAACATCGATTCCAGAATCTCATAATTTTCCATGGATTCAATAACCCAAATTTTCCTTTAATTTAATGAATGTGAAAATAGGACCTTACACATCATGTACTTATTTATGACTTTTACAAATTCTGGAAAAATTACAGTAGCACTATAATGGCTTAAAAACATCAATTACATAATCTCATAATTTTCCAGGAATGTTTCATTATAAATATTTCACAAATAAGGAAGAGCGACAAACTGAATAAATGGATGTTTACCAAAAATAATATCTCCAAAAATTCTACCAAAAATTACAGAAGCTCATAATTATATTCCTAATCATTTTCCAGAGTTTCAACCATTAATTAGACATTTTGCCTAGTGAATTCGCAATTATTCAGAATTGTGACATATGGCAAATTTGATAAATCCTAGAGGAAATGATCTCTGAATTTTCTACCAAAATTTACAGGGATTCTAAATGACATGACAAGTGATTCTCCAGAGTTTCACAATTTTCCTCAAGGTACTAACAATAAACATTTCATAAATACAAAAGTGTGACATGGATCACATTGCTCATATTCCTAAGGTTCTTGATCCTAAATATCCTATGTTTTTCCTATTATATCATAACGAGGGTGTGTGCAAAATTTCAGAAGCTAACTTTAAGTCATTTGAGCAAAATACACAAAACACCTCTTTTGGCTTTTGGCACACAACATCACCTTTTATGTAGAGGCATGCAAAGGGAATTACCCTACATGTAGAGGTCCAATTAATCTCAAATTTTAACCATGGACTAATATTGCCTAAATAAGGGCGACACCCAAATTTGGGGCCAGTTGGAGCTATACAACTCCAAAAATGTCACTTATTTGATTTACCATTTTTTGAATAAAACCTTAGGAACATTATCTCCTAAAAATCTGATTTTTGGATGCAAGCTAGATACATGGTACATGCATGCATGGCCAAAAATTCAGATCCATCAGACTTACCATTTAAGATATATTCACAATATAATATCTGGCCTCTAGTTGGACCAGTCTCACCGGATTGGATGTTGGGGGTTCTATAGTGCCCCAAATGGGTGATTCAAATTCCTACTTAAAGTAGACCTATATATATCTACAAAATCTATTTCAGGACATTTTTCATGAAATGGCTTCTAAGGGCCTCAAATTGATCATTCAAAACACTGAAATAATGTGACAGATTTATTAAAATGAAATTAATATGGTCTGCGTTTAGCAGATCCTCCTAATCCAACAACCCTCCTTCCTCTTCTACCTCTAGCCAATGGTGGAGATCTCCCCGACCAGGGCCATCTTCCTATGCGATTTCCCGACCATCCATGGCCCACCATTGTCGGCCACCACATCCACCACCTTCCTTGAGGTGGTCGTTACCGCCAGGCAGCGACATGGCCGCCGGAGATGGCTTCTCCGGCGAACCTGAGCTTGGACAAAAGCCCAAGAAACCTCCCTCAAGCTCGTAGGGGATCGGGCTCAATTGAGCCCGATTTCTCTCCTAAATAGATCTAGTGGCTAGCACAGAGGGAAGTAACTGAGCTAACTCAATGAACGGAGCTGGCTTTTCCCATCTAGAAGCAAATGATCAGATTGTATATGGAAGCATCTGTTACTAGAGTCTACTTGGTTGTAGAAGAGGGACCATATGTTCCCATGAACATTCCTGTGGATCATACAACAACCCCTGTTCCAAAGACCTTGTCTCAGTTTACCAAGGATGAAGTAGCCTTGGTCACTATGGACAAGAGAGCAAAGAGTATAATTGTAAATGTAATTGATGACTCCACATTTCAAAATCTAATTCATTGCAAAAGATCAAAAGAAATGTGGGATTCCTTGGTTGTACACATGGAAGGAATAGAAGAGGTCTAGGATGACAGAAAATCCCTTTTGAATCAGGAATATGAATCCTTCAGGCAAGCAAGAAGGATGATATAGATGCCTGCTATGAAAAGTTTTTCAGGATTGTCAATGGGCTCAAAACCTATGAAAGAGAGTTCACCAATTATGACCTAAATGACAAATTCCTGAGATCTCTGAACAAAGAATTGGAAAGAAGCTGTGTGCCATAAGGGAAGTTGGCAATCTGGGAGCAATGGAGTCTCGACAGCTATATGGCAATCTCCTATCATATGAGTTGTAGCTGAATACAAGAAAGGCTGAAGAGGAAAACTCCAAGGCTTAAAACAGAGAAAAGGTTGTGGCCTTTAAAGCTAAAGCTTCCAGAAAGCACAAGACAGTAGAGCATGTCTATGTCTCAGAGAAAGAGATCTCAAGTAACTCCAGCTCAAAAATATCTGATGAAGATATTTTACTATTCACCAAGCAATTTAAGAAACTGCTGAGAAATAGAAGAAGAGGGAACATAAAATATGAAGCTTCACCCTCTAGTTCTAGGAGATAAGACATGTCTGGGAGGAAACACAGATCAGACAGGTATGACTCCAATTTTAGCAAACATATTTCTTCTAACATTGTTTGTTACAACTACAAAAAGCCTTGACATATCATTGCTGAATGTCCATTCAAGAGGCAAAAGAAGAGTGAAGAGAGAAATCACTCAAGGAGGAGGAAGACAGAAAGGAGCCTTGAGGCTAGGAAAGTGAGAACACTTAGTGATAGTGGCACTGAGTGCTCCTCATCAGAATCAGATAGCCATATAGCAGTTATGGCCTGCTCAGATGAAGAATGTTGTGATGAAATTCATCACAAATAGGTAATTCCTAAAGCCTCTCCTATCATATCAGACAGATTCAGATACCTGCTCCTCTTCAACGAGAAGAGAAGTTGACACTAATTATATAGAAAAATTTGGTGCCTTGCTTGATGCTCTTAAGAAAGAAAAATCTCTCTATAAAGCACAAGCAGCAGAGATCATCTCCTTGAGTGGCAAGAGAGATGAACTGCTTGAGAAAGTAACTGAGCTAGCTCAAGATAAGACCAAATTAACAATCTCTCCACTGAGCACTAGCAATCTGACTGAAGATATTAAGCATACAAACATTAGAATCAAAGAGCTAGAGGATAATCTCTTAGTGGAAAGGAGAATTGTGGCCAGTTATTCCAATCTACAAACTGTTCTTCCTTTGATAGATAGCTTTTCACAAACAAATAAGAAAGATTTGGGCTACTCTCAAAGTGAAAACAATGGGAAATCTTCTCAAAGAAAGACAATCTTTAGAGAGGTGATCATACCAACAAATTCATATAATCACAATAGCATCAATGGATGCAAAGAGTGCAAGAGACAGAAAGTGGTCTTAAGTTTTTTTTCCACTTGGCTCAGCAAAATACAAACTTTCCCTGGGAAGAGTACACTATCAGCACCCCAAAAGAATCCTCCTATGAAGGCTTTCAGAAACACTCATGTGGCAAAAAGTTCCTTAGTTTCCAAAAGGGGAGGGTTAGCTGCCAAGCAACAACTTAACCCAATCAGACCAAGCTCCAAAAGAAAATTTAGATACAATAGATTTGAATGTTGGAGCTGTAGTAAAGTAGGGCATTTTGCCTTAGACTGCTGGTTTAATCCAACTATCCTGAATTCTCCCCACATGAGAATTGGTAAGAAAGCAGTTAGTCTTCCATTCAGTTCCCCTCCTAACAAACACCAAGGACCCAAGAAAGCATTGGTTTCTAAGGAAGTGTAGTTATTTTGCAGGTTTGTCCAAACTCCACCAAGACTCCTGTGCGGTATTTGGATAGTGGGTGTTCCAGGCACATGACTGGAACTAGAAGCCTCTTGAAGGAGGACCCAAAGTCAAATTTGGAGGATCTAATAGAGGTGTAGTCAAAGGCTATGGTAAGATTACTAATGGTAGTATCACTATCAGAAGGGTAGCTTATGTTGAAGGGTTACAACATAACCTCATTAGCATAAGTCAACTATGTGAATTGGGATATATTGTTGCTTTCGACAAGGATGAGAGCCTGATCAAGGATTCTCAGAATTCTGAATTTATTTTAACAGACACTAGGAGTGACAATATTTATTGCTTGAATTTCATTTGCATTAGAAAGAATGAACCTGTATGCCTTGTAACAAATGATAGAATGTCTGCTTATGTAAAGTGGCAAAAGATACTAGCCCACATTAATTACAAGTCTCTTAAGAAATTAATGATAGAAAATTTAATAAGGGATGCTCCTAAGTTGAATTGTTTAAAGATGAGTCCTTGTCATGCATGCCAAATTGGCAACCTAACAAGAACCTCATTCAAAAGCATACAAGACAAACAATCAACTAGGTGCTTATACCTCTTGCACATAGATTTATTTGGTCCTATTACAGTGCACAACTTAGGAGGAATGGCTTATACACTAGTTATTGTTGATGATCACTCTAGGTTTGCCTGGGTGTTCTTTTGTAAACACAAGTCTGATACCCTAAGTACATTCAAGAATTTTTTTCAAATAAATTCAGAATGAAATAAACAGTTCTGTGGTCAAAATCAGAAGTGACCATGGAACTAAATTTCATTATGGGTCAATGACTGAATTTTGTGAAGAAGAAGGTATCCTACAAGAGTTTTCTTCTCCCAAAACTCCCCAAGAATGGGGTGGCTAAGAGGAAAAATAGAACACTTATTGAAGCTACTAGGACCATGCTATGTGACTCTTCACTTCGAGAATATTTGTTGGCTGAGGTAGTAAATACTGCATGTCATGTGCAAAATAGAGCACTCATCAATAAGAACCATAATAAGACTCCTGATGAGCTGATTAAGGATAAGAAGCCAACACTAACTTGCTTCAAAATCTTTGGAAGTAAATATTATGTGCTGAAAAATGATAAGCATTATATTACAAAGTTCTCCGCAAAGAGCTATAAAGGTATCTTTGCAGGATATAGCAAAACTAGCAAAGCCTACAGAGACTTCACTAAGAATGCTCTTACAATTGTGGAATATATGCATATTGTTTTTGATGAGAGCATCATGAGGCATAATTCGTCTTCTAGTTCATCCAGTGCAGGAATTGAAGAAAGATTAGAAACCCTCAAAATCAGAGAAGAAGAAACAATTGAGAACAATGAGCCTTCCACACTGGAATATTTTCTAGAAACAGTAGAAGAGACTACTGAAGAACCAAATCTCCAAAATGAGAATCATGAAGTAGGAGCCAAAGAAGTCACTAAAATAGGATAACCATCAAGAGTGATGCCAACAACTATGATACATCTTAGAAGTCATCCAACACATCAGATAATTGGTGAGCTCACTCATGGAGTTAGAACTAGAAGAAATGCTCTAAATGAGAATTTGCACCTCAATTTTCTATCACAACTAGAGCCAAAGAAATTTAATGTGGCCAACCACTTATTTTGGCAAGTCTACATGTACTTTAATCTAAGAATGTTTGCTTGTGTATTGTAATTGTACAATGAATTAAAATTGCACAAGTAGCTTACCTACCGTACATTTATTTGCACTCTTAAAAATTAAGAAAAGTGGTTGTGCTTTCAAAATTACATTGGTTTGCAAAACAAGTGTATTCAGAGAACTTTGTACAAAACAAAAAATCATGAAATAAATTGACAAAGATAACTCCACCAAGCACAACTTGAACCTCCTGATAAGTCTTAATAAGTTTTGTGAGGTTGAGCACATTGGAAAGAATAGTAAAATGTCTTGTGCAAACCTTAGATTTTTTTCTCTACACCACTTATTCTTAAGTACACCGGATCACAAAAAATATCGTTATTAAAAATAAAAATGTGTGATCCCCCAAGCACTACTTGGCAACCTAATAAGTCTTAATAAGCATTGTGTGTGCAGAGCACCTTGGTAGTTGTTCAAATTTTTCTTTGTGCATTGAACTGTGTGGAACTAAATTTATTTTATTGTGCACTACTCTACATATGTCTTGTATTTCTTGATTAAATCATTTGTTTACTTTCTTCAAAATGCACTTATATGCACATCATTATCTTTCATAACACTTCTTCTCATGAGTATTGGATCCTAATGCTAATTCTACACTACTCTTTATATATAAATGCAATAGATTACCTAGCATGCTCTCTACGATGTTTTGTATGTCTTGAATTTGTGAATTAAATTACATTGTAGTAATCTCTATTTGATACCTGTCTTCCATGCTTTGTTAATTTGTAAAACCTAAAAAAGAATTTAAAAGAAAAATGATTTACAAAACATCTTCTTATTTGGAAATTTAACTCATATTTCTTCTTATGCATCATCATGCTTACAAAAAGTGATTTCTTGTATTACTATAAGTGTTCCGCAATATTACCTTTTAACTTTTACCTTGCGCATTCATGCCTATTTCAAGTCTTACTTTTATCTTGAATCTCATAATTCTTTTTTCTTCAACAAGTGGTAGACTTTCTTCGTATAGTTTATATTAGTTGTCCTAAAATGCATACTTTCTATTTTATGCTAAAAACTCTGATCTATTTCTGTGAAAATGTTTATGTTAAAACTCCTTATCATTACATTTCTAATAACAGCTCGATCAGTCCTCAACTTTTTATCAAAAGATTCTTTCTATGTCTCTTGCTTCCTTAACCCACTTTTGCTAATAACAAAAGGGGGGTAACTAACATGATAAATTATAACCGCTATCAAATGCGGGAGAACTAACATGATTAATTCTTAAGGTTATAGCCAACTTATAAGGGGAGCATGCATTTAGGGGGAGCACACACAAATATGATTCATCGTGCTTTATGTATTAATGCTCTGATTTATCATTAATGGATTTGTTATTATCAAAAGGGGGAGTTTGTTAGAACATGGTCATCCGCATCTCCTAGGTTTGAGAATAATAAACCCTATGTGTATTTGATCATGTGTGTTTAAGTGTGCAGGAAATAATGACATATGACTTAAGGATAATATAAGAAGGTTGCACCCAAGTTTGATGCCAAAACTTCAACATGGCTACTAGCGCCTGCTGTAGCGGATAGCGTCGGCGGTAGCTTGATGCACAAAAGGAATAACGGAGCTTGCCTTGAAATGAAAGATTCACACACGCAAAAAATTGCCTAATCCGAGATAGCGTCGATGATAGTGGATAGCGCAGGCGGTAGCTCGATGCGCAAGAGGAATCTCAGCCAGCTTTCCTTAGAATGAAGATTCTCTTGCGCAGAATAATTCCTAATTCAACCATGCGCGATGGTAGCGATAGCGCAGGCGCTAGCTCGCTCTCCTATAAAAGGAGCCCTCTTCTCTCATTTTTGACACATATCCTTGAGAGAGTTCTAGTGCCCAAATTCTAGAGCCTTATTCTGCCTAGAGTTGATCTCCCACCAAAAGTTCTAACTATTTCTGAAGGTGGACTTCTTCACGTGGCATCCGACCGACGACAGCTTCAACCACGCTTATTCTACAGCGATCCTTCGTCTCTGACTTCAGAAGTTCCTTAGAGGGAGTTTTTCATATTGTTGTTGTTTATTTTAATTCATAACTCTTTTAATCGTATAGGGAATTTGCCTCATGTTGGCGTCTGGGTCTGGGTAGGACTTAGGGCAGAAATTCGCCTCGTGTTGGCGACTAGGTCTAGGGTGTAGATCTAGGGAGTGCTCGAGGCCATATCCGAGGGAGGATTGGCTAGAGCGGCTTAAGGCCAGATCCGGGGGAGCATAGGATATAACCACCAGTTCGTGGGGATACATGTCGTTATAGAAAACCCAAGAGTCTTACTAGTCATCTCTGATTTCTAGAGTTATAGAAATTTATTTTTGTAATCATTTTTATTAATTCTAATCATGTCTCTCTTTCTGTAATAAAACTAATTTGTTCTTCATTTATCTAAATTATTTATTATCCTCTCTTTCATTATAAAATAAATTAGATCTTTTTCAAAATCACTATTTTGATCTACTTAGTTTTCAAGTCTCTACAAAATATATTAAAAGTTTTTAAAACCCATATTCACCCCCCCCCCCTCTAAGGGCGCCTATAGATCCAACAAATTGGATAAAATTATGAGAATACTTAGGTGGATGTATGGACACATGAGACTAGATAAAATTATGAATGAATGTATAAGGGATAAGATAGCAGTGGCACCAATTGCAGAGAAGATGCGAGAAGCTCGACTAAGACGGTTTGGACATGTACAAAGGAGTTTATTAGAGGAACCTGTTATGCGTTGTGAGATTTTAGTCACTAAGCATGTTAAATGGGGCAGGGGTAAACAAATAAAGACTTGGAATGAAACTATAAGGAAAGACATGATGTACTTGGCATTAGTAAGATTATGACTAAATATATGGCACAATGGAGACAAAGGATCCATATTGCTGACCCTACTAGAATGGGATAAAGGCTTTAGTATTCTTGTTATATTCTTGAGTTTTCTTCGAAGTTTTGAGTTTCATTTAGCTTTTTTAAGTTTATTTCAAAAAAACAATTACGCATGTTTTCTGAAATTATTGTGTTTGTGATTTCTCGAGTTTTTAGCCAAGGTCAAGCCAAAATTGTTCAAAACCACTATTTTCACATATCATGAAGATTTTCATTATTGTTATTACTTTTTTAATTTTGTTGGAACAGAGAAATTTGATTCACAAAGTTCAGACCTACGGGTGACCAAAGGTTACTGCTCCAGTGGTCTACCTAGGAAAAACACAACTAGAAGAAGTTAAATAACAAGAAAAGAACTCTGGATTGCCAATGTTGATCCAGGCCCAAGAGAGGCATATGTGCTGCAACGAGGAGGTCCCATCACACACCTGAATGTTTATAAAAACTTCCCCTCTGAAAGCCAAAGTTGATCCAGGCCTAAGAGAGGCGAAGATTGAAGATTAAGGGAATTTGGGGGGGGGGGGGGGGGGGGGGGGGGGGGGTCAACGTTTCTCTAACTTGTGCCTTGGTGTCCTATTTATAGGCAATTTAGGGGCTCTGGTCTGTGGATAGCCATACCCACCTAAGCTGGATATGAGATATATATTTTTTAGATGACATTACTCCGGAGAACATCTGAAGCTGGCGAGTTGATGTAGGTTGTCTTAGGCGAGGTTGATAGAGTTTGGCTCATTAAACTAGAGGTCGTCGGGGAAGAGAGCCTGCGAATAAGCTTGAGACTGCTAAGCGGGATCACCAACGAGCACTAAGAGAGCTCATTGGTGGGATAATAGGAAAAGCTATCAAGATCTGGATGAGATCCACACACCGAGGAAGGGGTCTCACGAGCGAGCTTAAGATCATTGTGCGGGATCTCAATCGAGCTCAAGAGGAGCTGGCCAGCGAGCTGATACACTAAATTGTTAAGCTCCTGGTGATCACCACATGTCTTCGATGAGGTCCTTCCTTTTGGTCAACAGTGTCAACGGTTAAATTTTTGATGTCTAGGGACCAATAATTGGGTTTAGGACCCTCATCGAATACAGGTTGTACGCAATCTTCACATTTTGCGAGCTCACTTTGTACTAAAAAAGAATTGTCCAACCCTTATTCGATGAGCTAACAACTACTGGACTTAGAGAATTTGGATCTTCTTCCCCGATAAATAGGGGTTGGGACTCCCGAAATCTATACCCTAAATCATGTCTAGTGAGAAGGAGATTACTTCTCCTACTAAGAAGAACATCGCCTCGGTCGCCGAGGTGTGGGTGGCCCAAATATTAGGGGTAGACCGATATTATCTATTGAGATCTTAGTTGTGGCTAAAATCGGGTCCCAATTCCAAGGAGTCCCTTCACGTAGAAATGTCAAGTGTGAGAGGTGAGAAAAGTGTGAAAATGGGAAGAGGGTCGAGCCCTTAATTTTGAAAGAATAGGGCTTGGGCAACGTTGAGCCCTCTAGTGAGGGGAGAAAGCCCCTCTCAAGAAGGTCGCCCCTCCTCTACTCAAGACTCACTCCTGGATCAGCACTTGGAGCAGGTCGACGAGATAACCTTAAGATCATAACTTACAACAGGCCTATTGATTTGACCTCACTTCTGATCCACCTTTTCTCTATTGGTGGGCTCTACGGTGCACCTTTGGGTTCTTCATGGACTTAATCGTGGAAGATTAAGATGCAATCATTCTCTTGTAAGGAGGGAATGAGTAGTTTCCCACTGGAGAGTCGTGGACTCCCCCATCACTTCATCTGGAAAGCATTATTTTGTGTATATGAGTAAAATACTTGGCTATATATTGGTTTACTGAACTTTGTGCAGGTCGCATATTTGGCGAGGTGTTCAAGACCCCACCATAATTTGGGAATATCCTTCTGGGTACTCTGCTATATGTGAGGTTGTATTCACCTAGCGTAGGATTCTAGGCCGAGGAGCTCACTTCAAAGATCAGGCATACACGCTTCCTAGAGGACCTCGCGGCCACTACTGTCTTGCCCATTATAGGTGAGCAACACCCCCAAGTATTGTAAGAGCCAGCCCTACTATTGACAACCAACATTGTTGCAACATCGACCGTCACTTCCTCTGCCAAGACGGTCATGCCACTGGATCCTCTTGGATCACTGCCATTGGGAGCTTGCCAACCACCAGTGTTGAGCCCTACCATTCCGCCACCGCCAAATCATAAGCAAGCACAGGGCATCGCGGCCTCTTTGAGTGTGATCATTATTAGGTCCCCTTCCCATGGGAAGGATTTTGTGGTGTTGCCTCCTCCCATGGTCGGCGAGACTAGTTGGTATGATCATCAACATAGTTCCCGAGATCTACATCACGATCACGAGGATGCTCGACCATGCCATTATTCTCCTCACCAGGGTGGGGAGACCATAGATCTCAATAGAGGTAGATGGCATGCACTTAGAAATTCTTGTTGAATAGAAAATTGCATAGAAGTATTGTTGAATTTATTGAAGTGAAGTGGAAGGTAGCCGGCGGTCTGTATATTGGTGACCGCAGAGACCACGCGATCTTTGTGCTGGTGCTCTATCGGTCTGGCTCTGGCGGCCTGCTGTGATTGGCCGGCTTGTTCTAGCATATTTCGGTCTCTTCTCGGTCTGATCTGCTTGGTTGGTCTATCTTCTTTTAGAAGACCGAGCGGTCAGTTCTTGAGTTACCACTGTGACCGGGTTGCTTATGCAGGTTGATCTGGCGACTTGTTTGAAGTCGGCCAGATGTTCTTAGTTTGCTCTAGGCGGTCTAAGGAAGGAGTGATCTGTGTCCGCGCGGCTTGTGCACAGTCTGCTGCTGATTTGCGGTCTTGGACAGGATGTTGTCCAAGTGGCGTGGTCGCACGGTCTGCTCTGTGAGACTGCTCGTGATCTGATGGGTGGTGAATGTACCTCTTGTGCGGAGGTGACGACATCCATTCCCTCGCCTATAAATAGGGGTGCAGGGCCCGTCATTCACAACGAGAACTGTAAGAACTAGAGCCTGGGTTGTTTTGTGCGGTCTCAACTTTGAGGTCGGGCGGTCTCGGAAGTGAGTTGACTGTTTGTTGTGTTCGCAGGTTTGCGGTCAGCAGGTTGCAGTCTCCTTCCTTGGTGATTTCCCAATGGCTTGAATAAACAGTTCGGCAGCGGCTTGTCTGCGAACTGGTTTATGTTGTTCTTGTGCTGTTCGCAGTGAGCTCGGTGATCAGGCGACCTTCTGTGGTTAGGCGATCTGAGTTGCGGTCTGGCGACAACTTCTTTTCTCTGTTCAGTTCAATAAGCTCCAGTTTGTGCGGTCTGAGGTGGCGGTCTTGCAGTGCAGGTCATCTTGCCTGTATTCTGTTCGTGCGGTCTCAGGACAAGCCGGGCGATTTCTGGAGTGCAGCGGTCTGTGCGGTCTCTGCTTTGTCAGGTCGCCAG
Organism: Dactylorhiza incarnata; assembly: GCA_033032865.1. Classification (NCBI taxonomy): domain Eukaryota; kingdom Viridiplantae; phylum Streptophyta; class Magnoliopsida; order Asparagales; family Orchidaceae; genus Dactylorhiza; species Dactylorhiza incarnata. The sequence goes on along the minus strand of JAWHQI010000255.1, from coordinate 683,848 downwards.
ATTTGTGTTTTTTGTTGTGTTTTGTTCTTCTCTCCTTCGTGATTCTTATGAATCATGTCTCGCCATGTATCTCTCGAAATGTAATGAAGTTTTGTGATTCAATAAAGACTATTGTGTTGCTTTGTGGCATTGTGGTTGTTTGGCTATAACTCAATTGATGCAACTCCTGCTTACTCCTAAACGATTCAAATAAACAATTTTAACATGGTATCAGAGATAGGTTGTTGGAGTGGATAAGCAATGTTCAACTTGAGTTGCCATCGTCTTTGTGAAGAAGAGACCACATAGTTTGCCATGGAAGCTGGATACGCAAGAGGGCTTGGTATTGAACTCCTCACATCGACTAACTTCAAGAAATGGAAGTCGTGTATGGAGAGTTACTTGCTTGGCGAGGATCTATGGGAGATAGTTGGAGGAGAAGACACACAAGAAGTTCATATATCAGGAGATAATATGGGAGAGGTGAGACTTTAGAGGAGGACTAATGCAAAGGTAGAGTTCACACTCAAGAGGGCTATCTCACCAGAGCTTTTCGATCACATCATTGGATGTAAATCTGCAGCTGAGATTTGGACGTCTTTGGACGGGTTGTTCAATAAGAAGAATGTAGCTCGGCTACAGTTTCTTAAAAAGGAGTTGGCGAAGGCCTCTCAAGGTGATCTTTCCATCTCTACTTTCTTTCTCAAGATGAAGAACCTCACAGCAGAGATTTCTGCATTGGACCCTGATGAGCCCATCTCGGAGGAAAAACTGAAGAGGCATATCATCCGTGGGTTGCGGAAGGAGTATCTTGCCTTTGTGACGTCAGTTCAGGGTTGGGCAAATCAGCTATCTCTGTTGGAGCTAGAAAACTTACTTGCTTCACAGGAAAGTTTGGCAAGACAGATGGCGGGGACTTCTATCTCTGGGGGAGATAGTGATGTGTTGTTCTCTGGGAAGAAGAAGAAGAAGTGGGAGAAGAAAAAGCCAGTTCATGATGGACCCACTACTTTAGGTCAGTAGGATAGGGGTTATGCTCCTAAGTCTGATGGGAAGAAGAAGGGAGAGGGACCAAGGTGCTTCAGGTGCAATAAAACCGGCCACTTCAAGAACGATTGTCGGGTTAATCTTCAACCAGGACATGCAACGGAGAAGGAGAAGCCAAAGTCTGATTAAGCTGGATGGGGAGGAGCCTTTGTGGCCAATAAGACGGCGATGCCCGTTAAGGCCTTGGCTTCCATCAACTTTGAATAGGATTGGATCGTGGATTCAGGATGTGGGCATCATCTCACCGGGGATGAATCAAAGTTCTCTTCTTTGGCGCCTTACCCAGGTAACGATGCAATCATTACGGTTGTTAATTCTGTTCATGCAGAAGAACAAGAACTTGTTGTCTCTCTGAGTAGTGGTAAGGGTCCACTCACATTGAGGAGTGTTTATCACGTGTCGGGTATGAAGAAGAACCTCTTCTCTGTGACCAATGTGGTCGATGCCGGTTATCACGTTCTGTTTGGCCCAACAAAAGTGAAGTTTCTTAAAATTCAACCGGAGATAAAGGGAGATGTTATTCTTGTTGGAAAGCGGGTAAAGAACTTGTTCATTTTATCGGCAAGTAACTATGTTGACAAGATGAGGACCAATGATAGCACGACTATATGGCATGAAAGGTTGGGGCATGTAGGCATGCACAAATTGAAGGCTATGGCGGTAAGGGGCCTTGTCAAGGGCTTGCCTAGCTTGTCCTCCTATGGAGACGGTCATGTTTGTGCGGGATGTCAGTTTGGTAAGTCTCATCGACTTCCATTTGATAAATCGCAAACAAGGTGCGAAGCGCCGTTGGAGTGCATTCATGGTGATTTGATGGGACCGACTGCGACCCCAAGCCTTGGTGGCAACAAATATATGTTGGTGTTGATCGACGATTACACCAGATATGTCTGGGTATATTTTCTGAAAGAGAAGTCGGAAGATTTTGCGAAGTTCGTGGAGTTCAAGGAGCTGGTGGAAGGTCGGTTAGGCCTGCGGGTAAAAAAATTGAGAACTGACAATTGTGGGGAATTCACCTCTGGTGAGTTCTCAAGTTTTTGCAGGAAGAATGGCGTCCGGAGAGAGCTCACTTGTGCCCATACTCCACAGCAAAATGGCATTGCAGAGCGGAAGATCCGTCATTTGACGGAAACCTGCAAATGCTGGCTTCATGCCAAGAGTATCCCAAAGTCCTTTTGGGCGGAGGGAATGTCTTGTGCGGTATACGTCATCAACAGGATGCCTCTAAGTCCTATCAACATGAAGACCCCTCACGAACTGATGTTCAAGGAGAATCCAAGTGTTGCACACCTTCGGGTGTTCGGGTCAACCTGTTATGTGCATATCCCTGATGCTCTTCGGACAAAGCTAGATGTGAAAGCAAGGAGGCTAGTCTTCGTTGGATTTGATGAGCAGAAGAAGGGGTGGAGATGCATGGATCCTGATACACGGAGATCAGTGGTATCTCGGGATGTGGTGTTTGATGAGGTGACTTCTTACAAGGGGAGTTCAGAAGTTGAACTACCGGAAAGCAGGGTTGATTAAAAAGGGAAGGCTGCATGAAATCTTCAAGTGGAGTTGCCTGTTTCACCAGGAGCTCCAGCTATGTCAAGCTCAGAGATGGAGGATTCAGGTTCTGGAAGCAGGGGGAGCAATGCTACAAGTTCTCCTGGAAGAGAAGCTAGCACAGAAGAAGCAGCTGAGGAGGTGGTTAGTCAGGTGCAACCTCTTAGGAGGTCGAAGAGGACTATCAAGCCACCGGATTGAAACACAGGAGGAAACATGGTGAGCTTTGTCTCATGTTTCTTTGTTGGTCCCTTGGATGAGCGGGAGCCATCGAGCCCTGAGAAGGCCAAAGGAGTAAAGTAGTGGGATATTGTTATGCAGGAGGAGATGGATGCTCTCAAGAAGAATGAGACCTGGTCTCTAGTGCCCAGGCCCAAGGGCATTACCCCTGTGACATGCAAGTGGGTCTATAAGCTCAAGAAGAAAGCTGACGGCACGATCGAGCGTTACAAGGCTCGCGGGTTCTCACAGCAGTACGGAGAAGATTATGATGAGATGTTAAGCCCAGTGGAAAAGATGACTTCGGTTCGATTTGTTATTGCTTTGGCGGCATACAATGGATGGGAGATTTGGCAGCTCGACGTGAAGGATGCTTTCTTATATGGAGAGATTGACAAGGATATCTTCATGACCCAACCGCCGGGCTTCATCTTGGAGGATTGTCCGGACTACGTCTGCAAACTGAAGAAATCCCTGTATGGGTTGAAGCAAGCGCCTCGGGCGTGGTATGGGAAGATCGCGGAGTATCTTCTATTTTGGGGGGGGGGTTCTTTGCTTCAGACTCTGATTCTAGCTTGTTCGTCAAGAAGGAGGGGGTGCTTCGGGTCATTGTTCTGCTGTATGTGGATGACATGATCATCACCGGGAACTCGAAAGAGGCAGTAGCAAGGCTGAGAGCCGAGCTTGCTATAAGATTTTAGATGAAGGATCTGGGTGAGCTCCACCATTTCCTTGGACTCGAGTTTCAGAGGCGAGAGAGCGGAGTGCTCCTTTTTCAGGCTGGATATGTGGAGCGGATCATTCAACGATTCGGCATGGAGGAAGGGAAGAGCAGCTCTATTCCTCTAGAACAGCATCATAAACTTCGGAAGGATGAGGGGAGAGTTCTATCTGAACCGTTGGTGTTCTGAGCTCTGGTTGGGAGCTTGATCTACTTGACAATCACAAGGCCAGATATTGCGTATGCAGTTGGCAAGGTGAGTCGGTACATGGCGGAACCACGGAAGCTTCATCTTCTGGCGGCAAAAGGAATTTTGAAGTATGTGAAGTCGACCTCTGATCTGGGTCTCCTATATAGGAGAAGGTCAAGCTTGGAGTTGCATGGGTACATGGATGTTGATTATGGGGGAGACGTGGATGATTGGAGATCAACGTCTGGTTATGTCTTTATGACAGGCCCCACAGCTATTTCTTGGTGCAGCAAAAAGATGGACTCGGTGTCTGTATCTACCACAGAAGCGGAATACAAGGTTTCGGCCTTGGCAGCTCAGGAATCCGTTTGGCTTAGGAGGTTGGTGGAGGATGTTTATGAGGAGTTTCGAGGTCCCACTAGGCTACGCAGGGACAATGAGAGTGCTCTCAAGTTGGTTAATAATCCAGTCTGTCATGCGAGGACCAAGCACATTGAGATTGAGCACCATTTCATTCGTGAGAAGGTGTTGGGAGGATCTCTTATGGTCGAACATGTTCGGAGTGTGGACAATGTTGCCGACATCTTCACAAAGCCGCTGGCAAAGGGACCGTTTACTCGATTGCGGAGTTTACTCTGGCTAGTTACCACTTCCCACTTCAAGGGGGGTGTTGAAATTATAGAAGTGAAGTGGAAGGTGGTCGGTGGTCTGTATATTGGTGACCGCAGAGACCGCGTGGTCTCTGTGCTAGTGCTCTGCCGGACTGGCTTTGGCGGCCTGCTGTGATTGGCCAGGTTGTTCTAGCATGTTTCGGTCTCTTCTCGGTCTGATCTGCTTGGTTGGTCTATCTTATTTGTAGAAGACCAGGGGTCTGTTCTTGAGTTACCGCTGTTACCAGGTGGCTTATGCAGGTTGATCTGGCGACTTGTTTGAAGTCGGCCAGATGTTCTTGGTTTTCTCTAGGCGGTCTAAGGAAGGAGTGATCTGTATCTGCGCGGCTTGTGCGCGGTCTGCTGCTGATTTGCGGTCTTGGACAGGATGTTGTCCAAGTGGTGTGATCGTGCGGTCTGCTCTGTAAGATCGCTCGCGATCTGATAGGTGGTGACTGTACCTCTCTTGCGGCGGCGACCACAACCGTTCCCTCGCCTATAAATAGGGGTGCAGGGCCTGTCATTCACAATGAGAACTATAAGAACTAGAGCCTGGGTTGTTTTGTGCGGTCTCAACTTTGAGGTCGGGCGGTCTCGTAAGCGAGTTTACTATTTGTTGTGTTCGCAGGTTTGAGGTCAGCAGGTTGCAGTCTCCTTCCTTGGTGATTTCCTAGTGGCTTGAATAAACAGTTCTGCAAAGGCTTGTTTGCAAACTGGTTAATGTTGTTCTTGTGCTGTTCACAGCGAGCTCGACGATCAGGTGATCAGTCGACCTTCTGTGGTTAGTCGATCTGAGTTACGGTCTGGCGGCAGCTTTTGTTCTCTGTTCAGTTCAATAAGCTCCAGTTTGTGTGGTCTGAGGTGTCGGTCTTGCAGTGCAGGTCATCTTGCTTGTATTCTGTTCGAGCGGTCTCAGGACAAGACGGGCGATCTCTGGAGTGCAGCGGTCTGTGCGGTCTCTGCTTTGTCAGGTCGCTAGATTTGTGTTTTTTGGTGTGTTTTGTTCTTCTCTCCTTCGTGATTCTTATGAATCATGTCTCGCCATGTATTTCTCGAAATGTAATGATGTTTTGTGATTCAATAAAGACTATTGTGTTGCTGTGTGGCATTGTGGTTGTTTGGCTATAACTCAGTTGATGCAACTCCTGCTTGCTCCTAAGCGATTCAAATCAAAAAATTTAAGAAGTATTTGTTGGAATCTTGTGATTTAAAACTAATCAAGGATTTAGTCTTACTGGTAACATAATATGAGTCTAAAGGGTCACACGTAAGAATGTGTGGAAATTGGAGTGTTTGATCACATTGATTTATAAAACAAGTTCTAAATGGGCATATATGAAATATTGCACGGTATCTGAAGGACAGAACCTGAGACACATGCCGATGTTCTAAGGGCATGTTTGCTCAAAGTGGCGGGATAACGGTTGTCATCAGTTCTGCACCAAAAGTTGCCACTTTTGAAGGCATACACCTGTGTGCCAAGGGCATGTGTGTGGTTTTCATTACAGAGTCACGAGGAGTCATGTCTACATGAATTGAAGTGAGTTTTGGGACACATGTACAAGGCACCCAACTATGTGCTAAGGGCGTGTGCACCCCAAACTTCATGTATGGGTTCGTTCCTATAAATCGGCCAACTTATCCAAAAGAACCATGACTTGATTCAGAGTTCATCATGTCGTAAAACCGCCTAGAACACATCTCTACCAAATCGGAACTAGCATATCGAAGGAGAGAAAATCAATCATATTGCAACCTGCGTTCATTAGATGGACTGTGTGGTGATTCCTGCGTTCATATGGATACCTCTAGAAATGTGGATACTATTCTGTGTTTGGACTCAAAGGCCAGTCATTCTTCTTGAAATCTGATTTTGACACATGTATAAACTTCTTTTTCTTAATTTAGTGTGTTTTTTATGGATCTTCTTGTGGGTTTCCTGTATTTTCTCTATGCATTTGATTCCCTTGAAACCCAATAGTGGTATCAGAGAAGGTTGCGAAACCTCTTTTTGAGAAATTGTTTCTCCCCATTTTCATAGTAACCACCTATCTTTGTGCAGATCCGTTCACTGGTATATAGATAGGCGAGCATGTCAACTTTCTATGGGAAGATTGATTAGAAATATATGTGTGTATAATTCTGGTGATTTAGAATGGTTCTGAAGCATCATATTTAGTCCTGGAACATTAATTGTTGATGAAATTTCTATGAGAAAATGGTGGTGTTTTTCTTTGGGTTTCAGGGCGCTACCCCAAACACCATTAGGGGATCTGCCCCTAAGAACCTGCCAGGAGCGCAGCCCCTTGGAACCCTGTCAGGACTGTCTTATATTTCAATGAAAATTTTATGTATATCTGCAATATGAATGGTGTAAATTTTTATTGTCTTATTTAAATGTTTGAAATGAGCACTTGATTAAGCGTTAAATGATATACACTATATTGAAATGGTTTCAATTGTTTTACCCAGAAATCGGCGATCCCCTCCGAGCTAACTTTTTCAGGTATTGGGGTATTTTCGGAGATCCGGGCCGATCTCGCTCCTCCGGGGGGCGATCTCGCCCCTCCCAGGCGATCTCGCAGCAGGGAAGGTCGCCCCTTCCGGGCGACCTCGCAGAGGGAGATCGCCCCTCCTGGCCGATCTCGCAGAGGAGAGATCGCCCCTCCTGGGCGATCTCGCAGGGAGATCGCCCCTCCCGGGCGATCTCGCAGCAGGGAAGGTCGCCCCTTCCGGGCGACCTCGCAGAGGGAGATCGCCCCTCCCGGGCAATCTCGCAGAGGAGAGATCGCCCCTCCTGGGCGATCTCGCAGGGAGATCGCCCCTCCCGGGCGATCTCGCAGCAGGGAAGGTCGCCCCTTCCGGGCGACCTCGCAGAGGGAGATCTCCCCTCCCGGCCGATCTCGCAGAGGAGAGATCGCCCCTCCTGGGCGATCTCGTAGGGAGATCGCCCCTCCCGGGCGATCTCGCAGCAGGGAAGGTCGCCCCTTCCGGGCGACCTCGCAGAGGGAGATCGCCCCTCCCGGGCGATCTCGCAGAGGAGAGATCGCACCTCCTGGGCGATCTCGCAGGGAGATCGCCCCTCCCAGGCGATCTCGCAGGGAGATCGCCCCTCCCAGGCGATCTCGCAGCAGGAAAGGTCGCGCCTTTCGGGCGACCTCGCAGAGGGAGATCGCCCCTCCCGGGCGATCTCACTCCGGAGGATCTTAGTCCTATGCTGACTCTGTTTTATGTGGTCTATTCAGGTAAGCAGGTACAGTCCAGACGATCTCAGCGGTCTCAGCAGACGATCTCAACAGGTCCAGACGATCTCAGCGATCTCAGTAGCGGTCTCAGGCGATCTCAGCAGTTCCGGGCAGCCCGTTACTTCCAGATCTGCCCGTTCGGGCAGGCCCCTGCGTCTATAAATAAAGGGGTAGGGGTACCAGTTGGAGGACTTTTGGAGAGCTTCCAGTCCCAGCCAGTGGTTTGAGCGGTCTCAACTTTGAGTAACCGCTGAGACCTCTCCGATCTCCCTTCAGGCCCCCTTTTTCTTCATGTTTTATGCTGTTTCTTTCATACTTTTCTATTGTAACATCAGCTGTAACTCAAGCTTTATATCAATAAAATAGTCTTTCCTCCAACTCAAAGTAACCGGCCACCCAACAGTTTCACCCCCCATCCTTCAGCTCGAGCGAGTGTGGAGTTGGTACCATTTTTGGCACCAACATCAATAAAAGTATGATTAACTGTTAATCATCTATTTTATTTAAAAAATTAAACATATGCATAATTAAAAGTTAAATCATTTTTATGAAAAAATCCCTTACAAGAATATTAAGTGTTTGGATGCCTTCCGATGGATGACACTCTTCCTTCTTTGATCAAAGATGTGTGGGTTTTCCAAACTAAGGTGCATTAATCTATCTTGGCGGGGTGCAAATGGATAATTGTGATATCCCACTGCCATCATTAGGTCTAACTTAAATATGTGACCTTAATGGTTGATTGCCTAGAGGCATAGGGTTGGCATGTACCATATGATGGATGCAAATAATGGTTATTCACCAACCATACATGATGATGAAATTAGCAAAACTTATCTGCCTAAATATCCATGGTTGTGGGTGATCAACAAAAGTGGACTCATAATTGGGGTGAAATACGGATCTTGTCCCACTAGAGAGCCATTCGCTTAAACTCTTCAAATTAATATTAAGGGTTATTAAATTGAAAAAAATAGTGGAAGTATTTTAATAAAGTCCTTATTAAAATAAATATAGATTTTGAAATAATGTACTAAAATAAAATTTTGCATACTTTTGTAGAATATTCATGTCAAGTAATACATATCACACCGTGTCCCTGCGATCGGTCCTTGAGAAGGACAAACTCAATGGGACAAACTTCCTGTACTAGTATATAAACTTGAGGATTGTATTCAAATAGGAGTGTAAGCTCTATGCATTAGAGGAAAATCCCCCTGGAGAGCCACCCGAAACTGCCTCTCGTGCAGATAAAGATACATACAAGAAGTATCAGGATGACTCCTTGGATGTTGAATGCCTCATGCTCGCAACCATGAACTCTGAGCTTCAGAAGCAACATGAGAACATGTGTGGTTACGAGATAGCCGAGCACCTAAAGAAAATGTTTCAAGGGAAAGCTTGACAAGAGAGGTATGGTGTGTCAAAGACATTGTTTTAGTGTAATATGGGAGCCCGTGATCCGGTGAGAACTCACGTACTCAAAATTATTGGTTATATAGAGAACCTACAAAGACTGGGCTTTCTTATGGGGCAAGAGTTGGCCACTTACTTAGTCATGCAATCATTGCCGGATTGTTATGAGCAATTTGTCTTGAATTATAATATGAATGAAATATACAAATCGCCACCCGAGCTCCTAGGAATGTTGAGAACTGTCGAAATCAATATAAAGAAATACAAGCCCACTAGCCTCATATTGATGGTGCATAAAGTTAAGGACAAGGCTAAGGGAATTAAGAAGGCTAAGATTGGATATATGTCTAACCTTTATCCCGTATCTTCTACACTGTAAAGAAAATGACTGCCTAAAGAAGGAAATTGTCACCATTGTGGTAAAGCAGGGCATTGGATAAGGAATTGTCCTATTTACATTGAAGATCTGCCAAATAAGAAAGGAAGTGTGACTTACACTTAAGGTATCATTGTTATAAAAGTCAATCTTTCTACTTTTTCATCTTGGGTATTGGATACCGGATGTGGTTCTCACAATTGTGTTAATATGCAGGAACTGAGAAGGAGAAGAATATTGTCTAATGGCGAGGTAGACCTACAAGTTGGAAAGGGAGCAAGAGTTGTTGCAATTATTGTAGGGACTTATCATTTATCTTTACATATTGGGCTTGTAATAGAGTTAGAGAACTGTTATTATGTACTTGTTGTTGGAACATGCTTTCCGCATCTCTTGGTTTGACAATAACAAATCCAATTGTATTAGATCATACTTGTTTTGTGTTTATAGTATTGAAAGAAATCGTTGTCTACCTGAATCACCTAGAGGGGGTGAATAGGTGATCTCTACTGCGATTGCGGAATAAAACATTTTGCACAAACACAACAAAAAATCACAGCACAGAGACACAAGATTTATAGAGGTTCCCCAAGGGTGGGTACTCCTCTCTCCCGCTCCGCCTATCTAGCACTTCGGGCTAGCGTCGGCAACTTCACCAAAACATGGATTTATCAACAAATCCTACACTCGGAGACAACGGCTCCTACAAAGTCGGAGAACAACCTCTCCTACAAACTCAGAGTAAACAACTCCTACAACTCGGAGTAAACAACTCCTACAAAATAACTCGGAGTAAAAACTCCTACAGAAATTAAATAAAGTTTGAAATGAAACTTCTCTTGAATCTCAATAGAGATTAACTTCAGATCTGGAAAGACTGAATCTTCTTCTTCCTTTAGAGTGGAAACTTGGATCTTCAAGGATTAGGAAGAATAAAGAATCGACAAACCTGATCTGAGTAGGCCCTTTGATTAATTTGAAAAGATCTTCAATAGAGAGCAGCAACTAGATCAAAGGCCTTCTTATCTGAGAAATCTCTAGCAACACTGAAGAACAAATCTTGAGCGGTGCACTATAGATCTCAGAAACTTGTTCAGAAGGAGAGAAAGAAAAACGGCTAGCTTCTTCTTTTTTCGATCGGGTTGTTTCTTCTTCTTCTTGGACTTGCCCTAAAATAAAAGATTATTTATAGGGAGACCTCTAACAGCTCGGGCGACAAACAAGGAGGGATCGCCACGTATACTGTACATGGCAGCCAACCCTAAATTTCAAAAACGAAACATAAATTTGAAATCCGTCTGTCCGTCATTCGTCGAGACTTCACGTGAACATTCGACAAATTGACTTGGTAATTGAAAAATACTGATCGAAGCTTGAAAACTGTCTTCTGTTTTCATTCGTCGGAATTCGTCAGGAGTTTTCGAGAACATTCGACGAATTGACTTAGCCGCACCATTTCCTTCACAAGTCTGCCTTTTTGACTTCTGTCTGGATTCGTCGAGATTCATCGGAACTTCACGAGACATCTCGACGAATTGACTTAGTAAAAATTTCTTTTCTCCTGAAAACCTGCTCCATTCCTCAAACTTGAAAACCTTCAGTTATGAGTATATGAAGTACACCCCAATAGAGAGATTACATATGGACCAACACTTTGTTCTACACAATGAGGGATTACATTGTCTAGAACTGTGTTTGGTGATCCATTGCAACCTGACTTTGGTGTGCACTTAGCAATTTTAGAACCTGCAAATACATAACTAGAGAACAACCTCAAATACAACTCAATTCAACTTAGTTCAAAGGAACACTTTTTCAAATCAAGGTAATTGTGGCTACAATACCCAACAATCTCCCCCTATTTGAAGAAGTCAGAACCTATGTACTGAGTTGAATTGCACTTAAATAAATATATATCAAATAGATGAGGAGAATTAAAAATATAGCTTTTTCAACTTTCTCTCCCTTTCAACTTTCTCTTTCAACTTTGCCAATTCCTCTGAACTTCAAATTCTCTTGCAATTTCAACTTCTCTCCCCCTTTCTGACTACTTCAGATAGGGAAGAAAAAGCATGAGAGCTCAAAGCTCCCCCTCAGCAACTGCAGGAGTACACATTTGGGAGTATATGTAGAATCAGCTCCACCTCAATCTTTTCTCCCCCTTAGAATTTCAGTGCCTGGACTGATTTCCTAAGCTTTTCAGCAACCTTACTATTTTTCTTCTATGTTCTGGTCATGTACCATGAACATCCACTTGTCCAAATGCCTGATTAGAGTTTTGGTTGGCCTTTGGACATACCTGTAAACACAGATTAATTTCCCTTAGGAACCCAAAAGGATTTGGGTCCTAGGTTTCTGGTTAGATCAACACCACTCAGAGTGTTAACATTGCAAGGGGTCATTCTTACATTGTTAACCCGTGGAGTCATTGGCACAGTATGATTGAACCAACAATCTATGGCAAAATGACCAATTTTTCCACAACACCAGCATTCAAATCTATTGTATCTCCTCTTTGTGTTCTGCTGAGCCTTTTGAACGGGTGGATTTGCAGGAGGAGCAACCTTGGAGGTAGAAGCCTCGTTGGTGCAACATACACAATTCTTAGGCACAATAGGCTTGACCTGCAGTGCCTTCTTAGCATTTGATCCATGAACGAATGGTCCATGATGCTTCAATTGAACTTCCTCATAAGGAGCCTTGAGGGAGCCAGAACCAAAGTTTCTGGGTCTGGTCCACACTGAGTTCACCTTGGCAGGCTCAACATGGGTTGGTCTGCTGAAGTGAACATAAATGCTCTCGAGATCATAGGTGTTCGTAGGAAGAATCACCTTCTTGAAAGTTGGAGCACACTGTGGACCCTTACCCTTTGCTTTAGCAGCTCTTCTTTTGGCTGACTTACTTAGGCTCTTTTCAGTAACATGGCCCAAACCACTACTACCGGAACCAGCAGTGAAAGTGTCTATGGTAGGCAAAACTGTCTTGGGCTTAGAGAAGTTCATTGTGATCTTCTTTTCAGCCTCAAGCTGTTTCTTCTAATCCTTAATAATTTCACTCTTCTGAATGCCTGCTGAAGTGGCCTCCGAGAGTGCAATCTTCAAGGATAAGATTTCTTCCCTGAGTAGGTTAGATTCTTCAATGTCCTTTCTCAAGTTTGATTCTTGATCATTTAGGGATTGAATCTCCTTTGATTAAGTTTTAACAAGCTTTCGACACTTATTAAACCCCTTCAACATTTCCTCATACTTAGCAGTCAACTCAGAATCCTCTTCCGAATAGTAGTTTTCATTAGCATCAGATGTCGTTTCTGAACATGAAAGAGGTGTAGAAGATAATACCTGACCGGTGAACGGAACAATATCTTTGTCATCATCTGACATGGCCATTAGACTGTAGAAGCAGTCTTTTGTTAGACCTTTTCCTCTATATTGACCAAATTGGTCTTCTGGTATCAGGTTGAGCCATCAGTCCAAAGAATGCCTCTTCATCTAAGTTAGACTCATTTGAGTCACTATCACTTAGAGTCTTGGACTTCTTGGCAACAAAACTCTTCTCCTCTTTCTTCTTTCCATTGAAGGACTTCTTTTATTGAAGATTCCTTCTTCTTGTGTGGGCAATCAGCTATCATGTGCCCTGGCTTTTTACAACAATAACAGACAATATCAGTCGAAACATGTTTATTCGGTTTGGTTTTATACCTGTCGTTGCTGTGTTCTTTCTTGTGATGTTCATCATCACGCCTTGATCTTCTTTGGCTCCTTTTTCTGAGCAATTTCTTGAATTTCTTGGAGAGTTAAGAGAACTCTCCATCGGACATGTCTGAGCTTGATGAGCAATCTACAGACTCATCGTCTTCATCTAACGGATGTGTCCTTTCAAATGATCTCGCTTTACCTCTTCTTGACTCTTTGGCCTTCAGTGCCACAGAGTTCTCCCTTCCAGAAGTGGAGCATCCTTCTTCTTCAGCTTTTCTAATACTCAGCTTTAGCTCATGGGAGAGCAGCTTCCCATACAGAATCTGTGGATCCATAGTAGCCAACTTACCATATTCTCTGATAGATATCACCTTGGAGTCCCATTCCTTAGACAGGGATCTAAGGAATTTACCGTTTAGTTCACCCATGGTGAATTCTCTTCCATAGTTTCTCAGACCATTTACAATCTTGAAGAATTTCTCGTAGGTGTCAGAAATTGTGTCTTTGCCTTGTTGCTTGAAGGCTTGGTATTCTTGGTTCAGCAAAGACTTTCTGTCATCTCGAACTTCTTCAGTACCTTCCATCAAAACCACAATAGAATCCCACATCTCTTTTGCAGACTTACAGTGAATCAAATTTTGTAGCATTGAATCGTCAATTGCACCTGCTATGATGTGCTTTGCTTTCTTGTCCAGAGTGACAAGTGCAATTTCATCCTTTGTCATGTCCATCACTTTCTTTGGCACATGTTTGGTGGCATCAATGGTAGAAGCAACCATGGGAATATGGGGACCTTCCTTAACTATCTGGGAGATTCGGGGATCATTTGCTTCCATGTAGAAGATGACTCTTTCTTTCCACATAGGGAAATTCTCCTTAGTGCAAACTGGGAGCTTGGAGGAAAAGCTTTCCATGCCTCTGTCCAGAGATAGAGATCTTGACAATGTAGAAGGATCTTTAATCTAGGTGTTAACCTCTTAAAAATAACCTCCCTCTGATACCAATTGAAAGAAATCGTTGTCTACCTAAATCACCTAGAGGGGGGGGAATAGGTGATCTCTACTGCGATTGCGGAATAAAATTTTTTGCACAAACACAACAAAAAATCACAGCTCAGAGACACAAGATTTATAGAGGTTCCCCAATGATGCAGGGGTATTTCCTTATAGAAATCTACACGGACTACACTCCAACTCGCCTCGATCACACGATGAACTACCGCACATACACAAGCATTCTATCGCTCACATACGTTGCCATTCGCATCACAATATCAAACTAAAAAGAAGAACGATCGACTCTAAAACAGCGGTCAAAAGAGAGTCGACATAGTTCCCAAATCAACACAAAGATTGCTACTCTTTTAGAGAACAAAACCAAGGCTATAGGCCAAGATTCGTTCAAGCAAACGAGACCCACGCGGTCCAGACACGAAGAACGCGGGAAAGCGATCTGAAGTTCAGAAAAATACCAACGATCGATATTCAAAATCGCGGAGAACACGATGGTTCTTCCTCCACAAACTAAAGAAAAGAAGCTCTTGAAGGTTTTAGAGATTACCCAACCCAGAAAATGAAAACACTCTGGATAACTGTGGGAGAATCACTCTCTCCACATTTTCCACCGGCGTCGCACCATATGGATCCTTCGGAGTCACACCGAGGGGCTGTCTTCCTTCCTCCTTGGAGTCGCACCAAGAAACCACGCCGGAAACACCCAAGAAGGGGGGTGGCCGAAATGGAGAAGAGAGGGGAGACAAGGGGGGCGGCGGCTTGGAGCAAGGCTTGGCCGAAATTCCTCCTTAGGGGGGAAGCTTTTAGGGTTCAATCTATTCTATTCATTTCTCATCAAAAGCTCCTTTAAATAGGAGTTTACAAACACCATCCAACCATCCAAAATTGAGATGAAATCTCATCAACCCGGATGGTAAAATGCACACCACAAAAATGTCTATTAGCACACCCAAAATAAGAAACATGCCGGAATTAAAATATTACAATTTTAAAATGACGGAAATAAATATAAAACTAAAGCAAGATAATAAAAAGGCTTTAAGCATCCTTTGCGCGACGCGGGCGGAGGTTATAATGTTGACTTCCGGGGCGCCGAAAGTCCTTGTGTTGTAACATCTCCAAGTCATCCACATGTGGGGGAAGTGGTGCGGCATCAATCCTCCCCCCTCAACTTCACGTATCACCGATGCGTGGTCCAAGAGGAAACGGTGGAGAAGAGCGGCATCTAGTCTTTGAAGCTCGGACTCAAGCACCCAAGAGTCATCGGAAGGTGGACGATCCCGCCATCGAATGAGGAAACGGCGAGTATCACCATCAGTAGTAGTAACGGGCTCCATGTCCAGTATCCTGTCAGGGCTAGAAAAGGTTTTGGGAAACCTTGGAAACATGTCAGCATTAGGAAAAAGATGTGACTCACCATCTGGCGGTATACCTGTGGAAAGCATGGAAGAGAGATCATCCGACCTACCACTCCCCAACCCATTAGAATCATTTGTGGAAGGAGAAGACGACATAGAAGACAACTCTTGTGGAGGCGGAACAAACATCGTCAAATCCAAAACGTTGAAAATGGGTGAGACACCCAAATCAAAAGGCAAATCCAAAACAAAAGCATTCTCTCCTATTTTCTTCAAAATCCGAAACGGGCCGGCTCGCCTCGGTGCTAATTTCTTAACGGTGCCAGATGGCATTCGTTCGGGAACTAAGCGGACTAAAACTTGGTCGCCGACTTTAAAGTTTGATGCTCTACTATTTTGGTTTGCATGTGTTTGATAGGCGTTATATTGAGAGGTCAAGGTCGCCCGAATATGTGCATGTAGATCATGAATGTGTTGGGCAAAAGATTGTGCGAATTGACTGGCCTTATACGACGGTGGTAGTGGGACCAAGTCAAGGGGCACTGGAGCATTATACCCGTGAACAACCTCGTTGGGAGACATACCCGTGGATCGGTTCTTGGAGTTATTATAAGCCAATTGAGCGTGGGGAAGAAGTAAGTCCCATGTGCCTTTATGGTCACCCACAAGGCACCTAAGAAGATTTCCCAAGCTTCTATTGACCACCTCTGTTTGCCCATCCGTTTGTGGGTGGTAGGCGACAGAGAATAGCAATTTAGTGCCCATTAGAATCCACAACGTCTTCCAAAAATAACTTGTAAATTTCACGTCCCTATCCGACACAATAGTGTTAGGCACCCCACGATGGCTAACGACATTTTGAAAATACAGCTTGGCAATATGAGATGCATCGTTGGTCTTGCTATAAGGGATAAAATATGCCATCTTGGAGAACCTATCTACAACAACGAATATAGAGTCGTGTCGGTGAAACGTGGGGGGAAGGCCTAGAATGAAATCCATGCTCACGTCTTCCCAAGGTTTGGATGGAATAGGTAACGGTGTATACATGCCAACATTGGTCTTCGAGCCTTTGGAGACTTGACACGTTCGGCAACTGCTCACTACACGTCCGACCATGACCTTAAGTTTTGGCCAATAAAACTTCTTCTCTACGAGCACAATAGTCTTGTCACGCCCGAAGTGGCCACTCAAACCGCCGCTATGCAACTCCCAAATGATGTGTAGTCGTAGGGAAGATTGTGGGATGCATAGCTTCCCGTGCCGAAAGAGATAACCGTCCCTAATAGTGAAGGCCGAAATAGTGGTGGGGGAGTTGTCCTGTGCGGATAGGTACAACTCCTGGAAATCCGGGCATGTGGCGTACTCATCTTTAATGCGCTCGAACCCAATGACATGCACCTTCATGGTAGAAAGTAAAAGGGTGAGGCGGCTAAGCGCATCGGCGACTCGATTCTCCGAACCCTTAAGGTGCTTAATATTAAACGTGTATTCTTGAAGGAATGCAACCCACTTCGCGTGTCGTGGGCTGATCTTATGACTACCGTTTATGAATCTCAACGCATCATGGTCAGAAAGGAGCACAAATTCCTTGGACAGAAGATAGTGCCTCCAATGATGCAAACACCTCACAATCGCATAGAACTCTCGGTCGTAGTTAGAATAATTAAGCTTTGCGCCCGCCAGCTTCTCACTAAAATAACTAATAGGGTGGCCCTCTTGACTTAGGATTCCTCCTATCCCTACCCCAGACGCATCACAAGTAACCTCAAAGACCTTGGTGAAGTCGGGGAGACGTAACACCGGTGCTTCGGTCATGAGTTGCTTGATCCGAAGGAAGGCAAAAGTAGCAGACTTCGACCACGCAAACTCTCCCTTTTTCATACAATCAGTAATTGGTGCCATGATGCTACTAAAGTCTCGTATAAAACAACGATAAAATGTAGCTAACCCATGGAAACTACGCACCTCTCGAATACTAGTCGGCTCTGGCCAATCCTTAATCACCTGGACCTTCCCGGGGTCTACTCGTATACCTTCGGTCCCAACAATGTAACCTAAGAATTCTACCTCAGAGACTTGAAAAGTGCACTTCTTAAGGTTTAGATAAAGAGTTTCCTTCTGAAGGGTGGAAAGAACTATACGCAGATGTGAGATGTGATCGGCGGGGGTGGTACTATAGATAAGGATGTCGTCAAAGTAGACAACCACGAACTTCCCCATATAAGGCTGGAAGACATGAGTCATCATCCTGGAGAACGTGCTTGGGGCGTTGGATAACCCAAAAGGCATCACAAGCCACTCATACAGTCCATCCTTGGACTTAAACGCTGTCTTCCACTCGTCCCCCTCACGGATCCTGATCTGGTGGTAACCACTCCACAAATCTAGCTTGGAAAAGATGGTGGCACCCGCTAGGACATCGAGGAGATCATCTAACCGTGGGATTGGAAATCTATACTTGATGGTGATTTTGTTGATAGCACAGCTATCAACACACATCCTCCACGAACCATCCTTCTTGGGGGCAAGAAGGGCTGGAACAGCACATGGGCTCAAACTAGCCCGAATGAATCCCTTCTTCAGCAAGTCCTCTATCTGGACTTGTAACTCCTTGTGGGCATCGGGAGGGAGTCTATAGTGGGGCTGATTGGGTAGGGATGACCTAGGGATAAGATCTATAGCATGTTGTATATCCCTAAGTGGGGGTAACGACGACGGAAGCTCGTCGGGGTAAACATCCCTATACTCATCTAGCAAGGCCCGCAACTCTCTAGGCAACCCATCTAACGTGCTCGAATCAGTCTTCGAACTCATAAGAACTAACGCATACATCACTCCATCTAAAAATGGGTCCCTCACAAACTCCTTCCTGCCTACTAGACTCAACGTCTTCCTCTCGACCGGGACAGTGGTGTCCTTAGGTAACGCAACTGGTTCCTTCGGAACAGTCGGGCTCAAGGTAACGGTCTTACCCTTAAATTTAAACTCATAGGAGTTGGCCCGGCCATAATGTGTCACATCACGGTCATAGAGCCAAGGGCGGCCTAATAACACGTGGCATGCGTCCATCGGTAATACGTCACACCATATCTCATCCGTGTACGACCTGATCGAGAGGGGAACTAGGCATCGCTTGGTAACTGGGACAGTGATCTTGTTAATCCAAGCAACTTGATACGGGGTCGGGTGTGGCTCCGTGGTCAAGGCCACACGTGTGACGGCGTTCTCAGAATCGACGTTTACACAACTTCCACTATCGATAATCAGTTTACATAACTTCTCACCACTCCTAAAGATCAGGGAAAATATGCTCGTCCTCTTCCAATCATCTAAGGGACGAGGGGTGGTCAAGATACATCGCATCACTCCTAGGTAGCGTTCGTCCTCCAAATCACTTGGGACTCCATCAGGGTCACCCTCCTCCATAGGCTCATAAACTAGGTCGGCGGGGTCGGTCTCCGCATCCAAAAGGGCTATGGCTCGAGTTTTTGTAGGACACTCAAAGGCGTAGTGGCCCTGAACCCCGCAAGCATAACATGTGGTGTTAACCTTGCTAACCTTTCCTATGGGGATACGCTCACTCGTGGGATTCCTAGCTCGCAGTGATCACTACCGATCTTGACTCGGCGGTCTTAGGTTTTCCTTTATCGTGGGTGGTAGATGAAGATGCCCCAAATGTGGTCAAACTCTTCGTACGGGAGTAACGAGAGTGGGCCTTAGAAGCCAGATGCTTTTCAATGTCAAGAGCGGCATTGAATGTCGTATTCAGGTCTGTGTGACCATATCTCAAAAGCTTCCTCTGAATGTCAGGGTGGAGCCCCTTACGAAACTGAGATAGCGTAACCTCGGGGATCTCTCGAAGATCACAACGCACCATACGGTCTTTTAGCTCGCCCATATACTCGGCCACCGAGTTTGAGCCTTGCCGAAGGGTGGCTAGCTCATCAAACTTTTGGGTTCGGTGGTAGGCGGGGACGTATTGGTCAGTGAGTAAGTTCTTCATCACCGGCCATCCAATGAGTGGGGCTCCCTGCCCGGCTCCTAGCCTACGCTCTTCATTCAGCCAATACGTTTTTGCTCGACCCGTTAGCTTCATCCTGGCAACCTGGACCTTTTGGGGATCCGTAAGATGGTGCCATTCGGAATAACATTCAATATCCACTACCCAGGTAAGGAAAATCTGGGGGTCCCCCAAACCATCGTAAGTGGGGGCGTCGATCTTAATGGTTCTAGTGATATCCGTGCCACGATCCAGACGACGTCCATGAGGAGAGGCTCGAGGATATCCTTCATCCGAATCCGAATCATGAACCCGTTGTTGCTGATTGGGTAGCTCATCATTAGCCGGTGGGGGCGGTGTTCCCCTTTGATTCAGAAGAATCTGGGCCAACATGGTCCTAATCTCCGTCATCTCACCACGTAGCTCTTCTAGAGCCTCCGTGTTAGGATCTACTTGATCGTTCGCTGCCATCCTAGAGGTGGACGGTAACTCTACGGTGTATTCCGTGCCTAGTCTCGTGCGCATGCAAATTTGAACAATTAGAAAAAAAATGAATTATTTTTGACGGGCCTAACGAGATCGAAACGAAAAAATTTTTGTTTTTTTGTTTTAAAGTTGCTGGAAATAAACTCAAGAAGCTACAAAATTTTTTTGAATTTTGACAAAATTTTAGATTTAAGACCGCTATTCGCACACCACCTAGACAGAATTACGACGGTTCTAATTTTCAGGCCAGCCTAACGAGGTCGAATCGAAAAAGTTTCAGTTTTAATGTTGCTGGAAATACTTTCAGGAAGCTATAGGAGAAATTTCAGATTTTTCTGACAAGTTTAAAAAAAAAAATTTGAGGTTTTACTAAACGCAGACCAATCCGAAAATTTTCAGATTTTCCTATTGATTAGAACGACCAACAAAGATCGCAGCGAGGATGTTTGCAACGTGGGAGTTGAAACGACCTGCTTTGATACCAAATTGATGCAGGGGTATTTCCTAATAGAAATCTACACGGACTACACTCCAACTCGCCTCGATCACACGATGAACTACCGCACATACATATGCATTCTATCGCTCACATACGTTGCCATTCGCATCACAATATCAAACTAAAAAGAAGAACGATCGACTCTAAAACAGCGGTCAAAAGAGAGTCGACATAGTTACCAAATCAACACAAAGATTGCTACTATTTTAGAGAACAAAACCAAGGCTATAGGCCAAGATCCGTTCAAGCAAACGAGACCCACACGGTCCGGACACGAAGAACGCGGGAAAGCGATCTCAAGTTCAGAAAAAAACCAACGATCGATATTCAAAATCGCAGAGAACACGATGGTTCTTCCTCCACAAACTAAAGAAAAGAAGCTCTTGAAGGTTTTAGAGATTACCCAACCCAGAAAATGAAAACACTCTTGATAACTGTGGGAGAATCACTCTCTCCACGTTTTCCACCGGCGTCGCACCGTATGGATCCTTCGGAGTCACACCGAGGGGCTACCTTCCTTCCTCCTTGGAGTCACACCAAGAAACCATGCCGGAAACACCCAAGAAGGGGGGTGGCCGAAATGGAGAAGAGAGGGGAGACAAGGGGGGGCGGCGGCTTGGAGCAAGGCTTGGCCGAAATTCCTCCTTAGGGGGGAAGCTTTTAGGGTTCAATCTATTCTATTCATTTCTCATCAAAAGCTCCTTTAAATAGGAGTTTACAAACACCATCCAACCATCCAAAATTGAGATGAAATCTCATCAACCCGGATGGTTAAATGCACACCACAAAATTGTCTATTAGCACACCCAAAATAAGAAACATGCCGGAATTAAAATATTACAATTTTAAAATGACGGAAATAAATATAAAACTAAAGCAAGATAATAAAAGGCTTTAAGCATTTTTTGCGCGACGCGGGCGGAGGTTATAATGTTGACTTCCGGGGCGCCGAAAGTCCTTGTGTTGTAACATCTCCAAGTCATCCACATGTGGGGGAAGTGGTGCGGCATCACCCAAGGGTGGGTACTCCTCTCTCCAGCTCTGCCTATCTAGCACTTTGGGCTAGCGTCGGCAACTTCACCAAAACTCGGATTTATCAACAAATCCTACACTCGGAGACAACGACTCCTACAAACTCGGAGAACAATCCTACAAACTCAGAGTAAACAACTCCTACAAAATAACTAGGAGTAAAAACTCCTACAGAAATTAAATAAAGTTTGAAATGAAACTTCTCTTGAATCTCAATAGTGATTAACTTCAGATCTGGAAAGACTGAATCTTCTTCTTCCTTTAGAGTGGAAGCTTGGATCTTCAAGGATTAGGAAGAATAAAGAATCGGCAAACCTGATCTGAGTAGGCCCTTTGATTAATTTGAAAAGATCTTCAATAGAGAGCAGCAACTAGATCAAATGCCTTCTTATCTGAGAAATCTCTAGCAACACTGAAGAACAAATCTTGAGCGGCGCACTGTAGATCTCAGAAACTTGTTCAGAAGGAGAGAAAGAAAAACAACGAGCTTCTTCTTTTTTCGATCGGGTTATTTCTTCTTCTTCTTGGACTTGCCCTAAAATAAAAGATTATTTATAGGGAGACCTCTAACGGATCGGGAGACAAACAAGGAGGGATCGCCACGTGTACTGTACATGGCAGCCAACCCTAAATTTCAAAAACGAAACATAAATTTGAATTCCGTCTGTCCGTCATTCGTCGAAACTTCACGTGAACATTCGACAAATTGACTTGGCCATTGAAAAATACTGATCGAAGCTTGAAAACTGTCTTCTATTTTCATTCGTCGGAATTCATCGGGAGTTCTCAAGAACATTCGACGAATTGACTTAGCCGCACCATTTCCTTCACAAGTCTGCCTTTTTGACTTCTGTCTGGATTCATCGAGATTCATCGGAACTTCACGAGACATCTCGACGAATTGACTTAGCAAAAATTTCTTTTCTCCTAAAAACCTGCTCCATTCCTCAAACTTGAAAACCTTCAGTTATGAGTATATGAAGTACACCCCAATAGAGATATTACACATGGACCAACACTTTGTTCTACACAATGAGGGATTACATTGTCTAGAACTGTGTTTGGTGATCCATTGCAACCTGACTTTGGTGTGCACTTAGCAATTTTAGAACCTGCAAACACATAACTAGAGAACAACATCAAATACAACTCAATTCAACTTAGTTCAAAGGAACACTTCTTCAAATCAAGGTAATTGTGGCTACAATACCCAACAAGTATGCAGGATTCAGTGCTTTCAAATCTCCATGGAAATATGTTTTTGTTACTACCGCGCAGCGTTAAGACTACCGCTGGCGCTAACAAACCGCTGAGAAGGAAACCACTGAGAAGGAAACTGGCATTCGATGAACTGAAAGCTCCGTTCGACGAATTGTGAGCTCCGTTCGATGAACTGTGAGCTCCGTTCAACGAAATGCATGCTTTACCGCGGCGCGCTTGAACTACCGCTGGCGCTAGCGATCGACGAAATGGAGGTCAATGAAATGAAGGCGGCGTTCGATGAAGATGCGACCGACGAAGTGCTCTATCGCAGTGCGTTACAACTACCGCTGGCGCTATTATTCAATCGACGACATGAAGGCTGCGCTCGACAAAATGCTTATCACTGCATTTGACGAATTGGCGATCGACGAAAGTTGAATCCCGTTCGATGAAAATTCGGTTAACGAAATATGAGGCCAGCTCGACGAAAATGTTCCAGACGAAAAGAGATATGCTCTACCACGGCGCGTTAGCACTACTGCTGGCGCTAGTATAAATGGAAAGAACTGCAAGAAGGAAACAATGGAGAAAAAGGAATGTCGACGGGACGCTATTTTGGCAAGTTCTATCGCGGCACGTTAAGTCTAACGCCCAACGGTAGCTTTTGGAAACCTCCCGTCTGGAGTTGATTGAATAGCAGATTTGGAAGGAGATAATGGCAGATGGAAGGATATTTCGCTATCGCTGCGCGATAGCATTACCGCGGCGCGTTAGTCGGTGCTCTATGTTTAGCAGTCAAAAGATGCCTAATCTGCCACAATCCGTGCCTGATCATTTGCCTAATATGGCAACCGCAGGGCGGTAGTACAATGGCAGGCGGTAGTGGATGATTCTATAAAATGACGTGCGCCTCCTCCGTTGTTGCTTGCTGATACAGAAGGAATTGAAGCCATATAGTCAGAGCATTCGTAAGAGCCATCTCCAAGCATCCCGAAGAACTCCATCAACGTTCGTAAACGCAAAGAACTTGAAGACCAATACGATCGCATCTACATCGACATCAAGTTCTACTTTTGAGGGAGTCTTTAGTTTGAGTTTTTTTTTACTTTCAAATTGTAATCTTTATAATTTTTGTTCGGTAGAGGAACTCGCCCCACAGTGACTAGGGCCTTGCGGGGAATAGGGGGAATTCGCCACACGGCAACTAGGTCTAGAGGACTTAGGGAGGAATTTGCCACATGGCGATTGGGTCTAGGGAGTATATCTAGGGGGTGCTCGAGGCCTTTCTGGTGATAGATTGGTTAGAGCGGCTTGAGGCCGTTTCTGGGGAGAGATCGGCTAAAGCCAACCGGTTCATGGGGATACGAGTCGGTATAGAAAACAAAAAGGGTTTTCATATTATTCGCTTCGATTTCTAGCGTCATTGAAATCAGATTTTGTAATCAATTTTATAAATGATAATCATGTCTTTTCTTGTTTAATAAAATTGATCTCATTTCTAATTTCATTATCTCTTTACTTTTGATTTAACTGCGACCAAAATATCAAAAGTTTTCTGCTAAAGTTTAAAATTTTTAAAACCCTTATTCACGCCCCCCCCCCCCCCCCCCCCTAAGGCACCTACAGATCCAACAAGTGGTATCAGAGGTAGGTTATACCAAATCAGCTTAACAACTGGGAATAATGGTGTCTCATGATCTCGCTTCTATTAGTGGGAGAAATTTTTATGAAGAAGAAAAATCTCTTGCACCACCCTTATTCGAAGGAAGAAATTATAAAGGGTGGAAATTTTTAATGGAAAGGTTTATTAAAACATTAGATATCAATGCATGGGATATAGCAATAACAAGACCAGCGGACGAATCAAATAAACAAGAATGTCACCTAAATGCAAAAGCTATGAACTATATTTTATGTGCTTTATCTCAAGATATCTTCAAATTAATATATATTTTTTCTAGTGCATACAAAGTATGGAAATTTCTTGAAGAAATGTATGATTCTCCTTCCACAGGTATGGAACAATCACAAGAACTAGAGAATATGCAAGCTTGCACTAGTCTTCAAGAATGCTCCTCTCATGACGGATCCATGAAGTGCACATCAAGTGAAAGAGAAGAAGAAATACTATCTTCGGAAGAGGAGTGCCAAAAAGATGCCAAAGAAATGATATGTTCAAATCGTGCCTCTCCCGAAAGCAATGTAAGAAAATCAAATTCCATTTTTTGTACTTCTATCTCTTCATTACAATTGCTTCAAACTACTAAGCGCAAAATTAAGAAATTAAAAAATGCTAATAAACATTTGCGCTTAGAAAATAAAAATTTAAAGGCAAAATTTAATGAACAATCAAATTCAAATTTATCTAGTTCTATCCATGGTTCCTTAGTTGAAAACACTACATCTTGTGTAGAATATAATGAATTAAAAGAAAAACACAAGGAACTTGAAAAGGAACTTCTTTTTATAAAAGAACAAAATGAAAGATTATGTTTAGAAAATTCATCCTTGAAAAATGATTGTGCTAAGTGTAAGGACTATAAAATTGAAATTAAAGAGATGGATGAATCATTTGATGAATATAGAAATAACTATCAAAATCATATTGATTCAATTGTTTCCATTCTTAAAAACAGCACAATCGCTTGTAATAAAGCTAGACATAATCTTATAGTTAAGAATGATGAATTAAAATCAAAAATCAACTTGCTTATAAAAATGGTAAATACAAATTCACAATATCAAACTATATCTAAAAACAAGTTGAATATGAACATCTTAACTAAGATTAATAATGTGAGTAGGAAACATAAATGATTTGTAAATCAAAATCAAAATCACCATTATTTACAAAATCATGTTTCTCCCAACCTAAAATTAAATACAAACAAATTTCCTCCAAATTATAAATTCAAAAATCATTTTGAACCAAATATTCAAGTAAATGATTATGGAAATTTGAAAACTAAAAATAATGTTTGTCCAATATTTGAATGGAGGCCCAAAGTTAAAATGAAACACTAACTCCACTCAAAAGGGCCCTTTCATCACTATCTCCCCAAAAACAAACACGTTGTATTTGGGTACCCAAAGGAACCGTCACACCCGGTCCTCTTTGGATACCTAAATCTCTCATCCAATAGTATCCTATCATTTGCATGAAGTTGAAATCAATTAAAAATGAAATATCAATTCTTTACTTCATGATGTGCCTTATTTCCTTTTTGTTTTTGCTTTATTTCTTTGAGTCATCATGATAAGATCACTTTATATAACATGTGATATGACTTTCACATATTAAACCAAAATTCATAAATAAATCAAATTGAATAAAGTTGAATAAAAAGTCATATCATTTTTCAAGTGATCTACTTATCCTTTTTATTTTTATCCTTCTAAATCCATTTCCTAAAAAGTCTTATAAAATTTGAAAAACTAAATTTGTCATATGATATTATTAAGACTAAATGAAATAAGTGTCAAAATGGATTCAAAATGTGTATTTTAGGGGTATTAGGCTAAACTTATAAAATGCGCAAGTTTTGCTTAGGTATGTAATATATTTGCGTCATTTTTTATTACCCCTAGTATGTTTTATCATAATCATGTCTAACCGGAATTGAAAAATTGCATGGAACATTATTTCACTTATAATAATTAAGTATGAGTATCAAAATCTCTATGTGATAAAATTAATGATCTTGCAAAATCAATAGATCTTATTGCTTTCAACATATAGTTTGTGATCATGATTAGTATATGATTCTATTATACTTTGCATATATCTCATTTATGTTTAGACCATAGAATTAACCCTATATCAATATGAATAAATCAACTAGAATCATCAGTTTATTCTATAATTTGAATCACATTTGTTAAATGCATGCAACATTATATCAATTAACCTTATGAGATAACACTACATTCAAACTCATCGCATCTAGCATTATCAACTAACAAATATTATCATCCATGCTAGATATCTTATTATTGCCATAATGAATCAATCTTAAAGAAGAATATTGAAAGTTAAAATTCATAATAACTATGTTGCTTTAAAATCAAATCTAATAAGAAATTAATCTCGCATAAAAGCCATAGTTTAATAATTGGTTCAATAAGATTAAGTGCATAGTATGCCCATGATCATTCAACCACACTATGTGTCTCACTATAGCGAGGACATGTTGTTAGAGTATCTTGATCTTAGACATACATATGTTGTATACATTGCATGAATATTATTTCACTTATTTACGATCATTTCACTCATGCATATTTGTGCTCAAATATGTTATCTTATGTTTTTCATATTATCTATTTCTGAACTCTCATGCATGTGAAAAACACAAGTATTTTGAAAGTGTATTGTGACACCTTATGTTAGAATTTGGGGTTTTGGACATATTATCTTAACCTTGGAAAATCCACATTTTTGTGTATGCATATGTCTGATTTCATTGCTGAACTTCACTGTCACAAATCTGCACAAATATATTTAAAAGAAAAATTCTGAAAAATTTCACGTTTTCCCCAAAATTCTAGTTCTGTCACTACCGCCAGGCGATAGCTGGGTACAACTGGCGTTAGTGGGTCATTTCTGAATTTCCTGTCTTTCTCTTTCATTTTTTATATTTCAGTTCCTGTTATTTTCTTTTAAAATTCTATAAACAAAAAAAAAACTATAAAACAAATCAAAATCCAACCATAAACATGCTTTGTTTTATTTTTATAAAATAAAATTTATTTTTTATTTTTTTATATATCAAAACCAATTACAAAATTTGAAAAACCAATCAAAACAACAACAAAAATGCTTTTTATTTGTTTTATTTTTGTTTTTGAAAAACTTAAAATTTATAAAAACTGATGTAATTTTCTATGTTTCAAGGATGATATGGTTTATCTTGCCAAGTTTTGTATACAATGTTTCATTCTCTATTTCAAGTATCTTAATAACATTGTTTTTGTATCATGCCTTGATCATTATCTTATGTGTGCTTTGAAATTGATTATAGAAATCATGTGTAGTATTGCATAGCATGCCTCTATGTATGAGTAAATGGCTTATATTTTCAAATGATTTCTTTTCACTCACACCTTTTGATATACTACATATGAATTTAATCTTCTCCTTCATGATTGTGTAGTGTAGCAACTTAATATCATTGTTAGGCATGCTTAATTTTACCTACATCAGTTGTAAAAATCTTTTTCATGCACCTACTTTTTGAAGAAGTACGTCTTTCCAAAATCTTTTGTTTGCACACACAAGTGAATTTGGAGACCTTTGTTGTTAAGTAAAAATTCAAATAAATAATTGACAAAGATAACTCCACCAAGCACTACTCACCCTCCTAATAAGTCTTAATGAGCATTGTGAGGTTGAGCACCTTGGAGAGAATTGTAAAATGCCTTGTTGCAAACATTTTCATTTTTACACTACTTCTTCTTGTACACCGAATCACAAATAACTAAAATTCAAAATAATAATCGTGATTCCGCAAGCACTACTTTGCACCCTGATAAGTCTTAATAAGCATTGTGTGTGCAGAGCACCTTGGTAGTTTTACTATTTTTCTATGTGCATTGAATAATTTATATAGCTTTGTGGGTAGAAGTAACTCTAAAAATGCTTTTTCAATAATATTGTGTTTATTCCATTATACATGTCATGTGTTTTGATTAACTCATATGTATACCTTTATCAAAAACACTATTTTGTACACATCATTTTCACTTGTAAGCCTTCTACTCATGAGAATTGGAGTCTATTGCATATCTACATGTATTCTCTAAATTCTTAAGTAAATGCACTAGATAGCCTTGCATGATCAATACAATGTATAATTGTACTTGTTTTCTCAATATAGAACAATGTATTCTTCCATCTTGACATGATATCTTGTATCAGGCTTACATATTTTTTTTTGCTACGCCATGAGAACTCTGTCTTGCATACCTTTCAAAACTAGTATATGTCTATGTTACAACTGAAATTATTTTGTGTACTTAAAATGCTACAACATCTATTTTGTTATGTCTAAAACTCTTAATCATCTACTATGCTTCACAATTTCTATATAGATGTTCACTTCAAAAAAAATATTTCTTCATGCTTTCCACCTCTTTACTACTTGTACGCTCGATCACGAATACATTTTTCCAACAAGTGGTTTCTTTATTAAAAATTCTTCACATTCCTTTCTTTTTTCTCTCCTATCTATTGTAATTTTTTTCCTAAGCGCTTAACTCTTTATCATGATCATTCCCTCTCTACACAGTTATTGCACAATTTTTGTTGGACTACCTCTCCACCCTCTTTTGATAATACCAAAAGGGGGAGAATAAATTTGAAAGAAATTAACATGTTTTGGGGAGTCAAGTTCATAGGAAGTTTTGTTGTAGGGGGAGCATTCACTTAGGGGGAGATTTCATTTAGGCGGAGCATTTGAACATGCCTAATTTTCATGTTATCTATGTTAGTTCTCTATTATAAACACAAATTCCTATCAATTAAATTATTTCTTTCTAAGGGGATTTGTTATTATCAAAAGGGGGAGTTTGTTGGAACATGCTTTCCGCATCTCTTGGTTTGACAATAACAAATCCTATTGTATTTGATCATACTTGTTTTGTGTTTATAGTATGCAGGATTCAGTGCTTTCAAATCTCCATGGAAATATATTTTTGTTACTACCGCGCAGCGTTAATACTACCGCTGGCGCTAACAAACCGCTGAGAAGGAAACCGCTAAGAAGGAAACTGGCGTTCGACGAACTAAAAGCTCTGTTCGACGAACTGTGAGCTCCGTTCGATGAACTGTGAGCTCCGTTCGACGAAATGCATGCTTTATCGCGGCGCGCTTGAACTACCGTTGGCACTAGCGATCGACGAAATGGAGGTCGATGAAATCAAGGCGGCGTTCGACGAAGATGCGCCCGACGAAGTTCTCTACCGTGGTGCGTGACAACTACCGCTGGAGCTAGTATTCGATCGGTGAAATGAAGGCTGCGCTCGACGAAATGCTTATCACTACGTTCGACGAATTGGCGATCGACGAAAGTTGAATCCCGTTCGACGAAAATTCGGTCGACGAAATATGAGGCCAGCTTGACGAAAATGCGCCAGACGAAAAGAGATATGCTCTACCATGACACGTTAGCACTACTGCTGGCACTAGTATAAATGGAAAGAACTACAAGAAGGAAACAGTGGAGAAAAAGGAATGTCGATGGGACGCTATTTTGGCAAGTTCTATCGCGGCGCGTTAAGTCTAACGCTCGGCGGTAGCTTTTGGAAACTTCCCGTCTGGAGTTGATTAAAGAGCAGATATGGAAGGAGATAATGGCTGATGGAAGGATATCTCGCTATCACGGCACGATAGCGTTACCCTGGCGCGTTAGTCAGTGCTCTATGTTTGGCAGTCAAAAGTTGCATAATTTGCCACAGTCTGTGCCTGATTATTTGCCTAATATGGCTACCGCGGGGCGGTAGTACTACCGCAGGCGGCAGTGGCTGATTCTATAAAACGACTCGCACCTCCTCCGTTGTTGTTTGCTGATACAGAAGGAATTGAAGCCATATATTCAGAGCATTCGTGAGAGCCTTCTACAAGCAGCCCGAAGAACTCCGTCAACATTCGTGAACGCAAAGAACTTGAAGACCAATATGATCGCATCTACATCGACATCAAGTTCTACTTTTGAGGGAGTCTTTAGTTTTAGTTTTGTTTTACTTTCAAAGTGTAATCTTTATAATTTTTGTTCGGTAGAGGAACTCACCGCACGACGACTAGGGCCTTGCGGGGACTAGGGGGAATTCCCCGCACGACGACTAGGTCTAGGTAGGACTTAGGGAGGAATTTGCCACACGACGACTGGGTCTAGGGAGTAGATCTAGGGGGTGCTCAAGGCCTTTCTGGTGATAGATTGGCTAGAGCGGCTTGAGGCCGTAACTGGGGAGAGATCAGCTAAAGCCAACCGGTTTGTGGGGATACGAGTCGGTATAGAAAACAAAAAGGGTTTTCCTATTATTCGCTTCGATTTCTAGCGTCATTGAAATCAGATTTTGAAATCAATTTTATAAATGATAATCAGGTCTTTTCTTGTTTAATAAAATTGATCTCATTTCTAATTTCATTATCTCTTTACTTTTGATTTAACTGTGACCAAAATATCAAAAGTTTTCTGTTTAAGTTTAAAGTTTTTAAAACCCTTCTTCACCCCCCTAAGGTCGCCTACAGATCCAACACTTGTTATTACTAGAAATATTATATCCATTTCTTGTTTGAACATGAAAGGATTTTCATTCATTATAAAGAGTAATTGTTTCTCTATTTACATGAATGATATTTGTTTTGGAATGACAGAAATGTTTAATGGTCTTTATTTTTTGAACTTGGACCAGTCCATCTATAATATAAATGATACTAAAAGATTAAAAACAAATGACTTTAATCATACATACCTTTGGCATTGTCGTTTCGGCCATATAAATGAAAAATACATTCCCAAACTCCATAAGCATGGACTATTGGACTCATTTGATTATGAATCATATGAGACACTTGTTTCTTAGGCAAAATGACTAAAGCCCCTTTCATTAGTTATATTGAGAGGGCGGGTGATCTTTTGGGCATAGAGGTGTATACGGACCCATGAGTTCAATGGCTAGAGCTGGTTTTAATACTTCACTACATTTACTGATGATTTCAGTTGATATGGATATGTGTATCTTATGAAGTACAAATCCGAAACGTTTGAAAAGTTCAAGGAATTCATGAATGAAGTACAAAACCAACCAGGAAAAAATATTAAAGCACTGCAATCTCATTGAGGTGGTGAGTAATTGAGTTAGGAGTTTCAAGTATATCAGAGAGAGTGTGTTATTGTATCACAACTCACTCCACCTATGACCCCAAAACATAATGGTATTTCTGAGATGAGAAATCATTCTTTGTTGGCCATGGCGCGATCTACGATGAGTCATATAGATCTGCCTATTTCCTTTTAGGGATACGCTCTAGACACAGCTGCTCTGACACGAAACCGATCCTATTGAAATGGTTCAAAAGACATCATATGAGATATGGACTGAAAAGTGTCCTAGTATGTCTTTTATAAAGATTTGGGGTTGTGAGGCATACATACAACGTCAAATGTCTGACAAACTTGATGCCAAATTTAATAAATATTATATTGTGAGGTATCCCAAGGAAACTAAAGGGCACTATTTCTATAAACCCTCCTAGGAGAAAGCATAACAACCCAAAACTTAAAGTGGACTTAAAAGATAATTAAGAAAAGCAAAAGATTTTCCCAATGATGAAAATAACCTAAACTCAATGTCGATACGACGTCATACATTAAACTCTTGAAGTTTGACATTTTCATGTTTTTTGCGATGATCGTTTTGTATTTAGTTTAAATTTTGTTAATTAATTCAAGTTATGCATATGTATAAAAAGAATAGTGGCTGAAATTTGATCAGCATATATTGATTTTTATTCCATAGAGATGTTTAAGTTTGCTGGTTTTTTATGTTGGCTGATTTGGGTCCATTGGTTTAGAAATTGAATAATTTGGCCAGTTATTATACTATCTAAGTATAATTATTACATTATTTATTTTTATAAGAGGCGGTGGATTAGCTGAGGCGGTGGATTAATTGTGTACGTATTCCTATTGAGCCGCATAACACTTCATTTATGTCTCCTTCTATCTTCCATCTCCTGGAGAGCTCGACGACGGATGGAATCTTAAGGCCAGCTTGATTTCCCTTCCCTCTGCTTGACGCACTATCCTTCTCTCATCGACAATGTTGGAAAAGTTTAAATAATTTGTAGCCTGGCTCTTTGTGGTGCTACTGCTGGGCTGGGCTGGTTCTTTCCTATGTGTTGGCAATTTCGAATCCAAACCTCCACTGTGAGCCTTCTCATAAAAATAGAAATTTTGGGTATCTGATTTAAGGGGGTTTTGTAAATGCTTAATTGATTACTAGAATTTTTTTTAGTATTTGGGGATTTTGTCGTGTTTTATATTGGATTACTGTTGGTTTTTCTTTAATGGCTACTCTCCCACCATCCCTTTCCCTCGTCTTCTTTCATCTCACCTACAATTTCTGTAATGGAATTTTAATAGAAGGAGTTTGGATAAGCTTGGATGACTGTCTAGCTGATTTTCTAATTTGGGAAATTGATATTCTCTTCCTCCTATCTGCTATTAGAAATTCTAAATATTTAACTTCAAATTACTTTTGGATAGTATGGTTAGCTGTTATTTTGATCTTTGGGATTATGCTTGGTTGGACACAATAAGGTATCAATATATTGCACTTCCTGATATGGATATCAAGTTATTCCAGTCATGGAGGAATTATTTTGTGGTCGGCTACTTTGCTTATTGCCTGAGAAGGGGACTTTCCTGATTTGGATTTTGATACTCTCTTTCTCTCAATTTTTCTTCTCCCATCTTCTATTTAAAATATTGAATATATGATTCTTATTGGGGATTTAATTGTATTGATTCTTGGAGATATTGTTGGCTGGCTAGTTTGTGATGGGGTATTTTGGAAAATTTAATTCGTATTAAGAATTGAAATTGAATGATCAAATTCACTTAAGTCTTTCCACCTCAGGAAATTACTATTGGGTCATAGTTGCAATCATAGTGGAAGTTAATTCAAAGTTATTTAGCAGTGCAACCCTAAAGTAAATGTTTTCATTGATACTATAGTGGATGACGTCCGATGATAGGCGTGATCAAAATCCTAGTACCAATAAAGGCAAAGGAAAAGCAGCGGTGAGTACTTATTTCTGTAATTATGCTTAGTTTTGAATTATTTTCATAATACACTTGTATAGCTTTTTCATACATAAAGTATTTTAGTGATTATGAATTAACATGAAATTAAAATAGTTCAAATCTTCGAATCATTGATAAAGAAAAATGGGAATTGCTAAAATATTCTAAATCTGAAATATCAAGATATGAAAGAATTCTAAATGAAATTTTAAATAAGAACTTAAGAAGAAAGAAAAGATATAAGACGGATAAAAGACAATATGCAACGACACATAGAAAATGATAAGGGTTAACCTAATAGTCGTAGTAGGGGTGTTGAATACCCTACAGCAGAATGAATTTGAGATCAATGTAAGGCCGGTGAATCCAAGAGGTCATTGAAGATCAAGAAAGGATGAATCTACAGATACCCTTATAATTTCTTAATTTAATAAAATTAAAGATAAATGAGAAATCTGATTCAGAAGATTTAAATGAATTGAATGAATTATGAGCAGAACGAATATGAGAATTGATGAAAAGAATAAGAATTGTGGATACGAAGAAAAGATCTTGAAGAAGCTAAAGAACTAATGAATAGAACGAATACAAGAATTTGAAATATAAGCCAAGGCTATATAAACACTGTATTTTTCTTTACTGACCATTACTAGTATTGCATTTCCTTACTTACTGCTCTTTCCATTACTGCACATTTTAATACTTACACATATTGATACTGACATTTCTTGGTTTCATGTACATCTGTTAAAGAGGTATGTTACTCGCTTAGTCATATTCCTTATGACTAAACCCATCATGATTTATCTTCTTCGGAAGATGACGTAGCCCCGAGTGTGCCAAGGAAAGCCAAACTGACCGAGGAAGAAAGGAAACAGATAGTTGCAGAACGTGCAAAGGTATGGGTCAAACTTTTTATTGGGATGGAAGAGGTAGTTGTGAAACAAAAAGAGAAATGTGAGGATGGCAATGTAAATTATGTAAAGAGGACTCGAATGGGTGGGGCTAGTAGTGATGAGATTATGTTGGGCTATATATATTTGTGGATATGTGAGAGTTTGTGTCTATGTAGATAGGTTTGGGCCTAGTGAGCAGGCTAGTTGTCCCTTATTTATGATAGATATGATGTTTAAAGTGTCATAGTTTTGAGTCTGTACACTTGCAAAAAAGCTTTTAATAAAATAAAGTTCTGTTTATTTGTTTAATTTTGTACTCATGTTCATAGTTTTATTTTTATTCTGCGGAGAATGCTTGAAAGAGTAATCAGTTATAGATATCATGTGAGGTCTGCAATGGGGCCTCACACAAAGTGTTTCTCGTAAGAACTGTTGTTTTTCTAGAGAAAGAGTTCATATATAGAAAGACTACCAAGATTGAACTTGATGACGTTCAATAACCACAAGCAATGAATGAACCTGAGATGGAACCAGACTAAGGACTACTAATTTATATAGCTAGAGAGCCTGCACAAGAAACACAAGTCCTACGTAGATCTGATTGACCACAAATTAAGCTTGAGAGATATGGATTTCTCATGACTCAATTTTATAATGTGTTACTTATGGACCATGTTGATGAACCTGCAACCTATCAAGAGGCTATAAATAGACCAAACTCCAAGAAGTGCCTTGAGGCCATGAAATCTAAAATGGAATCCATATATGTAATCCATGTTTAGACTTTGGTCGAACCACCTGAAGGGGTACGACCCATAGGGTGCAAGTGGGTCTTCAAGAAGAAGACCAACATGGATGGGAATGTACAGACATTCAATGGGAGATTTGTGGCGAAAGGTTTCAGGAAAATTCATGGTATTGACTACGATGAAACCTTTTCCCCAATTGCCATGGTTAAGCCCATCAAAATTTTATTTAGTATTATTGCATTCTATGATTACGAGATCTGGCAGATGGATCTCAAAATAGCTTTCCTCAATGAAAACCTCCTCAAGGATGTGTAAATGACACAACCAAAGGTTTTGTATCTCCACATGAAGCCACTAAAATATGTAAGTTGTAAAGATCCATTTATGGATTGAAACAAGCTTCTGAAAGTATGAATCTTCATTTTGCTAAGAAAATCAAAGAGTTTGGTTTTATCAAGACTGAAGATGAGTCTTGTGTTTACAAGAGGATTAGTGGGAGCAGAGTCGTATCCTTAATATTGTATGTAGATAACATACTATTTATTGGGAATGACATTCTAACCCTGCAAGATATTAAGAATATAACATCCCCAGAACAACTAGACCCCAAAGATACATTTTGTCAAGTCAAGGTCATGACCTTGCTCTAATAGACCAAAATGGCCCTAAGAACCACGGTGAAAAGGTAAAAATCACCTTGGTGTGTAAATAGCCAAATTTGAGTCCAAGACTTAGGGCTTGATTTTTAAGCTTCAAAATGACAAGTTGACCCCACAAACTCTCCCTAAACCCCTTAGGGAGTCCCTTGGGTCATTTAGGACTCATTGGGGTCAACCCAATTGATAAATTTGACCAAAGTCAATTCTACCCCCAAATAAGTCAAACCACTCAATTTAGGGTCAATTAAGGCTCAATTGACCTAATCGACTTCCCCCAAGTCCATCTAACCATCAAGGGAGGCCAAATGAGTGAACTATGACTCATTGGGCCTTTCAATTTCATCAAATTAACCAAAGTCAACTATTAGTCATCATCACCCCAAATTGGCCTAATTAGTCTAAATTGACACAATATGGACCCCACCATGGCTCAATCCACCATTCCTTGTGCTCATGGACCCATGACCATCATTTGGAGTTAGCCCACTAACCAATTTGACCAAGTCAACTAAAAAGTCAACACTTGGTCAAATAGGCCTAAATTTGGCTTATATGGAATTAAATCAAATTCCCTGGGCCAATGCCTCAATTGAAGCCCATTCTGAAATCCAATAATTAGAATATCTATCAAGCCCCCAAATTTTTGGAGAGATTAAGCATGCAAGGGTGAAATTGGGATTTCCCCCAATTTTCACATAAGGCCAAAAGGGGATATGAAAATTGAGCGCCAATTAGCACTCAATTTTCCTCCCAAAGCTCAAATTTGAGCTCCCTCAGTAATTCCCCAGCTTTTTCTAATAGTATTCCATGCCAAATGGCAGCAAGGAGGAGCTTCATATGTGTTGGCTGGACACCCATAATGGTAGCTCCATAAACACTACACCTCACCCCAATTTGATGATACCATCAGCTTCAGAAGGGGCAGGGAGTGGGAATCGAGCTTTGGATCAAGGAAATCGATGGAGAATCAAGGAAATGGCAAGGGGATTAAGAGGAGTGGTCGGCCATGGCAAACCCGAGCTTCCCTCAACCTCACGCCCAATCAAGGAAGGTTTCCTCCTCTCCTCCTCGTGTGCTAGCTTCTCACTTCTTCTATTTTCAAAATCCATGCAGAAATGGAAAATCTCCATTTTCGGATTTGGTGTTCTTGAGCTCGAAAAATGAAATGACGAGGCAGTAACTCCGGCCACCTCAAGCCGAGATCTCACCGCCGGTGGATAGCCAAACCCCGGTCGGAGGTGGTGGCTTGAGGGATTGGCCGGAGATGCTCTCAGGTGGCCAGATTTTGGAGCTGAAATAGCTCCAGGAAGGGTAAATCTCGGTTGTTGGCTAAAGGAGCAAGATGAAATCACGGCCCTCCATTTATTTGTAAATCCTGGAATTAATTAAATCCTATTTTATTTTTGAGCCTAAAACTGACTGTGGATTGAATTAAATTTAGAAAAGTAAAGGTGTATAATCTGGGGAAATGACCTAAATGAAAAAGGTAGCCTCGGGTCTCTACTAGTTTTAGTAATTAAGTTCACTCAATTTTGGGCGTTGTAGCTTCCTCAACACCCATTTTGGTGGGACTGGTCCTAGGCTACGCTAGATTTTAGATTTTAAATATCTCTTAGATGGTAACTCTGATGGGGCTGAAATTTGGGCCATGCATGCATGTGACCTATGACTACCTTGTGTCCAAAATAAAGATTTGTAGGAGAATATTTTTCTATACTTTTCTTCATTATTTGATTTATCAAATTAATGTGATTTAAGGATTTAGATACCTCAAAATGACCCCAAATTTGGGTGGCATGCTTATTAGTTCATTAGTTAGCCTTGGTAAAAATTTGAATGCAATCAGACCACTGTATGTTGGGTTGTTCCATTTGCATGTCTTTGCATGGTATAGGGTCTAGTGTGCATATAGCCCAAAAGGGTATTTTGTGAACTTAGCACATTTGGATTGATCTTAGCCTCTGATATTTTAGACACATCCTTTTTATGGCATAATACATCACCTCAGAGAAAATTAGGAGTTTTGTGTCTAAAATCCTAATTAATTGATTAATTAAAATATGTCCCGTTTATGTAATTTTGAAATGTTTATGGTTAAAAGTTTTTAGAAAATTGTGTGACTCAGAAAAATCACTTGAAATATCATTTGGAACCTCTGAAAATTTTGTAGAAATTTTGAAATTTTCAAAGAAGTATTTCCTTGATTTCTAATTAAATCATGACTTGTCACATTTCTGAACTATAGAAGTTTTAATATGGAAAATGAGTTGAAAAATCTTTACACTCTGGAAGGACACTTGCAATCTAGTTTTGAATCTCTGGAAATTTATTAGGAATTTTTCGTGATCTTTTGCCTTGCAAAATTTTAATAATAACATTTGTCACACTTTTGAATTAATGAAATGAATATCATGAAAATTGCCTGAAAAATTATGATTCTCTGAGTCTGTTCTTATTTCAGCATTATGAACCATAGAAAATTTTAATGAAATTTTTAGATGTATATTTATGGTACATCATTTGTAAAGTATCTCATTCATGCCCTTATTGAGTTATTATACAAATTTCAGAGCCCCAGGCCCAAGGGTTTGAAATATAGATTTCAAAGCGTACATTTAGTTCATGTAGGCATGGTGTGCGTTTAGTAAAAATTTAAACAAGTGATTAAGCCACC
The DNA here is from genome assembly GCA_033032865.1 of Dactylorhiza incarnata. Lineage (NCBI taxonomy): Eukaryota > Viridiplantae > Streptophyta > Magnoliopsida > Asparagales > Orchidaceae > Dactylorhiza > Dactylorhiza incarnata. The sequence continues at coordinate 645,385 of JAWHQI010000255.1, read as the reverse complement.
TAGAGCATTGAGGATCTGAATGAAATTTGGAGCACATCAGTATGTTATGTATGGTTTCAAGAAAAAATTGGAAAGTCTTTTGAACATGATTGTCATTTACATCTTATAAGGACCCTAGTTTATACCCTTGGTCAAGGTGGTCTGCGGATAGCAATTCTGCATTTAGTGGTTAAGGCATTCTATGGACATGACACACAGTACCAACCACCTTAGATTTGTTGTGTGCCACATAGGAAGGTGGGTAGGCCAAGTTATTTTAGAACTAGTCCCAGACAAGTTGGTGTGCGGTTCGACAAATGCTTAAGGTTGGATAACTAGATCGGAAAAGAGAATGAGACGATACGAGCCACCAGTGACCACAATATAGGTTAAGCTTTTGGGACTAGTCCTAGATCATCATCAAGTGAAAATGAACTGAAGGAAACTTAGTCAGCAAATAACAGGCAGTGCTGAGATTCAATGGAAGATCAACGCTCCTCTAAATAACTAAAACCCATCTTAAGGACTTAAGTAAGCAGAGAGGTTGTGGGAGGTATGGGTAACCACCAATAATAATAAAAATCTTAAGAAATGGAGGTTTGGGATGTCACCCCATCGTACCTCCTAGTACCGTTATGAGCCCTTCATCTGGTAGACCTCGGGAAGTCCAAGATGCACCCTAAACATCCAAGATCAACAAAAGAGTAGAAAAGACTTGATGGTTTAGGAATATTATTGAATCATACACATACATCTTAGGTGACTAGTACTTTATAGAGTGGAACGAACTAGCATGTCCATGGAGCCATAGGCTTGGTAGTTATAAAGGATGGGTTAGTCCTGTGAGCGGTAGGCTCGGTATTGATGAAGGACGGGTTGGTCCTACAAGCAATAAACTTGGTGAACATGTAACAGAGGACTGGTTAGTCCTGCTAGCTGGAGGCTCAGATGTTAGAGATGATACATAAATGCATGTGCATAGAATGTGGTGGGTCTTCGGTTTTGGCTTAGTCGTCACACCGACAACAGTTCGTTGATTCAGTAGTGTTAGAGGTTTAAGGGCCAGGTTGTTTTACTGCGTTCGACGGGACGGATTCCCTAAACCCTACCTAGCCAAATAAAGGTCTGGATCCTTATGATCCAACAAGAGTATGCAAGAGCTCATGAGTACCAATGACAGGTTCCATAGCCTATGTTATAGCCTAGGTCTGGTAGTGTGTTATAACCACCTAGGTGAGGAGACGCTCGCTCCTCTGCCATCGTTTAACCACGATGGGAGGTGCCCGAGAGGTTAGCTACCTCCAAAAAGTGGGAACTAAAGGTCTGTACGCACAGAGTCATGTGGGTGAGTTGCATGTGTGTGATCCTTCAATAAAGACATTGCATTGCATTCCATTTCATACACATCATACATATAAATCATGACCCCCATCATATAATCTAGAATTGGCTTCCTTATACAATGGGCCTTGCAAAATGACCCCTTATGGGTTTTCCTTATAAGATAAGGTTACATTTGTGCAATGTTAGATAGTTAAACCTCTTTTACATATTTAGTTGCCTTTATTGATGTTCTATATATATATATATATAACTCTTGTAGTAGAATTATTAGTAATTATTGTACTTGCTAGTAGATCTCGGTTTACTATATCTTATGATATTGGTTTATTACTATGTGAATGAGAGAAATGTCAGCTGCTTGTATATTGATGATTTGGCTTGGACTTCTTCTTTTGTTTTATAAATAAAAGATAACCTTTATATTAAGAGTTTAGAATTGACGGATATTTTCGAAGAGTCTTGCAAGTACTCCTACTTTGAGAAATTAACCGTTATCCTATCGAAGGATAGAAGTAACAGTCTTTTTCTTCTTTCGGAATATTGATAATTACGCCTCGGCTACAACGTCGAATTCTATTGAATTGAAAAGTAGAAAAGGAGAGTTTTGCACTAAATGAGTTTGGAAAGCTGTGTTTGAATTCTTAGTCCAAATTAATCATTTGATAAAGGCAAGTATACCTTATCGCAAGTAATACAGGATATTTTTTTGAAAATATCGGGATCGTATATTTCCGCGGGTCGTGTTGATTATGCTACTTCGAGGAACGAACTATTATTTTATCGGAATAATATTTTTAGTTGGTTTAACTAGAGTTCTAAGTGATAAAATGCGAAAGACGATAATAAGCGATTAACTAGAGTTCTAAGCGATGAGAAAGATAGCGCGCGACGTCGAATTACCTTGAGACGAAAATAGATTTTTTTCGTAGAATTAAAAGTGATGACTTTTCAAAATATTAAGATGACTTGACCGTGGAGGTTCCATAATTATGAACGCTCCTCTCTCGAGGGTACGCCCACCTGAGATTATGAATATTCGACCGAACTCTCGTTCTACAATCGAATGTTCTTAATACTCGCTTTATGTTGTGAACCCCGCTATTGGGTTTTTATTTCCAATTCGGGAGAATTACCTCGTCCTCTCTCGAGGGTAGAGCGCACTTCTCTTTACCCGGGAGCGATCAATCCGTACGCACGAGCCTCTTGGCTAACTAGGTACGAAAACGGAAATGAAAACCACACATCGATTATGTGGCTCCACTCAACGTGATTCTCGGGTAAACCTTAAGCGTTAATTATTTTAGGAAGAGATGTTTTAATTTTATAGAAAAACTATTTTTTGTGTCCCAATGCTCTTCGACGTCGTGCGCTAAAGGAAATTAGCCACTCATCGGAATGGAGACGGCATTATCGGTTGAAAAATACATGTTTAAAGATTAAAGCAGATATAAGCGGATAAAAAGGAAATAAAAAGACTTATATAAAAAACAGTAATAGTATCCGTCCCAACCACCTTAAACAAGCGCTAAAAAGTTCTTTAGCCTCTTATTCAAGAAGGGGGTGGTATAGAAATGAAAAGATTTATAAAGGTGCAGAAATAATATCCGTCCCAACCGACTTAAATAAATGCTAAAGTTAATTAGCCTCTTATTCAAGATGGGGGTGGTATAGAAATGAAAAGACTTATAAAGGAGCAGAAATAATATCCGTCCCAACCGACTTAAATAAATGCTAAAGTTAATTAGCCTCTTATTCAAGATGGGGGTGGTATATAGCAGTTATACGAAGACTGAAATAAAACTAAGTTACAAAAAAAGAAAAATGTAATCTCATACACGCACACACTCTAAAAAAACTGAAAAGAAAGCGTTTAAAATGAAAGTGATAAAATAAAGCGAAAAAGAAAATGATAAAACTATTTTATGAAAGCTTGTAAATCTAAGTTATGAAAACAGTAAACCTAGATTATGAAAGCAATAAACCTAACTATAAAAGCAATAAAACTAAATTATGAAAGCAATAAAGCTAAACTCATACACGCACACACGCTAACATTAATAAAAAGGAAGATGATCCAAATGAGAAAAACATCATTTTATTTCTGAAATCAGCATTACAACTAGACTAGGAAGACGAAAAAAACTTAAAACGAACTTAAACTGAATTGCATAAGAGAAGCTCACAATCACTCAAAAGAACTCACAATACAACAAGAACTACTCAAAATTTGGATGAAAAATACTTCAGCCGAGCCCCTCTATTTATAGGGAAAATTTGAGTTTTACACGCCCTAGGTCACGGGCGTGACTTGAATGTCACGGCCGTGACTTAGGGCGTGACATTTGCTCGGCTGTATTCGCCGTCTTCTGGAAGGTCCGGCCGTCAAACATGGCTGCACACGGGCGTGACTTGGTATGTCACGAGCGTGACTTTGTGAGTCACGGGCGTGACTATGGGTGGCTGATGTCGGCAGCATGGGCGCGGCTTCGAGACGTGACGCGCTGGCGGCTCACGGGCGTGACTCTGCTGGAACACGGGCGTGACTTGAAGAGTCACGGGCGTGACTTGAGCGATTTGTCAGGATTTGATCTGAATCGAGCCGTCCCGTTGATATTTGATCTTTAAAATTACACGCCCTTGGTCACGGGCGTGACTGAGGGCGTGACCTTGGAAAATTTTGCAAAAAAATGCAAAAACAAAAATAAAACTAAGTTAGAAACCAGAAATAATAAAGAAGCAATTTATTCATTAATTTACATAGAAATTTTACAATATTAATTAAAACTATACTAATAATTATACTGAAAATACATATATTTTATTACTTATCAAATACCCCCATACTTAAGCTTTTGCTATTCCAGAGCAAAAGTAAGAGAGATCTATACGGGATTAACATAAGTTCTAATTTTTGGCTATCGTTTTATTTTAATCATAAGAGACTGAAAAATAAAAATTCGGAGTAATAAGAGTTAAGTCCTAAATTATGCAAATGATTTAAGTAGAAAGAAATGTCCTGGCCAAAAGACTTCTTAATTAACCAAATAGCAAACAAAATTGCAATCATTAGTAAACGAGATTAGATCGAAATTATAATAACCTTTGTTTAAAGAAACATGAAGGAAAAAATATAAGTTCCTAATTATGCTCTCAAATGATTTTTTGAATTAAAACTAGAAACAATAATTTGGTTAAGGGAAAAGGGGGTAAAAAGCCTTGGCAAATAGAAGAGTACTTGAATTAGGGGTGATGGATTGTATCATCTCACCCCTCTTATATAGTTTCCTTTGACTCCATCGTTGGTGTACGAGGGAAAATTGACCTTTTAATTAACCCAATGCCTGTGTTTACGGAATTTGCAATTCCCATTGACATAGGATCTCTTTTAACAAATATTGGGTGCCTATGTTTACGGAATTTTTGTATTCCCATTAACATAAGATCTTTTTTTTCTTCCTTTGTTTGTTTTTGTCATGCTAAATTGGTGTATACAAGGGGTTTTCAAGAGAAATTCTAGAATAATAAAAAAAAATTTTGAGAGCAACCTTAGTAAGTTGAATATTCCTAGATTCCTGAAGACATAAAGTAGGGATAATTGCAGTCTAAAGTTGTTTTGCCAACATAATACACATGTCTCTATTTTAGCTAGTAGAAGTAGTGCTTGATAACAAAGCCTCTATTTAAATTAAAAACACAAGATATTCTTTAAAACTTAACCCCAAACGTTTAAATCTATCGATCGTAGATAAACAAACAAATAGTAAAACTAGCGATTATGAAAATCCACAAACATATACTCTCGAAACTAAATGCTTTAAGAATAAAAGTAAAGTAGGGTTTTTATTTTTGGATATTATTTTTGTTTTTTTTCAACTATATATAGTTATATATATTTTTTTGTATTTTGTAAGTTGTAAAATTTGTTTTTTTGTTTTTTATTATGACAAAGTAAAAAAAACAAAAGTTTTTGTAGAGAATTTTATTTTTTGTTTTTTTGTTGTTGTTGTTTTTTTTTTTTTTTTTTTGGAAAACGGTACAACACCCCCATACTTAAAACCCAACATTGTCCCCAATGTTGTAATGTAAGTATGAAGAAGAGAAAATAACATTGCAATATATACAAAAGGAAAGAGGAAGCAAAAAGGCTTCCCTGAATGAAAGTTGGCGGGGTCGTAAGAAACCCTGCAAAAATAGAGAAAAAGCATAATAAAAATATTAGATAAATATGGGGTGCCTCCCACGAGCGCTTTGTTTACCGTCGCGTAGCTTGACGCATTTGGCGTGGTGAGATTATAAATTGGGGAGGGTTAAAGATTCCGTGTGTCCGTCCACCGGATTGCCCGCAAGATATAGTTTTAAACGGTGGCCGTTGACTTTAAAATCGCCTTTTTCGGGGTGAGAGATAAGAACGGTCCCATACGGCCAAACCTCTTTGACTTCAAAGGGGCTAGACCAGCGGGATTTGAGCTTACCCGGAAAAAGACGAAGGCGTGAATTATAAAGAAGGACAAGATCGCCCGGCGCGAAAGTTTTTGGAAATTTAATTTTTCGATCGTGGTAGAACTTAGAACGCTCCTTATAAAATTAATTACTCTCATAAGCGTTCGCACGCCATTCATCGAGTTCATTTAGTTGGAATTTCCTATTCTCGGAGGCTAAGTTCGAATCGAGATTTAAAAATTTTAAGGCCCAAAAAGCGCGGTGTTCTAACTCTACCGGTAAATGGCATGCTTTGCCGTAGACTAATCGATAGGGCGTACAACCGATAGCGATTTTGTATGTCGTACGATACGCCCACAACGCATCGTCGAGTTTTGAGGACCAATCCTTCCTATTTAAAGAGACGGTTTTTTCCAAAATGCGTTTTATCTCGCGATTCACTACCTCTACTTGGCCGCTCGTTTGGGGGTGATAGGCGGTGGCGAGCTTATGCGTGAAAACTATTGCACGGGGCGTGCCGAAGCGAGAAAATAATTTTTTTAGAAAATGGACGACGACTCGCGCATCATTGGTGGGCAGAGCTTGCGCTTCCGCCCACCTAGATACGTAGTCGACCGCCACTAAAATATAGCGATTATTAAAAGAAGGAGGTAGGGGGCCTACAAAGTCTATGCCCCACAAATCGAAGATTTCACATTCTAAATAAAAGTTTTGGGGCATCTCGTCACGACGAGAGATGTTACCCGACCGCTGGCAGCTATCGCATATACTCACAAAAGTGTGAGCATCCTTAAAGAGAGTGGGCCAATAAAAGCCTGACTCTAATGCTTTCCGCGCAGTCCGGTTGGCTTGATAATGCCCTCCAGCCGGCCCCTCATGGCAGTGTGGCAATATTTGCGCACCCTCCTCGCTTGAAACACATCTTCGTATCACTTGGTCTGCGCAGATGCGAAAGAGAAAGGGGTCCTCCCAAAAGTAGTTTTTCAAGTCAGAAAAGAATTTTTTCTTCTGCTGAGTCGAAAAATCTTTTGGAAGGACCCGCGCGACTAAATAGTTCGCGTAATCTGCGAACCAAGGGGTAGAAGAAGTTTTTGTATTATTTATGATTAAAAGGCACTCTTCAGGAAATCGATCATCTATTTCTGGTTCGACGAGCGCTTCTGCGACGGGGTGTTCTAAACGTGAGAGGTGGTCGGCTGCTAAATTTTCAGCCCCTTTCTTATCCCGGATCTCTAAGTCAAATTCCTGTAAAAGGAGGATCCATCGAAGTAAGCGAGGCTTGGCATCAACTTTGGCCAAAAGATATTTTAGGGCGGAGTGATCAGTGAAAACGATCACGTGGGAAAGTGTTACGTAAGGCCTGAATTTATTAAAAGCAAAGATGACGGCAAGAAGTTCCTTTTCCGTCGTTGTATAGTTAGCCTGTGCGGCATTCAGTGTGCGAGAAGCGTAATATATTGGATGAAAATATTTATTTACGCGTTGGCCTAAGACAGCTCCTACCGCGATATCGCTCGCGTCGCACATAATCTCGAACGGAAGGGACCAATCTGGCGCCACCAGAATTGGAGAATTGATAAGTTGCTTTTTTATAAAATCAAATGCCTCTACGCAGGCCGTGTCAAAAATGAATGGGGAATCCTTTTCCAGGAGGTGAGTTAGCGGTTTGGTTATTCTTGAAAAATCTTGAATAAACCGCCGATAAAAACCTGCGTGGCCAAGAAAACTTCTAATTGATTTGACGTTCGAAGGAACAGGAAGTTGTTCAATTATAGCGACTTTGGCCCTATTGACCTCCATCCCCTTGGAAGAAATTTAATGGCCGAGGACTAAGCCCTCTCGGACCATGAAGTTGCATTTCTCCCAGTTCAAAACTAAGTTCGTCTCCTCGCACCGTTGGAGGACTCTATCTAAATTTTTTAGACAATTTTTAAAAGAGTCTCCAAAGACGGAGAAGTCATCCATGAAGACTTCCATTATGTCTTCTACTAGCTCGCCAAATATTGCCAGCATACATCTTTGGAATGTAGCTGGCGCGTTACAGAGGCCAAACGGCATCCTTCGATATGCGAAGGTGCCGAAAGGGCAAGTAAAAGTCGTTTTTTCTTGTTCCTCGGGTGAAATAGGGATCTGGAAAAATCCCGAGAGACCATCAAGGAAGCAATAAAAAGGATGATCGGAGAGACGCTCTAAGATTTGATCAATAAACGGTAACGGAAAGTGGTCTTTTCTGGTGGCATCATTTAGTTTTCTGTAGTCGATGCACACCCTCCAACCCGTAACAGTGCGAGTTGGGATTAATTCATTATTCGTGTTTGCCACGACCGTTATACCGCCCTATTTTGGGACGACTTGTACGGGGCTTACCCACGTACTGTCGGAAATAGGATAGATAATCCCGGCGTCAAGGAGTTTAATAATTTCAGTCTTAACGACTTCCCGCATGTTCGGGTTAAGTCGCCGTTGAGGCTGAATTGTTTTGCGGGGGTTTTCCTCCAGAAAAATTTTGTGGGAGCAGAATGAGGGGTTAATTCCCCTGATATCGGAAATTTGCCATGCAATTGCACGGCGATGTTTTGATAAAACTTCAACCAATTCGGATGTTTCCGAATCGGTTAAAGTAGACGATATTATAACCGGAAGTTTTAAGTTCGCAGCTAGAAAAGCATATTTTAAATGGTCGGGGAGTTGCTTAAGTTCCAAGACCGGAGGTTCTTCATAGGAAGTGGAGATTTTTAAAGCTTTCGAATCAAAAGGCTCGAAAGGCGAATTTGGCGGTAATTCGTCTAAAGGAGGTTGATTCGCCAGATCCGAATCGTCTATCATTAAAGATAGCAATTCCGAAAGAGAAGAACACTCATCCACAAACGCGGATTCCAAATTGAAACAGGAATCATCATTCAACAGTGAGTTCCGCATGGAGGGGTTGATATGTAAAGTAACTTCGTCGTCTCCAACTCGAAGGAGGAGGCGACCGTTACTGACATCGATTAACGCGAGGGAGGTTGCAAGAAAGGGGCGACCGAGGATGATGGGTACCTCGACGTCCTCCTCTATGTCCAGGATGACAAAGTCTACTGGGAAGATAAACTTGTCGACCTTGACCAGAACATCCTCCGCTACCCCGATTGGGTACTTTACCGAGCGATCCGCGAGTTGGATGCTCATTTTTGTCGGACTCGGGATGCCTAAACTGAGTTTTTTGAAAAGAGAAAAAGGCATCAAATTGATGCTGGCGCCTAAGTCCGCAAGAGCGTACTTTATTAACATATTGCCAAAGAGACACGGGATGGAGAACCGTCCCGGGTCGTTTAGTTTTGGCGGCAATTTGTTAAGGAGAACAGCCGAACATTCCGCATTAAGGGAAACACGCGAAACATCCTCGAGTCGCTTTTTATTAGAAAGCAACTCCTTAAGATATTTCGCGTATTTCGGCATTTGGGAGAGTGCCTCGCAGAAGGGGACGTTTATTTGAATTTGTTTTAAAATACGCAAAAATTTTTGATAATTTTCGTCCTCCTTCTCTTTATTAATTTTAGACGGGTAAGGAATTCGAGGACTCGAAACATTGGGCGCAACCGGAGAATCCGGAGCAATTAGAATCGAGGAAGAGGGTGGAGGGGTCGGAGGCGAAATACATACCTTAGGCTCAACCCGCAATGGGGAGACGACCTCCTTGCCGCTTCGAAGGGTTATAGCGTTGGCATTTTCCCTGGGGTTTGGCTCCGTATTCCCTGGTAGAGCTCCGTATGGCCGCTCGGAGACCATCTTTGCAAGTTGTCCAACCTAGTTTTCCAAGTTTTTAATCGATCCAGTAAGATTTCGGATATTTGAATCGTTGGACGGGATGTATTTAGACAAAACATCTTCGAGCGGCGAAGGTTTTGGAGGAGGAGGCTGGAATCCCTGCGGAAATCCTAGCGGAAATCCTTGAGGATTCATAATTGGGGGCCTCTGAGCATTGTTAGGATTGCTCCAGGAGAAATTAGGGTGGGTCCTCCAACCCGGATTATAATTATTACTATACAGGTTATTATTAGGGTTGAAGGGGGGCCTAACCGGATTACCGAGGTAATCCACCGATTCTTCGATTACATTATTATTATTATTCCAAGCGGGAGTGGAGGAGGAAACAGTCATCTCCGCCACCTGCTTACTTAGCCGCTCTACCTGTGAGGCTAAGAAAGTAGTGGCGTCCACTTCAAAAAGACCAGCCAGTTTATTAGGACGCGACCTTGGCACGTTCCATTGGTACGCGTTCATGGCCATTTCGTCGATCAGAGCTTGAGCCGTCTCCGGGGTTTTGTTGTTTAACGTTCCCCCGGAGGCCGCATCAATCATCTGCCGCGTAGAAAAATTTAAACCATTATAAAACGTCTGGACTTGCAGCCAAGTTGGTAGCGCGTGATGAGGACACCTACGCAAATATTCTTTAAAACGCTCCCAAGTCTCAAAGAGACTCGGAATCGAATTGCACAAAGGATGTGATATCCGTGCGTAGTTTTGCGGTTTTTGACGGAGGAAAATACTTAGTTAAGAAAAATTCCGTCAATTGGGCCCACATGGTTATGGACCCTCTCGGAAGAGAAGTCAACCACGATTTGGCCTTTGACCGTAGCAAAAATGGAAATATGCGTAAACGAATGGCGTCATCAGTGACGCCATTAATTTTAAAGGTGTCGCATATTTCTAAAAAGTTTGAAAGGTGCTGATTTGGGTCCTCATCTGGCAAACCGTCGAATTGAATCGACTGTTGTACCATTTGAATTATGCTGGATTTTATTTCGAAATTATTATTATTAACTGTTGGGCGAGTAATACTTGATCCTGTATCATCCAAATTTGGCCGGGCGTAATATGCCATGGTCCGGGTCGGGGCCGCATTTGGAATTGGATCGCCCATATTTGCAGTATCTCCGATTGACTCTTCGGGGGTTTCGAGTAAGTTTTGATCACGAGATCGGATGCGCTCACGAAGAGTGCGCTCGATTTCGGGGTCAAAAGGAATAGTCGAATCGTCCGGCGAGTTTCCTCGGGTCATATACTAAAAATAATATTTTTGGATTTTCTGTTTTATTGTTAATTTTTAGAAATATAAGTTTTTATATATATATATATTTTTTTTTATTATATATATATATATAATTTTTTTTTTTAAATATATAGATAAGGAATAAAATTAATAGCAGTTCCTACTTTCAAATAACAACACAAAGTTCCCCGGCAACGGCGCCAAAAACTTGATGATTTGGCTTGGACTTCTTCTTTTGTTTTATAAATAAAAGATAACCTTTATATTAAGAGTTTAGAATTGACGGATATTTTCGAAGAGTCTTGCAAGTACTCCTACTTTGACAAATTAACCGTTATCCTATCGAAGGATAGAAGTAACGGTCTTTTTCTTCTTTCGGAATATTGACAATTACGCCTCGGCTACAACGCCGAATTCTATTGAATTGAAAAGTAGAAAAGGAGAGTTTTGCACTAAATGAGTTTGGAAAGCTGTGTTTGAATTCTTAGTCCAAATTAATCATTTGATAAAGGCAAGTATACCTTATCGCAAGTAATACAGGATATTTTTTTGAAAATATCGGGATCGTATATTTCCGCGGGTCGTGTTGATTATGCTACTTCGAGGAACGAACTATTATTTTATCGGAATAATATTTTTAGTTGGTTTAACTAGAGTTCTAAGCGATAAAATGCGAAAGACGATAATAAGTGATTAACTAGAGTTCTAAGCGATGAGAAAGATAGCGCGCGACGTCGAATTACCTTGAGACGAAAATAGATTTTTTTCTTAGAATTAAAAGTGATGACTTTTCAAAATATTAAGATGACTTGACCGTGGAGGTTCCATAATTATGAACGCTCCTCTCTCGAGGGTACGCCCACCTGAGATTATGAATATTCGACCAAACTCTCGTTCTACAATCGAATGTTCTTAATACTCGCTTTATGTTGTGAACCCCGCTATTGGGTTTTTATTTCCAATTCGGGAGAATTACCTCGTCCTCTCTCGAGGGTAGAGCGCACTTCTCTTTACCCGTGAGCGATCAATCCGTACGCACGAGCCTCTCGGCTAACTAGGTACGAAAATGGAAATGAAAACCACACATCGATTATGTGGCTCCACTCAACGTGATTCTCGGGTAAACCTTAAGCGTTAATTATTTTAGAAAGAGATGTTTTAATTTTATAGAAAAACTATTTTTTGTGTCCCAATGCTCTTCGACGTCGTGCGCTAAAGGAAATTAGCCACTCATCGGAATTGAGATGGCATTATCGGTTGAAAAATACATGTTTAAAGATTAAAGCAGATATAAGCGGATAAAAAGGAAATAAAAAGTCTTATATAAAAAACAGTAATAGTATCCGTCCCAACCACCTTAAACAAGCGCTAAAAAGTTCTTTAGCCTCTTATTCAAGAAGGGGGTGGTATAGAAATGAAAAGACTTATAAAGGTGCAGATATCCGTCCCAACCGACTTAAATAAATGCTAAAGTTAATTAGCCTCTTATTCAAGATGGGGGTGGTATAGAAATGAAAAAACTTATAAAGGTGCAGAAATAATATCCGTCCCAACCGACTTAAATAAATGCTAAAGTTAATTAGCCTCTTATTCAAGATGGGGGTGGTATATAGCAGTTATATGAAGACTGAAATAAAACTAAGTTACATAAAAAGAAAAATGTAATCTCATACACGCACACACTCTAAAAAAACTGAAAAGAAAGCGTTTAAAATGAAAGTGATAAAATAAAGCGAAAAAGAAAACGATAAAACTATTTTATGAAAGCTTGTAAATCTAAGCTATGAAAACAGTAAACCTAGATTATGAAAGCAATAAACCTAACTATAAAAGCAATAAAACTAAATTATGAAAGCAATAAAGCTAAACTCATACATGCACACACGCTAACATTAATAAAAAGGAAGATGATCCAAATGAGAAAAACATCATTTTATTTCTGAAATCAGCATTACAACTAGACTAGGAAGACGAAAAAACTTAAAACGAACTTAAACTGAATTGCATAAGAGAAGCTCACAATCACTCAAAAGAACTCACAATACAACAAGAACTACTTAAAATTTGGATGAAAAATACTTCAGCCGAGCCCCTCTATTTATAGGGAAAATTTGAGTTTTACACGCCCTAGGTCACGGGCGTGACTTGAATGTCACGGCCGTGACTTAGGGCGTGACATTTGCTCGGCTGTATTCGCCGTCTTCTGGAAGGTCCGGCCGTCAAACATGGTTGCACACGGGCGTGACTTGGTATGTCACGGGCGTGACTTTGTGAGTCACGGGCGTGACTATGGGTGGCTGATGTCGGCAGCATGGGCGCGGCTTCGAGACGTGATGCGCTGGCGGCTCACGGGCGTGACTCTGCTGGAATATGGGCGTGACTTGAAGAGTCACGGGCGTGACTTGAGCGATTTGTCAGGATTTGATCTGAATCGAGCCGTCCCGTTGATATTTGATCTTTAAAATTACACGCCCTTGGTCACGGGCGTGACTGAGGGCGTGACCTGCAAAAATTTTGCAAAAAAATGCAAAAACAAAAATAAAACTAAGTTAGAAACCAGAAATAATAAAGAAGCAATTTATTCATTAATTTACATAGAAAATTCACAATATTAATTAAAACTATACTAATAATTATACTGAAAATACATATATTTTATTACTTATCATATATTACCCCTTGTTGTCCTGTACTTCTTCATCCTGCCCAGTGCCTAGGAGTCGCGGGAGGAGGGGATGAGGAAACCGCTTAGTTTTTTGACTAACGGTCGGTGGACCATATAATTTTCGGAGTCGTTATGACAGAGCAGCAGGACCCCATTCGGTAGACCAGGACAAGAGGATAGGATGAATCAATACAACCAATACCCATTGTCGCAGTAGCAGCTACAGAGATGAGTGACTTTTGTAGTGCGGATGTTGATCTACTTGGCTTAAGCCCCTTATTCATTTTAGTACTTTCTCATTGTGGACATTTGTAATAAGATATATATATATTGGGATCTTATGGACTTATTTCATTTAATGCTTCTATTACTGCGATATGTGGTTGGCCTGGATGATGTTGATTAGCAGGCAGAATCGGCGTATTATGGTGGCGACCATCCCATAAGTTGGTGCCACCGCAAGATGGCAGTTTTGGGCTGTAAGACCCGGGAAAGAGTGCAAAAAAGGTCTTATAAAGAACATGCTATGTAACTGCTTTTCTATGTATTATTTGGGTGAAGTGACTTATATACTTAGTATTAAGATCTATAGATATAGATCAAAGAAGTTGCTTGGTTTGACCCAAAGTACATACATTGACAAGATGTTGAAGAGGTTCAACATGCTTGAGTCTAAGAAAGGGATCTTACCCATGTCTCATGGTGTGAGTCTTTCTAAGATAGGGTTTCCAAAATCTATGGTAGAGAAGGACCGCATGAGTTTGATTCACTATGCCTCAATAGTTGAATCAATCATGTATATAATGTTATGTACTCATCCTGATGTCTAATTTACATTGAGCATGATTAGCAGAAACCAATCAAATCTAGGTTGAAAGTTTGATCTGTAGTCTAATCACCTAGAGGGGGGTGAATAGGTGCTTCGAGAATATTCAAGTCTCTTTTGAGTTGTTGACTATTTTAGCTCAGAGAATTTAAAACAAACAACAAAGAATAGCACACAAGTATGTATAGTGGTTCCCTAGATGATGTGCACTCCACTATCCCCCTTCACCTATTTAGCAGAGTACTAGACTCGGCCAACTCTGCCAAAAACTCAGATCAATTAGATCTTACAACTCAGGAACTCAGCAAGTCCCCTACCTCGGATTCCCTCCTAGAATCTTACCTCAGGTGCCAGCAGCAACCTGTTTGATCGGTAGGCGCCCTTAGAGGGGGGGGTGAATAAGAGTTTTTAAAACTTATATTATATTTTGAAATACTAGCTTATGATAAGAAATCAAAATAGTGATTTTGTTTAAAGATCTAAATTGTTTTATAATAAAGGAGAGGATAATAAACAATTTAGAGAAATGAAGAACAAATCAATTTTGTTACACAAAGAGAGACATGATTATTATTAATAAAATTGATTACAAAATTTTGATTTCAATGACGCTAGAAATCAAAGCGAAATATGAAAGACTCTTTTTGTTTTCTATACCGACTCGTATCCCCACGAACCATTTGGCTTTAGCCAATCCTTCCCCGGATACGGCCTCAATCCGCTCTAGCCAATCGTTCCCCGGATATGGCCTCGAGCACCCCCTAGACCTACACCCGAGACCTAGTCACCAACACAAGGCGAATTTCTGCCCTAAGTCCTACCCAGACCTAGTCGCCAACACGAGGCAAATTTCTGCCCTAAGTCCTACCCAGACCTAGTCGCCAACACGAGGCGAGTTCACTAAACGATTACAGAAAAGATATGAAATGAAAAGACAATAATATAAAACTCCCTCTATGTAGATCTCTTGGATAAGTAGACGAAGACGCAGAGTATGATCATAGTCGATGCGGTCTTTCGTCACGATGATGACGCATGTTGAAATCTTCTCCACGGATCTCCTTTAGTCTTTATGAATTTGTGGGAGTATATCTCTGAACCTTCCTCTCTCTGTTGTGGCACGAAGCTCTGGAATTTTGGATCTCCAGAGGATTAGGAAGATGGAGCCAAGGGGTCCTTTTTATAGACTTAGCGCTAGCGCCCGCGCTAGTCCTACCGCCGGCTCTATCCCATTTTAGGACATTCTACGCGGCAGAATATTCAATCGGAGGAAACATTTCTCTCTTGCCTACTGTGCTCCTCGCTATCGCCTGCGCTATCGGATATCGCCTGGCGCTATCTCCTTCTTTAAGTTCTCCCGGCATTTGCGCTTAAGCCAATATTTCGTCGAACGAGATTTCGTCGAACGCCGCTAAGAGTTTGTCGAACGAATTTTTGTCGAACGCAGTTATGAGCATTTCGTCGAGCGCCGCTAATAGTTCGTCGAATGACAGCTAGCGCCTGCGCTAGTACTACCACCAGCGCTAGTAGGATATTTGGATTTGATGGCTCAACTTTGGGGGCAACCTTCTTATGTAATTCTTGAGTCATGTGGACTTTGTTATCCTGCACACTTAAACACACAAGATCAAATACATAGGATTTGTTATTCTCAAACCTAGGAGATGCGGAAGACCATGTTCCAACAAACTCCCCCTTTTGATAATAATAAATGCATTAATGATAAATCAGAGCATTAATATATAAGCATGAAGAAACATACTTGTGTGTGTGTGAGAGTGATGACTTAGGATAATTATCAATTTTAGCATATAGAATTGCTCCCCCTAAATAAATGCTCCCCCTAAGTGAATGCTCCCCTAATATGTAGGCTATCATATTAATTAAGCATTATATTTTGATAGCAGAATATATTTATCATGTTAGTTCTCCCCCTTTTGTTATTAGCAAAAGTGGGTAAGGAGACACCACTTAAAAATTGATAATAAGATAAAAGCATGATCGAGCTTGTTGAGAAGGAAATGATAAGGAGTTTTAGAATACTTTTCATTTAAATAGATCAGAGTTTGAGTATTACAACATTTTCATAAATCAGAGTTTGTAGCATAAACAAAATGTAATGATTTCCAAGTAACTAAACTACCCAGACAATATGTGTACACCCTAGCCCTGTACTAAGTGACGGATGGGCATGAGGAGCTGCATACATGCCGTAGGTTGGGGTGTTAGTCCCATATGCAAACACTAGACACAACTCAACCTAGCACTCTTTCCCCCAGTACCTCGCAAGGCCCCACTGGAACCCTCCCCAGTTAAGGACAAGACATGACTAGAGATAATGGTTATCTAATGTCTACAACCATACGCCCCCGCTATAGTGAGAAATGAAGTCATGGATAATAATTATTGGAAACATTTAAGCGTTTTAAATCAAAGTATAATTTCATAGCCAATGGATTTTTATATTTGAATTTATGAAAACACTCACATAGCTATTTTGAAATCCATTAATGAATCAGAGTTAACAATATTTTCATAGAAATGAATCAGAGTTTTTAATAAAAAAAATATTCATGTTTAGAGTAACCAATATAAGGTTTACCAAACAAGTCTACCACTTGTTGAAAGAAAGGAATTTTAAGATTCAAGTGATGATGCACACAAAAATAAAACATTTTAAGTAAGCATGAAAGTGTAAGGTAAAACAATTATATGGTTATGATGCGGAAGACTTATAGAAATACAAGTAACATCTTATTGTAATTAATGATGATCCATAAAAAGATATATGAGTTAAATTTCAAAAAGAAGATGTTTATGTAAATCATTTTTCAATTAAAATCTTTATGTTTGACAATAAAGTAACCAAGCATGAAATAATGTTATCAAAAAGATATTACTACAATGTTATTTTAATTCACAATTTCAAAAAACATACCAAACATTGTAGAGAGCATGCTAGGTTATCTAGTGCATTTCATAAATAAAGAGTAGTATAGAATTTGCATTAGGATCCAATACTCATGAGAAGAAGTGTTATGGAAGATAATGATGTGCACATAAGTGTATTTTGAATAAAGTAAACAAATGTTTTAATCAAAAATACAAGTAATATGTAAAGTAAAGAGCACAATAAAACACAAATAATTTTACTTCCACACACTTCAATGCACAAAACAATGTACAACTACCAAGGTGCTTTACACACACAATGCTAATTAAGACTTATCAGGGTGCAAAGTAGTGCTTGGGGGATCACATATTTTATTTTTTTAATATTGATTTTTGTGATCCGGTGTACTTAAGAATAAGTGGGTTTTTATTTTGAAAGAAAGTTATGGTTTGCACAAGATACATTACTATTCTTTCCAAGGTGTTCAACCTCACAATGCTTATTAAGACTTATCAGGAGGTTCAAGTAGTGCTTGGTGGAGTTATCTTTGTCACTTTATTTTATGATTTTTGTTTTGTACAAAGTTCTCCGAATACACTTGTTTTGCAAACCAATATAATTTATAAAAAACATAACCACTTTTCTTAACTTTTAAAGTGCAAACAAAGGTTGTGTAGGTAAGATACTTGTGCAATTTTAATTAATTGTACTGTTACAAAACATACACAAGCATTCTTAGATTAAACACATAAGTAGACAATGCCAAAATAAGTGAGTGAATAGCGATCATTATCAAACATAAAACATTTACTCATACTTAGAGGCATGCTACGCATAGTTCTACACAACTTTTAATATAATTGATGCACATATTAATAGATATATCAAAGCATGATGAAAGCAATATTCAAAGTAGTTTGAAAAGATAAATTGCAACATTATAGAAGTTCTAAATAATAAATTAAATCATGCTTGATTTTCTCAATGACGTCCATACAGTATTTTTGATAATTTAAAGTTTGAACTCATAAGATTGATCTTGGACTTCCCGAGGACTACCTTGTGAGAGGTTCGCCCGGTACTAGGTGATATGATGGGATGATAGCCCAAATCACCCTTTCTCAAGATACATGTAAATCGAAAAGTTAAGTTCAAAATAATAATTTTTGATACTTGTTTTTGTTTATATTTTTGTATTCAATTTTTGCATATAGGAATAGAATTCAAACAAATATCCAAAGACAAAACAATTTTTTTTTTGTAATTTTGCTTTTGTAAATTTGTATTTTAATTTTTCAAAAACAAGTGCAGGCAGAATTGCAAAAATGAGTAGTACATATAAAATAATATATTTTTATTGATTTTTCAGAATTTAAAAATTTCAGAAAATCGGATACTTGAGCTAGCGCCGGGGTTAGGTCCTAGCGCCTGCGTTAGCTCACAGAGAGTGCTTATTTTAATCATATGGACTAGATATTCTTTGATTTTGCTTCCAATTTTTCTTAATTATGTTTTTGCAATGTAAGGCCTGTCTAATGAAGTGATGAGACGAGAAGAAATCGCAAAAAGTTGCGGAAGTTAAAATTAGTACATGAGTTTCATCTTTATTAGAGTTTCATATTTATTAAACCTTAATTACTGAGTTTTGCACAACATATGCATGAATGAAATGATCATAAATAAGTGAAATAATATTCATGCAATTTTTCAATTCCGATTTAAACATGATTATGATTAAACATACTTGGGGTAATTGAAAATGACGCAAATATATTAACTACCTAAGCAAAACTTGCGCATTCTATAAATTTAGCCTAATACCCCTAAAATACACCTTTTAAATCCATTTTTACACTTATTTCATTTAGTCTTAATAATATCATATAACAAATTTAGTTTTTCAAATTTTATACGACTTTTAGGAAATGGATTTAGAAGGATAGAAATAAAAAGGATAAGTAGATCACTTGAAAAATGACATGACTATTTATTCAATTTGATTTATTTATGAATTTTGGTTTAATATGAGAAAGTCATATCACAAGTCATATAAAGTGATCATATCATGATGGTTCAACAAAAATAAAAACAAAAAGGAAATTAAGCATATCATGAATTAGATAATTGATATTTTATTTTTTAGTTGATTTCTACTTCATGCAAATAATTGGATACTAATGAATGAGAGATTTAAGTATCTAAAGAGGACCGGGTATGACGGTTCCTTTGGGTACCCAAATACATCGTGTTTGCTTTTGGGGAGATGGAAGTGAATGAGCCCTATTGAGTGGAGTTTGAGTTTCATCTTTAACTTTGGGTCTCCATTCAAACCTTGGTTTAATATTATTCTTATATGTCAAATTTCCATGATGATTTTGTAAAACATTATTTATAGGGAATTTGTGAACATTTAATTTTATGTTGGGAGAAACATGATTTTGTAAATAATAATTATTTGGAATTTCATTTTCAGGCATTTGATATTTTTTATTTCCTTTGTTAGGCTTAGACATATTATGAAAATTCAGATTTAACTTGCTTTTGGAATTTGCTTGAAATTGTTGATTTATGTGTTGAGAATTTTTCTTTATAATTTCCTTAAGCAAGTTTACTTTAGTTTCCAATTCATAGTTCTTAACTTTAAGATTATGTCTTGCTTTATTATAGGTTATTGCGCTATTTTTGAGAGTGGATATGATAGACTCAATATGATTGTTGTATTCGTTTCTAAAGTCATCAAAAGTTTCATCCATCTCTTTAATTTCAATTTTATAACTTGTACACATAGCACAATCATTTTTAAAAGTTGAATTTTCTAAACATAATCTTTCATTTTGTTCTTTTATAAAAAGAAATTCCTTTTCAAGTTCCTTGTATTTTAATTTTAAATCATCAAATTCCATACAAGGTGTAGTGTTTTCAACTAAGGAACCATGGATAGAACTAGATAAAATGGAATTTGATTCTTCATTAATTTTTGCCTATAAATTTTTATTTTCTAAGCGCAAATGTTTATTAGCATTTTTTAATTTCTTAATTTTGCGCTTTGTAGTTTGAAGCGTTTGTAATGTAGAAATAGAAGTACAGAAAATGGGATTTGATTTCCTTACATTGATTTCGGGAGAGGCGCGATTTGAGCATATCGTTTCTTTTACATCTTTTTGGCACTCCTCTTCCGAAGACAGTACTTCTTCTTCTTTTCCATTTGATGTGTGCTCTATTGATCCGTCATGAGAGGAGCATTCTTGAAGACTTGTGCAAGCTTGCATATTCTCTGGTTCTTGCGATTGTTCCATACCTGTAGAAGGAGAATCATACATTTCTTTAAGAAATTTCCATACTTTGTATGCACTAGAGAAACAATATATTAATTTGAAAATATCTTGAGATAAAGCACAAAAAATATAATGCATAGCTTTTGCATTTAGGTGACGCTCTTGTTTATTTGATTCGTCCGCTGGTCTAACTATTATTATATCCCATGCATTGATATCTAAAACTTTTAATAAATTTTTCCATTAATAATTTCCACCCTTAATAATTTCTCCCTTCGAATAAAGGTGGTTTAGGAGATTTTTCTTCTTCATAAAAATTTACCCCACTAGTAGAAGCGAGATCATGAGACGCCATTATTCCCGGTTGATAAGCTGATTTGGAATAACTTCCCTCTGATACCACTTATTGGATCGGTAGGCGCCCTTAGAGGGGGGGTGAATAAGGGTTTTTAAAACTTATATTATATTTTGAAATACTAGCTTATGATAAGAAATCAAAATAGTTATTTTATTTAAAGATCTAAATTGTTTTATAATAAAGGAGAGGATAATAAACAATTTAGAGAAATGAAGAACAAATCAATTTTGTTACACAAAGAGAGACATGATTATTATTAATAAAATCGATTACAAAATTTTGATTTCAATGACGCTAGAAATCAAAGTGAAATATGAAAGACTCTTTTTGTTTTTTATACCGACTCGTATCCCCACGAACCGGTTGGCTTTAGCCGATCCTTCCCCGGATACGGCCTCAAGCCGCTCTAGCCAACCCTTCCTCGGATATGGCCTCGAGCACCCCCTAGACCTACACCCGAGACCTAGTCGCCAACACAAGGCAAATTTCTTCCTTAAGTCCTACCCAGACCTAGTCGCCAACACGAAGCGAATTTCTGCCATAAGTCCTACCCAGACCTAGTCGCCAACACGATGCGAGTTCACTAAACGATTACAGAAAAGATATGAAATGAAAAGACAATAATATAAAACTCCCTCTATGTGGATCTCTTGGATAAGTAGACAAAGATGCAGAGTATGATCATTGTCGATGCGATCTTTCATCACGATGATGACGCGTGTTGAAATCTTCTCCACGGATCTCCTTTAGTCTTTATGAATTTATGGGAGTATATCTCTGAACCTTCCTCTCTCTATTGTGGCACGAAGCTCTAGAATTTTGGATCTCCAGAGGATTAGGAAGACGGAGCCAATGGGTCCTTTTTATAGACTTAGCGCTAGCGCCTGCGCTAGTGCTACCGCCGGCGCTATCCCATATTAGTACATATTCTGCGCGGCAGAATCTTCAATCGGAGGAAACATTTCTCTCTTGCCCACTGTGCTCCTCGATATCGCCTCCGCTATCGAATATCGCCTGACGCTATCTCCTTCTATAAGTTCTCCCGGCATTTGTGCTTAATCCAATATTTCGTCGAACGAGATTTCGTCGAACGCCGCTAAGAGTTTGTCGAATGAATTTTTGTCAAACGCAGTTATGAGCATTTCGTCGAGCGCCGCTAATAGTTCGTCGAACAACAGCTAGCGCCTACGCTAGTACTACCGCCAGCGCTAGTAGGAGATTTGGATTTTATGGCTCAACTTTGGGGGCAACCTTCTTATGTAATCCTTGAGTCATGTGGACTTTGTTATCCTGCACACTTAAACACACAAGATCAAATACATAGGATTTGTTATTCTCAAACCTAGGAGATGCGGAAGACCATGTTCCAACACAACCCTACCTCAGAGTGCAAGCACTCCTACAACTCATATCCCTAGCAAGGATCCAACAGCTCAGATTTCCTCAAAAATTCTTGTTGGATCTTGAGGCGCCCTTAGAGGGGGGGGTGAATAAAGGTTTTAAAAACTTTAAACTTTAATAGAAAACTTATGATATTTTATTTGAATAAGAGTGAAAATAAAACAAAGAGTAGTAAATCAATTTTATTAAATAGAAAAAGACATGATTATCATTAATAAACTTGATTACAAAATTTGATTTCTATGATGCTAGAAATCAAAGCGAATAATATGAAAACTCTTTTTGTTTTCTATACCAACTCGTATCCCCACGAACCGGATGGCTTTAGCCGATTTCTCCCCCAATACGGCCTCAAGATGCTCTAGCCAATCTACCAACTCGTATCCCCCAAAAAGGCCAACACGAGGCGAATTACTCCCTAAGCCCTACCTAGACCTAGTCGCCAACACGAGGCAAATTTATAAACCGATTACAATGAAAAGTGGTTACAAACAAATAATAAGTTCAAGTAAAAACTCCCTAGAAGAATTCTGGAGATGGCGAAGGCACGCTGAATATTCTTGAAGTCGAAGCGTGCGTTCTTCGCGTTGTGTAAGCGTTGATCCGGTCCTCCTTGAATTCTTTGCTCGAATATGTGTGGGAGATGATGGTCTGGAAAATATGGCATTGACTGAGTTTCTGAGGTGCTGGACAAGGGCTCTTGTTGATCAGTAGTAAGAGACGTCAAAATCATCCAATTTATTGACTTTGAGCTAACGCCGACGTTAAGAGACAACGCCGGGCGTTAACCATGTATAGCAAAATATTGATGGCTCGGATCTTCAGAAGAGGAAGGAGATTCTGCACTTTAAGAATTGTTTTATTTTAGGCAATATCAACGTCGGCGTTAAGGCTAAGGTGGGCATTGGGCAAATCATTCCTAAAGTTCCTCCTGGAATCACGGCTGCTTTCTCCTTGCCAAATTCGTCGACCGGATAGCGCCTAGCGTTAAGACTAATGCCTGGCGTTGAGTTTCTTTCTTTAGTCAGCTGGCACGCCATTTCGTCGAACAACAGTCATTTCGTCGAACGACAATTTCGTCGAACGCATTTCGTCGAACGGGCTTCTTCTTTCGTCGAACACAATTTCGTCGAACGCCATTTTCGTCTAGCGCTAACGCCCAATGTTAAGCTTAACGCCTGGCATTAAACAGCTTTCAATCCTTCAGCTTGTGGTTAGTGCCAGACCATTGTTGCAGCAACCTGGAGTCATAACTGTCCAAACCTGCATGCTAAAAACACAACGGAAAACAAGATCAAATACAAGTAGGATTTGTTATTCTCAAATGAAAGGAATGCGGAAAACCATGTTCCAACAATTCTACCTCAGGTCTTCACAGACCCTACCTCAGACTTTCAGCAAAGTCATACAACTCAGGCCTTCTTACAAGCCCTACACTCAGGCTGTCAGCATAGCCCTACCTCAGATCTCAAAGAGATCTTACAATAAGAAGATTAGACGATGTTTACAACAAATAGACTCTGACAAAAAAATCTTTGAGCAGCTTGAGTCTTCTTAGATCTTTCTGAAAAGAAAGTCTTCTTTAGCAGCAACACTTGATCAATCAACATACAATCTTTTAGTACCAGGATCAGTGTTGGGTTTTCTTGAATGAAGAAGTATTCTTGCTCTCAAGAATGAGAGATTTCTTGTTGAAGCTTGGCTTCTTCTTCTTCTTCTTTCTTTCTTTTTTGCAAAGCCTTGATTTTTACTGTTCTATTGCTTTTTTGTGGTAACCAACTTTTTTTTATTTCTCAATGATATAAGCTCCAAGGTTAGGGTTAGCCGACCCTCTCTTATCCTTTTATAGCTATGTTCTTCTAACGGTCGAGACTCTGAAAAGTTTTGTCTTAGACTCTGAAAGTTTTGATATCGTTGTGTGAAGTTGGTTAATCACAATGATAAATGACTTAGCGGTCTTCTCTTGAGTTCTTGTGATGATATCATCGTGTGCACCTTATTGTCACGATAATAAGTAACTGAAATAGCTTTTTTGAACTCTCAGAATGATATTGTCGTGTGAAGCTTGTTGTCACGACGATATAAGCCTTAGATAACTTTCTTGAGTCTTCACAATAATATTGTCGAGTGCACATTGTTATCACGATGATACATGCATTAGCTGACTATCTTTAGTCTTCACAACGATATCGTAATGCATACCTTGTTGACACGATGATATATATACCTTAGCAATCTTTCCTTGAGTTCTCACAATGATATCATTATGTGTAACTTGTTGATACCTGTGGCTTAAATAGAAATTCTGTCAGAAAATGGTCACGCACGGTCGAACGCACGACCGTGCGCAGACTGTGCATTATTAAATGATACAACTTGACTTGGGGAAGACGCTGCGCCGCCCGTGCGAATTGCTCACAAACGATCAACCTCGCCCGTGTGTACAAAAGCACGGGCAAATTCCGTAGCTCTGAAATCAAGAATACACAGGCCGACCGTGCGTTTTACTCACGCACGGGCAAACCGCCCGTGCGTGAAAATGCAGGAGTAGACTCCGACGCTCTATTTTCTGCCCAGACACAAACACACGACCGCAACCGACCGTGCGTCAAGGAAACGCACGACCGAGCGATATGCACAAACATGAATTCTGGGGAAAACAGGACGATCAAGTCACCTGCATACAAAGCAACCCAGCTGGGAATACCTCCAACACCCAATAATCACAGAAAATAGATTGGGGAGCACCAAGCAAAGCGTGCAATTGCACACCAAAACGGCCTAAGAATGCACCTAACAGGGAATAATGATGAGTCTGGTTTATACAGTGATTTCCTGCCTCATCTGGGTTTGTTTTAGTGTCATTGCACTTCAATTGCTGTTCATATATGCTTATATTGATATCACGGCGTATCTGCGCCTTTTGTGCAATCCTTCCCCCTTTGTGGCATGTTTTTCTTATATATTACTGTATGCATGTGTTATGGATCCGGTGGTGTGCACGGATCAGGGTCATATGTATTTTTCCTGCAGGTCCTGGGATCGCGTGAACGTTCGGGATGGTGCGGGACAATTTTTGGCCTAGAAAGCCTCTGATCGTGCGCATTCCTTCGCGCACGATCAGACACACGACCAGTGGTCGTGCGTTAATTCCCTTCCCAGATAGAGCGACGGCGCATGATCAGAGGATTCCTTCGCCCACGACCACTGGTCGTGCTCCCCTGACCGTGCGTTAATTCCCATCTTTTTCTTTGCTACAGGTTGACTGCGCACGATCACAGGCATTCCTTCGCGCACGACCATTGGTCGTGCACCCCTGACCGTGCGCAGTGTTTATTATGCTCCGTATTTAAACTGCTGCTCCGCAAAATTAGGTATCCAGCACTGTTTTGGGGCGCGATTTCTCCGCGCCAGTCTGCCGTTTCACCTCTCCAAGCTCCTCCCATGCATTCCCCCCTTTGGGAAGGCTTCATCCATTGATCCTAAGGTCCATCTAGGATCCCAGAAGCACTCTCCGCCATCTACAACCAGCATTCCATGAGGAGGACACCTCCATTGGGCGAAGCAGAAGTGACCCAGCTCTGAGAAGAAGACGGGCAACGGTTGGAGGTAGTGACATCCTCTAAGCCCCGGAAGCAACCAAGGACTGAGCTCGGAGGAGGCGTGACGACCCCCCATTCCGACCAAGATCCGCGGCGAGGCTTCTCATCTCATGGTTCCTTCTACCCCTTCTCCTTTTTTTGATAAGCACTCTTCATTGTTGTAATGAACTAAGTGAACCTTTATTTGTCTATGAATAGGAGTTTGTTTATGATCTTGTTCTTAATTGATGTTGTGTTGTGATGTGCTCCACCCTCGCTCCACTTACACACACACGTTATAGCACTCGCTCTAGCAAAAGCTGGAAGCGATAGCGAAGAGGTGCCTTCGACCCTCAACTCTCGCATTTGCACTCACCTCATCCATTTGCTCACCGGCCATCCGCTATGCGAAGCACGGCATCGCGGCCTGCACTAAATCCATCCACCAAGTGACGCGGTGATTGCGACCCACATAGTTTGTTTAGTTTTCTCATTCCTGTTTTATAAAACCAATCAAAATCCCCTTGTTTTTGTTTAACTTAGAAACCCTCATAATTAATCTCCTAACAAGCAAATCGTACTACCCAACTTGCGGTCCTTTGAGAACGATATTCGGGGAGCTACTCCCTACTTTTATTGCTTGACAACGATCGGTGCACTGCCGTCGTACCGCATTTCGTGCCCACTAATTAGCAGTGTGGAAATAGCGCGTCAAGTTTTTGGCGCCGTTGCCGGGGACTGCAAGCGTGTATGAGTTGTCTCTCTTGGGAAATTAGTTTAAGGGTATTTTTGTTTTTGATATTTCTTTTTTTGGTGTAGTGTGCGCATGCATAGACAACATCCTAGTGAACTTGCAGCATTTGATCCTGAAATAGAGCGTACCCTACGGGCGCGTCTCCGTGCTCCCGCCACCATGGATGTCAATGGGGACCCGATCAATCCCGGGATGGGAGATGCACCAGGCGTTGGTCAGGCGGCCGACGAGAATGAAGTGGTTAGGCCGAGGCCGAGGACCATGAGAGATTACACCACGCCCACTGTGGGGAGTGTGTACCCCAGATTTGTCCCGGCTATTACTAACAACAATTTTGAGATAAAGCCGGCCATTCTGAATATGATCCGCAATAATGCCCAATTCTCTGGGTTAACCAGTGAAGACCCCCATCTTCACCTAGCTGAATTTGCAGAGATTTGCGGTACATTTCGGTACGCAGGAATTGCTGATGAGACGGTGAAACTCAGGTTGTTTCCATTCTCCCTCCGCGACAAGGCGAAGGCTTGGCTCCACACAATACCACCCGGCGCAGCTACCACCTGGGACGCTCTGCAGACAAAGTTTTTGGCAAAAATCCACCCGGTGGACAAGGTTGTAAACTTGCGGAGAGAAATCGCAACCTTCCGACAACACGATCAGGAGACCCTTGCGGAAGCATGGGATAGGTTCGCGGACCTCCTCCGGAAGTGCCCTCAGCATGAGCTACAACCTTGGAGCTTAGTGGAAAATTTCTATTTTGCAATCGAGCCCAATTATAGAGCCATAATTGATGCTACTGCAGGCGGGACCCTGATGAGCCATACTCCCGAGGACGCACTGAGGATTCTCCAGGACACTGCCATTCATAGTTCGTTCTGGACTGCTGGAAGAAACGCTCCAAGGAATGCTCGTGGACTCTTTGAGGTGAGCACATCGGGCGCATTTGCCGAGGTGGCATCGGCGCCTTATGACAACGTCGTGCTACTTAAGAGGCCTGCCCTCCCTCCTGTCCCAGTAATGGCCATTTCGTGTCAAGGATGTGGAAACCCTGGGCATCATGCATATGAGTGCCCCTCAGGTAAGCAACCTGCTGAATTAACTTTTGATGAAAGTGTAAATTATATGAATGATCAAAATCGGGGAGTACCATTTAACAACGCTTATAACCCAGCCGTGAGGAGTCACCCGAACTTCTCATGGAAACAAAACATTCCTAGCCAACGATGGAAAGGAGGCTTGCATCAATTTGATGCGCAAGCCTCCGGTAGCCAACCGAGGCCACCACAACCGGGGTTTGCTCAAAATGCACCACCGCAGAGGAAGAGCGCATTGGAAGAAATGATGGAAAAGTTTGTTGATCTGGCTCAAACAAATATGGCCAATCAAACTGCTTCAATGCGAAACTTGGAGACACAGCTAGGCCAATTGGCCCAGGTGCTCTCCGAGCGTACGCAAGGTGCTCTTCCAAGCAATACTGAAAAGAACCCGCGGGAGCAAGGTAAAAGCATTGCTGACGCGGATGGTGGTCAAGTGATCCCTTGCGTTGTTGAATGTACTATCAATAATATTGAGGTTTCCGCGCTTTGCGACTCTGGGGCATCTCGCAACATTCTTGCTCTGCAAGATGTTGAGAGATTGCACCTAACAATGAACTCTGAGGACCGGAAGTTGCTGGTGTTGGCTAATGGAGTGACTGTCAAAACTGAGGGTGAGATTCGTGAGGTCGTAGTAAACCATAATGGGATGGCTGTAGTCACCGACTTTCAGATTCTAGGCCCCATGAAAAATGATTCCATGCCAATCCTGGGGGTTCCTTTTCTAAAGGAGAGTGGCGCAACCCTCCACATCGCCACGTGTTGCGTCACCCTACCTTCCAATGCGGCAAACCTGCCAGGATCATCTTATCTTCCTAACCTCTCGATGAGTAAAAGTAAGTGCAGGTCCAATGAAGAAAAATCAGACTTTGACGTGAAGAATCCTAGAGAGGAGGAAAGTATCACTTTGATGGAAGAAAAAGCAAAGCAGCTCACAAATAAAGAGTTGGAGATAGAGAGGAAAAGCAGTAAGACCAAGGAGTGGGAAGACATGGGAGAAGGCGGAGCGATGAGCCTTACAAACAATGTTTTTATTCAAAACAAGAAATGTAAACGATCTAAACAGGTTCATTGGGCCGATCTACCCCCTTTTGAAGGTGTAGAAATGAAGCCCCCGGCTGATCCCAATCTGACAAACACTATCACCCCTCCCGCACTTTGTGCTCGGTGGCGCTCTCCTTCAGTGGAAAAACTGAAGCGGGAAAGAATCCTGCACGCAGCGCGCTTTGCAGCCCTCCGGCGCGAGAAGGAGGAGGTTAGGGGCAAGGGAGAGACATCTTCCTTGGGCCCTAAAGCTTTCACCTCCTGCCCATCTCGCGTGACTGGGGAGAACCACCACAAATCAGCATATAGCTGATGCGTGCCGGGATCTCCAGGCGGTGCTGTGTGCCATCTGCTATGTTTCTGTGCTTCTCTGTTTCA
This sequence comes from Dactylorhiza incarnata, assembly GCA_033032865.1. Taxonomy (NCBI): domain Eukaryota; kingdom Viridiplantae; phylum Streptophyta; class Magnoliopsida; order Asparagales; family Orchidaceae; genus Dactylorhiza; species Dactylorhiza incarnata. The sequence continues at coordinate 616,321 of JAWHQI010000255.1, read as the reverse complement.
AGTTATTTGTTGCGTCGTACTGTCTCTTTAGTTTTTTTTATTATAAGACTATTGCTATCAAACTCTAATACAGGTATTTGGTCCACCTTCAAAGACGTTAAACAAAAGGGCTCTTGGGAGACAACTCATTGGGGACCATTTGGTTCTGTTCTTTCTTGTTATCTTTTTTTGCTATATTTTTGTTGTGCTTGGGATCTCTTTAATCGCAGGTCTGCATCTATTGGAGCACGACGGAATCACCGCATTCTGAACAAAACGCCATATCTTCTGGTATGCTCATTTCTGAGCATGGGGTAATCTCTCATCCTAGCCCTCTTAAGCTTATGTCGCTATCAAACAAGCTTTTTGCTTAGTGTAAGTCTGGGGGAGTGAGAGTTATCATTACCACGTGCACATGCACAGTGCACAGCATACTAGGATTTACAATCTGTGTTATATTGTAGCATTGTTCATCTCATGGCACACCACGACACCCACGTGTGCGCACTTAACTGTAGGCGTGCGACGAGTCTAACTCGTCTCGGTTATATGAATGGGAAATCACGGTGCTGGGTTAGGATTGCGAGACGAAGTACTTTGTTGACTCGTGTAGTGTACTAGTCATTTATTCATGTCTCGCATAGAAATTGGTGTAGATTAAACTTTTCTTTATGCTTTTAGTTTTACATTTTATTCTGCCAGCGTAATTCTAGTTTATTATACTCAAAAGTGGTGAATCCGGTGCGAATCAATCGGTAGTGTCAGGATGTGTGTAGAGGGGTGCTAGGCTCGTATTGCTCGAGTCGGGAGGAAGAATTATCTTTCTCGGTGACTAAGAACTTGCCCCAAGCGACTCTCGAAGCATGGGTATGAGTTAGATCAGTGCGTGAGCGTGACGTAGACCATCATGTTGGCCAGTTTGAGCTTTGAATTCCGGTCCTAACATCTTATCCTTGCTAGCCCCTTGTGCCTACCCGATCCCGTTGATTCAGCTCCACCTTCAATTCACCAAATCCAAAATGACTATCCTAATCACACACCAAATTCTGAGCTCAAGCAATTTGTGCATTTAAAAAAATTGGGTGTTGATGCGGTGGAAATGCGTTATTGAAGATATAGCTGTTTTGTATCTAAATTGTGCAAAGTTATGAAATTTAAAAAAATGAGAAAAGAAAAGAAAGTAAAAAAAAGAGAAGAAAAATGTATAAAGAGATATATTTGGGAATAAGTGGTGTACACATTTTTATTATTGCTGGGATAGTGTTTCTTTTGCAAGATCATTTGGGTCATGTGTGCTCAGCCCCCGCGTTTATCATTGTTTACCGCACCGTAGCCTAAGATTAAATCATAACCTAAAGTCCTATTGATTTGCGCATCGAATCGTACGAATGTCGTGGAGAGAGTGCGAACGGGTGAGCTTATGGTCATCGACACTGATGGATTTCAGTGGAGGTTGTTCCGAACTCCGGTGTTGAGTAATGTTCGCTTCAGCAGCCTTTCTACTTTCTTCCTACGCATGACTCAGTGATTCCCTATGATTCAACTTTTGAGTAGAAATAATATATAGTTACGTTGTTAGAATTATGTAAACTATTTTGCATAACTAAAAATTCTTTTTACTAGATTTCTATGCACATGTGTATGAGACTTCGCATATTACTCCGTCCTTGCAAATTCTAACCCAGCTATGTCTTTTCTCGCTCCGCCGGATTTGTTTGCTCGGGTCGCGCAAACAGGTAAGTCTGGGGGTGTGATGAGTCTGGTTTATACAGTGATTTCCGGCCTCATCTGGGTTTGTTTTAGTGTCATTGCACTTCAATTGCTGTTCATATATGCTTATATTGATATCACGGCGTATCTGCGCCTTTTGTGCAATCCTTCCCCCTTTGTGGCATGTTTTTCTTATATATTACTGTATGCCTGTGTTATGGATCCGGTGGTGTGCACGGATCGGGGTCATATGTATTTTTCCTACAGGTCCTGGGATCGCGTGAACGTTCGGGATGGTGCGGGGTAATTTTTGGCCTAGAAAGCCTCTGATCGTGCGCATTCCTTCGCGCACGATCAGACGCACGACCAGTGGTCGTGCGTTAATTCCCATCCCAGAAAGAGCGACGGCGCACGATCAGAGGATTCCTTCGCACACGACCACTGGTCGTGCGCCTCTGACCGTGCGTTAATTCCCATCTTTTTCTTTGCTACAGGTTGACTGCGCACGATCACAGGCATTCCTTCGCGCACGACCATTGGTCGTGCGCCCCTGACCGTGCGCAGTGTTTATTATGCTCCGTATTTAAACTGCTGCTCCACGAAATTAGGTATCCAGCACTGTTTTGGGGCGCGATTTCTCCGCGCCAGTCCGCCGTTTCACCTCTCCAAGCTCCTCCCATCCATTCCCCCTTTGGGAAGGCTTCATCCATTGATCCTAAGGTCCATCTAGGATCCCGGAAGCACTCTCCGCCATCTACAACCAGTATTCCATGAGGAGGACACCTCCATTGGGCGAAGCAGAAGTGACCCAGCTCTGAGAAGAAGACGGGCAACGGTTGGAGGTAGTGACATCCTCTAAGCCCCCGAAGCAACCAAGGACTGAGCTCAGAGGAGGCGTGACAACCCCCCATTCCGACCAAGATCCGCGGCGAGGCTTCTCATCTCGGGGTTCCTTCTACCCCTTCTCCTTTTTTTGATAAGCACTCTTCATTGTTGTAATGAACTAAGTGAACCTCTATTTGTCTATGAATGGGAGTTTGTTTATGATCTTGTTCTTACTTGATGCTGTGTTGTGATGCGCTCCGCCCCCGCTCCACTAACACACACACACACACACGTTATAGCACTCGCTCTAGCAAAAGATGGAAGCGATAGCGAAGAGGTGCCTTCGACCCTCAACTCTCGCATTTGCACTCACCTCATCCATTTGCTCACCGGTCATCCGCTAAGCGAAGCACGACATCGTGGCCTGCACTAAATCCATCCACCAAGCGACGCGGTGATTGCGACCCGCATAGTTTGTTTAGTTTTCTCATTCCTGTTTTATAAAACCAATCAAAATCCCCCTGTTTTTGTTTAACTTAAAAACCCTCATAATTAATCTCCTAACAAGCAAATCGTACTACCCAACTTGCGGTCCTTTGAGAATGATATTCGGGGAGCTACTCCCTACTTTTATTGCTTGACAATGATAGGTGCACTGCCGTCGTACTGCATTTCGTGCCCGCTAATTAGCGGTGTGGAAATAGCGCGTCAAATAACAAATATGAATGTAAATATGTACGAAAACATGCCTAAAGTGTGGTGCAAAGACTATAAAATCGGCCCAGAAGAGTCCATAAAAGTGTATATAATTGGGACTCATCATACCCCCAGACTTACCTGTTTGCGCATCCCGAGCAAACAAATCCCTCAAGCGGATAAGAAAAACATAAGCTGACATAGAAATTGTAAAGCGGAGTACCATGCGAAGTCGCATGCTCATGCGCGTAGAAATACAGTAGACAAAGTTCCTAATTATACATATTAGTTTATACTTTTCTAGGGGCGTATCTATATATTACATTTACTCAAAAAGTGAATCACGGTGAATCATAAGGTCATACATAGGAAGAAAGTAAACTGAACGCTGAGGTAAGCATTGTCAAAGATCGGGGCTCGAGACAACCTCCATTGAAATCCATCAATGTCGGTGACCAAAAGCTTGCCCGTTCGCACAATCTCCACGACACAGGTTTGACTCAACTGCGTGAATCAATAGGACTTTAGGTTTTAGATGAGGCTTGGGTTTAGGTGAGGTATACAATGATAAAAACGACGGCTCAAGCACTAAACCCAAATGAGCTAGCACGGAAAACTATCCTCAAGCACCACAAAAAGATACGCGGGTACACCACACCCCCAGACTTGGACTTGACTACATGGGTGTGTGCACCGCCTACTCCCAATCACAAATCTATAAAGATTTTCAATTAAGCACTACTTCTTTTTCTTTTCTTTTTACTTCTTTTCTTTTTCTCATTTTTTTTCTTTTCAACACATTTTCAGCAAGATAGCAATGAAGCACATCCACATTTTCACAAAAAATATCACCACATCAACACCCCAATCATGAAAATAATAAACAACTAAAGCTCAAATTTGGGTGTGTGACTAGGATTGGCTTTTAGGCTTTGGTGAGATAAAAGTGGGGCTGAATCAAAGAACGGGTAGGCACAACTGGGCTAACGAGGATAGATCGATAGGAATGGGCACAAAAGCTCAACCGGGCCAAAATGATGGCCTATATCACATTCACGCGATTGACTAACCATATACCCATGCTTCAAGAGTTGCTTGGGCAAGTTCTTAGCCACCGAGAAAGATAATCCTTTCTCCTGACTCAAGCAATACGAGTCTAGCGATCGTTTACACACATCCCTATGCTACCGTTTGATTCACACCGGATTCACCAATTTTTTTGAGTAAAGTAAACAATATCTACACTAATAGAAATTATAATCTAAAAGCATAAAAAGAAATTGAATCTACATGAATTTTAATATGAGGCATGAGCACTCGACTAGGAGCACTACAGGAGTCAACATCTTACTCCACCTCATAATCCTAAGCCAGCATGATGATTTTTCAAATCACACAGAAGAGACAAATTCGACTCGCGACGTGCCAACAGCTAAGCGCACGCTCAAGTGGGTGTTGTGGTGTGCAAAGAAAATGAACAATACTAAATAAATGAAATAGAAATACTTCTAGCATGCAATGCTATAGTGCACGTGAGTGGGCATACAGAACTACTCTCCCCCAGACTTAAACTAGACAATACACACAATTTATATCTATGAGATTCAGAAAAGAGCTAGGGGAAGAGAGTACCCAATGCTCAAAAATGAGCATACCAGAAGATTGGCGTGGAAACCAAGGAAAAGCTGCAGCATCCGCCATATAGAAGAAGGACCTGCAGGGGTGAGCTCTGCAAAAACAAAAGAAAAAGACAAACTAAAATAAACTACTGCTAACTAAACATGATTAGAATAAATAAAAATGCAGGAAAAGTAAGATTACTACTGGGGTTATTGTCCTCCCAGAACGACTTATTCAAATTGAAAACAGTTCTAGCTAATGGGTCTATGAAAAGAAAAGTGCACAGGTAACTGTTCTAATATGCGTGTCGGTAGCGAGTACCGATACGGCAACAGAACAGTCACGCTGTTGGAGCCTATGTTCCTCATCTCTTGGTTTGAGAATAACAAATACCGTGTTGTATTTGATTTAGTCTTTTTTGTGTTTATAGTGTCCAGGTTGTACAGGTTCAATGAGGAGACAAGTCCTCGTTCATGGGCATGATCCGAGAGTGTGTACACATTAGAAAAAGCAAAAAGATGAGTTTTGTGTGCTGATCTTAAAATGGCCATAACTTTCAATCCAGGAAGAGTTACAGAACGTGCCACCCCATTTCGGAGATGAGAACGACTCAATCTATAGTCTGGAGTAGTTTTGGACAGCAAAAAGGAAGAGGAGCTATCGGAATTCTGACACTCAATGTCTCCCAGGCGATAGCGCAGAAGTTACAGCAACTGCCCGCACGACAGCACGACGAACGGCAGTTTGGCGCTGTCGAAATTCCGACACTCGATGTCGCCCAGGCGACAGCGAAGAAGTTACAGCAACTGCTCGCACGATAGCACGACGAACAGCAGTTTGGGGCTGTCGGAATTCCGACAGTGATGTCGCCCAGGCGAGAGTGAAAATCTATATATTGGCTCGTTTTGTTCGTGCATTCCAGAGCTTTGAGAATTCCAAGTCCTTTCCTGAGTGCATACGAACCAGAGAGCTCCAGAACCTCAAGAACTCCCATTTGTGCTGAGAAGGTTTGAAATTGAAGACGAGATCGGACGCGCTTCTACATCAACGATCATCTCGAGGTTTCAACCTTTCTTTCAGAGATCTGAATTTCGAGGGAGTTCTTCATTTTATTTTGTATTTTCATTTATATACATTTCACTTTGTATTGGTAGGGAAATCGTCTCCTTGTGCGTGACGTCTAAGTCCTTGCGTGGCTTAGGGGAAAATCGTTTCCTTGTGCGGAGCGTCCAAGTCCTTGCGTGGCTTGGTGGGAAATTGTGGCCTTGTGTGCTACGTCTAGATGTTGGGAAGATCTAGAGGATAATCTTGGGCTTGGTCTAGGGAAAGACAAGTGATAGCCTTCTGATCCTTGGGAGCAGGATTGGTAAACAAAAATTGTCAAAAGTTTATTATCTTATTTATGCCTTGATCTTAAGCATTGTTAAGATCATTTTTATTGTATGAGAATTTCATGATTAAAATATTATGACTTTTCTTTAATTGCAAATTTGGTTGCTTAATCTTTAACTTAGAAATTTGTGTTTGATCTAATTTAAAATTTTCATAGTTTGTAAATTTTTATAAGTGATTTTTAAAAAAGCAAAATTTGTTTTAAAAATTCTTAAGTAAAAAATCATAATTTAAAAAGGCCCTTATTCACCCCCCCCCCCCCCTCTAAAGGCGCCACAAGATCCAACAAGTGGTATCAGAGCTAGGTTATTCCAAATCGGCTTAACAACCGGGAATAATGGCGTCTTTTGATCATGATCTCGCTTCTACTAGTGGGGAAAATTTTAATATAAATGAAAAAGTATTATCACCACCTTTATTTATTGGCAAAAATTTTAAAGGGTGGAAAATATTAATGAAAAATTTTCTTAAGGCCTTAGATGAAAAAGTTTGGAATATTACTATTAAAAATCCATCAAGCGTACTAACTAGAAACGAAATTATTTTAAATGCAAAATCTATGAATAGTATATTTTGTGCGTTAGACCAAAATATTTTCAAACTTATTTATACTTTACCTACCGCATATGAAATTTGGAGTTTTCTTGAAAGAACTTATGATTCTCCTTCTACAGGTACAGAACATTCACAAGAACCGGAGAATATGCAAGCCTATGCAAATATTCAAGAAAGCTACACAAAGGATGGATCCATAGAATGCTCATCAAGCGGAAAGGATGATGGAAACTCTTGTTTGGAAGAGGAAGATGAAGAAGACTAAGGAACACTATGTTCCAATCTTGCCTCATCCACGAGCGCTGTAAGGAAATCAAAATCTCCTATTTTTTGTACATCTATTTCTACACTACAATTGCTACAAAATACTAAACGTAAGATTAAGAAACTAAAAATGGCTAATGCAAAACTACGTTTAGAAAATAAAACTTTGAAAGCAAATGTGAATGTAGAATCAAAAATGAAATGTTTGTATCTCCTGCATGCTCTTCATTTAAAAACTCTATATCTTGTTTTGATTGTAATAATATTAAAGAAAAATTCAAGGAACTTGAAAAAGAGCTTACTTTCATAAAAGAACAAAGTGAAAAATTATGTTTAGAAAACTCTTCTCTAAAAAATGATTGTGCTAAGTGTAAAGAATATAAAATTGAAATTAAAGAGATGGATGAAACATTTGATGAATATAGAAATAACTATCAAGATCATATTGATTCAATTGTTTCCACTCTTAAAAATAGCACAATCGCTTATAATAAAGCTAGACATAATTTAAAGATTAAGAATGATGAATTAAAATCAAAAATCAACTTGCTTAAGAAAATGGTAAATACAAATTCACAATATCAAACTATATCTAAAAACAAGTTGAATATGAATATGAACATCTTAACTAAGTTTAATAATGGGAGTAAGAAACATACAGGATTTGTAAATCAAAATCAAAATCACCATTATGTACAAAATCATTTTTCTCCCAAGCTAAAATTAAATGCAAACAAATTTCCTCCAAATTATAAATTCAAAAATCATTTTGATCCAAATATTCAAGTAAATGATTATGGAAATTTGAAAAATAAAAATAACATTTTTCCAAGGTTTGAATGGAGACCCAAAGCTAAAGAAGAAACACAAATTCCACTCAAAAGGGCCCATTCATCACTATCTTTCCAAAAGCTACCACGATGTATTTGGGTACCCAAAGGAACTATCCCACTTGGTCCCCTTTGGATACCTAAATCTCTTATTCATTAGTATCCTATCATTTGCATGAAGTGGAAACAAATAAAAATGAAATATCACCACTCTACTTCATGAAATGCTTATTGTTACTTTTCTTTTGTTTATTTTTTATTTTTTGAACAAACATGCTATGATGACTTTATATATCTTGAAATATGACTTTCATATATTAAGCCTAATGTTTATATCAAATCAAATTTGTATTAAAATTGAACATTAAGTCATATATTTTTTTATTTTCAAAGTGATCTATCTCTCATCTTTGATTGGTCTATATTCTTTTTAAATCCTTTACCCTTAATTGTCTTGAATTATCATTCGAAATAGAATATTGAAATTATTATCAAGACTATTGAAACTATTTTAAAGATTGGATTTAAATGGTTTATTAAAGGGCTTAAACTAAAAATTAAAATGCGCAACGTTTTTGATTCTTTTCTATTTTTGTTTGCTGTATATGATAGCCCTTAGAATGAAGAATATTATCTAGAAAAATTGAAAACAAAAATTCATCTAAACGCATGTTTTAATCTTTCAAAAATGCGAGTTTACGATCAAAACTTCAAACATCCATATCTTTTGATCCGCTCGCCTGATTTTCACGTTTAATATATTTTCAGAAAGAGCACAAAAATCTCCATCCAACGGCAAATTGGGCTTGCTCATTTGAGTTCTTTTGGTGCTGTCAACTTGCCCAATTTCAACTCCGTTTTAAAAGCTATCTTAGTTCGCTTGATTTGGAAATTTCTGTGTTTATGGATTTTTCATCACATGGTATCCTTAGTTTAATTGATTCATATATTAATTTAGATATTATGTGTGTGATGTGTGTCACCAATGTTTGCATGAAATTTAGACCTTAGAATCATCTTGTATCATTAAGATCAAATCAAAAGATTAATCATTTCATTCTAGGTCTAAAGAAAATTAATTTGAAAACTTCTCATCTTACATGCAACATTATCTCCATTAATCCTAGGCAATAACATTGCATTCAAACTCATCATTTTAGCATCACTTCTTTGTCTATGCTTATATATTTATGCTAGGTATAACATGTACATGTTATTTAAATTTGATGATAACTATGTGATTTGAAATTATAATAGAATACTAAAATTCCAACAACCACATAGTTTATGGATTAATCATTAGAATATATATGAATATTGTATCATGAATCATATATTATCATGCAAAACCAAAGATCAATAAATTTATTTATTGAATGCAATTTTATTAAACAATTTCAAAACATTCTACATGTGATCTTTGTCTTTGATATGATTACATGATCATCTTTTTCTAGACTTAAAAAAAATCAAACATGCTTATTCAAAAGAAAATCATCAAATCGTATTGTCATATGTCTAGAAAGAATAGAATTCACATAAATCATGATATCTAACAATTAATCTATGCAAAATTCTCTGTAATCATAAATCATAATTCATGTTCTATCAAAAATATCTAAGATCAATAATGTCTATTAGCTAGGAATTATGAATATTATGATAGAAATATGAATAATTGTTTCTTCACATTTGGTGCATAGATATGCTTTGTTATTGATTGCATGTATCTCACATATATATAGATTCTAGAATCAATTGTGTAATAATAAGAATAAATTAATATCATCACCTTATTCTAGATCTATAATTTGAAACTCTAGTTTGGAATACATACAATATAAATGTTAATCTTATGACATGGCATTAAACCCAAAACTCATCACACTAGCATTGTCACTTATTGAATATTAGTAATTGTGCTAATTATCTCATATCGTCATCTCATAATAGTAGAAAAACTATGCGGCTTTATATACTCATCACATTAAACAAAACTCATAGTTTATAAATCAACCCATAGTTTAAAAGCATAGGTTGTACAAAGATTATTCACCTATGACTTGATATCTCACAATAGCGGGGGCATAGGGTTGTATGCATTAGAGACCTAACCTCTAAGTCATGTCTTGTTCTTAACCGGGGAGTGTTCCAGTGGGGCCTTGCGAGGCACTGGGGGGAAAGAGTGCTAGGTTGAGTGTTCTCTAGTTTGTGCATATGGGACTAACACCCCAACCTACGGCATGTGTGCAGCACCTCATGCCCATCCATCACTTAGTACGGGGCTAGGGTGTAGACATTTAGTCGGGGTAGTCTTGAATCTTAGGACATACTTATTTTACTCTTTGCATGATCATTTTATTTACTTATCACTTAAATCATGCATATTTTGGGTTATTTAATAAAAAAATATCCTCTTGTGTTTGCATAATTTATCTTTTTCTGATTTTTAAAATTTCTAAAAATCTATAAAAATATTTTAGTTCATATGTACTACTTAGTTTTTGTGTTTCTGACTTTTTGTTATTTTGTTTTTATTCATATTATGAAAAATCAAATAAAAATTTCAAAATTCAAAAATTACAAAAATATTTTTTTTGTGATTTTCTTTTTTTTAATTCATTTAAAAATGATAAAACAAAAAAGTGTGTATGATCTTTATTGCCAATATCAAGCATGAATGAATTCTATTATTTAGAATTTTTTACAATATTAAAATTTATTCCTTCAAATTACTATGAACATTGTTTTGTTTATCATGCTTTGATATATCTATCTAAAGTGCATAAATTGTATTGAAAAATATGTGTAGAACCAAGCTTAACATGCCTCTAAGTATGAGTAAATGTATTATGATTGATAATGATACCTTTCACTCACTTATTTTGGTAATCAACATGTATGTTTAAATCTAAAAATGCTTGCTTGTGTATTGTATTTGTACAATGAATTAAATCTTGCATAAGTTTATTGCCTACACTACATTTGAATTGCACTTGTGAAATTTAGAAAAGTGGTTAAGTTAAAAATTTTTGGGTTTGCAAAACAAGTGTATTCGGAGAATGTTGTCTCACAAATGTTTAAAAAAAATTGTATATGTAGACAAATATAACTCCACCAAGCACTACTTGAACCTCCTGATAAGTCTTCATAAGCATTGTGAGGTTGAGCACCTTGGAAAGAATAGTAAAGTGACTTGTGCAACCCTTGATTAGTACACCACTTTTTATAAAATAGTGTGCATTAAAGTGTGTGAAAGTAAATATACTTGTGTTTTATTGTGCACTTTACTCTACATATGTCTTGTATTTTGTGTTTTAAATAAATTGTTAACATTGCCCAAAATACACTTATGTGCACATCATTATCTTTCATAACACTTCTTCTCATGAGTATTGGATTCTAATGTTTTATCTATACTACTCTTTATATAAGAAATGCACTAGATAACCTAGCATGATCTCTACAATGTTTTGGTATTTCTTGAACTTAAAATTAAGTAACATTGTAGTATATTTTCTTTTTAATGTGTTCATTTCATGCTTGGTATATTTATGAAAAAAAACTTGAGATTTCAAAAAGGTTAAAACATCTTTACATTTTGCACTTAAACTCATATTTATAACACTGATTTTCATGCTTACAAAAAGATGTTTCTTATAAGCTTCCGCTTGCTTACAACTATTATTTTTTTTGAAATCTCTTATATACTATGCTTAAAATCTTTATCATTATCTATATTACAAAAGCTCGATCATGTTTTATCATTTATAAGAAATGCCTCCTTACTATCCTCACCTAAACCCTCTTTTGATTCTACCAAAAGGGGAGATTAAATTGCATAAATCTAATATTTAGGGGGAATGCATTATAATGATATTAAACTAAAAAAATGGGTATATTTGTAGGGGGAGTAATCATATAGGAGGTGCATACACTATCATATGCTCGATCAAGAAAATCCTTCAATAAATGGTTCCTTACCTATCTTAAAAGATATACACTCATCCTTACCCACTTTTGTTAATAACAAAGGGGGAGAAGAATTTGAGAAATCTAGTAAAATAGATATTTAGGGGGAGTAGTTTATAAGAGACACTAATGTAGGGGGAGGACTTGATATAGAAAGAGTAGGCATTATCGTTTTCAATTCTACCACACTCTTAATATGTTATTCATGCATATCTTATTACCGCACTTATCTATACACACAAATTGTCTTAATCTCACTAATTTCTCATACGGGTATTTGTTATTATCAAAAGGGGGAGATTGTTGGAGCCTATGTTCCGTATCTCTTGGTGTGAGAATAACAAATACCGTGTTGTATTTGATCTAGTCTCTTATGTGTTTATAGTGTCCAGGTTGTACAGATTCAATGAGGAGACAAGTCCTCGTTCATGGGCATGATCCGAGAGTGTGTACACATTAGAAAAAGCAAAAGGATGAGTTTTGTGCGATGATCTTAAAATGGCCATAACTTTCAATCCAGGAAAAGTTACAGAACGTGCCACCCCATTTCGGAGATAAGAACCACTCAATCTACAGTCTGGAGAAGTTTTGGACAGCAAAAATGAAGAGGCGTTGTCGGAATTCCGACACTCAATGTCGCCCAGGCGACAGCGCAGAAGTTACAGCAACTACCCGCACGACAGCACGACGAACGGAAGTTTGGCGCTGTTGGAATTCCGACACTCGATGTCGCCAAGGCGACAGCGCAGAAGTTACAGCAACTGCCCAAACGACAGCACGACGAACAACAGTTTGGGGCTGTCGGAATTCCGACAGTGATGTCGCCCAGGCGAGAGTGAAAATCTATATATTGGCTCGTTTTGTTCGTGCATTCCAGAGCTTTGAGAATTCCAAGTCCTTTCCTGAGTGCATACGAACCAGAGAGCTCCAGAACCTCAAGAACTCCCATTTGTGCTAAGAAGGTTTGAAATTGAAGACGAGATCGGACGCGCTTCTACATCAACGATCATATCGAGGCTTCAACCTTCCTTTCAGAGATCTGAATTTCTAGGGAGTTCTTCATTTTATTTTGTATTTTCATTTATATACATTTCACTTTTTATTGGTAGGGAAATCGTCTCCTTGTGCGTGACGTCTAATTCCTTGCGTGGCTTAGGGGAAAATCGCTTCCTTGTGCGGAGCGTCCAAGTCCTTGCGTGGCTTGGTGGGAAATCATGGCCTTGTGTGCTACGTCTAGATCTTGGGAAGATCTAGAGGATAGGCTTGGGCTTGGTCTAGGGAAAGACAAGTGATAGCATTTCGATCCTTGGGAGAAGGATTGGTAAACAAAAATTTTCAAAAGTTTATTATCTTATTTATGCCTTGATCTTAAGCATTGTTAAGATCATTTTTATTGTATGAGAATTTCATGATTAAAATATTATGCCTTTTCCTTAATTGCAAATTTGGTTGCTTAATATTTAACTTAGAAATATGTGTTTGATCTAATTTAAAAATTTCATAGTTTGTAAATTTTTATAAGTGATTTTTAGAAAAGCAAAATATGTTTTAAAAATTCTTAAGTAAAAAATCATAATTTAAAAAGGCTCTTATTCAACCCCCCCCCCCCCCCCCCCCCCGCTCTAAGGGCGCCACAAGATCCAACACATGCCTCTACCCGAATATAAATAATACCTGCTCGTCACAAGTAGAGAGAATAAAAAGTAAGAAGAGGAGGAATCCTCACTCAACTCACCAAAACTATCCTTGCCCAGCAAGGTATCATCTCCAGGGAGGCAACAGGAGGAGAAGGCAATGAGTGGAGCTTCCTCTACCGAGGTGGGATCAACCTCCTCACATGAGAGGATACACTCATCATTGACTTGAGCAGAATGCTCCAAGTCCTCCTGAAGTACCTGTGAAGACTCAACCCTCACAGGCTCAGATAGAGAAACAGGATCAAGAAATAAACAAGAAGAATGACTTAAATAAAAATCAAGCAGGGGAGTGGTCCCGGTCTCACTCCCATCAGATTGGGGAAGTAAAATAATGTCGGCATTATTGACAATGCCGCAAGGTTCGGTGGGATCGATGGTGGCCTTCTCCAGGATTCGCACTTCCTCCACCGGTGTTGAGGAAAAATCCTCTTCACCCAGAAGGTTGTCCTCCTCCATAGGAGCAGGCATAACGCATAGATCGCCAGCCTCCTCTTGCGACACATCCTCAACAATGTTGTCAGAGACGAATGTATTAAAATGCACAATAGGGGGAGGAATGGTGCTTGGATAAATGTCAAGCACCGATTCCTCACAAAGAATCGAATCTACACATGGTGATATATGCACAGGGGAGATGGGCTCAGCCATGTCGGAGCCTAGATCAGCCACACATCTGGTGACTTTGTCCACATTATACCCTTCAAAACTTGAATGTGAAATGGGCACATAGCCAGATGTTGAAGGTGTGCTGCCAGAAGTAGGAGTCGGGACGATCCGGATATCTGGCTCGTCATCCTCGTCCATTTGGCAAAGGAAAGCAGCACAATCCTTCAAGGCATGATCCGTGCTTTGACAAAACGAGCACTGCCTTGCGGTCTTCTTTGGCACAGTAGGAGCTGAAGCTGAAAAGAAGTGTCACGGTAAAGGCTCGGCAGAATAGCCATAGGACTTACGCGCACCATATGGAGTACCAGACGAAGTCGGTGCTCCATATACTGGGCCTTGAGTGCTAGGGCTATTATCTCCCTTTGGACATCTATCACTAGCATGCGAAATATCTCCACAAAAGCGGCAACGAATATTAAAAGAAGCCCACATAATGTGAAGACAACAAGATTCAAAATAAAAACACTATTGTGCAAAATACCACACCTAACAAAAATTTACTAGAGCAACCTAATATAAACAGTAAAACAGAATAAGAAGAAATTAAGCAAAAGAATGCAATACACAAATGGAAAGGCTTCTTTCTCAGATTCTCCCTCTCCAGAAAACTCACACGACTGTGTTCCCCGGCAACGGCGCCAAAAACTTGATGCGCAAATCTCGCACACCACTATAAGCCGTAGCTAGACTGCGGCACGAAACGGCAGTGTACCGATCGTTCAAGTAATATAAAATGGGAATGAATCCCCAAGTATCGATCTCAAAGGAACACAGTAAAGTGGATTTATCTATCAAGGAAGGACTTGAGATTGAAGTCCTTTAGTCGGATGAATGCGGAAACGGGGGTTTTGGATTGTGGAAAATAAAGAGAAAATACTATAACTACTCCTATGCAATGTCGTTATGCAATGCTTTGCCAGGAGGGATGAAAATGACGTAGGCCTTGAGCGCGCTACTTCGTAAGGGTGGATGGACGAGTAGGCAAACGGAATGAGGGTGGCAAGCACCTCTTCGACAAACACGCCACTAGCAATTGCTAGTGCGGCAGACGAACGTGACGGTGGGATGGAGGATGGAATGGGGCGCACCTCAAGCAACTTAAACACCAAAGCATTTCACATAAACATGAAATATATAGAAATACAAACTAGTTTAAGTGCTACTTCATCATAATAATAAAGATCTACAACATGTACACATCAATAAGAGAAGAACAAGGCAAGAAATCGACCGAATCTGAAGGCTCGTTGTAGATTCACGGTTAGAATCGCTGGGTTGTCAATCCGCATCCAAGCTCGGTCTGCAACTACGTCTGGGGTAGAGAGAGCTGTCACGACTCTCCAATGAGCCCATCTTCTTCGTCTCACGATCCGGTAAAGGTTGCAAACTTCCCCTTGCTTGATGGTAATGGCGGCTAAATCTTCCTTTGAAGCTATAGGATGAAGGAGGAGGCCGAGATGATCTCCGGGCTCAAGATTGGCCTGAAGAACAAGCCCGGAGCACCTCCTGAAGGTGGGCGGCGATGGACGGCGAAAAGGGCGCGGAAATGGCGGAGGAAAAAATTTTCGATCCAGAATAGGGCAAGACCTGCGCCTTAAATAGAAATTCTGTCAGAAAATGGTCACGCACGGTCGAACGCATGACCGTGCGCAGACCGTGCGTTATTAAATGATAAAACTTGACTTGGGGAAGACCTTGCGCCGCCCGTGCGAATTGCTCATGCACGATCAACACCGCCCGTGCGTACAAATGCACGGGCAAAATCCGACGCTCTGAAATCAAGAATACACAGGTCGACCGTGCGTTTTACTCACGCACGGGCAAACTGCCCGTGCGTGAAAATGCACGAGTAGACTCCGACGCTCTGTTTTCTGCCCAGACACAAACGCACGACCGCAACCGACCGTGTGTCAAGGAAACGCACGACCGTGCGATATGCACAGACATGAATTCTGGGGAAAACAGGACGATCAGGTCACCTGCATACAAAGCAACCCAGCTGGGAATACCTCCAGCACCCAATAAACACAGAAAATAGATTGGGGAGCACCAAGTGCTTACCCCCAACAGCAAAACGTGCAATTGCACACCAAAACGGCCTAAGAATGCACCTAATAGGGAATAACAAATATGAATGTAAATATGTACGAAAACATGCCTAAAGTGTGGTGCAGAGACTATAAAATCGGCCCAGATGAGTCCATAAAAGTGTATATAATTGGGACTCATCAAGAACTATGTTGCTTACTAACCAAAAAATTGTTCTTCTAAAGAAGGATAGGGATCTGGCAGGACCGCCGAAATTCAGGGTTAACCAGGTTAGTGGCATGAAGATTAAATTTCCTACAAAATGAAGGACAGGAGCCAAATCCTCTAAACCAGAGACAATTCCTCCACTAGTTAATGGCGGCAGTTTCAATCAGGGAAGGAAGCAAAGATACTTTCGAGAAAATAGTTCAGACCAACTCTGTGAGACAAAGGCTAACCTGAGGAAGGTCACTTCACCCTTCAATAAGGGCAAGGAGAGGTTGTTTCCTGGGTATCATATGGATGGAACTTCCACAGGAGAGAGAAAGAAGTTACCTACCACCTCCAAAGTATATCACGAAAGAAGGATCACAAGGGAGCAGGAGCTCAGTAGGTCCAGGAGCATGAAGGAACCCTTACAAAAGACTGTCTTCAAGAAAAGAACTGTGAACAGGAAGAGACATATCTCTAACCAAAATAATTCTATCTCCTACAGGTACTCTTCCAACTATCCACAGAAGAATCATACACCTACCAGCAGCAAGAGGACAAGATACAACAAGTTTGATTGCTGGTGCTGTGGCAAAACATGCCACTTTGCAATTGATTGTTGGTACAATCCAACTGTTCCAAAGGTAACGAATGCTAAGCCTGCAAAATGCTTTATTCATTACAACTATGTATATTCTGGAGTAACTAAATCCAATATACCTAGTAATGATAACAAATTCCAAGGACCCAAATTCATTTGGGTTCCTAAGGGATTGTAATCTTGTCTTGCAGGTAGTCCAAGTGCCCACCAGAAGCAAATCTGGGCCTTGGACAGGGTGGCTGTTCTGACCCATCGGCAGAACAGCAAAATTAGCACACTAACATTCTTAGTGTAGGGTTGGTACCAAAAGACAACATCCAAGCAGGGCGGAAGAATGCCTTAGGAAGACATGTAAGGAAGAATTGTATAATCGATACAATAAGATGTCACTATGACAAACGAACTAGACAAGAAGGATGCATATCCTAGATGTGCTTTAACGACAAAAGTATTGTCAGAACAGCGCTTAAATATTATTAAATTCGGTAAATCAGAACCGCTCGATGCAGTAGTCATCGATTCCTCGATAAACTCAAAAAAAGAATCTCTTCACCTACTCCCACTATAAATCGAGTGAATGTCTAGGATGGAAATTACGCTCTCATTTGCCCTAAGACATTCCCTCAACAAACCACCTCTTCGTGTCCAACCCTTCGTACTCCCAGAAAACATGTCAACGGAAAAAGGAACCGGTGAGATGCCCCCCATTGTGACGCTCACCGCCCTGTGGGAGCGAATAGAAACCCACATAGAAAAGGTCATAAGCAAAATGAAGGATGAGATGAAGGATGAGGTGAAGTCAATAAAGGATGACATCTCTCAACTTCAAGCTCTACATGCGCAGTCCACAGCTCTCATCCTGAACAGAATTGCCACCCAGGAGCAAACCCTAGATGCTCACCTCCAGGAAGTAAGAAATGTCACAGATGTCGGAGATCAGGAAATTCTGGAGTAGATATTTGAACTAAAAGAGTCAGTAAAAGAAGTAATCCAAGACGGGGAAAGGAGAATTGAAGAAGAAATTTGGGAAGAGATCAAGGGAAGCGTAGCTGCTTGCTCGCATCAAGCGAAGTGAGTAAGTAATCAAGTATAGCAAGCGCTTCAAGTTCCCCCCTCATAATACATACCCACTGAACCCTCCTCCAGCTCCGACTCTGAAACCGAATCGGGTGAATCCACAATAACTAGGAAGAGAAGGAGAACATCCAGCGCGGAGTACCGGAAGAAGAGGCTATGTGAGGTTGAGCAGGACCCAGAAGCTGGTAGATGGAGTCCTCGTTCAAGAGAGATCATCACAGAATCGTGGATAGCATTTGGACATGGTCAGAAGGACCGTGAAAGAGTGTACTCCTCCATCAAATGGAATGTCACATAAAAAATTTGGAAGAAAGAGCAAGACAAAATATGGCTTTTCCCCATGGTCCCCATCCTCCTCCAAAGAAGATTCCAAAGCCACTGAACTTCTATAGGCGAAAGATAAAGAAAGAAGCAACAAACGCCAGCTCCAGCAAAGACGCCCTGCTTATCAACGACTGAAAGACATTTATTTCTCTTAAGTTCATTTTATGTTAAGAACAATTGGTCTAGTTATATGACTAATCTCATATACGAACAATTCTAATTTGAGAACATTTATATATGAATGCTTATAAGGCATATGCCTGTGATGTTATTGCAGCATGGTATTCATAAAATGCAATTACTGTTATTGCTTGCTGATAACGTGCCCTGCACCTTGTGTGCTTAGCTAGCAAAATATAATACATAGGTATACGCCAGAAATCAGATGCAGTTTATGCAGGTTATGCTAGACATTCAGATACAGATTATGCAGGGTGCATGGAAGACAGGAAAGATGTCAGAAAGGGAGCCGTAAAGAAGAGACATCAAATCAAGGGGGAGCTTGTACTACTTCTTGGTTAGAAAAGCAAAAGGCAAGAAGTCAAAAAGGGGGAGAAATGGTGCTCAAGAAGACCTTAAAGGTAGGGGGAGCAAAGAAGAGGCATCAAAGCAAGGGGGAGCTACTGGCTTGATGCACTCAGGGAGTTCAGCAAAGATAAGTACAATCTTACATGCTTAAAGTTAAGATTATAATATTTATTGTCTAAGTGAAAGTCATCTTGAATTGGAATTCTGACTTCTTCAAATAGGGCGAGATTGTTGGGAATCTTGCCCACATGATTCCTGATTTGAAGAAGTTACCAAGTCAAGAAAACTTCACTTTGTATCTGATTACTTCTCTAGCCCATAATCTCAGGAAGTTAAAGAAATGTCATCGAGAAGAACAGGCGATATCGTCAACAAGCGTGCTTGTTGTCGTAATGACGGGCAGAGCAGCAGCCGCTGAGAAGCAAAGTATTCGTCGAATGCTGAGACTTAACGAGATAGTCGAATGAAGGATAATGATCGTCGAAACGCTGAGACGTGGCGAGATCATCGAACGAAGAATGGCGACCGTCGAACGAAGGATGGCAAGTTTGTCGATCGCAGAATGCTGTTCGTCGAACGCAGAGAAGACACATGACATCGTCATGAAGAAGGCATGTCATCGAGTAAACAACATGATTACAACGACATATTGCAAGAAAGAGGATCTCAACGACACAGACAGAAACGACATATCATCGTACATGAAGAATCGCCAGGATGTCTCATATCATCGTGATACCAGCATCAGAGGCAGAAGTAAGAAGGCATGAAGGTCTACCAGAGTTCATGGCATCGACAAAGGCCCGTCGTCGAGATATTATCCATGTCGTCATAACAATGGAAATATCGTCGAGACAGATTCAAATCATGCGGACATACTGTCAGCAGTTAATGCCGCCGCCTGATTGTCCAATCTGCGCGTGCACTTAATGAATCGAGGTATTAGCGCATACTCGAAAAGAAATAAAGATATCAGCGCGTGCACCTAAGGAATGGAGCCATAGCACGTGCTCCAATGAGATGGGCATCTGATAGAAAAGGACATTGCATGTGACCGTTGTGCGATTCCTCTGTCTTATAAAAAGGAACGATGGTTGCCCTAGGAACACTCTCGAATATCAGAGCAAGAAAGTATCTCGCCGCTACTCTTGATTAATATATTCTGCGGAGAAGAAGGACAAGGAGAGAATAATAATCAAGTGTTCTTTGAAGAATCAGTTATCTTCATTGACTGATAAGAAGTCGTTTGTCATCTGGCTAAGAAGGAGTCTGAAGAAAGAGCCATGCTGTAAAGTTCAAATCTGAAGCATCTTCTTCAACTCAAGAAGCCGATCTCCATTAGGCTAAGTTGCCGGTCAACATCAGGCAGAAGAAACAGTTTAAATATCTATAATTTCTTGTAAGGCTTGCGGGCCTATTTGTCCAGCTTGAGGGTTGGAGAGCTGTGAGGCTTGAGGGTCAGGGCAGTGGACTTGCGTGTCCAAGTTGGTCTAGCTTGAGGACTGGAGAGCTGTGAGGCTTGAGGGCCAGGGCAGTGCACTTGCGGGTGCGATCTGTCGAGCTTGTGGGCTCGGGGGCAGTAGGGGCTTGAGGGCCTAGGTTGTTGGGACTTGCGGGTCCAATTTGTAGGGCTTGAGGGCCTGAGTGTCGAGCTTGCGGGCTTGGGGGCAGTAGGGGATTGAGGTCCTAGGCTGTTGGGACTTGCGGGTCCGTGGTGTAAGGCTTGAGGGCCTGAAGTTTTTGGCAGCGTTTGCCGAGCCTAGCACACTGCTGGGTAGGTGCAGAGGGAAAGAGGACTACTCAAGACACCCGGTCTTGAGGAACCTCTATAGATCGTTGCGTGCTTTCTGTGGTTTGTTCTTTATTTCTTAGATCTATTAACGAGAAAGTAGGAAAAACCTAAAGGGGGTTAGTATAAACAGAAAAACCTATTCACCCCCCCCCCCTCTAGGTGATTAAGTAGACACCCCACAAACAACAATTGTCATGTTCTTCTTATGGTAACGTCGATTTTTGACTTGACTTCTTTTTCTGCCTTCTGTGAGTGATCAAAATGATATCAACTTGTGAGAGTCAAATACATGACGATATTTAACTTAGACATGTTTGCTTGATCTCCATACATTACATAAGATATATCATGTCCCCCTGCTCATGTCACATCAAAAAGATATCAAATACAAAATGTACTTATCATTGACTTAGGGACTTCTCCAAATAGGGAATATTGTGGGCAATGTTCCCAATAATCTCCCCCTATTTGCAAAAGTCAGAACCCAGTCAATGATAAAGCACACTAATGAAAGTTAATAGATAACACGAGTAAAGAGTTGAACAGTCTCCTTCCCTTTTCCTTGTGCAGCAGCAGTAGATGTCACTGGCCTTAATCATTGATCTCCTCTCCCCCTTTAGGGCTTCTTCAGATAGGTCCTTCTACAAATTGACTTGAGTTAACAACATACTTTTCTTGGCTCATCTCCTCAGGAGCTTCAGACAGACCCTCTTGGACTGCTAACCCATTGTGTATAGCATCCTCATCCTTAGTTATTTTATGTATCACCTCTACTACTTGAACAAGGAGCTCGGTGTCAAGCTCCCCCTCACTTGCAACATCATCTATATTACTTTTGTCAGTCATGCTCCCCTCACTTGCAGCTTCATTTCTTTGCTCTTTTCTCGCCTTTACACAGAAATTTAATAGAGTATCATTGTGTTCATCAATACGATATCATTTTGTGGTCAAAACGATATGGCCTTTGATTGCTCTTATGCATAAATATTATGTACACCACTTCTGTAAGTCACTCCCAGCTATCACAATGACAACCTGCATGTTTTGTTAGTGACCTAGCATCTCCTAGAACCAAATTGTAACAATAATAACTAAGGGCAGCTCAGCAGAAGTTATTCCAAATTGAGCATGCCCAACTCAATTTTGAAGAAATTGAACTTTGCTTCATCTAGAGGCTTAGTGAAGATATATGCCACTTGTCTATCAGTGGGGACAAACTTAAGGCAAATGCCTTCCTTCCCAACATGCTCTCTAATGAAGTGATACAAAATTTTAATGTACTTAGTCCTGCTGTGTGACACAGGATTATTAGCAATTAAAATTACACTAGATGAATCACAAAACATAGGAGTTTTACGTAGATGTAAGTTGTAATCCTAAAGTTGATGTTGGATTCATAGCAATTGTGCATAGAATCTTCCAGGTGATATAGATTCTAATACTGATGTTGAATTAGAAACATTGGGTTGCTTCATGCTACTCCAGGAAATTAATCTTCTCACATGGAATTTACATGTCCCTGAGGTACTTTTCCTGTCTTCTTTACAACCTGCAAAATCTGCATCTAAATACCATGTTAGTTCAAAATCATTGTTCCTAGGGTACCATAGGCCAAGATGAGGTGTGCCCTTAAGGTATCTCGTAATCCTCTTTGCAACTGAGTAATGAGAATCCTTAGGGTAAGTTTGGTAACTAGCACATACACATATAACATACATGATATCAGGTCTACTTATAGTTAAATAGAGGAGGGATCCAATTATACACTTGTACAAGGTCTCATCAAAAGGTTTCACTTTCTCATCCTTGTCAAGGGAAATATTTGACCCAATAGGAGTTTTCATAGTGGAGGCACTCTCCATCCTAAATTTCTTATCTAACTCCTTGGTTAACTTAGTCTGGGAGATGAATATTCCATATTCAGATTGTTCACATGGAGGCCTAAGAAATACGTAAGCTCTCTCATACTACTCATTTTGAAATTCCCCTTGCATCAGGTTAGCAAACCTCTTGCAAATATTATCATTTGTAGACCCAAATATGATGTCATCAACATATATTTAGACTAAGAGACTCTTGCCCTTCACTTCCCTTAGGAACAATGTCTTGGCTATCTTCCCCCTTGAGAATTTATTCTTAAGAAGGAAAGTAGAAAATGTCGGATACCAAGCCCTTGGGGCTTGTTTTAAGCCATATAAAGTTTTTCTAAGATAGTGTACAAAATCAAGAAAAGGTGGATTGACAAAACCTGATGGTTGTTTTGGATATACTTCTTCTTTAAGGTCACCATTCAGGAAGGCTGACTTCACATCCATTTGGTAGACCTTGAATCCTTTGTGGGCGGCATATGCAAGGAATAATCTGATGGCTTTTACTCTTACTACTGGTGCAAAAGCCTGATCAAAATCTATACACTATTCTTGTCAATATCATTTTGCTACCAGTCTTGCCTTGTTCTTCGCAATTACTCCATTCTCATCCATCTTGTTCCTGTAGACCCATTTTGTTCCAATAATGTTCTGTCCTTTGGGTCTTGGAACTAACTTCCACACCTTACATCTTTTGAACTGATTCAGTTCTTCCTCCATAGCCATTATACATAATGGATCTCCATTTGCCTCTTCAAATTTGTGTGGCTCTACTTGGGAGAGGAATCTCAGGAACATTGCCTCATTGTGGGTTTGCTCCTGGTTGTGACTCCCGGTCTTGCATTTCCAATGATCATATTTCTGGGATGGTCTCTCAGGTGTCTGAAAGAAATTGGCAGCCTTTCTGTATTTCCCTGTGCACCACCTCCAGCTTCCTATTCAGTAGGTTGAATTTCATGTTGTTCTTCTTCACCATCACCTTGTGTTTTGAAGATTGTCCTTCTTGTCTGACTATTACATCAGGCGAGGTGATCTTATTGGCAGCTGGCTTGTCCACTATAGAAAGCTCTTTCATATTCAATTTAGTACATGCAACATTAGAAGAACTAGACCAGCCCTTGTAGATCAGGCTAGTCTCATCAAATACAGCATGAATAAACTCTTCTACTTCTTTAGTATTTTTGTTGAACACCCTATATGCTCTGCTGTGGGAGCTGTATCCAATAAGAATACCTTCGTTGCTCTTCTCCGCAAACTTAGTTAAATAAGATTTTCCATTATTTAAAATGAAGCACTTGCTCCCAAAGATTCTAAAGTAGGATATAGTGGGTTTTTTGACCTTCAAAAGTTCATATAGAGTTTTCTTGTGATTTTTGGTGATAGATGCTCTATTCAGCACATGACATGTTATTTGGACAGCTTCAGCCCAAAAATATTCTGGCAATGAGGAGTCGCTCGACATTGTTCTCCCAACATCAATCAGGGTCCTATTCTTTCTCTCAGCCACCTAATTTTGTTGTTGGGTTCTAGGAGAAGAGAATTCTTGTGAGATATCTTCTTCATGAATGAAATTTGTCATAGCACCAGATGGAATTCTGTTCCATGGTCACTTCTCATTTTAACCACTGAACAATCCATTTCATTCTGGATGATCTTGACAAATGTCATTAATATGTCAAGAGTATCTGACTTCTTTTTGAGGAAGAAGACCCATGTGAATCTAGAGTGATAATTAATTATCACAAGATTATATAACTTCCCTCCTAATCTTTGAATTGGCATTGGACCAAAAAGATCCATGTGTAGTAACTATAGGCACCATATAGAATCATTGTGAGCAATGCCTTTAAAGGTTGTCCTAGTTTGCTTACTCATCTGACAAGCATGATATGGACCATCTTTAATGCATTTTAGATTAGGTGCATCTCTAACTAGATTCGTAGAGAATATGTCACTAGAGATCATACCATAGCCATTTGTAACCCCTATAGCTGAACCACCAAAGATGACCTTAATTAGGTACATTTTTCACTGGGGGCATACTCCTTCAGAAGGCTTCTTGTTATAGTCATATGTCTGGAACATCCACGGTCCAAATACCATATTGGCATGTGATTGGCCTTTGGACATACCTGCAAGAAAGAACTAATTTAACATAGGAACCCAACCAACTTTCGATCCTTAGTTCTTGTTAGCTGTTGCAATCGAATTTTGACTAAAAATGTACTAACTGAAATAGGTCTCTTAGCCTGTGGCATAGTAGGATTATACTGATACTACAAGGCAAAGTGACCTACCATTCCACAACAACATCACTTAAACCTATTATACCTTCTTTTCTGAACAGCTTTGGGTGTTTGATGTGTAAGCTCGTGTTCAGGAGAGAAGACATTGACATTTTTTTTCATTCCTCTAGAGGATCTTGTGGTTGTATGCATGATGTGTAATGGACTGCACAACCACAGGATTCTTCTTCGGGGCAGGCCTTTGCAGAATGGCCTTTCCCTTGCCTTTAGCTACTGGTGTTGGTGCTGTTGAACCAAATACAAATGACCCATGATGCTTCATTTGTATTTCTTCATGTGGAGCCTTAAGTACACTAGAACCAAGGTCTTTCCTTCATTTCCAGTGAGGAGCATTGCTGGCCCCACTAGAAGTACATCTATTTTTCAAGTAACCATACATGTTGTCATGGTCATAATTGTTGGATGCAAGGACCACCTTTTTGATGATGGTCTGTTGTACTTTCTCTTTTCCAACATTTTCTTTCATTGCCTCAGCCTCCTTGTTATAGCCTAAGCCACTCCTATAATAGGAAGAAAAGCTGTCAATGATAGGTAATATAGTCTATGGCTTGGAAAACATAGCCACTAGAATCCTCTCATTGAGGAGCTTCTTGTAAGACCCCTTTTTTTCTTTTGAAAACCCGGGTCTTATGCCCAGAACCACCGCATTGCGGTGACACCCTCGCTCGGGAAAGTCGCCACTAGAAAACACCGATCCTGCCGTCCA
Organism: Dactylorhiza incarnata; assembly: GCA_033032865.1. NCBI lineage: Eukaryota > Viridiplantae > Streptophyta > Magnoliopsida > Asparagales > Orchidaceae > Dactylorhiza > Dactylorhiza incarnata. The sequence goes on along the minus strand of JAWHQI010000255.1, from coordinate 590,675 downwards.
TATCGATCAAAAAAGAAGTAAAGCTTAAACCAATTTTTAGAAGTTCAAGTACACATCACATAGAAAAGAAAACCATCAAAGAGATGTCCACATAAAATAACTGAATAAAAAGGTACGGTAATAATAAAGGGCTCACGCCCCGTACATCAATTTCTCACTACAATTTCTCTCACGGAAGCATAATATACTAAAGCTAACAGACAATCACGGATCCTGTCATTGGTGCACCCCTGCTAGACTGCCCCGCCTCCATCTGCACTGGCCTCTGGTGCTGCAGCGTCTCCTCGGTCCCCTAAAATGATAATGTCCACCGACCATCAGTCAAACATGACTCAGCCAATCCCCCACCCCTCCCCCAGTGACTCCTAGGAACCATGCAGGAAGGATGAAGCGGAGGATATCAAGGGGTAAAATCAAAAGCAGGTGACAATAAGTTTAACTACGGAAGGGTCTATTGGTAAGCAATATATAGTATAATGAGTAAAGCAGTGGTAATGAATAAAGCAATAGTAAATAAATGCACTAAGGAAAATTGCAATAAGAATAAATAACCTTAATTTATAGGAATGCATGCCCACACAAACCTATAGACCAAGTGGTCGTTTAGTAGGGCCTATTATATAAAAAGTCCCATAACCAATTAATACGATAGGGGTTATGGTTGAAATGCAATGTTTATGCTATGTCATGCAAAGTATGCAGTTTCATGTTATGTTCATACAAGTGCAACTCACACACTACGACTCTATGCGCACAGACCTTTAGTTCCCCCTTTTTGGAGCTAGCAAAACTCCCAGGATACTTCCATAGTGGCAAACGTAAGCGGTGGGTTGGGCCTCGCCCACCTCTAGGTTGGTATCTGCACAACCTAACCTAGACCTATCGTATGCCTCAATGCTAAGAACACAACAGCGGAGCTCTTGCGTACTCTTACTGGCTAGTCCACCAGACTTTTCTTTGGTAAAGTGTAACCACACTTACCAAACTAAAGTATCGACGTCGGTGCGACTGTCGTCGGCACTAATGACCCACCACCTTATGCATATACAATATGTCCTAATATATCCTAAGCCATCATCTCCACGGGCTAACCTGCCCGTCATCATAACCTTCTGAGCTAACGGCTCACCGGACCAACCCGTACGTACCCACAAGCATTACTGAGTCACAAGCTCACCGGACTAGCTAGTCCACTACTACAACCACCAAGCCTACCGCTCATAAAACCAAACAAACTAACCTCCCATAATCACGGGGTGTGGGTGTGTTCTTTATTAAGTTAATCTTACACCGCCATTTATTCCTACACTTCAGGGTTAACAATAGACTTCCCGAGGACAACCCTGTAAGGGGCTCGCTACGGTACTAGGAACTATAATGGGATGACACCCCAAAGCTCCCTTTCCAAGGCACTTAATGTTATTAGTGGCTACCAATAAGTATACCCTCCTTATCATTACACTTGGATTACCCTACATATTTTATGACCTTCTAAGGGGAAAGACGATTTTTGTCGGTTCCGGACGCAACCTTACATCTTAGCTTATCGGGTACACCCAACATATAGATCCCTAATGGTGACTTCACATCCTCTCTAACAGAGTAGGTACAACATCTACCTTTCATTCCCACCTAAGGATCCATGAATTACTCAGGTTTTACAGTTTTACTATACGCAGACCAAATGAGTTATATTAGTTGCATAAGGGGAGGTACCCCAAATATTCATCCAACTGACTCAATATTATTACTGGGAGTCCATCATGATATTCTAAGACTAAATTCAGAGGATCATATTTTTCCTTATTTAATTGGCATTTATTATAATTTTCCTCAACATTGATCCCGTATGAAATTGAACATGAAGTATAAAATCCTCTTATGATATGGCCTCCACAAAATTATGGAAAATCTATGAAGTCAAAATAATAGCAAATACATAACATCAAAATTTTGCATTAAGGGGTTGGCCTCTAATTATAATATTAAACAATTACCCCTATTCAGAATTTATAGAAGGAACCTGTTGGGGAAATGATTTATCTTAACCCCTAAAAATGAGTAGAATATAAATTCTAAGAATGAAAAATTAGTCAAAGTAAATATGCGTCGAATAGTATTCGATGCAACGTCGAAGTGTAGTCGACGTTCCTCTCAGAATGAGTCGAAGTAACTCTAAACAGAATTCGACGTAACATATGTCAACGTAGCTCTGACTTCAAGTCAACGCATCTTGTGAAGTCGACGTACCTTAGTCGACGCACCTTCCATATTCTTCTCTCGACTTTTAGCCAGTCTGAAATCGACGCTTTCGTCGAATAGTAATCGACGTACGTCGATTTCTATGTCAAATTCAAAACACGCCGGATCTCTTTCCTTCTTTCTGTAGATCTGATTCTTATGGAATTATATTATTCTTTTATAGCCGTTCTGAATCAGTCTTTCTTTCTAATTGATTCTTGCCTAAATTGATTAAGTTTATTATGGATATTATTTGAAATCAGAATGATCTCTTTCCTTCTACAGAAATATTGATTATGGAATCTTTTCTCTCTTACTATTTCTCTGACTGCTAATTAATTATTATCCTATAGTATTCTTTGAATAAACAGAGCTATAAATAAGAGGGAAGTCGGCAGAAAAGAAAAAGAAGTGATCCACTCCATACATTTGAAATAGAGGAAAAGATCCCAAGAGAAAAGTGAGAAAATCTGAGAAAAGTGAAAGTGTGCTGCAGCAAACAACAAGCATTCTTCTGCTCCTTCTTCTGAGACCATACTGCTGCAATTTCTGAAACCACTCACTGAAAGAGAAAAAGGCCTACAATCTCCTTCTCACTATAGAAGAGAGATTTCATTCACTATTTCTTGTGCTTCTAATCTTCTTGCTAAGAAGAAGATTCTTTCTTGTTTCAATTACTTCTTCTACTTCTTCCTATTTTCAAACTGTGTAAAAGAGTTTTTAGAATCTCTCTTCAAATAATTCAGTTGTACTGGTTCTAAGAGTCTCCATATCAAAAGACTCAGACTGGTTCTAAGAGTCTCCTTATCAAAAGGCTCAGTACAAGATAGTGAATTCCTACCAAGGGTGTAGAAGAGTGGACTACCCAAAGTTTGGGGAACCACTATATTTCTTTGTGTTGTGCTGTGATTTTCTTCTTGCTATTTTCCTTCTTTACTTGATTTTCTTCTTACTATATTTCTTTGTGTTGTGTTGTGCTGGGAAGACTTAGATGATTTGGTAAGAGAAATCCCACAAAGCGAGAAAATTTTCATTGGAGGAGACTTAAATGGACATGTAGGGAAGCAAAATACGGATTATACAGATGTTCATGGAGGATTTGGGTATGGAGAAAGAAATGAAGAAGGAAGAACCATTCTAGACTTTGCCATAGCACATGAGCTAATTGTGACAAATACGTTCTACATAAAGAGGGAAGAACACTTAATTACGTTCAAGAGCGGACAAAATAAGTCACAAATTGACTATTTTATGACTCGCAAAATGGATAAAAAGATTTGTAAGGATTGCAAAGTCATACCAGGAGAAATTTTGACAACGCAACATAGGCTAGTGGTGCTGGATGTGCAAATTAAATATAGTAACTTTAAGAGAAAGACAAAAGTGTTGCCAAAAATTCGGTGGTGGAACTTGATGAAGGAAAAACAGGTTGCTTTCAAGGCAGCAGTTATAGAATGACTAGTTGATGATCCTTATGTTGATCCTAGTGTCGCATGGGAAGTTATGTCTTCTCATTTAAGGATAAGTGGAAAGAACGTACTTGGAGAGTCAAAAGGTCGCGCGCCCCCACAAAAAGAATCTTGGTGGTGGAAAAAGGAAGTGCAAGACAAAGTGAGGGCAAAGAGGGTCAGCTACAAAACATTATATGCTTGTAGGAATGATGAAAACTTGACAAAGTATAAAGTCGCCAAGAAAGAAGCTAAAAATGCAGTAAGTAAAGCAAGAAGTCAAGCTTATGAAGAATTTTACAAACGACTAGATACCAAAGATGGAGAGCGCGATATATATAAAATTGCTCGAGCTAGAGAGAGGAAGACAAGAGATTTAAGCCAAATTAAATGCATAAAAGATGAAACATATACGGTTTTGACGGATGATGTGGCTATTAAGGAGCGATGGAAAAGATACTTTTATCAACTATACAATGAAGGAAAAGATAATGAACTGAACTTGGAAGAGTTAAGTAAATCGGAGGAGTATAGAGACATAACTTTTTATCGTAAAATTCAAGCATCAGAGATAGATGACGCTCTGAAGAAGATGAAAAATGGAAAGGCGATTGGACCAGACGATATACCCATTGAAGTATGGAAATGCTTAGGGAGGGAAGGAATTTTATGGCTTACAAGTTTCTTCAATAAGATACTGAAGACAAAAAGGATGCCAGACCAATGGAGAGAAAGTATTTTGGTACCTTTGTATAAGAACAAAGGAGATATACAAAATTGTGTCAATTACAGGGGAATTAAATTAATGAGTCATACTATGAAACTATGGGAACGAGTAATAGAGAGACGAGTTAGACGAGAGACTAGCATCTCAGAGAATCAATTTGGATTCATGCCAGGGAGGTCAACCATGGAAGCTATACATCTCTTGAGGAGACTCATTGAAAACTATCGGGAAAGACAAAAAGATTTGCATATGTTGTTTATCGATCTGGAGAAGGCGTATGATAGGGTTCCAAGAGAGGTCTTGTGGAGAGTCTTAGAAAAGAAAGGTGTAAATGTATCATACATTGACGTAATCAAAGATATGTATACAAATTCAGTGACCAGGGTGAGGACATCTGGAGGATTAACACAGGAATTCCCTATCGTTGTTGGCTTACATCAAGGGTCAGCTTTAAGCCCTTACCTCTTTACCCTTATCTTAGATGAGCTCACCGGACATATCCAGCAAGCAATACCTTGGTGTTTATTATTTGTAGATGATATTGTTTTGGTCGATGAGACGGGCGAGGGTGTAAACGCGAAACTGGAATCTTGGCGAGACACTTTAGAAAAGAAGGGTTTTAGGTTGAGCAGGACAAAGACAGAGTATATAGAGCTTAAATTTAGTAGTGCTTTAAATATCTGGGATCGATAATTCAAAAAGATGGAGGTGTAGATAAAGATGTGATTCATAGAATCCAAGCAGGTTGGTTGAAGTGGAGAGGCGCGTCTGGGATCCTATGTGATCGTAAAGTACCACTAAAACTTAAAAGCAAGTTTTACCGTACTGCAATTAGGCCTGCAATGCTCTACGGTTCTGAGTGTTGGGCAGTGAATGGTGTACACGAGCAAAAAATGGGAGTCGCGGAGATGAGAATGCTTAGGTGGATGTGTGGTCACACGAGACTGGATAAAATTAGGAATGAATGTATCAGGGATAAGATAGGAGTGGCGCCAATTGTAGAGAAGATGCGAGAAGCTCGTTTAAGATGGTTTGGACATGTACATAGGAGACCATTAGAGGCACCTGTTAGGCGTTGTGAGAGTTTAGTCACTAGACATGTTAAACGGGGGAGGGGTAGACCAAAAAAGACTTGGAATGAAACGATAAAGAAAGACATGATAGTACTTAGGCATTAATGAGACTATGCTTAAAGATAGGGCGCAATGGCGACAGAGGATCCATATAGCCGACCCCACTATGGTGGGATAAAGGCTTGAGTGTTGTTGTTGTTGTACTTGATTAATTCTTGTTGGTGTGTGTGGGAAGCTTAAATCTGTGATTATTACACACACACACATATATATATATATATATTTGTTAACTTTGCACAAAGTATTTTTAAATCTCTATTCACCCCGCCCCCCCCCCCCTCTAGAGAATTCTAGTGAGGTTAACTGTGCACTTTCAATTGGTATCAGAGCGAGGTTGATCAAAAAGGGATAACTCCTTGATCAAAAAGATCCTACCTCATATATATATATATATATTTCTAAAAAAATTTATGGCACAAATCAAAGATTATGCTTCCACCAGACCACAAATTTGCAACCTTGAAAAGTTTGCACTTTGGAAAACAAGAATTAGGATCTATATGAATTCTATTGATGAAGATTTGTTTGATGTTATTATGACAGGTCCTCCCAAGCCATTCAAGAAGGACTCAAGTGGAAAGGTCACACAAACACTTGCTCCAAAGGCTGAATGGACAGATGAAGAAAAGAAAGCTCATGCATGTGATGCCAAGGCTATGAATATCTTAGTCTCAACCCTCTCAGATGAAACCTTCCAAAAGATTGCTGAATGTGAGTCAGCTAAGGAAATATGGGAAGCTCTCACTAAAATGGTAGAAGGGAGTGCTGATGAGAGAAAAGATAGAAAGGCATTACTCATCTCTCAATATGAAAACTTCCAGAAGAAAGATAGTGAAAGTGTTGCTGACATGTATGCCAGATTCAACCTCATAATAAATGAGTTAAGAACACTTGAGAAGGACATATCTCTCACTGAGATAAATGACAAATTGCTAACTTGCTTCCCTAGCTCTTGGGACTCAAGAATTTGGCCAATTAGAGACTCTAGAAGCCAAAATGAAATCTCAACAGATGTTCTGTTGGGTAAATTAAGATCCTATGAATAGTTGCTGAAAACAAGAGCTGAGAAAGAAGTGAAAGAAAAGACTCCTTCACTCCCAAAGGAAAAGAGTATTGCATTCAAAGCTACTGCAGGTGAACCCTCTACAAGTGATGAGGAGCTGATCAGTCTACTGGCCAGAAGGTTCAAGAAGTGGATCAAAACAGAAGGTTCCAGAAGGATATATTCAAAAACCAGGTATGATAAAACTCCTACTAAAGAGATTATATGTTACTCTTGCAGGAAACCTTGACACATTGCACCTGAATGTCCTAAGGAGATAAGTAACAAGAAAGATCTGAAAAGAACAGATCTAAAGAAGAAGAAGAAAGAGAAAGGATTCATTGCTCAATCATGGAGTGATTCAGAATCGGAAGGAAGTACCTCATCTGAAAATGATCAAGAAGAGGCTAATCAAGAGGAAACCTGTTTGATGGCTACTGAGAAGCCTGAAGATAAATCTCTGGTAAATATATTTGATGATATAGACTTCTCTTCTACTGATTTCAAAAATAATTTCAAACAATGTTGTTCAAATCAAGTCAAATCTGAAATGGAAATACAAGAACTAAGAAATGAATTGAACAATCTCAAACAAATGGATACACAATATAAAAACTATGATCTCAGTCAAGAACTCTCTAGATCAGAGGAACAACTAGATAAAATAAATACTGAAAATCAAACACTGAAAAATGATCTAGCAAAGGCAAAAGCCTTTGAAGATTCTCTAAATGGCAGAAGTCAAAAACTCAAGAAAATCTCTGAAAATCTCACTAATAGATTTAGACAACTAGAGTTTAATACTGATTTAGAACCCAGACCTCAGTCACCCAGCAAACTTGTCTGGAGACATCCTACCCACTTCACTAGGAAGAATAATCTCATAGGAGAAGAATCACAAGAAAATCCAGAAACAACTACTGTTTTTAATAAAAATAATTTCACTATGTATGAAGGAATCCTAGGTAAATATCCTATGAAAAGAAACAAACTTGCGTTGAATCAGTATCGACGTGCGTCGAATTCCACTCAACGCAACTCAAATAATACATCGATTTCTAATCAACGCATACACCGAAATACGTCGATTCCCAATCAACGCAACCTCTCCTATGCTTCGACTAAAAGAGAACACGGAATGAAGGAAGCGTCGACTTCGACTCGACGCAACCTTAAACATACGTCGAATTCATATCGACGCAACCAATCTAACAGAAATATCTCTTTTTCCAAAAAGTCTTCTCAATCCATTTCTTGTTATTATGAATACTATTTCTGCAATATTACTAAAGACTGTTGGTATGATAAGCCAACACTCCTAAAGAAGAAAGGGTACTCTAAAAAACCAACTTACTCTTTCATTGAACCTTTTTCTGTTGGGAGGAAGGGAACCCAGCTTAGCAGGGTCCAAACTAATGTTTAACATCTTATGTGCAGATGTATCACACATTCAGGCTGGTGTGGTACTTGGATAGTGGATGCTCCATGCACATGACAGGGTACAATAATCTATTAACCAACTTTGAAGATAGACATGGACCATCAGTGACTTTTGGAGACTCTAGCTGTGGGCAAACCAGGGGCTTTGGGGATTTCAAAGAAGGGAAAGTTACCTTCAAGATTGTGGCAGTAGTCAAAGGACTGAAGCACAATCTGATAAGTATAAGTCAGATATGTGATAGTGGTAAGTATGAGGTAAAATTCACCACACTATTTTGCCATATTATTGATGTCAAGACTGGTGCCATAGTAATCAATGGAATTAGAAAAGGGAAAGTATATATAGTAGACTTTAGCTCCACACCCACAGAAGTTTGTTTGTTCAACAATATTATTGATAAAAGTGAATTATGGCATAGGAGACTGGGTCATCTAAACTACAACACCATTAGTAAACTAGCAAAGAATAACCTAGTCAGAGGCCTACCAAAGGGTAGGTACTCTAAGGATTCTCCATGTAGACCTTGCCAACTAGGAAAACAGACCAAATCATCCTTCAAACCAATTGGTAAGGATGACTCCCCCAGGATTCTCTACTTACTGCACATGGTTCTCTTTGGTCCCACATCCACTCAGAGCTTAGGTGGAAAGTCTTATACCCTAGTCATTGTGGATGACTATTCTAGATTTAGCTGGGTATTCTTTCTAAGGGCTAAGTCTGAAACCAACAAGGTTCTCTCAAGATTCATAAGACAGATTCAATCCGAATTCAATACTCATGTTTCCATAATCAGAAGTGATCATGGGACTGAATTTGAAAATCAGTTAATCTGTAGTTTCTGTGAGGATGTAGGTATCAAACAAAGCTTCTCAGCACCTAAAACTCCTCAACAAAATGGAGTTGCTGAAAGAAAGAATAGAACCTTAATTGAATCAGGAAGGACCTTGCTTGCAGAATCAGGATTACCAAAAACCTTCTGGGTTGAAGCAGTCAACACTGCAAACTATGTTCTAAATAGAAGCCTCATACATAAAACTAAGTCAAAAACTCCATATGAGCTCCTGAAGGGAAAAACACCCATTGTTAAATACTTTAAAATTTTTGGATGTGCTTGCTTTATCCTAAATAATGGGAAAGATCATCTTGCCAAGTTTTACAAGAAGTCTGATGATGGAATATTTCTGGGGTACTGATGGCGCAAATCTTAGCACACCGCTATAGGCGGTAGTAAAACTGCGGCACGAAACGGCAGTGTACCGATCGTTCAAGTAATATAAAACGAGGAGTAATCCTCGAGTATCGAATCTCTCAAGGAACACAATAAGGTGGAGTTAACGTTCGAGGAAGGACTTGAGATCGAAGTCCAGCGATAGGTGGACTGCGGACGAAAGGGATTTTGTTTATGAATAATAAAATAAAATATTACAACTACTCCTATGAAATGCCGCTATGCAAAGCTTCGCTCGGCGGGATGGAAGACTACGTAGGCCTTGAGTGCACTACTTCGTTGGGCGGATGGACGAGTAGGCTAGCGGAATCAAACTATGCAGGCCTTGAGCGCGCTGCTTCGTTAGGCGGGATGGATTACACGGGCCGCCATGCCACGCTTCGGTAGGCGGATGGACGAGTAGGCTAACGGAATGAGGGTCGCAAGCACCTCTTCGACAAGCATGCCACTAGCAATTGCTAGTGCGGCACCGAACGTGATGACGGGATGGAGGATGGATGGTGGCGCACCTCGTACACATATGAACAAAATATAACTTCACATAGACATGAAATTAAGATTACAAGCACGATTCATAGTGTTCATCATCAATACATGAGAGATCTAGCTACAAACACATCAATAAGAGAAGAACAAGGCAAGAAATCGACCGAATCCGAAGGCTCGTTGGAGATTCACGGTTTGAATCGCCGGGTTGTCAATCCGCATCCAAGCTCGGTCCGCAACTACGTCCGCGGTAGATAGAGCTGTCACTACTCTCCAATGAGCCCGTCTTCTTTGTGTCACGATCCGGTAGAGGTTGCAAACTTCCTCTTGCTTGATGGCGATGGCGGCTAGATCTTCCTTTGAAGCGCTAGGATGAAGGAGGAGGCCGAGTGGAAGCTCCGGGTCAAGATTGGCATGAAGAACAAGCCCGGAGCAACTCCAGATGGTGGGTGGCGATGGAGGGGCGAAATCGGGGCTCTGGAGCGAGAAAATGGCGGACTGGAATCAACTCCCCGACCTAATTCGCGAGCAGGTCTTTAAATAGGTGCTGGAATAAACAGTGCGCACGATCGGTGGCGCACGACCAGTGGTCGTGCGCACTAGAATCCTGTGATCGTGCGCCTGCCTGGGCGGAGCCTGCAATGTAAGAAAATTATAAAATAAAATGTTCGCACGACCAGTGGCGCACGACCAGCGGTCGTGCGTATTATCGTAAGTGGTCATGCGCATTGGTCGAAACAGAACTCATAAAATGGGGGTTAAGTGCGCACGATCAGTGGCGCACGACCAGTGGTCGTGCGCAATAGAACCAGTGATCGTGCGCAGTGTTCCTATACAGAATTGTACCGGGAACACCTGCACGACTCCTGTTCCAGCATACAACACCAATCTAGCCACTGAAGGTGGCACTTAACAATGCATGAAAACTAATAACGAAGATAAACAAGAAATAACACCAAAACGGGCCTAGAAGTGCACATAGCATGGAATAACAAATATGAGCGAAACATGCCTAAAATATAGTGCATAAACTTGAAAATCGGCCCAGATGAGTCCATATATGTGTATATAATTGGGACTCATCAGGTACTCATCATCTAGTAAAGCTTATAGGTGCTATAACAGGAGAACTCTCAGAATTGAAGAATCCATACACATTATATTTGATGAAACTAACATGCTGTTTAAGGGGGGGTGGAAACTTCCACCAGTCCTTTTCCACAGGAAAACAGCAGCATAGAGACTCAGTTTGAACATCTGACTCTAAAGAACACAGACACTGGGAAAGAAAACCAGCTACAGGAACCAAGTGAGGAGTCTGAACAAGAACATGAAGAAGGTTCAGAAAAGAGCAATCAAAACCAACTCCTTCAAGAGAACATGGTTCAGGAGGAACAGTTGGACAATGATCCCATTGTTAATGAGGAAGAAGACCATCTGACAAATCCAAGCAGGACAGGTATCAATATGAAAAATCGTCCACAATCCCAAGTAATTGGAGACCCCAATACTGGAGTAAGAACAAGACACCAAGTCTCCAGTGGGATGATGCTCCAATGCTTCTTATCACAAGTTGAACCAAAGAAGTTTGAAGAAGCAAATTGTGATCCTCACTGGATCATAGCCATGCAAGAAGAACTAAGCCAATTTGAGAGAAACAAAGTATGGGACTTAGTTGAGAGACCAAGAAACTACCCAGTTATTGGTACAAAGTGGGTATACAGAAACAAACTAGATTCCACTGGAGTAATTATCAGGAACAAGGCAAGACTTGTACCACAAGGATACAGACAAGAAGAAGGAATAGACTACAACCAAACCTTTGCTCCAGTATCCAGATTGGAAGCAATCAGACTCTTTCTTGCCCATGCAGCTTTCATGAAGATGAAAGTCTACCAGATGGATGTCAAGAGTGCTTTTCTGAATGGTGACTGATGGCGCAAATCTCGCACACCGCTATAGGCGGTAGCGAGACTGCGATCTGAACGGTAGTGAACCGGTCGTTGTCAAGAAATAATATGAGGAAGTAAATCCCCAAGTATCGAATCTCTCAAGGAACACAGTAAGGTGGATTTAACGTTCGAGGAAGGACTTGAGATCGACGTCCTTTGGGTCGGATGAATTGCGGACACGGGGGTTGATTTGGTTTGTGGAAAATAAAGAGAAAAAACTACAACTACTCCTATGCAATGCCGCTATGCAATGCTTCGCTCGGCGGGATGGAAGACTACGTAGGCCTTGAACGCGCTACTTCGTAAGGGCGGATGGACGAGTAGGCAAGCGGATCGAACTATGCAGGCCTTGAGCGCGCTGCTTCGTTAGGCGGGATGGAGTACGGGCCGCGATGCCACGCTTCAGTAGGCGGATGGGCGAGTAGGCTAACGGAATGAGGGTCGTACGCACCTCTTCGCAAAGCACACCACTAACAATTGTTAGGGCGGCACAACACAACGAATAATCCACACCACGGGGCACACCTCAAATGAAAATATAACAAGATTACTCAATCACATAGACATGATTTCATACTAATGTTAACAAGCAAAATTATACTTCATTAAAATGTTGATTCTAGCTACATACACATCAATAAGAGAAGAATAAGGCAAGAAATCGACCGAATCCGAAGTCTCGTTGGAGATTCACGGTTGGAATCGCCGGGTTGTCAATCCGCGTCCAAGCTCGGTCCGCAACTACGTCCGGGGTAGAGAGAGCTGTCACTACTCTCCAATGAGCCCGTCTTCTTCGTGTCACGATCCGGTAGAGGTTGCAAACTTCCTCTTGCTTGATGGCGATGGCGGCTAAACCTTCCTTGGAGCACTTGGATGAAGGAGGAGGCCGAGAGGAAGCTCCGGCTCAAGATTGGCGTGAAGAACAAGCCCGGAGCACCTCCATATGGTGGGCGGCGGTGGAGGGGCAAAATCGGAGCCCTGGAGCGAGAAAACGGCGGAAGAAAATCGGGGATCCGACCTAAAATCGCGAGCAGGGCAATTTATAGGCGCTGGAATAAACAGTGCGCACGATCAGTGGCGCACGACCGGTGGTCGTGCGCACTAGAATCCTGTGATCGTGTGCCTGACTGGACGGAGCCTGCAAGGGAAGAAAATTATAAAATACAAAGTTCGCACGACTAGTGGCGCACGACCAGTGGTCGTGCGCACTGTCGTAAGTGGTCGTGCGATAAGCCAGACAGAACTCATGAAATGGGCATTAAGTGCGCACGAGCAGAGGCGCACGACCAGTGGTCGTGCGCGAAGGAGCCAGTGATCGTGCGCAGTGTTCTTGTACATAATTGTACCGGGAACACCTGCACGACTCCTGTTCCAGCATACGACACCAGTCTGGCCACTGAAGGCGGCACTTAACACAACATGAAAACTTGTAACAAAAATGAACAAGAAAATAACACCGAAACGGGCCAAGATGTGCACCTAGCAGAGAGTGATAATTATGAGCTAAAATGGGGCTAAAGTGCAGTGGAATGATTGGAAAAATGGCCCGGATGAGTCCAAATATGTGTATATGATGAGGACTAATCACACCCCCAGACTTACCTGTTTGCGCGTCCCGAGCAAACAAATTCCATGCGAACGGGGAAAGAAAAGTAGATGGCTTAAAACTAAAATACAGAGTACCATGCGAAGTCGCATGCTCACGTGCATAAGAAGAATAGTAGAGAAGATTTCTGATTATATAAACAGTCTATATATTTCTAAAAGAGTAAAAGCATATTACAACTACTCAAAATGGTGAACTACGGTGAATCGTTCGGTCATGCATACGGAGAAAGTAAACTAAACGCTGAGATGAGCATTGCTCAAGATTGGGATGCCGGACAAACTCCACCGAAATCCATCGGTGTCGGTGACCATAGGCTTGCCCGGTCACATTCTCTCCACGACACTAGATTGGCTCATAGCGTGAGTCGGTAGGACTTTTGGTTAGAGATGGGGCTTGGGTTACGGTGAGGTAAACGATGATAAACAAAATGGCTTAAACACATAACCCAAATGAGCTTTAAAAATAACTACCCGCGCACCAAAATCGAATGCAAGTGCACCACACCCCCAGACTTGAACTTTTGCAACATAGGTGTGTGCACCGCCTACTCCCAATACATAATTTTTCTACATGATTTTTCAATAAAACTCATTTTTCTTTCTTCTCTTTTTTTTTCATTTTTCTTTCTATCTTTCTTTTTCTTGTTTTTTTTTTTTTCTTTCAGCAAAATTTTCAAATGAGCACATCCACAGATTCACATAATAGACACCACAATCAACATCCCCCAAAATGTAAATGAAACTACAACTAAAGCTCAGATTTGGGTGTGTGACTAGGCTAGGCTTTTAGGCTTTGGTGAGATAAATGTGGAGCTGAATCAAGGAATGGGTAGGCACAAAGGGGCTAGCAAGGGTAGACGATAGGCATGAAATAAAAAGTTCAACCGAGCCAAAATAATGGCCTACGTCATTCTCATGCACTAGAACTATCCTATGCCAATGCTTCAAGAATCGCTTGGGGCAAGTTCTAGCCACCGAGAAAGATTCTCCTTTCTCCCGACTCAAGCAATACGAGTCTAGCGATCGTTTACACACATCCCTACGCTACCGTTTGATTCACACTGGATTCACCATTTGAGTAGAGTAAACAACATTTACACTAATAGAGAAAAATATAAAACCATAGTATAAAAAGAGATCTAACCTACACAAATTCCTATGCAACCGAGCACTCGACTAGGAGCACTACGGGAGTCAACATTTTACTCTGCTACATAGTCCTAAGCCATCACCTAGACTTTCCCACATAAGCAGAAGAATTAAATTCACTACAGAGCATGCATACAGGCGAGTACGCGCTCAAGTGGGTGCGGTGGTGTGCAATGAAAATGAACAACAATTTAAATGAAATCTTCTAGTATGCAGTGCAATAGTGCACGTGAGCGGGTAAACAAAACTACTCTCCCCCAGACTTAAACTAAACAATCCACAGAATATATGACATGAAAATCAGGAAAGGCTAGGGAAAGAGAGTACCCAGTGCTCAGAAATGAGCACACCAGAAGATTGGCGTGTAAGCTAAAATGAAGCTGCAACATCCGCCATCCAGAAAAGATACCTGCAGGGGTCAGCTCCGCAAAAACAAAAGAAAATAGAAAACTGAAAAGAAATATTACTAACTAAACATGATTAGATGAAATAAAAATGCAGAAAAGAAAGATAACTACTGGGGTTATTGTCATCCCAGCACGACTTATTCTAAATTAAAATGGTTCTAGCTAATGGGCCTATGAAAAAGAAAATGCACAGGTAACTGCTCCATTATCCGTTTCGATAGCGGGTACCTATACGGAGAATGAACAGTCGCGCCTCTACCCGAATATAAATAAAACCTGCCCATCACAGGTAGAGGGAAAAGAAAGTAAGAAGAGGAGGAGACCTGGTCCTCACTCATCTCACCAAAACTATCCTTGCCCAGCAAGGTATCGTCCACAGCAGGTCCGCAGAAGGAGAAGGCAACGAATGAGGCTTCCTTAATGGAGGAGGAATCAACCTCCTCGCATAAAAGGACACACTCATCATTGACTTGAGCACAAAGCTCCAAGTCCTCCTGAAGTACCTGTGAAGATTCAACCTGCATAGACTCAGATGAAGGAAGGGGATCAAGAAATAAAGAAGACGAAGAACATAAATAAACATCAATCGGGGGAGTGATCCCGGTCTCACTCCCATCAGGTTGGGGAAGTAAAATAATGTTTGCATTGTCATCAATGCTACAAGATTCGACGGGATCAACGGTGGCCAAGCTTAGGATTTGGACTTCCTCCACCGGTGCTGAGGAAAACTCCTCTTCACCTAGAAGGTTGTCCTCCTCCATAGGAGTAGGCACAATACTAAGATCAACTGCCTCCTCTTGCGACACATCATCAACAATGTCGTCAGAGACGAGTGTAGTATGCACAACAGGGAAAAGAACCGAATCCACAAGAAGTGGTGGAGGCATATGGTGAATAGGCTCAGCAATGTCGGTGCATAGATCAGCCGCACATCCGGTGACCGTGTCCATGCCATACCCTTCAAGATGCGAAGGTGACAAAGACACATAACCGGATGTTGAAGGTGTGCCGCCAAAGTTAGGAGTTGGGATGATCCGGATATCCGGCTCGTCGTCTTCGTCCAATTGGCGAAGATACTCGGCACAGTCCTTCAGAACATGATCAGTGCTCTGACAAAACCGGCACTGCCTTGCGGGCTTCTTTGGCACAGCGGGAGCTGGAGCCGAAAAGAAGTACGACGGTAAAGGCTCAGCAGAGTAGCCATAAGACTTACGCGCGCCATATGGAGTACCAGACGGGGTCAGTGCTCCATATGCTGGGCTATAAGAATTATGCCTGCTGTTCTCCGTAGGGCATTCATCACTAGAGTGGGAAGTAGCTCCACGCCAACGGCAACGGATATTTAGATGTGCCCACATAGTGTGAAGATAAAACGATTCAAAATGAAGGACACTATTGTGCGAAATACCACACCTAACAAAATTTACTAAAGCAACCTAATTAATACAGGAAAATGGAATAAAGAGAACAGAAATAAAATAAAAGATGCGATAAACAAATGGAAGGACTTCTCTCTCAGATTCTCCCTCTCCAGAAAACTCACACGACTGTGTTCCCCGGCAACGGCGCCAAAAACTTGATGGCGCAAATCTCGCACACCGCTATAGGCGGTAGCGAGACTGCGATCCGAACGGCAGTGAACCGGTCGTTGTCAAGTAATAATATGAGGAAGTAAATCCCCAAGTATCGAATCTCTCAAGGAACACAGTAAGGTGGAGTTAACGTTCGAGGAATGACTTGAGATCGACGTCCTTTGGGTCGGATGAATTGCGGACACGGGGGTTGATTTGGTTTGTGGAAAATAAAGAGAAAAAGCTACAACTACTCCTATGCAATGCCGCTATGCAATGCTTCGCTCGGCGGGATGGAAGACTATGTAGGCCTTGAACGCGCTACTTCGTAAGGGCGGATGGACGAGTAGGCAAGCGGATCGAACTATGCAGGCCTTGAGCGCGCTGCTTCGTTAGGCGGGATGGAGTACGGGCCGCGATGCCACGCTTCGGTAGGCGGATGGGCGAGTAGGCTAACAGAATGAGGGTCGTACGCACCTCTTCGCAAAGCACACCACTCACAATTGTTAGGGCGGCACAACACAACGAATAATCCACACCATGGGGCACACCTCAAATGAAAATATAACAAGATTACTCAATCACATAGACATGATTTCATACTAATGTTAACAAGCAAAATTATACTTCATCAAAATGTTGATTCTAGCTACATACACATCAATAAGAGAAGAATAAGGCAAGAAATCGACCGAATCCGAAGTCTCGTTGGAGATTCACGGTTGGAATCGTCGGGTTGTCAATCCGCGTCCATGCTCGGTCCGCAACTACGTCCGGGGTAGAGAGAGCTGTCACTACTCTCCAATGAGCCCGTCTTCTTCGTGTCACGATCCGGTAGAGGTTGCAAACTTCCTCTTGCTTGATGGCGATGGCGGCTAAACCTTCCTTGGAGCACTTGGATGAAGGAGGAGGCCGAGAGGAAGCTCCGGCTCAAGATTGGCGTGAAGAACAAGCCCGGAGCACCTCCATATGGTGGGCGGCGGTGGAGGGGCGAAATCGGAGCCCTGGAGCGAGAAAACGGCGAAAGAAAATCGGGGATCCGACCTAAAATCGCGAGCAGGGCAATTTATAGGTGCTGGAATAAACAGTGCGCACGATCAGTGGCGCACGACCGGTGGTCGTGCGCACTAGAATCCAGTGATCGTGTGCCTGACTGGACGGAGCCTGCAAGGGAAGAAAATTATAAAATACAAAGTTCGCACGACCAGTGGCGCACGACCAGTGGCGCACGACCAGTGGTCGTGCGCACTGTCGTAAGTGGTCGTGCGATAAGCCAGACAGAACTCATGAAATGGGCGTTAAGTGCGCACGAGCAGAGGCGCACGACCAGTGGTCGTGCGCGAAGGAGCCAGTGATCGTGCGCAGTGTTCCTGTATAGAATTGTACCGGGAACACCTGCACGACTCCTGTTCCAGCATACGACACCAGTCTGGCCACTGAAGGCGGCACTTAACACAGCATGAAAACTTGTAACAAAGATGAACAAGAAAATAACACCGAAATGGGCCAAGATGTGCACCTAGCAGTGAGTGATAATTATGAGCTAAAATGGGGCTAAAGTGCAGTGGAATGATTGGAAAAATGGCCCGGATGAGTCCAAATATGCGTATATGATGAGGACTCATCAGTGACCTTCAAGAAGAGGTGTATGTAGAGCAACCACCAGGTTTTATCAATCCTTCCTCTCCTAACTTTGTTTATAGACTTAACAAAGCTCTTTATGGCCTTAAGCAAGCACCTAGAGCTTGGTATGAAACTCTCTCCAACTTCCTGATATATAGAAAATTCTTTTGAAAGAGGTAAAGTAGATAAAACACTTTTTACTAGAACCCACAAGAATAAACTCTTGCTTGTTCAAATCTATGTAGATGACATCATCTTTGGCTCAACTCATACCAAACTTTGTAAAAGATTTGCTAATCTAATGCAATCTAAATTTGAAATGAGTAATATAGGAGAACTCTCTTATTTCTTAGGGCTACAAGTAAAACAAAGCAGTGAGGGGATCTTTATCTCACAATCTAAATACACTAAAGAGTTAATCAAACAGTTTGGTATGGAATCAGCATCTACCATGAAAACACCTATGGCAACTAATGCCATCATAGAAAAGGATGATAAGGGAAAATCAGTAGATCAAAAGACCTATAGAGCAATCATAGGATCCCTTCTCTATCTAACAGCTAGCAGACCTGACATTATGTTTGCCACCTGCATATGTGCTAGATTTCAGGTTGATCCAAAAGAATTCCATCTCTCCTCTGTAAGAAGAATTCTTAGATAACTAAAGGGAACACCTGAACTAGGTATATGGTACTCAGCAGAAACCAACTTTGAATTAACAGGTTTCTCAGATGCAGACTATGCTGGTTGTAGGGTTGATAGAAAAAGCACATCTGGTACTTGCCAATTCCTAGGTGACAGATTAATATCATGGTTCAGTAAGAAACAAACCTCAGTCTCAACCTCAACAGCTGAAGCTGAATATATAGCTGCTGGGAGCTGTTGTTCACAAATCCTATGGATGCAAAATCAGCTTCTTGACTATAAATTGGAAGTCAATAACTCTAAAATCTATTGTGATAGTTCTAGTGCTATATCCATAGCATCCAACCCAGTTCTTCATAGTAGAACCAAACATATAGAAATCAGACATCACTTTCTTAGAGACAATGTGGAAAAAGGCAAGATAACCTTAGAATATATTCCTACTGATAGCCAAAGAGCAGACAATTTCACCAAACCCTTGGATGAAACTAAGCATACTTACTTCATCAACACCTTAAGAATGCTTGATGGAATCTTGTAAACATCATTGTTGGGGAAATCTAAAAGAGGTCAGAAAAACTAAGAGAGCACTTGAAGATACGTCGATTACCTATCGACGCACAGTCGAAAAGAACTCAACGATGGCATTGATTTCTTACAGACAAAGATACGTCGATCCCTTCTCGACGTACCGTCGACTTGATATCGACGCAAATCTGCGAACACGTTGACAGGTCCCTAGGCTGACAAAAATTCGACGGAGCGTCGACTCCGTATTGACGCATGCGTTGACTTCATGATAAAACTGGAAACAAATCTTTCCTTCTTCTTTTTACAATTGGATTACCTAATATCCCTTGATTTCTGTTTCCTTTTCGACGTTTCACCTTCTTTAAATAATACCTCATATTTCATAACTCACACTCTCCCAAACCGCCAAAAACTTCGTCGTCACCCTTTCTCTCTGCATCAATGGCGCCAACTCCTGTTCAATCTGCCATCATCAAAGCAATAAACGATGCCCTGGAAAACCTCCTGAATGAATTTCAAACAAGACTGAATAATTTCTCCAACGAATGTGCCGCAATGATAACCACCTGTGAAGCCAAACTGGCTGTCCTATCTGCTTCTCTTCCTGAGCTTCATGTTCTTCTTCACAAACAACATCTGTCGCCAAAAAGGTTTACATCCTTTCTGCAGGATATAAACCAGGGGGAGAGTTGCTCCAGAAACCCCTCTATTCAGGTTCTATATTCTCTTAAAGCTCAGGGCTAACTCTTCTCCAATCTCTAAATATTATCTCTAAGTATTAAATCAACCTCATTTTTCTAGGCTCAAATCTTCTCCAATCACTCTGATTACACCTTCAACAAACACTTTGGTGAATCCTCATCCTACCATACAGAAGGAGACCATGTTGTAGATTCAACATTTAGAGTAGATTCCCCATATATCCAGGGGGAGATTGTTGTAGTACAAAATACAGAAGTCCAGGGGGAGGAAGAAGCAGCTACTTCTGATGACCTGAAAGGGCAAGTCTGGATTGATGTACCCCTGTGTGAGGAAGAATATCAGTATCACTCTCCTGGCTTCTCTTCCAGGCACATCAAACTCAGGACACCTCTACTTGAGGATGTTCCTCCAGAAGAAACTCCTCCTCCTAAAGTTCCTTCTCCATCTTATCTTCCTAAAGAGAAAACTCCATCTCCTCTATTACCTCTGCCTCTACCAGCACTTCAACCTCCTTCTCTACCTCCTCTACTACCTTTACCTCCACAAATGCTACCTAGGGAAAGACAAAGAGGACAAATGAAAAGAAGAAGAGAAGTCGTCCCTCATTGGCAAAAATTCTCCAAAGAAGAAAGGAAAGATTATGCAAAGGAAAAGAAATACAGAAAAGTTGTTGAGGAGATAAAAAGGTTTGAAAGAATGCCTAATATCACTCCTAACAGTCCTGTAAAGGAGTACCATGACCCTAACATGGAAAAGAGGCATGAAGAAATGAGAGAAAGAGAGTTGTATGAATTTGAAGCAGCAATGAAAGAGACAGAGGATAAGAGGAATATCTGGATGGAAAAGATCAAGAAGCGGATGACCAAAGAACAGATTCTTGCTGAATCTTCCATCAAACTTCCAAAGAAATTGTTTGATGTTGAAGTATATCAGAAGAAAAATCCTCAGGCAGGGCTTATCCTAGACAAAGGACAAAAGCACAAAAGGGGTGTAGGGTGTTCAGAAGATGACTACAGTCCCTATAAGAAGCCTAAAAGACCAGAAGGATTAGACAAATGGCATAGTTCACCTTGGAAAGGGAAAGGAAAAGTGTCTAAGATCCCTGAGAAACAAGAATCAGAGAAGAAGAGAAAATATAGGCCCAAGGTTGACAACAAGGGACCATCTGAGCCCAAATCTACACAAAAGAAACCTCAAAGCATTACAATTGAAATGATTGATGAAAAGGCAACAATTATCATTAGCAAGGGCTATTCCATAAATGACACTCTCCCTGATACTGAAGAGACCCTAGCAAAGCTGCACACAATTATCAGAAATGTTCAGGAGCATCCTGATAGAGCCAGGACCTACATTTTTGAAGCTATTAAAAATTTATCTAAGAAACTTTACTCTGCCTTTGTCAACTTCATGTATAACAAGAAATTCTTAGTTTAAATCTTGTGAAAGATACTTACATGTTATATGATTTCTTTATCTACTTTCTTCTAATTACTTAACATATTTCTTTTCTAAATAAATGCCTTGCTGTGTTGATTAAAAGCTGATACAATTTCTCCCTGAAAAGGGTTAAGACAAATAGGGGGAGATTGCTGGGGAAATGATTTATCTTAAACCCTAAAAATGAGTAGAATATAAATTCTAAGAATGAAAAATTAGTCTAAGTAAATATGCGTCGAATAGTATTCGACGCAACATCGAAGTGTAGTCGACGTTCCTCTCAGAATGAGTCGAAGTAACTCTAAACAGAATTCGACGTAACCTATGTCAACGTAACTCTGACTTCAAGTCGACGCATCTTGTGAAGTCGACGTACCTTAGTCGACGCACCTTCCATATTCTTCTCTCGACGTTCAGCCAGTCTGAAATCGACGCTTTCGTCGAATAGTAATCGACGTACGTCGATTTCTATGTCAAATTCAAAACACGCCAGATCTCTTTCCTTCTTTCTGTAGATCTGATTCTTATGGAATTATATTATTCTTTTATAGCCGTTCTGAATCAGTCTTTCCTTCTAATTGATTCTTGGCTAAATTGATTAAGTTTATTATGGATATTATTTGAAATCAGAATGATCTCTTTCCTTCTACAGAAATATTGATTATGGAATCTTTTCTCTCTTACTATTTCTCTGACTGCTAATTGATTATCCTCCTATAGAAATCTTTGAATAAACAGAGCTATAAATAAGAGGTAAATCGGCAGAAAATAAAAAGAAGTGATCCACTCCATACATTTGAAATAGAGGAAAAGATCCCAAGAGAAAAGTGAGAAAATC
This sequence comes from Dactylorhiza incarnata, assembly GCA_033032865.1. Taxonomy (NCBI): domain Eukaryota; kingdom Viridiplantae; phylum Streptophyta; class Magnoliopsida; order Asparagales; family Orchidaceae; genus Dactylorhiza; species Dactylorhiza incarnata. Next base: position 568,463 of record JAWHQI010000255.1, on the reverse strand, counting down.
TGAGAAAAGTGAAAGTGTGCTGCAGCAAACAACAAGCCTTCTTCTTCTCCTTCTGAGACCATACTGCTGCAATTTCTAAAACCACTCACTGAAAGAGAAAAAGGCCTACAATCTCCTTTTCACTATAGAAGAGGGATTTCATTCACTAGTTCTTGTGCTTCTAATCTTCTTGCTAAGAAGAAGATTCTTTCTTGTTTCAATTACTTCTTCTACTTCTTCTTCTTATTTTCAAACTGTGTAAAAGAGTTTCTAGAATCTCTCTTCAAAAAATTCAGTTGTACTGGTTATAAGAGTCTCCTTATCAAAAGACTCAGGCTGGTTCTAAGAGTCTCCTTATCAAAAGACTCAGTACAAGATAGTGAATTCCTACCAAGGGGGTAGAAGAGTGGACTACCCAAGGTTTGGGGAACCACTATATTTCTTTGTGTTGTGCTGTGATTTTCTTCTTGCTATTTTCCTTCTTTACTTGCTTAATTCTTGTTGGTGTGTGTGGGAAGCTTAAATATGTGATTATTACACATATATATATATATATATTTGTTAAATTTGCACAAAGTATTTTTAAATCTCTATTCACCCCCCCCCCCCCTCTAGAGAATTCTAGTGAGGTTAACTGTGCACTTTCAGAACCACCAAATATACTTTTCTAAAAATTATGGGAAAATTACCATACCCTCATAATCAGAAAAGTCCACTGACGAAATTTCAGATTTTATCAAGACTAATTAATCACATAGATAAATATTCCAAGTAAACCCATACTAGGGGAAATTATGAAGGAACCTACTGACAAATAATTCCAAAAATTTTACAAAAATTCAAAGAGCTCTCTATAGCCCCATAATGTCCTACCACCAAGTTTCATAATTTTCCAAAGGGTATTTGGCTCTTAATTACTAATTATATTCTAAAGACCAAAAAGAAATCTTGTGAATGAAGTGCTAATTAAATTAATTCAATAATTACACAAAAATTACTAGAGATCTATTACATGATTATGAGGGTACCAACAAATTATCATCACCATCCAAGATTATTTGTGCATATAAATTTCTCTCATAAGGAAATGCCCTAAAGGGGTTATAACCTAACTCAGAGGTGATAAGTGTTCCTAAAATCCTCATAAAATTTCGTAGGAAATATTTACACCCTATAAACTTATCTACCAAGTTTCATGACCATCCAAGGACATGTGCCCCTATGTCCTTCACAAGGCTTAAAGTGCAACCCTAAGGTTAAAACTAGGGTCCTATGGCATATCCACCCTACATCACCCCAAATTACTCATGGGGGTGTCTTATGTGATCATAAACCAGTGGCCAAAGTTTCACACCACTTTGATGAGATTTGACCACCTAATTCCATCATGTGCACTTTTGACCTAGTTTGACCTAGTTTGACCAAACTTGGGTTAACTAATTACCCAACCAAATCAGTCCCAATTTGGCTGAAATTTTTACCAGGGTCATATGATAACCCTAAATAGCACCCACCAAAATTTGGAGGGGATTAGAGGTCGTTAGACTCTATAATTAAATAATATATGAATTATTAAATTATTACAAAAACATTTGAAAAATGTTTTTCACAAATTCCCATCTTTGGATATCTTAAGGGTGTAGGTACAAATAGCCTATATTTCAATTTTCAAGTCAATCCCATGAACCCAATCAAAAGTTATTCAAAAATTTGTTGATGTCCTACCCTAGGGACCAGTTCCACCAAAATGGATCTACAGGGAGCTACAGTACTCCTTTTGGACTGAAATAAATTTTAAAATGAAGTTCACATCAAGGGCTACAACTTTGATGTTGGCCACTTTTTCATCAGAGGGGTCCTAGTATTTTTAATAATTAAAACAAAACTCTGGAAATAGTGTGACATAAATACACATTATAACATAATAATTTAATTCGATCTCAGCTCAAATCTTGGCGCAAATCGCGTGGCCCTGGGTCATCGTCTACCTCCAGCCAAGGGCTGTGATCGATCCATCCTGGGCTCCCTTCAACTCCATTTTCCCGCCACCTGAGCGCCGCCCCGGCCGGCCAATGCCACCACCACCTCCGTTGAGGTGGTGGCCGGCGATTAGGGGCGATTGGCCGGCCGGAGGTCGCCGGAACGGAGTGATTTAAAGGGGTAAAGAGGGCTCAAAACGAGCCCTTTCAGGAGCTTGATTCGAGCCTGATTTGTCTTGAATCAAGCCCCGAATTAGATGGGGATCTAGCACTAGAGGAGAGGAAGCGTATCAGACCTGATTCGTGGCCTAGTGTCGCGTATTCCAGCGAGTTGCCATTGCCGGAGGTGGTGCTTTTGGTGCCATGTCGATCTACACTTGGAGAGCTCAGTTTCTTCAGGAAAGCGGGGGGTTTCACGCCTCTTCGATCTCTGAAGGTGTTACTGTATTCAATTGGGGAAGGGGAGGAGCCATGGCATCAATTGCCATTAACACCATTTATGGTGATTTCGGTTTCATATTGCGGGGGGGGGGGGGGGGGGGGGGGGGGGGTGAATTGCGCATCAATGTGGCCGGGAGAAGGCTGGAAACTTCTCCTCTCCCCGAGAGGAGATGAAGGGTGCCATTATTGGAGGAGAAGGGAGGTTTCCTCTTCCTCTCCATTAACTCCTCCTTCTCTCTCACTTTCAATTTGGGTTTTCTCTCTCCTAGCCTTTTTTCTTGAAATTGAATGGCCTATTCAATATCACCCAACCCCAATAGGTGGTGGACCACCTCAATTGGGTCTAGCCCAAGTGAATTGGGCTTGATTAAGTCAAAACAGGTCATTTTGACCTAAATGTAGATTAAGGTTGACTTTGGTCAATTTGACCATTTGGGTTGACCCCAATGGGTGGCTAGTCACCCATTGGCCTCCCTTAATGGATAGGAAGGTCTAGGTAGGGTCACTTTGACAAGGTGATGGTCAATTGACCCTTAATAGGCCACCTTGACCAAAATAGGGCTAGGGTTGACTTTGGTAAAATTGGCCAAATTGGAGGCCCCATGATGAGGATTTTTGGTCCATTGGGTCCCTAATATCCTTATAAAGGTAGGGGTAAGGACAATTTGGCATGGTGGAAAACAATTGGCCCTAATTAAGCTACTTTGACCAATTTAGGGTTAGGGTTGACTTTGGTCAATTTGGCCTCTTTAGTTGACCCCAATGGGTCCCTGGTGCTCTAAGGGGACCCCTAATGGGTTAGGGATGTTATGATGGGGTCAAAGTTGAAGGTGAGGCCCTAAAGTCCAACCCTAGGCTTGGTATCTGAAAATTGCTATTTGTAGACCACTTGGGTTTTCTCCTTCTTACCTAAGTTCACATGACCTAGTCATGACAAAACCAACTTGAGGGTCTAGTTGTTTGGGGGATGTTACAAATCCCAATACATAAAAATAAAAATTTCGTCCCCGAAATTCAGGTTAGACCTGTGGGGTTCCTATAGCAAGTGACTAAATGTAACATCCCAAACCAAAATTAAGTTATACCTGTCGTAAAGAGCTTCGGATACTTTTGCTGCATCAAGTACAGTGGCTCCCAGGTGTGTTCCTCCTGTCCATGATTCTTCCATAGGACTTTGACCAACGGAACCTTCTTGCACCGTAGGACTCGCATCTCCTTGTCGTCTATCATGACCGGCTCCAGGTTAACTGACCGATCCGTAGTTACTGGCCCCTCTAGTAGATATCTGCTGCTCTGGCCGTAGTAGAGCCCACCTGAGTGAGGAGACGTGGAAGACATCGTGCAATCCTGCTAACTCCGGTGGTAGCTCTAGTCTGTAAGCCAAGGGGCCGATCCGCTCCAGGATCTTATTGGGCCACATATATATCAGACTGAGCTTCTTCTGCCCGCGTACCCGTGAGACTTCATCCATCGGACGTATCTTCAAGAATACCCGATCTCCCATCTGGAACTCCACCATACGATGTCACGCATCATAATACTTGGCCTGCCTGTTCTGGGCCTCCAACAGCCAATCTCAAATCAGCCTCACCTGAGCCTTCGTGTCCTCTAAAAACTCTGAGTCAAGAGCCTTGGGATCCTCATCCTGAATCCAAGAAAAAGGAGTCCTGCACCTTCATCCGTATAATGCCTTGTAGGGTTCCATGCCTATACTATCCTGGTGGCTATTATTGTACGAGAACTCGACCAATGACAACAGTCTTTCCTATGGATCCACGCGGCCGAGGATGCATAGACATAGTTGATCCTCCAAGGACCGGTTGGTACGCTCCGTCTGCCCATCTGTCTATGGGTGGAATGCAGTGCTGAACATCAGTTGTGTGCCTAAATAAGCCTGTACCGCTCTCCACTCCCTCGATGTAAATCGTCCATCCTGATCCGACATTATTTTCCTTGGCACGCCATGGAACCGAACAAACTACTCCACGAACCTTCGTACCAAATCACCGACCGATGTGTCCTTTCTGACTTGAATGAATTGGGCCACCTTCGTTAATCTGTCGATGATCACCCATATTGAGTCATTCCCCGCATGTGATCGGGGAAGACCGTATATATAGTCCATCGCAATGTCATTGAATTTCCACTCCGGCACCGGGATTGGCTGCAATAATCTGGCTGGGTTGTTGCATTCCACCTTCATGAGCTGGCAGGACTCGCAGTGGGTCACAAAGTAGGTGATATCCCTCTTCATGCCCGTCCAATAGATGGTCCTCTTCAAGTTCGCCATCATCTTGGTGATACCCGAGTGCACTGAATACCTATTGCAGTGAGCCTCTGTCATGATGTCTTCCCGAATACGGCCTCCTGCTGGTACATACACTCGGCCTCTAAAACTCAACAGGTCTACCCTCAATGAATAGTCTCCGGCTGAGCCTGCCTCCAAGGCTCTAAAAACTCAGCTCTAGCTTGGCATCCTGCCTCTACCCATCCCTGATGCGGTCTTGGATGTCATATGTGGTACTCATCGCCGCCAGGTACTCCTCATAAAGATCCGGATCATCCTCGGATACTAAGGAGATCAGCATGTCCTCGAACATCCGTACTAGCTCCATGGCCATCAAATGGGGCTCTGCTCTTGACGGGGTAGCTTCCTGCTCAGTGCGTCTGCCACCACATTCGCCTTCCCTGGGTGGTAATGCATGGTATACTGGTAGTCAGACAAGAACTCCACCCAGCATCGCTATCGAATGTTAAACTCCTTCTGCGTATCTATGTACATCAAATTGTTGTGATCTAAAAGTATGTCGCATTGGACGCCATAGAGGTAGTGCCGCCAAATCTTCAGAGTGAATACAACCGCTCCCATCTCCAAGTCGAGCACCGGGTAATTCCTCTCATGGTTCTTCAACAGGCGGGAAGCGTATGCTATCACGTGCCCGTTCTGCATCAGAACGGCACCCATCCCCTGTTATGATGCATCAGTGTATACCTGAAATCCTTCCTTCCCTGATGGAAGGGCAAGGATGGGGGCCGTTGTAAGCGGACCCTTCATCTCCTGGAAGGCCACCTCGCACTGCGGCGTCCAAATGAATGTAGTACCCTTCTTCGTCAGGGATGTGAGCGGGAGGGCTATCTGGGAAAACCCCTTTACGAACTTCCGGTAGTCGCCGACAAGTCCTAGGAAGCTCCGCACGTCGGTGGCCATCTTCAGCGGTGGCTAGTCCTGTACTGCCTGGATCTTCGCCGGGTCCACTGCTAGACAAACTCCACTGATAATATGACCTAGGAAGGCCACCTCCTTCAGCCAAAACTGACACTTGCTGAACTTCTCATACAGATGGTGTTCCCGTAGCTTCTCCAATGTTAGTGCCAAATGACGTGCAGGTACCTTCTCTGTCCTCGAATAGATGAGAATGTCATCGATGAACATGATGACAAAGATGTCGAGAGTGTTGGAGCATGCGTTTCGCACTTGTCCGGTTTGAGAATAACAAATCCCGAATGTATTTGATCCTATTTTTGATTAATGGTGTGCAGATAACAGGTGCAAGGATAACATGTTTGCAATTGGAGCAAAATACCGATTTCCAGAAATTGGTGCTATCGGATTTCCGACAGCTAGCTAACGGATTTCCGACAGCGCACGATTTCTTCCCAGTGGTTGAGAGCTAACAGATTTCTGAGGGCGTGCGATTCCTTCCCAGCGGTTTGGATCTAACGTATTTCTGATAGTGATATCGGATATCCGACAGCCCACGATCTTCCCGCAACAATACGACGTGCAGCAGTTACGCAAGCTAACGGATTTCCGATAGTGATATCGGATATCCGACAGCCCACGTCTCAACCACGACCTCAACTCCGCGCAGAAACGTCGAATTAGTGGGACACGTGGTAGCCTCTGGAGATATCGGATTCTGGCGATACCTAGCTAATGGACGGCCACAGCTCTTTTTTATTAAAAGGGTGCAGAACTTCGTGGAATTCACTCCTTCAGACTTTCAAGCCTTCATCCTGAGTGTTATCGTCCAGAGAGCTCCAGAGAACGAAAATCCCCATCCTTGAAGAAGAAAAGAGAGAGCGAAGCCGAAGATTGTACACGCGTTCTAAGGAGACTTTCTCAAGGGTTCTTTTCTGCTTTGGTCCAGAAATTCTAAAGGGGATTTTTATTTTGTATTTCATTTTTATTTACATTCATCTTGTAATCGTTGTAGAAATCGTCATCTTGCATGCGGCGTCTAATTCCGTGTAAGGCTTAGGGGAAATTATCACCTTGTGTGTGGTGTTAGATCCTTGTGTGGTCTAGGGTAAATCATCGTCTTGTGTGCGGTGTCAAGTCCTTGTGTGGCTTGGGAGAAAATTGTCGCCGTGTGTGCTGCATCTAGATCAAGATTTGATTTAGGGGGAGGCTAGTGTTTATATCTGGAGATATAGGCAATAGCCAACCGGTCCTTAGGAGAAGGACCGGTGAAAAGAGACAAGAGATTTTATAAATTGTAAGCCTTTGATTCCAAGCTTTATTGGAATTATTTCTACTCATTATCTTTGATGAAATAAAATCTTGTTTTTAAATTCAATTATTTGTCTCTATATTCATATATTGTTTCGTTTGTTACAAAAAGTATCAAAGTTTTAAATTGCCCTTATTCACCCCCCCCCCCCCCCCCCCCCCCCCCCTCTAAGGGCGCCACAAGATCCAACAAGTGGTATCAGAGGGAGGTTAATTCCTTATAAGGTTTAACCACCTGGAATTATGGCGCACCATGATCATGCATTTTCCGAGGGGCAAGGAATAACTAAACCACCATTATTTACGGGTTCCGATTATAATTATTGGAAAACTAGGATGAGGTGTTTTTTAATATCATTAGATATTGAAGTATGGAATATGTTTGAAACAAATTATACTCATCCTACTTTTACAATTGGTGATGTTGTCATGGAAAAACCCAAAGATAAATGGGATGACCAGGACAAATTAAAATGCAAAAATAATGCAAAAGCAATGAACGCATTATTTTGTGCTCTTGATAAAACTGAATTTAATAGAACCTGCGCATGTCAAACTGCATATGAAATTTGGAATTTATTGAAAATTACTCATGAAGGTACCTCGCAGGTGAAGGACTCAAAGCTTTTCCAATTGGAGTCAGAATTCGAAAAGTTCAGAATGGAGGTAGATGAGGATGTGGATACCATGTACACAAGATTCACTAAGATAGTGAATGACTCAAAAGTTTTAGGAAAAAATTTCTCAAATGGTGATTTGGTAAGAAAACTTCTTAGGTCTCTCCCCCCTAAATTCAATCCCAAAGTGACGGCTATTTCTGAATCTCATGATCTTAAAGCTCTTAATATTGAAAGCCTGATTGGGAACTTGAAAACTCATGAAGTTGAACTGAAAATTCAACAACAAGAGTATATGGAGCCAAAGAAGAAGGGATTGGCTCTAAGATCTAAGAAGGAGGAAAGTAGTGATTCTGAGGAGGAAGAAGAAGATGAGGAAAGTTTATTTGTTAGAAAGTTTAGAAAATTTATGAAAAATCCAGAGAGGAGGAATTCATTTAAGAAGTATTTTAAAAAGGAGACGTTTAGAAAGAAAAAAGGAAAGGAAGACGATGAGGAGGAAGAGAGACCGCCACCGGAGTGCTATCACTGCAAGAAGTTAGGACACATTCGAAGCAAGTGTCCAAAATACTTAAAAGAACATAAAGAAAAGAAGCACAAAGGGACGAAGAAGGTGCTGAAGGCGGAAACATGGGATGATACTACTTCTGAGGATGCAAGCAGTTCAAGCTCAAGTAAAGAAGAGCAGGCCAACATGTGCTTAATGGGAAAGAGCGTCATATCTGATGACGAATGCAGTGTCCAAATTGACACTGAGGTAACTCCTCCAACCTACGATGAATTATTTTCTGAATTTTTAAAGACTTGCAAATTTTTGAAAAGAGTTTAAAAGATAATGATCTTCTTAAATCGGAAAATGAAATTTTGCTTAAAGAAAACAAAAAATTGTTTAATGAAATTAAGACTATTGGGAAAAGGGAAATTTCTTGCCAAGAGTGTGATCACTTTTTTGGAAGAATTAAAGAACTTGAAGAATCTCTCTCCAAATCTCATTCTACAATAAAAATTCTTACCAAAAAGAATGAGATTTTAGAGAGAGATCTGAAATCTTCAATTTCCAAAGTTCATGAGGGAAAGAAATCTTTTGAACGTAGATGTGTTAATCTAGTATCCAATAATACAGAAATGAGAAATCAAATTCATGACTTAACGCTAGCCATGAAAAAATTTGGAATGGGACGAAGATCACTGGATATGATCTTAGGATACCAATGCCATGGATCTGGAAGGTTTGGACTCGGATACACGTCAGGAAGCTATCGCCCGGCGACAGCAAAAAGTCCAGAAATTCTGTTTTTAAAAATTCTGAAGTTAGCAAATTGTCTAATACTGCATCCTCATCCAGCAAAAGTCCAGAAAAGTTATACTCTTCTCAATACATTACATGTGCCAAATGTAATAGATTTGGTCACACTACGGACTCTTGCTGGAGGAAAGGTAAAAGTAAAAATAAACAAATCTGGGTGTCTAAGGCTTCTACCTATACTATGGGTGGAACCGCTTGGGTAACCAGATCTTTACTCACCTCTTCTTTCTAGGTGTGTTGGCAGGCTAAGGACAAAGAAGACGTGTGGTACTTGGACTCGGGTTGTTCAAAACACATGACGGGCAATAATGAGAAGTTCCTTAGCCTGGAGATGAAGAAAGGAGGAGTTGTTACATTCGGAGATGATGGAAAAGGAAAAATCATCGGCATCGGAGTTGTGGGTAACAAAAATTTTTCAATTTCAAATGTTTTATTTGTAGAAGGATTAAAGCATAATTTGATTTCTATTAGTCAATTATGTGATAAGGGTTTAGATGTTTTATTTGAGTCTTCTACAAATTTGTGCAAAAATATTAATTCTAAAACAAAAGAAATTGTTTTTACAGCACCTAAATGTCATAATGTATATATGATTAAATTTCTTGATTTTTCAAATTCTACTTTAAAATGTTTTTATCAAAAAATGATGAATTAGAATTATGGCATAGGCGACTTGGACATACTAGTGCCAAGTTAATTACAAAACTTTCAAAAGATAAATTAATTAAAGGTTTACCATTATTAAATGGAAATTTATCTTCTTCATTATGTGTGTCTTGTCAAAAAGGAAAATTTTCAAAATCATCTTTCAAAAGTAAAAATATCATTTCTACCACTAGGCCACTTCAATTAATACATATGGATTTATTTGGGCCAATTGGAATTTCTAGCTTAGGAAATAGAAAATATACATTTGTTTTGGTTGATGATTATTCTCATTTTTGTTGGACTTTATTTCTAACCTCCAAATCTGATGCATTTTCAGAATTTTCAAAATTATGTTTGCGTATTCAAAATGAATTTGAGTTAAAAATTAAACGCATACGATCGGATCATGGAGGAGAATTTGAAAATGAAAAGTTTATTTCTTTTTGTATGGAGTTAGGAATTAGACATGAATTTTCCGCTCCACGCACACCACAACAAAATGGTGTAGTGGAGAGGAAAAATAGAACTCTTCAAGAGTTAGCCCGTACGATGCTATCTGAATTTAAATTACCAAAATCTTTTTGGGCTGAAGCGGTTAGTATGACATGTTATGTAATTAATAGAGTAATGCTTCGCCCTATTTTAAAATTAACTCCTTATGAATTAATTTTTAATAAAAAACCAAATGTTTCTTATTTTAAAGTTTTTGATTGTAAATGTTTTATTTTGAATTCTAAAGATTCCTTAGGAAAATTTGATGAAAAATGTGATGAAGGTATTTTTATTGGCCATTCTTCAACTAGTAAAGCCTATAGGATTTTTAATAAAAGAACAAAAATAGTTGAAGAATCTATTCATGTTAGATTTGATGAATTTGCTTCATGTGTAGAAAAGAAAATTACAGGAAAGGAAGATGAACCCCTTCCTTCAGTGGAGAATGATGATGAAGAACTTGGAGAAAATGAAGAAGAAAGAGAAGGAGAAAGAGAAGAAGAAGATAGAGAAGAAGAAGATAGAGAAGAAGAAGAAAGAGAAGAATATGTGCCTCCAAGTGAATTGAGATTTTCAAAGGATCATCCGAAGGAGCTTATCATTGGAGATCCGCAAAAAGGGGTTAGTACTCGTTCATCGTTACATGTCTTATTTTCAAACCTTTGCTTTGTCTCTGAAATAGAACCAAAAGATGTTTCCACCGCTTTAAATGATGAATTTTGGTTTTTAGCTATGAATGAAGAACTTAATCAATTTGAACGTAATAAGGTTTGGAATCTTGTAGAACGACCCAAAAATCGTCCTGTAGTTGGAGTCAAGTGGATTTTATAAAATAAATTGGATAATGAATCTAGAATTGTTAGAAATAAAGCCAGATTAGTTGCAAAAGGTTATGCACAAATTGAAGGGATAGATTTTGATGAAACTTTTGCACCCGTAGCAAGATTAGAAGCGGTTAGAATATTTCTTGCATTTGCTTGGTTTAAAAGATTTAAATTATATCAAATGGATGTCAAAACCGCATTTTTAAACGGGTATATAAAAGAAGAGGTTTATGTAGAACAACCCCCTGGCTTTATAAATGAGAAATATCCAAATTATGTTTATAAATTAGATAAAGCACTTTATGGATTAAAACAAGCGCCTCGTGCTTGGTATGATCGATTAACTCAATATTTATTAAAGCACGATTATAAAATAGGAAGTGCGGATTCTACACTCTTCATTAAGAAAGTTGATCATGATTTAGTTATTTTGCAAATTTATGTTGATGATATTATTTTTGGAGCCACTAATGGAGAGTTGTGTAATGAAGTAGTTCAAATCATGAAAAATGAATTTGAAATGAGCATGGTAGGAGAACTTTCACATTTTCTAGGTTTTCAAATTACACAAAAACATGATGGTATTTTTATATGTCAATCCAAATATATTCATGATATGTTAAAAAGATTTGGATTTGAAAATCTTAAGCATGCAAACACTCCGATGAGTACTTCACTAAAATTAGGAAAAGATGAAAGTGGAGTTTCAATTGACCAAACCCTTTATAGAAGCATGATAGGATCTTTATTATATTTAACCGCATCTAGACCTGACATTATGTTTGTCGTTTGTTTATGTGCTAGATTTCAGGCTAATCCTAAAGAGTCACATTTAAAAGCGGTGAAACGCATCTTTTGATATCTTATAGGAACATCTAAATTAGGATTATGGTATCCTCATAATGATTCCTTTATTTTACATGGCTTTTCGGATTCAGATTTTGCGGGATGTTCTTTAGATAGAAAAAGCACTAGTGGCACGTGTCATTTTATCGGCCCTTCACTTATATCATGGTCGAGTAGGAAACATAATTCTGTTGCCCTCTCTACTACCGAGGCCGAATATATTGCACTAGGTAGTTGTTGTGCCCAAGCTCTTTGGATATCACAAACATTAGAAGACTTTGGCATGCAACAAAGTAGTGTAGAATTAAAGTGTGACAATAAAAGTGCTATAGACTTAACTAATAATCCCGTATTACACTCTAGATCTAAGCATATAGATGTCCGACATCATTTTATAAGAGATCATATTAAGAAGGGTAATGTAAAAATCAATTTCATAGGAACGGATTCACAACTAGCAGATATATTCACTAAACCATTACCGGAGTCCCGCTTTACTATGCTTAGGCTAGAATTAGGAATCCTAGACATTTCACAATGATTATATCACTATTTATAACCTATAAAATTTAACAAAAAAAAACCATCACAACAGCTATTTATTTTTTTAAAAAAAAGGAAGAAAAACTCAATCTTAACATAGACATTCACCATCATATAACATGTCCAAATATCAAAAATTATTACATAATTTTAATAAAAAAAAGTACTTAAAATGTCTTATAAAAGAAATTCTCAAAATTAGAGAGAGATCTGGGCTGGGCAGATGTCAGATGGCGACAGTGGGATGTCGGATGGCGATAGCTCCCAGAAGTCTTTTTCACTCTGAATCCTCTTCATTTCTACTGCCTGCTCCACTACTTTCAGGAATATCATAATCTGATCTCCTTATCACTGTCTTCTTCCGTCGAGGCTGACTGACCGATTGGCGACGAGGCTCCTCGGTCGGCACTTCCCATTCCGCGGCTTCAGAAGGCGTAGGCTTTAATTTAAGTCCTTTTACAAGGAATTTCATAAACTTATGCATTCGCGTCCTATCCTTCTTCACCTCTACTTTGTGTTCTTCAAAAGACCTTCTATGCTCTTGAAAATCATCTATATGTTTATCCAACTTTGTTTGGAACGAGTCGAGTGCCTCCCGCATAGACCCTCCACGTGCAATATGAGCCTCTCTCATTTCCGTAGTAGGCGGCCTCCTTGGATTTTTCTTACCTATAGCCGTCGTTTGATATATCTCCGGGAAACAATCTCCAAGATAAAAATTTTGATCGATCCATGCGTATTTCTTGAATAGGATATGTTGGATAATCCCACCCAACGGGAGAGTGTGTGCCTTTTTCCACTCCGGATTTTTGAGGCGATATGTATAACGAATCATAGACAGAAGAAGATCGGCCACATCAAATAATTCGTTCTCCACTATATAGTAAGTCACAAGACTAAGTTGAGCCGTAATACTATGGGTATCTTGTGGCAATGTCGTCATAGTGGTTATAAGGTTTTTGGTGGAATTTCCATGCAAAGACATATTCATTAGGGTCCAATCTCTCTCAAGTCTATAATTTTCCACTATGTCCAACGCATTCTCACTCTCCATTATTCCAAATTCACTTCTTAAATCAAATGGAGTGATCTCCACATATTGGCCTTGAATTTTGGATCTAACTCCTCCATTCAAATCGGTATATGACGGATCCTCAAGATGATTATAAAATTCTCGAACTAAAAAGGAGGAGAAAATGTCTTAGATAATGACCGAGAGTATACCTGCCTCAGCAAGCATAAAACAGACTCGTTCATGCCTGGGGAGATCAAATTCCATGACATTTCCAATTTCGATTTGTGCTTTTTCTATGCCCGGGAAACTTTGATAAGATGAATGAGCGTCTCCAGAATCACCCCTTCTCGATCTCCAACTAGAAGACATATCTGCATGAGACATAAAAAAAATTTTAAAAAAACAAACAACAAAAAGACCTGTCGGATATCCGATACCCCCCTGTCAGATATCCGATAGCTACAAGTTTATGCTTCCGAAAAAAAATTTCACAAAAATTCTTCCTATCACAAATCCACACAGTTTTCCCACGGAAAATATTCTTCAACATTTATATAATTTTTGAAAACTCAAAATTTGGGGGAAAATATCATTTTACTATTCATCATCTTCTTCATCTAACACTTCAACATTTTTTTATGTCATCATCAAAAACACACAAAAATCATGATTCAACACAAAAACACACAAAAATTTCTAATTTTACTTCAAAATCACAAGATCTACATCTCTTATACAACCCAAGATCTAAAATGTCTAGATCTACTAAAACTTCTACATTTTATCTTCACAACACTCCATGAAAATCAAGAGGAATATGAAAATCACAAAACTATTGGAGAAATTTTAACCAAAACTTGAAAAAACAACATATCTCACATTAGATCTGAAGTTTTCCGGCAACTGGAGCTCTAGATCTCAAAAATTCCCCTAAATTTGAAGTGAGGTGTCGGTCAAAAGAAGAAACGCGTCCTTTTATCTTTTCCGAGCTGTCGGATGGCGACATCTAGATATCGGAAATCCGACAGCTCCCAAAAAAAAATTTATTGATTTCAATTTTTCCTAGTTTTTTCATTGCCTGATTCTAAATATGTTCATATGAGATTTTTTCTTTATCTGGCATAAATGCTTCTTCATGTGTTATTTTCCCTAACAATAGCTTAACACATGCTTATGATGTTTAATGTTCCGTTATCAAAAAAACTGACACTTTCATACAGTAATTTCGAATTATTTTCGCATGCCTCTAAGTATAAGAAATCTTTTATCTATGACAATGAGCAATCACAAACACTTACTTTAGTAATACATGTGAATACAATTTATTTTATACATATATCATGATTGCTCGAACATAACAAAATACATTTCATAAATGCCATTTTCAACTTTGCTACTTTGCACGTATTTACATTATACCATTTGTAGCATGCAAGTGAATTCGGAGATCCTTAATATATGTGTATACTCCACACAAAAAAAGGCAAATTCAAATGCAAAACATACATTTTGCCAAAAAGTTTTAAAGAAATACATAAACAAAAAATTGAAAAGGATCCTCCACCAAGCACTACTTAGCCTCCTGATAAGTCTTAATGAGCATTGTGGGGTTAAGCACCTTGGCAAGAATTGTAAAGTGTCTTGCACAAACAAATTGGTCCTTTTATGTTACTTGCAAAGTTTCTATAAGTTCATAAGTTTGGTTTTATGTATATTTATGTTATGTTTAACAATTCCATGATCATTTATATTTTAAATATATTCATATGTATTCTTTCTCAAAGTATCACTACTACACTTCATTGTTATTTATAAAATTTCTTCTTATGAGAATTGGACCGAAATGATACAATATTCTATATTCTCATGTGTCTTTCGCTGATAATTGACATTTGAATCTCATCATGGTTAAGTATATTTGCTTCTATACATTATAACACATTACTAGAATGCTTAGCCTCATCTCTATGATTACCTATCTCAACATCATACCACTTACAAAGCTTCCGCTAGTGTACTCAAACTATTCCTTCAATTCTTTTTCATTTTCTACCATATCTCCTTAATACTCTTTCCTCGTCTCTATTCCCTATATTCATTACTTTTGATAATATCAAAGGGGGAGAAGATAATAAGAGAAATCACTTAAATCACTAAAAACACTTAATTAATTAAGTGAGCATTCATGTAGGGGGAGTTTATAAGTCGGGGGAGAATAATTTTAGAAGGAGCTAATATTAAGGGGGAGATCATATTAAGGGGGAGATCATATTAAGGGGGAGAACATGAAGATCATAAGTTCACACTTGTACACACATAATGTACTTGTCACTATCTATATAGGATTTATTTGATTTCTTTTTATAAGGATTTGTTATTATCAAAAGGGGAGATTGTTGGAGCATGCGTTCCGCACTCGTTCGGTTTGAGAATAACAAATCTCGAATGTATTTGATCATAGTTTTGATTAATGGTGTGCAGATAATAGGTGCAAGGATAATATGTTTGCAATTGGAGAAAAATACCGATTTCCAGAAAGTGGAGCTATCGGATTTCCGACAGCTAGCTAATGGATTTCCGACAGCAAATGATTTCCTCCCAGCGGTTGAGAGCTAACAGATTTCTGAGGGCGCGCAATTCCTTCCCAGCGGTTTGGAGCTAACGGATTTCCGATAGTGATATCGGATATCCGACAGCCCACGATTTTCCCGCAACAATACGACGTGCAGCAGTTACGCAAGCTAACGGATTTTCGATAGTGATATCGGATATCCGACAGCCCACGTCTCAACCACGACCTCAACTCCACGCAGAAACGTCAATTTAGTGGGACACGTGGCAGCCTCTAGAGATATCGGATTCTGGCGATACCTAGCTAACGGACGGCGACAGCTCTTTTTTATTAAAAGGGTGCAGAACTTCGTGAATTCACTCCTTCAGACTTTCAAGCCTTCTTCCTGAGTGTTATCGTCCAGAGAGCTCCAGAGAACTAAAATCCCCATCCTTGAAGAAGAAAAGAGAGAGTGAAGCCGAAGATTGTACACGCGTTCCAAGGAGACTTTCTCAAGGGTTCTTCGCTGCTTTGGTCCAGAAATTCTAAAGGGGGTTTTTATTTTGTATTTCATTTATATTTACATTCATCTTGTAATCGTTGTAGAAATCGTCGTCTTGCGTGCGGCGTCTAAGTCCGTGTGAGGCTTAGGGGAAATCATCACCTTGTGTGTGGTGTTAGATCCTTGTGTGGTCTAGGGTAAATCATCGTCTTGTGTGCGGTGTCAAGTCCTTGTGTGGCTTGGGAGAAAATCGCCATCGTGTGTGCTGCGTCTAGATCAAGATTTGATTTAGGGGGAGGCTAGTGTTTATATTTGGAGATATAGGCTATAGCCAACCGGTCCTTAGGAGAAGGACCGGTGAAAAGAGACAAGAGATTTTATAAATTGTAAGCCTTTGATTCCAAGCTTTATTGGAATTATTTCTACTCATTATCTTTGATGAAATAAAATCTTGTTTTTAAATTCAATTATTTGTCTCAATATTCATATATTGTTTCGTTTGTTACAAAAAGTATCAAAGTTTTAAATTGCCCTTATTCACCCCCCCCCCCCTCTAAGGGCGCCACAAGATCCAACAGAGAGATGGTTTGAACACCTGGTTCATCAGGCTCATAAATGCTGATGGTGCATTCGTGAGCCCGAACGACATCACAGTGAACTCATATAGTCCGTATCAGCTTCTTAAAGCCGTCTTCGGGATGTACTCCTCCTGTATCCGTAGCTGATAATATCCTTACCTCAAATCCAGCATCGAGAAGCAGTGGCCTCCCTCTAGCTGGCCAAATAGCTCGTCGATCCTTGGCAGCGGGTACGTATTCCGCACCGTCAACTTATTCAGGGCTCTATAGTCAATGCAGAGTCTGAACGATCCCTCCTTCTTCTTCATGAATAACACCGGAGCTCCCCAAGGTGAGGAACTCGGTCTGACGAACGCCGCTTCCACCAGCTCCTGCAGCTTGCTCCGAAACTCTTCTAGCTCCTTCGGGGCCATCCGATAAGGAGCTCTGGATACCGGCTTAGCCCCCAGCACCAATTGGATCTGAAAATCCTTCTCGCGGTGCGTTGGTAGCCCCGACAGCTTTTCCAGGAATATGTCGGCAAAATCTCGTACTACCGAGATGCTGGCCACAGAATCCTTTGCCTCGATCGCCTCGAACAACACCTGGTATACCTCATCTCCCTGTAGGTGGGCCTTGACGGCCTGAACAGATGATAATAAGAGACGGGAGTGGGGTATGATACCTTAGACTACCACTTTCGTGTCCCCATGCTTCACGACAAACCTTCTTGCTGGGCAGTCAATCCTTGCCTGGTTCCCGTGCAGCCAGCTCATACCCAAGATCAGGTCGAAGTCTTTCATCTTCAAGAGCGTCGTCGGTGCTTCGAATAGCTTCCCTGCAATCTCTACGTGCATGTTACACTTTGCGTTCAATACTATCTTCGATCCGTCTGGGAACCGTACACTCCTGTGGATGCCCTTGAAGTGCTGGATTTGGTCCAGATCGTCCATGAATTCTTCAAAGACGAATGAGTGTGCACCCATATCAAATAAAGTGTATGCGGGCTTTCCGCATTCGAGTGCTATACCTGGGTGGTTTTTGTTTGTTTGGATCAATGCTAAGGTAAAACTAAAGTTTACTAAGTGCTAATGATCATTAAAAGAAAACATTTAAAGTACCTGTAATGACCCTTGCAGGGACCCGAGTCTGAGCTAGGTCCAGGGCATACATCTGGTCCCTGTTCTGTCTCCGGTCTTCGACCTGTAATCCACGGCCTCGACCATGTCCTCGGCCCCCGAAATGCTGATCCGGTGGGGCAACCTGTAGTGTTGGTGGTGCATTCCTTCGAGGGCAGTTCCTCCGGATGTCGCCTAGCTGATGGAAGTGGTGGCACTCCTGTGGGGGAGGTGGCCCACCTCCTCCAATTCTCGACATCTCCCGCATTTGTAGAGGTTGTTGAGCCAACACTACTAGCTCCCTCTGCTCCTGCCTCTCCTCCTAGTGGGGTCGGTCCTCCGCTCTTCTCTCTCCAATGTAACGACCCTTTTGCTGGTCTCTCCTGCCACTCCTTCCGTGGTCCTCTGTCAGCCTCTTCCTACCTCAAACAAGGTGCTGGTCGGCTTCCAGCTTCTTGGCCATCTCCAAGATCTTGGCCATGCTGCCGTCGGAGACATTGAGGAGGGGCTACCTCGGCTCATCACGGAGGCCCTTGTAGAATCTCTTTGCATAGCCTGCATCATCCAGCTGATAGGAATCCGCAAATCGGGCCAGGTGTGTGAACTCCGGGTGATACTCAACCACTGTCCTGCTACCCTGCCTCAACTGCAGGAACCTGTCTTTTAGCTCATCCCTTGCTGACTGTGGTGCGTAGTGCTACAGTAGCGTCGTCTTGAACTCATCCCATGAGATGTCAGACGCCTCCAGTCCAGCATAAGTGGTGTCTAGTAGTGACTTCCAGCACCTCTTTGCATGAGATTCCAGGAACAAAACCACTAGTGGTACTGTCATATCCATCGGGCATTGTATCCCTGCCTGCATCTCGTACATGATGTCCACCCACTCCTCAGTTCGGAAAACTGTCTCCGTCCCTAGGTATGATGGAGGGGAAAGACCACGGAAGACACTCATCCAGTTGGCCCCGGGATTTGGCTGAGGAGTCGGTGCCTGTTGTGCCCTGAATGCCTCCAGTATGGCAGTCAGTGTCTTCCCCATCACCATTTTCTAGAACACAGTAGGAGCCGGTGGTGGTGGGATTATGTTTGGAGTCGAAGGCACTCCATGCTGTAAGGTAGGGTTCATCGCGGGCTACAAAAGAAGATTAACACTCGTAAGAGGGTTTGCCTAAAAAAAATTCAGTTAAAGGTGGACTTTTCATGTGATTCCCCAAATGGGCACACCATTACTTCTGCTGCTTAGTTTGTCCTCAAACTAAACTAGCGTGGGGTGGCCCAGGGTTTGTGGACTTTTTTTCTTCAGATGGAGGTTTCCTCTGATACCAGTTTATAAGACCCTTTTTTTTAAACCTGGGTCTTATGCCCAGAACCGCCGCTTTGCGGTGACACCCTCGCTCGGGAAGGTCGCCACTACAAAACACCGATCATGCTGGCCATATCGATCACAAAAGAAGTAAAGCTTAAACAAACTTATAGAAGTTCAAGTCCACATCACATAGAAAATAAAATCATCAAATAGATGTCCACATAAAATAACTGAATAAAAAGGTATGATAATAATAAAGGGCTCATGTACATCAATTCCTCACTAAAATTTCTCTCGCGGAAGCATAATATACTAAAGCTAAAAGACACTCACGGATCCTGTCATTGGTGCTCCCGTGCTAGACTGCCCCGCCTCCATCTGCACCGGCCTCTAGTGCTACAGTGCCTCCTCGGTCCCCTAAAATGATAAGGTCCACCGACCGTCAGTCAAATGTGACTCAGCCAATCCCCCACCCCTCCCCCGGTGACTCCTAGGCACCGCGCGAGAAAGATGAAGCGGAGGATATCAAGGGGTAAAATCAAAAGCAGGCAATAATGAGTCTAACTACATAAGGGTCTATTGGTAAGCAATATATAGTACAATGAGTAAAGCAGTAGTAATGAGTAAAGCAATAGTAAAGAAAGGCACTAAGGAAAATAACAATAAGAACAAGTAACCTTAATTTATAGGAATGCCCACACAAACCTATAGGCCAATGGGTCATTTAGCAGGGCCTATCGTATAAAAAGTCCCATAACCAATTTATACGATAGGGGTAGGGGTTGAAATGCAATGTTTATGCTATATCATGAAAAGTATGCAGTTTCATGTTATGTTCATACAAGTACAACTCACATACTACGACTCTATACGCACAGACCTTTAGTTCCCCCTTTTTGTAGTTAGCAAAACTCCCAGGATACTTCCGTAGTGGCAAACAGAAGCGGTGGGTTGCGCCTCGCCCACCTCTTGGTTGGTATCTGCACTACCTAACCTAGACCTATTGTACGCCTCAATGCTAAGAACACAACAACGGAGCTCCAGCGTACTCTTATTGGCTAGTCCACCAGACTTTTCTTTGGTAAAGTGTTAACCACACTTACCGAGCCAAAGTATCGACATCGGTGCGACGACCGTCGACAATAATGACCCACCACCTTATGCACATACAATATGTCCCAATATATCCCGAGCCATCAGCTCCCCGGGCTAACCTGCCCGTCATCATAACCTTCCGAGCCAACTGCTCTCCGGACCAATCCGTCCGTACCCACAAACATTACTGAGTCACAAGCTCACCGGACTAGCTAGCCCACTGCTACAACCACGGAGCCTACTGATGAGTCCGATTCATATAGTGATTTTCGGACTCATCTGGGCTAGTTTCCACTCACATGCACTTCACTTTTAGCTCATTATTGTTTATATTTCACCGATTCACTCTTCTTACATGAAGTGCACATTTTGGCCCATTGTGGTGTGCAATTACGCACTATTCTGCTGGGGGTCAGCACATGGTGCTCCCCATTTCTTTATTTTGTTGTTATTATATATTTCTGTGTGCTGGTGATATGTGCCTCAACTTGTGGTTTATATTGTAGGTGGGCATGTACAACCCCGATATTCGCCATGAGATGAGCATCAATTGAGAGGTCAGCAGGCGAGAGATGTAACAAGGAGGGTGAGCCAAAGACCATCAAAGGGATCGCTCGCAGGAGGCGCGCGAGCAAGCCCCTTGGAAGCCGCTCGTATGAGACAAGGGAATTGGTTTCCCGGTGGATGCTCACAGGGAGCGGGCGAGCTGGACTCTCGCCGTCGGCTCGCAAGAAGTCATGCGAGTTAGGCTCGCGAGAGGAAGCCTCGGGTGCGGCTCGCCCAGCAAGGGTCCAGGCATGTTTTTACCCAAAAGCCTCTGGTGGTCTGCAGTTAGCCCCTCCAAACAGCGGAGTTTGGCTGTTGGCAGACCATTTTGGGCTGCGTATAGTAAGAGTGTAAGGCAGGATTTCGCTATTGGCAGACCAGACTTAAAAAAACTATAAATAGGCCTTGAAGGGCACCTTTGGAGAGTATTCCAATCAGAACATTCTGAACTTCCTTCTCCCTAGGTTTCCTTGGCTTAGCTCTCTAGCTCTCCAAGGTGCCCAGTCTCAGCTTTGACTTTGTAGGGGAAGCGCTCAAAGATCTTCCGGGTTTGTGGTGGGACCTCCTCAGTGTGACTAAGGTCTAAGTCTAGTTCTGAATCTCCAGTCCGCTCCTTCCGAGGGATCAGTAAGGGCTAGCTACCCCTCAACTTGTTGAGGGCCCGAGCTCCACAGAGACCAAGTCATGGTCTCAAGTCTCGGTTTCAACAAATAACTTCTTCTAAAAAAAATTATAAACATATCTTTTTTTCTTATGAAAAGCTTTATATATATCTATACTATTCTAAAAAGAAATATGATGGCCTGCGAATAGCGTGAGATCAAAAATCTAACAAAAAATTTTAGCCGTCGGATTTGGCTTCATAATATAATAACCGTTGATTATGAACCTCCACCTACCTCTCTCTCTCTCCTCATTCCCGATTCCAGATAAATCTTTCGCTCCGTATCCCTACGCTAAACCCGTAAACAGCGACAGAAACCCTTGCGCCGCATTCCACCCTCGCGCATTCGTCATCCTTTTCCCTTCTCTCATCCCATCGTCCTCCTCCCCTCTCTCGGCAACTCCTCCCTCTTCATCACAGGCATGCCTCCTCCGCAAACTCATTTTCCTAGGTCACCCCTCTCCTCTGTTGGCGAAGACATACACTCATTTGAACGCGAACATCTGCGACTTTGAACATGAACATCTGCGACTTCGAACGCGAACATCTGCACCTTCGAGTTCGATCTTCGACCTAGATTACAACTCGCTCGAACGCAAAATCTGCGCCCTCTTCAACCCTAACTCCACGCTCTCTCACGTCTCCAGGTAAAGGTCTTTATTCCTTCTTATGAGATGCACCTTTTCATAATCAGTTCTTCATTTAACTCATCACCAAACTCTCGATCAACCATCTTCTCTCACGAAGCTGCTCTCTGCTCTGCTTCACAGGAAGAACGGCTAAGCTACCCAGCTAGATCCATCCCAATGAAGGAAGTTTGTTCCTTCCCTACCCCGACCGCATCGAATTTCCACGCTCTGACCTATCCTGCGACGCGACGAAGCTAGATTTTCTGCTTTCCTGCGATGAGTTCGGAAATGGAAACATCATCCATGCCAATGCTCATTCCATCCTCAGCAACCCGTGCCTTGTAAGGTATGTGATTTGATCTTTCTCTTACCATCTGTGCTTATACTCTATTTTGATATGCATATATTCTATTTTGATGCACATGACATGTCATTTATTTTCTTTTTGTGCGTGCGTCCTTCGTAAATGGCTGTAAACAAAATGAGGAAAGCTGAGTACGAACATGTTTCAGTTTGCTCCCCTCATCCATCGAATTTGAACCATTGCAGCATTTCAGGTAGCTGCTTACCTATATCATTCCACCTGCCTAAAGAATTTCTAGTTGATGCATACCATCCGTTCGATTAATTGCATAAATGAAACTAGGAATAAACTTTTAAACTACTCATGATGGTTACTAAAACTGAAAAAGCTGCAAAACAAAATTGAAGGACTTCCAATAAATTGGGTAAGATCGTATTTGTCTCTATGGAAAGTAAACATGAAATTTCACTATGCGTATGTCTTCAATGGCATATTCCACGCCTCTTTAAGAATCACAAATGTACAACACATATGGTTTACGAGTACATATTGAGGTTTATTACACAGTTAACTATGTCGAGTGGTGAATGCTTCCATTTATGTGGCTCCCTGACTATGGAAGATATTTTATGTTAGCATAATTTCATGGCTTACCAAATTAAAATTATCTCATGCAAATAACTTCACAATTGATTCCTATATAATGATGGTTGAGTCTCATTTATATTCCTAATAGCGGGATTTTATAGACAAAATCAAGAAAACTACTTTCTGCAACAAACCATTATTATTTCCTTGCATTCATGTTCTCTGCCCTCATGGACAAACTCCCCGACATCGATTGCAATATTATATCTAGGACACGCCTGATTGATAGAAAGCCGCAATAATGACGCCGGAGCGGTTAGTGAGGATTATTATTCGGTCTATTTGCTTGAGGAAACTCACGAACTTTTTATCTCTTCTCCTTGGAGTTCTGTAATGGAAAACCAATACTTACAGAAGTTATTAAATGTTTAGGGTATATAAATTTAATGTTATTGTGTTGAACTAATTGCAATTATGTTCATGTACTCAACTCTAACATGTTTGCCTATAATATTAGACGTTCTCCTAGATTGTCTGCAATTATCTAATTGTGCATTTCACAATTGTTATGGCATGTCTCTATTCTATGACACGCCGCTTTATGTTCAGTGCGCCTTCACTCCTCCAAGGTAAGAAATCCATCGTAGCATTTAATTTATATCTAGGACACGCCGCGTTATTTTTTGTTGTTTTAAGTTCTTTTTTAGTTGTTTTAAGTTCTTTTTTAGTTGTTTTAAGTTCATTTTTGTTGTTGTTTTAAGATAAACTCTATTTAGTTGTCTTAATAAAAATTTAAATTGTCTTAAAGTGCAAGTTATCGTAGGATATATTGTATGAACTAATCCGCAAAAATTTGAAAGGTAGAAATCCATTTATTCTATTGAAAATGCGCCTTTGAATAAGCTTCCATCAAACAGGCCATCAAACATTTCAACATAGGGAGATAATATTGATTGGAAAATTGGAGGATAAAGGGGGCTTCATTTCATCTATTAGTTGGCATAGGGACATATAAAGATTAAAAGTTGCCGCCGACTGTTGCCGCCAACATCGACTATTACTTTGTCTAGGAGCATAAAAAGAAACATGCATCAACGTTGCTTCCTTTAACTTAGTTTATTTTTAACTGAATGCAGGAAAAAATCAGCTAGCTTTGTTTAACAACCTTGTAGAGGGTATTCCTTTCCAAAAAGGGTATGTCATTTTTTATATTTAGATATATCATGTAGCTCTTCATTGAAAATTATTCATAATTCTTGTCTAATATTTTGCTCTCATTTTCATGTTTCCTAGGGGTGCTTTGTGGGTATTAGTCAATTAGTGGCTAAGCAAAGCACGATAGTCTCTGTGATGACTGCTACTAGGGCTGCTTTGTAGTATCGGTCGGTAGAGGGTCGAGCGGAGCAGATAGTTTCTTTTTAATATGTTTGTGTGTTCATGTACATTATATAACTATTTCTGTTTATATAATATGCTTTTTAAAAATGAATTGTAGTATGTTACTATCATCTTTTTTTTGTGACAGTATAACCAAAACGCAAGAGCACTATCACCCGAGAGCATTTCTAAATACTAAACATTTACTAGGATTTGCCGACTAACCCTCGATGAATGATGATATTATTATAAATGATGCTCTGCCGACTAATGTTGAACCCAACGCGAATGTTGAACCCAAGGCGAATGTTGAACCCAAGGCGAATGTTGAACCCACGTTGAATGTCACCCCCACGTCGAATGTCACTCCCACGACGAATGTCGCCCCACGATGAACGTCGCCCCCACGATGAATGTTACCCCCACGACGAATGTCGCCCCCACGACGAAATTCGCCCCCATGACGAATGTCGCCTTGCATAGGGCCGGAGGCCCGTGCCTGTCACTCGTATATATATAAATATATATAAATATATATATATATATATTGATAAGAATGTATATATATATATAAACATTATTTGTCAGGTTATAAATATACATAAATTTTCATAAGAATTTATATATATAAGTTTATACATAATTTGATAAGAAATTCTTATAAAATATATTTTGTATGCAAATTAAATATTTCATACCAAAATCAACAATGATTTTTTTTATCAACCGCGACCTTGCGAATACCAGAGACGAACTACGGCGACGCACTTGCGACGGTAACACCCTCACTACGAAGGAATAAATCATTCGATCCAAAATAGTTATTATTATTTTCATTTCAAATAAACTTTTCGAAATTTCGGGGCGTTACAGCTATATCGAACAAGAACCCCTATATTGCATTTTCAGCAACCTTCGATAATTGAGATTTTCCATTATTTAAAATGTAGCATTTGCAACCAAAGATTCTAAAGTATGAAAAAGTTGGTTGTTTGCCTTTCAGAATCTCATAGGGGGTTATGCCTAGGGCATAGGGTTGGGATGCACCATATGATGGATGCGAATAAAAAGTTATTCACCAACCATACAAGAGTTGCATAGTGATGCAATTGGCAAATGTTGTCTACCTAAATAGCCACATTACGGGTGATCAACCAAAGCTGACTTGTGATGGTGGTGAAATACGGATCTTGTCCACTAAGAGGGTAGCTCGTATGAACTCTCCATATTGATATTAAGGATTATCAGTTTGAGTAAAGTAGTGGGAGCTTTTAATAAAAGTCCTTATTAAAATAAAATGTATTTTGAAATATAGTACTAAAATGTATTGCAAATTTATTGTAGAATTTCCATGGCAAGCACGTCACACTCCACTCTGTCCCTGAGAGCCATCCTTGAGAAGGACAAGCTCAATGGGACGAACTTCCTAGACTTGTACAGAAACCTGAGAATTGTTCTCAGGCAAGAGTGCAAGCTCTATGTATTGGAAAGGGAAGCCCCCACAGATCCGATTGGAAACGCTCCTCGAGCAGACAAAGATGCTTACAAGAAGTATCAAGACGATACCCTGGATGTGTAATACCTCATTCTTGCTACCATGTCCTCTGAGCTTCAGAAGAAACACGAGAGCATGTGTGGTTATGAGATAATCGAGCACCTCAAGAAAATGTTAGAGGGGTAAGCTCGGCAAGAGAGGTTTGACATATCCAAGACATTATTTCAGTGCCAAATGGGAGCTCAAAACTCAGTTGGGACTCACGTACTCAAGGTGATTGGGTATATAGAGAACCTTGAAAGACTAGGTTTTCCCTTGGGCCAAGAGTTGTCCACTGATTTGATCCTGCAATCATTGTCGAACAGTTATGAGCAGTTCATCTTGAACTATAACATGAATGAGATATATAAGACACTGCCCAAGCTCCTAGGCATGTTGAGAACTCCCAAGAACAACATGTAGAAGTTCAAGCCAGTTAGCCCCATATTGATGGTGCATAATGGCAAGGCCAATACCAAGGGATTCAAGAGAATAAGGTAGGAATTAAGTCATATCTTGATCCCAAATCTTCTGCACTGAAAAAAGAAAGGTCTGGCGAAGGAAGAAAAGTGCCACCACTGTGGTAAGGCAGGGCATTGGAGGTGGAACTATCCCCTCTATATTGTTGATCGGCAAAAGTAGAAAGGGAGTGTGACTTCCACTTCGGGTATTTGTGTTATAGAAATAAACATTTTTGCTCCTTCATCTTGGGTATTGGATACCAGATGCGGTTCTCACATTTGTACAAAAGTGCAGGAACTGAGAAGGAGAAGAATGGTGGGCAAAGGGGAGGTAGACCTGCGCGTTGGAAATGGAGTAAGAGTTGATGTCGTTGTCGTTGGTGTCTATCATCCTTCTTTGCCCACTGGGCTTGTAATAGAATTAGATAACTGTTATTTTGTTCCAGCCATAACTAGAAACATTATATCCATTTCATGTCTTGACATTAAAGGTTTTTCGTTTATAATTAAGAACAATTGTTGTTCAATTTTTATGAATGATGTTAATTATTTTGTAGCCCAATTGTTTAATGGTTTAAATGTTTTGAACTTAGACCATCCGATCTATAATGTAGAAAATACTAAAGGACTAAAAACAAATGACTCGAATCCTACGTACCGTTGGCATTGTCGTTTAGGCCATATAAATGAGAAACGCATTTCAAAGCTCCATATAGATGGACTACTAGACTCACTTGATTATGAATCATTTGAGAGATGTGAGTCTTGCTTATTATGCAAAATGACTAAAGCTCCTTTCACTGGTCATACTGAGAGGATTGTTAATCTTTTGGGTGTCATACATAGTGATGTATGTGGACCCATGAGTTTTATGGCTAGTGGTGGGTTCCACTCCTTTATTACGTTTACTGATTATTTCAGTAGATATGGATACGTGTTTCTTATGAAGAACAAATCTGAAACCGTTGAAAAGTTCAAAGAGTTTAAAAATGAAGTAGAAAACCAACTGGGAAAAGGGATAAAAGAACTCCGATCTGATCGAGGTGGCAAATATCTAAGTCATTAGTTTTGTGATCATCTGAAAGAATGTGGTATTGTATCACAACTCACTGCGACCGGAACACCCTAACATAATGGTCTGTATGAGAGGAGGAATCCTACTTTCTTAGACATGGTACGGTCAATGATGAGTCATGCAGATTTTCTCATTTGCTTTTTGGGTTTTTCTCTAGAGACTACTGCTTTCACATTAAATCGAGTTCCGATGAAGTCAGTTCTAAAGATACCTTATGATATATGGACTGGGAAGCGTCCTAGTATGTATTTCATTAAGATTTGGGGTTGTGAGTCATACGTATGATGTCAAATGTCTAACAAGCTGGAACCTAAATCAGATAAGTGTTATCTTGTAGGATATCCTAAGGAAACTTAAGGGTATTACTTCTACCTACGATTTGAGGGAAAAAGTGTTTGTCGCGAGGAGTGGTGTTTTTCTAGAGAAAGAGTTTTTGTCTAGGGAAAACACCAAGGTAGAACTTGAAGAAGTTCAAGAACTGCAAACCATGAATGAACCAGAATCGGAACCTGAGCAAGGCCTACAAGTAGTTGTAGTTGGAGAACCTTCTCAAGAAACACAAGTCCTACGTAGACTCTGTAGACCTAGAGTTGACCTTGAGAGATATGGATTTCTCATGTCTCAAATAGGTAGTGTGTTGCTTATGGACCACGATGATGAACCTGCAACCTACCAAGAGGCTATGAATGGACCGGACTCCGAGAAGTGGCTTGAGGCCATGAAATATGAAATGGACTCCATGTATGCAAACCCAGTTTGGACCTTGGTGGAACCACCTGAAGGGGTATGACCCATAGGGTGCAAGTGGGTCTTCAAGAAGAAGACCGACAGGGATGGGCATGTACAGACATTCAAAGGCCGGTTGGTGGCTAAAGGTTTCAGGAAAATTCATAGAGTTGACTATGATGAAACCTTTTCCCCTGTTGTTATGGTCAAGTCCATCAGAATTCTACTTGCTATTGCTGCGTATTATGACTACGCGATCTGGCAAATGGATGTTAGAACGGCTTTACTTAATGAAAAACTCCTTGAGGAAGTGTATATGATATCTCCAAATGAAGCCACTAAAATATGCAAGTTGAATCGATCCATTTATGGGTTGAAACAAGCTTCTCGAAGTTGAAATTTGCACTTTTGATGAGAAGATCAAAGAGTTTGGTTTCATCAAGAACGAAGATGAGCCTTGTGTTTACAAGAGAATTATTGGGAGCATTGTCGTTTTCTTGATATTTTATGTGGATGACATACTGCTGATCGGGAATGATATTCCAACCCTACAAACTATTAACAAGCTAGGGGACTGCTTTTTCTATAAAAGACTTGGGTGAAGAGACTTATATAGTCGGTATTAAGATCTGTAGAGATAGATCGAAGAAGTTGATGAGTTTGACCCAGAGTATATACATTGAGAAGGTGTTGAAACGGTTCAACATGCTCGAGTCCAAGAAGGGATTCTTACCCATGTCACATGGTGTAAGTCTCTCTAAGGACCAGTGTCATATATCTTTGGAAGATAAGAACCACATGAAGTTGATTCCATAGGCTTCTACAGTTGGATAAATCATCTATGCAATGTTATATACTCGACCCGATGTCTCTTATGCCTTGATCATGATGAACTTGTATCAGTCTGATCCTGGTGATGGTCACTGGATAGCTGTCAAGAATATCCTAAAGTACTTAAGGAGATCTAAGGATATGTTCTTGGTGTTTTCAGGAGAGGAAGAGCTCGGTGTAAATGGTTACACGAATGTTAGCTTCCAAACTGATAGGGATGATCCAAAGTCCCAGTCAGGTTTGGAATTTGCCTTAATGGAGGAGTTGTAAGCTGGAAGAGTTCCAAGCAAGAGATAGTTGTCGATTCTACGACGGAAGACGAGTATATTGTTGCAGCAAATGCAACAAAGGAGCCTGTATGGATTAGGAAATTCATCGGCGAGATAGATGTTGTTCTTAGCATTGTTGATCCCATAGTTCTCTATTGTGACAACAACGGTGCCATTGCCCAAGCAAAGGAACCTAGATCTCATCAGTGCTCCAAGCACATACTTTGGCGGTTCCATCTTATTCGAGAGATTTTCGATCGAGGAGATGTGAACATTTGTAGAGTACCAACTGAACAAAAACATAGCGGATCCACTAACAAAGCCTCTTACGCAAAGGAAGCATAATGGTCATGTTACATCAATGGGTATTAGATACCTCAATGATCATCTTTAGTGGGAGCCTTATGGTGTCACAACCCGCATTATCCCAATAATTAATAAATATTATTAGAGTAGGGGATAATATATGTTATGATGCCACGTTATGCAGGGGACAACTACAAACGCTCAGGCAACCACTCCGTACGAATATTTTATAAAAAACATAAATATGTTTGAGTTAAATAAAAGAATTTACATTTTTAGCTTAAGACCGTGTCCCTCGGTCCAGTGGATCAACTAGTACACGAGTAGAAAACCATACATACGCAGCAGAAAAATAGGTTCATTTTAGCCTACATGAGCATGAAGATCAAACTTTCCAGCAATGATATGCACATATCGAAATTTAGTATAAGTAAGGAAGGATTTTCTATGATCTTCAAAGTATGTGACATTTACATAAAATCATGATATGCAAGAATGTCATTTGCTATACATAAAATAACTCATGCATCCTAACATAAAACTTCCCAGAGAGCAAGTATATAAACTAACCAAAAGTAACAGCAGAAACGCTAGCAAGTAATCTAACACTAGAAAACCATAGCTATAACTGAAGCCAAGGAACAACTACCTCACAACAGTGAGGGGAAGGCGGACAACTGCAACTAACCGCATCTCTGAAGACACCAACTCTATCACCCAAACTGCTACTGCTGTAAGCCTGAGACATTCAAAAGAAAAGAATTCCTCAGCAAGAAGGTGCAAGTGGCAGCAAGAATAAGACCAAGACTTTTTCAATAGACTAGGGTTAGAAGCAAATCAAAATATTATATTCGAAGGAAAGGAGATTTTAACAGTATCACACAGATTAGCTTGAAACAACCCGAGCCAGCTCAAACGAGTGCACTCGTTAAGAGAAATGCCTGCACCAAAAGTAATGGCCATATAATAATACTTATATATATAAGCATAAATGCTTTCAAACACTTGAGACTGATTAGCACAAACCAACAGCCCAACAGAGGCACTGTGGCGGTGACTCTTAGCTCACACAACCAACAGACTCCAACAGAGCATACTTGGCTCTCAATATTCCACAGAGCAAACATCGCTCTTCATATCCAGCATGCCATACAAAAGACTGTCAGGCAGGAAAACATGATTACAGATGGTTTTAACCACAACTCATGACGAGAGAATTAGTAAGCACATGATTCAGCAATTAAACATTAGATCAACATTCAACTTAATAATAGGTTGAAGATTTCAGCAAGACGACACCATGAAAGGCTTGGTGTCAGAACACGACCATGATACGCTTAACACGAAGGCCAAACACCAGAACAATACTCAATAGTTCATTAGAAAACACTCGATGAGTCCAAACTTGACTCCCAACGAACTTCTCGTAACAACACGACGGAAACCCCAAAATAACACCGCAAATAATCACTTAACAACTACAGGACATCTTGATGAATAAATCATAACTTCAACTAAAGCCTCCACAAATGAGCTCAAAATGCTCGACATCACAACTTAAGATACCCGAGAACACACAGTAAAAAGACTTAAAAGCATAGATAAAATAATTCAGCATACGCGACAACATCGACGGGGAAAGACTTATGAAAAGTTGACAGGAAGGACTTCCTATAGAAGTCGACGGGATTCTTAACTCATAATCGATGGGAAGCTTATACTAACAGTCGACGGGAAAGCTAAGCTATAAAAATGATGGGAATACTTAAAAAAAATTGACTAGAAGCTTCAAAGAAAAAAATCTGCTAGAAGAGGGCCCGATCGACGGGACAGGAGCCCGATCGACAGGACGGGGGCCTGATCTACAGGAGGTCCCATCAATTCTTACTTAGAAGATCACAAAAAATTTCTTTCCCTGCCCTCTCCTGTCGATTTTGACTTGGATTCCACAAAACTTCTTCTAACCACCAAAACATATTACCAAAGCTCAAACTCAACTCCAAAACACATGAAAAAGCTTTAGAAGAAGAATAATTACACAATCTTAGGAAGAGCAAAATTTTCTAAACCTAGGGAAGTCATATCAGACTACATGCAGCACAACTAAGCATAAATACATAGAAGCTGCCTAAATTCAAGGGAAAGACAACAGTAGATCAAAAAAGCAAAACAAGATCCATAAGGGAAAAACAACAGCCATGATGAGTAGTTTATATACTCATCTTTTAGTATAGTTTTAATATATATTTAATATGAAATGATATAAATTATATGAATTATATCATATAAATCCTTCCTTTTTTTTTCATAAACTAACTTAAGCTGATCTTGTGTTTTCAGGTTTTCTGGGCATTTTGGGCAAAAAGTTTAAGTACACGCCCAAGATCACAGGTGTGACCCTTGGGCGTGTAACCTACGAGGTGTTCTAGACCAGTTTCTGCCACCCTGGGGTCATTCCTTGGAGATTCGCCAAGTACACGCCCCAGGTCACGGGCGTGAACAGGTGGCGTGACCCAATGTCACGACCGCGAATCGCCTCCTGCTCCCAGAACACGCATGCCACGCCAATTAAAGTTACACGCCCCCGGTCACGGGCGTGACCATGGGGCGTGACATTAGTTCATGGGCGTGACTCACCCCGCACTCCTTCCCGCCGAAGCTTCCTGCAAGGAGCGAATTTTATAGATTACATGCCCCAGGTCACAGGCGTGACCTAAGGGCTTGACACGTACGTAACGCCTGCATTGAAGCCAGGGGACATCTTCCCCGCACTCAGCAGATACGCCCCTTACACGCCCTAGGGTCACGGGCGTGACCTAAGGGCGTGTAACACAAATTGTTCAGCTATTTAAAGGGAGCTTCTCTTGATGATCGAGGACGAATTTTTTAAGGATTAGACATTTCATTTCTTGTATTATTTTCATGTTTTTAGTAGTTTTTGTATGTCTTTTTCTTATTAGCATTTGTAATTCTCAATTCAATAGCTTGTAACCCCTTTTTCTTAGTTGTAATTTCCTTTGCATCAATTAATAAAATAGTTCTTATTTCTCTCATTCTCCTCTTCCTTCTTCATGTTTTCTTTTATTTCCTTCGATTCCTCCATCTCAATGAGTAACTAAATTTCTATTAGTACTCGATCGAGATGATCCAAGGAATAATATAGGTCATGAATTAATTTAGAGTTGCTCTTTCTCTTTTCTAAAAAGCTTAAGATTTATCCTTGATTTTAAGATAACGAGATTATATTTTCGATATATATTTCTTGTTCTTATTTTCATACTTTAGTTAGCCGAGAGGCTCGTAATACGAATCGATCACTCAAGGATAAAGAAAAGTAGAATGCAACCCTCGAGAGAGGACAACTTTAACCTTCCGGATTGGAGTAAAAGCCAATAGTGGGAATCACCTCGTAAAGCAAGCTTTAGGGGTTTCGATTATAGAATGAAAGTTCGATTGATCAACCTAATCTCAGGTGAACGTATTCCTCGAGAGAGGTGCACTAATAATCCAGGAATCTCCATGGTCAAGGCTATTTTAGTAAGAGAATGTGATTTTATTCTTTCGTTTATTTTTATCTCCGAGGTGATTCAAGGATCGAGTGCTAATCTTCCTCATCGTTTAATCTCATTTTAATTTCTCTTTTGCAAAACAAACCCAAAGTATTCTTGATAAAATAATAGAGATTTTCTGAAGTAAAAATACTCATTTTCCTTAAACCTATATATTTTTTGGTTGGTATCATTTAGTGATAGTAGCATCAGGGTCACTTCAATTTTCCTTAAACCTATATATTTTTTGTCGGAATAATTCTTTCAAAATTGTTATGATCTGTAGTCACTTTGGTGGTAAAATACAAAATTTAGGTATTAAAGATTATTTCCAAGACTGACTTTCTACTTTCATGTGTCTAAATCATATTGGGGAAGCCATCATTACTACTCATCTTACAAATGATCTTCCATCTAGAATCTTGGGTTTTAAATGTCCTAGGAGTATACAACCAAATACCTATCCTAGAAGTTTCAGTTGTCCTTTTGTTCATTATCATAGTCCTAATATGGAGAAATTAAATCACAGGGCTATTAAGTATGTTTCTAGGATATCTTTCCGTTCAAACAATGTTATAAAATCACCATTATCCATCTAAGAAATCATGTCTATGCGGGTGTCACATTCGTGAGGGAGAATCATACTTTATACAATCTCATCACCAAGTGAGAATATTAACATGGAGGATAGTTCAGAGGATAAGTATAAAAATGCTCAGAACGAATAGTTGGCCCCGAGCAGACCCGCTGACCAGGCTCTCATCTAGCTGGCATGGCCGAAGGCTCACTCGGTGGCAGGTTTCAAAGGCAGTTAGCCCCGAGCAGACCCGCTGACCAGGCTCTCATCTAGCTGGCAGGGCCGAAGGCTCACTCGGTGGCAAGTTCCAAAGGCAGTTGGCCCCGAGCAGACTGATGCGATGTTCGGCAAGTGCACCAGTCGTTGTCAAGTAATAAATGTTGGGAATAGAATTCCCGAGTGGCGGTCTCTTGAGGAATGCAAGTTGGGTGAACGAATCGCGTTGTGTGACAATTGTTACACAAGCGGGAACAAACACAACAAGAGGGGTTTTGATTTGGTTTCCTATTGTTAATGACAATAAAAGAAGTGCGGGTCAAAATCACCGCTTCGCAAGGCGAGATGGGTGCAACGGCCGCGATGCCAAGCTTCGTGAGGCGGATGGACGGTGCGCAAGCGAGTGATCACTAGTGCGGAGAGTGAGGGTCGCAGACACCTCTTCACAAATCACCGCTAGCTCTTGCTAACGCGAATCGAAAACAATGAGTGCGTGAGTGAGTGAGTGGAGGTGAAACGAATCACAACAAATGTTGATGAACAGAGAAGAAACAAACATTGCATTTAAACTAAACATCATGATATTCAAGTTCAAATGATTCAAAGAAATACAACAAAGGGGAGAAGAAGAAGATAACCAATGGACAAAGACTAGCGGCCGTTCACGACCAGAATGGTAGTTTGTCAAGCTACCTCCGGACTCGGGCGGACTGTGCTTCCGGCGTCGAGAGACTGTCACGATCTCTCCACGTGCTTCCATCATCTTCTACCTCAGGATTGTTGTTCTTCTCACCGGACGGAAATGGAGACAGCTTGCTTGAGTGCTTGCGGATGGCGGAGAATGCTTCTGGACGATGGAGAAATGCTTAGGATGGCCGGAGACGACTTCCCCTTCCAGAGAAGATGAGGTGGAGGTGGCTGGAAGTGGAAAACGGCGGCGTACGGACTAGAAATCGCGCTCCTAGAAGCCGTCCTATCCCTAATTTGTGGAACAGGTCATTATATAGGCGCTGGAATAAACAATGCGCACGATCAGTGTCGCACGACCAGTGGTCGTGCGCACTAGAATCCTGTGATCGTGCGCCTGCCTGGGTGAAGCCTGCAATGCAAGAAATTTATAAAATAAAATGTTCGCACGACCAATGGCGCACGACTAGTGGTCGTGCGCACTATCGTAAATGATCGTGCGCACTGGTCGAGACAGAACTCATAAAATAGGGGTTAAGTGTGCACGATCAGCGGCGCACGACCAGTGGTCGTGCGCAATAGAACCAGTGATCGTGCGCAGTGTTCCTGTACAGAATTGTACCGGGGACACCTGCACGACTCCTGTTCCAACAGAAATGCTAATCAGGCCACTGAAAGTGGCACTCAACAATAAGATAAGGCTATCAAAAGAGAGTAAGCATAAAAACACATCAAATTAGGCCAAGAAGTGCACCTAGTATAGAATGACAAATATGAGCTAAAACAAGGCTAAAGTGCAGTGGAATGACTAGAAAAAGGACCCAGATGAGTCCATAATTGTGTATATAATTGGGACTCATCACACCCCCAGACTTAACTGTTGGATCGGTCGGCGCCCTTAGAGGGGGGGGGGGGGGGGTGAATAAGGGTTTTCAAAAATTTTAGATTATATTTAAAAACTTTGAATTATTGCAAGATTAAAGACATGAGATAAGAGAAGTAAAACAAAAAGGAGACAAGCTTTATTAATGATAAATATGTTTTACAAAACTTGATCTCGATGAAGCTATAGATCGGAGGCGAATAATAAAAAAAGCTCTTTTTGTTTTCTATCCCGACTCGCTTCCCCACGAACCGGTGGCCCTAGCCTCCTCCTTCCCGGATTCGGCCTCAAGCCGCTCTAGCCAATCCTTCCCCGGATGTGGCCTCGAGCACCCCCTAGACCTAACCTAGATCTAGTCGCCAACACGAGACGATTTTCAGCCCTAAGTCCTACCCCAGACCTAGTCGCCAACACGAGGCGATTTCACTACCGTTTACAAAGAAAGATAAATAAAATAATAAAAACTTCCCTTAAGATGAACTTCTTAATATGGAGGTGAAGATCTGCTGTAGAATCAGCGTTTGTCGAAGCGGACTTCGTTTGGCTTTGGCGTGATGGAATCCTCCTTCAGAAGTTGGCAGAGCTTCGCCGGGACCTCAAATTTCGGCCAAGATAGGCCTCTGGAATTCTAGTACTCTCTCTCTGAGGTGTATGCAATTGGTGTACGAAAACAAGAGGAGAGGGGGTCCTTTTATAGCCCAAGCGCTACCGCCGGCGCTAGCGCTACCGCCGGCGCTAGCGCTACCGCCGGCGCTAGCCCGGATTAGGAAACATTTTGCGCGGCAGGATCTTCAATCTGTGGCAACAAATTGCTCCATGCCTCTTGTGCGCCATTCTACCGCCAGCGCTAGTAGCTAACGCCGGACGCTAGCTCCTTCTAAAAACGATGCCGGAATCGCGCAGATCAACGCTAGCGCTACCGCCGGCGCTAGTGAGCCTCTTCGAATTTTGGCCTCAATTTTGGGGGCAGACATCATGAGTACTCTTTGAGTCATGTGGACTATGCTAACCTGCACACTTGAACACACAAGATCAAATACACATAGGATTTGTTATTCTCAAACCTAGGAGATGCGGAAGACCATGTTCCAACAAACTCTCCCTTTTGATAATAACAAATCCATTAATGATAAAACAAAGCATTAATAAATAAGCATGATGAGACTATACTTGTGTGTGTGTGAGAGTGATGACTTTAGGATAATTATTGATTTTAGCATTTAGAATTTCTCCCCCTAAATATATGCTCCCCCTATGTGAATGCTCCCTTAATATGTATGCTATCAACTGAATTTGTCATGTTGGGTTTATGATAGCGGGTTACATTTATCATTGTTAGTTCTCCCCCTTTTGCATTTTATCATGTTAGTTCTCCCCCTTTGTTATTAGCAAAAGTGGGTGGGGAAACAAAGCACTAAAAATGTGTAAATAAAAGAGAAGGCATGATCGAGCTTTTTAAGTAAATGATAAGGAGTTTTAGACTTGTCTTTCATTGAAAATGATCAGAGTTATGACTTATTTTATCCCTTTTGATTGTAGTTCTCCCCCTTTTATATATCAGAGTTTAAGCAAAAAATAATGATTTTCCCTTTAAATAAGAGTTTTAAGCCTAAAAAAATCATGATTTCCAAGTAACCAATCTACCCAGACAATATGTCAACACCCTAGCCCCATACTAAGTGACGGATGGGCATGAGCTGCAAACATGCCGTAGGTTGGGGTGTTAATCCCATATGCAAACACTAGACAAAAAACTTAACCTAGCACTCTTTTCCCCCAGTGCCTCGCAAGGCCCCACTGGAACCCTCCCCGGTTAAGGACAAGACATGACTAGAGATAAGGTTATCTAATGTCTACAACCCTACGCCCCCACTATGGTGAGAAATGAAGTCATGGATAACAATTATTGGAAACATTAAGCATTTAAATCTAATGGGAAAAATCATAGCATATGGGTTTATATTTTTATTTGAATTTTTGAAATAAAACTCACATAGCTATATTGAAATTCATGAATGAATCAGAGTTTGAGTATTGCGGAAGATTTCGAACAAGAAACATCATAATACTAAATAAGAGGTTAAGTTAAAAAAGAGATGTTTTATAAGCAATATTTCACTTGTTGGAGGAGTGTTTAGAATAGAAATAGATCAGAGTTATAAGCAAAAAAAATTCAACCAATATAAAGTTTACCAAGCAAGTCTACCACTTGTTGCAAGAAAGGAATTTGAA
Organism: Dactylorhiza incarnata; assembly: GCA_033032865.1. Lineage (NCBI taxonomy): Eukaryota > Viridiplantae > Streptophyta > Magnoliopsida > Asparagales > Orchidaceae > Dactylorhiza > Dactylorhiza incarnata. The sequence goes on along the minus strand of JAWHQI010000255.1, from coordinate 530,681 downwards.
GATTCAAGTGATGATGCACACAAGATGAAAAATTTTAAATAAGTATTAAAGTGCAAGGTAAAACAATTATATGGTTATGATGCGGAAGACATATAGAAGTACAAAAAACATCTTATGGTAATCAATGATGGTTCATAAAAAGATATATGAGTTCAATTTCAAAAAGAAGATGTTTTTGTAAATCATTTTGCATTTAAAATTTTTGTTTTGACAATACAGTAACCAAGCATGAAATAATCTTATCAAAAAGAGATTACTACAATGTTACTTTAATTCACAATTTCAAAACATGCCAAACATTGTAGAAAGCATGCTAGGTTATCTAGTGCATTTCATAAATAAAGAGTAGTATAGAATTAGCATTAGGATCCAATACTCATGAGAAGAAGTGTTATGGAAGATAATGATGTGCATAAAAGTGTATTTTGAATAGAGTAACCAAATGTTTTAATCAAAGATACAAGTAATATGTAAAGTAACGAGCACAATAAAACAAAAATAATTTTACTTCCACTCACTTCAATGCACAAAGAAAAATGTACAACTACCAAGGTGCTCTGCACACACAATGCTCATCAAGACTTATCAGGATGCAAAGTAGTGCTTGGGGGATCACATAGTTTTATTCTTCAAGATTGATTTTTATTGTGATTCGGTGTACTTAAGAATAAGTGGTTTTTATTTTGAAAGAAAGTTATGGTTTGCACAAGATACTTTATTATTCTTTCCAAGGTGCTCAACCTCACAACGCTTATTAAGACTTATCAGGAGGTTCAAGTAGTGCTTGGTGGAGTTATCTTTGTCACTTTATTTTATGATTTTGTTTTGTACAAAGTTCTCCGAATACACTTGTTTTGCAAACCAATATAATTTATGAAAAAGATAACCACTTTTCTTAACTTTTAAAAGTACAAATAAAGGTTGTGTAGGTAAGATACTTGTGCAATTTTAATTCATTGTACTATTACAAAACATACACAAACATTCTTAGATTAAACACATAAGTAGACAATGCCAAAATAAGTGAGTGAATTGCGATCATTATCAAACATAAAACATTACTCATACTTAGAGGCATGCTACGCATAGTTCTACACATCTTTTTCAATATAAATTATGCACATATTAATAAATGTATCAAAGCATGATGATGGCAATGTTCAAAGTAGTTTGAAAAGATAAATTGCAACATTATAGAAGTTCTAAATAATAGATTAAATCATGCTTGATTTTCAATGAAGTTCATACAGATATTTTTGAAAAATAATTTTTATTTAAAGTTTGAACTTATAAAATTGATCTTGGACTTCCCGAGGGCTACCTTGTGAGAGGTTCGCCCGGTACTAGGTGATATGATGGGATGATAGCCCAAATCACCCTTTCGCAAGATACATAGAAAAGTTAAGTTCAGAAGAATAATTTTGATACTTGTATTTGTTTTGTTTTATATTTTTGTAGTTGATTTTTACAAATAAAAGCATATTTTTGTAATTTTTGCTTTTGCAATTTTTATATTTGATTTTTGCATAAAGATGAACTTTAAACAAAGGAAACAACACAAGCGAAAAAACAAAACATATTTTTTGTAATTTGGTTGTTGTAGTTTTGTATTTGATTTTTCAAAAAATAAAGAAACACAGAAGTGCAAAAACTAAGTAGAAAATATAGATCAAAATATTTTTAGGAAATTTTAGAAATTTTAAAAACACAGAAATTCGAAACTCGACGCTAGCGCCGGCGCTAGCGCTAGCGCCGGAAACAGTAAGTGATTTTTTAGGGTTTTGAAAATTTTGATGCTTGGACTTGATTAGGTGTCCCATTAGTAGTTTCATGCTGAAGTTGCATATTTTTAGGAGATGTTTTGGATGGTCCAAATTGCATGAAACGTTAGCGATTTCTTATATACTTGACAAAATAATCATTGCATGAGATATATTTCCTTATGTTTTCATTTTGACTTTTCTAAAGACTTGTGCTTATAACAAAAAAATAGGAAATGAAAAACCAAGATATCATGTTTGAACAAATCAAATATGCATGGTTTCGGTGAACAAGGAGTAATGTTCACGCAAATAGTAACATGGATATGCCCTAACATAGATATAAATATTCTTTAGGTGACAATGTTAGTACGATAAAGTTGAGATTAATGTTTTACCAAAGTTTGATTGTGTTTCAACTTAGAGACCTAAAATGAAGTGACAATTCTTATTTGATTTGATATCAAAATGATTCAAAGGTCTAAACTAGAAATAAATCACAATACACACAAAATATACCAACCATAGTAAGCAATTATAATACCAATTGTCATTATATAACATGTGATAGATGATCCTTGATATGAATTATGATTTTAGAAAGTTTTAGCAAAAGATATCAATAGGTCATGGTGGTGCGTATGGCATCAATATTTATGACAATTATTCTTTCAATATGTCTTATGTGTTTTTCTTTTTAATTTAGATAAATATCTCATAGCAAATTCAGAATTTTATCCACTTGTTGGTGAAGGCTAAAAATCTAGTAACCGGATTTAATTGAAATATCTTATAGCAAATTTAGAGTTTGATTCATATGGATAATATAAGATATTTAGAAGCAATGAATATAATAATAAAAGATAGGTCATCAAAATATGATTTTGAATTTTGATCAATTTGTTTTATAAAACCATATTAAGCTTTTAAGAGATAAAATCATATTTTCAATATTGTATAGGATGACCATGACATGATAGTTTAAAAGAAAACAAAAAGAAAAAGATATAAAAGACATTAAAGCACATCATGAAGTAGAAATTTGTGTATTTCATTTTAATTGATTTCTACTTCATGCAAATGATGGGATACTAATGAATAAGAGATTTAGGTATCCAAAGAGGACCGGAGTGACGGTTCCTTTGGGTACCCAAATACATCGTGTTTTCTTTTGGGGAGATATGATTGAATGAGCCCTTTTGATTTGAGTTTGTGTTTCATCTTTAACTTTTGGCCGCCATTCAAACATTGGTTTAATATTATTCTTATTTATTCAATTTCCATGATGATTTTCTTTCCTTTGAAGATTATAATTGAAATTATCATTAATAGGAAATTTGTGTAATTTCAATTTTAAGTTGGGAGAAACATGATTTTGTAAATAATGATGACTTGGTTTTTGATATGCAAAAACATTTTGTTTCTTATTCCCATTATTAGGTTTAGTTAAGATATTTATATTTGTATTTAACTTGCTTTTAGATATTGCTTGATATTCTAAATTTGTATGTTTTGAATTTGTATTTATAATTTTCATAAGCAAGTTGATTTTTGATTTTAATTCATCATTCTTTATCTTTAGATTATGCCTAGCTTTATTATAAGCTGTTGTGCTATTTTTAAGAGTGGAGACAATAGAGTCAATATGATCTTGATAGTTGTTTCTATATTCATCAAATGTTTCATCCATCTCTTTTATTTCAATTTCATAGTCCTTACACTTATATAGCACAATTAATTTTTAAAGATGAATTTTCTAAACATAATTTTTCATTTTGTTCTCTTATAAAAATAATTTCTTTTTCAAGTTCCTTAAATTTTTCTTTAATATCATTACAATCAAGACAAGATTTTGTATTTTCAATTGAAGTGACATGAGTAAAGCTAGATAAATCGGATTTTGATACTACTTTAACTTTTGCTTTTAAATTTTTATTTTCTAAGCGCAATAGTTTATTAGCATTCTTTAATTTCTTAATTTTGCGCTTAGTATTTTGTAGCAATTGTAAAGTAGAAATGGAAGTACAAGCGATGAAGTTTGATTTACTTACATTGCTTTTGGATGAGGGAAGATTTGAACATAATGTTCCTTTGTCTTCTTCTTGACACTCCTCTTCCAAAAGTAAGATTGCTTCATCTCTTTCTTTTGATGTGTGCTCCATTGATTCGTCATAAGGAGGGCATTCTTGAAGAGTTGTGCATGCTTGCGTATTCTCCGGTTCTTGCGATTGTTCCATACCTGTAGAATCATAAATTTCTTTAAGAAAATGTCGTACTTTATATGCACTTGAAAAACAATATATTAATTTGAAAATTTCATTTGATAGACCGCAAAATAAATAGTGTTTAGCTTTTGCATTTAATTGAAGTTCTTTTTTATTTGATTCATTTGCGGGTCTTGCTATTGCTAAATTCCAAACTTCGATGTCTAAAGTTTTAATAAATTTTTCAATTAAGATTTTCCATCCTTTATAATTTGTCCCTTCAAATAAAGGTGGTGCAAGTGATTTTTCCTCTTCACAAAAATCTACCCCACTGGTTGAAGCGAGATCATGAGACGTCATTATTCCCAGTTGTTAAACCGATTGGAATAAAACCGCTCTGATACCACTTGTTGGATCGGTCGGCGCCCTTAGAGGGGGGGGGGGGGTGAATAAGGGTTTTCAAAAACTTTAGATTTTATTTAAAAACTTTGAATTATTGCAAGATTAAAGACATGAGATAAGTGAAGTAAAACAAAAAGGAGACAAGCTTTATTAATGATAAATATGTTTTACAAAACTTGATCTCGATGACGCTAGAGATCGGAGACGAATAATAAAAAAAGCTCTTTTTGTTTTCTATCCCGACTCGCTTCCCCATGAATCGGTGGCCCTAGCCTCCTCCTTCCCGGATTCGGCCTCAAGCCGCTCTAGCCAATCCTTCCCCGGATGTGGCCTCGAGCACCCCCTAGACCTAACCTAGATCTAGTCGCCAACACGAGGTGATTTTCAGCCCTAAGTCCTACCCCAGACCTAGTCGCCAACACGAGGCGATTTCACTACCGTTTACAAAGAAAGATAAATAAAATAATAAAAACTTCCCTTAAGATGAACTTCTTAATATGGAGGCGAAGATCCACTGTAGAATCAGCGTTTGTCGAAGCGGACTTCGTTTGGCTTTGGCGTGATGGAATCCTCCTTCAGAAGTTGGCAGAGCTTCGCCGGGACCTCAAATTTCGGCCAAGATAGGCCTCTGGAATTCTAGTACTCTCTCTCTGAGGTGTATGCAATTGGTGTACGAAAACAAGAGGAGAGGGGGTCCTTTTATAGCCCAAGCGCTACCGCCGGCGCTAGCGCTACCGCCGGCGCTGGCCCGGATTAGGAAACGTTTTGCGTGGCAGGATCTTCAATCCGTGGCAACAAATTGCTCCATGCCTCTTGTGCGCCATTCTACCGCCAGCGCTAGTAGCTAATGCCGGGCGCTAGCTCCTTCTAAAAACAATGCCGGAATCGCGCAGATCAAGGCTAGCGCCGGGCGCTAGCGCTACCGCCGGCGCTAGTGAGCCTCTTCGAATTTTGGCCTCAATTTTGGGGGCAGACATCATGAGTACTCCTTGAGTCATGTGGACTATGCTAACCTGCACACTTGAACACATAAGATCAAATACACATAAGATTTGTTATTCTCAAACCTAGGAGATGCGGAAGACCATGTTCCAACATTAACTGTTTGCGCGTCCCGAGCAAACGAATTCGGTGGAGTGTGAAAATGGTAGTCAACAAAGAAAATTACACAAAGGAGTACGGTGCGAAGTAGCAAAAGCATGCTAATAGAATATTTAGTAAAAAGAGATTCTAACTAATTTACAAAAGTATTAGAGCGTAAATAAAGATTTATTAATACTCAGTTGGTGAATTGTGAAGAACTTGAACGATCATGCCCGGTGTGAAAGTAACAAGCCACTACGGAGGGTGTTGCACAAGATCGGGGTTTAGGAATAACTCCGCTGAAATCCATCAACGTCGTGAACCATAAGCTTGCCCGGTCACACTCTCTCCACGACGCTAGCAAACTCACGAGATAAATCAATAGGACTTTAGGATTATATTGGGGCTTAGGTTGCGGTATGATATTCAAGGATAAAGACGAAGGCTACGCAACCCAAATGAGTCAACGGAACGCTGCACCCAACAAAACCATGAACAAAGCTCGTGTGATACACCCCCAGACTTATCATGAAAACTAGGTGTACACACGGCCTACTTCACAAATACCAACAGATTTTCTATTACGCTCGGAAGTATTTCTTTTCAATACAATTCTTTTCCCAGATTTTCATTTTTATCATATTTTTCTTCTTTTTCTTATCCTCCGGTTGGTTCATAATCAGCAAATAAAACTTATTTCTCCTTCACATCACACAGATTCCAAACATCACACCAAATCAATAATATGAGTGTAGTTAAACAGCTATTTGGTTGCGAAAGTGGGATAAGCTTCAGGATTTGGTGAATGGAGGAGGAGCTGAAACAAAGAAGTGGTAGGCACAAATGTTGGCTTGCAAAGGTGAATGAATAGGACAGGGAAAGACAAGGCTCAAACTAGCCAAAAAGTGGCCTACATCACATTTAACTCAAAGAATCGCTCTCACCCATGCTTCAAGAGTCGTTTTGGGCAAGTTCTTAGCCCACGAGAAAGGTAAACCTTCCTCCCGACTCGAGCAGCACACAACTAGTGCTCGTATACACACAACACCGAGTTATCGCCAATTTCGTTCACATTCACCATTTGAGTATAACAAATCTAAACTACGCAAAAATACTAGTCATAAATTAAACGCATAGAGATAATCTAGTTGTACTCAAATTCTACTATAGCGTGCGGATGCGACTAGAACACTGCATGAGTCAACATCGCACTCCAAATAGTAATTCCTAAGCTAACACCCTAATTCATATTCCAAACCAAAATAGTTTGTTCGGAAACAAAACAAATAGGCAAGCGCGCGCTTATGTGGATGAAGTGGTGTATGAAGCATGAAATAATGATGATGACAACGGAAAAAAAAATTTAAACAAACTTCTAGCATGCGGTGCAACTCATGTGCATAGTGGATAACAACGTGCTTTCCCCCAGACTTAATCTAAACATTACATCACAAAAACTGAAAGCTAGGAAGGAGAAGTGTTACCCAATGCTCAGAATTGAGCATACCAGACGATTGGCGATAATTTCATGAGCAATCCGCAGCATCCGCCATCAACAAAGAACATAGCACACCTGCAAGCAACACACTAAAAGCAGCAAAAATATAAAAACTGAATTATGACATGCGAGAAAAAAAATAAAAATTAGGAAATCTGGGTTGTCTCCCAGCAGCGCTTTTATTTTATGTCCTTAAGCTGGACCAAATACCTGTATTATAATTGTTTATAGAGTGCAGAAATTAAATAAAAGTGCATAAAAAGAGAGTTTCACAAACTAAGAACTAAAAATCAGCTGTAGGCGCTTTTATGGTGCACGTCTCCTAGTGTTACCAACTGACACTCCTTGTTTATAGTGGCGCCATCGTATAACTTCAGTCGATGCCCGTTGACTTTAAATTTGTCTCCCTTATCCCCTGATATTTCGATGGCACCAAAGGGAGAGACATCAGTCACTAAGAATGGACCGCTCCACCTCGACTTTAACTTTCCTGGAAAGAGGCGGAGACGGGGGTTGTAAAGCAGCACTTGGTCCCCAATTTTTAACTCCTTAGGGATGATGCGTCGATCATGCCATTTTTTTGTTTTCTCTTTGTAGATGCGAGCGTTTTCATAAGCGAAATGCCGGAGCTCTTCTAATTCGTTGAGTTGGGAACGACGCACCTCGGCTGCGGCACCAATGTCCATGTTCAACAGTTTGGTTGCCCATAATGCTTTATGCTCCAGCTCCACAGGGAGGTGGCATGCCTTGCCATAGACTAGTTGAAACAGAGTCATGCCGATAGGTGTTTTGAAAGCGGTCCGGTAAGCCCATAATGCGTCGTCGACCTTTTTAGACCACTCCTTCCTATTTGAATGTATCGATTTTTCGATTATTCGCTTGAGCTCGCGGTTGAATACTTCTACTTGTCCACATGTTTGGGGGTGGTAAGCTAAAGAAATCTTATGATGGACCCCAAACTTTTTCATGAGCTGCAAAAACTGCTTATTACAAAAATGACTACCACCATCACTGATAATAGTTCTCGGCGTCCCAAACCTGGAGAAAATATTCTTGTGGATAAAGTGTAGCACTGTGCTGGCGTCATTCGTGGCAACTGCCTCAGCTTCCACCCATTTTGAGACATAATCAACTGCCACAATGATATAATGCTTACCATGAGACATTGGGAAAGGACCCATAAAGTCTATCCCCCAGACATCAAATGGTTCGCAAACTAGCATGTTATTGAGGGGCATCTCGTCACGCCGGGAGATGTTTCCAGTCCTTTGGCATTCGTCACACTTGGTGACATAGGCATGGGCGTCCCTGAAGAGAGTCGGCCAAAATAATCCGCATTGCAAGATTTTTCGTGCTGTTCGAACGGCCCCAAAATGCCCGTAAGCTTCTCTGTCATGGCAGTGTTGCAGTATAGACTGAAACTCGGCTTCAGGAACGCAGCGCCTGATAATCCCGTCGCTGCAAGTGTGAAATAAGAGCGGGTCTTTCCAAAAATAGTATTTTGAGTCAGAGGTAAGCTTTCGTCTCTGCTGAGGGGACAGATTCGGGGAGAAGGTTTTACAAGCCAAGTAGTTAGCGATATCAGCGTACCATGGGGTGGTTGGATGGAGCGTATTGATTGCGAATAATTTTTCATCCGGAAAATAATCGGTCGTTTCCTCCACAAAGCTGTTGGGACTGTCAGCCGTCATATCGTACTCCAAACGCGAAAGATGGCCAGCTATTACGTTCTCCACCCCTTTCTTGTCTTTGATTTCCAAATTGTATTCCTGCAAAAGTAAAATCCAACGAATCAGGCACGGTTTGGATTCTTTTTTGCTGAAAAGATACCTGAGTGCGGCGTGGTCCGTGTACACAATTACTTCGGAAAGCACCAAGTATGAGTGAAATTTTTCAAAGGCGAAGACCACGACTAGCATTTCTTTCTCCGTAGTTGTATAGTTTGCTTGCGCGCTGCTGAGAGTTCGACTGGCATACGCAATGGTGTGAAAAGTCTTGTCTTTCTTTTGACCGAGCACAGCACCTACGGCCACATCACTTGCGTCACACATGATAATAAAGGGTAAATTCCAGTCGGGTGCCACCAAAATTGGAGCCGAGATGAGTTGTCCCCGTAAGGTTTCAAAGGCCTGCGTGCATGCATCGTCGAAGTGGAAGGGGACGTCCTTAACAAGCAGGCGAGATAAAGGCTTTGAAATGGATGAGAAGTCCTTAATAAACCTTCGATAGAATCCCACATGACCAAGAAAACTGCGGACACCTTTCACTGACGTAGGTGGAGGGAGGTTTCTGATAACACTTACCTTCGCCTGATCTACCTCGAGCCCTTGGCAAGAAACCTTATGCCCCAACACAATTCCTTCGCGCACCATAAAGTGGCATTTCTCCCAGTTCAAGACAAGGTTGGTGTCCTCACACCGCTTCAAGGTCTTGGCCAAATTCGCGAGGCAAGTATCGAAGCTGCTGCCAAATAAAGTGAAGTCATCCATGAAAACTTCGAGGAAATCTCCCACCATGTCAGCGAAAATGGCGAGCATACAGCGCTGGAAAGTTGCGGGGGCATTACATAGTCCGAACGACATTCTCTTGAACGCGAAGGTACCGGAAGGACATGTAAATGTTGTTTTGTCTTGATCAGACGGGTCTATTAAGATTTGATTGTAACCTGAGTACCCATCCAAGAAACAGTAGTAATCCTGCCCCGCTAACTTTTCTAACATCTGATCAATGAAGGGGAGTGGGAAATGGTCCTTGCGTGTAGCATCATTCAGCTTGCGGTAGTCGATACAGACTCTCCACCCCGGGTAGGTAGCAACTCGTTCTTTTCATTGGCAACAACGGTGATCCCTCCCTTTTTTGGTACCACCTGAACTGGGCTGACCCATTTACTGTCGCTGATTGGGTAAATGATGCCAGCGTCTAAGAGCTTTATCACTTCTGCCTTCACTACCTCTTGCATTTTCGGGTTCAAACGCCTTTGGGGCTGTGCTGTGGGTTTGTACTGATCTTCAAGGAGGATCTTATGCGTGCAGACCGTGGGGCTGATTCCCTTAATGTCTGTAAGAGAGCGTCCGAAGACTTTATGGTACCTTCTCAGCACACCCACCAATGCGGTTTCGTTGGCGGCGGAAAGAGATGCGGAAATAATCACCGGATGCGTGGCATTTTCTCCAAGAAAAACTTACTTTAGAGAATCCGGTAGTTGTTTGAGAGCAGGATAAATGTTTGGATCAGCAGAATCGCTGGATGGCCCTCCGATTGAATGCGAAACATCGGGCTGGTTCGAATGTGCACCGTCATTGCATGCGTCCTCGCGCTGCCAATATGTCTCGTTGTCATCCAAACCCACATCGATCTGGCCATCGAATTCTTCAAGTGGCTCTGCCGGTTCGCATTCCGTGATTTCGAAGAGTTGCGACGGATTGTGGACGTTGAAGGATATAGCGTCCTCCCCCAATCTGAGCGTGAGCTCCCCCTGCTCCACATTAATGATAGCACGAGCCGTAGCAAGAAAGGGCCGCCCCAAGATAATGGGTACTTTAGTATCAACCTTCATGTCGAGGATGACGAAATCGGCTGGAAAAGCGAGACCGTTTACTACTATTGTGAGGTCCTCGACAATTCCAGACGGTTTCTTGATCGACCGATCAGCTAGCTGTAGCATTACCTGCGTCGGCTTCAAGGTCCCTACACCTAGTTCACGAAAGATAGAGAGCGGCATCAAGTTGATTGATGCTCCCAAATCACAGAGCGCCTGGCTGAAACGGTGATGACCGATCCTGCAAGGAATAGTAAAGCTGCCCGGATCTTTGCGCTTTGTGGGCATATTGGAGATGATGGCGGAGCACTCCTCAGTGAGATCGATAGTCTTGAGATCCTCCAACAGTTTCCGCTTCGAAATCAAGTCTTTCAAGAACTTGGAATAGCCCGGTATTTGAGAAATGGCTTCAATCAGTGGTATGCTCACTTGCACTCCTTTCATTATTTCCAGGAATTTGCGGAATTGCTTCTCGGATTTCTCATTTCGCAACCTGTGGGGGAATGGGGGGTGAACAACACTTCTCGAGGGTTGTGCCTCGCTCACGGGGTCTGGCTCAATATGAATCTGAGTCTGCTTCTCGGCCACGTCTACATTGCACTTGTCAGTGGAGATCACAAGTGGTTCCTGTCGTGGAAGATTGTCAACACCTCTACCGCTTCTCAATCGCATGGTGTTCACAGACTCCGGCTGCTGACTTGCAAGCCCAAAAACGACATTGGTAAGAATCCCTATAGTAGAGTGAAGTTGTTGAATTGCTGCAGATTGGTCATTCATTTTATGCAGCATCCCGACCACAAAGGTTGCCAACTATTCCGTCTGCCCTGACGGCACACGTTCCGCTGCTCCGTTGAATGTCACTGCATTAACTTCAGCAGTACTGGGGAGGTGAATGACATGACTCCAGTGCTGGCTGGTCTGAACTATATTCACGACCACTTCCCACGCGTCCTTCCCCGATTTATTAAACAGGGCCCCTCCGGCTGCCACATCGAATAACAGACGGAATTTGTCCAGCACGCCGAAATAAAAAATCTGAATCAAAGAGATTTCTGATAGATCTTCACGGTAACATCACCTATGCAGGGATTGAAAACGCTCCCAAGCGTCAACTAACGTCTCCTCCTTTCCCTGGCCGAAGGTTATAAGTTCCCTGTACTTGTCCAGGACTCGGGTACGTTGTTGAAACTCATGCAGAAATTTCCCTGCGAGCTGCTTCCATGTGGTCGCCTCTCTTTTTCGGATATCCCAGTACCAACTTTTTGCTTTATCATGTAGGGAAAATGAAAATGCCAGGATCTTTTGCAAGTCGTTTTCAACTCCACTGAATATACATGTATAATAAATCTCTAAGAAGTCCTGCATGTGTTGTACCGCATCTTCATGCTTATCCCCACTGAACTTGCAATTCCCAGTCATATACTCAATGATGTCGGAGGAAATCCCGAAATCATGATCATTCCTTTGTGCTTGAACCTTTAAATCATTTAAACTTCCTTGATAGTTGTATTGCTGAATATAGGTCATGCTAGGAATACTTGAAACCCAAAAGATTAGCGCACGATGGAAAGAACGAAGGTAATTCGTTGTGCGTATCAAAAAAAGAAACAAAGATAACAGAGGTAAACAAAGAGAAATAAAAATAATGCCTCGTGCAACGATTCTTCACGCAAACGAATTCATCACGTCTGCAGTCCCCAGCAACGGCGCCAAAAACTTGATGCGATGTTCGGCAAGTGCACCGGTCGCTGTCAAGTAATAAATGGTGGGAATAGAATCCCCGAGTGTCGGTCTCTTGAGGAATGCAGGTTGGGTGAACGAATCGCGTTGTGTGACAATTGTTACACAAGCGGGAACAAACACAACAAGAGGGGTTTTGATTTGGTTTCCTATTGTAAACGACAATAAAAGAAGTGCGGGTCGAAATGACCGCTTCGCAAGGCGAGATGGGTGCAACGGCCGCGATGCCGAGCTTCGTGAGGCGGATGGACGGTGCGCAAGCGAGTGAAGTGATCACTAGTGCGGAGAGTGAGGGTCGCAGACACCTCTTCACAAATCGCCGCTAGCTCTTGCTAACACGAATCGAAAACAATGAGTGCGTGAGTGAGTGAGTGGAGGTGAAATGAATCACAAGCAAATGTTGATGAACAGAGAAGAAACAAACATTGCATTTAAACTAAACATCATGATATTCAAGTTCAAATGATTCAAAGAAATACAACAAAGGGGAGAAGAAGAAGATAACCAATGGACAAAGACTAGCGGCCGTTCACGGCCGGAATGGTAGTTTGTCAAGCTACCTCCGGACTCGGGCGGACTGTGCTTCCGGCGTCGAGAGACTGTCACGATCTCTCCACGTGCTTCCGTCGTCTTCTACCTCAGGATTGATGTTCTTCTCACTGGACAGAAATGGAGACAGCTTGCTTGAGTGCTTGCGGATGGCGGAGAATGCTTCTGGACGATGGAGAAATGCTTAGGATGGCCGGAGACGACTTCCCCTTCCAGAGAAGATGAGGTGGAGGTGGCTAGAAGTGGAAAACGGCGGCGTACGGACTGGAAATCACGCTCCCGGAAGCCGGCCTATCCCTAATTTGCGGAACAGGTCAATATATAGGCGCTGGAATAAATAGTGCGCACGATCAGTGGCGCACGACCAGTGGTCGTGCGCACTAGAATCCTGTGATCGTGCGCCTGCCTGGGCGGAGCCTGCAATGCAAGAAATTTATAAAATAAAATGTTCGCACGACCAATGGCGCACGACCAGTGGTCGTGCGCACTACCGTAAGTGGTCGTGCGCACTGGTCGAGACAGAACTCATAAAATAGGGGTTAAGTGCGCACGATCAGCGACGCACGACCAGTGGTCGTGCGCAATAGAACCAGTGATCGTGCGCAGTGTTCCTGTACATAATTGTACCGGGGACACCTGCACGACTCCTGTTCCAACAGAAATGCTAATCAAGCCACTGAAAGTGGCACTCAACAATACGACAAGGCTATCAAAAGAGAGTAAGCATAAAAACACACCAAATTAGGCCAAGAAGTGCACCTAGCATAGAATGACAAATATGAGCTAAAACAAGGCTAAAGTGCAGTGGAATGACTAGAAAAACGGCTTAGATGAGTCCATAATTGTGTATATAATTGGGACTCATCACAGACCCGCTAACCAGGCTCTCATCTAGCTGGCAGGGCCGATGGCTCACTCGGTGGCAGGTTCCAAAGGCAGTTGGCCCCGAGCAGACCCGCTAACCAGACTCTCATCTAGCTGGCAGGGTCGAAGGCTCACTCGGTGGCAGGTTATTAAGGCAGTTAGCCCCGAGTAGACCCGTTGACCAGGCTCTCATCTAGCTGGCAGGGCCGAAGGCTCACTCGGTGGCAGGTTCCAAAGGCAGTTAGCCCCGAGCAGACCCGCTGACCAGGCTCTCATCTAGCTGGCAGGGCCGAAGGCTCACTCGGTGACAGGTTCCAAAGGCAGTTGGCCCCGAGCAGACCCGCTGACCAGGCTCTCATCTAGGTGGCAGGGCCGAAGGCTCACTCGGCGGCAGGTTCCAAATGTAGTTATCCCCGAGCAGACCCGCTGACCAGGCACTCATCTAGCTGGCAGGGCCGAAGGCTCACTCGGTGGCAGGTTCCAAAGGCAGTTGGCCCCGAGCAGACCCGCTGACCAGGCTCTCATTTAGCTGGCAGGGCCGAAGGATCAGTCGGTGACAGGTTCCAAAGGGAGTTGGCCCCGAGCAGACCCGCTGACCAGGCTCTCATCTAGCTGGCAGGGCCGAAGGCTCACTCGGTGGCAGGTTCCAAAGGCAGTTAGCCCCGAGCAGACCCGCTGTCCAAGCTCTCATCTAGCTGGCAGGGCCGAAGGCTCACTCGGTGGCAGGTTCCAAAGGCAGTTAGCCCCGAGCAGACCCGCTGACCAGGCTCTCATCTAGCTGGCAGGGGCGAAGGCTCACTCGGTGGCAGGTTCCAAAGGCAGTTAGCCACGAGCAGACTCGCTGACCAGGCTCTCATCTAGCTGGCAGGGCCGAAGGCTCACTCGGTGGCAGGTTCCAAAAGTAGTTGGCCCCTAGCAGACCCGCTCACGAGGCTCTCATCTAGCTGGCAGGGCCGAAGGCTCACTCGGCGGCAGGTTCCAATTGCAGTTAGCCCCGAGCAGACCCGCTGACTAGGCTCTCATCTAGCTGGCAGGGCCGAAGGCTCACTCGGTGGAAAGTTCTAAAGGCAGTTGGCCCCGAGAAGACCCGCTGACCAGGCTCTCATCTAGCTGGCAGGGCCGAAGGCTCACTCGGTGACAGGTTCCAAAGGCAGTTGTCCCCGAGCAGACCCGCTGACCAGGCTCTCATCTAGCTGGCTGGGCCGAAGGCTAACTCGGTGGCAGGTTCCTAAGGCAGTTGGCCCCGAGCAGAACCGATGACCAGGCTCTCATCTAGCTGGCAGGGCCGAAGGCTCGCTCGGTGGCAGGTTCCAAAGGCAGTTGGCCCCGAGCAGACCCGCTGACCAGGCTCTCATCTAGCTGGCAGGGCCGAAGGCTCACTCGGTGGTAGGTTCCAAGAGCAGTTGGCCCCGAGCAGACCCGCTGACCAGACTCTCATCTAGCTGGCAGGGCCGAAGGCTCACTCGGTGGCAGGTTCCAAAGGCAGTTGGCCCCGAGCAGACCCGCTGACCAGGCTCTCATCTAGCTGGCAGGTCCGAAGGCTCACTCGGTGGCAGGTTCCAAAGGTAGTTGGCCCCGAGCAGACCCGCTGACCAGGCTCTCATCTAGCTGGCAGGGCCGAAGGCTCACTCAATATCAGGTTCCAAATGCAGTTGGCCCCGAGCAGACCCGCTGACCAGGCTCTCATCTAGCTGGCAGGGCCGAAGGCTCACTCGGTGGCAGGTTCCAAAGGTAGTTGGCCCTGAGCAGACCCGCTAATCGGGCTCTCACCTAGCCGGCATGTTCTTTATAATGACAGATTGACCTCTCGTGGAGGCTCTTTGGTTTCGGCTCCGTGATGGTTCCGCTGTTCGGGCTCTCATCTAACCGGCAGAGCGGGTAAACCTCTCGGATGACAGTTTGAGAAAGGATGAGATTCAATATAGTGCTTTAGCATATAAGGGATCAGTTATGCTTGATAAATTGATAGTTTTCACTGACAATCGAAGCCCTTTAAGAATAGTTTTGAAATTAGATTCATTTTAAATTTTCAATACATGGTTGTTTATGTAATCATTATAGATAATAGTGAGCATTCTTTTCCTCAGCACTGTCAATCATCCCTGAGGCCCATTCCTGAATAACACGATATGCAATAGTAAAAATAACCGCAATCTAAATTATGAGTTTGCTTGCTGATAGACATTAAGTTGCGTGACTTTTTGAGAACATGAAGGGCATAATATTTCAACCATAAAAAGAAGGCATAATGTATAACCAAGGTTGTTGACAACCAAAATTGATCATTTAAAGGCAACAAAGGGAAAGGTTATCACATCAGAATAAATATGAGTACAACAAAAGAGAAGAATCATCATTCATATGATTATATACCATAATTTTTTTTCCGGGTCGGCTCCCACCCGCCGGATACTTGGGGTTGGACATTTCTTTCCGAGCGTGGGACACGCTCGCAAAGAGCGGAGATTGTGTACAACCCCGTACCCGTCGGGTGGGACCCTCCCCAGATAGCTGGGACCCGAGGTGTCTTGTGATGGGCTAGCATTGATCGGGGTGCGGTTAGCGGGTTTTGGTGTGCGTTTAGAGGAGTGGTCTGCAGATAGCCAATTTTGACTAGGGTTTTTATAAAACCTAAAATCCTAGCAGCCGACTCAACCCTAGCAGCCGACTCCCCTGCTCCCCTCTTTCTTTTTCGCGTGAAGCAGCCCGACCTCCCTCTCTCCCGATCTCCTTCTCCCCCATCGCCTCTCCTCCCCGTCGGCCTAGAGCAGGGAAAACGCAGCCCCCTCCCCCCGATCTCCCTCTCTCGCCGCCTCCTGGAGCAAGGAAGGGCCTCCCCCGAGCTTTTCTCCTCCCTCTCTCGCTGTTGGCCTGGAGCAAGGAGGAGCAGCGCCCCGTCTCCCTTCCTCACTCTCTTTCCCATCGCCGACCTGAGCCTTCTCCTCCCCGTCGGCATGGAGCAAGGAAGCCCGAGCCCTCTCCTTCTTGCTTTCCTGGAGCTAGGGCAGTCGAAGCTCCCTCTCACCTCCCTCTCTCTCGTCGGCCTGGAGGAGGACCCGAGCTTTTCTCATTTTCGCAAAGGGAGGCTGATCCCTCTCCTCTCCCTCTCTTTTGAGCTCTCTATAGGGCTGCTGCAAGGGGAGGCTGCAAGTTGCGCCGCTTGGAGGAAGAGAAAACTCCGGCGTAAGCTTGGAGTGTCGTTTAGCGACTCGAAGCGTCGATTGGAGGCCGGATCTGCAAAGAGGGCAGTCGTTTTGAACGTTCTCCATGGTTCCAAAGCACGCTTCAAGGGTAAAGAAATTTCTCCTCGGGCAGGTGAAGCCCTAATTTATCATGATTGCATGGAAGCCCCTCTCCACCAACGGGTGGAGGAAGGGAGCTCTCTGACAGGTCGACGTGTACGTCCCCGCTTGTAATTGCTTTAGCGTCCGGAAGCGCGAGTACGGACTTAGGCATGCTGTGTGAAGCCCATCCGGATATGTGAATCCGGATTGGTGATGTTCTGGGGTTCCCGGAGAAGACTCCGAGGAAGTTGCATACTACTTGCTTGCAGGGGCGAAATATTGCCACCCCCAAAAAGGGGTAGGGTCGATAAGGCTTTGGCCCGTTGTATTTGATCGATGTTCAGCTTGCCACCGCTTGGCAGGGCGTTGGCGTAAAGGTGTTGCAGAACAAAGCGGGAAATAGCGGGTTTATGCCCAAGGTTGTGCCGGCCCAAGAAGGCCTTATTTATTTATATTGCCGGCCTGCGTGCCGAAGTATGGAATTCATATTCCTGTAATCTGTGATGCATGTACTTTGTTTATCTTTTCAATCGTAGTCAAGTGGAGTCCCCCTGGACCCCTCGCACGGTGGGGGCCTAGAGGGAAATTTACTTGGTAGCCCCTGAAGGTTCGCTAATAGTCTCCCGGAACAGCGGAGTCACGCTGTTGGCAACACCATTTGGTCTGCGTATAGTAAAACTGTTTGGCGGGAGTACGATATTGGTCGACCGGGCGAAACTGGCTTTACATAGATCCAGGGAGGTGCACCTATGGAGAGGAAAGGGTCGGCTCTGAGATTTTGGCCGGCCAAGAGAGCCCTCCAAAGGTGCCTTAGCTCAGCCTTTGGCTTGGGAGGGGAAGAGTTAGTTAGTCTTCCGGGTGTGTGGTGGGACCTCCACGCTGAGACCTTGGATCTGTACTTCGAGTTCCTAGTCTTGTGTCTAGATCGTTTACTTGAGCGTAATAAGTGCGCAGTCACCCCTTTTTTGGGACCCGAACTCCACAGAGACCAAGATATCGGTTTCAACAACTACTACTTGGTGAACACAACTAATTGGAGAGCCAAACCTAACTAAATTTCAGGAGAAAGGGTCTTCAAGGAGAATTACTGTTTTTTGCAGCCAAAACCACTAAGAGAGTCTTTACATTCAGCCAGAATACCAAAGACAGTGAGGAAGAAGCATTACTCCTCACTAAGAAGTTAACCCAAATTTACATAAAAGACTGAGTAAGAAAGGGTATAAATACTCAGAAGTCAAAGGCAGGTTACACAGAAAACCTGGGAGTTCTGGACAAAAATTCTGGACAGAAAGACTAATAAATTCTCGACACACACAGAGAGATATCTTTTGGAACCAGCCTATAGTATAAACAGGAATCAAAATACACTAAAAGAAACTTGATTTCTGGGAATACACAAAAAATGACTTTTCTGAAAGAATTTATCAGAACAACAAGGAAGACCACAGACAAAACTATACTTGCATAAAAGGGGAAGAAACAAACATTAAAGGGGAAGAGAAACAAAGCCAGAAAAAAGAAGCTCCAACAAGGGAAAAGGCAAAATTGACTGGCTATCCCGTCGATCGGCGGGTGGTCCCGTCGATCGACGGGAAGAGCCGTTGATTCTAACTTAGAGGAAAAGAAAAGGACCTTCTCCCCAGCTAAGGCCAAAAAATTGACGGGATGGTCTCCCCGATCGACGGGAGGTCCTGTCGATCGATGGGATGTCCCGTCGATTTTTCCTTAGAGAAAAAAGGGAAAACCCACTAGCCCGACTGAGATCAAGGATCGACGGGATGGTCCCGCCGATCGATGGGAGGTCCAGTCGATCGACGGGATGTCCCGTCGATTTTGACTCAGCACACAAAATTTTCTCTTTTTAATTTCTAAACAAACCTAACCTTCTCCACTCAAGGCCCAAATCTGGACTACCAGAACAACCTCAATTAACAATAACTAAGGCAAAACAAACCATTCAAACATCACTAATTACCAAATAAAAAGGGGATTAGAAAGAGTTATGGAGAAAAAACACAGCTAAAGGGGAAAGAGAAAACCACCACTTGCCTTAACTGGAACCACCGAAATACGGCCTCTCAAGACCTCCACGCCAAGGATCGGCTTAAACACGGCCTAAGCACAAAGAATATACGAAGATTTGGACAAAATACGAAATTAGGGCCGCTAACCCTAGCTCCAATAATCTAAGAAATGGACAAAGCTTACCACGCACGCGAAGAGCACGGCGAGAGCTTTCCAAATCTATGCTCCGACGAAGAATTCGAGCACCGGAGCTCCGACGGCTGCGTTTGGAAGCTCCATGGAAGCTCACTTTCTCCCTCTTTCTCTCTCTCGAAACCTCTGGCTCGGTAAACTAGGGATGACAGTAAGATACATATTAATAATAATAGTAATAATAATAATAATAATAATAATAATAATAAGAAAAGAATTACCGAACCAAAGGTCGCTGATTCCAACGAAAATCGCACCGAAGATAAACGTCGGCGCTACCAATCCAATGGAGAAGTCGAAAACAAAATCCGACGAGTAAATCTCAAGATATAAATTTCTAAAGTTTGCGGCGACGATAATTAGACAAACCTTTGAAAATTCACCGGGGCTAAAATGACGTTCGTATCACAACGAAACTTCGACGAGCCTCTCTAAAATTAAATAATTTAATTTTCTAACATAACATTTCCCAATTCCGACACACTCCAAAATTTGGTCGACTTGACCGAAAGAACGCGGAAATGCGCAAACGACGGCGCACTGCTAACTTCGCACTAACGTAACGCCCTTATGTCAAAAATGACGTCAAAGAAAGATAAAATAATTCCTGAAAATTCTGGGGCGTTACAGTCACCCCACCAAAAAGGAAGTTTTGTCCCGAAAATTAGAAGCGAAACTCAGAACGCGAATGAATCAACAAGGGCAAAGGGATAGATAAGCTGACACTCGCTGGATAGAAACGTTAACTGAAGAGGGCTAGATGAACGGATGCGGATAAGATTTCTTCTCAGCACTCAAAATAGATCACCCGATCCCTGATCAAGGTTCACGATAAGGCCTCCTAAATCCAATACCTCCCAATTAACCCAAGCGAAGGAATCACGAAAAAGGAAAAGGGCGAATACCCGGCTCAAGTTCAAAAGCAAACTCTACAACTCTCACAGGCAGAAAACTAGGGAGATTAACAGGGAAAACATTAGGGAACTCTCGTGTCATAGGAAAATCCTCGATACACGGCAAACTACAAACTACTTCTAACATAGAAACAAGGTAAGCAAAACAACTGGTAATCAAAAAGTTTTTGAGCACACATCGCGGAAATAATCAGGGAAAACGTAGCACGAAAATCCAAACACACTCAAGGGATGGCCGATGTTCAGCTTGAAGTACAAAAGCTTTACCTTGCATTGGATAACAACATCATATCTAGACAACCAGTCCATGCCCAAAATCACATCGAAAAATTCCAGGTCTAGGACCTTAGATCAGTAAAAACTAAGAAAACACCTAAGAGGATAGGACAACTCTGGATACCCTGATTCGACACCACGGAGTCACCAGAGGGGAACTTAACCCTAAGGGGATCTGCTAAATGATCAGCAACCTAACGATGATCGTATGCAAAACTTTTTATCCAAAACATCAAGTAAAACTAGAATAAAAAAGAATGTACGCTCATAATCCTCTACCTTAACTCGCATATAATCGATATAACAAAAATCTAAATCCACAACCGCAAGCAGACAAATAAACTAGGTCAAGATCTAACCTAAAAACACCTGGGAGAAAAACTGTGCTTCCTCCTTCGCTACTACAATTACCTTGGCCTCTCCTTAATCCAACTGCTACTGCTGAGGTGGTGGCGTTGCCAGAGCCGTAAGAGCAAGCTGCTGGACGGTCGACTGGAAATGCGAACACCGCGATTTCACATGTCCTTTCTATCCACACAGATAAGAGACCTTTTCCTTTGACCAACAATGACTGGCGTCGTGCACCATCTGTTTGCATGAAGTGCAAAATAGATCATTCTCCGGAGCACCAAGAAGAGCCATCACTTGCTTGCCCTTATTACATGGAGAAGGGATGCCACTAACATCATCGTTTCTCTTTCACTTCCTCGACACTGCCTCCTGACCCACAATAGGGTTCTGCACTCTAGGCTGTTGCCCACAAGTAGTCGCCATCAACATCTGTATATGCGCCTGCATCATGACCATTTGCCTCAACAATGCCTCGTTACTCTGACGCAACTCCACAATCACCTCCTCACTGCGTGCATCCGAGGATTCATCCTCTAACTGGAGATCTGACTCCGACGCACTACGCTCTGGAGTCATCGACTATAATTACGAACAACACCTCACTACTCCTAGCTTAAGACACAACAGCTAGCAAACTAGATTTTCCTAACTCGATACAGACACTACAACATTTTTGGTCTTTAGCAACACTTGAAAAATGGTCCCTAAAATTTAAACTGTTGCTAAAACATTGAAAACTGTTGCCATATGATGTTGCCTATAACTGTGTTACCAAAGGTCAAAGGCAACAATTGTCATACATTTAGGCAACACTATAACAAAACTGTTGCCTATAACCTTAGTATAAGCAACAGTTCTTCGATAAAACTATTACAATATTTTAGAAATGTTGACTTGTCGTGTTACAGTTAAAAACTGTTGTCAAAAGGTACAAATGCAACACTTAAAAAATGTTGCCAAGAAGCTGCAATTTTTTTTAAAAAATTAGCTAATGCAAAAGCATATCAAAAATGTAAATCGAAGCTCCTAGCAAATTTAAAAACATGAAATACAAGTCGCACATCCAAATAGTACATGAAATACTAAATTAATCAACATATATAATTTTTTATTTCGATTGTATTAATATAGTAATAAGAGGGTGGGAGATAACACAATCCCCTTAATACAAACCAATAGAGATATCTCTAATTAAACTTAATAGAGGAAAAAAAATTCTATAATGACCAAAAAAGACAAATATTCGTAATTGGAGAGTCACATGAAGTCACAGTAATCCGCTGCGTTATCATATGTGCCGAAAATAATGTTGTCATCCGGCTTATCCATCATCAACTGCTTCTTCTTTGCTCCTGGAAGAAGATCAACAAAATCTAAAGGGTTGCTGGGCCAAGGAAGATATCTCACTAATATATGATTGTTGACAATTTATTAGTAATAAAAAATGAAAACAACTTTAAGAGATTTATCAATTAAAAAAGGATATCCTTAAGGAAGTTTGAGCGGCAAGAACTTTTGTTAGAGAACCTCCGCTTCTTCACCTTCCTGTGCGGGCACTTCCCTCCCAATTATCACCTTCTCGCTGTCTGGCAAGATCTCCCTACATTTTCCAAGTAAATTTTTTCCATTAGCAGTAAGAATAGTGGAACACTAAATATTCATACTATAGATATAAAAATATACATACTAGTGGAAGTGGCACGGGGTACCACACATAAAACACCTCCATACGTTAGAATGAAATGTAAGCAATCCATATATTCATTTTTTTTAAATAGTTGAAGCAAGTAAAGAATGCATCATTGTACTATCAAAAACATTATAATCGGCCAAATGCAACGAAAAAACTACCTTCAATGGCCTGTTTGAGATTTGAATAGTGATCACCATGAGTACCATCAGTACCTCCTGCCAAAACTGTTTCTCACACACTAACACATGCAACGACATTTTAAACATACACACATACATAGAACCACACATACACACACACATATAACCACACACAAACATATGCGACCACATTTTAAACATACACACATACATAGAACCACACATACACACAGAACCGCACACATAGAACCACACACATATATACACAGTTTCATACACATACAACCACACAAACATATACAAATGGCCGAAGTAAATGCATTATAGAGTGAGCACATCAATGGAGATGTCAAACATAAAGCGACTGAGAGACAGAGAGAGAGGAAGAAAGCAATGGTTAGAAGATCTTTTAGAGACTTGCATAAGAGTCAAGATGGCTCACAAAACTATAACTTATGTTCTTAATTCCCAGCTGGAGTTGTAGGAGAATGTAGCAATCAACCAAACAAGTCCAAAAATATACAATGCGGAGGCTTACGGCCGCATCTTTGCAGCAGATAAATGCATCCATTTCCCGCTGCTTTGAGAATGGAACTGATTTTGCCAGTGCTGGAGCCTCCCCATACATACCCTAAATATGAATCATACTTTGGCTAGAAATATTTGTAAATATTAATCCTGAAGTTAATAAGCAACAAGAGAAGTGATGGCTCTTTAATAAAAAAATTACCTTAGTATCAAAGTAGGTTGTTAGTGAAACCCACCCAGGTTCTGCCTGTCCATAAATGCAGATCCCAAAAAATCCTGTGGCAAAAAACAGTGGAGAAAAAAATCTAGAATGCTGAATAAAATTTTGCAGTAGGCAGCATATTGAGGATAGTGATGCCAAAGGCCCAATGCACTAATTTTTCCAAAGGATGGGAAAAGGGTTCTGTTTGGAAATTGAAAATACAAAAAACCCCAAAAAAATTAGAATGAGCAAGTTACAAAGGATGAGAGAAAGAAATACCCGTATTAGAATGGATCTACTTAAAAAAAAACTATATAAGCTACCTGGAAAGCAAAAAATGCATTAGCTATTAAAATCGAAATAGAAGTATCTTGTGGCTTTCTAATACTTGTATGTTCCCAGGTGATGCAACATGCAACATTCACTTCGGCTATAACACAACATAACAGCCAGTCATAAAATGTGAAGTACGTAAAACAAATGAAATGTGTGTTGGGGTGGTGACAACTCAATGTTTAAGGCTCTCTTTGGACCGACGTTGGATCCTTTGGCCAAGTTATGCATTCTGCCATCCTTATTTTGCCGCCAACCTTTGCTGAAAACAGCGTCTTTGGCGATATTTGGAAGGTAGCCGGGCAGAATATTCTGTGCCAGCATGAAATTGCCATAAATTAGAGGAAATCAATTTCAGCAACAATATTCCAGCCTATATTGAGAGCCAATACATAAAGTACATTATCTATATACATAAAAGTGTGTGTGTGTATATATATTAATCTTATAATACCTGTATGTTCCCAGGTGATGCAACATAAAAGTAAGTTCTGATTTAACGAGCAATTATTTTTCTCACAATGTTGACAAATTATTCAACTTACTATATGTAATTTTTGATACCACTTAGAGTCTCCCTCATGTGAAGATTTTTGTAGTCCATGTCTCGAATCTGCAACTCTTGATGGAGATATAGATCATGGTTGTGGCTGACTCTGTGTAAGAACTGGAGGAATAGATGGTTGTCTAATATTCAATTGGAAAATTTCTTGTTCTACAGTATTTGTGCCCACATAACAGGATCCTTCTCCAGAAACTGACCAAGTACCATCATCCAGAGATAAAACAGACTCCATTTCAGAGTTTCTAAATTTTGAATAAGTATCTGTCTAAATGGTAGGGTCATGAGAGTGCTCCTGATTTAACCTACAATTGGTAACAAAGAATAGAAAACCTTGAGTTAGAACAACAATTAACTAGAGTATTTACAGATTGGGGTTTGAATTCAACTTAGAAAACAATGCTATCTTGTATTCTAAAGTGCGCAAACTGATAGAAAGAAGCATGAAATGTTGTGTCATAAGAACAGTAAAGTGCGTAAGTATAAGAAACAAAAGAGCATACATGTTGTGCTTGAAATACCAAAATTGTAAGTTGATCAAGTATTCCAACAATTCAGATTGAAAGATGTACTCACAAAGCAGACTCCTTTTCATCACATAACGACTTATGTTTATCATGCTCATTTCTGATTTCTTGTAAGTTTTCCTTCACAGACTGTAAAGAATCTCTAAGCTCTTCGAGTTCCTCCAGCATATCCACTTTTTGTTTCTTCTTAGCATGCAACTCCTCCAGCAACTACAAATTTATGATAGTTTACATAGTTTTTAGCAATTTTCAGATGACTTTGCAAAATTTATAACATTAGGAGCATGCAGCAAAAAGTAACTAAAAAAGCTCGAAATTATGAATGTGTGCAAACCACCTATGTTGCAGGCTACACTCTCCGACACGATCACTACGAAACACGCACACGTTCACACTCAACGCTCCCAAATTTTACACTCGCACAAAATACTCGCAACATACACACAACGCAATTATTATCAGTTAGATGCTAACGTACGGGTAGCCACGGCGTTATAGGTTGAATAGATGGCTATAGGACAATATTCTTCCCGACTAAAAGGACCCACCCGGTCCGAACGAGCTTGAGTTGTACCAAAAGAGATCTACCAAAATTTACGATTCAAAAAGGGTAGGTCTCTCACAACAAAAAGTCGAGGTTCGCCAATCTTCTTTGAAAATTAAAATAAATAAGATCACACAAATCAATCTAAGAAAACCACGATCATCCAAGTGATTCGAAGATCACGCCAAAATTTACCACCACAAGAAATTAACAAGAGGGAAAACCTCACGTGTAGAAATTTCGTTACCTCGCTTGAGATGGGATTATCCTCCAGCATGCACTCGCCCGATTCATTCTTCAACGGATCCACCGGAACCGCGTCGAATGGAGAGAAACTCATCCGCCTTGATTGCTTCACGCCGGATCTTGGTTTCCCGTGGCCACGACCCGTTCTTCTTCCTTCTTCACCTTAGCTGAAACTTCTCAAGAAGAGGGAGTATGATGGGCGGCTATGAGAGGGGGCTGAAGTTGAGGGAGAAAACAAATAGGGGGAACGAGAAGTGGTGGCCGGCGGCCAAGAGGAGGGAGGAAGGGAGATGGGCGACAAAGAGGGGGCCAAAATCCAATGAAGGAATAAAGAGAGAGGGGGCGGCTAGGAGAGGGAGAAACTCAAGAGGGAAATTTAGGGTTTAGGTTTTTTCTTCTCATTCAATAATTAAAATCTAATACAAGATGGCCTTTTATAGGCTAGCCAACAAACGTGGCTAAATGCAGTCCGAAATTAAAATAAAACATGAGCATGGCTAAACGCAGTCCAAAATTAAAATAAACATGGACATAAACAAGTCCAAAAATAAAAAAAAACCTAGATAAAATTTTAATTAATAATTATAATAAAATAATTATAATTATTAATCTTGCGCCGCGGATGAAGGTTGTAATGGCGATGACGTTCATCATAATGGTGCGGCGATGTCATTCTTCAAAATGGTTGTCGCGGTGATGGCGTACACCGTGATTGTTGTTGTGGCATCGTCCATCCGAGTCTTCAAATGTAGTGTTGCGGCAGTGATCAAAATAATGCGTCGAGTCGGCGTCGTCAAGGAACTGTTCACGAACATATGGCGGGGCGTCGTCGCCATCAATCCTCCCCCACTCAAAATCACTCATCACCGATGAGTGGGACATCAACAAACACCTGTCAGACAAAGAAAAGGACTGTGGAACCCTTGGAAATGCGTTAGGCAAATAAGGAGAAAAAGTTTCATCATCAACATTAGACGTACCTCCAGTAGGAACCGAAGAAGTGAGCGAACCGGGCACAAGCTCACCACCCAACCCATTAGAAAATGTAGTGAAACCAAACAGACAGTCGGTTAATTCAAGGGGTGGAGAAATATATGACGTTAAATCCGAAACATTGAAAATATGGGAGATTCCCCAATCAGTGGGTAACTCCAAAAGAAAAGCGTTTTCTCCTAATCGCTTTAAGATTCGAAAAGGACCCGCTCGCCGATTTGCTAACTTTTGTATGGTGCCCGAAGGCAACAGTTCAGGGATAGGACGCACCATAACCAAATCGCCAACTTTCAAGTGAGACGCTCTCTTATGTACGTTAGCATAAGATTGATAAGATGAGTATTGAGTAGCTAGCGTGTCCTTTATGTGCTTGTGTAAATTATGAACGTGAGAGGCAAAGTGTTGTGCAAATTGACGTGACTTATAAGATGAAAGTAACAGATTCAAGTCAAGTGGCACTGATGCCTTATAACCGTGCACAATTTCATTTGGCGATAAATCCGTTAATCTATTTTTAGAATTATTATTCGCTAACTGAGCATGAAGAAAAAGTAAATCCCAAGTACCCATGTGGTCAGCTAAAATCATAGACACGTGTAGTTGAATGTGGTAAGCAACTGGAGGAAAAATATGCGCAACTAGACCGGATGAGTAAGTACATCGTGAAGAAACTAAGTCCAGGGGTACAGTCACCACAGAATCATAATCGCTCGCGACTGCCAACAAATCCGTAGACGGACACTCAAAAAATTGTCAATCAAAGGTGACGCGTAGTCAGATGTACGAAGGGTGATGAAAAGACCGAGCACAAAATCTAAGAACTCAACAAAACATGTCTGACAGGACATGGCCAACGGAGGGGCTAGTAACATAGGAAAAACCAACTCGCTTGGACGCGGCATAATAAATTCATGTCCTAAAAATTCTGCAGGTCGAGTCCACGGGTCAGGAGGGAGGACCGACAAAATCAAAACTGACACAATTTCTAATTCATAATGAGCTTCAGGCAAAGGTGATATCATCAAAGAAATATCTTCCAGGTTCTCAACGTCAAATTCACCCAAAGTTAACCTTTCCTCGCAAGGTAAATCTTCCAATGCACTAGGTACGTCCTCCAAATCAGAATCATCAGACAAATCTAAAATCGGATTAAAGGGGAGGTCCTCTTTCATATCACTAAGGTAAACAATCTCCTCATCATTGTTAAGTTCTTCCTTAATAACAACATCACCCTCAGCGGTAGGCTCAGTCAAGGGCACATACTCAGTATCGTCAGAAGGTTCAAAAACTATATCAGGAAATTCGGGAGGAGACATTCTCGACGCATTGTGTGTAGAAATTATGGGAGGAACCCCACTAACCGAAATACTCTCACCGTGCGGTCTCATGACATCCCTAGCCGTAATGACAACCGAGTTCGAGTCAGTTGACCGGAACTTACCCTTATCTTTCAGGGATAACGGAGGGGGAGGTCTTAAGATGGACTTGCCCTTCTGAAAATAAAGAGACTTGGACTTGTGAGCAAGATGCTTCTCGATATCCAACGCGGCATTATAGGTGGTGCTTAAATCTGTGTGTTCATAACGAAGGAGTTTACCTTGAATGTCGGGGTTAAGCCCCTTACGAAACCATGAAAGGGTGACCTCAGACATCTCCCTAACATCGCACCTAGCCATCATGTCCTTCAGGAGGCCCATGTACTCTGCAACCGATCAATTCCCTTGTCTAAAGGAAGATAACTCATCATACATTTGTGTTTGATGGTATGAAGACAAAGGAGGGGTTCGGTTGGCCGAAAGTTGGGCACCAATTTCCCGAATCTCCCCCAGTTGTTGATTCATCTCATGTCAAAAATCATCAACCGGCGAGTGGTTTCTATTTGATTGTCGCACATCACGAGGCAAAGTTGGGGTGCGATTAGCCATAACTTTGGCATATAAGTGTAATCTAAATGGGAAACATAAACGTCATGAGCCATACCTGAAGAGTAGGTGTGTACTCGGGACCAGAACTAGTGAACATGCAATGATAGAAATTTTTTGAATCTGAACTAGACAGATTTATAAAAGAGACTTTTATAAGGAGAAATATTTTGAAATTCTAGAAAAATTTAAATTTCCAGAAATATTTGAATTTCAAGAAATTGAATTTTAAATTTCAAAAATTTGAATTTGAAATTCAAAATTTGAATTTTTAATGTGAAAATAAAAAATTTGAACTTTGAATTTCAAAATTTTGAATTTTGAATTTCAAAATCTTGAATTTTGAATTTGAATTTCAAAATTTTGAATTTGAATTTTAAAATTTTGAATTTGACTTTCCAGAATTAAATTTTTTTTTGTTATTTTCGCAGAAAAAAACAAAAAAGCAGATCAGAAATTTTAAACAGGTCAAAATTTTATGAAAGATAATTTTATTCCCACTTAATAACTAAGGTAATTAAAATATTTTTTTGATTTTCTTACTGAGAAAAATATGGAGAGTTCACAGAATTTTTTTTATTTTCGCAGAGAAAAAATTTTTTAGGCCGCTATTCGCAGACCAGAAATTAAAATTTTTGAAATTTTGAACACGAAATCGTGTGAAGATTGTGTGTGCCGGCGTTCTAAGAAAATTTTAGGAATGCGTCAATTAAGAAATTGACACGAACCTCTCTCTGTTACTAAATTGATGCAGGCTACGCTCTCCGACACGATCGCTACGAAACACGCACGCGTTCTCCCTCAATGCTCACAAATTTTACACTCGCACAAAATACTCGCAACGTACAGCACGCAACAATTATCAATTAGATGCTAATGTACGGGTATTCACGCCGTTAAAGGTTGAATAGATGGCTATAGGACAATATTCTTCCCGACTAAAAGGACCCACCTGGTCCGAACGAGCTTGAGTTGTACCAATAGAGATCTACAAAAATTTACGATTCAAAAAGGGTAGATCTCTCCCAACAAAAAGTCGAGGTTCTCCAATCCTCTTCAAAAATTAAAATAAATAAGAAGATCGCACAAATCAATCGAAGAAAACCACGATCATCTCAGTGATTCGAAGATCACGCTAAAATTTACCACCACAAGAAATTAACAAGAGGGAAAACCTCACGAGTAGAAATTTCATTACCCCGCTTGAGATGGGATTATCATCAAGCATGCACTCGCCCAATTCATTCTTCAACGGATCCACCAGAACCGCGTCGAATGGAGAGAAACTCGTCCGCCTTGATTTCTTCATGCCGGATCTTAGTTTCCCGGGGCCACGACCCGTTCTTCTTCCTTCTTCACCATGGCCGAAACTTCTCAAGAAGAGGGAGTATGATGGGAGGCTATGAGAGGGGGCTGAAGTTGAGGGAGAAAAGAAATAGGGGGAAGGAGAAGTGGTGGACGACGGCCAAGAGGAGGGAGGAAGGAAGATGGGCGGCCAAGAGGGGGCCAAAATCCAATGAAGGAAGAAAGAGAGAGGGGGTGGCTAGGAGAGGGAGAAACTCAAGAGGGAAATTTAGGGTTTAGGTTTTTTCTTCTCATTCAATAATTAAAATCTAATACAAGATGACCTTTTATAGGCTAGCCAACAAACATGGCTAAACGCAGTCTGAAATTAAAATAAAACATATGCATGGCTAAACACAGTCCAAAATTAAAATAAACATGGACATAAACAAGTCCAAAAATAAAAAAAACAATGCTAGATAAATTTTAATTATTAATTATAATAAAATAATTATAATTATTAATTATTAATCTTGCGCCGCGGATGAAGGTTGTAACGGTGATGGCGTTCGTCATGACGGTGCGACGATGGCGTTCTTCAAAATGGTTGTCGCGGCGATGGCATACACCATGATTGTTGTTGCGGCATCGTCCATCTGAGTCTTCAAATTTAGTGTTGCGGCAGTGATCAAAATAATGCGTCGAGTCGGCATCGTCAAAGAACTATTCACGAACATATGGCGGGGCGTTGTTGCCATCAACCTAAGGAATTTTATCCACTATCATGTTCAAAACTAGTTTTCTTTTCTTAGTGGTGGTCATAACCGTTGTCATGTCAAACATACCTTCTATGATGGTCGCATTTTTGTCCAAACTCACCAGAGCAAAAACCCCATGCCAAACGGAGCCTTGATTCGAGTCTCAGAACATGTTAAATTCACAAAAAAAAAATGAACTAATATTCAATGTCCATAGCTCAGAGAAAGAAAAAACATTAATAACTAGCCTCAAATAGCTGAAACTATCTGCAACAGAAGTCAGTATAGACAATAAACCCAAAAGACACCAGTTGCACAAGATAACAAATGTAAGTTCTATACTAGGATATAATCAAGAATTCAATCAAGAATTCAATCACACAAAGAAGAGACAAAAATATTATGTAAAATAGAAACAAAGCCTACAAGATACTGAAACTACTTGTGATGGGGTAGTTGTGTAGGGTCACCTGACATGTGAGAACAAGAAAAGTGTGAGCTTCATGAGGTTCATAGCAACTTTTCCATCAGTCCTTGCTTCCTCTCGGAGGTTTTTAATGGACCAAACAATGGGGAAGAGGATGACACAGCAGCAAATGACATCGACTAGAAGAAATACTTGTTTCCAAGTAACCCAATCTTGGGCATAAGGGCCGCCGGATTCATCAATCACCACTTGAGCGATGTTTGCAAAAACCTGAAAAGGGATTACGGCCATGAGCACCTTCTTGTCTTTGTCCTGAAGGTAGGGTTTGAGGAAGGACCAGCCAGTACCAATCAGGACAATCAGGGTGAATAGATAAATCCCCATCAAGAAGCTAAATCCATAGGACTGCAAGGACGTCGTAGGTGAGGAAGAAGATAAAGTAAATGTAGGGCAGGGAGGTGGAACTAGTTGATAAGTAAACGCGGCGCCCAGAGCTAGGCTCGATGTTGTACATGGCTGAATGAACAGACATGGAGATGCGAAGTTGAGGGAGATAGTTAGCGAAGAGGAGGGTGTACTGACCGGGATCTGTGTGAAAGACAAAACCAAAGCTAGTGGCGCGGCCAGCAGGGGTGACTGCCGAGAGACGATCAAAGGTGTAGACGAGTTTAAAGAGTTCAGACTGGAGTGCACAAGTGACCTCCAGATCCTGGATCTGCTGTAGGATGTGGATCCAGACGTTGCGAGTACTGAGGAAGAACTCTAACTGAGAGAGATCGAGGTCAGGATTCGTATCTGATAGGGTAATTCCTGAGTCATGCAGCACGAGAACGCCGGTGTGAGTGAATCCAAACTCATCCAAGGGGACGATTGTCCGAGCGTCAGTTTTCAACCCCGTTTCACGGATCTCTGTTGCCGAAGGCGAAATCAGAAGCACATCAACCGTCAGCGAGAGAATAATAAGCACGCCCTTCCGCAGCGAGAGCCAAAGGACTCCATTGCTGCCTCCAATAACTGATCATGTGACTAAAAAGAAACTAGAGCATGGGAGGAAGATCGCCGCACCAGATGAAATGGCGA
Organism: Dactylorhiza incarnata; assembly: GCA_033032865.1. Classification (NCBI taxonomy): domain Eukaryota; kingdom Viridiplantae; phylum Streptophyta; class Magnoliopsida; order Asparagales; family Orchidaceae; genus Dactylorhiza; species Dactylorhiza incarnata. The sequence continues at coordinate 498,762 of JAWHQI010000255.1, read as the reverse complement.
GGAAGTTACCCTCACAGGAGGAAGATGAAGGAAATGGAGTCGGGAAAGGGTTTGATGAGTTGTAAATATGGTTTTTATAAATTTAATTTTTTAAGAAATAATTTGTGGTGTGCAAATTGTAAATTTTGTCAATTTGAAAAGAGTTAGGCAACACTTTAAACATGTTACAAATTATTTTTTAAAGAGGAAACATATCATAATTGTTGCCTAAAGTGAATCGTCAAGTGTAACATTTCAAAAATGTTCCCTATAATGGGTTAGAGAACAGTTTTTGAATGTTGCACAGAAAGTGTTGCCTAAAGATGCTAACCTATTGCAACACTTATAAACTGTTCTCTATCAAGGTTTAGGCAACATTTTTTGAAATGTTGTCAAGTCAAGTGTTGCTAAAGACCAAAAATGTTGTAGTGATCAGAAAAGTGTAGATACTTGCTCATGCTGTTACCTTGCTCTGGGAATTCATGAAATGATGTTATGCTTAACCTAGGATGATATATCATCATCCTATTAACTCTTGTACATATAATATGAATGCATGAATGCTTAACATCTTCCTTTTAAAATCATGAGTGTACATGTGTCATCATGTAGAACTCTAGCTTGACACGTGTGCTTATGCAATGTTATGCAATGCTATGTAGTCTAAGAAATGCCTTAATGCACGCTATGAGTGGCGTACACAGGCGATCTTAAGCATCCCATACTACATAATATCGCATGTAATGAAAAAGAAAATCTAATGGATACGAATACGACCTACGTTATGCATCTCATACTACATAACAGTCGTATATTGTCACCTATGAGGATCCATATACAGACTCATATTAGGCATCCCATACTACATAATATGCCCCGTATACTTCTTTCATGCTTATGAGTGTCGTGTCCATGCTTCAGCTGAGATCTACAGATGACCCATCGGTGGGTGTATGCAATGAATAACGATTCTCACCAGGCGGTTAACCGGGCCAACTAGACTATCCCAGTAACCCGGCCAACCTCCCTCTGATATCAACTGTCACAACACGCATTTTCCCAATTATTAATAAATATTATCAGAGTAGGGGAAAATATGCGTTATGATGCTACGTCATGCAAGGGACAACTACAAATGCTCAGGTAACCACTCTGTACGAATATTTTATAAAAGACATAAATATCTTTGAGTTAAATAAAAAGAATTTACATTTTTAGCTTAATACTGTGTCCCTCGGTACAGTGGATCAACTAGTCCACGAGTAGAAAACAATACATACGCAGCGGAAAATAGGTTCATTTTATCCTACATGAGCATGAAGAACAAACATTCCAGCAATGATATGCACATCTCTAAATTTAGTATAAGTAAGGAAGGATTTTCTACGATCTTCAAAGTATGTGATATTTACATAAAATCATGCTATGCAAGAATGTCATTTGCTATACATAAAATAACTCATGCATCCTAACATAAAACTTCCCAGAGAGCAAGTATATAAAATAACCAGAAAGTAATAGTAGAAATGCCAGCAAGTAATCTAACACTAGAAACACCATAGCTACAACTGAAGCCAAAGAACAACTACCTCACAACAGTGAGGGGAAGGAGGACAACTACAACTAACCGGAGTTTTGAAGACACCAACTCTATCACCAAAACTGCTACTGCTCTGAGCCTGAGATATTCAAAAGAAAAGAATGCCTCAGCAAGGAGGTGCAAGTGGCAGCAAGAATAAAACCAAGGCTTTTTCAATAAACAAGGGTTAGCAACAAATCAAAATATTAGATTCGCAGGAAAGGAGATTTTAACAGTTACACACAGATTAGCTTGAAACAACCCGAACCAGCTCAAACGAGTACACTCGGTAAGAGAAATGCCTGCACCAAAAGTAATGGCCATATAATAATACATATATATATAAGCATAAATGCTTTCAAACACTTGAGACTGATCAGCTTGACAAAAGGGCATCATTTAACGTCAGGCAATACGAGCCTCAGCTGTATAATCCACAAATAAATGGCACTGTGACGGTGGTTCATTCCACAAAATGCTCACAGCCCAACAGTAAACAAAAGTGCTTCGGTGGTAGCTCCAATCCACACAAACCAACAGCCCAACAGAGGCACTGTGGCGGTGACTCTTAGCTCACACAACCAACAGACTCCAACAGAGCATACCTGGCTCTCAATATTCCACAAAGCAAACATCGCTCTTCATATCCAACTAGCCAAACAAAAGAGTGACAGGCAGGAAAATAGGATTACAGATTGTTTTGACCACAACTCATGACGAGAGAATTAGTAAGCACATGATTCAACAATTAATCATTAGATCAACATTCAACTTAATAACAGGTTGAAGATTTCAGCAAGCCAACAACATGCAAGGCTTGAACACGACCATGATACGCTTAGCACGAAGGCCAAACACCAGAACAATACTCAACAGTTCATTAGAAAACACTCGGTGAGTCCTAACTTGACTCCCAACAAACTTCTCGTAACAACCCGTCGAAAACCCCAAAATTACACCGCAAATAATCACTTAACAACTATAGGACATCTCGATGAATAATTCATAGCTTCATCTAAATCCTCAACAAATGAGCTCAAAATGCTCGACATTACAACTTAAGATACCTGAGAACACACGACAAAAGGACTTAAAAGCATTGATGAAACAATTCAGAATACGCGACAAAGTCGACGGGGAAAGACTTAAGAAAAGTTGACAGGAAGGACTTCCTATAGAAGTCGGCCGGAAGCTTAACTCATAATCGACAGGAAGCTTATACTAATAGTCGACGGGAAAGCTAAGCTATAAAATCGACGGGAAGACTTACAAAAAATCGACTGGAAGCTTCAAAGAAAAAAAATCGGCTGGAAGAGGGCTCGATCGACAAAATAGAAGCCCGATCGACGGGACGGGGGCCCGATCGATGGGAGGTTCCGTCGATTCTTAATTAGAATATCACAAAAAAATTATTTCCCTGCCCTCTCCCATCAATTTTGACTTGGATTCCACAAAACTTCTTCTAACAACCAAAATATATTACCAAAGCTCAAACTCAACTCCAAAACACAAGAAAAAGCTTCAGACGAAGAATAATTACACAATCTTAGGAAGAGCAAACTTTTCTAAACCTATTGAGTCTTATCAGACTACATGTAGCACAACTAAGCATGAATACATTGAAGCTGCCTAACTCAAGGGAAAGACAGCAGGAGATCAAGAAAGCCAAACAAGATCCATAAGGGAAAAGCAACAACCACTAACCTAAACTCAACAGGTTAGGCATACAAGAAAGAAGGAGAGGACTAAAAGGAAGGACTTTCAATCTCACAGCAGAACCTGCTTCAGAGGATCGGACTACTAAAACTAACAGGAGAGCCTAACCTAACTAGATTTCAGGAGAAAGGGTCTTCAAGGAGAAGGACTGCAATTTGCAGCTAAAACCACAAAGAGAGTCTTTAGATTCAGCCAGAATACCAAAGACGGTGAGGAAGAAGCATTACTCCACACTGAGAATGTTAACCCAAATTTACATTGCAGACTGAGTAAGAAGGGTATAAATACTCAGAAGTCAAAGGCAGATTACATAGAAAACCTGGGAGTTCTGGACAGAAATTCTGGACAGAAAGACTAATAAATTTTGGACACACACAAAGAGAATTCTTTTGGGACCAGCCTATAGTATAAATAGGAATCAAAATATACTAAAAGAAACTTGATTTCTGGGAATACACCGAAAATTTCTTTTTTGAGTGAATTTATCAGAACAACAAGGAAGACCACAATCAAAACTATACTTGCATAAAAGGGGAAGAAACAATCATTAAAGAGGAAGAGAAACAAAACAAGAAAAAAGAAGCTTCAACAAGGAAAAAGGCTAAATCGACTGGCTGTCCCGTCGATCGGAGGGTGGTACCGTCGATCGACGGGAAGAGCCGTCAATTTTGACTTAGAGGAAAAGAAAAGGACCTTATCCCCAACTAAGGCCAAAAAATTGGCGGGATGGTCTCGTGGATCGATGGGAGGTCCTATCGATCGATGGGATATCCCATCGATTTTGCCTTAGAGAAAAAAATGGAAAAACCACTAGTCCGGCTGAGATCAAGGATCGACGGGATGGTACCACCGATCGATGGGAGGTCACGTCGATCGACGGGATGTCCATTCGATTTTGACTCAGCACACAAAATTTTCTCTTTTTCATTTCTAAACAAACCTAACCTTCTCCACTCAAGGCCCAAATCTGGACTACCAGAACAACCTCAATTAACAATAACTAAGGTAAAACAAACCATTCAAACATCACTAATTACCAAATATTAAGGGTATTAGAAAGAGATTTGGAGAAAAAACACAGCCAAAGGGGAAAGGGCAAACCACCACATTCCTTAACTCGAACCACCGAAATACGGTCTCTCAAGCCCTCCATGCCAAGGATCTGCTCAAACACGGCCTAAGCACGAAGAGTCTACGATGATTTGGACAAAATACAAAATTAGGGCCGCTAACCCTAGTGCCAAAAATCTACGAAACAGACAAAGCTTACCACGCACGCGAAGAGCACGACGAGAACTTTCTAAATCTATGCTCCTGCAAAGATTTCGAGCACCGGAGCTTCGGCGGCGACGTTCAGAAGCTCCACGGAAGCTCACTTTCTCCCTCTTTCTCTCTCTCCCTCTGGCTCGGTAAACCAGGGCAGAAGAAGAAATGGAGAAGAAGAATAGTAATAATATATATATACAGTAAGATACGTAATAATAATAATAATAATAATAATAATAATAATAATAATAATAATAATAATAATAATAAAAGAATGGCCAAACCAGCGGTCGATGATTCCAACGAAAATCGCACCGGAGACAAACGTCGGTGTTACGATTCCAACGGAGAAGTCGAAAACAAAATCTGATGAGCAAATCTCAAGATATAAATTTCTGAAGTTTGCGGCGACAATAATTAGACAAACCTTTGAAAAATCACCGGGGCTCAAATAACGCTCGGATCGCAGTGAAACTTCGACGAGCCTCTCTAAAATTAAATTGTTTAATTTTCTAACATAACATTTCCCAATTCCGGCACTTTCCAAAATTGGGTCGACTTGACTGAAAGAATGCGAAAATGCGCAAACGGCGGTGCACTGCTAACTTCGCACTAACATAACTCCCTTACGTCAAAAATGATGTCAAAGAAGGATAAAATAATTCCTAAAAATTCAGGGGTGTTACATGTGGAGTGCATGATTGTTGGTCGTTTATTCATTTGATTAATTGTGTTTTGTACTATGTTTTCATTCTACATTTATGGCAAGTTCTTTTATTATTTAAATTATTTGTATATGATTGAGTAATTAACATAATGAATTCCCTTAGAGTGTTTGCGTCCATAGGAATTCAAGTGCGTGACTGGTCGAGGTACCATCCTAGAAATTTGGGCGAGGATGAGACTATAAGACTAGCATGTGCATTGACTGATGATCGGTTCGCACAGGTCATTATATTGTGATATCAAGTTATCACAAGGGCACTTGTTAGGAACAAGTTGTACTGGACATACCCACCGTGAGACTACTTTGTTGATTATTATATGAACGTGTCACAAGTAGGTCTCAAGTGACAATGGTTTTTATGGTTCTTTGACCTGAAGTCACAACATTCATCAGGTGAGGAAAAGCGTGTTGGATCTTGAGGCGCCCTTAGAGGGGGAGGGGGGTAAATAAGGGTCTTAGAAAACTTTAAACTTCTATAGAAAACTTTTGATATTTTATTAGAAGTAAGTTAAATCAAAAGTAAAGAGATTGGAATAAGAAATGAAATCAATTTTGTTTAACATGAAAAGACATGATTATCATTAATAAACTTGATTACAAAATTTGATTTCAATGATGCTAGAAATCAAAGCGAATAATGAAAGACTCTTTTTGTTTTCTATACCGACTCGTATCCCCACGAACCGGTTGGCTTTAGCCGATCTCTCCCCAGATACTGCCTCTAGCTGCTCTAGCCAATCTATCAACATAAAGACCTCGAGCACCCCCTAGATCTACTCCCTAGACCTATTCGCCAACACGAGGCGAATTCCTCCCTAAGTCCTACACAGACCTAGTCGCCAATACGCGGCGAATTCACGAACCGATTACAAAGATGAAATAATGGACAAAATACAAAATACAAATATAAAACTCCCTATGAGGTAATCTGAAGGAGACGCTGAGGAATCGCTGAAGATCGTTGAAGTCCAAGCGTGCATTCTTCGCGTTGAGTTAGCGTGTTGATCCAAGCCTCCTTTGATTCCTCCTTTTGAAATATGAGTGGGAGATGTGTTTATCTAGAAATACGGCCCTCAAAAAGGTTCTGAAGTGCTGGAATAGGGCTCTTGGCAATCAGTTATTGGAGAAGACTAAATCATCCAATTTATAGACTTTGAGCTAACGCCGGCATTAAGTGCTAACGTCGGGCGTTGACCATGTATAACAACATATTGATGGCTCGGATCTTTAGAAGAGGAAGGAGATTCTGCACTTTAGGAATTGTTTTATTTTAGGCATTATCAATGCTTGCGTAAAGGCTAACGTGGGGCGTTGGGCAAATCATTCCTAAAGTTCCTCCTGCAATCACGACTGCTTTCTCCTTGCCAAATTCATCGACCGGATAGCGCCCAGCGTTAAGACTAACGCCTGGCATTGTGTTTCTTTCTTTAATCCGCTGGCACACTATTTCGTGGAACAACATCTTCATTGAACGCCATTTTCGCCGAACGGATAGCGCCCGACGTTAAGCTCTAACGCATGCCATTGAGTTTCATCTTTAATCAGCTGGCACGCCATTTCGTCGAACAGAAAATTTCATCGAACACATTTCATCGAACGTTCTTCTTCTTTCGTCGAATACAGTTTCGTCAAACGCAGTTTCCATTTCGTCGAACGCAGCTTCCGTTCGTCGAACGCAGCTTTCATTTCATCGAATGCTAGCGCCCAACATTAAGTCATAACACCTGGCGTTAGACAACTTTCAATCCTTCAGCTTGTGGTTAGTGTCAGACCATTATTGCAGCAACCTGGTGTCATAACTGTCCAAACCTGCATGCTAAAAACACAATGGCAAACAAGATCAAATATAAGTAGGTATTTGTTATTCTCAAATCAAAGAGATGCGAAAAAACATGTTCCAACAATCTCCCTCTTTTGATAATAACAAATCCAATAGAGATAAATCAGATTCATAGATAAAGAATTTGTATTTTTATAAAGATATATGACACGCAGCAATTATAAGATAATGATAGGAATTATAGTTTAATGAACATTTTGCTCCCCTACAAAGATGCTCCCCCTTAGTGTATACTCTCATAAACTAGATACATGCTCCCCCTTAATCTAGTGAATCATACTCCGTTAATCAATATGATTTAGCATTTTATTCTCCCCCTTTGTTATTAGCAAAAGAGGGTGGAGTGAAACAAAACTAGAATAAAGAAGACAAAAGTTGGGACATAACTAAAAGAGGAATAAGATTTTTGTGTAAACATAAAGTAAGTCATGATCGAGCTAAGGGAGAGTGTGGCACATGGGAAAAATATATGATAAGCGTGAAAGAACAACATTACATGATTTTACCAAAAGAATTCTACCACTTGTTTTTCAAATTAATTTTTAAGAAGAATATTACTTGTTTGTAGCAGTTGTTAAAAGAGATGCAATATTGTTTGACAAGTACAAGTGAAAGACAAATCCTTACAAATAAGTATGAGAACACATGGTAAACAAAATACATGACTAAAATGAGAAATGCGGAAAAAACAAAAATAATTAAGAATAATATTTTTGTTATAGTTTGACCATTCCAACAATATGTCTAGACTCTTCACATTTGAGCATTTAACTTTAAAATTTTCATACCAAATAGGGAAGCATGAATCAACATATTCAAAAAGATTAGAACTACAATGTACCCAATTCATATTTCAAATAAAGAAAACATTGTAGAAATCATGCATTGCAATCTAGTGCTTTTACTTAAGGTTTTAGAGAATCATGTAATGTTTGCATTAGGATCCAATTCTCATGAGTAGAAGCTTTATGAAAATCAATGATGTGTGCATTAGGTGTTTTGATAAAAGTATACAAGTGAAATAATCAAAACACATGACTTATGTAGTGAAATAGTAACAACATTAAGATTGTAATAATATAATTACTTTCACACATCACATATAGAATAAACTTTCAAAGCACATAACATACGTACAACTGCAAAGGTGCTTCGCTCACACAATGCTCATTAAGACTTAACAGGGAGCGGAGTATTGCTTGGGGGATCACATACACATTTTTTTATAAAATTTTATTTTTAGTGATCCGGTGTACAAACAGAAGTGATAAAAGGGATTATGTTTGCACAAGACACTTTACAATTCTTTCCAAGGTGCTCAACCTCACAATGCTCATTAAGACTTATCAGGAGGGTGAGTAGTGCTTAGTGGAGTTATCTTTGGCTTTTTATTTCACATTTTTATTTTGGGCCGAAGGTCTCTGAATTCACTTGTTGTTGCAAACAATAATATAATTGAAATAACACTTCTATATTGTGCATGAAATTTATTTTAAAAGATGGTGTAGGTAATTTAGACATACAACTCAAGGTGTTAAAATTATTACACTACACAATCATGCAAGACTAACACATGTAGATCACCAAAAATAGTGAGTGTATGAATCATTTATTATCATAAAACATTATTCATTCTTAGAGGCATGCTAGGCACTCATACACAATTATCTATAGACTATTTCATTGCACATCATCAGATTAAGGTCAAGGCATGAAGATAAAACAATGTTTAGGAAATTTGAAATTAAAATTAGACATTGAAGGCTATTTTTAAGTGTATGCCAAAAACAATTTTGACCTTTTGAAAGAAAAAAACTAAGATGTTTGCTCTTGTGAAATTTTATAGTCAAACTATAATTTTGTAAAGAGTTAAAGCAAAACAAATAACAAAAATAGATTTTTGATCATTTTGAATTATTTGAAATTTTTTTGTATTTTGGAATAAACTAACCAAATTAATAGTACAATAATTTCAAATATGAGAAAAATAAACAGAGAAAAATCATTAAAAAATATTAGAAATATTTTGGAAAAATCAGAAATTCAATTTGGCCAAAATAGCTAACGCCTTGCATTAACTAGTTAACGCCGAAACAGTACACAATTTTTGAGATTTTTTGAAAATTTTTCTTTTGGCTTTGATAGTTTATATATAGACCTTCTTTGGGTAGAAATTTCAGAGACGTTGGAAATGGTTAGAAGGTTATTCAAGCATCTTTTATTTGTTCAAAAATGGTTTTTATATTTATATTTGGTTTTGATATATTTGTGTTTTACAAGATCATTAGAGCTCAAAAATGATAAAAGATGCAAAACACAGAATAAGCATGTTCGATCATACCAAGAATGCATGAATCATATAGTCATAAAGAGTGCATGCAAAATATATGAAATAGGAATGTCCTAGATTATAATACCATAACTATATGCCTACACACTAGCCCCGTACTAAGTGACAGATGGGCATGATGAGCTGCACACATGCCGTAGGATGGGGTGTTAATCCCATATGCACACACTAGAGAACGCTCAACCTAGCACTCTTTCCTCCCAGTGCCTCGCAAGGCCCCACTAGAACCCTCCCCGGTTAAGGACAAGACATGGCATAGAGGTTAAGTCTTCTAATGCATACAATCCTACGCCCTCGCTATTGTGAGACACATAATGTGGGTGAATAATCATGGACATCCTAATCATTTTGTTCTATGGAATCAATTTATAAACTATGGCTTATATGCGTGATTAATTTCTTATTATATTTGATATTAAAGCAACATAATTTATTATGAGTTTTATCTTTCAATTGTTCTTCTTTAAGATTGATTCATTATGACAATAATAAGATATCTAGCATGGATGATAATAGTTATTAGTTGATAATGCTAGATATGATGATTTTGAATGTAGTGTTATCCCATAAGGATAATTGATATAATGTGGCATGTATTTACCAATAGTGATTCAAATTTTAGACATAGAATAAAGTGATGATTCGATTTGATGTTATTGATATCAAGGTGATTCTAAGGTCGAGATATAGTAAGGTACACGCAATCACAATACATAATTTATTCATATAATTATCATGATCACCAATTTTATAAAAGAACCAAAATGATCTTTTGTAGTTATGTGTAATGTTTGAATTAAAAGATCTTTTGATAATACATAATATAATTATGATCATTAATTTTATCACATATAGATTTTGATACTCATAATCAATTATCATAAGTGAAATATATAAAACAATTCATATTCAACCTTTTCAAAATATTAAAGAGAAAGATTGTAAGGTGAATGATGAATACAATGAGAAACCTTTTTTTGGTTATTTTTGCAAGATTTTATAAATTTTCTCTTTTGTTTTCGAATATTAAACAAAAACATATATTTTTAGTGATTTTTTCAGAATTTTAAAAATACAGAAAATCGGATACTTGAGCTAGCGCCGGCGTTAGGTCCTAGCGCCTGTGTTAGCTAACAGAGAGTGCTTATTTTAATCATATAGCCTAGATTTTCTTCGATTTTGCTTCTGATTTTGCTTAATTATGTTTGTGCAATGTAAGGCCTGTCTAATGAAGTGAAGAGACGAGAAGAAATCCCAAAAAGTTGCGGAAGTTAAAATTTTAGTACATGGGTTTCATATTCATTAAAGCTCCATATTTATTAGACCTTAATTCTTGAGTTTTGCACAACATATGCATGAGTGAAATGATCATAAATAAGTGAAATAATATTCATGCAATTTTTCAATTCCGGTTTGACATGATTATGATTAAACATACTAGGGGTAATCAAATGATGCAAATATATTAAATACCTAAGCAAAATTTGCGCATTTTATAAATTTAGCCTAATACCCTTAAAATACCTTTTAAATCCATTTTGATACTTATTTCATTTAGTTTTAATAATATCATATGACAAATTTAGTTTTTCAAATTTTATAAGACTTTTAGGAAATGGATCTAGAAGGATAAACATAAAAAGGATAAGTAGATCACTTGAAAAATGATATGACTTTTTTTCAAATTTATTCAATTTGATTTATTTATGAATTTTGGTTTAATATGTGAAAGTCATATCACATGTTATATAAAGTGATCTTATCCTTCATGCAAATGATAGGATACTATTGAATGAGAGATTTAGGTATCCAAAGAGGACCGGATGTGGCGGTTCCTTTGGGTACCCAAATATATCGTGTTCGCTTTTGGGGAGATATGATTGAATGGGCCCTTTTGATTTGAGTTTGTGTTTCATCTTTAACTTTGGGCCGCCATTCAAACCTTGGTATAAGATTATTTTTATGCATCAAATTTCCATTATGATTGTCTTTATTTTGAAGATTATAATGGTAATGATGATTGAAAATATTTTTCATTGGAAATTTATGCACTTCTCTTTTCAAGTTGGGAGAAGAATGATTTTGAAATGATAATGATGATTTTGATTTTGATTTACAAATCCTTTATGTTCCTTACTCCCATTATTAAACTTAGTTAAGATGTTCATATTCATATTCAACTTGTTCTTAGATATAGTTTGATATTGTGAATTTGAATTTATAATTTTCATAAGCAAGTTGATTTTTGATTTTAATTCATCATTCTTGATCTTTAAATTATGTCTAGCTTTATTATAAGCGATTGTGCTATTTTTAAGAGTGGAGACAATTGAATCAATATGATTTTGATAGTTATTCCTAAATTCATCAAATGTTTCATCCATCTCTTTAATTTCAATTTTATAGTCTTTACACTTAGCACAATCATTTTTCAAAGAAGAATTTTCTAAACATAATCTTTCATTTTGTTCTTTTATAAAAAGAAGTTCCTTTTCAAGTTCCTTGCATTTTTCTTTTAAATCATTAAATTCTATACAAGGTGTAATGCTTTCAACTAAGGAGCCATGGGTAGACCTAGATAACTCAAGATTTGATTCTTCATTAATTTTTGCCTTTAAATTTTTATTTTCTAAGCGCAAATGTTTATTAGCATTCTTTAATTTCTTAATTTTGCGCTTTGTAGTTTGAAACAATTGTAATGTAGAAATAGAAGTACAAAAAATGGGATTTGATTTTCTTACATTGCTTTCGGGAGAGGCACGATTTGAACATATAGTTTCCTTGATATCTTTTTCATCTTCCTCTTCTAAACAAGAGTTTCCATCATCCTTTCTGCTTGATGAGCATTCTATGGATCCATCATTTGAGGAGCTTTTTTGAATATTTGTGCAAGCTTGTATGTTCTCCAATTCTTTTGTTTGTTCCATACCTGTAAGAGGAAAATCATACATTTCTTCAAGAAATTTCCATACTTTGTATGCACTAGAAAAATAATATATTAATTTGAAGATATCTTCAGATAAAGCACAAAAAATACAATTCAAAGCTTTTGCATTTAGGTGATGCTCTTGTTTATTTGATTCGTCCGCTGGTCTTGTTATTGCTATATCCCATGCATTGATATCTAATGTTTTAATAAACCTCTCCATTAATAATTTCCACCCTTTATAATTTCTTCCTTCGAATAAAGGTGGTGCAAGAGATTTTTCTTCTTCATAAAAATTCCCCCCACTAATAGAAGCGAGATCATGAGACACCATTATTTCCAGTTGTTAAGACGATTTAGAATAACCTAGCTCTGATACCACTTGTTGGATCTTGAGGCACACTTAGAGGGGGGTGAATAAGGGTTTTAGAAAACTTTAAACTTGTATAGAAAACTTTTGATATTTTATTAGAAGTAAGTTAAATCAAAATTAAAGAGATTGGAATAAGAACTGAAATCAATTTTGTTTAACATGAAAGGACATGAATATCATTAATAAACTTGGTTACACAATTTGATTTCTATGACGCTAGAAATCAAAGCGAATAATGAAAGACTTTTTTCGTTTTCTATACCGACTCGTATCCCCACGAACCGGTTGGTTTAACTGATCTCTCACCAGATATGGCCTCAAGCCTCTCTAGCCAATCTATCACCAGAAAGGCCTCGAGCACCCCCTAGATCTACTCCCTAGACCTAGTCGCCAACACGAGGTGAATTCCTCCCTAAGTCCTACCCAGACCTAGTCGCCAACATGCGGCAAATTCACGAACTGATTACAAAGATGAAATAAAGGACAAAATACAAAATACAAATATAAAACTCCCTATGAGGTAATCTGAAGGAGACGCCGAAGAATCACTGAAGATCGTTGAAGTCCAAGCGTGGGTTCTTCGCGTTGAGTTAGCGTGTTGATCCAAGCCTCCTTTGATTCCTCCTTTTGAAATATGAGTGGGGGATGTGTTTGTTTGGCAATACGACCCTCAAAAAGTTTCTGAAGTGCTGGAATAGGGCTTTTAGCAATCAATTATTGGAGAAGACTAAATCCTCCAATTTATAGACTTTGAGCTAACGGCGGCGTTAATTGCTAACGCTGGGCGTTGACCATGTATAACAACATATTGATGGCTCGGATCTTCAGAAGAGGAAGTAGATTCTGCACTTTAGGAATTGTTTTATTTTAGGCAATATCAACGCCGGCGTTAAGGATAACGCGTCGCGTTGGGCAAATCATTCCTAAAGTTCCTCCTGCAATCACGGCTGCTTTCTCTTTGCCAAATTTGTCGACTGGATAGCGCCCAGCGTTAAGACTAACGCCTGGCGTTGAGTTTTGATGCGCAAATCTTAGCACACCGCTATAGGCGGTAGCAAGACTGCGGCACAAAACGGTAGTGTACCGATCGTTCAAGTAATATAAAATGTGGGAGTGAATCCCCAAGTATCGATCTCGAAGGAACACAGTAAGGTGGAGTTTACTATTGAGGAAAGACTTGAGATTGAAGTCCTTTAGTCGGATGTAACGCGGAGGGAAATGATTTGGTTTTGGAAAATAAAGGAAAGCAACTTAAACTACTCCTATGCAGGCCTTGAGCGCACTGCTTCGCTAGGCGGGATGGAAACTACGTAGGCCTTGAACGCACTACTTCGCAAGGGCAGATGGACAAGAAGGCTTGCAGATGGAATGGTTCGCACCGGCAGAGTCGGGGTGGATTACATGGGCCGTTAGCACTGCTTAGCTTGGCGGATGGAAGAGTAGGCTCACGGAATGAAATTGATAAAATGAATGACAATAGCGCACCCCATACACATGAATAAATCAAAAGGAATTTCATAAAGATGAAATAAACGCTACAGATCTAGATTTATCATGCTCTTCATCTACAAAATATAGAGTTTAGCATACAAACATCATTTCGAAAGAATAAAGAGTAAGAGATTTGACCGACTCTGAAGCCTTGCTGGGATTCACGGTTGGAATCGCTGGGTTGTCAATCCGCGTCCAAGCTCAGTCCTCAATTGCGTCCGGGGTAAAGGAGGGCTGTCATTTCCTCCCAATGGCCCGTCTTCTTCGTGTCACGACCCGGTGATGTCCAATGCTCTTCAAACATTCCTTGATGATGAAAGTAAGATCCAATCTCTTCCTTGAAGTCCCTAGATGAAGAGAGGAGGCTTAGAACGAAAAAAACGCAAAAAACGGCGCTGGAAAAGACCTAGAAACGAAGAAGTTCCGACTGTTTTCGCGGAGCAGCCATTTATAGACAGGTGCAGAATTTGTTCATGCACGACCAAACGCATGACCGTGCGTAAAAATGCACGACCAAATTCAGAATGATGTTTTGGTCCGTAAATAAACGCGCACGATCGCAGCCAACCGTGCGTCAAGAAATCGCACGACCGTGTGATTCATGCAAACATGAAAACTGGGCAATATGGATGTTCTACCCACCTGCACAACACCAAATAGCAATCACACAGCTGGGAAAACACCTCCAACAACATCATAATATCATAAAAAGAATGGGGAGCACAATGTGCTTACCCCCAACCATAAAGAGAGCAATTGCACATCGAAACGGGCCTAAAAGTGCACATAGCACGGAATATCAAATATGAATGAAAACATGCCTAAAGTGTAGTGCAAAGACTAGATAAACGGCCCAGATGAGTCCATAAATGTGTATATAATTGGGACTCATCACACCCCTAGACTTACCTGTTTGCGCGTCCCGAGCAAACAAATCCGGCGGAGTAGTAAAATCATAGCTAGCTAAAAAAATTGCGACATGGAGTAGTATGCGAAGTTGCATACTTGTGTGCATAGAAATTCATTAGAAGAAGTTTCTACATATGCTAGTTAATTTATAAAAGTGTAAATGCGTAAAAAGAAATTTATTTTTACTCAAAAAAATGGAATGTTGGTGAATCTCGTGGTCACGCGTAGTACAAAAGTAAGCTAGACGCGGAGGTGAGTGTTACCCAAGACCGGAACTCAGAATTATCTCCGTTGAAATCCATCAACGTCGAGAGCCATAAGCTCGCCCTGTCACACTCTCTCCACGACGCTAGTGGACTCACAAGATGAATCAATAGGACTTTGGGTTTACACGAGGCTTAGGTTACAGTTTGGAATGCAAAGATAAACGTGAAGGCTAATCGCAACCCAAATGAGTATACAAAAAATGCTAAATCATAGCAGCCTCAATAATACACGTGTAACACACCCCCAGACTTGACTTTGAAATCGGGTGTGCACACGACCTACAACAATCAATACCATTATATGCTTCAATTAAAGCGTTAGGGATATATATATATATATATATTTTCTTTTTCTTTTTCTTTTCTTTTTATCCACAAATCAATTAGCACAATTCTCAGCACATAGACATTTTTAAAACTTCCACATCAACACTGAAGTTTCGCATCACCGCACCGCATTGAAAAATTACAATTCATAAATGCTTTTAGCTAAATTTTGGTTGCGATAATAGGATTAGCTTTTAGGCCTTGGTGAAGTATGGTGGAGCTGAACCAAAAGGTTGGGTAGGCACAAAATGGGCTAGCAACTGTTAGCGTATAGGAAAGGTAAAACAAAGCTCAAGCTTGCCAAAAAGATGGCCTACGTCACGCTCAACTTGAAAATCGTTCGCACCCATGCTTCGAGAGTCGCTTGGGGCAAGTTCTTAGCCCTCGAGAAAGGTAATCCTTCCTCCCGACTCAAGCAACAGGAACCTCACGTTCGCCTATACACAATACCACGCTACCGCTAGATTCAACCACATTCTCCATTTTGAGTAAAATAAACGAAAATCTACGCAAATCAACTAATTATAAATTAGGAGCATAAATAAGAACTAATTCTACTCAAATCCCTATACAAGACACGAGTACTCAACTAGAGCACTACAAGAGTCAACATGCCACTCCATCTTGCAATTTTTAGGCTAATACAACAATTTCTACATCACAACCAAGAATTGAATATACAGGATCATACAAACAAGCGAGTGCGCGCTAAAGTGAGTGAAACGGTGTGTGATGCATATGAACAAATTTACTATATGGATAAAATAAAATTACTTCTAGTATGCAATGAAGCATGTGCGTGCACAGTGGGTAACGAACAGCTCTCCCCCAGACTTAATCTACGCAATAATGTAAGTTGAAATATCAACATGAGTGTAAGAGAATGAAAAGAGGAGAGGCTACCCCATGCTCAGATATGAGCATACCAGAAGATTTGGCGTTAAATTCTGAAAACTTCACTCCAAGAGTCCGCCACCAAAGAAATTGCCGCACACCTGCAGGCAAAAGACTTCAAGCAAAAATATATATATGTAAAACTAAACTATTAGCGTATTAGAGAAATAAAAATAAAAGAGACTTGGGTTGTCTCCCAGCAGCGCTTTTGTTTACCATCCTTAAGCTGGACTTAATACCTGTATTATGCAGTTTTAATAAAAGTCTAAGCGTAAAGCAAAATCTAGTAAATCCTAAATATTACATGCCGCAAAATGATCAACTATAAGTTGATTTAAAATAGCAACTGAAAATGAACGAAATGGGTCCGAAGACCCAATAGCAGCACATCAGAAGATCAGGAGCTTTCCATCTCCATATTTCATCTTTCTTTATCCTCTTCCTCTCCTCCAATCTGCAGTCATGGATGAAGTAGCGCTTTCCACCCTGCACCCAGTCTTTCAAGGAAAATGCAGGCAATGATGATGAGGTGGAATAGGTGATGGATTTCATCATTGCCGTTTGCTTTTCCTTCCAAGACTGCCACACAGAATCACCCAAAAATGGGTCTAGACATTCATTCACCTGCAGGGGGATATATGCAACATCAAAAATTAAAGCAGGAAGGATGAGTTCATTAAGATCAGCATTAAAAGAAGGTTGATTAGGAAATAAAGTGGAAGAAGAACTAAAAGAATCAAACAAAGGAGGAGTGATCCCGGTTTCACTCCTGGCAGGTTCCACAAATGTCTCAATGCCGGTTGCAATAGAAGCACTACAGGAAGAATATGAGCAGCTAGGAACTTCGATGATGAGTTGGACCTTCTCCTCCGGTGATGAGGTAGAAACCTCAGCACTAAGGGAAATGTCCTCCTGAGTGCAACTCAGCATAGCTTCAGGCTCCATAGGTATATCCTGCACATCTAAAAACTCGGCAATAAGAGCAGAAGATAAATGCATACTGATTCAAGAAAATATCTGAGTAGAAATAGGACTCAAGATAGAGTCCGATAGGAGTGAAGAAATATCCTCAGATACAGAATCCATAGGAAAGGATGGCACAATGGAGGAAGAAAACTCCATAATGTCGTCGAAGTGATCAACATCGACGCTTATCGATGCATTCGTTGTGCTCCCAAGATGACCCGGGGGCCTAACGTATGTGTCATCAGCGATGGAAGGAGCGGTGGCATAGGAAGGCAGTGGAATGGTGATAAGTGCTGGCTCATCATCCTCTCCCAATTGCAATTTCCAATGCTCACAGTCTTTCAGCGCGTGATCAAGACTCTGACAATACAAGCAACGCTTCCCAGTAGGTTTTGACTGAAGAAAAGCCAAACCACCCGGTGAAGGCGATGCTCGCGATGGGAACGCATACTTATAATACGATGAACTACACGGATTATAAGTATGGCTTCCTAAATGGCACTCATCACTAGAGTGATTAGACGCTCTACACCACCTACATTGTTGATAAGCATACATATTGGTGTAAAGAAAGATTCACAAATAATATAAGCTGAAAAATAACTCAGTATGCACGAAGGAAAAAATTAAATCAACATGAACCTGATTTTTGAAATACTTAAAAAAAATAGACAAAATGAGAATTTACAAACACTAAATTAAAACAAATGTGATATAAAAATGGAATAGAAACTTCTATCTCACAGCTCTCCCTCTCCAGAAAACTCACACGTCTGTGTTCCCCGGCAACGACGTCAAAAACTTGATGCGCAAATCTTAGCACACCGCTATAGGCGGTAGCAAAACTGCGGCACGAAACGGCAGTGTACCGATCGTTCAAGTAATATAAAATGTGGGAGTGAATCCCCAAGTATCGATCTCGAAGGAATACAGTAAGGTGGAGTTTACTATTGAGGAAGGACTTGAGATTGAAGTCCTTTAGTCGGATGTAACGCGGAGGGGAATGATTTGGTTTTGGAAAATAAAGGAAAGCAACTTAAACTACTCCTATGCAGGCCTTGAGCGCACTGCTTCGCTAGGCGGGATGGAAACTACGTAGGCCTTGAACGCACTAATTGGCAAGGGAGAATGGACGAGAAGGCTTGCGGATGGAATGGTTCGCACCGGCAGAGTCGGGGTGGATTACACGGGCCGTTAGCACCGCTTAGCTTGGCGGATGGAAGAGTAAGCTCACGGAATGAAATCGATAAAATGAATGACAATAGCGCACCTCATACATATGAATAAATCAAAAGGAATTTCATAAAGATGAAATAAACGTTACAGATCTAGATTTATCATGCTCTTCATCCACAAAATATAGAGTTTAGCATACAAACATCATTTCGAAAGAATAAAGAGTAAGAGATTCGACTGACTCTGAAGCCTTGCTGGGATTCATGGTTGGAACCGCTGGGTTGTCAATCCGCATCCAAGCTCGGTCCTCAACTGCGTCCGGGGTAAAGGAGGGCTGTCAATTCCTCCCAATGGCCCGTCTTCATCGTGTCACGACCCGGTGATGTCCAATGCTCTTCAAACCTTCCTTGATGATGAAAGTAAGATCCAATCTCTTCCTTGAAGTCCCTAGATGAATAGAGGAGGCTTAGAAAGAGAAAACGCAAAAAATGGTGCTGGAAAAGACCTAGAAACGAAGAAGTTCCGACTGTTTTCGTGGAGCAGCTATTTATAGATAGGTGCAGAATTTGTTCATGCACGACCAAACGCACGACCGTGCGTAAAAACGTACGACCAAATTCAGAATGCTGTTTTGGGCCGTAAATGAACGCCCGCGATCGCAGCCGATCGTGCGTCAAGAAATCGCACGACCGTGCGATTCATGCAGACAAGAAAACTGGGCAATATGGATGTTCTACCCACCTGCACAACACCAAATAGCAATCACACAGCTGGGAAAACACCTCCAGCAACATCATAATATCATAAAAAGAATGGGGAGCATAATGTGCTTACCCCCAACCATAAAGCATGCAATTGCACATCGAAATGGGCCAAAAAGTGCACATAGCATGGAATATCAAATATGAACGAAAACAGGCCTAAAGTTAGTGCAAAGACTAGATAAACGGCCCAGATGAGTCCATAAATGTGTATATAATTGGGACTCATCAAGTTTCTTTCTTTAATCCACTGGCATGCCATTTCGTCGAACAACATCTTCGTCGAACGCCATTTTCGTCGAACGGATAGCGCCCGACGTTAAGCTCTAACGCCTGGCGTTGAGTATCATCTTTAGTCAGCTGGCACCCCATTTCGTCGAACAGAAAATTTCGTCGAACACATTTCGTCGAACGGGCTTCTTCTTTGATCGAACAATATTTCGTCGAATGCCAGATCGTCGAACGCAGTTTCCATTTCATCGAACGCAGCTTCCATTCTCGAACAGAGCTTTCATTTCGTCAAACGCTAGCGCCCAACGTTAAGTCATAACGCCTGGCGTTAGACAACTTTCAATCCTTCGGCTTGTGGTTAGTGTCAGACCATTGTTGCAGCAACCTGGGGTCATAACTGTCCAAACCTGCATGCTAAAAACACAATGGCAAACAAGATCAAATACAAGTAGGATTTGTTATTCTCAAATCAAAGGGATGCGGAAAACCATGTTCCAACAGAGCGTACTTTGATGCCATCTATTGTCTTCCTTGAGAAAGGTTGATGATACGGGTGGTTATTGGGTTTATTACGAATCATTTGGGTATTTGTGTATGGGCAGAGATGGAATTTGTCCTCCTATATGTCAGGAGTTACATCCATGGGCCCCTTGATGGAATGAGACCGAGAAATGCATGGCCATGCTGAGTTAAGCCAATATGTCATATTGAGCTTACCACTCTCTAAAAGGTCAATTCTTGATCAAGAAAGCAAGGGTTGAACATTCATGAGGGTGACATAGTCCATTCCTCTAGTTTAATCTGGATGTAAGGGACAAAGAGACATGACAATGCTGATACATTAGTCACAAACAGGCTTGTTTGACTTATGAACTCTTATTGCTTGAGTAGCAATGATGCATTGCCAGATGCTGCTCATTGCTTGTGAAACATTTGTTAATACCTTCTAGATCAAGTGGGAGAATGTTAGAGTTTCTGCAGTGATCCAGAAGAAATCAAGCAGTTAGTCTCACTGCCAATGCGATATGAGCCTATAGGGTCTCACATAAGAGCGTTTGGAGAAATTGGAAAAATGATTGTTTTGGTCTTGCTCATATTGGATATGAGTGAAGGATCAATCCTAAGGATAATTGGAGTATTGGTGGTTTGATTAATTGCTCCTAGATATAATGTATATTATATGGAGCATGTCGTCTGGATCACAAGGAGATATTGCGAATATTGACTTTTGATCAATGTCATAAAGGTATCTCAACGATTTCGTCAAGAGTCAAAGTGATGACTTGACGATTCGTCGAATGATATCGTGATGACTTGATGATTTATCATAATGTCTCGATCAATCTGTCGAAAGTGTTTCGGCGAATTCATCATGATGTTTCGAGTGATTGAGATATCTTGATGATCCGAATTTGTCGAGTAGAACTCGACGATTCATCGTGATGTCTCGACGAACCAATATTTGTCGAGTGGGACTCGGCAATTTGCCGTGATGTTTCAATGAATTCGTTGTAAAGGTTTCGACGAATTCATATTGACGTTTAGAGAGAGTTATCATGATGTCTCGACGAACCCGTAGAAAGTGTTTCGACGAATTCATCGTAATGACTCGATGAATCTGTTCACGCCGATTTTCCTTATAACTCCTATTTTGGGTATGGGGATAGCGGGACTTTATCTGCTTTATATCTATGGGTATACATACACCAGATTTATGTTTCTAGAATGAGTGAAATTGGATCTTCTCTGTCAGCCGAAACTTTGCGAAAGGGTTCACGATCTTGAAAGAGACGGAAGAGTTCCGCTACTCTTCGTTCCGACCGTTCAGCCGACTGTCGTCGCTGCCTCTCCCGTGTACGGATCTGGTATTCCATGGGGGACGCAGAGGACCTTCTCATTCTCCGACCTAGATCTTGTGTGACAAGGTGCTAGGGTTCTTCGGCGCTCATGTGGACTTCTATAGAGGTGTGGACGTATTTGTACACTAGATCTTGACAAAGCCGAAGGAAGCGCAAAGAAAGAACTCATAATAGGACTTTGATTTGAAGAAGATTTTCTTAGAGCATCCGGTTGAGTATTAACTCAGTTACGCAAAGTTAATTTTATTATTGCTACAATTTTTTGATTCCTGGTTCTAGCAAGATCCATTTATTCTTTTGTGTTGTTCTCATATATTCCACTGCGCATATTCTGATGTGTATACCCTTGAGGAAAACCCAACAAAATGCCCCTCTACGATCAATGCTAAGGAAGAGAGAGAAAAAGGAGGCTGCGAGTTGTCGGTTACTGCTAACTTAGTTAGTATAGATCACCTAGACCGCTAGCAGCAGTCAAAACCATACTTCGCCCATCACGGCGAATGCCACTTCTGTGATGGGATTTCCTTTGATTTAAGAAAATTGGCTATAATGGGTTACAGGGAAAGAATAAGAGAAGTCAGGCGAGTAACAAGCCTCAAGGAATAGAACTCGAGACCGCATCTCTTATAAGCGATCTCCTTGATTTGAGTGTTCGTCCCTTGGGAATGTTTCCCCCTATTTATAGGCTCGGGGTCCTGCCCAAATGGGCAGGGCTAGAATAACCGCCTGCCTGGATACAGGAGAATCAAGCAGGGGTGACAGGATACAGAAGGTAAAAATAAGAGGAAAGCTGCGTGGCCCGGCAACTTGACCCTAGGTTATGCTGAGCTTGGATTGGAACAAGCCTTGGCTTGAGAAGAGAATCAGCCAGCGCGGCAGTAGTCTGAAGCCGTGACTTACTTTCTGGACATGAGCCTTGATTGTTGTTAATCCATGGTGGCGGTATGGGATCTTAGACCGTCCGGCTTGTTCTTGATGAGTCGGGAGACTTGTAAACAAACCATTAGTTAGAGCCAGATGGCTAGTTTTGACAAGTCATCCGGTCTGAGGGAGTTTTTACTTTGGATAGCGTTCTTCTGGGTAAATATGCCCATTACGTGGCAAAATGCAAAACTTGCGCACTTGTGAAGGCAGAATGTCAGAAACCTAGTGGGTTCCTGAAGTCATTACCTGTTCTGGAATGGAAATTTGATGACATTTTTATGGATTTCGTGCTTGGTTTGCCGAGATTGCAAAATGGGAATGTTGATGTTTGGGTGATCATGGATCGCTTAACAAAGGTGTCACACTATATTCCAAACTGGAGGGATGATACATTGGAGAAATTGGCGAAGCTATATGTTGATTGCATAGTACGATTGCACGGTGTGCCCCGTAGCATCGTTAGTGACCGAGAAGGGCACTTCACATCGAAAGATTGGAGGCGAATCCTCCAACTGTTGGGTACCAAGCTGAAATTTAGCACTACCTTTCATCCTCAAACAGATGGGAAGACTGAGCGGACCAACAGGACATTGGAGGATATGCTCCGAATGTGAACCTTGGATTTCGGTAAGAGGTGGGAAGATCATCTCTTTATGATAGAATTCGCTTACAATAACAGCTACCAAGCAAGTATTAAAAGGGCATCCTTTGAGGCTCTCTTGGTAGAAAGTGTCGTACTCCCTTGGCTTGGGCGGAGACGGGCGAGACTAAGATGTTTAAGCGAAAGGAAGTCGAAGACGCAAATTCGACTATTCGAACAACCCGGGAGAGATTGTTGGTTGCGCAAGATAGGCATGCAAAATACTACAACGCCAAGCAAAGAAATGTTGGTTTTGCCGTGGGCGACTGGATTTATCTGAAAATCAATCCTTTCAAGTGTGTATCAAGGATTCAATGCTTGAAAAAGGTGAGTCTGAGATACCTTAGACCGTTTGAAATATTGGAGCGTGTTGGTGAAGCTGCCTATCGACTCGCTCTTTCGACAGAGTTGAGCGATTTGCACGATGTGTTTCACATATCTGTACTAAGGAAAGCTGTGCAAGAGCCTACTCATGTTATTGTTGATGTATAAGTGCCGATCGATGGTGGGCTAAAGACAAAAGTCAAGCCTATTCGCATCGAAGACACTGATGTCAAGCAACTGCGGAATAAAATGATCAAAATGGTCAAAGTCCACTAGAACAATTGCGGTCTTGAGGAGCTTTCAAGGGAGCGAGAGCAGACCATGCTTGAGCAGTTCCCCGAGTTGTTCTTCTGTTGAGGTACAAATTATGCATTTTGTACTTTTGATTACATTCTTAAAATCTGGAATTTGGGGACGAAATTTCTTTAAGGGGAGGTAGTTTGTAACACCTCAGTTTTCCAGCTGAAGAAAGCAATGTTTTCTGGTAATAGGACCTACCGCCAGGCGGTAGTGCTAGCGCTGGTGGTAGGGATGTAGACAGTATGATCTTACCTTATCGACGGGAAGTTCCTGCTATGGTCAAGAGATCTCGACGATTAGATTAGAGCCAGACGGTAACTCCTACCACCAAGCGGTAGCTATATCGTTGAGACGTCGAGATGATCTCTATCTCAGTGGGTAATGTCTTACTGACTTGACTCTAGCGCCACGCATTAACGATAACGCTGGCGGTAACAATCTAGACGGATGCGTCGAGATGAAAAATTGTCAAGAAGCTTAAGCGATGAGCAGATAAGCTCCACCGCCTAAGTGCTACAACGGGGCGGTAGCTAGGAATATATAAGGCAACAAATTCGGGAATTTCTTATCCTTTCTTCTAGGACTCTTATATTTCCAATGGCAAGGAACTCGAGGAATATAAGAGGAAGTTCCATTTTGGCTAGCCGTTCATCGTGCCGAGGGCAAATCTATGTTGGATATCTCTTGAGTGCTTGTGCCATCTTTGAATCCGTGGAGAGGAAGGTGTTTCAACAAATTCCATCCGGTTCAATCTCAATCCCATGGCACCAAAATGAGCATCAAGGGTAACGAGTCTCCTTCTGAATATCTGGGCATGCTTGTTCTTTTATTGGCAAAGTGGTAGGAAGATTTCCACTAATTACTGGACAGGTTCTTCCTGTGGGTCGATATGGATATCCCAATAGAAATTGCATATAGTGTCTGGAATCGAAGTACGGACATAGGCATACCGTGTGAAGCCCATATGGACAAGTTGGTCTGGGTTGGTGATGATTATAACTAATTGAGATCCGGAGAAGACTCCAAGTATATGTGCTGTGTTTTTGGGTTCTGGGTGTTGTGATGTTCTGTAGGGAGATCTGGAGGCAAACACCAAAAAATACCTGAAAAAGGATGCAGTATTGTTGCTGTCTCCTACCGCCGAGCGGTAGTGCTACCACTGGCGGTAGCTCCTGGTTGAAACCAGCGAGCCATTTGTTGTGGGTGTGAAGCCTAGTTCCTGGGGAATGGGTGCGTAGCACCAGAAAGCTATAGACCAGCTATTGTTGACCATAGCAGAGGACAGAAGTGAGTTTTGTTACTAACGCCAGGCAGTAGACTTACTGCTGGCAGTAGCTCCTGTGACCAAAAATGTAGAGACTGTGAAGCCTAAGTCAAAAAGGACTGGGTGTGTAATAGCTTAAAAAGGGAGGGCCTGGAGTGCCTATCTTCATTGGCCTTGTTAGCCAATAGCGGGCACAAGGGGAAGCTTCACCCGCGTCGGGTAGTTAACATGCCCGATGATATGAGCATGGGAACAAAGCTGAACCGAACCCAACCCTTAGCCATCCAGTGATGAGGTCGCGACTTTCGTTTCACTGCGAGCATTTTGGTAATATAACCGTAAGGCAGGATAACCGTGACGCTAGCTCATAGTATGCTAAGTTGAAAAAGTACATAGTGTTCTCTAAGTTTAAAAGGGACTTAGATTGTTGGTGTAACTCAGGGAGTACGGCGAAGTGTTCCTTATGAGAATAAACTGTATTGTTGCGAATGCCTACGTTGGTGATGATTGCAGATATAAACTTATATGCTACTAATGTTTGCCTGCAGGGAAGGAGTACCGCCATATTAACAATGGGGTGGGGTCGTTATATATCTTGGTCAGCTAAAGCTTACCGGTTGTTTGTTTTCCCACGCTTTTGTGGAATTTGTTTGTACAGGCCCTGGCGAGACAAGCGAAAAATAGCAGGTTGAAGCCCCAACTGCTGCGCTGTGCTGGCCCTCGATGTCCAAAGTATGATGTTTACTACCCTTCATATGTGGCCGGCCTGCGTTCCGATGTTTGTAATCCACTATGTTGTAAACATTCATGTAGAGAACTTGTCTTGTATATTTGTTCCTACTGTACTAGTGGACATATGTATCTGGTTTTAACTTAAATAAATAAATTACTTTCGTTGTGTACTTCTGAGATTGCTGAGATGGTTTGTGTAAAACTATTAAAAAACTAATTACGTACCTCTCTTTAAATTTCATTAATATGGCGTGGGGTCTTAGCCGGACCTATTGTTATATTCTATGTGACGGGGAGGGTGTTGCAATGGTAGTGCTAAATATGGGCTTGGTTATTTTTCTGGAAACAATCACCCAGCGGTAACTCTTACCGCCGGCGGTAGCAGTAAATCCAAAAATCATAATTCTTATAATAAAAATCATATCAAAATTTAGATGTAACCTCATCTTCCTGCAAGAGTTTTGTTGGGTCCAGCGTTCCTTCACTTGACCCATAGCGCCTTTCCGTTGATATAAAGATCAAGTTGCGCCTTCACCAATAGTCCGGGCTTTTGGTGCAGTTGGTTGAGTTGGGTCCTCTCAATTGGTATCAGAGGTAGGTTGCGGGTTCGAGACCGGGGGACGCTGATAATTCCTGAAATTCTCTCTACCTGTGTGGGTCCTGGTGGGTCAGGCGGCCGGAGCCATGTGTCAAGCCACCTTTGAGCTTGCGTGCCATGTGGAGCACCTCTGAGCTTGCGGGTCGTGCTGGACGCTGGGAGGGGGGATTGTTGGGCCCACATTCCTTCACTTGACCCATAGCGCCTTTCCGTTGATATAAAGATCAAGTTGCGCCTTCACCAACAGTCCGTGCTTTTGGTGCAGTTGGTTGCGCTGGGTCCTCTCAAGTTTATACAGAACTCTTAAAAGGGTCTCAACCCCCTTTATTTCGTGTGCCAAATGTCATATATTTGGACACACCTGGGACTCTGATGAGTACTTTTTGCACTCATCCGTTAATATAATTTTAATGATATTTTAATTTGAATTTTTATAAATTGCATGAATTATCCCATCAAATTCATTTCTTTTTTATTTCTATAAACTAACTGAAGTTTTTTTCTGTGTTTTTCAGGTTTTCTGGGCACTTTGAGCAAAAATGTCAAGTACACTCCCCAAGTCACTGGCGTGACCTAGAGGCGTGACCCAGTGTCACGGCCACGACCCACCTCATGCAGCCAGATCAGCCTGCCATGTCATTTAAAGTTACACGCCCAGGTCACGGGCATGGCAATGGGGCGTGAAATCCTGGTCACGGGCGTGAACCCTCCCGCGCTCCTTCCTGCCAAAGCTTCCCGCCAGCAGCCAGTTTGAAGGTTATACGCCCTCGGTCACGGGCGTGACCGAGGAGCGTGACATGTACAAGCACCTGCATTAAAGCCAGATGGCGTCCTTCCCGCAGCAGCTGATCACGCCCCTTACACGCCCTTGGTCACAGGCGTGACCAAGGGGCATGGAACTCGATTTTCTCAGCTATTTAAATCCAGCTCCTCCAGAAGTTTGGGGACAAATTTTGGAGCCTCAAGTCTTCTTTTCTTGCCTGGTTCTCTTGTTTTAAGCACTTCTTGTATTTCTCTTTCTAGTATAATTGTTAGTTTAAATTCTTGTACTTTTCTTTTGTATGTGTAACTTTCATTTCAATAGTTGCAATCAAAATTCTTTAGTTTGTAATTCTCTTTTGAAATAATTAAAATAGTTCCTTTTATTTCTTTACTCCCTTCTTCTTCTTCTTCTTTTATAATGCACTCTTTTATTTCTATTATTTCATTTATCTCAATGAGTAGATAAATCTTTATTAGTACTCGGTCGAGATGATCTAAGGAATAATATAAGCTATGAAGAAAATTAGAGTTTCTTTTTCTCTTCTCCGGAAATGCTTAAGATTTATCCTTGATTTATTTTTGATGAGATTATATCTTCGATATATAATTCTCATATATGTTTTCGTATTTAATTTAGCCGAGCGACTCATAATATGAATTGATCATTCAAGGATAAAGAGAGTTGCATGCAACTCTCGAGAGAGGATGACATAAATCTCCCAGATTGGAGTAAAATCCAATAGAGGGGTTGCCACAACCCGCATTTTCTCCGAATTTAGGAATATCAGAGTAAGAGAAAATACACGTCATGATGCCACGTCATGCATGATACAACTGCAGACGTTCAGACGGGAACCTAATACTTAATTAATCAAAACAGGATTATATGATAGGTCATCATTTGAAATCATGTATTAGGGTTTGAGGTAAGAACTGTGTCTTTCAGTTCGTGGATCAACTAGTCCACCGAGAAAGTATATATAATTGCAGCGGAAAGTACTTGATTTAGTTTACTTAAAGTCCTAAATGTATGTAATGACAGGACATAAAGTAAATGATATGCACATAACTAGACGTATTGTAAGTATAGAAAATACCTTTAGGCGCCTTTAAAGATAAGGGTTTTAGTTAAAAAGAATGCAATGAGGATGAAGGAAACGTCATTTTATAACTATAGTGCACCTAACATAAATCATTCCCAGAGAGTAAAATACACAAGATCTAAAAGTAGTGGCATCCAACTGGCAAATAAACTATATACTATAAAAGGGCACAATGGGCGTCAACAACATGACACTAACCCATTGGCCCAACTAGTATGTCTGATCACAAGAAGAAAACTAAAGACATCTACCTCGCAGAAGCGGGGTGAACAACTGCAAAAACTCTGAACTCCAGGCTACACCACTAGCCGCTATGGCTCTGAACCTGAGGCATTCAAATAAACAAAGAACGCCTCAGCAAGGAATTGCAAGTGGCAGAAAACTAGCAGAAAAACAAGCAAGGCATAAGGGGTACCAACCAAAGCCAGATTTACCGAAAGAGAAGTTCTAAACAAAGAACTAGCAAGCACCGAGTGCACCAATATCAAGAAGAGGAACAAGCATAGTCCAATTATCTTGTAAATTTTATTAAAGAGACCGATCAGCTCAAATTATACGGGTGGCGGTCCTTTATCCTCTGCCAACCCAAAAGCCCAAAACCGGGTGGGGGTGCCTCTAGACCCAACCACCCAAACATGACTACCGTGCAAGGCTATAACATTTCCCCCACTGTCCCCCAAACACGACTACCGTGCAAGGCTAAAGACAATGGTTCTTATTAATTAAATTTAGATTTAATAAGGCACGGGTTGTAACTCGAAATATCAACACCAAAAACACCCTAAGAATAGGGTCACCATGAAATAAGCACTACGCAATGATTCATAAAGGTCCAGGGTTCTCACACAAACACAAGAACATAAAGAAATAAGCAAGGGAGAAATAAAGAAGCAACACAGGTTCCTAAGAAAATAGGAGCAGACAATAAGGATTTCTCGAGAACTATAAGGGCTGCAGAGGAGCTCTCGAGAAATAAATAATCAGATCTGGACAAAGATCTCTCGAGAAAAAAAAAGGAACAGCACAAGCATTTCTCGAGAAAATAAAGGAGCCAGGAACAACACCTCTCGAGAGCTAAAGGGAAGGCAGGAAAGCACCTCTCGAGAGATTTAAGGAAACAGGCAATATGTCTCGGGAAGAGACAGACGGGAAAACAACAGGAAAAAAGGAATTCAGGTCGTTCGTCGAACGCCGTTCGACGAACGCAAGACTGTTCGTCGAACACCATTCGACGAACGCAAGGGCCTTCGTCGAACGCAGACGCATTTGACGATCACAAGGCCGTTCGGCGAACGCCGTTCGATGAACTCCAGAATACAAGGGAAAAGGCTGAATTTCTCGAGGAATGCTGATTTCTCGGAAAATAATGCTACAGTCAAAATAAATCAGGCAGACTTAAGGCCTCTCGAGAAATTAAATAGCTAGGCAGACTTCTCGAGAATTAAAAACAGGGTGGCTGCTAACTTATCGAGAACAAAAATGCTACATGCAGAAATGACATTTCTTCGAGAATTATAAAGAATTTCTCGAGATTTTTAATCAGTCAGCGGGAGAAAATGAACAACAAAGGGAAAAAACTTCAACTGTAAGCCAAAACTCAGAATAAAAAGAGACACAAGCCAAACAAAACACCTCCAGCACCCATTGATGAGTCTCCATTATATACATGTTTTAGGACTCATTTAGGCTTAATATCATGCATAGGTACTGCATATTAGGTTGATTATTGCTTATATTGGATTAGTTGTTTATTTGTGTAAATAGTACCTTCCTTAGCCTACTTCTGTGTGTTATCTCGGATGTTCCCTTTTATTCTCTTCGGTGCATATTTTATGCCGCTGGGTGCTTTATTTCTAGGCCCCAACGGGTATGTTTGAGTTTGCTGCAGGTACCAGGAGCTGAAATGCATTCCACGGGGGGCAATCCATGTGATTCCATGAAAATCTGAACCTGATCGTGCGATTTGTTCTTGCACGATCAGGCGCACGATCACTATACAAATCGCACGATCAAATGCAGATGTTCGTCCAGGCTGCTGGCTGCTCTCGCACGACCAATGAATATAGTGCGCACGAACACTGGTCATGCGCCACTGCTCGTGCGCAGTGTTTATTCTGCTCCATATTTATAGACCGGCTCCGCGATTTTAGGTCATTCAGCACTGTTTTGGGCGCGAATTCTTCCACAAGCTCCGTTGTTTTCCCTCTCCAAGCTCCATCCATCCATCCCATTCCTTGGGAAAGCTTCTTCCATCGATCCTAAGCTCCATCAAGAGTTCCAGAAGCATTCCCCGCCAACTACAGCAAGTATTTCAAGGTGTGGCATCTCCATTGGGCTAAGTGGAAGAGACCCAGCTCTGAGAAGAAGACGGATGATGTTTAGAGGTAGTGATAGCCTCTGAACTCCGGAAGCAACCAAGGACTGAGCTCGGAGGAGGCTTGACAGCCCCCTATTCCGGCCAAGATCTACGGCGAGGCTTCTCATCTCGTGGTTTCCTCTACCCTCTCTCTTTTGGAAATGTATGCTTAACTATTGTATTGAACTAGAGTGATCTCTATTTGTCTATGAATGGAAGTATACTCTTGTTTTATTTCTTGCTTAATGCTTTGCTGTGATGCGCTCCTCCCCCACTCCACTTCCACACACACGTTCTAGCTAGCCATCTAGCAATTGCTAGTGGTGATGTTGGCGAAGAGGTGAACTCGACCCTCACAAAACCCCGCACTGTGGCCATTTCACCCGCATACCAAAGCGCGGCATTGCGGCCGCTGCATTCACCCCCACTTTGCGAAGAGGTGTGTGCGACCCTCAATCGTCATAGTTACTTTTCGTCCACGCGCTTTCTGAAGAACGGCATCGCCGTCATTGCATCCATCCCGCCTTGCGAAGCGGAGTTTTGACCCGCATCTCATTTCTGTGTAGTAATTTAGGAAACCAAAATCAAAGCTCCGATTTTTCCTTTAATTTACTCTCGTAATTATTTTCTCAATCCGAAGTGTCAAAATAACCACGCGCATTCCTTGAGAGACGATATTCGGGGACGTACTCCCAACTTTATTACTTGTGCGACCGGTGCACTTGCCGAACGCGCATCAAGTTTTTGGCGCCGTTGCCGGGGAATACAGGCATAGTTTGATTTTGGTGTTTGAGTTAATAGTTACTGAAGTTATTGTTTTTTTATTTTTACTGTTTTCGGGTTGTGTGTATACAGGAGCGATGTCATGTTCTTTACTCCTCCTGTCACAACATGATGAGGATACAACCTATTTGGAGGAGAAATTCTTCAAATTTGCTCAAATTATAATTCAAGACCTTGAAACACGGCAAGAGTATATTGATAGATTGACTATGCAGGTTGAGACTTTGGTGTCTCTTGCCTCGGCCGTGTTGCAAGAACCTCCTCGTGATGTGATAGTGGTACAATCAGAACCTGCAGGGAGTGAAACCGGGATCACTCCCTCGACTAATGATTCTTTATGTTCTTCATCTACTTTGTTTCTTGACCCTCTTTCATTGGTTACAATTCAACAGGAAGAGTTAGCGTTGGTCATCCAGGTAGAATCTGATCATCTCTCACGGGACGATGTCACTTGTGACATTTCTTCCTCCTGCTTTGCTCCTACGGATGTTGAGTATACTCTCGCTCCATCTCTTCTTGTTATTTCTAACATTGTTTCATTTGTGCCCCCGCAGAATTTGGAATATGCTGACCCATTTTTGGGCAGTCGGATGATGCATTCCTGGCAGGATAAGCATGTTGCAGTGGCAGACGATATTGCTCTGTCCACTCCAGTGTCACCGCATGTGCTTCCCCTAAAGGACTGGATACAGGGATGAAAGCGATTTTTCTTTGAAGAAATACTCTTGGAAGAGAGAAAGAGAGCAAAAAAAGAGGAGACTTGGGGATGGAGGCTAAACATCTTACTTCGTTGCCATCAGTTGTGGGTCTCCGGAACTTTTTCTTCTATCTGCAGTTATTATTTTAAATCAACGTATAGTTGATTTCTCCATTTGGTTGTGTAATAATACTACGTAGACATGGATGATCTCCTCTCTTTAATTTTGCGTGAACAATTCTATAATCTGCTAATACAGGTATTTGGTCCACCTTTAAGGACGTTAAACAAAAGGGCTCTTGGGAGACAACCCATTGGGGACCGCTTGGTTCCGCTCCTTCGTTCTTCTTTATTTTCCTTATTATATTTTTGTTGTGCTTGGGTACTCTTTAATCGCAGGTCCGTATTTCTTGGAGCAAGGCGGAACAACCGCATTCAGGACAAAACGCCAATTCTTCCGGTATGCTCTCCTTAGTTTAATGTTTAAAGAATCATATCATAGATTATTCTTTCATGTAAATCTGGGGGAGAGTGAGAACCATGCACGTGCACGCACACACGCATTCTGGTAGTGTTATTATTTTAGCTTTCAGTTTATTTCAGTTTATCAATTTTTATGTGGCACGCACATGCTGCACCCACTATGCACGTACTTACTTGCGAGTGCTACCGTGCCAAATTTCCTTTTGGAATGGAGCCGGGATGTCAATTGTGTTAGCTAGGAATTGTGGTTTGGAGTACGATGTTGACTCCAGTAGTGTTCTAATCGAATACTCATGTTTTGCATAGAATTTTGTGTAGAAGTTATTTCTATTTTCATGCGTTGTAGCTTTATTCGTATCTAATTTAGTAATTAGAGTTGTACTTTACTCAAAGCATGAACCTGTGTCGATCTACCGGTAGTGTAGGTGAGTTGGTATTGAACGCTAGATTCGTATTTCTCGAGTCAGGAGAAAGAGTTATCTTTCTCGGTGGCTAAGAACTCGCCCCTAGCGATTCTCGAAACATAGGCACCGGGTAGTCCTAACGCATTAGCATGATGTAGGCCATTCTTTGGACCGTTTGAGCTTTGAGCAAAACCAGAAATTCAACCTTGATAACAAATTTTGTGCCTATCCCACCTTTTTTATTTAGCTCCACCGCTCTCGCTTAAGCCAAGATTACCAAACCTGTTTGCGCACGTGTTTCGAGCTTTTTAGTATAACTGATTATTGTGCTGTGCTGTTATGTATGGATACATATTTGGATTGCTTGAGTTGAAAAAAAAAAGAGAAGAAAAGAAAAATATATATAAAAAAGTATTTGTGAGCTGAAAATTGAAAAGATTTGCGCTTAAAAAAAAATTCTGAGCTTTATATTCTAATTCAGGAATTCTGAATTGTTTGATAAGAATTACTTTATATTGGGTGTTGGCGATGAACACATCAGCTTTATTGGTTGTCGGGGTTTACAATATGTTTTGCTCAAATGCGTTAGGTGTGTTAGCCTCCGAGTTTATCATTGTATATCCTACCGCAACCTAAGCCACATATTTACCCGAAAGCCTTATTGACTTGTGTGTAGTTTTACTTAATGCTGTGGAGAGAGTGCGAAAGCGCGAGCTTATGGCTCCCGACACCGATGGATTTCGGTGGAGTTAGTTCCGTATCCCGTATTTTTTTGAAATACTCGTCTGAGCGCATCTCTACATTCTCCCTACACGTGACTGGCAGATCACATTTGGTTCAGCTTTTGAGTAAACTAATCTCTTATTTACTATTTTAGATATTTGTAAATTACTTTGCATAGTAAAAATTTCTTCTACGAGAATTTTATGAACATGATTGTTTGATATCGCATATTACTCCTAGCCACAATCACCTTTCTAACCTTTGTTTTTCCCATCCGCCGAGAGTAGTTTGCTCGGGACGCGCAAATGAGTATGTCTGGGGGTGTGATGAGTCTCCATTATATACATGTTTTGGGACTCATTTAGGTTTAGTATCATGCATAGGTACTGCATATTAGGTTGATTATCGCTTATATTGGATTAGTTGTTTATTTGTGTAAATAGTACCTTCCTTAGCCTACTTCTGTGTGTTATCTGGGATGTTCCCTTTTATTCTCTTCGGTGCATATTTTATGCCGCTGGGTGCTTTATTTCTAGGCCCCAACGGGTATGTTTGAGTTTGCTGCAGGTACCAGGAGCTGAAATGCATTCCAGGGGGGGCAATCCATGCGATTCCATGAAAATTTGAACCTGATCGTGCGATTTGTTCTCGCACGATCAGGAGCACGATCACTATAAAAATCGCATGATCAAATGCAGATGTTCGTCCAGGCTGCTGGTTGCTCGCGCACGACCAATGACTATATCGCGCACGACCACTGGTCGTGCGCCACTGCTCGTGCGCAGTGTTTATTCTGCTCCATATTTATAGACCGGCTCCGCGATTTTAGGTCATTCAGCACTATTTTGGGCGCGAATTCTTCCGCAAGCTCCGCCGTTATCCCTCTCCAAGCTCCATCCATCCATCCCCTTCATTAGGAAAGCTTCTTCCATCGATCCTAAGCTCCATCAAGGGTTCCGGAAGCATTCCCCGCCATCTACAGCAAGTATTTCAAGGTGTGGCATCTACATTGGGCTAAGTGGAAGAGACCCAGCTCTGAGAAGAAGACGGATGATGTTTGGAGGTAGTGACAGCCTCTGAACTCCAGAAGCAACCAAGGACTGAGCTCGGAGGAGGCTTGACAACCCCCCATTCCGGCCAAGATCTAAGGCGAGGCTTCTCATCTCGTGGTTTCCTCTACCCTCTCTCTTTTGGAAATGTATGCTTAACTATTGTATTGAACTAGAGTGATCTCTATTTGTCTATGAATGGAAGTATACTCTTGTTTTATTTCTTGCTTAATGCTTTGCTGTGATGCGCTCCGCCCCCACTCCACTTCCACACACACGTTCTAGCTAGCCATCTAGCAATTGCTAGTGGTGATGTTGGCGAAGAGGTGAACTCGACCCTCATAAAGCCCCGCATTGTGGCCATTTCACCCGCATACCGAAGCGCGACATTGCGGCCGCTGCATTCACCCCCACTTGGCGAAGAGGTGTGTGCGACACTCAATCGTCACAGTTACTTTCCGTCCACACGCTTTCCGAAGCACGACATCGCGGCCGTTGCATCCATCCAGCCTTGCGAAGCGGAGTTTTGACCCGCATCTCATTTCTGTGTAGTAATTTAGGAAAACAAAATCAAAGCTCCGATTTTTCCTTTAATTTACTCTCGTAATTATTTTCTCAATCCGAAGAGTCAAACTAACCACGTGCATTCCTTGAGAGATGATATTCGGGGACGTACTCCCAACTTTATTACTAGTGCGACCGGTGCACTTGCCGAACACGCATCAAGTTTTTTTGTGATGAGTCCCATTTATATACACCTTTATGGACTCATCTGGGCCGATTATCTAGTCTATGCACTACACTTTAGGCATGTTTTCATTCATATTGGTTATTCCTTGCTAGTTGCACTCTTAGGCCCGTTTCGGTGTGCATTTGCGCTCCTTGTTATTGGGGGTAAGCACATGGTGCTCCCCTTCCAATTCTCTATGTTTACCTGGTGCTGGAGGTGTATTCCCAGCTATTTTATCTTGTATGCAGGTGGCCGGATTATCTTGTATCCAGTTTTCTCCCAAAATTCATGACTGTGTGAAACGCACGGTCGTGCGTTTTCCTCGACGCATGGGCTGTTGCGGTCATGCGCTCTGATCTGGGCAGAAAACGATCGATCTGAATTTACTCGTGCGTTTTGACGCATGGGCGGAATCGCCCGTGCGTGAGTAAAATGCACGGTCTCCTGTTTCTCCTTGTTTTAGTCATTTCTGAATTTACCCGTGCGTTTTGACGCACGGGCGGATTTGCCCGTCCGCGAGTAAATCGCATGGGCGGCGCAGCTTCGTCTTCATGCAAACTTTTATCTTTAATTAATGCACGGGCAACGCACGGTCGTGTGTTCGACCGTGCGTGACCAAAATTCTGCATGTTTAGTATTTAAAGCAGGAATTACTGCTGCCATCGAGAGAGGACGGAGAGCTCGATCCCCCTCGCAGGAAAAGCCTGGAATCCCTCCATTTTCACCCCTTCCACCGTAGGAGACAAGAGGAGAACTTCTCCGGCGATATCCTTCATCATTCCTCCATCCGGGAGCATTTGCAAGCTTTCTCCGCCACTAGCTCAAGCATTCCTCGCCGAGGAGACCATAGAAGCACTGAAGATCGTTGGAGAGGTGACAGCCTCCTTCGAGTTAGCACACCATCTGAGGGCCGAGCCCGGAGAGAGCCCGACAACCTCTCATTCCGGCCGAGAACTCAAGACGCGGTGACATCTTCTTTGTGGTTCTCTCTAACCCTTGATGCTTGTACTTTCCTTGTGTTGTTGTATGAACGCTTGTTAGGTTAATATTATGTATTCTTGCTTGTGTTCATGTGCAATGATGATGTGGTGGCAAGAATAGACCTTTTTGTTGTTGTGATAGCCTAGGTTGTTTGTGTGTGAAGCCACCTAGCGATTGCTAGTGGTGATGTTAGCGAAGAGGTGAATACGAACCTCACAAAACCTCGCACTGTGGCCACTCCACCCGCTCACCGAAGCGCGGTATCGCGGCCGCTGCACTCACCCACACCTTGCGAAGTGGTGCTTTTCGACCCGCATTTCTCTTCATTCTGCATTAGCGTAGGAACCCAAATCACAACCCCCCTTTGTTACTTAGTTATCCTTTTAACTAATTTCCGGTTTGAGCAAATCATACTACCCAACTTGCGGTCCTTTGAGAATGATATTCGGGGAGTTCCTCCCTATTTTATTACTTGAGCGACCGGTGCACTGCCGTCGTATCGCATTTCGTGCTTGCTAATTAGCAGTGCTGAAATAGCGCATCAAGTTTTTGGCGCCATTGCCGGGGATGCGCTATTTCAGCACTACTAATTAGCAAGCACGAAATGCGATACGACGGCAGTGCACCGGTCGCTCAAGTAATAAAATAGGGAGGAACACCCCGAATATTGTTCTCAAAGGACCGCAAGTTGGGTAGTATGATTTGCTCAAACCGGAAATTAGTTAAAAGGATAACTAAGTAACAAAGGGGGGTTGTGATTTGGGTTCCTACACTATTGTAGAATGAAGAGAAATGCGGGTCGAAAAGCACCGCTTCGTAAGGTGTGGGTGAGTGCAGCGGCCGCGATGCCGCTCTTCGGTGAGCGGGTGGAGTGGCCACAGTGCGAGGTTTCGTGAGGGTCGTATTCACCTCTTCGCTAACATCACCACGAGCAATCGCTAGGTGGCTTCACACACAAAAAACCTAGGCTATCACAACAACAAAAAGGGCTATTCTTGCCACCACATCATCATTGCACATGAACACAAGCAAGAATACAAAATATTAACCTAACAAGCGTTCATACAACAACACAAGGAAAGTACAAGCATCAAGGGTTAGAGAGGACCACAAAGAAGATGTCACCGCGTCTTGGGTTCTCGGCTGGAATGAGAGGCTGTCGGGCTTTCTCCGGGTTCGGCCCTCAGATGGTGTGCTAACTCGAAGGAGGCTGTCACCGCTCCAATAATCTTCAGCGCTTCTATGGTCTCCTCAGCGAGGAATGCTTGAGCTAGTGGCGGAGAAAGCTTGCAAATGCTCCCGGATGGAGGAATGATGAAGGAGATCGCCGGAGAAGGTCTCCTCTTGTCTCCTACGGTGGAAGGGGTAAAAATGGCGGGATTCCAGGCTTTTCCCGTGAGGGGGATCGAGCTCTCCGTCCTCTCTCGATGGCAACAGCAATTCCTGCATTAAATACTAAACGGGCAGAATTTTGGTCGCGCACGGTCGAACGCACGACCGTGCGTTGCCCGTGCATTAATTAAAGATAAAAGTTTGCGTGAAGACGAAGCTGCGCCGCCCGTGCGATTTACTCATGCACGGGAAAATCCGCCCGTGCGTCAAAACGCACGGGTAAATTTAGAAATGACTAAAACAAGGAGAAACAGGAGACCGTGCGTTTTACTCACGCACGGGCGATTCCGCCCGTGCGTAAAAACGCACGAGTAAATTCAGATCGATCGTTTTCTGCCCAGATCAGAGCGCACGACCGCAACAACCCGTTCGCCAAGGAAAACGCACGACCGTGCATTTCACACAGTCATGAATTCTGGGAGAAAACTGGATACAAGATAATCCGGCCACCTGCATACAAGATAAAATAGCTGGGAATACACCTCAAGCACCAGGTAAACATAGAGAAATGGAAGGGGAGCACCATGTGCGTACCCCCAATAACAAGGAGCGCAAATGCACACCGTAACGGGCCTAAGAGTGCACCTAGCAAGGAATAACCAATATGAATGAAACCATGCCTAAAGTGTAGTGCATAGACTAGATAATCGGCCCAGATGAGTCCATAAATGGGAATATAAATGGGACTCATCACAGCCACAGACTTAACCATTTGCACGTCTCGGGTAAACTACTCAGCTCTTCTGTCGGAACAATTGGATGTTAGCGTGAGTTTGAGCGGTAGAGTCCTATGCGAAGTCGCATGCGCACGTGCATAGAAATACATTAGAACAGAATTAAACTCAAGATTATATCTAACTATTTCTAGAACAGTAGTTCGAAATTTACTTTACTTGGATGGTGAATCCCGGTGAATCTTTCAATCGCGCAAAAGGGAAAATAACGTGACTAATGAGTAGAGTATTACTCGAATCGAAGCTCGGGACAAACTCCTAAGAAATCCATCAATGTCGGTGTCCATAGGCTTGCACGTTCGCACTCTCTCTACTGCATGAGACGACTCGTATCTAAGATCAATAGGACTTATGGGTTAGGATTGTGCTTAGGTTGAGTTTAGGCTAGGTAAGTAGAAGGACGATGAGAATCGCATTCAACACAACATGAGCACTAAAAAAAATACAATCACCAATACAATATTTTCAAGGATTACACGACACCCCCAGACTTCAACTGAACCCTAGGTGCGTGCTAAGCCAAATGTAAATTGAATTTATCGAGAGAATATTATTTTTGCACAACCTTTTTTTTTCTTCTCTTTTCGACAAAATAATTTTTACATGCTCAATAAAACAGCTCCTTTAGCTAATTCAAATCTGCCATGCACAACAACGATGACACCAAATGCGATCGAAAAAGAAATTTCTTTCAGCTTAAAGGTTGGTGCGAAAATAGGTTCGGCCGTATGGCTTTGGTGAAATGTTAGTAGAGCTAAACAAGGAGGAAAGGTAGGCTCAAGTGGGCTTGCAACGGTGATTACGTAGGTAAGGATTTCAAAAGCACAAACGGATCAAGAAATGGCCTAATCACATTTTATAACGGGTACTTTCAACGTAATCGTTTCAAGAGTCGCCTAGTGCAAGTTCTAGCCACCGAGAAATGTTGTCCTTCCTTCCGACCCTAGTAATAAGCTACTACTAGTCTAGCTACACTCGACCTTATGCTACCATTGGATTCACCGGATTCACCGCTAAAGTAAAATAAATTGCAGCTACTATTGTTGGAAATTGCATTCACAATTACCTTGATTTGTGAGAAGTCACCCTTAAACTAAGATTGAATTGTTTTGTATTTGATATGCTTTTCTAGTATTGTCTTGCAGATTATCATGGCTAAGTGTATGCCAATGTCAGGTCACAATGGGTCTGCAAACACAGTTTCATAAAATGTAATCCCTCATTATATGAAACATGGTGATGACTCATGTGTGATCTCACTATTGGGGTACACTTCTTTTTCAAGACTATTGAAGACTTTGGAGTGCGGCTGCAGCATGTGTTCAAGAGAAGAAAAGAAATTTTTGTAAAACAAATTTTTCCTAAGGATATGTCTCGAGAGATCAGACATGTCTCGAGAGATCGTGGTTGTCTCGAGAGATCTTAAGTCTGAAATCTTTGCAATGTCTCGAGAGATCATCGAGTTCTCGAGACATCCCTTTCCTGCTCTCTCTGTTTCATGTCTCGAGAGATCCCTTATGTCTCGAGAGATCCCTTATGTCTCGAGACTTCTGTCCGTAAATTTCTGTTTCGTTTTCTCTGTTCTGGACGGATCGTAATCGCCCCTTTTCGATTCTAACGGCTATTTTGAGTACGTTTAAGACCGATTTAACCCTAAATTGCTCCTCTCTATATATATGATTGCTTTTGGATTATTTAAAAGTAGTTCTAGAATCGTTCTAACCCTAATCCCTCTCCCGATCAAAAAGAACGAGAATAGCGCCGCTCGCCGTCGTCTACGATTGGAGATCGTTCTACTCTTTGGAGTTGCCGATTTTTATCAAGAAGGATTCGATTGATCCATGCTCAGGTTCTGCAATCTCTATTGGATCGTTTCGAATTGCCAAAGACAGATTTGAAGGATCGTTGTTCTTCCTCATCGTTCTCAAAAGCCATTCAAGAAGAAGGAAGAAAACGCCTCTGTTATTCAGATCTGGTTTAGTTTTGTTCAAACCCTTTTCAATCTGTTGTAGGAGTTGTTATCTCCGAGTTGTAGGAGAGGTTGTTCTCCGAGTTGTAGGAGAAATTTTTCTCCGAGTTGTAAGAGAGGTTCTCTCTGAGTTTGTAGGAGTTTGACTCCGAGACTGTAGGATCTTTCTGATCCGAGATTTAGTGAGTAGTCAAGTCTAGCTGTGGTGCTAGATTGGCGAGGCCGGCAGTGGAGTACCCAAGTACGGGGAACCACTATAAATTCCTGGTGTTATCTGTGGCTGTGATTAATTTTGTGTGCTGTGCTTTACGTTTAATTTTTAATTCCGCAAAAGACGTAGAGATCACCTATTCACCCCCCTCTAGGTGATTTAGGTAGGCAACTAGATACTTCAATTGGTATCAGAGGGTCGCTGTTCGTTGCTAGGTTAACACCTTGAACAGGATCCATCCTTCTAGTTGCTAGCAAGCCATGGATAGAGTCAAGGAATCCTCTCTGAAATTGCCCATCTGCACTAAGGCCAACTTTCCTATGTGGAAGGAAAGAGTCTGTTTTTATATGGAAGCTGCAGATCCCAGAATCTTTCAAGTCGTGGAAGAAGGTCCCCATGTGCCAATGACCGCTTCGTCAACAAATCCTACTGTTCAGATACCTAAGAAAATGATGGATTTGACTAAGGATGAGATAGCTCTTGTTGCTCTTGACAAGAAGGCTAAAAACATAATTGCAAGTGCAGTGGACGATTCCATGTTGCAAAACTTAATCCACTGCAAATCAGCCAAAGAGATGTGGACATCCTTAATTGTTCTAATGGAAGGTACTGACGAGGTAAGAGAAGATAGAAGGTCTCTACTTAATCAAGAGTACGAGGCGTTTAAGCAGAATAA
The DNA here is from genome assembly GCA_033032865.1 of Dactylorhiza incarnata. Taxonomy (NCBI): domain Eukaryota; kingdom Viridiplantae; phylum Streptophyta; class Magnoliopsida; order Asparagales; family Orchidaceae; genus Dactylorhiza; species Dactylorhiza incarnata. The sequence goes on along the minus strand of JAWHQI010000255.1, from coordinate 457,291 downwards.
GAAGGAGTGCATTGCTGATGCGTACGAACGATTCTTCAAGATAGTCAATGGTTTGAGGAACTACGACAGGGAGTTCACAAACGGTGAACTAAATGACAAATTCTTGCGCTCCCTGACGAAAGACTGGGATAGCAAGATTGTTGCTATTAGAGAGTTTGGAAAACTGCCAAGTCTAGAACCTCAAAATCTGTTCGGGAAGCTGTTGTCTCATGAATTACAAATGAACATCCGAAAGTCTGAAGAGGATGTAAATCGAGCTTCAAGCAAAGAAAGAACCTTAGCTTTGAAGGCAGAGAATTCAAAGAAGAGCAAAGCAGTGATACCGATCAGAGAAAAGGAATCTGATATTGAAGAAGAATCGGAAGCCAGCTCCTCCTGTTCCGAACTGTCTGATGGGGAGTTCTCTTTAATTTTCCGTCAGTTTAAGAAACTGCTGAACAAGCGGAGGCACATGAACAACAAGCCGTCTTCCTCGGATCATAAATATTCTCGTCGTGATGGGGAATATCACAGGAAGGGCTCAAGCAATAATGACAGGTATAAATCCAAACAGAACAAACACATTTCTTCTGACATTATTTGCTACTGTTGTAATAAGCCAGGGCACATGATTGCTGAGTGTCCCTATAAGAAGAAAGAAGGTGGAAGGAAAGAAGACAAGAAATCCATCCACGGAAAGAAGAAATCAGATAGAAGCTTCGTCGCTAAGAAAGCCAAAACTCTGAGCGACAGTGACTCCGATGAGTCGAGTGATGAAGAAGAAGCTTACTTCGGTCTGATGGCTATGTCTGATGATGAAGAAGCACCCCCGTACACCGGAAAGGTAAATGATCACACTATCCTATCTGATTCTGATTATGCTTCGGCTGAACAAAAGGATAACCTCTCAGACGATGAATCTGAGCTCATGTCTCAATATACCAAAATGCTCCAAAGCTTTGACAAGTGCCGAAAGGTTGTCAAAACTCAGGGTAAGGAGATCATGGCTCTCAAGGAGGTGGAATCTAACTTGAGAAAAGAAGTTGAAGAACTTTCTTCTCTCAAAGAGGAAGTCCAAGCCTTGAAAGACAAGATCAAAAGCTCGGAAGAGACTCTTGCCCTGAGAGATAATTCGATAAAAGTCTTGGAGGAACAGCTTGCGGCTGAGAAGAAGTTGGTTGAAGCATTCTCTCAACCTAAAACTGTTCTGCCAATTATTGGTACTTTTACCACTAAGGCAAAAGGAAGCGGTATAGGGCATGAAGCTAGTACTAGCAATTCTTCAAAAAATACAATTGCTAAGAAGAATGGTCTGGTTGCTAAGAAAGCTACTACCAAAGAAAAAGGGAAAGCTCATCAAGAGCCTGTAGCATTCAAGAGAGTCATATTCCCTACGAATGCTTATGATTTGGAGAGTTCCTATGGTCATTTCACACGATCAATTCCTTTTTCACCTGTGAATGATCATAAGGAATGGGCTCCTCCCCGAAACTTTGGTGATAGTGCTTTTCTAGCACCCTATCAAGAGATTAATCGGAAAGGGTACGGTCCATTTGTTCATGGTCCGAGTGCTAAGAAAGCACCAAAAGTGAATGCTGTTGCACCAAAGCCGAAGAAGACAATACCACCTTGTGTGTGTTGCCCCCATGAGGCATCCTCATCTAAAAGGGCTGCTCCTGCAAGAGCTAACGTTCAAAAAGTTAAGCAGGAGAGTGTAAAGAGAAGGTACAACAGATTCGACTGTTGGTGCTGCGGTAAAATTGGTCACTTTGCCGTTGATTGTTGGTTTAATACAACGTATACTAGGAGACCACAAGTGAACGTTGCAAGGCAGACCACTCGCAATGTTAACATTTATCGTGGTGCTCAACTGACACGGGACCAAGGACCCAAATCTGTTTGGGCTCCTAAGGCGAAATGATTTGTTTTTGCAGGTATGTCCAAAGGCCAATAAAAATCCAATCTGGTACTTGGACAGTGGATGCTCTCGGCATATGACCGGGACAAGAAGCCTTTTGCAAAACTACATTCCAGTTGCGAACGGTCCAAAAGTTATTTTTGGCGGTTCAGACAGAGGAATAACTAAAGGCTATGTTATGATTTCTAATGGAAATGTATCGTTTTCCGATGTAGCTTATGTGGAAGGATTACAACATAATCTGATAAGCATAAGTCAACTTTGTGATAAAGGATACATTGTTGATTTTCATAAAGATAAGTGTTTGATAAAGTCGGCTGAAAATCATGAAACGATTTTATCAGGCATTCGCTGTAGAAACATATTTTGTTTAAATTTTCTTTGCATATCATCTTCTACACCAGTATGTCTTTTGGTAAAAGATAGTGCATCTCTTGTTGACCAATGGCACAAGAGATTAGCACATATAAATCTCAAAACTATTAATAAATTGTTTTCTCAAAACTTAGTGCGAGATGCACCAGATGTTAAGTGCATTAAAGATTGACCTTGTCATGCATGTGTAAAAGGCAAGCAAACAAGAGCTACCTTTAAGAGCATTATTGGCAAAGATTCAACCAGGTGTTTATACCTGCTTCATATGGATTTGTTTGGTCCTTTGCAAATTAGAAGTTTAGGAGGAAAATCTTACACATTGGTTATTGTAGATGATTACTCTCGTTTTGCCTGGGTATTCTTTCTGAAACATAAGTCAGATACCTTTGACACTTTCACTAGTTTTGTCAGGCAAGTCCAGAATGAATTTAACTGTTCGGTGGTCAAAATCAGAAGTGACCATGGTACAGAATTTGAATCTGGAGCCATGACAGAATTCTGTGAAAGCCTCGGTATCTTTCATGAGTTTTCCTCTCCTCGAACTCCACAACAAAATGGAGTAGCTGAGAGAAAGAATAGAACACTTATTGAGGCTTGCAGAACCATATTGAGTGACTCTTCACTACCTGAATATTTCTGGGCTGAAGCTGTCAATACTGCATGCCATGTGCAAAACAGAGCACTCATAAACAAAAACCATGAAAAGACACCTTATGAACTTCTAAAAGGCAAGAAACCGACCATTTCTTATTTTCGAATCTTTGGTAGTAAATGCTTTGTGCTAAACAATGGAAAGCATTACAAAACTAAGTTTAGTGAAAAGAGCTTTGAAGATATTTTTGTAGGTTATAGTAGTCATAGTAGGGCATATAGAGTTTTTAATAAGAAAACCCTGGTGGTAGAAGAATCTGTTAATGTTGTATTTGATGAGACGAGCATGCTACAAGGCAGCTCCTCTAGCATTTCTTCTGTAGACACAGGTTCAAACCTGCAGGACTTAAGCTTGGATCAGCCAGTTGTTAAAAATTCTCAACACTTCATCAAGATTCCCCCAATAACAACCTATGAAGAAGATCATCCTGATGAAGAGCCACTCCAAGTGGAGGAAGATACTCCAACAGTAGAAGAAACTCCTATTGGTTCAAATCATGCTAGGAACCTCGGGCTACGACACATGAGGGATCATCCAGTTGATCAAATCATAGGAGATCCTCATGAAGGAATAAGAACAAGACGAGGTACCATTAACGAAAATATGCATTTAAGTTTTCTTTCGCAGATCGAACCAAAGAAATTCCAAGAGGCAAATGAAGATCCATACTGGATAATTGCTATGGAAGAAGAATTAAATCAGTTCAAACGATGTAAAGTATGGACACTTGTTCCAAAACCCAAAGACAAAAATGTCATTGGAACAAAGTGGGTGTATAGAAACAAGCTGGATGAAGAAGGAACAATCATAAAGAACAAAGCCAGACTTGTAGCTAAAGGGTACAGACAAGAGGAAGGCATCGACTTCGATCAGACGTACGCTCCAGTAGCAAGGCTCGAAGCGATCAGACTCTTCCTTGCTTATGCTGCTTTCAAGGGTTTCACCGTATATCAAATGGATGTCAAATCCGCGTTCCTAAACGGAGACATTAAAGAGGAAGTATACGTTGAACAACCCCCAGGTTTTGTTAATCCTGAACATCCCAATCATGTTTATTTATTACAAAAAGCTTTATATGGTTTGAAACAAGCTCCTCGAGCTTGGTATGAGACGCTGTCTAACTTTCTTCTTGAGAACAAGTTCACAAGAGGAAAGATAGATAAGCCATTATTTCTTAGGGAAGTAAAAGGCAAGATTTTGCTAGTGCAAATCTATGTCGATGACATCATATTTGGCTCTACGGATGATAACCTCTGCAAAAAGTTTTCTAAACTTATGCAAGGGAAATTTAAAATGAGCAGTATGGGTGAGCTGAAATATTTCTTAGGACTTCAAGTGAAACAGTCTGAAGATGGAATCTTCATTTCTCAGAAAAAGTTCACTAAGGAGTTGATTAAGAAATTTGGAATGGAGAGTGCAACCTCTATGAGGACTCCAATGAGCTCAGCTACGTCTCTGGACAAGGATGAGAAAGGGAAACCTTTTGATGAAACCAAGTACAGAAGCATAATTGGCTCTTTGCTCTACCTTACTGCCAGTAGACCTGATATAATGTTCTCTACATGTGTATGTGCTAGATATCAGGTGAACTCTAAGGAATCTCACTACACTGCTGCAAAGCGAATCTTGAGATACCTTAAAGGCACACCAAATCTTGGCTTATGGTACCCAAGAAGTAATGATAGTGAACTAATTGGTTATTCAGATGCAGACTTTGCAGGTAGCAAAGACGACAGGAAAAGCACTTCTGGGACGTGTCAATTCCTCGGAAGGAGACTTATTTCCTGGAGTAGCAAGAAGCAGAATTGTGTTGCAATATCAACCGCCGAGTCAGAATACATTTCTGCTGGCAGTTGTTGCGCACAACTTCTCTGGATAAGAAATCAACTTCAAGACTACAACATGAAGTTCAAAGACATTCCTATGTTTTGCGACTCTTCCAGTGCAATTGCTATCGCAAATAATCCAGTCTCTCACAGTCGGACAAAGCACATCGAGCTACGATATCACTTTATCCGGGAGCATGTGGAGATGGGTGATATAAATCTAAGTTATGTCCCCACAGATAAGCAAGTTGCAGACATCTTCACGAAGCCACTGGATGAGACCAAGTTCTCTTTCTTCAAGACGGAACTTGGAATGCTCAACATGGAGTAATGGTCAAGTCAATCAAAACCTTGGCGACAGGAAGTTTTCTTATGACAAGTCATGTCTCGGGACCTGGCAGGATTTCTCGAGACAAGAAGAAGATTTCGAGATAAGGTGATGTCTCGAGACACGGGTAATCTCTCGAGACATCAATGAAGAAAATATCTCCTGAGCTCTCGAGACATAACCGATGTCTCGAGACATAAGTTTTTTTAAAAGGAATCTCAAACGTCAGGTACGCGCTAATTCCTCTTTCTAATTTTCTATTTTTTTTTTTAAAATCAAAAAATATATATATATAAATACGAAATCGGAAACTTGATGTTCACGCGAATCATCTCCCGAGACCTCCTCGACCTTTCGTCTCCCTCTCGAGCAGTGATCGTCCGCGACTCGACTCAGCGTTTCGGCGGTTTTCGGTGGTTCCCGGTGGCTCTTGGTGCTTCATCTCTCTCCGTCGGCATCTCTCCCTCCCTCTTGCTGCTATGGCTCCCTCTCCTCATCCGAAAATTGGAGGCGGCAACGAGGTTATTCGGTCAGGTCTTGCGAGCTTATCCGATGATTTCAAGTCTCTGTTTCGCTTACTTGATGCCGCCGGTCTCACTTTCGTTCTTGAGCATCCTTGCCGGATTTTGTTTGATGAGGTTGAAGAATTCTTCATCAATGTGAAGCCAATCAAGGAAGGAAGTATGTTGATCTCTTTCGTTAAGGGTATCAAAATCAAAGTCTCTCCAGAGACTCTTGCTAAGTATTTGCAGTTGTCTGAAGTGGAAGCTGAAGAAGAGCTAGTTGACAATGATTGGTTGACTACAACAAGGTTCTGTGGTCTTGATTCAGATTTTTCTACAGTTAAAAGGAATAAGTTGAATGCTGTGGGGAAGCTCCTGCTGGACATTATCTCAAAGGCACTATTCTGCAAGACAGGCTCTCAAGGACATGTGTCTGAAGAGATGTTTCTGTTGATGATTGACATTGTTACTGGAAAGAAGAGAGATTGGGCCTCAATCTTATTCTCAAATATCAAAGCTTGCATAAATTCTCCTAACTTTGCCCGGATCATCTCACTGTTTCTAAATCAGTTTAACCCTGCTATTTTTAACATGTCCAAAGGTACAGTTATCCATCACCTTAAGAAGATCGATGTCAACTCCTTGCAGAGATGGGACATTCGTATCAAGAAGCCGGAAATGGCTGGTGCTCCTTCTGAGGGGGAGACTCTTAAATCTGCAGTTGCAAGAGAAGCAGAAACTCCAGCTCCTTCTTCTGAAGATCAAGCACCCTTCGTAACATCATTTCCACTTTCATCTCGGACTCGCTCTAAAGCTTCAAGTCGTGCCAAGCTGCCAATCCGTTCTAAAGCAAAAGGTCTATCCTCATCAGCTCCAACAGAATCCATTCCAGTATCTGAAGAGCACAGTCCCAGTGGCCAACAAGCAGGGTCTGGTGCTGATTTTGTTTTTGAAGATGATGATGTTATGTCAGTTCATGAATTGTCACCTCCCCTAGTACATGTTGAGGGGGAGTCAGAGTTTGACACAACCAAGAATGCTCCAGATGAGCTAGGTTGTGCAGAAGATTCTCTTCTAGGTAAGATTGAAGCACTGCTCAAGAAGCAGAGTGCACAGTTTGAAAATTCTTTGACAACTGTTCACAGGAAGATTGCCTCAGTTGAAAGTGAACTAGGCAGAGAGTTAGCTAAGATAAAATCCAATTATGAAAATCTCTCTGAATTAGTGTGCCTAGGGAGCAAGCAAATTGATCATGCAACTGAAGGTGTAGGCACAGTGTTGGCTCAGACTTTTATACTGACAAAGCTTCAAGAATCAGTGTCTGACAAGGCTGACGCCAATACATTCAAAATTGTTGATGAAGTCGGAAAGTTCAAAGATGATACTCTCCAAACCCTATCTGTAGAAGTCAGAAAGGGGGAGGACATTATCATGGATAGAATGACAGATCTAGTGGAAAGCTCTGTGTCAGCTATTCAAAGTTCTTGGAAATCTCAGTTTGATCAGTTCTCCTCTCGTGTGCAGAAGCAAATTGCTGACGTTAATGCTTATTCTTTCCAAACAGCAACGTGGCTTCATAATCAGATATTTCCTGAATTGGAAGTTGATCCAGATGTTCCTGTTCCTCAGTTTTCTCCAAGGCCAGAAGAACTACTTGGGAAGGCTCCTATAGTTGAAGATCAATCAGATAGGGCTGGGACCAAAAGAAAAAGAAAATTTGGTGAAGGTTCTTCTGCCAGTCGATCAGTTCCTAGTTCTAGCTCAGCAGATCATAGCAAAGCTAAGACTGAGAAAAGTTTTCCAGAAATCTGGAGCCCAGTCTCAAAAGACATTATTCTTGAAACCTATAAGTTAGTTCATGAAGGTAAAATGAATAGATCTGAATGCTACAACTCTCAAGAATGGGAAAAACATGAGACAGCTCAAAGGAAGCGAAGGATTCATTTCAGAGCTTTTGGTTATAATAATGCTGATGCTCCGGAACCCCCTCCGTTTTACCATCCCAAGCCTCATGCCTTTTTCTCCAGACAAGAAGAAAAGAGGAAAATGAGGTCTTGAAGGATGATGATGATGATGCTGACAAGACATATTTTGTTTTCATTCTGATTTAGTGAACATCAAGTCTTCTGAACAATTCAATTTATATATATATATATTTGATGTTTTGATGTTCTTTACTTTTTCATTTCTATATCTTTGTGTAGTGTAGCATATTTATTTTTTAACTGCTGTAATTCAACTTAGTGTACAGGGTTCTGACTTCTACAAATAGGGGGAGATTGTTGGAAATTGCATTCACAATTACCTTGATTTGTGAGAAGTCACCCTTAAACTAAGATTGAATTGCTTTTGTATTTGATATGCTTTTCTAGTATTGTCTTGCAGATTATCATGGCTAAGTGTAAGCCAATGTCAGGTCACAATGGGTCTGCAAACACAGTTTCATAAAATGTAATCCCTCATTATATGAAACATGGTGATGACTCATGTGTGATCTCACTATTGGGGTACACTTCTTTTTCAAGACTATTGAAGACTTTGGAGTGCGGCTGCAGCATGTGTTCAAGAGAAGAAAAGAAATTTTTGTAAAACAAATTTTTCCTAAGGATATGTCTCGAGAGATCAGACATGTCTCGAGAGATCGTGGTTGTCTCGAGAGATCTTAAGTCTGAAATCTTTGCAATGTCTCGAGAGATCATCGAGTTCTCGAGACATCCCTTTCCTGCTCTCTCTGTTTCATGTCTCGAGAGATCCCTTATGTCTCGAGAGATCCCTTATGTCTCGAGACTTCTGTCCGTAAATTTCTGTTTCGTTTTCTCTGTTCTGGACGTATCGTAATCGCCCCTTTTCGATTCTAACGGCTATTTTGAGTACGTTTAAGACCGATTTAACCCTAAATTGCTCCTCTCTATATATAGGATTGCTTTTGGATTATTTAAAAGTAGTTCTAGAATCGTTCTAACCCTAATCCCTCTCCCGATCAAAAAGAACGAGAATAGCGCCGCTCGCCGTCGTCTACGATTGGAGATCGTTCTACTCTTTGGAGTTGCTGATTTCTATCAAGAAGGATTCGATTGATCCATGCTCAGGTTCTGCAATCTCTATTGGATCGTTTCGAATTGCCAAAGACAGATTTGAAGGATCGTTGTTCTTCCTCATCGTTCTCAAAAGCCATTCAAGAAGAAGGAAGAAAACGCCTCTGTTATTCAGATCTGGTTTAGTTTTGTTCAAACCCTTTTCAATCTGTTGTAGGAGTTGTTATCTCCGAGTTGTAGGAGAGGTTGTTCTCCGAGTTGTAAGAGAGGTTCTCTCTGAGTTTGTAGGAGTTTGACTCCGAGACTGTAGGATCTTTCTGATCTGAGATTTAGTGAGTAGTCAAGTCTAGCTGTGGTGCTAGATTGGCGAGGCCGGCAGTGGAGTACCCAAGTACGGGGAACCACTATAAATTCCTGGTGTTATCTGTGGCTGTGATTAATTTTGTGTGCTGTGCTTTACGTTTAATTTTTAATTCCGCAAAAGACGTAGAGATCACCTATTCACCCCCCTCTAGGTGATTTAGGTAGGCAACTAGATACTTCAACTATAATAGAGATAATTAAATTATAACACTGAATTTTATTCTACTCTAATTGAATTTCTAGGGGTGACGGGAGCACTTGACTAGAGCACTACTCGAGTCAACATTTTTCTCTACTCCTCACTCATACGCTAACAATCCAATTCTTACGAGCGGGGAACCTCGCAGCGATACCCAAAAATCACGCGTGATCAAGTGCGCGTGAACTAGGTGCAAGTGTATGCAATGTGTGCAACAAAATACAAATCCTAACTCAGCACATTCTAACATGTCATGCAAAGTGTGTGCACGTGCACCGATCACTCCCTCCCCCAGACTCGATCAAAACCAACTAGAATAAACAATTCAAAAATAAGTAGGAAAGGGGTAGAGTTGACCTATGCTCATAGAAGAGCATGCCAGAAGTGCGGTAGTTCCAAAATTAAATTTTTCACTTTCCTCATCCTCCACGCGAGAGCTTCCACCTATGATGTTAGCAAAAAGGCAATAACAAAACATAAAAGGAATTAAAAGGCAAACGGAACCAGGTGGTCCCCATGGGTTGTCTCCCAAGAAGCCCTTTTGTTTAACGTCCTTAAAGGTGGACCATATACGTGTATTAAGCATTGTTCACAGAGCAGAAAATTTGGAGAAAAGTTTCACAAACGCAGATCACAGCATAAGAAAAGAACATCAGCTATACGTGCTTGTGTAGTGCAAGTCTCCAGTGGCTCGTAGGCTGGAGGTGAAAGCTTTAGGGCCAAAATTGGTGTTACCCAATTTTTCCCTAGCTTCTGCCATCTTGCCACTGAAAGCAGTGGAGCGTGCACCACGCAATTTTCTTTCTTGTTTCAGTTTCTCCACGATAGGAGAGCGCCAGCGTTGGTAGTCGTCAGATTTTCCCACCTTGGTGGTGGGTGGCATCACTCCCGTTACCCAGTGGCAACTGGGTCAGCCCAAGAGACCAACTGTTTAAGAAGTTTATTACACGATTTCTTGTTAAATAAAAATGGGACATTGTCCCGAGTTAAGTTCTGCTTAGCGGGTTCAGAAACGAGGCTCTCCTTCCTCTCCGGGTCACATTCCTTTCGCAAATCTACTTCTTCTTCTTTTTCGCATGATTGCTTCTCATCCTTTTCTTCTTCCGACGATGCTGTTTCAACCCTGATTCCTGCATCACTAAGAGATTTATCAGAAATACTTTGGGGAGAGCGAGACAATGTTTCGGTCACAATCTTGGGGCAAGTAGGAATGACAACTCTCCCAACAGAGAAATCCAAAGTGGCACCACTCTCTTTCAAGAACGGCACTCCCAAGATGGGGATAGATTTATTCTCCTGGGGTCCCAATACTTGAAAGTCAGAGACCACCACCGTGCCCTCAACCATGACTTCAACATTCTTCACTTCTCCCTCCGACTGAATAATGGTCCCATTAGCAAGCACCAAAGACTTCCGATCGTCCGTGTTCATCTCGAGTTGCAATTTAGCAACGTCTTGCATTGCAAGGATGTTGCGGGATGAATCAGAGTCACATAAGGCAGCAGTTTGGAAATTATTAATAGAACAAGTGATTACTAATTCACTTGGGTTAACCACTTTCGTGTCGGTAAGACTCTTCCCTTGATTGATAGGATTTGTTTCCGTATTGCTGGGAAGGGTCCCTTGCGAACGCTCGGTTAACAATTGAGCCAATTGGCCCAATTGCGTCTCCAAGCTTCGCATGGGCGCGGTTTGGTTAACCATGTTCGAGTTCGCGGCATGCATAAACCTTTCCATCATTTCTTCAAGGTTGCTCTTCTTAGGAGTTGGAGCACCTTGATTATAACTCGGTTGAGGCGGCCTCGGTTGGCTACCGGAGGCTTGTGCATCGAATTGATTCAGCCTCCTTGCCATCGTTGGCCTGGAACGTTTTGTTTCTATGAGAAGTTTGGATGACTCCTCACGCCCGAGTTATAGGCATTATTAAATGGTGCTCCATGATTTTGATCATTAATATAATTGATGCTTTCTTCAAAAGAAACTTCGATAGGTTGCTCACTTGTGGGGCACTCATATGCATGATGCCCCAGGCTTCCACAACCTTGGCATGATATCATCATTACTGAGGCAGAAGGGAGGGTATGCCTCTTTAGTAGCATGGTACTTTCAGCAGGTGCGCCAAATGTGTTCACCTCAATGAGTCCCCGAGCTTTCCTTGGAGCATTTCTTCCAGCAGTCCAAAAGGAGCTATGAATGGCACTGTCTTGGACGATCCGTAATGCCTCTTCGGGGGTGTGGTTCATCAGAGTTCCACCTGCAGCAGCATCAATCATGGACCTGTAGTTAGGCTCAATAGCAAAATAAAAGTTTTCTACTATGGTCCATGGTTGCAGCTCATGCTGGGGACATTTCCGGAGAAGGTTCATGAACCTCTCCCAAGCTTCTGAGAGAGCCTCCTGATCGTGTTGTTGGAAGGTTGCAATTTCCCTCCGCAAGTTTACGACTGTATCGACAGGATGGAACTTCGCCAGAAATTTTTCTTGCAGAGCATCCCAAGTGGTAGCTGAGCCATGTGGTATCGTGTGGAGCCACGCCTTTGCCTTGTCAAGTAGAGAGAAAGGGAACAGCCTGAGATTCACCGTCTCGTCAGCCAGCCCTGCGTTTTGAAATGTCCCGCAAATTTCTGCGAATTCAACCAAATGAAGATGGGGGTCTTCACTGGATAACCCAGAGAATTGGGCTTGGTTGCGGATCATGTTCAGGGTGGCTGACTTTATCTCAAAGTTGTTGTTGGTGATAGCCTAGCCAAATCCAGAGTACACACTCCCAATAGTGGGTGTAGTGTAATCTCTCATAGTCCTAGGTCATGGCCTAGCCACTTCATTCTCATCAGCTACTTGACCCACGACTGGTACATTTCCCACTCCAGGTTCAGCCTGATTTCCATTAACATCCATGGTGGCAGCAGCACAGAGACGCGCCCGGAGGGTACGCTCTATTTCAAGGTCAAATGATGCGCACTCACCGGGATCTCTTCTATGAATACACCCTCTTCAACACAAAAGAAGATAATAAAAAAAACCTTAACAAGAATTTCCAAAGAAAAACAAATCATACACGCTTGCAGTCCCCGACAACGGTGCCAAAAACTTGATGTGCTATTTCAACACTGCTAATTAGCAAGCACGAAATGCGATACGACGGCAGTGCACCAGTCGCTCAAGTAATAAAATAGGGAGGAACTCCCCGAATATTATTCTCAAAGGACCGCAAGTTGGGTAGTATGATTTGCTCAAACCGGAAATTAGTTAAAAGGATAACTAAGTAACAAAGGGGGGTTGTGATTTGGGTTCCTACGCTTTTGCAGAATGAAGAGAAATGCGGGTCGAAAAGCACCGCTTCGCAAGGTGTGGGTGAGTGCAGCGGCCGCGATGCTGCGCTTCGGTGAGCGGGTGGAGTGGCCACAGTGCGAGGTTTTGTGAGGGTCGTATTAACCTCTTCGCTAACATCACCACTAGCAATCGCTAGGTGGCTTCACACACAAACAACCTAGGCTCTCACAACAATAAAAAGGGCTATTCTTGCCACCACATCATCATTGCTCATGAACACAAGCAAGAATACATAATATTAACCTAACAAGCATTCATACAACAACATAAGGAAAGTACAAGAATCAAGGGTTAGAGAGGACCACAAAGAAGATGTCACCGCGTCTTGGGTTCTCGGCCGGAATGAGAGGTTGTCGGGCTCTCTCCAGGCTCGGCCCTCAGATGGTGTGATAACTCGAAGGAGGCTGTCACCGCTCCAACGATCTTCAGCGCTTCTATGGTCTCCTCGGCGAGGAATGCTTGAGCTAGTGGCGGAGAAAGCTTGCGAATGCTCCCGGATGGAGGAATGATGAAGGAGATCGTCGGAGAAGGTCTCATCTTGTCTCCTACGGTGGAAGGGGTGAAAATAGCGGGATTCCAGGCTTTTCCCGCGAGGGGGATCGAGCTCTCCGTACTCTCACGATGGCAGCAGCAATTCCTACTTTTAATACTAAAGAGGCAGAATTTTGGTCACGCACTGTCGAACGCACGACCGTGCGCTGCCCGTGCGTTAATTAAAGATAAAATTTGGCGTGAAGACGAAGCTGCGCCGCCTTTGCGATTTACTCACGCACGGGAAATCCGCCCGTGCGTCAAAACGCACGGGTAAATTCAGAAACGACTAAAACAATGAAAAACAGGAGACCGTACGTTTTAGTCACGCACGTGCGATTCCGCCCGTGCGTCAAAACGCACGAGTAAATTCAGATCGATCATTTTCTGCCCAGATCAGAGCGCACGACCGCAACAGCCCGTGCGTCAAGGAAAACGTACGACCGTGCATTTCACACAGTCATGAATTCTGGGAGAAAACTGGATACAAGACAATCCGGCCACCTGCATACAAGATAAAATAGCTAGGAATACACCTCCAGCACCAGGTAAACATAGAGAAATGGAAGTGGAGCACCATGTGCTTACCCCCAATAACAAGGAGCGCAAATGCACACCGAAACGGGCCTAAGAGTGCACCTAGCAAGGATTAACCAATATGAATGAAAACATGCCTAAAGTGTAGTGCATAGACTAGATAATCGGCCCAGATGAGTCCATAAATGTGTATATAAATGGGAATCATCACCCATAAACAAGGGAAAAAAATATCAGGCTTCAGAAATAAGGAAGGAGGAGAAAGCCACTTCCCTCAAATCTTGCCAAAAACCAATTTCACGGCTCCGAAAGCTAAGGATCTGCCAAGGAAACACTCAAGCACCACAACCTGAAACTTTCCAGACGAATGAGGACCAAAAAGGAGGGTTAGGTCACTACCCTAACTCCAAAAATTCCACTAAACGGAAAAAGCTTACCACTAGAACGAAGATCTCGCCGAAAGCTTTCTGAATCCACTCTCCAAACACGATTCCGACCACTACAGCCTTCGAATCGCCGGCCGGAAGCTCCACGACACTCCGCTCTCACCTTTATCGCTCGGCGGCTGGTTTGGGATCGATGGAGAAGATAATGAATAGGGAAGGATATTTAGGTATTTATATAAAACCTAAATTTATTATTTAATTAATAAATAATACTCCAATTTACTTCAACTGCGAGGGCGACCAGATCACCTCGAATTTTTACGAAATTCGCTCCTTAACTGAAACACGGAGCTACGAATCCAACGGCGAAGTCAGAATTCAATTCCGACGAGCCAAACTCGGGTAAAAGCTTCCCGAAGCTAAATTCTCAATAACTACACAAAATCTTCTCTACAAAACAAAACGACGCGAGAACTCGCACGCTCGATCTAAATTACATACTTTAATTAAGCTAAGGCTCAAAACTAAACCTAACGAGCTGACGTATCGTCCTTATGCCAAAATTACGCCACAGCGGTCACATAAATAATTAACGAAAAATCAGGGACGTTACAGTCACTCCCCCTAAAAAGAAGTTTCATCCCGAAACTTGAAATCCAAAGATGAAGAAAGATACTGAATCAAATCCAAAGGTTACCAGACAGAAGATTTACCCGAAATCTAAGAGAAGAGGCTAGGATGAGTCTCTCTCATGGCAGACTCCAGCTCCCAAGTTGCGCTTTCGACACCCTGATTCTTCCAAAGAACCTTAACCATCGGGATCGTCTTCCTCCGCAACACACGCTCCTGAGTCTCGAAGATTCGGACAGGCTCTTCAACATACGAAAGATTGGGCTTTAGAATGGGCACTGAATCAAGAACAAACTGATCACTACGCAGACACTTCCTCAGCTGGCTCACATGAAATACATCATGAACATTTGGGAAGGAAGCAGGCAAATCCAATCTATAAGCTGACGCTCTGATGCGTTCAACAACCTGGAAAGGTCCCACATACCGGGGGTCCAACTTGTGGTTCCTTCCAAATCTCTCAACACCTGGCATCGGAGAAACTTTCAAGAACACCTTGTCTCCAATAGCAAACTCTAGATCCACCCTCCTCCGATTGGCATACTTCTCGTACCGCTCCTGAGCAATACGAAGCTTCTCGCGGATATGAGTCACATCAACGCTCATCTCTTACAAAGCTTCTGGGCCTAACAACGGCCTCTCACCAACCTCTGCCCAAAACAAGGGAGTTCGGCAACGCCTCCCATACAAAGCCTCAAAGGGGGCCATTTGCAAACTCTCATGTTAACTATTATTGTAGGCAAATTCCATCAATCCAAGACACTTATCCCAAGCTCCTCCATGATCTAGAATATAACAACTTATCATATCCTCCAAAATTTGATTTACTCTTTCTGTCTGACCATTGGTCTGAGGATGGCAAGCGGTAGAGTATCTAAGATCAGTGCCCAAAGCTCCATGCAAACTCTGCCAGAAACGAGACATATACCTGGAATCCCGATCCAACACAATACTCATAGGCACACCATGCAATCTGATGACTTCATTCAAATAAAGCTCTGTTATCTTCTCCATAGAAAAGCTGGCCTTAAAAGGTACAAAGTGGGCACACTTTGTCAATCTGTCCACTATGACCCATACCGAATCGTGTCCCGCGGGAGATCTCGGCAAACCGGTAATGAAGTCCATTGAAATACTCTCCCACTTCCAGGTTGGGATATCCAAAGGGTTTAATTTACCACCAGGCCTCTTATGACCTGCCTTAACATGCTGACAAGTAAAACATTCAGAAACATACTTGGCTATATCACTTTTCATACCTGACCACCAAACATTCTGCTTCAGGTCTTTATACATCTTTGTGGAGCCAGGATGATATGAAACACTCGAATCATGCACTTCACTGTAGATTTTGGTTCGAATATCCTCAAGCGCGGGAATACAATATCTACCTCGATACTTCAAGGTATCTTTATCATCGATATAAAAATCTGGTAGCTCACCTTTTTCAGTTCTATTCTGGAGATGTTGCAAATCAGGATCTTCTTTCTGATGCAGTCTGGTGAGGGTATTCCAAGAGGGCTCTTCAGCTTCTAAACTCGAAGGCACGGTACTACTACCGACTGAGATATCCATCAACATAAACTCCTCAATTAAGGATTGCACAGAGAGATTGAAGACATGCGCGGTCTTTCTGCTCAGGGCATCGGCCACCACATTAGCCTTACTCGGGTGGTATAGGATATCAACTTCATAATCCGCCACATACTCCAGCCACCTGCGCTGGCGCAAATTCAGCTCTTTCTGGGTGAAGACATACTTCAAACTTTTGTGATCCGTATAAATCTTGCATGACACTCCATATAATAGATGTCTCCAAAGTTTTAAAGCATAAATCACTGCAGCAAATTCTAAGTCATGTGTAGGGTAATTCCTTTCATGGACTTTCAATTGTCTAGACCCATAGGCAATCGCCTTTCCTTCTTGCATCAAAACACATCCTAACCCAATGTGAGATGCATCCACATACACACCGTACTCTATTCCTTCGATCGGCAAGGCCAACATAGGAGCACTGCACAAATGCCTCTTTAATTCCTGAAAGGCTTCTTCGCACTTGTCGCTCCAAACAAAAGCGGTATTCTTCTGGGTAAGCATAGTTAAAGGTGTCGACAGCACTGAGAATCCTTGGACAATTCTCCCGTAGTACCCAGCTAGACCCAAGAAACTCCTTATTTCCTTAGGCGATGAAGGCGTCTTCCAATCCAACATAGCAGAAATCTTAGCGGGTTCTATAGTAATTCCATCCTTGTTCACCACATGACCCAGAAAGGACACCTGAGAAAGCCAGAACTCGCACTTACTCAGCTTCGCATACAACTTGTGCTCTTTAAGAGTAGACAATACTAAGCGCAAATGCGTAGCATGCTCCTCAGCACTTATAGAATAAACCAGCACATCATCGATGAACACCACAATGAAATGATCTAGAAAATCCTTGAACACGCGGTTCATCATGTCCATAAACGCACACGGTGCATTTGTCAAACCAAAAACATAACCAGAAACTCAAAATAGCCATAACGAGAATGAAAGGCAGTGCGGGGAACGTCCGACTCACGGATCCTCAACTGATGGTAGCCTGATCGAAGATCAATCTTCAAAAACACTGTGCTACCACACAACTGATCAAACAGATCATCTATCCTCGACAACGGATACCTGTTCTTGATGGTCACTTTGTTTAATTCCCTATAATCTATGCACAACCTCATAGAATCGTCCTTCTTTTTCACGAACAAAACTGGAGCACCCCAGGGCGAAGAACATGGCCTAATGAAACCACACTGCAATAACTCATCTAACTGAGTTCGCAACTCTTCTAACTCGCGCAGGGCCATACGGTACGGTGCCTTAGCAATAGGACGAGTACCCGGCTCAAGATCAATGACAAACTCTACATCTCTCTCAGGAGGAAGACCAGGAAGACTAACTAGGAACACATCAGGAAACTCTCGCACCACCGGAACACTCTCAATACACGGCGGTCCAGGAACAGTTTCTACTACAGAAACTAGGTAAGCCAAACAACCGGAAATTAATAGTTTCTGAGCACAAACCGCAGAAATTATCAGTGAACACTGGACTGGAGGACCAAAAATGCTCATGGGATGACGGTTGTAAATCACAAAGTCCAGACGCTTTTCCTTGCATCGGATGATCGCATCATAACTGGACAACCAGTCCATACCCAAAATCACATCAAAGTCTTCTAAGTCCAACACTTTGAGATCAGCAATGGCCAAGAAGTCTCCTAAGAGAACGGGGCAACTTCAGACGCACTGGTTCGAGGACACCAAATCACCAGAAGGGAACTTAACGAGGAATGAATCGTTGCCCAGCTCAGGGGTCAAACGATGACGCTCGATGAAAGCCCTTGCTACGAACGAATGGGTAGCACCCAAATCGAACAGAACGCGTGCCCAACGATTCTTTACCTTAAATCTCCCTATAAGCGTGAAAAGGAAACTAGTCTAATACAGTGAAAAAAGAATATCAATACTAAACATATGGCTTAAGGTCTAACCTGCGATAACTTGGGTCGAAGTCTGCGCTTGCTCCTGGGTTTACACGTTCAGCTTCCCTCGTGATTTATCCTGATGTTGCGGCGGCGGCAAGGTTTGAAGCAGAACAGGCTGCAACGGTGGTTGAACTACTGGGCATTGGAACTTCATGTGCCCCTTCTGTTTGCACTGGAAGCAGACTTTATCTTTGGTCCAACACTGGGCCACACCATGCCCTTTCTGCTTGCACAACTGGCAGAGCACCTCACCCATCGGAGCACCCTGGATTGCCAGCACTCGCTGCTGCTTCTGGACTCCTTTCCTCTTGAAACACCTTTCGACCGGATGGCCGGAGCGGCCACAGAAACTGCAGACCTTACCACCTTCCTTCTTCAAGACCAAGGCAGGCGCACCAGAATTTCCTTCTTCTCCAGCCTTTCTCTTTCCCTTCCTCATCGATGATCCTCGGTTCTTGGCATTATCGATTGCCTCAACCTTCAGTGCCGCCTCTACTACCTCGACGTACTTCTCCGACCTGTACGCACTGGCCAGTTGTTGGATATCACTGCGGAGACCACCCAGAAATCTCCTTACTCTTCCTTCTTCCGAGGCTACCAGGGCCGGAGCAAACCTGCTCAACTTGCAAAATTCGATCTCATCCTCGCTCACCGTGAGATGTCTCTGCTTCAGATGAAGGAAATCATTCATCAACCGGTCTTGCTCTACCGACGGCAGAAACTTCCTTAACAACATCCCTTTGAAGGTCTCCCACGAACATCCTTCGGAAAGGTCTTCCTTCTCCCTCAACCACCAACTCTTTGTGAGACCCTTAAGCTGGTACGCCGCAATCATCACCTTCTGATCCGCGGTGATTCTTGAATAAGAGAACATCTCTTCAATGGCTATAAGCGTCGAAGGCCACGAAATCAGCTCGTCCGTCATACGATGGAGGACCCAACCTTTGGAAGTGCGAAATGAAATTCATTTATGGAGGTATCGCTACCGGGGGTACCAGGGGAGTAGGAGGAGTAGGTACTGTCTGTCCTACTACGGGGGCCTGCACTACGGGTTGCTGCCTAGCACTGGCAGACAACAACGCCTCAACTTGCGACTGCATCGCAACCATCTGCCTACTCAGAGCCTCATTGCTTTGGCGCAAACTCTCGATCAAAACTTCACTCTGCACTTCAGAAGATTCACCCTCCGACTGGGGGTCAACCTCGTCGCAACACGCCTCCGAGACATCTCTGTTAATACGCATAAACCTATAATTAACACTTAACCTTACACTAGAACAACACTGCTTGGTTCAGAACATACATGTACAGATACTTGCCATTTCCACTACCTTTCTCTGGGCCATTTTCATGATGATATGCTAAATTTGGGAACGATACTACATCGTCCCTCTTGACTCATGTGCAAAGGGCATGAATGCATGAATTTTTTTTCCTGTTCATTTTGAAATCATGGGTGTACGTGTGTCATCATATAAGTCTTTAGCTTTGCATGTGTGCTTATGCAATGCTATGTAATGTATGTCGTGCTATGCATTCCAATAAAGGCCTTAATGCGTGTTATGAGCGGCGTACACTTGAAATATTATGCATCCCATACTACATAATATTGCATGTAACGAAAAGAAAAACGTGCTAATGGGCATCCATGTGATGATGGTTATGCATCCCATACTACATAACCGTCACATGTTGCCACCTATGGTGGATCCATATACAAACACATATTATGCATCCCATACTACATAATATGCCCCGTATACTTCTTATTGTGCTATGAGTGTAGTGTTCATGCTTCGGCCAAGACGTACTTATGACACATCGGTGTGTGTATGCAATGAAATCAAAACAACTACTATATCAGAATTTATTGCTCGACCGACTTGACGAACAACCTGGCTCTGATACCAACTGTCACAACCCGCATTTTCTCTGAATTTAGGAATATCAGAGTAAGAGAAAATACACGTCATGATGCCACGTCATGCAGGAGACAACTGCAGACGTTCAGGCGGGAACCTAATACTTAATTAATCAAAACAGGGTTATATGATAGGTCATCATTTGAAATCATTTATTAGGGTTTGAGGTAAGAACTGCGTCTCTCAGTTCGTGGATCAACTAGTCCACCGAGAAAGTATATATAATTGCAGTGGAAAGTACTTGATTTAGTTCACTTAAAGTCCTAAATGTATGTAATGACAGGACATAAAGTAAATGATATGCACATAACTAGGCGTATTGTAAGTATAGAAAATACCTTTAGGCGACTTTAAAGATAAGGGTTTTAGTTAAAAAGAATGCAATGAGGATGAAGGAAAAGCTATTTTATAACTATAGTGCACCTAACATAAATCATTCCTAGAGAGTAAGATACACAAGATCTAAAAGTAGTGGCATCCAACTGGCAAATAAACTATATAGTATAAATGGGCACAATGGGCATCAACAACATGACACTAACCCATTGGCCCAACTAGTATGTCTGATCACAAGAAGAAAACTAAAGACAGCAACCTCGCAGAAGCGGGGTGAACAACTACAAAAAATATGAACTCCAGGCTACACCACTAGCCGCTACGGCTCTGAACCAGAGGTATTCAATAAAACAAAGAACGCCTCAGCAAGGAATTGCAAGAGGCAGAAAACTAGCAGAAAAACAAGCAAGGCATAAGGGGTACCAACCCAAGCCAGATTTATCGAAAGAGAAGTTCTAAACAAAGAACTAGCAAGCACCGAGTGCACAAATATCAAGAAGAGGAACAAGCATAGTCCAATTATCTTGTAAATTTTATTAAAGAGACTGATCAGCTCAAATTATACGGGTGGCGGTCCTTTATCCTCTGCCAACACAAAAGCCCAAAACCGGGTGGGGGTGCCTTTAGACCCAACCACCCAAACACGACTACCGTGCAAGGCTATAACATTTCCCCCACTGTCCCCCAAACACGACTACCGTGCAAGGCTAAAGACAATGGTTCTTAGTAATTAAATTTAGATTTAATAAGGCAAGGGTCGTAACCTGAAATATCAACACCAAAAACACCCTAAGAATAGGGTCACCATGAAATAAGCACTGCGCAATGATTCATAAAGGTCCAGGGTTCTCACACAAACACAAGAACAGAAAGAAATAAGCAAGGGAGAAATAAATAAGCAGCACAGGTCCCTAAGAAAATAGGAGCAGACACTAAGGATTTCTCGAGAACTATAAGTGCTGCAGAGGAGCTCTCGAGAAATAAATAATCAGATCTGGACAAAGATCTCTCGAGAAAAAAAAAGGAACAACACAAGCATTTCTCGAGAAAATAAAGGAGCCAGGAACAACACCTCTCGAGAGCTAAAAGGAAGGCAGGAAAGCACCTCTCGAGAGATTAAAGGAAACATGCAATATGTCTCGGGAAGAGACAGACGGGAAAACAGCAGGAAAAAAGGAATTCAGGTCATTCGTCGAACGTCGTTTGACGAACGCAAGACTATTCGTCGAACACCGTTCGATGAACGCAAGGGCCTTCGTCGAACGCAGACGCGTTTGACGATCACAAGGCCGTTCGGCGAACGTCGTTTGACGAACACCAGACCGTTCGTCGTACGCCGTTCGACGAACTCAAGATCCATTCGACGAATTCAATTTCGTTCGTCGAGCGTAGAAAACAAGGGAAAAGGTTGAATTTCTCGAGGAATGCTGATTTCACGAAAAATAATGCTACAATCAAAATAAATTAGGCAGACTTAAGGCCTCTCGAGAAATTAAATAGCTAGGAAGACTTCTCGAGAATTAAAAATAGGGTGGCTGCTAACTTCTCGAGAACAAAAATGCTACAGGCAGAAATGACATGTCTTCGAGAATTATAAAGGATTTCTCGAGAGTTTTAATCAGTCAGCGGGAGAAAATGAACAACAAAGGGAAAAAACTTCAACTGTAAGCCAAAACTCAGAATAAAAAGAGACACAAGCCAAACAAAACACCTCCAGCACCCATAAACAAGGGAAAAAAATACCAGGCTTCAGAAATAAGGAAGGAGGAGAAAGCCACTTGCCTCAAATCTTGCAAAAAACCAATTTCACCGCTCCGAAAGCTAAGGATCTTCCAAGGAAACACTCAAGCACCACAACCTGAAACTTTGCGGACCAAAGAGGACCAAAAAGGAGGGTTAGGTCACTACCCTAACTCCAAAAATTCCACTAAACGGAAAAAACATACCACTATAACGAAGATCTCGCCAAAGGCTTTCCGAATCCACTCTCCAAACACGATTCCGACCACTACAGCCTTCGAATCGCCGACCGGAAGCTCCACGACACTCCGCTCTCGCCTTTATCGCTCGGCGGCTGGTTTGGGATCGATGGAGAAGATAATGAATAGGGAAGGATATTTAGGTATTTATATAAAACCTAAATTTATTATTTAATTAATAAATAATACCCCAATTTACTTAAACTGCGAGGGTGACCAGATCACCTCGGATTTCTACGAAATTCACTCCTTAACTGAAACACGGATCTATGAATCCAACGGCGAAGTCAGAATTCAATTCCGACGAGCCAAACTTGGGTAAAAGCTTCCCGAAGCTAAATTCTCAATAACTACACAAAATCTTCTCTACAAAACAAAACGACGCGAAAACTCGCACGCTCGATCTAAATTACATACTTAACTAAGCTAAGGCTCAAAACTAAACCTAACGAGCTGACGAAACGTCCTTACGCCAAAATTATGCCACAGCGGTCACGTAAATAATTAACGAAAAATCAGGGACGTTACAGGTGTTCACTACGATAAAGCAAGTTTTAGGTGTTTTGATTCCAGAGCAAAAGTTCGATTGATCAACCTAAACTCAGTTGAATGCATCCTCGACAGAAGTGCATTTAGAATTCGGGAACCTCCACGGCCGAAGCAGTTTTCTTAAGAGAATTAGAATTATTATTTTTCTTCTATATTATTTCCAAGTTGATTCAAGATCGAGTTCTAATCGTCCAAATTATTGTTTTAATCTTCATCATAATTCTTCTCTCTCTTTAGTGTAAAAACCAACTCAAAGTTTTTATTGATAAAATAATAGTGATTTTCTTAAGTAAGAGTACTCAACCGCCCGAGTCAAATACGACCTTAGTTTTATAAACCTATACTACTTTCGATATGGTACACTTGCTGTTATCGTTTGCGGATATAGTTTCAGCCCCATCAAGTTTTTGGCGCCATTGCCGGGGAAATTAGGTTGATATTTCGAAAAAAGAAATATCTATTAATTTTATCGCTCTCTTTCTTTTCCCCATTTTTCTTAAATTTAAAAAAAAAAACTTAAAAGACGCAATTTAAATTCTCGGAAAGGGAGGTTTGGGCTATCATCCCATTGCATCTCCTAGTACGGTGCGAACCCTCACAGGGTAGACCTTGGGAAGTCGGGGACTAACTTAACCCACTTTTTTTGAAAAAAAAATTATTATTATATATCTATTTAACTATAATATTATAAAAATTTTAATTTTTCCTTACTCATTTTTTTTCTTATTCTTTTCACCTCTAATTCTCTTTTTCTCTTTTCCTTTTCTTTTAGTTTATGACCCGAGGAAACTCTTCAATTAATCTTGAATTGTGTTTTGATCCGGAAATCGAGCGCACCTTGTGGTGACGTCTCCGATTTAGTGATCTACCAATAATTCGAGAAGAGTCAATCAGAGAGACGAACGAAGGTATAATGGAATACCCCGACCTTAATGAGGCCCCGCTATAGACCATGTCCTATTACGCGAGGCCAAATTGGGAGGGAACACAATCTAGTATTATTCGCCCGGCGGCGGCGAATAATAATTTTGAAATTAAAACGAGTATCATTCAGATGGTACAACAAATCGTCATTTTCGATGTCTTACCGGATGAAGATCCTAATTTACGATAATTAAATTTTGTAGAAATTAGCTATACATTCAAGATAAATGGCGTCACTGCTGACGTCATTCATTTTCGTTTATTTCTCATCTCTTTGCGGACTAAGGCCAAGTAGTGGTTGGGATCTCTTCCTAGAGGTTCCATCACTACATGGGCTGAAATGATAGAGAAATTTTCAATGAAAATTTTCCTCCGGCGAAATCAGCTAAATTATTGTACGGACATTCTCTCCTTCACACAAACAGACTCGGAGTCTCTCTACGATACATGGTAGCGCTTCAAGGAACTCTTGCGGAGATGTCCTCATCATGCCCTTCCTGTGTGGCAACAAGTTCAAACATTCTACAATGGTTTGAATCTCCAAACAAGGCAAATGATTGATGCGGCAGCTGGGGGAGCTCTTAATAACAAAACCCCAGAGGCCGCTCAAGAGCGTTTTGAGGAGATGGCCATGAAAGCTTATCAGTGGAATACGTCACGGTCGCGCCTACCAAGCCATCCGAACTCTTTGAAGTCAAGGCCATCCCAAACTTAGCACTTCAAGTAGAAATGCTCATAAAGCAAGTGGCGGAGATGTCTGCTTCCTCCGCCACCAATTAGGCTAATAATAATAATTTTAATAGTAATAATAATTTAAATCATGAGCAAGTAGATTATATGGGGAACTCCTATCATCCTCCTTATAACCCGAATTATAATATTCCTTGTAATAATAGATATAATCCGAATATAAGGAACCATCCTAATTTTTCATGGAGCAACCCCAATAATGCAGAACGTCCACCACAAGTGAATCCCACCAGATTCACTCCTCCACCACCACACAAGCCCTCTTCACTTGAAGAGGTCTTCACTAAATACGTTGCCTCCAATGAGTCCAACATCTGGAATCTATCTGGATTTATAAAAAGCTTTGAAAATCAAATTAGACAGCTCGCCAAAATGTTCTCCGAACGTCAGCAAGGAGCTCTACCGGGAAATATTGAGCCCAATCTACGGGAGAGCACCAACGTTATAACCCTCGGTAGTGGAAAGGAGGTAACTTCTACAAATTTGGTTAAGCCCGAGGTAAACATTTCATCCTCTCCTCCACATTTTATTTCTTCTGATTTAGCTCGGTGCAAAATTCATACTCCTTCAATCCCCTATCCTTCTCAAATTCAGAACGAGCGCAACGAGGAGCAATACAAAAAATTAATAAATATTTTAAAACAAATTCAAATTAATGTTCCATTCTGCGAGGCACTCTCTCAAATGCCACGCGAAGTATCTCAAGGATTTACTATCAAATAAAAAGAAACTTGAAGATATTTTGCGTGTTTCTCTTAACGTAGAATGTTCGGCGGTTGTTCTAAATAAATTATCGCAAAAAGTTAATGACCTGGGACAGTTTTCCATCCCGTGTTTATTCGAAAATTTATTAATCAAACACGCCTTGACCGACTTAGGAGTAGTATCAATTTGATGTCTTTATCCTTATTTAAAAAGCTTGGTTTGGGAACCCCAAACCCAACTATTATGAGCATCCAACTAGCGGATCGGTCGATTAAATACCCAATAAGGGTCATGGAGGATGTGCTAGTGAAGGTTGACTAGTTTATCTTCCTAGTAGACTTTGTCATCCTCGATATTGAAGAGGACGCCGAGGTACCCCTCATACTCGGTCGACTCTTCCTAGCAACCGCTCGTGCAATTATTGGCGTAAGTAATGAAAAACTTCTCCTTCGGGTTGGGGATGAAGAAGTTACTTTTTGCGTAAATCAATTTATGAGGAACGCACTTCTTAACAATGATTCTTGCTTCACCTTAGAGTCAAATTTAGAAGAAGAATTGTCATCGTTTGCTGAATTAATTTCTCCTTTTTTTGAAAATCCAGAGTTAGAAACTTTATTTTGATTAAAAGAAATGACTCGGCAGCTTAAATTTGAACAAATAAATTTAAATAATTTAAAAATTAAAACATCTTATGAAGAGCTCCCAAGCCTAGAACTTAAATAACTCTCGGAGCATCTAAAATATATTTTTTTGGAAAATAATTAAAAATTGCCCGTAATTATTTCTTTAGTGCTAAATGATTCGGAAATATCCGAATTAACAAAAGTTTTAAATAATCCCCACCACACAATTGCGTGGCAAATCTCTGACATCGAGGGAATTAATCCCTCATCTTGCACGCATAAAATAAATTTAGAAAATAATTCTCGCAACACTATTCAGCCTCAACGATGCCTTAATCCCAAGATGAAGGACGTTGTTAAGGCCAAAATTATAAAACTATTAGACGCGGGGATTATTTATCCAATTATTGATGGCACTTGGGTTAGTCCAATGGAAGTCGTGCCTAAAAAGGGCGGAATAATGGTAATCACTAACAAAAATAATGAGTTAATTCTAACTCGTACTGTTACGGGTTGGCGGGTATGCATCGATTACAGGAAATTAAATGATGCTACCCGCAAGGATCACTTTCCATTGCCCTTTATTGACCAAATCTTAGAACGCTTATTAGGTCGTTCACACTACTATTTTCTCGAGGGTCTTCCGGGGTATTTTCAAATCCCAATTGCGCCCGAAGACCAAGAGAAAATCACCTTCACCTGTCCATTCGGCACCTTCGCACATCGAAGAATGTCGTATGGTCTTTGCAATGTGCCGTCTATATTTCAAAGATGTATGCTGGCAAATTTTAATGAACTAGTAGAAGAGGTCATGGATGTTTTCATGAATGATTTTTCTGTCTTTGGCGATTCTTTTACAAATTGTTTAAATAATCTTGATCGTGTTCTTCAACGCTACGAAGACATGAATTTGGCACTCAACTGGGAGAAGTGCCAATTTATGGTCCAAGAGGGATTATTCCTTGGGCATATAGTTTCGAGTAGAGGGATCGAGGTCGATAGGGCCAAGATCGAGGTCATAGAAAAACTTCCTCCTCCTACCAATATTAAATCCGTTAGGAGTTTCCTAGGACAGGCAGGTTTTTATAGACGGTTTATTAATGATTTTTCAAAAATTACAAAACCGCTAACACAATTATTAGAAAAAGAATCTGCGTTTAATTTTGATGAAGAAGCTTTAAAAGCTTTTAATAAAAATAAAAGAGAACTTAACAATTCTCCAATTTAAATCACGCCAAATTGGTCTCTTCCGTTCGAAATTATGTGAGATGCGAGCGATTTTGTTGTATGTGCAGTTTTTGGCCAACGGGTGAATAAACATTTTCACCCAATTAATTACGCAAGTAAGACGCTAACATCCGCGCAAACAAATTATACAACAACGGAAAAGGAATTTTTGGCTATAATTTTTGCGTTTGATAAATTTTGATCTTATATAACGCTTTCAAAAGTTATTGTCTTTATAGATCACACTGCTCTCTATATTTATTAAGAAGATGCAAAGCCTCGACTGCTAAGATGGATCCTCCTACTGCAAGAACTTGATCTGGAGATCCAGGACAAAAGGGGAGTGGAGAATGTTGCTGCCGACCACCTCTCACGGTTGGAGAATTCCGCTGCAGGAGCACAAGTGGAGGCCAAAATTGACGATAAATTCCCTGAAGAGCGCCTCCTCGCCATCGATAAGTTAACGACTTCTTCCACCCCTTGTTACACAGATTTTGCCAACTATCAAGTGGCCCGGGTCCAACCAAAAGATTTCTCAAGTCAACAAAAGAAGAAATTCTTTTCGGACTTGGAAAATTATTTTTGGGAGGACCCCTTTTTATTTCGTGTCTGCGTGGACCAAGTGGTAAGAAGGTGTATTTTGGACGAGGAAGGCGTCCAAATTTTGCGGTACTGCCACGAAGGACCAACCGGTGGTCACTATCAAGCGAACCGGACCGTAAGGAATGTGCTAGAGGTGGGGTTCAATTGGCCAACCTTATTCAAAGACGCTCACAATTTTGTGAGTAATTGTGATCGGTGCCAACGGTCAGGTAACATTTCTAACCGGGACGAAATGCCCCAAAATATATTTTTAGAATTTGAAATATTTGATTTATGGGGAATAGATTTTGTAGGACCGCTACCTTCTTCTTTTAACAATAAATATATTCTTATTGCGGTCGACTACGTGTCAAGGTGGGCGGAAGCACAAGCCCTTCCCACCAACGATGCGAGAGTCATAGTAAAATCTTTTAAAAATTATTTTACTATTTGGCTCACCACGCGCACTTATTAGTAATAGGGGCACACACTTTTGTAGCAACCAATTGGCTAAAATTTTAGCAAAGTATGGCATTACGCATAAGATCTCCACCGCCTATCACCCACAAGCAAATGACCATGTGGAGGTGGTGAGTCATGACTCAAAAAGAATTTTTGAAAAAAACAGTGTCCGTTAACAGGAAGGATTGGTCGCTAAAATTAGACGACGCATTATGGGCATATCGGGCAGTGTACAAAACCGCCATTGGATGTATACCGTACCGATTAGTCTATGGAAAAGTGTGCCACTTGCTGGTGGAATTAAAACATTGCGCATTTTGGGCGATTAAAACTTTGAATTTAGATTCAAACTTAGCCTCCGAACAACGCAAATTCAAATTAAATGAATTAGACGAATGGCGTGCAAACGCCTACAAAAATTTTAAATTTTATAAGGAGCGCACTAAGTTTTATCATGATAAAAAAAAATCAAAATTCCAAAATCTTTTTCACTGGGAGATTTAGTCCTTCTATATAACTCTAGGCTTCGACTTTTTCTGGGCAAGTTAAAATCCTGATAGTCCGGCCCATTTATTGTAAAAGAGGTTTGGCCATATGGAACTATGCTAATAGAGGACCCGAAAAAAGACTCTTTTAAGGTTTTTGCCACCGACTAAAATTATATCACACTGGTGACCCAGCGTCTGGACAAATTGAAATGCTTAATTTTCCTAATTTTTAAAAGCAATAATTGTCACTTAGTCAAGCTAAGCGACGGTAAACAAAGCGATTTTGGGAGGCACCCCAACGTTATCCTTCTTCTTATTTTTGCTTTGTTTGTTTTAACTTCTTTTTCAGGTTTTTGATCTGGCAACCCAATCTACCAACCAGGGAAGCCCTCTTCTCCCATCGTTTTATTTACCACATTTTTTATCATCTAAATGATACTCCATACTTAGTTTTAAACATTTGAGACAATTTTTTACTTTAAGTATGTGGGTGAAGTGTAGTTTTCTAGACCTTCTTTTCAATTTATAAAAAAGAAAACAAAATATTTATAAAAATCATTAAAAAAATCTAATTTCTTGGAAAGGGAGGTTTGGGCTTGTCATCCCATCGCACCTCCTAGTACCTTGCAAATCCTTCACCGGGTAGACCTTGGGAAGTCCAAGAATATAAAAAAATATATTTATATATATCTCTCATTTACTTGTTTTTATTTTTTTTAGAAATCTAGTTTGAGGTCTGATTATAAGTATTCTTACATATTTAATTTAGCTGATATTTTGTTTTATCAGAATTCGTTAAAGTTTATTTGAAGTAATCTAGTTTTAAGAAACACTTTATGTTTTTAATTCGATTAGAGAATCTATTTAGCACTACTTCTCATTTTAATTCTAAATAGCTTCACTTTATGGTAAATTGGCTAAACATCTCTTGATTTTTATTATATTCTCTACTAACTTTAAGATCTTAGGAAATTTCATTTTACTAAAAAAAATTGCTCTCAAAATAATTTATTTTATAAACTAGAAGTATTTCCTTACCCTCGCCCTTTGTTGGCAAATAAAGAAAAAAAGTGTAGAAAAAGATCATATGTTATGGGAATTAGAGGATAAAATTCATTATCCCCCAAACATATGCACCCATAATCATTTAAAAGCTTATTTGTCATGAAGTAAGAAGATAAAATTCATTACTTCTAAACATATACACTTTGTGTTTTTGATTGAAGAGATTTTTTTTAAAAGATTATATGGCATGGAAAATAAGAAGATAAAATTCATTATTATCCTAAACATATAGAAATTCGTATTCAAATAAGGTGAAAGGATAAAATACATCACCACTATTTTAGTATCTCTTCGTTTTGCCATTTTGTTAAAACCCATGCCTAGCCAATTCTATTGATTCTAGTCCTAAATAAAATTATTAAGAGAGCAGTATTTTAGTAGGTGTCTTCTCCTTAAACTTCTTTTATGTTATAGTGTCTATAATTTCAATCTAATTTTGTTTGAAAATTTCTATAATTTCGGTTGCTAAATAGTTATCTTGAGAAGTAGTTAGCTAAACAAATTTCTCTTTTGAAATTATCACCATAACTTATGACTTAATTCTTGAAATCTTAGAATTTGCTTTTAACTTACTTTTGGTTTAAATGAAATTTTTGTTAATTGGAAATAATATAGATGTCTTGTAATTCTTTCCTCAATCTTTTACTCTAGAACAGCAAAAGCTCAAGTATGTGGGTGTTTGATGAGTATTTTTGTACTCATCCTTTAATATAATTTTAATGATATTTTAATATGAATTTGTGTAAATTGCATGAATTATCCCATCAAATTCATTTCTTTTTTATTTTTATAAACTAACTTAAGCTTTTTTCTGTGTTTTTCAAGTTTTCTGGGCACTTTGAGCAAAAATGTCAAGTACACACCCCAGGTCACAGGCGTTACCAAGGGCCGTGACCCAGTGTCACGGCCGCAACCCGCCTCATGCAGCCAGATCAGCCTACTGTGTCATTTAAAATTACACGCCCCAGGTCACGGGCGTGTCCTTGGGGCGTGACATCCTGGTCACGGGCGTGAACCCTCCTGCGCTCCTTCCCGCCGAAGCATCCCGCCAGCAACTATATTGAAGGTTACACGCCCTCAGTCATGGGCGTGATCGAGGGGCGTGACACATATGAAACGCCTGCATTGAAGCCGGACGGCGTCCTTCCCGCAGCAGTTGATCACTACCCTAACACACCCTTGGTAATGGGCGTGACCAAGGGGCGTGTAACCTGATTTTCTCAGCTATTAAAAGCCAGCTCCTCCAGAGGTTTGGGGATCAATTTTGGAGAATCAAGTCTTCTTTTCTTGCTTTGTTCTCATGTTTTAAGCACTTCTTTTATTTCTCTTTCTAGTACAATTGTTTAAATTCTTGTACTTTTGTTTTGTAAGTGTAACTTTCATTTCAATAGTTGCAATCTAAATTCCTTAGTATGTAATTCTCTTTTGAAATCAATAAAATAGTTCCTTTTATTTCCTTACTTCCTTCTTCTTCTTTCATAATGCACTATTTTATTTCTATTGACTCCTAAATCTCAATGAGTAGCTAAATCTTTATTAGTACTCGGTCGAGATAATCCAAGGAATAATATTGTAACATCCTACAAACAACTAGACCCCTAAGTTGGTTTTGTCATGACTAGGTCATGACAAAACCATAGGAAGAGCTTAAGAGCAGGGGAACCTAGCTAAGAAGGAGAAAACCCAAGTGGTCTGCAAATAGCAGTTTTCAGATACCTAGCCTAGGGTTGGACTTTAGGGCCTCACCCTGACCCTTTGAACCCACCATAACATCCCTATCTCATTAAGGGTCCCCTTAGGGCATTAGGGACCCATTGGGGTCAACCAAAGAGGCCAATTTGACCAAAGTCAACCCTAACTCTAAATTGGTCAAAGTAGTATAATTAGGGCCAATTGACCTCCACCATGCCAAATTGAACCTTCCCCTACCCTTATAGGGCCACTACGGACCTAATGGACAAAAAAGCCCCATCATGGGACCTCCAATTTGGCCAATTTTACCAAAGTCAACTCTATCCCTATTTTGGTCAAAGTGACCTATTAAGGGTCAATTGACCCTCACCATGCCAAATTGACTCCACCTAAACCTTCCTAACCCTTGAAGTGAGTCCAAGGGGTGACTACCCACCCATTGTGGTCAACCCAAAATGGTCAATTTGACCAAAGTCAACCTTGTCCTAAATTAGGTCAAAATGACCTAATTTGCCCAAATCAAGCCCAATCCTCTTGGGCTAGACCCAAATTGAGGTTGTCCACCACCTAATGGGGTTGAGTGCTACCGATTAGGCAATTCAATTGCAGGGAAATCGGCTAGGAGAGAGAAAACCCAATTTGGAAGAGAGAGAGAAGGGGGAGTTAATGGATCGGAGAAGAAGAAACCCCAAAATCCCCCCATTAACGACACCATTCATCTCCTCTTGGGGATAGGAGAAGTTTCCAGCAATCTCCCGGCCACATTGATTCCCAATTCAACACCCCTAAGTGTAACCAAAATCTCCACTTATGGCCATTAATGGCAATTCGAGTAACTCCTCCCCCGTAGCCTCAAATGACCTCTTAAACACCTTCAGAGGTCGGAAAGGAGTGAAACCCCCCCCTCTTCCCTGAAGAAATCAAGCTCTCCAAGTGCAAATCGGCATGGCACCAAAAGCTCCACCACCGATAATGGTGACTCTCCGAAATACGCGCCACCGGGCCACGAATCCGGTCTGATCCGCTTCCCCTCTCTTAGTGCTAGATCCTCTAATGATTTGGGGCTTAACTCGACCTCAATTGGGCTCGGATCGCGCTTCCGAAAGGTCTCGTTTTGAGCCCTTTTCCCCCGCAAACATATCCTCACTCCGGCCACCTCCGGCCGGCCGACCACCCCTAGTCGCCGACCACCACCTTAACAAACGTGGTGGTGGCATTGGCCGGTCGGGGCGGCGCTCAGGTGGAAAGGAAAGTGAGGAGGAAGGAGGCGTAGGATGGAATAATCTCAGCCCTTGGCTGAAGGTAGACGATGACCCAGGGCCGCACGATTTGCGCCAAGATCTGTGCAAGATTATAATATATATGATCTTTTATTATTTGTATTATTGCCACACATTTGGCAGTACTTTGTTTTAATTTTTAAAAATAGTAGAGCCCCTCTGATGAAAAAGTGCCCAACATCAATATTGTAGCCTTGGGTGTGTAGTTTAATTGAAAATTTGTTTCAGGCCATTAGGAGCACTATAGCTCCCTGTAGAGCCATTTTGGTAGGTCTGGTCCCTAGGGTAGGGCAGTCACCTTTTCTTGACTAACTCAGGATGGGGAAATGTAATGGGTATGGAAATTGAAATCTAGGCTATTTGTATCAACCCCCTTAACATATCCAAAGATGGGATTTCGGGAGAATATTTTTCTAAGGTTTTTGCAATAATTTCATAATTTAAATGTTAATTAATTAAAGGGACTAATGACCACCAATTCTCTCCAAATTTTGGTGGTTGCTCCTTAGGGTTTTTATATGACCCTGGTAAAAATTTCAGCCCAATTGGGACTGATTTAGTTGGGTAATTTGTTAACCCAAATTTGGTAAAACTAGGTCAAAATTAGGGTATGGTGTTCCTTTTGGGGTATTGTGGTTAAATCTCATCAGCATAATGTAAAACATTGACCACTGGTTTAGGATCACCTAAAACACCTACATGAGTTATTTGGGGTGATGTGGGGTGGAAATGCCCTAGAACCCTAGCTTTACCCCTAGGGTTAAACTTTGAGCTTTGTGAAGGACATGGGGTCAAATGCCCTTGAATGGTTATGGAACTTGGTGGACAAGTTCCTAGGGTGTAATTAGGCCCTAGGTAATTTTATAATAATTTTAGGAGCAATTATCCCCTTTGAAATAGGTCATAATCCCTTTAGGTAAAGTTATTATAAGAGAAATTCACATGCTCAAATGGTCTTAGATGATGATGAAACCTTGGTAGTGTCTTTATAATTATATTATAGACCTCTGGTAAATTTTGTGTAATTAATGAAATGATTTAACCAATACTTCATTCGCAAGGCACTTATTTTGTCTTATGCTTAAGAAAAATAATTGAGGGTCCAATACTCTCTAGGAAATTTTGCAACTTGGTGATAAGAAATTTCAGGGAACTAGAAAGCTCTGTGATTTTTTGTAGAATTTTTGGAGATTGTTATCAGTAGGCTACTTCACAACATGCCATAATTGGGATTTTTTAAAATATTTAATTAGATGAGAAAATGATTTCCATAAATTGTGAAACTCAGTCAGTAAGCCATCCTGATCATCCTAGAGATCTGGTATTTTTTTCCATAATTTTTGGAATTATTTAACAGCAGGTTCCTTCACAATTTTCCTAAGAAAGGGTTTCTTTGGAATACTCATTTATGTGACTAATTAGCCTTTATAAATTCTGAAATTTGGCTAGTAGACTTTTCTGACTAATATGAAGGTCTCGTAATTTTCCCAAAATTTTTAGACAAGTATTTTTTGGTGGTTCCTTCTTTAAATTCTAATTTTGGATAAATATTCAATATTATAATTAGTGGTTAATACCTTACTGTAAAATTTTGATATTCTAGAATTACTATTATTTTGACATCATAGACCGTCCATAATTTTATGGGGGCCATAACATGGGAAGACCTTATACTTCATGTTCAAATCTCATTCCGGACCAATATTGGAGAAATTAAATACATGTCAAGTTATTAGGGAAAAATTTGATTCTCTGGATTTAGGCTTAGAATATCATGATAGACACATAGTAATAATCTTCAATCAGATGGATGGATATTTGAGGTACCTCCCCTTATGTAACTCATATAACTCATTTGGTCTGCGTATAGTAAAATTATAAAACCTGAGAACTTTATGGATCATTAGGTGGGAATGGAAGGTAGAGGTTGTACTTAGACTGGTTGAGAAGATATGAGGTCACCAAAGGAAGTTTATGTGATGAGTGTGTACTTGGTGGGTTAAGGTTAAAGTTGTGTTCTCGACCGATGAAAGATCGTTTTTCCCCTTATAGGGTCATAAAATACTTAGGGTAATCCAAGTGTAATAACAAGGAGGGTGTTCTTATGGGTAGTTACCAATAACATTAAGTGTCTTGGAAAGGGAGCTTTGGGGTGTCATCCCATTGTAGCTTCTAGTACCGTAGCGAGCCCCTTATAGGGTAGTCCTCGGGAAGTCCAGGTTTAACCCAAAAGTGTAGGAATAAATGGCGGTGTAAGATTAACTTAATAAGACACACACCCACACCCTGTGACCATTGGAGGTTAGTTTGTTTGGTTTTACAAGCGGTACGCTCGGTAGTTGTAGCAACAAACTAGTTAGTATGGTGAGCTTGTGACTCAATTGTACTTGTGGTACGGGCAGGTTAGTCTGGGGAGCCTTGTGGCTCGGGATATAGTAGGACATATTGTATGTGCATAAGGTGGTGGGTCATTGGTGTTGACGGTCGTTGCACCGACGTCGATACTTTTGCTCGGTAAGAGTGGTTAACACATTACCAAGAAAAGTCTGGTGGACTAGCCAGTAAGAGTATGCAGGAGCTCCGATGTTGTGTTCTTAGCGTTGAGGCGTACGATAGGCCTAGGTTAGGTAGTGCAAATACCAACCTAGAGGTGGGCGAGGTCCAACCCACCGCTTCTGTTTGCCACTACGGAAGTATCCTGAGAGTTTTGCTAGCTCCAAAAATGGGGAACTAAATGTCTGTGCGCATAGAGTCGTAGTGTGTGAGTTGCACTTGTATGAACATAACATTAAACTACATACTTTGTATGACATAGCATATCATTGCATTTCAACCCTTACCCCTATCGTATAAATTGTTTATGGGACATTTTATACGATAGGCCCTACTAAATGACCCCTTGGTCTATAGGTTTGTAGAAGCATGCCTATAAATTAAGATTACATTTTCTTACTACTGCTTTACTTATTACCACTGCTTACCTGCTACAGTTTTACTTATTCCTGCTTTACTCATTGTACTATATATTGCTTATCAATAAACCCTTCCGTAGTTAGACCCACTCCCACCTGCTCTTGATTATACCCCTTGTTGTCCTCCGATTCATTCCCCCGCTCGGTGCCTTGGAGTCATCGGGAGAGTGGTGGGGGATTGGCTTAGTCTTTTTGACTAACGGACGGTGGACCTTATCATTTTAGGGGACCGAGGAGATGCTGCAGAACCAGAGGCCGGTGTAGATGGAGACGGGGAAGTCTAGCACGGGATCACCACTGATAGGATCCATGAGTGTCTTTTAGCTTTAGTATTTTATGCTTCCGCGAGAGAAATTGTAGTGAGGAATAGATGTACAGGGCATGAGCCCTTTATTATTACCGTATCTTCTTATTCAGTTATCATATATGGACATCTCTTGATGGTTTTATTTTCTATGTGATGTGGACTCGAACTTCTACAAGTTTATTTAATCTTTACTTCCTTGTAATCGACGTGACCGGCAGGATCAGCATTTTGTAGTGGCGACGCTCCCGAGCGAGGGTGTCACCGCAAAGCGGTGGTTCTGGGCATAAGACCTGAGTTTTGAAAGAAAATAAATGGGGTCTTACAAAGTGGTATCAGAGCAAATCTCGATCCGGAGAAAAGAAAAGAAGTCCACACACCCTGGGCCACACCACGCCAGCTTAGTTTGAGGACAAACTAGCAGCGGATGCAATGGTGTGCCCATGAAGGAAATCACATGAAAAGTCCACTTCTAACTGAATATTCTTTAGCTAAGTCCCATACGAATGAAATTTTCTTATGTAGCCCGCGACGAACCCTACACCGCCGCATATAGTTCAACTGAATTCAAACGTCGTTCCACCACGACCAGCTCCTACTCCGTTCCAACAGACGAAGATGGGACAAACACTGACTGCCATACTGGAGACATTGAGGGCACAACAGGCACCGACTTCTCAGCAAAACCCTGGGGCCAACTGGATGAGCATCTTCCGAGGTCTCTCCCCTCCATCATACCTCAGGACGGAGGCAGTTGTGAGGACTGAGGAGTGGGTGGACATCACGGAGGAGATGCTGACAGGGATTCAGTGCCCCTACAGATATGGAGGTGACACTGGTGGTCTCATGCTTGGAGTCCCATGCAAAGAGATGGTGGAAGATGTTCCTGGACACATCATATGCAGTACTGGAGGCTGCGGATGTTTCTTCGGATGATTTCAAGGCAGCACTACTGGAGCATTTTGTGCCGCAATCTACAATAGATGAGCTGGAGGACAGATTTCTGCAATTGAGGCAAGGGAGCAGGATAGTTCTGGAGTATCACCAGGAGTTTACCCACCTATTCCAGTTTGCAGTATAGTATCAGATGGATGATGCAGGATACTCAAAGAGGTTCTACAAGGGCCTTCGCGATGAGCTGAGGCAGGCCCTCCTCTTTGTCTTCGACGGCAGTATGACTAAGATCCTGGAGATGGCCAAGAAGCTGGAGGTAGACCAGCAAACTGTTCGTGGAAGGAAGAGACCGATGGAAGACCAGGGACGGGGAGGCAGAAGGGACCAAACAAGAGGTCGAGATGCTGGGGAAAGAGGGACGGAGGTCCGATCCCGTCAGGAGAGACAGGAGCAGAGGGAGCCAGTAGTGTTGGATCCTCAGCCCCTACAGATGCGGGAGATGCCGAGGATTGGGGGAGGTGGGCCACCTCCGGAGTGCTACCATTGCCACCAGACCGGCCATATCAGGAGAAACTGCCCTAAGAGAAATGCACCACTAGCACTACAGGCTGCTCCACAGGCCCAGCATTATGGGGGCCGAGGATGTGGTCAAGGCCGTGGATTTCAGGGCGGAGACCGGAGACAAAACATGGATCAGATGTATGTCTTGGACCTAGCACAGCCCCCGGACCCCGCAAGGGCCATTATAGGTACTTTTACCAATTTTGATTTTATGTTCATTAGTACCTAGTAAACCTTAGTTTTACCTTAGCATTGACCCAAAACAAACAAAAATTACCCAGGTATAGTACTCGTCTACGGCAAGACCGCATACACCTTATTCGATACGGGTGCCTCACACTCGTTTATCTCGGAAGAATTCCTGGACGATCTGGACCAAGTCCAGCACTTCGAGGGAAAACTCAGGAGGGTGTGGTTCCCGGACGGATCAGAGATAATAATGAATGCAAAGTGCAACCTGAGTGTGGAGATTGGAGGGAAGCTGTTCGAAGAGCCGGCGACGCATTTGAAGATGAAGGACTTTGATCTGATCCTAGGCATTAACTGACTGCACGGGAATCGGGCAAGGATTAACTGCCCGGCGAGAACGATTGTTCTAAAGCACGAGGACACCGAAGTGGTAGTCAAAGGTATCATACCCCCCTCCCGTCTCTTATTATCATCTGTTCAGGCCGTCAAGGCCCACCTACAGGGAGATGAAGTATACCAGGTACTGTTCGAGGCGATCGAGGCGAAGGATTCTGTGGCTAGTATCCCAGTAGTCGGGATTTTGCCGACATATTCCCGGAGAAGCGACCCGGGCTTCCACCCCACCGCGAGAAGGATTTCCAGATCCAGCTGGTGTCGGGGGCAAAGCCGATATCTAGAGCTCCTTATCGGATGGCCCCGAAGGAGTTAGTATAGTTCTGAATCCAAATATAGGAGCTGGTGGAAGCTGGGTTCGTTAGACCGAGTTCCTCAACTTCGGGAGCTCCGGTGCTATTCATAAAGAAGAAGGATGGGACGCTCTGATTGTGCATCGACTACAGAGCACTGAATAGGCTGACGGTGCGGAACACGTACCCTTTGCGGAGGATAGATGAGCTTTTTGACCAGCTAGATGGAGCCCACTGCTTCTCGAAGCTGGATTTGAGGTCGGGGTAATATCAGCTGAGGATCCAGAGGAGGACATCTCGAAGATGGCTTTCAGCAACAGATACAGATTATATGAGTTCACGATGATGTCATTCAGACTCACAAATGCACCATCAGCATTTATGAGCCTGATGAATTGGGTGTTCGAGCCTTATTTCAACATTTTTGTCATCGTGTTCATCGACGACATCCTCATCTATTCGAGGACGGAGGAGGAACATGCGCGACATTTGGCACTAACATTGGAGAAGCTTCAGGAGCACCATCTTTATGCGAAGTTCAGCAAGTGCCAGTTTTGGCTGAAGGAGGTGGCCATCCTTAGCCATATTATCAGTGGAGCTGGTCTAGAAGTGGATCCAGCGAAGGTCCAGGCAATATGGGATTGGTCACCGCTGAAGATGGCCACCGACGAGCGTAGTTTCTTGGGACTTGTCGGCTATTACCGGAAGTTCATGTAGGGGTTTTCCTAGATAGCCCTTTTGCTCACATCCCTGACAAAAAAGGATGCTACTTTTACATAAACACCGTAGTGTGAGGCAGCCTTCCAGGAGTTGAAGGGTTGACTTACTACGGCCCCCATCCTAGCCCTTCCGTCGGGGAGGGAAGGATTCCAGGTGTAGACAGATGCGTCATACCAGGGGATGGGTGCCGTTCTGATGTAGAACGGGCACGTGATAGCATACGCTTCCCGCCAGTTGAAGAATCATGAGCAGAATTACCACATGCATGACTTGGAGATGGGAGCAGTTTTATTCGCTCTAAAGATCTGGCGACACTACCTATACGGTGTCCACTGCGACATATTCTCAGATCATAAGAAGCTGAAGTACGTAGATACGCAGAAGGAGCTGAACATCCGGCAGAGGTGATGTGTGGAATTCTTATCAGATTATCAGTACATGATGCATTACCACCCAGGGAAGGTGATTATAGTAGCGGACGCACTGAGCATGAGAGCTACCATGTCAGGAGCAGAGCCCAAGTTGATGGCCATGGAGCTAGTACGGATGTTCAAAGACATGCAGATCTCCTTAGTATCCGAGGACGATCCGGAGCTATACTAAGAGGACTTAGCGGCGATGAGTACCACATATGACATTCGGGACCGCATCAAGGATGGGCAAAGGCAAAATGCCAAGCTAGATCCGATATTCAGAGCCTTAGAGGCAGGCTCAGCTGGAGAGTATTCGTTGAAGGACGACCTGTTGAGTTTTAGAGGCCGAGTGTATATACCGGCAGGGAGACGAATTCGGGAGGATATTATGACAGAGGCTCATTGCAGTAGATATTCCGTGCACCCGTGCATCACCAAGATGATAGCGGATCTGAAGAGGACCATGTATTGGCTGGGTATGAAGAAGGACATCACCTATTTTGTGACTCATTGCGAGTCTTGTCAACTCATGAAGGCAGAGTGTCAGAACCCAGCCGGGCTATTGCCAGCCACTCCCGGTACCGGAGTGGAAGTTCGACGACATCACGATGGACTTTATACACGGTCTTCCCCGATATCATGTGGGAAATGACTCGATTTGGGTGATTGTCGACAGATTGACGACGGTGGACAGATTCATTCCAGTCAGGATGGACGCTCCGGTCGGTGTTTTGCGGCGGAGGTTCGTGGAGCAGTTTGTTTGGTATCATGGTGTGCCTAAACGATCTTGTCAGATCGAGATGGACGATTTACGTCAAGGGAGTGGAGAGTGGTGCAGGCCTACCTAGGCACCCGGTTGACATTTAGTACAACATCCCATCCCTAGACAGATAGACAAATGGAGCATACCAACCGGACAATAGAAGATCTTCTACGCCTTTGCATTCTAGACCGCGGGGAGCCATGGGAGAGACTGTTTCCATTGGTCGAGTTCTCATACAATAATAGTCACCAGGCTAGTATAGGCAGGGCACCCTATGAGGCATTATACGGACGAAGGTGCAGGACACCATTGTCTTGGATTCAGGATGAGAATCCCAAGGCACTCGGCTCAGAGTTCGTGGAAGACACCGAGGCTCAGGTGCGACTGATTCGAGAAAGGATGTTGGAGGCCCAGAGCAGGAAGGCCAAGTACTACGATGCACGACATCGTATTGTAGAGTTCCAGGTGGGAGATCGGGTTTTCTTGAAGATACGTCCGATGCATGGAGTCTCGCGGGTTCGCGGGCGGAAGAAGCTCAGTCCGAGATATATGGGGCCTTACAGGATCCTGGAGCGGATCGGTCCCTTGGCTTACTGATAAGTAGGATTTGTGCATATTTTTATTATAGTATTTAGGTTAATTTTTATATAATTTTGCAAATATTATTTATATTTTGGTTAAAAATCATTTATTTTGTAATTTTTGTTCTAATTATAGTTGTATTTTTGTTCTGCAGATTTTCTGGAGATTTTTATCAAAATTCATAGTACACGCCCTAGGTCACGCCCGTGACCAGGGGGCGTGTAACTTTAAGATAAGGCCAGAAGCTGTTTTCGCGCATTTGAGCTAGTCCACAACAAGTCACGCACGTGACCCCTAGGTCACGCCAGTGACCCAAAGCCACGCCCGTGACCAGGGGGCGTGTAAATTTAGAATCTTGCCAGCGGTGATGCCGTCGAGACGAGGAGCTGCAGTCGAGAAGTTAACCCAAGTCACGCCCGTGACCCATTTGTCACGCCCGTGACTTTCGCGCGTGATCCCTGCTTTCTGCCACGC
The DNA here is from genome assembly GCA_033032865.1 of Dactylorhiza incarnata. NCBI lineage: Eukaryota > Viridiplantae > Streptophyta > Magnoliopsida > Asparagales > Orchidaceae > Dactylorhiza > Dactylorhiza incarnata. Next base: position 416,035 of record JAWHQI010000255.1, on the reverse strand, counting down.
CGAATTCAACCCCATGCTGCATTGATTGAACCCGTCCAAGTATGCGCCCGTGACCCAAGATACCCGGGCGTGTAATGTCCAATTTTCTCCCGCCGTCACGCAAGCTCCACGTCCCTGTCCTAGCTGATGCAGAACAGTGATTACACTCCCCAGGGTCACGCCCGTGACCTAGGGCGTGTAACCCCAAATTTTCTCCTATAAATTTAGGAGCTCATTTCCAGCAATTCCTCCTCCGGCCCCCTGCCCATTTGGGCTCTTCTTGTATAGTTTATATTTATTTTCATGTTTATGTTTAGTTTTTAAATAATGTAATTTCTTTTCTTAGCTAAAATTTATTTCTTGTAATTTTATTTCATGCAAGTTAACTTAGTTTTAATTCCATGCAATGTATCTTAGTTTTTAATTTCATGTAATCTTTCTTTTTATGTAATGGAATTTTAAGCTCTCTTTCATTTTTGCAAAATCTCCTCTTCTCACCTTTTCTCTTTTTCTTATTTTTTCCTTTAGCAAATTTTTAGTAGTACTTGATTTTTAGCAAGCTTTGAATTGAAATTATCTTTACCTTATTATCACTTATTCTCCCCTTAGATTTATTCTTGAAATATAACGATATCGAGTTCATATTCCGGTTATGAATTTCGGTATTTGTTTTCGTATTCTAGTTAGCTGAGAGGCTCGTGCGTACGAATCGATCACTCGAGAATAAAAAGAGTTGCATGCACCCCTTGAGAGAGGATGACATAAATCTTCTGGATAGGAGTCAAATCTTATAGTGGGATTCACCTCGTTAAAGAGAGTATTAGGCGTTTCGGTTATAGGATGAGAGTCCGGTCGATCAACTTAATCTCAGGTGGGTGTATTCCTCGAGAGAGGTGCTTTCATAAACCAGGAATCTCCACTGTCAAGGAATAGAGTTGATTGATAGTATTTATCTTATATTTTCATTTCAAAGCAAGTTTTAATCGAGTTTTGTTTTTTTGTTTTATTTTCTTTTTGTTCTCTTTTATTTAGTTTTAATCATTATCACTTTTCCAATTTTTCTTCGATAAAATAATAGTTAGCTTTCTCGAAGTAGAAGTACTCGACAGACCCGTGTTTTAATATGACCTTGATATTTTCTTTAGTATTCTATACTATAAATGATAAGGTACGCTTGCCTTTATCGGATATAGAATTGGAGAACATCAACAACATTCCTCTCTTAAATTCATATAATTCAAAGCATAATTTTTATATCACTTACAGACTGGAGCTACTGTCGGAGTTAGAGGGACTACACGATGTTTTCCACGTCTCCTCACTTAGAAAGGCCCTACTTCGTCCAGAGCAACAGATATTTATTACGGAGGGGCCAGTAGCTACTAATCGATCGGTTCACCTGGAGCCGGTTCGGATAGACAACACGAAGTTGCGAGTCTTGCGGTGCAAGAAGGTTCCACTGGTCAAGGTCCTATGGAGGAATCATGGGCAAGAGGAGCATACCTGGGAGCCACTGGACCTTATGCAGCAAAAGTACCCGAAACTCTTTGCAGCAGGTATAATTTGATTTTTCTGGGATGTTACATTTTCTTACTTGTAGTAGAAACCCCACAGGCTTAACCTGAATTTCGAGGACGAAATTTTTATTTATATGTATTGGGATTTGTAACACCCCCCAAACAACTAGACTCCTTAGTTGGTTTTGTCATGAATAGGTCATGACAAAACCATAGGAAGAGCTTAAGAGCAGGGGAACCTAGCTAAGAAGGTGAAAACCCAAGTGGTCTGCAAATAGCAGTTTTCAAATACCTAGCCTAGGGTTGGACTTTAGGGCCTCTCCCTAACCCTTTGACCCCACCATAACATCCCTAACTCATTAGAGGTCCCCTTAGGGCATCAGGGACCCATTGGGGTCAACCAAAGAGGCCAATTTGACTAAAGTCAACCCTAACCCTAAATTGGTCAAAGTAGCTTAATAATGGCCAATTGTCCTCCACCATGCCAAATTGACCCTGCCCCTACCCTTATAGAGACACTCGGGACCTAATGGACCAAAAATCCCCATCACGGGACCTCCAATTTGGCGAATTTTACCATAGTCAACTCTAGCCCTATTTTGGTCAAAGTGACCTATTAAGGGTCAATTGACCCTCACCTAGCCAAATTAACTCCACCTAAACCTTTCTAACACTTGAGGGAGTCCAAGGGGTCACTATCCACCCATTGTGGTCAACCCAAAATGGTCAATTTGCCCAAAGTCAACCTTGTCCTAAATTAGGTCAAAATGACCTAATTTGCCCAAATCAAGCCCAATCCTCTTGGTCTAGACCAAAATTGAGGTGGTCCACCACCTAATGGGCTTTAGTGCTACTGATTAGGCCATTCAATTACAGGTAAATCGGTCAGGAGAGATAAAACCCAATTTGGAAGAGAGAGAGAGAGAGAGAGAGAGAGAGAGAGAGAGAGAGAGAGAGAGAGAGAGAGAGAGAGAGAGAGAGAGAGAAGGGGGAGTTAATGGAGGAGAAGAAGAAACCCCCAAATGCCCCTATTGACGACACCATTCATCTCCTCTTGGGGAGAGGAGAAGTTTCCAGCCATCTCCTGACCACATTGATGCCTAATTCAACCCCCCTATGTGTAACCGAAATCTCCACTTATGGCCATTAATGGCAATTCGAGTAAATCCTCCCCCATAGCCTCAATTGACCTCTTAAACACCTTCAGAGGTCGGAAAGGAGTGAACCCCCCCCCCCCCCCCCCCCCCCCCCCCCTCTTCCCTGAATAAATCGAGCTCTCCAAGTGCATATCGGCATGGCATCAAAAGCTCCACCACCGACAATGGCGAGTCGCCGGAATACGCGCCACCAGGCAACGAATCAGGTCTGATCTGCTTCGCCTCTCTTATTGCTAGATCCTCTAATGATTTGGGGCTTGACTCGAGATCAATTGGGCTCGGATCGCGCTTCTGAAATGTCTCATTTCGAGCCCTTTTTCCCCCGTAAAAACTCCTCACTCCGGCCACCTTCGGCCGGCCAGCCACCCCTAGTCGTCAGCCACCACCTCAACTAAGGTGGTGGTGGCATTGGCCGGTCGGGGAGGCACTCAGGTGGCCGGGAAAGTGAGGAGGAAGGAGGCCCAGGATGGGATAATCTCAGCCCTTGGCTGAAGGTAGACGATGACCCAGGGCCGCATGATTTGCGCCAAGATCTGTGCAAGATCATTATATATATGATATTTATTATTTGTATTAATGTCACACATTTGGCAGTACATTGTTTTAATTATTAAAAATAGTAGATCCCCTCTGATGAAAAAGTGCCCAACATCAATATTGTAGCCTTGGGTGTGTAGTTTAATTGAAAATTTGTTTCAGGCCATTAGGAGCACTATAGCTCCCTGTAGAGCCATTTTGGTAGGTCTGGTCCCTAGGGTAGGGCAGCCACCTTTTCTTTAATAACTCTTGATGGGGAAATGCTATGGGCATGAAAATTGAAACCTAGGCTATCTGTATCAACCCCTTTAATATATCCAAAGATGGGAATTTTGGTAGAATATTTTTCTAAGGTTTTTGCAATAATTTCATAATTCAAATGTTAATTAATTAAAGGGTCTAATGACCACCAATCCCCTCCAAATTTTGGTGGGTTCTCCTTAGGGTTATTATATGACCCTGGTAAAAATTTCAGCCCAAATAGGGTATGGTGTTTCTTTTGGGGTATTGTGGTCAAATCTCATCAATATGATGTGAAACCTTGACCACTGGTTTAGGATCACCTAAAACACCTCCTTGAGTGATTTGGGGTGATGTGGGGGAGGATATGCCCTAGAACCCTAGCTTTACCCCTAGGGTTGCACTTTGAGATTTGTGAAGGACATGGGGTCAAATGCCCTTGAATGGTTATGGAACTTGGTGGACAAGTTCCTAGGTTGTAATTAGGCCCTAGGGAATTTTATAATAATCTTAGGAGCAATTATCCCCTTTGAAATAGGTCATAATCCCTTTATGGGAAAGTTCTTATAAGAGAAATTCACATGCTCAAATGGTCTTGGATGATAATGAAACCTTGGTAGTGTCTTTTAATCATATTATAGACCTCCGATAATTTTTGTGTAATTAATGAAATGATTTAACCAGTACTTCATTCACAAGGCACTTATTTTGTCTTAGTCTTAAGAAAAATAATTGAGGGTTCAATACTCTTTGGGAAATTTTGCAACTTGGTGATAGGACATTTCAGGGCACTAGGAAGATCCGTGATGTTTTGTAGAATTTTTGGAGATTGCTATCAGTAGGCTACTTCACAACATGTCCTAATTGGGATTTTCTTAAAATGTTTAATTAAATAAGAAAATTATTTCCATAAATTGTAAAACTCAGTCAGTAAGCCTTCCAGATCATCCTAGAGATCTGGTATTTTTTTTCCATAATTTTTGGAATTAGTTAACAGTAGGTTCCTTCAAAATTTTCCCTAGAAAGGGTTTCTTGGGAATATTCATTCATGTGATTAATTGGCCTTTATAAATTCTGAAATTTGGCCAGTAGATTTTTTGACTAATATGAAGGCCTGGTAATTTTCCCAAAATTTTTAGACAAGTATTTTTGGTGGTTCCTTCTTTAAATTCTAATTTTGGATAAATATTTAATATTATAATTAGTGGTCAATACCTTGCTGTAAAATTTTTATATTATGGAATTACTATTGTTTTGGCATCATAGACCTTCCATAATTTTATGGGGGCCACAACATGGGAAGATCTTATACTTCATGTTCAAATCTCATTCCTGATCAATATTGGAGAAATTAAATAAATGTCAAGTAATTAGGGAAAAATATGATTTTCTGGATTTAGGCTTAGAATATCATGATAGACACCCAGTAATAATCTTGAATCAGTTGGATGGATATTTGGGGTACCTCCCCTTATGTAACTCATATAACTCATTTGGTCAGCGTATAGTAAAACTGTAAAACCTGAGAACTTTATGGATCATTACGTGGGAATGGAAGGTAGAGGTTGTACCTACACTAGATGAGAAGATGTGAGGTCACCAAAGGAAGTTTATGTGATGAGAGTGTACTTGGTGGGTTAAGGGTAAAGTTGTGTTCGGGACCGACGAAAGATCATTTTTCCCCTTAGAGGATCATAAAATACTTAGGGTAATCCAAGTGTAATAATAAGGAGGGCGTTCTTATGGGTAGTTACCAATAACATTAAGTGTCTTAGAAAGGGAGCTTTTGGGTGTCATCCAATTGTAGCTCCTAGTACCGTAGCGAGCCCCTTATATGGTAGTCCTCGGGAAGTCCAGGGTTAACCTAAAAGGGTAGGAAAAAATGGCAGTGTAAGATTAACTTAGTAAGACACACACCCACACCCCGTGACCATGAGAAGTTAGTTTGTTTGGTTTTAGTAGCAGTAGGCTCGGTAGATGTAGCAACTGACTAGATAGTTTGGTGAGCTTGTGGCTCAGTAGTGCTTGTGGTATGAGAAAGTTAGTCCGGGGAGCCTTGTGGCTCGGGATATAGTAGGACATATTGTATGTGCATATGGTGGTGGGTCATTGGTGTTGACGCTTGTTGCACCGACGTCGATACTTTGGCTCGGTAAGAGTAGTTAACACTTTACCAAGAAAAGTCTGGTGGACTAGCCAGTAAGAGTACGCAGGAGCTCCGCTGTTGTGTTCTTAGCGTTGAGGCGTACGATAGGTCTAGGTTAGTTAGTGCAAATACCAACCTTGAGGGGGGCGAGGCCCAACCTACCGCTTCTGTTTGTCACTAAGGAAGTATCCTAGGAGTTTTGCTAGCTCCAAAAAAGGGAAACTAAAGGTCTGTGCGCATAGAGTTGTAGTGTGTGAGTTGCACTTGTATGAACATAACATTAAACTACAATCTTTGCATGACAAAGCATATCATTGCATTTCAACCCTTAACCCTATCATATAAATTGGTTATGGGATATTTTATACGATAAGCCCTGCTAAACGACCCCTTGGTCTATAGGTTTGTATGAGCATGCCTATAAATTAAGGTTACATTTCTTTACTACTGCTTTACTTATTACCACTGCTTACCTGCTAAAGTTTTACTTATTACTGCTTTACTCATTATACTATATATTGCTTACCAATAAACCCTTCTGTAGTTAGACCCACTGTCACCTGCTCTTGATTATACCCCTTGTTGTCCTCAACTTCATTCCCCCGCTCGGTGCCTAGGAGTCACCCGGAGAGTGGTGGAGGATTGGCTTAGTCTTTTTTACTAACGATCGGTGGACCTTATCATTTTAGGGGACCGAGGAGACGTTGTAGCACCAGAGGCCGGTGCAGATGGAGATGGGGCAGTCTGGCACAGGAGCACCATTGATAGGATCCGTGAGTGTCTTTTAGCTTTAGTATTTTATGCTTCCGCGAGAGAAATTGTAGTGAGGAATTGATGTACATGGCATGAGCCCTTTATTATTACCGTACCTTCTTATTCAGTAATCATACGTGGACATCTCTTGATGGTTTTATTTTCTATGTGATGTGGACTCGAACTTCTACAAGTTTATTTAAGCTTTACTTCTTTGTGATCGATATGCCCGGCAGGATCAGCGTTTTGTAGTGGCGACCCTCCCGAGCGAGGGTGTCACCGCAAAGTGGTGGTTCTGGGCAAAAGACCCAGGTTTTGAAAGAAAAAAAAATGGGGTCTTACAAATATAAGGTATGAATTAAATTAGAGTTTCTCTTTCTCTTCTCCGAAAATGCTTTAGATTTATCCTTGATTAATTTTTGATGAGATTATATCTTCGATATATAATTCTCATATATGTTTTCGTATTTAATTTAGCCGAGCAGCTCATAATACCAATTGATCATTCAAGGATAAAGAGAGTTGCATGCAACCCTCGAGAGAGGATGACATAAATCTCCCGGATTGGAGTCAAATCCAATAGAGGGGTTCACTATGATAAAGCGAGTTTTAGGTGTTTTGATTCTAGAGTGAAAGTTTGATTGATCAACCAAAACTCAGTTAAATTTATCCTCGACAGAGGTGCATTTAGAATTCAGGAACCTCCATTGTCGAAGCAGTTTTCTTAAGAGAATTAGAACTATTATTTGTCTTCTATATTATTTCTAAGGTGATTCAAGATCGAGTGCTAATCTTCCAAATTATTGTTTTAATCTTCATCTTAATTCTTCTCTCTCTTTAGTGCAAAAACCAACTCACAGTTTTAATTGATAAAATAATAGTCATTTTCTTAAAGAGTACTCAACCGCCCCGAGTCTAATACGATCTTAGTTTCATAAACCTATACTACTTTCGATACCATACACTTGCCGTTATCATTTACGGATATAGTTTAAGCCCCATCAGGCTCATGTAGGAAGAAGGGTCATAGTGCTTTAAAACAAATCTTGGTGCCTATGGTTTCCACCTATTCTATGGGAGGAAACTCTTGGGTATCCGGATCTTTACTCTCATCTCCTCTTTAGGTATGTTGGTAGGCTAAGGACAAATAAGACGTCTGGTATTTGGACATCGGATGCTCCAATCACATGACATGCAACAAAGCAAAGTTCCTTATCCTTGATATGAAGAAAGGAGGGATGACAACTTTTGGAGATAATGAAAAAGGAAGGATCATTGGCATAGGCACAGTGGGTAACGTATCTTTTTCAATTTCTAATGTTTTGTTCATAGATTGTTTCAAGCATAATTTAATTACAATTAGTAAATTATATGATAAAGGTTTTAGTGTATTATTTGAATCTTCTACAAACCTTTGCAAAGTCATAAATTATAAAACAAATGAATTCATACTCACTACACCTAGGATGCATAATGCTTACTTGAGTTCCTTTAATGATCTTTCAAACTCTTCTTTAAAATGCTTTATGTTTAAAAATGAAGTATTAGAACTATGGCATAGGCGCCTTGGTCACTCTAGCACCAAGCTTATTTTGAAATTATCAAAAGATAAATTATTTATGGAATTACCTATGTTTAATGGAAATTTATCTTCTTTTTGCACGCCTTGCCAACCAGGAAAATTTTCAAAAAGTTCTTTTAAATGCAAAAATGTAATTTCTACTACTAGACCACTTCAATTAATTCACATGGATTTATTTGGACAGGTTAGCACTTCTAGTCTAGGAGGTAGAAAAATACACTTTTGTATTAATTGATGATTATTCTATATTTTGTTGAACTATATTTTTATCTTCCAAATAAGATGCATTTCTTGAATTTACTAAACTATGCATTCATATTAAAAATGAACATGAATTTAATTATTAAATGCATACGTCGGATCATAGAGGAGAATTTGAAAATGATAAGTTCTCTTCTTTTTGTAATGATCTAGGAATTAAGCAAGAATTTTCCGCTCCACGCACCCCACAACAAAATTGTGTAGTGTAGAGGAAAAATAGAACCCTTCAAGAACTAGCACGCACTATGCTTTCCGAATATAGGTTGCCTAGATCATTTTGGGCAAAAGCTGTTAATACTTCATGTTATGTTATTAATCGTGTCATGCTTCGCCCAATCATAAAACAAACACCTTATGAGCTATATTTTAATAATAAAACAAGTGTATCTTATTTTCATATTTTGGTTCAAATGTTTTATTTTAAACACTAGAGACGCTATAGGAAAATTTGATGAAAAATGTGATGAGAGAATTTGCATTGGCTACTCTTCAACTAGCAAGGCTTATAGATAAAAAGAGAACTAAAACACTTGAAGAGTCTATCAATGCAAGATTTGATGAGATTGTTCTTTCTGTAGATGATAATTCTACAAGAAAGAAAGAGGAACCCCTTCCTCCTTTGGAGCATGAGGATGATGAATCTCTTAGAGAAAATGGAGAAGAAAAAGCAGAGAAAGAAAAGAAAAGGAGGAATATGTACCTTAAAGTGGGCTACATTTTTCAAAAGACCATCCAAGGGAGCTTGTTATTGGCGAGCCATCGAATAGGGTAACTACTCGTTTTACTTTACATGAGTCATTTTTCAAACCAGTGTTTGTATCCAAAATAGAACTAAAAAATGTTTCAACTGCTTTAAATGACGAATTTTTGTTTTTAGCCAAGAATGAAGAACTGAATCAATTTGAACATAATAAGTTTTGGAAACTTATAAAAAGGCCATCGAATCATCTAGTTGTTGGTGTTAAATGAATTTTTAAAAATAAATTAGATGGTGACTCAAGGATTACAAGAAATAAAGCTAGACTAGTTGCACAAGGATTTTCGTAAATTGAAGGGGTAGATTTTGATGAAACTTTTGTACCCGTTGCTCGCCTAGAACCATTTAGAATTTTTGATTCGCGAGTTTTAAAAGGTTTAAATTATTTCAAATGGATGTTAAATGCACAGTTTTAAATGGGATTATAAAAGAAGAAGTATATGTTGAAAAATCTCTCGGTTTTATTAATGAAAAATTTAATAAAATTTCCTAATCATGTGTATAAATTGGAAAACGCAGTTTATGGTTTGAAACAAGCGCCACATGCTTGGTACGAAAAATTAACATTGTTGGGAATATTGCCCTCAATATTACCTTGATTTGAAGAGGCATCACTCTCAACGCTAAGGACATATTGTATTTAACAAAGCTATACTTGTGTAGGATATACAGGCACAAGTGTCTCAAAAGGAAGGGCCAAACATGGCCTTATATAAGAAGAAATCATCTACAAGGAGATGAATATCTGTCTCAGCATAACCGCTGAGACGATGGGTCAGAACCGCTGAGACGAGGAGCCACCTCAGCGGATCCACTGAGAAGGAGACTGGAGCAACCGCTGAGAAGGGGACTGGAGCTGCCGCTGAGACTGGAAGCTGTCTCAGCCCAACCGCTGAGACTGGATGCTGTCTCAGCCCAACCGTTGAGACAGATCCAAATGTTTTGACGGGATCTGCTTTTGGCGCAAATGACATTTGAGAGGGAATAGCAAGTCCAATCAACCCCATACTGTGTCAGGAGGATCGATATAGCCGTTGAAGCCTTCTGGGGATATAAAAGAAGATGTTAGGGCACATCAAGGAGTACTGTTCTATTGAGAAGCTTTTGCTACATACCGCAATCGAGCATTCGCGATTCAGCCAGTTGAAGTCATTCTCTGCAGCTGAAGTTAATCTTCTAAGGGAGATTAGTTAGCTCTTCCTGGACAAACTCAAGAAGGGCAAGTAGATCTACTGCTTTGCTGAAGGAGAAGATCAAGGGGATACAAATCTGAAGCTATTGTTTTCATATCTGAAGAAAGGATCCAGAAGACCTAAGAGTAAATCCTTGTGTCTTTTGTATCTAACTCAAACTCTATTACATCTTTGTAAGGCATTGCTGCCTGAGTAAAAGGCTGTTGAGCCTGTGTGTAAAGCTGTGTTGACAACTTGAGTGGTAGGACTTCTTGATAGGTCTGAGGTAGGAAATCTGTGGGATTTCTGAGTGGTAGGAGTTCATAACTCTGAGCTGTAGGGCTGCTGTGCCTGAGGTGTAGGGCTGTTGAGCCTGAGGTGTAGGGCTGTTGAGCCTAAGGTGTAGGGTTGTTGAGCCTGAGGTGTAGGGTTGTTGAGCCTGAGGTGTAGGGTTGTTGAGCCTGAGGTGTAGGGATGCTGAGCCTGAGTGTAGGGGTGTTGTGCCTGAGGTAGGATCACTCTTGATCTGAGAAGTTCTGACGAACTTGTGGTGTAAGCTCAAGGAGCCGAGATTGGAGTTTGTGGCCTTGTCTAACTCATTGTTAGAAAGGTGAAAGGGGAAAGAGGACTACTCAAGACACCCTGTCTTGAGAAACCTCTATGCATCCTTGTGTGTTTTTTGTACTTGTGTTTTCTGCAGCTAGAAACATTAGGTTCAAACAAAGAAAATAAGTAGAACATATTCACCCCCCCTCTAGGTATTATTGACTACACCTACATAAACTATCAAGTGGTATCAGAGATAGGTTGATCAAAAAGACTTAATAGTCTGATCAGATCCTATACTGGAGTAGTCAAATCTGAAATCTAATGGCCAACAGTGCAATGAAGAAGGAGTTGGGGTCAATGAAGTTGCCCATATGCTCCAAAGAAAACTTTGGGATATGGAAGCAAAGGGTAAGACTATTCATGGAAGCATCATACCCAAGGATCTTTTTAACTGTCAAAAATGGTCCTTATACCTTTGAGAAAGTCTCGACTATTGACCCTACTAGAAAAGTACTTAAGGTATTTTCTGAACTGACCAATGATGAGATAGCACTGTACACTATGGACAAGAGAGCCCAAAACATAATAGTAAATGCCATTGATGACACTACATTTCAGAACTTGGTACACTGCCAAACTGCAAAGGAAATGTGGGACACATTGGTTGTCTATATGGAGGGAACAACTGAAGTAAGGGATGATAGAAAGTCACTCCTCAATCAGGAGTATGAAGCCTTCAGACAGCTGGGCCAGGAGAATATCTCCATGTGCTATGAAAGGTTCTTTAGGATTGTAAATGAACTAAGAACCTATGGAAGGGTGTTCACAGATTATGAACTCAATGATAAGTTCCTTAGATCTCTAACTAGAGAATGAGACACTAAAATCTGTGCAATCAGGGAAGGGGCAAGACTTGGAGAAACCCCCACCCATACACTGTTTGGGAAACTGCTCTCATATGAGATGCAGCTTTCTGCAAGAAAGGAGGAGGACTCTTCTTCCAGGGCTCACACAAGGGAGAGATCTATTGCTCTCAAAGCTGAAAGCTCTAAGAAGAACAAGGCTAGAGTGCAGTCACCTCCAAGGAAGGCTGCTGAATCTGAGAAATCTGAGAGCAGCAAATCTGACAGCTCCTCTTCCGATGAGGAGTTTGCTGCCTTCACAAGGCAGTTCAAGAAGATGATCAAGAGGAAACAATGGAAGAACAAACCTTCCTCCTCTTCTCATCCTAAGAAGGATCATTACAGATCTGAGAGGAAACATCCCAAAGCGGACAGGTATGACTCTAAAACTAGTAAACATGTTTCAACTAACATAATTTGCTATTGCTGTAGTAAGCCTGGACATGTCATTGCTGAATGTCCAGTCAAGAGAAAAGAAAGAGGTGAGAAGAAGCCTCATCACCAGAAGGAAAGGAAGGGAGAAAAATCCTTCCTAGCTAAGAAAGGCAAGAGCTGGAGTGAATCTGAATCTTCATCTTCAGATTCAGATGATGAGGAGGAAGCCTACTTGGGGTTGTTTGCTGATCAGGAAGAAGAAGACTATCCTGCTACCAGGATAGGAATAAGGGCCCCTCTATCACATTCAGATAGTGATGAAGAGGAGGATGAGGTCACTCTTGATGACCATGGGCTGATGGCTATAACTGAAGATGAGGACATCCACAGCAATTCAGAACATGAGCAGGTATTGATACACTGCATTTCTTCTTCTGATTATGAAACAGGTCCAGAATCTGAATCTCCTCCATCTAAAGTTGGAGGTGAATCATATTCTGAGGAGGATGTCAATCAATTGACTGATGAATATGGTGCACTCCTGGAATCTCTGAAAAAGAGCAAAAAGCTAGCCAAGAGGCAAGCCCAAGAAATTGCTACCCTAAAGCAATCAAAATCTGAGTGCATTGAGCATGCTACCCAGCTAGCTCTAATGAGCAAGGAGATTGGCAAGCTAAGGGGAATGTCAATCATCCATGTGGGCACCATAAGCCATAAGAACAAGATCATTAAGGATCTTGAAGAAAAGCTTCTCATGGAGAGGATGCTGGTGGCTAAGTTCTCCAAGCCCAAGACAGTGCTTCCTATTATTGACACCTTCAACTCCCATGACATGAGAGGTGTTGGTTTCAACAAAGAGGCAGCTACTAGCAACACTAAGGGAAAGGTCAAGGACTCAAAAGAATCTAAGACCTCCTTTGTGAAGGTCTTGATGCCCTCAAACAAGTATGACCAAGAAAGTATTCATGGTCACTTACTAAATGGAAGTTCCTATAACTTGAGCAAGATGCTCACAGTTATGAAAATAGAAAGGGCATGTGATTGAGTGCAATGAAAGCTCCACATGAGGAAATACAATTGGTCCAACCTGGACAATTAGTGTTTGGTGTCTCAGCACATTCAGTCAAGAACATGGAAGCAAGCTCTTCCAAATCCGCTTCAGCAAAAAGCAAGACTGCTGTCAAATCTGTTGACAAGACCTACTGCCCAGTGTCAGATTCCATCAGATCTTGTATGACTGCCAAGTCAATGCAAACTGAGGCCATCAGAACAAAGAGCAGCAAGACTGTCCACAGATTATCTTTCAGTCAGATTATTGCTGAAAGAAATAGGAAGAATGCTGATATCCCTTCTGCTGAACATGTACAAAGTGTTGTACCAATTCAAAAAAATGTTCAGAAAAGGAGATACAATATTCATGATTGTTGGTGCTGTGGCAAGGTGGGACACTTTGCAATTGATTGTTGGCACAACCCCAATGTGCCAAAGGCAAGGACTGAACCTCAAGCCAAACCAGCCCTCTCTAGGAATATTCCCTATGGTGTTAACATGAACCTAGGACCCAAAGTCAGTTGGGGTCCTAAGGTACATTAAATTTTGTGTTGCAGGTTAGTTCAAGTACCAGTCTCAACCAAATATGGTACTTGGACAGTGGGTGCTCAAGGCACATGACAGGAACTAAGAATCTTCTAAAGGATTACCATCCAGTGAAGAATGGACCAAAAGTTAACTTTGGGTGATCTGAAAAAGGAGTCACCAAAGGATATGCTATGATTTCAAATGACATAGTCTCAATTACAAGGGTAGCTTATGTTGAAGGGTTACAACACAACCTTGTAAGCATAAGCCAACTATGTGACTTAGGCTATGTCATTGAATTCCACAATGACAAGTGCTTGATCAAAAAGTCTAAAGACTTGGAGACCATTCTCTCAGGCACTAGGAGTGGGAATGTTTATTGCTTAGACTTCATTTGCAATTATTCTATCTCCTCTGTGTGTCTTGTAGCTAATGAAAGTGAGTCTCTCTGTGTCCAATGGCACAAGAGACTTGCCCACATTAACTATAATACAATGTATAGATTATTTTCTAAAAACCTTGTTAGAAATAGTCCTAATCTAAAATGTGTTAAAAGTGGTCCCTGTCATGCTTGCCAAATGGGTAAGCAAACTAGGACCACCTTTAAAAGTATTGGCTCCAAGGATACTGAAAGGTGTTTATACCTATTGCACATGGACTTATTTGGTCCTTTGCCAATTCAGAGCCTAGGCGGGAAGTTGTATACTTTGGTAATTGTAGATGATCATTCACAGTATACATGGGTATTCTTCCTTAAGAAGAAGTCAGATACCTTACATGTCTTTATAAATTATGTCAAAGCTATTCAGAATGATCTGCAATGTACTGTGGTCAGGACAAGAACTGACCATGACATAGAATTTCAATCTGAAGCTATGACAAAATTTTGTCAAGAATTTGGTATCACCCAAGAGTTCTCCTCCCCAAGGACTCCACAGCAAAATGGTGTGGCTGAGAGGAGGAATAGGACCTTGATAGAAGCTGGGAGAACATTGCTTAGTGACTCCTCACTCCCAGAATACTTCTGGGCTGAGGCAGTCAATACAGCCTCTTATGTTCTCAATAGAGCCTCCATCAATAAGGTCCTTGGAAAAACCCCTTATGAAATTCTGAAAGGCAAACAACCTACAATTTTCTACTTTAGAATCTTTGGTTGCAAATGCTACATTCTAAATAATGGAAAATCTCAACTAACAAAGTTTGTAGAGAAATGCAATGTGGGGGTTCTTGTTGGATATAGCTCACATAGTAGAGCTTATAGAGTGTATAACAAGAAAACCCATGTTGTAGAAGAATCTATGCATGTTGTATTTGATGAGACCAGCCTTCTCTACAAAGAATGGTCTAGTTCTTTTATTGTGATAGGAAATGAAGAAGGGATGCATGAGCTGACTGTCCAAGACAAGCCAGCAGCAGCAACACACAGACAGTTGCTGCAATTCCTGAAGAAGAAGAGGTACAAGATGAAGTCATAGCTGAACCAATGGAACAAACACAGCCACCAAAGGACCCTCTTCCTGCTGTTGCAAGGCACCTGAGAGATCATCCAAGAGAGCTAATAATTGGGGATCATACCCAAGGCATACTGACAAGAAGCAGAGCTTATAATGAAGCACTATTATTGAGCTTCCTCTCTCAAATGGAGCCCAAGAAGTTTGAAGAGGCCAATCAAGACACATTCTGGATTGAAGCAATGCAAGAAGAGCTCCTACAATTCAAGAGATGCAAAGTATGGAAGATGGTGCCAAGACCTCAGGGACACAATGTGATTGGCACTAAATGGGTATACAGGAACAAGCTTGATGAGAATGGTACAATCATCAAGAACACGGCCAGATTAGTAGCCAAAGGATATAGGCAAGAGGAAGGTATAGACTTTGATCAAACCTTTGCACCAGTTGCAAGGTTGGAAGCAATTAGGTTATTTCTTGCCTATGCTACCCACAAGGGGTTCAAAGTCTACCAGATGGATGTCAAATCAGCATTTCTCAATGGAGACTTGAAGGAAGAGGTATATGTTGAACAACCTTCAGGTTTTGTGCATCCAACCCTAACTTCTCATGTTTATCTTCTTAGGAAAGCACTATATGGTCTCAAGCAAGCTCCAAGAGCTTGGTATGAGACTTTGTCCAATTTTCTCCTCAAGAACAAGTTCATGAGGGGAAATTGATAGCACATTGTTTCTTAGGGAAACAAGGGGCAAGTGTCTCTTAGTCCAAATCTATGTTGATGACATAATCTTTGGGTCTACTGATGATAACCTCTGCAAGAGATTTGCCAATCTAATGCAGGGGGAGTTTGAAATGAGCAGTATGGGTGAGCTCAAATATTTCCTTGGGCTCCAAGTAAAACAGTCTGATGATGGAATTTTCATCTCTCAGACCAAGTACAGTAAGGAGATCATCAAGAAATTTGGGATGGAATCAGCCTCCACCATGAGAACACCCATGGGGTCAAATGTATCATTTGACAAGGATGAAAAGGGAAAGGCCTTTGATGAGTCCATGTACAGATGTATCATTGGATCCCTATTGTACTTGACTGCTAGTAGGACAGACATTATGTATGCTACATGTGTTTGTGCTAGGTATCAAGCCTGTCATAAGGAATCTCACTACACCTCTGTGAAGAGGATATTGAGATACCTTAAGGGCAGCTTGCATCTTGGCCTTTGGTACCCTAAAAACAATGACTTTGAACTAACAGGCTTTTCAGTTGCAGACTTTGCAGGTTGCAAAGAAGACAGGAAGAGTACAAGTGGTACTTGTCAGTTCCTAGGGAGAAGATTGATATCTTGGAGCAGCAAGAAACAAACCAGTGTGGCAATATCCACAGCTGAGTCTGAATACATTGTTGCAGGTAGCTGTTGTGCACAACTCCTTTGGACACAGCATCAACTGGAGGATTACAACCTCAAGGTAAGGGAATCTCCTTTGAATTGTGATTCATCCAGTGCAATATCAATTGCTAAAAATCCTGTTTCTCATAGGAGGACTAAGCACATAGAGATTAGATATCATTTTATTAGAGAACATGTAGAGTGTAAAGACATCTGTCTTGAATTTGTCCCCACTGACAAACAAGTAGCTGATATCTTTACAAAGCCACTGGATGAATCCAAATTCAATGCTTTCAAAATTGATCTTGGCATGCTTAGTGTAGAATAGTTGTAAATGTATGAGTAATAGCTGTCACTATTCTTGATTATGAATGGTGAATTATCAAACTTTACATTACTGTACACTACAACTTAGTGACATGACTAGGACCCATCTTAAGCCAAAATATCTACATTAGGTTGAAACCCTATGATCAGCTAAAATGCAGGAGTATGTTCAGCTGAATCAGTTGAGAAAAATCCCAGCTGAACCGCTGAGATGAGGAAACTGTCCCAGCGGTTGACAGTTCACTGTCCCAGCTGAACCGCTGAGATGAGCAAACTGTCCCAGCGGTTGACACTTTACTATCCCAGCGGCCTAGGTCCCCGTCTCAGCTGAACTGCTGAGACGGGGTATGTTCAAAATAAAATCTGATAATTAACCCAAAACTCCTTAACACAATAAGGTAATTAAGTCTAAAAGCCAAGGGTTAATAAAAACGAAACTAAAATTCTATAAATAGACACACTATAACCTAAAACCACACCACAAAGCCAAACCCTTAGCCGTCGATACGATTCATCTTCTCTTCCGTCTCAGCGCATCGATTCTCTGCTTCCATGGCGCCAAAAAGCTCGAAAGATCTCCTAGAGGGGTATGAAATAGTAAGAAATGGATTCTCTCATGCCTCTGAAGAAATACGACAAGTGATTCATCTAATGGAAGCTCAAGGTCTGGAGCACATGCTGTCTGAACCATGCAGCATTCTCAAAGCTGAAGTTCTGGAATGGTTCAACCATGTCAAACTGTCTCCATCCAAAACCATCCTGATGTCCAAGATAGGAAGTGAGAAGATAAAAATTACTGCTAAAAGGTTGGAGAAGGGGCTAAAATTAACTCCCTGCAGTAAAACTGAAGAGGAAGGGATATCTGAAAAGGACAAGCAGACTGCCCTAAAGTGGACAGGATACAGTGAAACTAAGACCAGTTGTCTAAGAAGGAAGTTCTTCAATCAACAGGAAAAGTTGTTGTCTGATATTGTGGGCAAAGTTATCCTATGCAAGCCTGGTTCACATGACACTGTCTCACAGTTCATGTTTGAATTAATGACAAGGATAATTCTGTCCAAGAGAACCTCATGGGGAGAAGTCATCTTTCAAAAGATAAAGGAATCTCTACAAGCCCCCAATATAGGAAGAATACTATCTATGTACCTACAGAATAGTTATTCAGAGACCTTTGCAAACTCCAAGGGGTCAAATCTCCATTACCTCAAAAGAATGGACATTAAGACTCTGGATAGATTCTCCAGAGTGCTCCCTATGAGCAAGCCATCTGTGGCAAAGGAAAAGAAGAAAGAAGTATCCCAGCAGAAATCAACTTCATCCTCAAAGTCAGCTGGGTCTGACAATAAAGATAGTCATGGGTCTGATCATAGATCTGCCAGCAACCCAATGAACATTGATAATGAATAGGTCCCCAGAACAAATGGGAGCCCCAAGGAAGTGTTGTGCCCAATCCTGAGCCAACCCAGATGAATGCTGATCCAGCTGTTCATCATGCTGAAGATGAAATTCCCAACTCACCTATCCATGGTAAATTAGGATTTCAGTTAGGTCCCTTTTCTCTATCAATAACACAGTCTAGGTGTCTAATTCATCAATCATTTTTCAAGTGACCTTAGACAAAATTCTCCTCCTATCAAGAAGAAGCCAGCAAGCAAATGGTGGAAGTGGTCAACAATGCTTCCGGTGCTATTCAAGAAAATATCCTTACCATGGCCAGAAAGGTAACTGATAATCAATGGGAGTCAAGCTTAAAGGTGTTGCAAGGAACAAGAATTGCTTTGAATCTGCCAATCTTGAACCCTAGTAGAGATGAAGACTTTGACTTCCAAAGTCAATCAAATCTGATTGCTGATGAAAGAGCAGCAAAGTGGAGAAGGGTAGAGGGTATTCAAACTGCTGAAGAATACATGACACAAAAGAGAATGGAAAGATTAGAGGATCCACTCCATGAAGATGACAATCTGGAGTTGGACACAATTGTTGTCAATACCTGGGTGAGCCAAGGAAATCCAATGAAAGACATTGACCATGTCTATTCAGCTGCTGAGTGGATCAAACACCTTGAAAGGGAATCTTTAAGGGAAAGGATTCTCAAAGAAAATTTGGTAAGAAGGGAAAATACTTTAAGAATTCCCTCCAGATATCTTCCCAAGCCACTCCTGTACTTCAAAGTAAAGGAGAAGCTAAAGGCTACTGATATAGATTTCTCGGTTTTGAAATTAAGCGAAGGTTTGAGATTTTCTCCAAAACTATTTCCGATAAAGGCACGTGTACCTTATCGTCTATAGTATATGATATTAAGAAATATCAAGGTTGTATTCCACGGGGCGCGTTGATTACTTCTACTTTGAGGAAAGTCGCTATTATCTTATCTAACGATATTTTGGGATTTTAATTACTTGGCTAGAAAAAAAGAAATTGCAAGCTAAATTTAGAGTTTAGATGATGATAGAAGAAGCTAGTACTCAATCAAAAGTCACCTTAGAGTGAGAAAAGACAAGTGAAAAGAGATTAAATCTAATTCCATTTAAATTGAACTACTTGACCGTGGAGGTTCCCGAAGCTCGAACATGCCTCTCTCGAGGTTAATGCCCAACTAAGTTTAGGAAAAATCAACCGGACTCTCGTCCTATAATCGATTACCTAAAACTTGCTTTACGAAGTGAACCCCGCTATTGGATTTGACTCCAATCCGGGAGATTTACGTCATCCTCTCTCGAGGAGTGCGTGCAACTCTCTTTACCCTTGAGTGATCGATTCATACTTTGAGCCTCTCAGCTAACTAAGTATGAAAACATAAGCGAAAACCATATATCGAAAATATGGCCTCACTAATTAAAAATCAAGGGTAATTTAAGTTTTTATAAAAACGGAAAAAGAAAACTTTAGAAAATCATAACTTGTCTAACTCATCCTCGGATCATTTTGATCGAGTACTAATGAGGATTAGTTAATCATGGTGGAGGGGAAAGAGGAAGAAAAATAAAAATGCATAATAAGAAAATTTAACTAAGTAAGGAGGAGACAAAACAAAGAGAACAACTAATTCTTATTTAAATGAAAACTATTACAAGTCTTAAGAGAAGAGATTGCAAGCTAGGAAAAACAAGTTACAAGCTTAAACTAAACTATTGCATTGAAAGGAAGCTAGTACATTGCATGAGAAAAGGAAGAGAGCATGAAAGTTAAGACACATGAACATGAACATGAAAGTGAAAAATACTCAAGATTGGCTCCAACAGCACCTCCTTCACTCCAAAATTCTGAACCCTGGACTCAAGGAGAACCTCTGAATTTATAGGAAAAAATTTCAGATTACTCGCCCTCGGTCACGGGCGTGACCAAGGGAGTGACTGCACTATTCACATCAGATCCGACAGCGGCGTGGGCTCGAATTCGGCGCGGCGAAAAGTGACATGTCACGGGCGTGACATGTCGGGTCACGGCCGTGACTTTGGACGGCTGCATTAAATGCGGCGTGGGCTGGAATTTGGCGCGGCGGCGAAGCAGAGATCACGCGGGCAAGTCACGACCGTGACATGTGGGTCACGGGCGTGACTCAAGTCGACTTCTCGACTGCAGCTCCATGTCTCGATGGCGGCTCTACGTGGAAGATTCTAAGATTACACGCCCCCGGTCACGGGCGTGACCTGGGGCGTGACTTGGTGTGGACTGGTTCAAACAACGTGTCATCGATTCTGGACTGATCTTCAGGTTACACGCCCTTGGTCACGGGCGTGACCGAGGGCGTGACATGCCATTTTTCCCGATTTGTCCCAAAATTCTGCAAAAATTGAAATTAAACTAAGTTAGAATCAAAATTACAAAAAGAACTACTTATAACCTAAAATTGACATAAAAAGGAAAATTCATATTAAATATTTACAAAATTTTCTATTAAAAAGTTATAAAAATACTACTTATCAAATACCCCCATACTTGAGGTTTTGCTATTCCAGAGCAAAAGTGTGAGACATAATTTATAAGACATCCTTAAAAATTTTTAATTTAAAACTAAAATTTCATTTAACCAAAAGTTAAAGTACGAGTAAATTCAAGGGGGAGTTAAGTCCTAAATTATGATGATGATTTGAAAAGAGGGAAAAATGTTTAGGCAAGAACTTCTCAAGAAAATTAAGTAGTTTGACAAAATTGTAGAAATTATAAAACTAAATTAAATTAAAATTATAAGAAGTCTACCTTAAAAGAAACTTAAGGAAAAGTAAATTACTAAATATTGCTCTCTCCATAATTTTCAACTAAAACTAGAACAATGATAATTGGCTAAGGGGGATTTCATAAAATTTGGCATTAGAAGAGACATTTTTGAATGGAGGAAATGGAATTTATCATGAAATTTCCTTTTTTTTTCTTTATTTCTCTTTTTTTTTCTCTTCTAATAAAAACCCAAAATGTATATGGTTTAGGAGTAATGAATTTTATCCTCTTACTCCATGCCATATAATCTTTTCAAATATTTTGGGTGCATATGTTTTAGGGAATAATGAATTTTATCCTCTTATTCCCATGACATATGATCTTTTAATACATTTTTTTAATGCCATCAAAGGGGGTAGGGTAGGGGAAAATAAATTTAGCTAGCTTTAAATCATATTGAGAGCAAATTCTAGTAAAATTAAAATTCCTAAGATCTAAGAAGTTAGAAGAAAATATAATTGAAATCTAAAGAGGTTTAGGAAATTTACTACAAAATGAAGCCATTTAAAAATAAAAAGAGAAGTCATGCTAACAAAATTCTCTAATCAATTTAAAATCATAAGATGATTCTTAAATCAAGATTACCTCAAATTTAAAATTAAAAAACTATGATAAGCAAAATTTTAGCCAATTAAAAACTTAAACATGCTTATAAACATTCTCAACTAGATTTCTAAGAAATCACAAAAACAACAAATAGGAGAGGTATAAGATAAAAGTTTTTTTTTGTGTGTTTTAAATTTTTTTCAAATATTTTTTTTTTTGAATTTTTATATTATCTTTTTTTTTTCAATTTTTGTCATTAAAAACTATTTACAAAGAAAAGAAACTAGCTTTAAAACTTAACAATTTTTGTTAAGTCTTGGACTTCCCAAGGGCTACCCGGTGAAGGGTTCGCAAGGTACTAGGAGGTGTGATGAGATAAAATCCCAAACGTCCCTTTCCAAGATTTAAATTTTTCTGTTTTCTACTTTTTTTTTTGAGTTTTTGGTTTTTGCAAGTGCTTAAATAAAGGAAAACATAGAAACAAAATTAAAATTTTCTTTTTGTTCATTTTTCATTTTTTTTTTGAAAATTTTCTTTTTTAAAACTATTTACAAATATTTACAAAGGGCTATTTACACCCCCATACTTAAAGTTAAACATTGTCCCCAATGTTTAAAAATAAGTATGAAGTAAGAAAAGGTAAAAAGAAATGCAAGGAAAAAGAAAGAAGGAAAAAGAGCTTCCCTGATTAAAATTTTTTGAAGCTTTTGTGGGGAAGCCGCGATTACCTACAAAAGATGTTAAAGAGAGAACAAAAACAAGAGAAAATAATAAAAAGATAACCTTGGGGTGCCTCCCAAAAGAGCTTTGTTTAAGGTCGCGTAGCTTGACCCACTTGCCGATCATGTTATATTATGAAGAAATATCGCATCACTCTTGTCATTAGGTAAGTCTCCCGGAAGATACAATTTAAGGCGGTGCCCGTTAACTTTGAAGGAACCTTTTTCCGGGTGGGAAATTAGAATTGTCCCATAGGACCAAACCTCTTTAACAATAAAAGGTCCGGACCATCGAGATTTCAGCTTTCCCGGAAAAAGGCGAAGACGAGAATTATAAAGGAGGACGAGATCGCCTGGCGAAAAAGTTTTTGGAAATTTTATATGTTTGTCGTGATAAAACTTTGTTCGCTCCTTATATAATTTGTTACTCTCATACGCATTCGCTCTCCACTCATCCAATTCATTCATTTGAAATTTTCTTTGTTCGCCCACTAAAGTAGAATCAAGATTTAAAAATTTAAGCGCCCAAAATGCGCGGTGTTCTAATTCAACCGGGAGGTGGCAAGCCTTGCCATAAACCATTCGATATGGTGTACAACCGATAGCGGACTTGTACGCCGTTCGATAGGCCCATAGCGCATCATCAAGCTTTATTGCCCAATCCTTCCGATTAATAGAAACCGTTTTTTCTAAGATCCGTTTTAATTCTCGATTAACAACTTCAACTTGGCCGCTCGTTTGTGGGTGATATGCAGTGGATAATTTGTGCGTGACACCATATTTTGCTAAGATTTTTGTGAATTGAGTATTGCAAAAATGGGTGCCCCGATCACTCACAATAGCGCGCGGAGTGCCAAATTGAGAGAATAATTTTTTTAAAAAGTTAACGATGACTCGCGCATAGTTGGTGGGGAGAGATTGCGCTTCCGCCCACCTCGACACGTAGTCGACCGCTACTAGAATATACTTATTTGAAAACGAAGGAGGGAGAGGACCAACGAAGTCAATGCCCCAAAGATCAAAAATTTTACATTCTAAGAAAATATTTTGGGGCATCTCATCCCGGCGAGAGATGTTCCCCGACCACTGGCAGCTGTCGCAAGTACTCACAAGGGTGTGAGCATCTTTGAAGAGCGAGGGCCATTAAAAGCCCGCTTCCAGCGCCTTCCTCGCGGTTCAGTTTGAATGATAATGACCACCGGATGGTCCCTCGTGACAATGTCGTAAAATTTTAAGACCCTCCTCACTCGAGACGCATCGTCTCACCACTTGGTCTGCGCATACACGGAATAAAAAGGGGTCCACCCAAAAGTAATTCTTTAAATCAGAAAAGAATTTCTTCTTTTGCTGACTCGAGAATTCTTTCGGCAGGACCCGGGCTACTAAATAGTTAGCCAAATCTGCAAACCAGGGGGTAGACGATGAATTAATATTTTCGAGAGCGAGGAGGCGCTCTTCGGGAAATTTATCATCGATGTCAGATTCTATCAATACTTATGAGGCGGGGTTTTCTAGACGAGAAAGATGATCGGCCGCCAAGTTTTCGGCTCCTCTTTTGTCCCGGATCTCTAAGTCAAACTCCTGCAAGAGGAGGATCCATCGCAAAAGACGAGGCTTGGCGTCCGATTTGCTTAAAAGATACCTAAGTGCGGAGTGATCCGTAAAGACGATAACTTTCGAGAGGGTGATGTATGACCTAAACTTATCGAAGGCAAAAACGATCGCTAAAAGCTCTTTTTCAGTAGTGGTGTAATTCGCTTGTGCCGACGTGAGTGTTTTGCTCGCATAATAAATAGGGTGGAAATACTTACTCACCCGTTGGCCTAAAACGGCACCAACCGCAATGTCACTCACGTCGCACATGATTTCAAAAGGGAGCGACCAATCCGGCGCGACTAGAATCGGGGAGTTTTTAAGTTTTTCTTTGATAAGTTTAAAGGCCAAATGGCATTCATCGCTAAAAATAAATGAGGATTCCTTTTCAAGAAGATGGGTTAACGGCTTTGTGATTTTGGAAAAATTTTGTATAAAGCGCCGATAGAACCCTGCGTGCCCTAGGAAACTACGAATAGCTTTTACGTTTGTTGGAGGGGGGAGTTTTTCAATCACTTCAATCTTGGCCCTATCGACCTCGATCCCCATGCCCGAAATTTTATGACCAAGGACTAATCCTTCCTTGACCATAAAATGGCATTTCTCCCAATTAAGTGCTAAATTCGTTTCCTCGCATCGCTGCAACACACGCTCAAGATTTTTTAAATAATTTTTAAATGAGTTTCCGAATACAGAAAAGTCATCCATAAACACTTCCATCACCTCCTCTACTAACTCGTCAAATATCGCCAGCATACATCTTTGAAATGTAGCTGGCGCGATACAAAGACCAAATGGCATCCTTCGATAAGCGAAGGTTCCAAAGGGACAAGTGAAAGTGGTTTTCTCTTGGTCGTCGGGCGAAATTGGGATTTGAAAATATCCCGACAAACCATCGAGAAAACCGTAGTAGGAGTGACCTGAAAGGCGCTCTAAGATTTGATCAATAAACGGTAGAGGGAAGTGATCCTTACGGGTGGCATCATTTAGTTTTCGGTAATCGATGCACATCTGCCAACCTGTAACAGTACGGGTTGGGATCAACTCGTTATTCTCGTTAGCTACTACCGTAACGCCACCTTTCTTCGGTACGACTTGTACTGGGCTAACCCAAGTACTATCCGATATCGGGTAGATAATTCCCGCGTCCAATAGTTTGATCACTTCGGCCTTAACGACTTCTTTCATGTTAGGTTTAGCCGCCGTTGAGGCTGGACCGAATTTCGGGAATTATCTTCGAGAAAGATTTTATGAGTGCAGAAGGAAGGGTTTATACCCTTAATATCCGAAATTTGCCACGCAATTGCGTGGCGGTGCTTTCTTAAGACAGTAGCTAACTCAGAAATTTCTGAGTTGCTAAGTTCGGATGAAATGATGACGCGTAGCTTCGACTCTTTTTCTAAAAATAAATACTTAAGGTGAGGGGGGAGTTGCTTTAGTTCTAAAACGGGTGGTTCTTCATAAGAAGTTTTGATTTTCAATTTTTCTAAAAATAGTGGTTCGGGTGGTGTGAAACGAGTGACTTCTTCTTCTTCCAGACAAAAGAGTTCGGCGAGCTCGGACTCGTGACTCGAGGTGGAGACTAACTCGGGAGGTGAATCAAATTCCCAACACTCTTCCAGGTAAAAACACGAATCGTCTTTTTCTAATGTGTTCCGCATCGAGGAATTTATGCCGAAAGAAACTTCATCGTCTCCAACCCGAAGGAGGAGCTTTCCGTTACTTACGTCAATAATGGCGCGGGAGGTGGCAAGGAAGGGGCGGCCGAGTATGAGGGGTACTTCGACATCCTCTTCGATGTCAAGAATGACAAAGTCCACCGGGAAGATGAACTTGTCGACCTTGACGAGCACGTCCTCCACTATTCCTATCGGATATTTTAAAGAGCGATCCGCTAATTGAATACTCATTCGAGTGGGGCTTGGATTTCCTAGACCTAGCTTCTTAAATAGTGAAAAAGGCATGAGATTGATACTTGCTCCCAGATCTGCTAAAGCGTGTTTTACTAACGAATTGCCAAATAAACACGAGATGGAGAACCGTCCCGGGTCATTCACTTTTCTAGGCAATTTGTTGAGTACAACCGCGGAGCATTCTGCGTTCAAAGAAATATGCAAAATATCTTCTAATTTTTTCTTATTGGAGAGCAACTCTTTAAGATATTTCACATATTTAGGCATTTGAGAGATAGCCTCGCAGAAGGGTACATTAATGTGAATTTGCTTTAAAATATCTAAAAACTTTTTATAATTCTTTTCGGCGCTCTCGCTTTTAAACTTAGATGGATACGGAATATTAGAAGTAGAAGCACGCAGAGCTAACGTAGCAGGTAAATTCGAAGATAAAATAGGAGGAGGAGGAGGAGGGGAGGAAGTTACCATGGGTTCGTCCTGTTTTGAAACCACCTCCTTCCCGCTTCGGAGTGTAATCGCATTTGCGCTCTCCCTTGGGTTTGGCTCCGTGTTTCCCGGAAGGGCTCCTTGCTGGCGCTCGGAGATTATCTTTGCTAGCTGGCCCACTTGGTTCTCCAAATTTTTGATCGATCCGGTGAGGTTCCGGATGTTCGCTTCATTTGTAGCAACATATTTTGCAAAAACCTCTTCAAGCGGAGAGGGCTTTTGCTGTTGCGGTGGAAAACCGGGTGGATTAAAATTTGGAGGGGGAGTTAAATTAAGAAGTTGATTTGGAGGTTGATTTAAATTTAAGGGACGCTGAGCATTTCCTTGATTGCTCCATGAGAAATTCGGATGATTCCTATAACCCGCATTGTATGTGTTATTATACGGAGCGGTGTTCGGGTTATAGGAAGGCCGAGGCGGATTTCCCATGTAATCAACTTGCACTTCAAGTAAAACATTATTAGCCCAAGGAGGAGTGGCGGAGGAAGCAGACATCTCAGCCACTTGCTTTGTTAAGCGCTCAACTTGTAAAGCCAAATTTGCGTTAGCGTCTATTTCAAAAATTCCGGCCGGCTTATTAGGCCGCGCTCGGGGCATGTTCCATTGGTACGCATTTGTGGCCATCTCTTCGAAAAGGTCTTGAGCGGCGATCGGGGTTTTATTATTTAATGTCCCTCCGGCGGCCGCATCAATCATTTGCCTCGTTTGGAGATTTAAGCCATTATAAAATATTTGCACTTGTTGCCAAGTGGCAAGTGCGTGGTGAGGGCATCGACGCAAAAGCTCCTTGAAGTGCTCCCATGTGTCATAGAGAGTCTCCGAGTCGATTTGCATGAACGACGCAATATCCGTGCGCAATTTAGCGGTCTTTGAAGGCGGGAAATATTTATTGAGAAATTTTTCCGCCATCTCGGCCCATGTAGTGATGGATCCCCTTGGTAGGGAGCCCAGCCACTGCTTGGCCTTAGACCGCAAAGAAAAAGGAAAAAAGACGTAATCGAATGGCGTCATCGGTGACGCCATTGATCTTAAATGTGTCGCAAATTTCAAGAAAGTAAGAAATATGTGAGTTTGGATCCTCGTCCGGTTGACCATCAAAGGTCACCGATTGTTGCACCATTTGTATGATGCTGGACTTGATCTCGAAATTATTGTTCGCCACCGTGGGGCGAACAATACTCGATTGTGTGCCTTCTAAATTCGGCCGCGCATAATAGGACATGGTCCGTTGCGCGTCCTCATTAGGATTTGGCTCGTTAAGATTAGGAGGATTAAGATTATGATCCATGTTCGCTGCGTTAGTGTCCCCGATCGACTCTTTGGATTCTACTTGATTTCCTTGATCACGAGAACGGCGGTGCCTCAAAAGGGTTCGCTCGATTTCTGGATCAAAAGGAAGAATCGAAGTGCTACCATGGGTCATACACTAAAAAGAGAAGGAAGGAAGAAGAAAAAGAGAGAATAATTTTTTTTTGTTCTTTTAGGCAGATTAAGTTAGTCTTGGACTTCCCAAGATCTACCCGGTGAAGGGTTTGCAAGGTACTAGGAGGTGAAATGGGATGACACCCCAAACGTCTCTTTCCAAGATTTTAATTTCACCCTTAAGATTTTCAAAAATAGAAAAACTAAAATAAAAACGACATGATAAAATTAATAGCTATCCTTGTTTCAAAATATCTATGCAAAAGTCCCAGACAACGGCGCCAAAAACTTGATATAGATTTCTCGGTTTTGAAATTAAGCGAAGGTTTGAGATTTTCTCCAAAACTATTTCCGATAAAGGCAAGTGTACCTTATCGTCTATAGTATAGGATATTAAGAAATATCAAGGTCGTATTCCACGGGGCGCGTTGATTACTTCTACTTTGAGGAAAGTCGCTATTATCTTATCTAATGATATTTTGGGGTTTTAGTTACTTGGCTAGAAAAAAAGAAATTGCAAGCTAAATTTAGAGTTTAGATGATGATAGAAGAAGCTAGTACTCAATCAAAAGTCACCTTGGAGTGAGAAAAGACAAGTGAAAAGAGATTAAATCTAATTTCGTTTAAATTGAACTACTTGACCGTGGAGGTTCCCGAAGCTCGAACATGCCTCTCTCGAGGTTAATGCCCAACTAAGTTTAGGAAAAATCAACCGGACTCTCGTCCTATAATCGATTACCTAAAACTTGCTTTACGAAGTGAACCCCGCTATTGGATTTGACTCCAATCCGGGAGATTTACGTCATCCTCTCTCGAGGAGTGCGTGCAACTCTCTTTACCCTTGAGTGATCGATTCATACTTTGAGCCTCTCGGCTAACTAAGTATGAAAACATAAGCGAAAACTATATATCGAAAATATGGCCTCACTAATTAAAAATCAAGGGTAATTCAAGTGTTTATAAAAATGGAAAAAGAAAACTTTAGAAAATCATAACTTGTCTAACTCATCCTCGGATCATTTTGATCGAGTACTAATGAGGATTAGTTAATCATGGTGGAGGGGAAAGAGGAAGAAAAATAAAAATGCATAATAAGAAAATTTAACTAAGTAAGGAGGAGACAAAACAAAGAGAACAACTAATTTTTATTTAAATGAAAACTATTACAAGTCTTAAGAGAAGAGATTGCAAGCTAGGAAAAACAAGTTACAAGCTTAAACTAAACTATTGCATTGAAAGGAAGCTAGTACATTGCATGAGAAAAGGAAGAGAGCATGAAAGTTAAGACACATGAACATGAACATGAAAGTGAAAAATACTCAAGATTGGCTCCAACAGCACCTCCCTCACTCCAAAATTCTGAACCCTGGACTTAAGGAGAACCTCTGAATTTATAGGAAAAAATTTCAGATTACACGCCCTCGGTCACAGGCGTGACCAAGGGCATGACTGCACTATTCACATCAGATCCGACAGCGGCGTGGGCTCGAATTCGGCGCGATGAAAAGTGACATGTCACGGGCGTGACATGTCGGGTCACGGCCGTGACTTTGGATGGCTGCATTAAATGCGGCGTGGGCTGGAATTTGGCGCGGCGGCGAAGCAGAGATCACGCGGGCAAGTCACGGCCGTGACATGTGGGTCACGGGTGTGACTCAAGTCGACTTCTCGACTGCAGCTCCATGTCTCGACGACGGCTCTACGTGGATGATTCTAAGTTTACACGCCCCCGGTCACGGGCGTGACTTTGGGTCACGGGCGTGACCTGGGGCGTGACTTGGTGTGGACTAGTTCAAACAGCGTGTCATCGATAGGACTGATCTTCAGGTTACACGCCCTTGGTCACGGGCGTGACCGAGGGCGTGACATGCCATTTTTCCCGATTTGTCCCAAAATTCTGCAAAAATTGAAATTAAACTAAGTTAGAATCAAAATTACAAAAAGAACTACTTATAACCTAAAATTGACATAAAAAGGAAAATTCATATTAAATATTTACAAAATTTTCTATTAAAAAGTTATAAAAATACTACTTATCAGCTACTGCTGAAGCTAGGAAAAGAAAATCTACAGATGGAGAAAGCTCTTTCAAGGGTCAATCTTAGAAAAACTAGTCTTGACAATTTTCTTTTTGGATTGAATGTACTGGTATCTTAGAAAAACTATAAATTGAATTTTCTTTTATATATCTGTACTGAACATTTAAAGTGAAATGAAATTCCATATTATGATCATAATATTGTGTTTGTTACTATTGATATATGTACTCTGTATTTATTATCTCTAGTATTCAGTAGCTTAAATGGAATGTTCAGATTGAAATGGATCAGCTATTACAGAAAATAGTTCTCCAATTGAGGGGAAGTAAACTCCTTACTCAGGTTAAGGGGTAGTTGGAAAATGCTCAGACTATATAGGTTAGCCTACAGGTTGATCCCAAAAGGATCTATAGATGTTCTCTCTCTATGCATAACAAGTGAAGGGGGAGATAGTAAGTTAAGGCTGAAAAAGCCATAAAGGGGGAGATAAGTCCAGTACCAATGCTGGAGAAAGGGGAGAAAGGGCCAATGCAAATGCTTATGCTTAGGGTGTTAGGTCATTTTTATGTGATAAAAGTTTTATTGTTTATGGACCTTAGCATTGAAGATGTTCTGCCTTCTTCAAATAGGGGGAGATTGTTGGGAATATTGCCCTCAATATTAACTTGATTTGAAGAGGCATCACTCTCAATGCTAAGGACATATTGTATTTAACAAAGCTATACTTGTGTAGGATATACATGCACAGGTGTCTCAAAAGGAAGGGCCAAACATGGCCTTATATAAGAAGAAATCATCTACAAGGAGATGAAGATCTGTCTCAGCATAACCACTAAGACGATGGGTCAGAACCGCTGAGACGAGGAGCCGTCTCAACGGATCCACTAAGAAGGAGACTGGAGCAACCGCTGAGAAGGGGACTGGAGCTGCCGCTGAGACTGTAAGCTGTCTTAGCCCAACCGCTGAGACTGGATGCTGTCTCAGCCCAACAGCTGAGACAGATCCAAATGTTTTGATGGGATCTGCTTTTGGCGCAAATGACATTTGAGAGGGAAAAGCAAGTCCAATCAACCCCATACTGTGTCAGGAGGATTGATATAGCCGTTGAAGCCTTCTGGGGGTATAAAAGAAGATGTTAGGGCACATCAAGGTGTACTGTTCTATTGAGAAGCTTTTGCTACACGCCGCAATCGAGCATTCGCGATTCAGCCAGTTGAAGTCATTCTCTGCAGTTGAAGTTAATCTTCTAAGGGAGATTAGTTAGCTCTTCCTGGACAAACACAAGAAGGGAAAGTAGATCTTCTGCTTTGCTGAAGGAGAAGATCAAGGGGATACAAATCTGAAGCTATTGTTTTCAGATCTGAAGAAAGGATCCATAAGACCTAAGAGTAAATCCTTGTGTCTTTTGTATCTAACTCAAACTCTATTACATCTTTGTAAGGCATTGTTGCCTGAGTAAAAGGCTGTTATGCTTGTGTGTAAAGCTGTGTTGATAGCTTGAGTGGTAGGACTTCTTGATAGGTCTGAGGTAGGAAATCAGTGGGATTTCTGAGTGGTAGGAGTTCATAACTCTGAGCTGTAGGTCTGCTGTGCCTGAGGTGTAGGGTTGTTGAGCCTGAGGTGTAGGGCTGTTGAGCCTGAGGTGTAGGGCTGTTGAGCCTGAGGTGTAGGGCTGCTGAGCCTGAGTGTAGGGGTGTTGTGCCTGAGGTAGGATCACTCTTGATCTGAGAAGTTCTGAGGAACTTGTGGTGTAAGCTCAAGGAGCCGAGATTGGAGTTTGTGGCCTTGTCTAACTCATTGTTAGAAAAGTGAAGGGGGAAAGAGGACTACTCAAGACACCCTGTCTTTAGGAACCTCTATACATCCTTGTGTGTTTTCTGTGCTTGTGTTTTCTGTAGCTAGAAACATTAGGTTCAAAGAAAGAAAATAAGTAGAACCTATTCACCCCCTCCCCCCCTCTAGGTATTATTGACTACACCTATATAAAATATCAAACATCATTTTTGTTAAACACGAATTTACTATGGGAAGTGTGGATAACACACTCTTCATTATGCATGTTAATAATGATTTAATTATAATGCAAATTTATGTGAATGATATTATTTTTGGAGCCACTAATGAAGAGTTGTGTAATGAAGTAGTTTAAGTGATGAAAAATGAATTTGAAATGAACTTGGTAGGAGAACTCACATATTTTCGAGGATTTCAAATCACACAAAGACATGATGGTATTTTTATTTGTCAATCTAAATATGTTTATGATATTCTTAAAAGATTTAGATTTGAAAACCTAAAGCAAGCCAATACTCCTATGAGTACATCACTGAAATTGGGAAAAAGATGAAGCCGATATTTCTAATAATCAAACATTATATAGAGGAATGATTTCAAGCTAACCCCAAAGAATCACATTTCAAAACGGTTAAATGAATTTTTAGATATCTAATCGGAACATCTAGATTAGGCTTATGGTATCCTCATAATGATTCTTTTATTTTACACGGTTTTTTGATTCAGACTAAGCGGGATGGTCATTAGATCGTAAGAACACTAGTGGCATGTGTCATTTTCTAGGCCCTTCTCTTGTATCATGGTCGAGTATGAAATACAATTTTGTTGCTCTCTCCAACACTAAGGCCGAATATATCGCCATCGGTAGTTGTTGTGCGCAAGCCTTATGGATGACTCAAACTAGAGAGGACTTTGGAGTTCATCTAAATAACATAGAATTAAAATGTCACAATAAGAGCACTATCGATCTAACAATCAATCTTGTTCATCACTCTATATCTAAACATATAGATGTCCATCATCATTTTATTAGGGATCATATTAAAAATAAACATGTAAAAATTTGCGTTATCGGAACTGAGTGTTAACTTGCCGATATCTTTACCAAACCTCTCCCCGAAGCTAGATTCAATATGCTTTGATTTGAATTGGGAGTTGTAGATATTCTTGCCAAAGATATTTAATACACAATTTCTTGTATATTTTTCTGATTTTCTTGTTGTATTTTTAGCACACATAATGACAAATTATATTCAAGAAAAATTAGGAGCAAAAAGGCACGAAAAATATGAATTTTTCCATGAAAATCATGATATGTTACTACAGTCAGGCGGTAATTCTTATAGCTAGCGTTAGCCTGATTCTTCATATATCTGATCCCTCTCTGAATTTTTTCTTTTCTGAGAAATTATTTTATTGTATTTACACTGTTTTCAGAAAGTGTCATGTATTTTAGTTTTTGAAATTGTCCTTAAAAATCAAAATCAAAGATAAAACTTCAAAACAATTCCAAAAAAAAATATATGTTTTTGTCTTTTATTACATTTGTTTCTATTTTTTTGCAAAAAATTTAAAACAAAAAACTACTTAATGCTTCATTGCTTAAAATCAAGGATGATTATATTTATTACTTAAGGATGATTTATAATGTTTAATTATAATTTCAAGTTTCGTTATAACATTGTTCTTGAATATGTCATGTCTTGAGTAGTATCTTAAAATGTGCAATGAGTTTTGGTTGTAGAGTACATGTGCAGAATTATTTGCATGCCTCTAAGTATGAGTAAAGTTTTAAATTTGACAATGATTATCTCACTTACAACTTTTTGATAATCTACATGTGTTTTTAATAATATTCTTGCATGATTGTGTAGTGTAAGAACTTATCATATTGAATTGCATAAATAGATTACTACACAACAATGAATTCTTCCTTGAAATTCTTTATTTTCATGCACTTGTGATTAGAGAGAAGTGATATATAAAATAAAATTTCTATGGTTGCAAAAACAAGTGAATTTGGAGTCCTTGGTCACAAAATAAAAAAAAACAATCAAAATCAAACACAAATATATTACAAGGAATGTACCACCAAGCTCTACTCGCCCTCAAGATAAGTCTTAATGAGCATTGTGAGGTTGAGCACCTTGGCTAGAATTGTAAAGTGTCTTGTGCAAAAAAAAGTTTCACCACCCCTCATTTTTAACAATTTTTTGTGAATTGAAATTGTGGAAGTAAAATTATTTATGCTTATTTAAGAAATTGTTCTTACATTACTATTGAAACCGATTTCTCAGCCTCTTGTGGAGTTCGGGGCCCTCATCGAAATGAGAGGCAACTACCCCTTACTGATCCCTCGGAGAAGGTAGACCGAAGACTAGAAAGAAGACTAAGACCTTAGTCACATCGAGGAGGTCCCTCCACTAACCCGGAAGATCGTTGAGCGCTTCCCCTCCCAAGCCAAAGCTGAGACTCGGGCACCTTGGTGAGCTAGAGAGCTAAACCAAAGTAACCAAGGGGAGGAACAACTCAGAGATCTGAGAATGGAATCTTCTCCCAAGGTGCCCTTTGAGGTCTATTTATAGGTTTTCTGGTCTGGCCTGCAAATAACAGGATTCTGCCACTTGATTTTACTATCCGCACCCCAAATGGGTCTGCTAACAGCTGAACTCTGCTGTTTGGACAGGCTAATGGCAGGCCAACGGATGATTTCAATGATCAGAGATGATCAGCGGACTCGTCGAGCGTGGCAGCTTGGAGAGTTCGTCGAACGCAGAGTTTTGGCGAATTCGTCGAACGCGGCCTGCACTTCGTCGGGCGTCGGGCTGAGCTCGTCGACCCCAACTGAGATTTGTCGATCCCGAAAACTTTGTAAGAAATCTGGCTCACCTGTTTTCTCGCGATCCTTCGGCGAGTTTCTAGCTCGCTTGCTTCCTTTCGAGCATTCGGCGAGCACCTGGCTCGCTCGCCTTCTTGCTGGTCGACCTTGGGGCTCTGGCACGCGGAAACTTGACTCGCGCCTCTTCCCGCGGGTGACCTTTGATGGATCTGGCTCGCCCCCTTTGGGTGAATGGCCTGTGAAGACCTCGTTCGCACTCCTGCCCCGCTCGCACTCTTGACTCGCTCGCCCTCTCGCGAGCAGCCAGCTAAGTGCTCGTCCCAGCGGATCCGCTGAGACGGGATCGTCGAGCGCTGTTTGGACTTTGTCGAGCACTGGCTCGCATTACTTTTATTCGATAGTCCACTAGGCAAATATCGGGGTTGTACACAATCCCCGCTCTTCGCGAGGCTATTTAGGCTCGCGAAGAATCGTCCAACCCTTGATATACGCCGGCCCCTCGGTGATGTGGCGAGAATCTTTCGGTGGGTCCCATGCCCACTACTATAAATATCACTCTCCCTGGCCGTCACTCGAACTTTTTATTCTTCTCTATCTTTTCTTACTCGCCGCGGGCCTCAACGCGATGTCGAAAAAAGACGAGATGTTGGCTCGCCTAACGGCCTCGCAAGCGGCCTAGAAGGGGAAAACCACTGTCATCGCCTCCTAGAATTCTCCGCGACGCTCTCCACCTCCGCCTTCCCAAAGAACGACAAAGGCTGTTCAGTGCGCGGCTAGTGGGGGAGGGTCTTCTTCTTCGCCGCACTCCCCTGATGACGGGCTCGCCTCGCAGGTATTATCGACAAGCTCGCCCATTTGATGTTCCTCCCTTTCGACCTTATTTATCCTATTCGCAGAATGATCCCCCGGACGAGAGCGCCTCTGGAAGGCCAATCACGGAGATCCACCTCCCCTCTACGGGTGGAGCTGACGCTCTTCTTGTGGATGTGAGGGCCGTCGGCCGACAGGACTCGCCTTCGCAACGAGGTGAGCGACTTACCTCGTCTTCCTTCACGTCTCCTGGCTCGTTAAATCACACTTACTTTTTATGCAGTGTCCCCTCTCGCGGCCCCAGAGGAACAATTTCCTCCTCTGGCGGACTCTCCCACCATGCCGAATCAGACTATCCCTACCCCTGGATTCGGCTTACTGGGTCAGAGGAGCCCGGGAGGGACGTTGATTTTCGAGCCTGGACTTGGCTCTAGACCCGCGCTCGCCTTCGGTCTGGGTAAGGACCTCACCCCTGCCTTTATTGAAGCATTCCGAGGCCAGCCGGGCACCTCCCGCCAGCGGCCCGGTACTCAAATTCCTTCACTAGGTTAGACTGTCGCCACTGAGTGTTGTTTTTCACCTTGTCGCTGATTCCTACTTCGCAGGCAATCCTACGACCCCTCTCTCCGAGACAGAATCTGGAGCGTTGGAGATATCTCCACGCCCCTCGCCGAGTCAGGTCGCCGACTTTTTGGGAGATCCCAGCGATCCGGAGTGAATGAAGAGGCGGGTCACGGAGATATTCCAGAAGCATAACACCCTGCTAAGGGATCTACATGAGTAGAATCGACTGGATCGGCTCGCTAATGAAGAGCGGTTCGCCGCGATGGAGGACGCGAACGCTCGCGTTCTTGCCGAGATACGGCCGACCGATCATGGTGGCGCGACCTCCCCCGGGGTGTACATTGCTCGTATCGATGATTACATGCGGCTGACGAGCCAGGCGAACCGGTCACTCCGCGGGTATCACTACCCGCGAGTCCCCACCGTTCTGGTGTCTGGGGTCGCGTTCTCTGGAAGTGGCTGCGATATTGAGGATCCTAGTATTGCTTTTTA
The DNA here is from genome assembly GCA_033032865.1 of Dactylorhiza incarnata. Lineage (NCBI taxonomy): Eukaryota > Viridiplantae > Streptophyta > Magnoliopsida > Asparagales > Orchidaceae > Dactylorhiza > Dactylorhiza incarnata. Next base: position 379,929 of record JAWHQI010000255.1, on the reverse strand, counting down.
TTATTTTTCTTCCCCCCTCCTCTCCGATAGGAGGGGTCGCGAACAATTTTCATAAGTTTGTAATAATGATACTTTGACTCGCTTGCGAGCCCTTTATCTTCCTTGTTCTTCATCTCTTCTTTCACCCTACCTGGCTCGCTCATGCGCGGATTATGTTTATATTTCTATTACTCGCACTCGCACATTGCCCTTGCTTTTTTACGTTTCATTATTTAGCGCTAGCTCGCCGATGATTAGTGGGATAAAGCTTTGATAGGGTGTCGACTCGCCGGGAGCTAATAAGATCCCTAGAGGTGGAGGAGTACCGCGTGAATTCGCTATCCGCAGATACCGACGCTTCGGCTTCTTCCCGCCTTTTTCATTTCTATAAATAGCCAACCTTTTTCTTTTCCAACCACCGCATTTACTGTTGCTCCCTCGCGCTCTCTCTTTCTGATTCTCTCGCAGATCAAGCTCGTCCTCGCAGCTTTTGCGATTTCGCGAATCCCAGACATTATGGTTGGTGAGACGGAAACTGAGGGGCAGTCTAAGTGCGCCAGGGCCTTCCTCGATGGCATTTTCTACTGCGCCAACCTTACGAAAGAGGAGTACCAGGCCGCCGCTGATCAGTACGTTCACTCTGGTTTTGTGGCTCGCAGCCCTACCGAGAGGGACACCATCAGCGACCCACATCCCGACGAACTCGCCATTCCCGTTGCCCACTTCGAAAATGGGTTGCGACTCCCACTCTGGCCGGAAGTGCGCCAGGTATATTTATTTCTTAACCCTTACATCCCTGACTTGCTTTGCGAATGGCGCTTAAACCTTGTCGGCCCTTACAGGTGCTCAAGTATTTCAGCATTCTGCCGAGCCAGCTAACGCCGAACGCGATCGCCGTGGTGGTCGCGCTCGCCAGTTATCTCAGGGCGGAGAGGATCGAGTTCAGCCTGCTCGTCTTCCGCAAGGTCTTTTTGTTCCAAGCGTATAGGGACGGTACGACTCACTTCGCGAGCCAGCACGTCACCGTCTGCGAGACGGTGAACAAGTCTCACTATTGGACGCAGAAATTCGTCCTGGTGAAGGGTCCGTTCGACAACGTCTCCTATACTCCTACCCAGCGAGGCGAGGCCGCCTACCACCCCCCCCGACCTCGCTAGGGGGTTGTGATGCGGTCATGTACCAGTACCTCAAGGGAAAAAACTTTGAGGTCGCCTTCCTTCGGGAGCGAGTGGACCTACTGCCACCCGTCCTCCCAGGAGAAGGTTTGAATCGCACTCGCTAACTTTCTTGCCCTCTTTACTTTCGATTGTCTAACGTTCCCTGTCATCTTCGCAGGAGAGCGTGAACTCCCCCTCAACCCACCTCACGCGCCTCCTTCTTCCCTCACCTCCAGCTCGCTCGCGCGCGCGGCCGCCGAGGCCTGCCGCGACGTCCCGAGCTCTTCGTCGGGAAGGAAGCGCCCTCCTCCCCCACGCCGGCCTGCCTCGCAGGGGGAGGCGAAGAGGACCAAGAAGTCTCCCTCTGCTGCCAAGGCGAAGGAGGTTGTGGACCTGTCTGAGCCCGATCTCCCCTCTCCTTCCGCCGCGGATCAGGAGCTCGCCAAAGAGGGGGCCGAGCCAGGGGAGATGGCCGCCAAGCCCAAGCCATCGATCCATACTAACTTCGGTCTCTACGGTCGCGAGGACGCCTCCCTCTTTCGGTCCTTCATGCCGAGGGTGGTCGTATATGAGGCAATGCGAGCCCAATTCCGGGCGATGGAGCTAACCCACATGGTGGGTCGCCAATACCTCACGACGGATAGGGAGATCAAGGAGCTGAATGTTGAGCTCCAGAGGTCTGTGGACGAGATCGTGGGGCTCAAGGGAAAGGAGGATTTATCGGAGGGCCTCCTCGCCAGTCTTCAAGGCAGACTGGTCAGTAGTTCTTTGCGAAAATCCTTTTTAGTTCGGCTTTGTTTTTCTCTCGCTAACCCGCTTTTTGCAGGATGCCGAGTCCGTCAGCCAGCTTCACGCGCGGATCGCTGACTTGGAGCTGGAGAACACCTGCCTCAAGGCCCAGGTCCACGACCTGACCTCGGCGGTGCTTCCTCCCCCTCCTCCGCGAGCTGGGACTCGCGGTCAGTCGCGGGAAGAGAAATTAGCCGACCCCAAGAGATCGATGGAGATCTCGGAGCTCGTCCTCGACATTCTCAAAGGAGCGGGCATGATCGTTCCCTACGCTATGGAGTTCACTGTGGAGGAAGTCGTCCCAGACATGTTCGCGCCCATCTCTGAGGCGGAGGGTCGAGAGAGTGATTGAAATGCAATCTGGCGAATCGCCTTAAGAAATTTTTTGTTGTTTATAATGTAAAAGGTTTTACCTTTTTGTCGGCGAGCCCGCCGTGGGACTGTAATCTTTTGTGAGAAATGAAAGGAGGAATATTTTGTCCATATTTTCAGTTGTGATTTACTTACTTTTCGTTTGCAGACACTCTTTCATTCGCGCTCGCACGATCTCGATTTTCCTGTGCTCGCGCTTTTAAGACTTTCGTTTTGATGCTCGTGTCTAAGTCTCTTTAATTGACGATTCTCCTTTCGCCGTATTATACCTAAACCACTCCCCCCCATTCCCTTCTGAGGCAATGGTAAGACTTAGGTCACCGAGCCTGATCCTTATTTAAGAAGTATCTTGTTGGGGTCCTTTGCGAGAGAGGCCGACACTCGCCTACCTCGCCCGCACTCGCCTTTTGCGAGCTGCTTTGTTGTCCGGGGACCACCGCGGAGGCGGGCCCTCTCTAGCCCGCCAATCGTCACTCGCGCTACCGAAATTCACCAGCAGCCTTGCGAGTCAGTGGACTCAGCCGTCCTGCCGCGGTCCATTCCCTCATGCGATCGGACCCTTGGTCCCGCCTCGCCCGGATCTTGAGGTTGCCTGCGAGCCAAAACCCTTGCCATGGGTAACTTATTTTCCATCCCCAACCACATGAAACTTTGCCAGCCCCTCCGGAGATCAACCTGAACCCCACGTCTAGTGAGAGCCCGGGAGCGGAATCGATCCGGGGCATTCCAGCACAAACACTTGTTACCTTGCCAGCCTCTCCAGAGATCAACCTGAACCCTCCGTCTAGTGAGAGCCCGGGAGCGGAATCGATCTGGGGCATTCCAGCACCAACACTTGTTACCTTGCCAGCCTCTCTAGAGATCAACCTGAACCCCCCGTCAAGTGAGAGCCAGGGAGCGGAATCAATCTGGGGCATTCCAGCACCAATCCTTGTTACCTTGCCAGCCTCTCCAGAGATCAACCTGAACCCCCCATCTAGTGAGAGCTCGTGAGCGGAATCGATCCGGGGCATTGCAGCACCAATCCTTGTTACCTTGCCAGCCTCTCCAGAGATCAACCTGAACCCCCCGTCTAGTGAGAGCCCGGGAGCGGAATCGATCTGGCGCATTCCAGCACCAATCCTTGTTACCTTGCCAGCCTCTCAAGAGATCAACCTGAACCCCCCGTCTAGTGAGAGCCTGGGAGCGGAATCGATCTGGGGCATTCCAGCACCAATCCTTGTTACCTTGCCAGCCTCTCCAGAGATCAACCTGAACCCCCTGTCTAGTGAGAGCCCGGGAGCGGAATCGATCTGGGGCATTCCAGCACCAATCCTTGTTACCTTGCCATCCTCTCCAGAGATCAACCTGAACCCCTCGTCTAGTGAGAGCCCGGGAGCGGAATCGATCTGGGGCATTCCAGCACCAACACTTGTTACCTTGCCAGCCTCTCCAGAGATCAACCTGAACCCCCGTCTAGTGAGAGCCCGGGAGCGGAATCAATCTGGGGCATTCCAGCATAAAAACTATTTGGGACCTGCCAAAGGATTGCTCCAAAATGCATATGTTGAGTAGGAAATATGAAAAGTCATCTACAACAAATGGCTAAGGATAAAACCTTTTTAAATCATCCCCACTCCTGGCTCGGCCAAGAGGTACCCCTTCCACATCCTGGAGGTGGTATCCTCCTAACCTGAGCACTTTACTTACAATGTAAGGTCCTTCCCAATTGGGCTCTAGCTTGCCAACCGCGGCTCTTCTCCCGGCCGCGTCAACCTTCTTTAGCACTAGGTCTCCTTTTTCAAAGTGCTTTACTCGGATGTGCTTGTCAAAATATCAGGCCATTCGTCCCGGAGTTCTTCCACCAGGTCCAAGTATAGCCTTTGTTCCTCGTCATTGGCCACTAGCCACTCTTCATTCCCTTCACCTACAGCGATCACCCTGGGGGTCTTTACTTTAAATTCTATAGGAAGGACTGCTTCAGACCCATGAGAAAGTTTGAACGGGGTCTCCCCGATGGCGGTGTTTGGAGTTGTCCTCAGGGCCCAAAGAACGGATGGTAGCTGCTCTACCCAGTTTCCCAGGAGGTTCTCCACCTTTGTCTTTAGCAGGTTGACGATTATTTTGTTTGCCGCCTCCACTTGACCCTTGCTTCTCGGGTGATGAACCGATGCGAACCTGAGGTCGATGCCAAGCTGGGTGCAGAAACCAACAAATTCTTCGCTAGCAAATTGCGGCCCATTGTCCGCCACTATAGCCAGGGGAAGGCCGTGCCTGCAGATTATTTCCCCCCATACAAAATTCCTCACAACTTGAGATGTTACCTTGGCGAGCGCCTTCACTTCTACCCATTTGGAGAAATAATCGATCATGACCAGTAAGAACTTTCTTTGGATGCTAGCTTGAGGGAAAGGACCAACTAGGTCCAACCCCCATATGGCGAAGGGCCAGGGAGCAGTGATGGTTCAGAGCCTCTGAGCCGGGAGGAGTTGGAGCGGAGCATAGAGTTGGCACTTTGAACACCTCCTTGCGAACTCCGCCGCATCCTTACTGAGGGTAGGCCAGAAGTAGCCTTGCCTCAACACTCTCCCTTCCAGAGTTTGGCTCCCGGAGTGACTCCCACACTCCCCGGAGTGAATTTCTTCTAGGACTCTCGGAACCTCCTCTTCTGAGACACAACGGGCCAGGAGTCCCGAGAGAGTCTTCCTGTACAGCCCTCCTGCATGCAAAGAGTAATAAGATGTCTTATACCTGAAGCGCCGTTTGTCCATGTTCCCCTCAGGGAATTTCCCTGATGATAGGAAAGTGACGAAAGGATCCATCCACGAGACCCGCTGATCCACCTCCATCAACTCTCCTTCCTCGATGGTGGGTCGGAAGAGTTCTGAAACCGTTCCTCCTGCTCGGGGACCGAACTTGGCTAGGAGGTCGCGGGGGTTCTCTCTTCCCTAGGCACGTGTTTGATGGAAAAAGTGTGGAATTGCCCGATGACTCCCTTGACCTTCTCCAAGTACCGTAGGAGGGTCGGGTCCTTTGCCCCAAACTCTCCCTTGACTTGGCATGCTACCACCATGGAGTCCATCGAGACCTCCACATATAGCACTCCCAGTTTTTGAGCTAACCGCAGGCCCGCTATCACCGCCTCGTACTCCGCTTGGTTGTTGGTAATCGGAAAGTGGATGTATAAACCTTGCTCGATCTTGGTACCCTGGGGGCTTACTAGGATGATCCCCCCTCCATAGGAGTGCTTTCCTGACGCACCATCCACCAACATCTTCCACGCCACTGGGGGAGGCGGTTCATGTTCCCCCACTTCGGATGTGTAGTCAGCCATGAAGTCTGCCACTACTTGGGCCTTGATTGATGTCCTGGGCACAAATGTAATGTTGAACTCACTCAGCTCCACAGACCACTTGGCCAATCTTCCCGAGTGCTCCACCCCCTCCATGACCTTGCGAAGTGGGTGATCTGTTATCCCTTTGATGGAGTGTGCCTGAAAGTAGGGCCGGAGCCTCCGCGGCGCCACCACCAATGCGAAAGACAACTTCTGCAAGATTGGATATCGGAGCTCCGCCTTCTTCAGCACTCGGCTGACATAGTACATAGGGAATTACTTTCTCCCCTCCTCCCGGACCAACACTGCACTCACTGCCTCAGACCCTACTCCCAGGTATAGGGATAGGTCTTCCCCCGATCTCGGCCCTTGGAGTAGAGGGGTTCGGGTGAGCTGCTCTTTCAAGGCTTGGAAGGCTCCCTCGCATTCCGAAGTCCATTCAAATTTTTTATTGCCCCTCAGCGCCTTAAAGAAAGGCGCACACTTCTCTCCCGCCTTGGAGAGGAACCTGTTGAGTCCGACCAGCTTCCCTGTGAGGGTCTAAACCTCCTTTGGGTTTCTTGGCGACCCCAACTCCATTATTGCTTTGACCTTGTCCGGGTTGGGTTCCACCCCCGCTGGGGTGAGCAAGTGACCCAGAAATTTCCCTCGGCTATCCTCGAAGACACACTTCAGGGTGTTGAGTTTCATCTTGTACTTTCGTAGAGTTCCGAACGTCTCCTCGAGGTCTCGGAGGTGGGACCCAAGGTCCCGACTCTTCACCAGGAGATCATCAACATAGACCTCTAAATTTCTTCCTTTCTGTTCGCGGAAGACCCTATCCATCATCCTTTGGTACGTGGCACCTGCGTTCTTGAGCCCGAAGGGCATCATCTTATAGCAGTAACATCCATCCCCCGTGATGAAGGAGACATCTTTGATGTTTGGGGGGTGCATGCGAATTTGGTGGTAACCTGAAAAAGCATCTAAGAAAGACATTACAGGAAAACCGACTGTTGAGTCAACCAGCGCGTCGATTCTGGGCAGGTGGTAGCAATCTTTTGGGGATGATTTATTAAGCAGTGAAAAATCGATACACATTCTCCACTTACCTCCTCCCTTCTTTACCATGACCACGTTGGAGAGCCAGCCAGGATACTGGATCTCCGATACAAAACCTGCCTGTAGGAGTTTACCCACCTCCTCTCGGATGAGTTCTTCAAGCTTGTCCGCTACGGCCCTCCTCTTTTGACGGATGGGGCGGGTGCCGGGGTCGAGGTTGAGGCGGTGGCAAGCCACATCCGCATCGATCCCGGTCATCTCTGCGGCGCTCCAAGCGAAGACGTCCACGTTCTTCTGCACGCAAGCCAGGATCTCGGCCTGGTCCCCCGGACTGAGCTCTCCGCTGACTCGGACCTTTTCCACCACCCCAAGCCGAGTGGTGACTTCAAGCTCTACGACCTCTTCCATGGCCTCCAGCCTAGATTGCTCTCCCCAAAAATTTTCCTTCTCTCCACCGCAAGCGAGCGCTTGGGCTCCTTCTTTCGTCTCTGCCTCTCCTACCATCATCAGCTCCTCCGCTCCTCCTACTCGGGCACCCTTCCCTTTCCCCTCTTCTTCTCCTCTCTCCGCCCTGGGCCTCTCAGCGACCCTTTCCTGGGCATGAACTTCCTCTTCCTCCATCCTCTCCTCAACTCCATTATTGCCTCCGGCCTCCGACGCCTCCTCCATCATTTTATCGAACTCCTCTGCTTCTCCCATTTAGGTGATGGCGTTGACAGCCGTCACATAGCACTGTCTCGCCATCTTGGGGTCTCCTCGGATCCGGACCTGGACTCCACCCGTGTTGAACTTGAGACACTGGTGGAAGGTGGAAGGGACGCATCTAAACGCGCTGATGAGAGGCCGTCCGAAGATGGCATTGTAGCTTCTTGGGGCGTCTACTATCACGAAGCAGCAGTTCCGGGACTGCCCTCTGAGGGTCACATGGAGCCCCACTCCACCTTCTACCTCCTTTCTTTCTCCTGAAAAGCTGAATAGGGGACCATCCGAGGCCAACACCCTCTTGGCATCCACCTTTATCTCGTCAAATGCCTTCTTGAAGACGACGTTGACCGAGCTCCCATTATCGACTAGAGTCTGCGATACGGTGAAGTTCTCGATGGCGGTCTGGATGACCAGCACATCACAGAACGGGTCTTCATAGCTTGGCATGTCCTTCTGGGAGAAAGTGATTTTCTCTGCTGGGGGTGGAGCAGTGGATGTTGATGCCATGCTCCGCCGATAGATGGTATGGAGGCTAGCCTTGCGGGTGTCCTCCAACCCTACCCCCCATGGATCACCCCGATACCTCCTCTACTCCCTACATCGACTCTGTCTTCACACCGTTCTTCCTCCTCCCCCCGAGGCTTGACCTCCTCAATTCTCTCCTGTTGTTGTTGCCTCGGCGCGGGCACTCGACCCCTTTTTGTTTCTAGGAACTCTGGGCAGGTGGCCGTCGCGTGACCTTCCTCATCATGGAAGTCACAATACGGCAACGTCACCTGTCCTGCTTCACCTTCCGCCACCCTATTCCTCCTCCTTCTCCCTGCCCCTGCTTCTTCTCTAGCCTCTTCTCTTCTTCCTCTTCCTCCTCTTCCCCGCCTGATCGCCCTGGCTTGCTGAGGTGGGGGAGGTAACTGCCTCGGACCTTGCCTCCACCCCAACTGGTGGGGCCTTCCTTGCCCTCCATAAAAGTTACCCCTCCCCGGGCCGTGACCTCTTCCCTGACCTTGCATTCCTTCGACACGCTGCCTCCACTCCCCCTCCGGGGCCCTGGGCTCTTCCCTTCTCCTTAATTCCTGCTGCCTGACCTCTGGCTCACTTAGCTTTGCTAGCCACTTAGTGAGCTCCGGGTTGACCTCCTCACTTTCAATCTCTTCTGCCACCCTCTCCATCAGCTCCTCGTAGGAGACGGGGGCTTTCCTCTTCAAAGCCATTTTGAAAAAACTCACCTTTAGCCCGACGGTGAAAGCGAGATGGAGTGCAAACCCTGACATCTCCTGAGTGAGCTGCACTTCCTCTTGAAACCGATCCGCGTAGCGAGCCAACGACTCCTTTGGCTCCTGCTTTACTTTGAAAAGGGACTCGACGTCCTTCTTCCTCTTCTTCGAAGTGGAGAATCGCAACAAGAAACTCCGGCGCAGATCCTCGAAGGCGTAGATCGACCCTGTAGGGAGTTGATGGAACCAGTCCCTGGCCTTTTCTTTAAGAGTGACGGCGAAGAGCCGACACTTGAAAGCATCCGACATCGGCCTGATGGAGACCGAGTCCTCAAAAGACTAGAGATGTTGGACAGGGTCATCCCTGCCGTTGTAGTATACCCTGTCCAACTCTCCGAACCCTTCCTGGACAGGTGCAGAAAGTACCAACTCGCAGAAGGGACTTCCCCCTTCTGCTACCCTATCTCGCTCCACGCGACCCCCGAGCTCTCTCTCCAGACTCGGGCTCGCGAGGGCTGCGCTCGTGAGAACGGTATTCGCCTGGACCACTCCCACAGTCGTTGTGTCTTCCGGCCGCGCGGTCTCCTGCCCCGTGTTCGCCGGCACAGAGCTAGCTGGCACGGAGCTCGCCTGCATGAAACCCGTCGGGCTAGCGAACAGCACTCGCCCTTCCATGTCCTGAACTGAACTTCCTGCGACTTCCTTTCCGACCCTCCCTCCCGGGGCATTCTCACCAACCGCTGCTGGGGGAAGGGTTGCCTGGGGTGCCGGGGTCGTGAACTCGCTTCGCAGTGCCGCGACCGCAAGCCCAAAGGTGTCAAGAACCTCCCTCCTGAAGTCCGTGAACATCCTCGGCATCACGGCCTGCGGTGACTCGCTGAACCCCTAGCCTTGATCCTCGCCTCCTGTCATGCCCGCTCCTTGGAACTTTCTTAGACCAGCCACGCTCCACGCTCACCGCACCAAAATGTTGAAACCGATTTCTCGGCCTCTTGTGGAGTTCGGGGCCCTCACCGAAATGAGAGGCAACTAGCCCTTACTGATCCCTCGGAGAAGGTAGACCGAAGACTAGAAAGAAGACTAAGACCTTAGTCACAGCGAGGAGGTCCCTCCACTAACCCGGAAGATGGTTGAGCGCTTCCCCTCCCAAGCCAAAGCTGAGACTCGGGCACCTTGGTGAGCTAGAGAGCTAAACCAAAGTAACCAAGGGGAGGAACAGCTCAGATATCTGAGAATGGAATCCTCTCCCAAGGTGCCCTTTGAGGTCTATTTATAGGTTTTCTGGTCTGGCCTGCAAATAGCAGGATTCTGCCCCTTGATTTTATTATCCGCACCCCAAATGGGTCTGCTAACAGCTGAACTCCGCTGTTTGGACAGGCTAATGGCAGGCCAACGGATGATTTCGTCGATCAGAGATGATCAGTGGACTCGTCGAGCGTGGCAGCTTGGAGAGTTCGTCGAACACAGAGTTTTGGCGAATTCGTCGAACGCGGCCCACACTTCGTCGGGCGTCGGGCTGAGCTCATCGACCCCGACTGAGATTCGTCGATCCCGGAGACTTTGGAATAAATCTGGCTCGCCTGTTTTCTCGCGATCCTTCGGCGAGTTTCTAGCTCGCTCGCTTCCTTGCGAGCATTCGGCGAGCACCTGGCTCGCTTGCCTTCTTGCTGGTCGACCTTGGGGCTCTGGCACGCGGAAACTTGACTCGCGCCTCTTCCCGCGGGTGACCTTTGATGGATCTGGCTCGCCCCCTTTGGGTGAATGGCCTGTGAAGACCTCGTTCGCACTCCTGCCCCGCTCGCACTCTTAACTCTCTCGCCCTCTCGCGAGCAGCCGGCTAAGTGCTTGTCCCAGCGGATCCGCTGAGACGGAATCGTCGAGCGCTGTTTGGACTTCGTCGAGCGCTGGCTCGCATTACTTTTATTCGATCATCCACTAGGCGAATATCGGGGTTGTACAATTACATACTTTCATGTGGTTTGATTTATACATTTGTATACTTTATCAAAACACCTTTTTGAACACATCTTTAAATTTATTACACTTCCACTCATGAGAATTGGACACTAAATCTTACCTATATTATTCTCTACAATCTTAAGTCAATGCACTAGATAGCAAATCATGATCTATACAATATTTATGTTTACTTGAAATGTGAATTAATTTACATTGTAAATCATATTTTTCTTGATATTTGTAATCTTGCTTGCTAACTTTATGATAACAAATTCAATGAGCTTACATCATGAGTTCCTCCATTCAAATTTATTATTTCTTAAAGATGTTCAAGATCCGCTATGTTTACTATTTCTAAAGTTGATTTTATTTTTATCTCTGCATATTGCACAATATTACATTTTGCTATTTCACAACCACACCTCCTTTAATAATACCAAAAGGGGGAGAATAAATTGAAGAAATCTATTATTTAGGGGGAGTAAACCATATAATGCATCTATGTATGAGGAGCATCCATAATTAGTGAGTATGCATGGTTATAATGCTTATCATATACTATAAACACTACTCTAGTTAAAGTCTATTTCTTGTTGGAGGATTAGTTATTATCAAAATGCGGAGATTGTTAGAGCTTGAGTTCCACATCTCTTGGTTTGAGAATAACAAATTCCATAATATATTGGATCCTGCTTTTCATGTGTTTATAGTGTACATGAACTATACTCCTAAAAAGAGTGATGCAGAATGATCATGGATCTCTTAATTTAGAGAAACCGCGAAGCGGTAACACGTACCACTGGCGGTAGATGGGATGACAACTGAAGACTGACGACAGATAGTTTTTGACGATAAAATGATGGAAGCTAATGCGGCATGTTAGATCTTACCGCAATGTAGTAGGTCCATGATCCGTTATGGTTAGCACGATCTCCACGAAGGCGGAAACATAGCAGCATGATAGCGGGCACAACTCTAGCATGACGTGGTAAAACAACCACATGCAGTAGTTTTCGGAGTTTATATTAAGAATGGATATCTTTGATCTATATTACAATCTTTTAATCCATAACTCAAACATTTCGTGAGAGTCTTCATCCTGAGTTTCAAACACTCCAAACTCCATCATTGAAGAACAAGATTGAGAAGGAGTTTGCAACATGGTCATATTTGAAGAAGGATGCACGCTTCAACTCCGATGATGTTCTCGACGACTCTTCATCATCTCCTCCAAAGCTCATCATATTAGGGAGTTTTTATTTCATAATTTACTTTGTATTCTTCTTTTTATTATTGAAACAATAGTGAATTCGCCGCGGTTGTTGGCAACTAGGCCTTGTGAGGTTTAAGTGGAACTCGCCACGGTGTGTGCGATGACTAGGTCTTGGTTTTGATCTAGGGGGAGGCTAGAGGCCAAATCTTGGGAAGATAGGTTATAGCCAGCCGGTCCTTGGGAGAAGGACCGGTGAAAAAAAAAAGTGATTTTCTCATCGCCTAAATTTCAAGCGTTATTGAAATTATCCTTTGAAATAAAATCTATTTTCACTTCTCTGATTTTTCTGAGATTTTATTTCGTAGATAGGATTTTAAGAGAAATCACTTTGGCAAGGTTTTTGAAAAGATCTAAATTTCTGAGATCTAGCGTCGGGCGTTAACTCTACCGCCGGCGTTAGTAACAAAAGTCCATATTTTGTTTCCTTTCAACATTAATCTCAGAACATATTTTATGTCTTTATACAAAAATTTAAAAGCCCTTATTCACCCCCCCCCCCCCCCCCCCCCCCCCCCCGCCCGTTAAAGGTCAACTACAGATCCACAAGAGTGACCAATTCGCCTATGCCATAATTGTAGTTCTTCATTTTTTGAGATTAAACATTTTAGTGAAGCATGTGAAAGATCATGAAAAGCAATCATATAGACATTGTCAGTTCTTGGTTTAGTGAGTACAATATCATTAGTTTTAGGATCAATAAATTTACACATGTTTGTAGAAGATTCAAATAAAACATTATGACCTTTATCGCACAATTGACTAATAGAGATTAAGTTATGTTTTTATCCTTCTGCATATAAGACATTTATAATGGATAAAGAGTCGTTTCCCACTGTACCGATGCCTAAGATTCTTCCCTTTCTATTGTCACCAAACGTCACCATTTCTCCTTGTTGAATCTTGTGTTCGACATCTCTTAGTTTGAGAATAACAAATCACACTATGTATTTGATCTTACTTGTGTTTATAGTGTGCAGGTACTATAGTTAAATAACCTTATGAACAGGATGATGATTAATAATGATTCAATGAAAAGAGATTAACGCCCCGCGTTAAGTAGCTAATGCCCAGCGTTAGTGGCTAACGCCCCTCATTAGTAGTTAACGCCCCGCCTTAATTTTCGTCGACAAGGAATCCGTCGAGATGAATTTCCGTCTAGAAGGAATCTGTCGAGATGAAATGCCATCGAGAAGGAGTCCGTCAAGAAGCTAGAGACAATGCCAACGTTGACTCTTAACACCCGTGTTTGAGTCCACGAATCTGCCACAATCCTGATGGTTGCATGATCTCATCCATGATAGTTGTCACAACCCGCATTTTCTTTGATCATAGGAATATCAGAGTAAGGGAAAATACGCGTCATGATGCCACGTTGTGCAGGAGACAACTGCAGATGCTCAGGCGGGAACCTCATACTTACTTAATCAAAACATGTTTACAAGATAGATCATCATTTGAAATCATTTATTAGAGTTTGGGGGTAAGAACTGTGTCTCTCAGTTCGTGGATCAACTAGTCCACTGAGAAAATATATGTAATTGCAGTGGAAAATACTTGATTTATTTCACTTAAGGTCCTAAATGCACATGATGACAGGACATAAAGTAAATGATATGCACATATCTAGGCGTAGTATAAGTATAGAAAATATCTTGTAGGCGACTTTAAAGATAAGGATTTCAGTTAAAAGGTATGCAATGTGGATGAAAGAAAAGCCATTTTATAACTATAATGCACCTAGACATAAATCCTTCCCAGAGAGCAAGATACCCAAGATCTAAAAAGTAGTAGCATTTAACTGGCAAGCAAGCTATAAAGTATCAAAAGTGCACAACGGGCGCCACCAGCCTGACAATAACCCGTTGGCTCCAAACTAGCATGTCTGAACACAAGAAGAAAACTAACCACAATTACCTCGCAGCAGCGGGGTAAAACAACAACTAAAACTCCCGGAGACTCCGGGCTACACCACTAGCAGCTAAGGCTCTGAACCTGAGGCATTCAATAAAACAAAGAACGCCTAAGCAATGGAATTACAAGTGGCAGAAAATAAGAAGTAAAGTAAATAAGGCATAAGGGGTACCAACCAAAGCCAGATTTACCGAAAGAGGAGCTCCAAACAAAGAACTAAGCAAAGCACAAAGTGCACCAAATACCATAAAGAGGAACAAGTAAAGCTCTTTTATCATGTTAAATTTATTTAAAGAGACTGATCAGCTCAAATTAGACAGGAGAGATTACTTACCTTCGCCAACCAAAGCCCAAAACCAGATGGGGGTGTCACTATACCCAACCACCCAAACACTACTACCGTGCAAGGCTATAACATTCCCCCACTGTCCCCCCAAACACGACTACCGTGCAAGGCTAAAGACAATGGTTCTTATTAATTAATATCAATTAAAACACGGGACGTAGCCCGAAAAGAACAATCTCCAGGATACCCTAAGGATAGGGCCATAAACAATGTAAACACTACAAAACACAATTCATAAGAGAAGACATAAATTAATCAACCACAATGGGTATGAGGTTTCAAAAAGTAGAAGTAATCGGAGACATAACTCAAGTACTAAGAAGTAGAGAGCAATTCTTGAGAACCCAAAGGTCAAAATACAAGGGTTTCAAGAGAAGTCAAAGACAAAAAACAAGAGGTTCTAGAGAGATCCATGGGCAGGGACAATCATTTCTTGAGAGATTAAAAGCATGGAATTAAGCTTCTTCTCGAGATATCAAGACAGGGATAAAGTATTTCTCGAGAAAGAAAGGGGAGGGGATAAAAATGTTTCTTGAGAAATTAAAGCAGAGATAAAGTGCTTCTCGAGAAGAATAAAGTAGGAGAAGGCTGCTCTCAAGAAAGAATTAAATGCAGGGATAGAAGTTCTCGGGAAATTAAAGCAGGGAAACAAGGTTCTCGAGAAAAAAAGTAAAATCAGACGATTCGTCGAACGCGCTGGGTCGTTCGACGAATGCCAGGCCATTCGTCGAACGGGCCGTTCGACGAACGTGGGCCGTTAGACGAACGCCTAGCCGTTTGTCGAACGCCCCAAACGGCGAACTCCGAGCCATTCGACGAACTCCAAGAAGTTCATCGAACGCTCGGATCGTCTAATTTCCCACCAGTTCGACGAATTCCAATTCGTTCGACGAACTTCAGGAAAAAGAACTGATTTCACAGGAAGTTCCAGATACAGTAAAACTTGCAGGAAAGTAGGAGGCAAATAATAATAAGGGTACTTAAAATCAAAATAAGAGTGCTTCACAAACTATAAAGAAGGAGGTAAAAAGGAAAATAGCCACTTGCCTTAAACCTTGCTAAACTCGAAGACCGCCGCTCAAAAAGCTATGGATCGGCCAAGAACTCGCCCGAGCACGAAATCCTGAAACTTTTCGGATAGAAAAGAGGAATTAGGTCACAACCTTGACTCCAAAAATTCCACGAAACGTGAAAAGCTTACCACTAGAATGAAGATCTCGCCGAGAGCTTTCCGAATCCACTCTCCAAACATGATTCCGACTACTACAACCTTCGAATCGCCGGCCAGAAGCTCCACAACACTCCGCTCTCGCTCACTCGCTCGGCGGCTGGTTTGGTTCCACAAAGGAAGAAGAAGAATATGGAGAGAATTTTAGGTATTCATATAACCCTAAATTCCATATTTAAATAATTAAATAATTCTCCCCTTTTTACTCAAACAACGAGGACGAGCAAAACACCTCGGATTTTCATGAAAATCGCCCCTAAACTGATAATCGGCGCTACGAATCCAACGACGATGTCAGAATTCAATTCCGACGAGCAAACTCGGGATAAAGCTTCCCGAAGCTAAAGTCTTGATAACTACACAAAATATTCTCTACAACTCGAAACGACGCGAAATCTCGCACGCTCGATCTAAATTACATACTTTAACTAAGCTAAGACCCAAAACTAATCCTGACGAGCCGACGTAATGCCCTTACGCCAAAATTGCGTCACAGCGACCACGTAAATAATTAATGAAATCAGGGGCGGTACAGTCACTCCCCCTAAAAAGAAGTTTCGTCCCGAAACTTGAAATCACAAAGATCAAGAAAGATACAGAATCAAATCCAAAGGTTCTCTGACAAAAGATTTACCCAAAATTTAAGAGAAGAGGCTAGGATGAGTCTCTCTCATGGCAGACTCCAGCTCCCATATGCGCTTTCGACACCCTGATTCTTCCAAAGAACCTTAACCATCGAGATCATCTTCCTCCGCAACACACGCTCCTGAGTCTCCAAGATTCGGACAGGCTCTTCAACATACGAAAGATTGGGCTACAATATGGGCACTGAATCAAGAACAAGCCGCTCACTACGCAGACACTTCCTCAGCTGGCTCACACGAAACACATCGTGAACATTTGGGAAGGAAGCAGTCAGATCCAATCTATAAGCTGACGCTCCGATACCATCAACAATCAAGAAAGGTCCCACATACCGGGGATCCAACTTGTGGTTCCTTCCAAATCTCTTAATGCCCGACATTGGAGAAACTTTCAAGAACACCAAGTCTCCGACGACAAACTCAAGATCCACCCTTCTCCGATTGGCATACTTCTCTTACCGCTCCTGAGCGTTACGAAGCTTCTCGCGGATGTGAGTCACGACAATGCTCATCTCTTCCAAAGCTTCTGGGCCGAACAACGGACTCTGACTAACCTCGGCCCAAAAAAAGGGAGTTCGGCAACGCCTCCCATACAGAGCCTCAAAGGGGGCCATTTGCAAACTCTCCTGATAACTGTTATTGTAAGCAAATTCCATCAATCCAAGACGCTTATCTCAATCTCCTCCAAGATCTAAAATATAGCACCTGATCATATATTTCAAAGGGCTCCCTGCAAACTCCGCCAGAAACGAGACATATACCTTGAATCTCGGCCCGACACAATGCTCACGGGCACACCATGCAATCTGATAACCTCATTCAAATAGAGCTCTGCTATCTTCTCCATCGAATAGCCGGTCTTAAAAGGCACAAAGTGAGCACACTTTGTTAAACGGTTCACTATGACCCACACCGAATCGTGTCCTCCGGGGGATCTCGACAAACTAGTAATGAAGTCCATTGAAATACTCTCCCATTTCAAGCTTGGAACATCCAACGGGTTCAACTTACCTCCAAGCCTCTTATGATCCACCTTCACGCGCTGAAAAGTTAAACATTCAGAAACATATCTGGCTATATCATTCTTCATACCTGACCACCAAACAATCTGCTTCAGGTCCTTATACATCTTTGTGGAACCAAGATGATAGGAAACACTAGAGTCGTGCGCTTCACTATAGATCTTTGCTCGAATATCTTCCGACTCGGGAATGCAATACCTACCTCGGTACTTCAAAGTATCTTTATCATCGATCGAAAAATCCGGTAATTCTCCTTTCCTGGTTCTACTCCGGAGATGCTGCAAGTCAAGATCTTCCTTCTGGTGCAATCTCATAAGGGTAACCCAAGAAGGCTCTTCAGCCTATAAGCTCGAAGGCGCGGTACAACTACCGAATGAAAATATCCATCAACATAAACTCCTCTACTAAGGACTGCACGGAAAGATTGAAGACATGCGCGGTCTTTCTGCTCCGGGCATCGGCCACCACATTAGCCTTCCCCGAATGATACAGGATATTAACATCATAATCCACAACATACTCCAACCACCTGCGTTGGTGCAAATTCAGTTCTTTCAGGGTAAAGACATACTTCAGACACTTGTGGTCCGTATAAATCTTGCATGACATTCCATATAATAGATGTCTCCAAAGCATTAAAGCATAAATCACTGCAGCGAATTCTAAGTCATGCGTAGGGTAATTCTTTTCATGAACTTTTAATTGTCCAGACCCATAGGCAATCACCTTTCCTTCTTGCATCAAAA
The DNA here is from genome assembly GCA_033032865.1 of Dactylorhiza incarnata. Classification (NCBI taxonomy): domain Eukaryota; kingdom Viridiplantae; phylum Streptophyta; class Magnoliopsida; order Asparagales; family Orchidaceae; genus Dactylorhiza; species Dactylorhiza incarnata. The sequence continues at coordinate 362,230 of JAWHQI010000255.1, read as the reverse complement.
CACACCCTAGTCCAATGTGAGATGCGTCCACATAAACAGCATACTCTATTCCTTCGATCGGCAAGGCCAACACAGGTGCACTGCACAAACGCCTCTTTAATTCCTGAAAGGCCTCTTCGCACTTATCGCTCCAAACAAAAGCGGCATTCTTCTGGGTAAGCTTACTTAAAGGTGCCGACAGCACTGAGAATCCTTGAACAAATCTCCTGTAGTACCCTGCCAACCCTAAGAAACTCCTTATTTCCTTAGGCGTTGAAGGCGTCTTCCAATCCAACACAACCGAAATCTTAGCGGGGTCTGCAGTAATTCCATCCTTGTTCACCACATGACCCAGAAAGGATAACTGAGGAAGACAGAACTCGCACTTACTCAGCTTCGCATACAACTTGTGCTCTCTAAGAGTATACAATACTAAGCACAAATGCGTTGCATGCTCCTCAGCACATCTAGAATACACCAACACATCATTGATGAATACCACAACAAAATGGTCCAGAAAATCCTTAAATACGCGGTTCATCATGTCCATAAACGCAGAGGGTGCATTCGTCAAACAAAAAGACATAACCAGAAACTCAAAATGACCATATCGAGAATGAAAGGCAGTCCAGGGAACGTCCGCCTCATGGATCCTCAACTGATGGTAGCCTGATCGAAGGTCAATCTTCGAAAACACCGTGCTACCAAGCAACTGATCAAACAGATCATCTATCCTCGGCAACGGATACCTATTCTTGACGGTCACTTTGTTTAACTCTTTATAATCTATGCACAACCTCATGGAACCGTCCTTCTTTCTCACAAACAACACTAGAGCACCCCAGGGCGAAGAACTTGGCCTAACAAAACCACACTGCAACAGCTCATCTAACTGAGTTTGCAACTATTCTAACTCGAGCGGGGCCATACGGTACGGGGCCTTAGCGATAGGGCGAGTACCAAGATCAATAACGAACTCCACATCTCTATCAGGTGGAAGGCCAGGAAGACTGACCGGAAAGACATGAGGAAACTCTCGCACCACCGGAATACCCTCAATAAACGGCGATCCAGTAACAGTTTCTACTACAGAAACAAGGTGAGCCAAACAACCAGAAATTAACAGTTTCCGAGCACATACCGCAAAAATTATGGGGGAACACTGGTACGGAGAACCAAAAAACGCTCATGGGATGACTGTTGTCCATCACAAAGTCCAGACGCTTTTCCTTGCATCGGATGACCGCATCATAACTGGACAACCAGTCCATACCCAATATCACGTCAAAGTCTTCTAAGTCCAACACCTTGAGATCAGCAACAGCCAAGAAATCTCCTAAGAGAATGGGGCAACTTCAAACGCACTGGTTCGAGGATACCAAATCACCAGAAGGTAAGTTAACAAGGAACAAATCGTTGCGCAGCTCAGGGGTCAAACGGTGATGCGCGACGAAAGCCCTTGCTACGAACGAATGGGTAGCACCCGAATCAAACAGAACACGCGCCCAACGATTCTTTACCTTAAATCTCCCTATAAGCGCGAAAAAGAAACTAGTCTAATACAGCGAAACTAAAAGGAATCAAGACTAAATAGTTGGCTTAAGGTCTAACCTACGATCACTTGGGTCGAAGACTGCGCTTGCTCCTGGGTTAACACATTCATCTTTCCTCTTCCTTTATCTTGATGCTGCGGCGACGACAAGGTTCGAAGCGGAACTGTCTGCAACGGGGCTTGAACTCACAGACATTGAAACTTCATGTGCCCTTTCTATCCGCACTGGAAGCAGACTTTCTCCTTGGTCCAAAACTGGGCCACATGGTGCCCCTTCTGCTTGTAAAACTGGCAGAGCACCACACCCTACGGAGCACCCTGGATTGCCAGCACTCGCTGCTGCTTCCGAACTCCTTTCCTCTTGAAACACTTCTCAACTGGATGGCCAGGGAGGCCATAGAAACTGCAGATGTCACCACCTCCTTTCTTCACGACCGGGGCAGGAGCACCAGAATTTCCTTCTTCTCCAGCCTTTCTCTTTCCCTTCTTCATCATTGATCCTCGGTTCTTGGCATTATCAATTGCCTCAACCTTCAGCGCTTCCTCTACTACCTCAGTGTACTTCTCCGACTTGTACGCACTGGCCAGCTGCTGGATATCACTGCGGAGACCACCCAGAAATCTCTTTACTCTTCCTTCTTCCGAGGCTACCAGGGCCGGAGCAAACCTGCTCAACTTGTAAGACTCTATTTCATACTCGCTCACTGAGAGATGCCTCTGCTTCAGATGCAGGAAATCATTCATCAACCTGTCTTGCTCTACTGACGGCAAAAACTTTCTTAGCAACATTCCTTTGAAGGTTTACACAAACATCCTTCGGAAAGGTCTTCCTTCTCCCTCAACCACCAACTCTTTGTGAGACCCTTAAGCTAGTATGCGACAATCATCACCTTCTGATCCATGGTGATTCCTGAATATGAGAACATCTCTTCAATGGCTATAAGCCAATCGTCCAAGGCCACAAAATCAGCTCATCCGTCATACGATGGAGGACCCAACCTTTGAAAGTACGAAATGAAATTCATTTCTTGATGTATCTCTACTAGGGGTACCAAGGGAGCAGGAGGAGTAGGTACTGTCTGTCCTACTACGGGGGCCTGAACTGTAGGTTGCTGCCTAGCACCGGCAGACAATAACGCCTCAACTTGCGACTGCATCGCAACCATCTGCCTAGTCAGAGCCTTATTTCTCTAGCGCAGACTCTCGAACAAAGCTTCACTCTGTGCTCCGGATGACTCGCCCTCTGACTGGGGAGTCGACCTAGTCGCGACTCGCTTGCGCACCATCTCTGCTAATACTCATAAACCTATAATTAAAACTTAACCTTACACTAGAACTACACTGCTTGGTTCAGAACATGCTTGTACTGATACTTGTCATTGCTACCACCTTGCTCTGGGATTTTCATGATGATATGCTAAATTCGGGAACGATACTACATCGTCCCTCTTGACTCATGTGCAAAGGGCATGAATGCATGAATTTTCTGTTCATTTTGAAATCATGGGGTGTACATGTGTCATTATATAAGTCTTTAACCTCGCACGTGTGCTTATGTAATGCTATGTAATGTATGTTGTGCTATGCATTCTAATAAAGGCCTTAATGCATGTTATGAGCGGCGTACACATGAAATATTATGCATCCCATACTACATAATATTGCATGTAACGAAAAAGAAAACATGCTAATGGGCATCCATGTGATGATGGTTATGCATCCCATACTACATAACCGTCACATGTTGCCACCTATGGTGGATCCATATACAAACACCTATTATGCATCCCATACTACATAATATGCCCCGTATACTTCTTATCATGGTATGAGTGTAGTGTTCATGCTTCGGCCAAGACGTACTGATGACACATCAGTGTGTGTATGCAATGAAACCAAAACAACTACTATATTAGAATTTGTTGCCCGACCGACTTGTCGAACAACCTCCCTCTGACACAAATTGTCACAACCCGCATTTTCTCTGAATTTAGGAATATCAGAGTAAGGGAAAATACGCGTCGTGATGCCACGTCGTGGAGGAGACAACTGCAGACGCTCAGACGAGAACCTCGTACATACTTAATCAAAATATGTTTACATGATAGATCATCATTTGAAATCATTTATTAGAGTTTGGGGGTAAGAACTGTGTCTCTCAGTTCGTGGATCAACTAGTCCACCAACAAAATATATGTAATTGCAGCGGAAAATACTTGATTTAGTTCACTTAAGGTCCTAAATGCACGTGATGACAGGACATAAAGTAAATGATATGTAGATATCTAGGCGTAGTAGCGTATAAGTATAAAACATATCTTTTAGGCGACTTTAAAGATAAGGATTTCAGTTAAAACGCATGCAATGTGGATGAAAGAAAAGCCATTTTATAACTATAATGCACCTAGACATAAATCCTTCCCAGAGAGCAAGATACACAAGATCTAAAAAGTAGTAGCGTTTAATTGGCAAGCAAGCTATAAAGTATCAAAAGGGCACAACGTGCGCCAACAACCTGACACTAACCCGTTGGCTCCAAACTAGCTTGTCTGAACACAAGAAGAAAACTAACCACAACTACCTCGCATCAGCGGGGTAAAACAACAACTAAAACTCCCAGAGACTCCGGGCTACACCACTAGCAGCTAAGGCTCTGAACCTGAGGCATTCATAAAACAAAGAACGCCTCAACAAGGGAATTACAAGTGGCAGAAAACCAGAAGTAAAGTAAATAAGGCATAAGGGGTACCAACCCAAGCCAGATTTACCGAAAGAGGAGCTCCAAACGAAGAACTAAGCAAAGCACAATGTACACCAAATACCATAAAGAGGAACAAGTAAAGTTCTTTTATCATGTTAAATTTATTTAAAGAGACTGATCATATAAAATTAGACGGGTGCGGTTACTTACCTCCGCCACCCAAATCCCAAAACCAGATGGGGGTGTCACTAGAACCAACCACCCAAACACGACTACCGTGCAAGGCTATAAAATTCCACCCACTGTCCCCCAAACACGACTACCGTGCAAGGCTAAAGACAATGGTTCTTATTAATTAATTTCAATTAAAACACGGGACGTAGCCCGAAAAGAACAATCTCCAGGATACCCTAAGGATAGGGACACAAACAATGTAAACACTGCAAAAGACGATTCATAAGAGAAGACATAAATTATTCAACCACAACGGGTACGTGGTTTCAAAGAGTAGAAGTAATTGGAGAAATAACTCAAGTACTAAGAAGTAGAGAGCAATTCTTGAGAACCCAAAGGTCAAAATACAAGGGTTTCAAGAGAAGTCAAAGACAAAAAACAAGAGGTTCTAGAGAGATCCAAGGGCAGGGACAATCATTTCTCGAGAGATTAAAAGCAGGGAATTAAGCTGCTTCTCGAGAAATCAAGACAGGGATCAAGTATTTCTCGAGAAAGAAAGGGGAGGGGATAAAAATGTTTCTCGAGAAATTAAAGCAGAGATAAAGTGCTCCTCGAGAAGAATAAAGCAGGAGAAGGCTGCTATCGAGAAAGAATTAAATGCAGGGATAGAAGTTCTCGGGAAATTAAAGCATGGAAACAAGGTTCTCGAGAAAAAAAGTAAAATCAGACGATTCGTCGAAGCTTACCACAACACTCCACTCTCGCTCTCCTCGCTCGGCGGCTGGTTTGGTTCGACAAAGGAAGAAGAAGAATAGGGAGAGAATTTTAGGTATTTATATAACCTAAATTCCATATTTAAATAATTAAATAATTCTCCCCTTTTTACTCAAACAACGAGGACGAGCTAAACACCTCGGATTTTCATGAAAATCACACCTAAACTGAAAATCAGCGCTACAAATCCAACGACGAAGTCAGAATTCAATTCTGACGAGCTAAACTCGGGATAAAGCTTCCCGAAGCTATAGTCTTGATAACTACACAAAATCTTCTCTACAACTCAAAACGACGTGAAATCTCGCACGCTCGATCTAAATTACATACTTTAACTAAGCTAAGGCCCAAAACTAATCCCGACGAGCCGACGTAACGGCCTTACGCCAAAATTACATCACAGTGGCCATGTTAATAATTAATGTAAATCAGGGGCGTTACAATAGTGCACATTCACTAACGCTGGCGTTAAATATTAACACCACGCGTTAGCTCCCGTGTCTATTTAAAGACCTAATTTTGTTGCTCAAAGATATATGCATCCAAGCCTTCATTCCAGACTTTTGAGAGAGTATTTCATCCTGAATTCAGAAGAGTACTCCCATTACCACCATTGAAGAATAAGAGTGAGAGGGAGATTTCAACGGCAAATTTGAAGAAGGATGCTCACTTCAACTTTGACATGGTCATTACGTATCTTCAACATCTGCTTCAACACTCTTTAATATAGGGAGTCTTTTGTTTTGATTTTAATTTTATCTTTTCATATTTTCTTATAACGGTAGTGAAATCGCTGCCTTGCGTGTGGCGACTAGGCCGGGTTCTGTTTAGGGGGAAATTCGCCACCTTGTGCGTGGCGACTAGGTTTAGGGTAGATTTAGGGGGTCGCCAGAGGCCTTATCTGGGGATAGATAGGCTATAGCCAACCGGTCCTTGGGAGAAGGACCAGTGAAGGAACAGAAAAGTGATTTTTATCTTGTCGCCTTTATTTCATGCATTATTGAAATTATATGTTTGTAATCATCTTCTTGAAAAATATAATAATCATTTTTATCTCTGATTGTCTGAAAGTATATTTCATTTAAGATTTTGCAAGTAAAATCACTTTGAATATTTCTACAAAAATATTTTCTGGAGAGATAACGCCCGACGTTAACTATCTAATGGCAGGCATTAGCGACAGAACCAAAAAGGTTTCTGTTATTTTAAAATCAATCAGTTTATCTCAAAAATTGTACACCCCTTATTAACCCCCCCCCCCCCCCCCCCTCTAAGGGTGCCATCAGATCTAGGTTATTCCAAAACCGTTTCACAAATCGGGGATAATGGTGCATCATGATCATGCTTTCGTTGAGGGTCAAGGAATTAGTAGACCTCCACTATTTACCATCACTGATTAAAACAATTGGAAAACAAGAATGCGTTGTTTATTAATTGCTTTAGATAATGATGTGTGGGGTATGGTAGAACAAAGTTACTCTCCACCAACAATTATTGTTGGAGAAATTACAATGGAAAAAACAAGAGACAGATGAGATGATAATGACAAGTTAAGATGCAAAAACAACGCTAAAGCTATGAATGCTTTATTTTGTTCTTTGGATAGAACAAAATTTAATATAACATATGCTTGCGAAACTGCTTATGATATATGGAATTTATTAGAACTCACTCATTAAGGTACTTCGTAGGTCAAGGATTTAATGCTTTTCCAACTTGAATCTGAATACAAGAAATTTTGGATGGAGGCGGATGAAGACATTGATTCAATATACACAAGATTTACCAAGATCATCAATGACTCAAAAATACTTGGAAAAGTGTTCTCCAATGGTGACATGGTGAGAAAAATTCTACGGTCTCTCGCTCCAAAGTTCAATCCAAATGTGTTGGCTATGTCGGAGTCACACGATTTAAAGAAGCTCCAAATTGAGATCCTCGTTGGGAACCTCAAGACCCATGAGTTTGAACTCAAGATTCAACCACAAGAGTACAACATGGAGCCAAAGAAGAAGGCCTTAGCATTGAAGTCGAAGAAGGAAGTTGATGGAGATGATGATGAAGAGGAGGAGGAGAGCCTTTTTGTGAAGATGTTCAAAAGGTTCATGAAGAATCTGGAGAGAAAAAACACCTTCCGGAAATGTTTCATCAAGAAGGGATCTTCATTGAAGAAAGGAAGAGTTAGCGACGAGGATGATGATGAGTGACCACTATCGGAGTGCTATCAATGTAGAAAGACCGGACACATCTGTAGACGGTGCCCGAAATATCTGAAAGAGCGTAAAGAAAAATGGCACATGGGAAAAGAGAAGAAGAAGAACCTAAAAGCGGCTACAAGGGATGACTGCTCCTCCGAGGATTCAAGCGGCTCATCCACTAGCAATGAAGAAGAGGCAAATATGTGCCTGATGGGAAAAAAGTAACAAGACATCCGAGGATGAAAGCAGTGTCCAAAGCGACACTGAGGTAACTCTCCCTACTTCTAATGATGATTTATATATTGAGTAATTATAAACACGCAAATTTTTTGATAAGAGTTTAAAAGATATTGATCTTCTAAATTCTAAAAATAATCTATTGTTAAAAGAAAAGAAAATTATCTAGACAATTAGGGAAATAAAAGGTATCTTTCCAAGAGTGGAATCACACCTTGGCTAGAGTGAAAGAACTTGAAGAAGCTCTTTTTATGTCCCACTGAAATCGTTGATGGCCGAAAGAAGGCTGCTTATGCCTAAAGTTTCGCCCACTCTGAGCACAGGGTTTGAAATCTAGTTGGGGTGGATGGTGGTATTGCTGATGATTAGCAGAAGAAGAGCCGGATGGGTCTTTATTACTAAGCAGCTTTGCGACATAACCTGGGTTGCTCTTTTCACCCCTAATGAACATATTTTGCTAGGCTGGTCATTTCGTGGTATGTTTTCGGTTCCCTGATGTTAGCTTCAAACTTGAGTGGTGTTGGATCGATAAGCGCCCTTAGAGGGGGGGGGGGGGGGGGTGAATAAGGGAATACAATTCTTTTTGAATTTTAGATGATTTTCTAAATTGTTTAAAGTAAATTAGAATGAAATAACAATTTAGCTTAAAGGAAGACGCAATTGTAATTTGCAATTTTATAATTTAGGTCAAATAAAAGAAATCAAGTAAACACAAATAGAGATATAATTATATTATATAAAAGGGTGTTTACATAAATTTGAATTCAATACTAGAAATCGGAGGCGTACAAAGTAAAAACATTTTTTCCTTTTCTATACCGACTCCTATCCCCACGAACCGGTTGTCTTTAGCCTATCCTTCCCCGGATATGGCCTCAAGCCGCTCTATCCAATCCTTCCCCTGATATGGCCTCGAACCCCTAGATCTAATCTCCTAGACCTAGTTGCCAACTCACGCGACGAATAACCCCCTAAGCCGCGCAAGGACCTAGTCGCCAACACAAGGCGAATTCTACTACAAAAATTACAATAATGAAATAAAGCAAATAACAAGAACTCCCTCTATGAGATTTCTGAAGTTGAGGATGAAGGATCGTTGTAGCACAAGCGAGGTTGAACCGATCATTCTTCAGATGCAGCGTGGGGCCTTCCTTCTCCAAAAATCTTCTTTGGATTTGAGTGGGAGATGAAGTTTCGGCAGAGTAACAACTCTGGAAATTTGGCACAAGTAATCTCTCTGGAAGCTCTAGCCAAAATGAGAGAGAAGCCATCAATATATTGACTTTGTCACTAGCACCTGCGGTAGCTTCTAATGCCTGTGGTAGCATTCGTGTAGAGCGATTACGAAACCATCACAGTGTTGCGTTGAGCGCATGAACTTGAGCTAGCGCCAGGTGGTAGCTCTAGTGCTGGCAGTAGCACTAGCGCCTGCGATAATATCTAGCGCTAGCGGTAGTGCTTTAGTTCAATTTTTTGGTTCCAAGCTACTTTCTACCTTTGGAGTACTGCACCTATAGTTCCTGCACACTATAAACACACGACAAGCAAGATCAAATATAATATGGGATTTGTTATTCTCAACCAAAGGGATGTTACACACATTTCTAACAATCTCCCCCATTTGATAATAACAAATCCTCTTAGCAAAAGATCAACAAAGGTATTTATGGTATATGATAAGCGAGATAAAAGTGCAACTATAGTATTTGATAAGCATGAGAATGTGCATACTCCCCCTATCTTAATGCTCCCCCTACATAAATGCAATTTATGTTTTGCTCTCCCTAAATTACTGATGGCGCGTCCCCTCCGACACTCCTTGATGATGTTGACCCGGCTGCCGAGGCGCTGCGCCATAAAGATCTGAGGTGCCGTGATGATGTTGATGGACGACCGCGTTATAATCTCCGCCCGCAGCGTGCCAAAACCGCCATGAAGAATTAGACTTTTATTTCATGCACTTTTATTTTATATTAATAAATATAAAATTAATTCATAATAGATGATAATTTTATATTTATTAAAGTGATTGTAATTTTAATTTTGAACTCTTATTTTCATTTTGGTGTGTATTTAACCATTCGGGTGGATGAGATTTCATCTCCATCATGGATGGTTAAGATGTTTTGTAAACTCCTATTTAAAGGGGTCTTATGTTGGAATGAGGATTATTGAAGAGTCAAAAAGAAAACCCTAAACTTTCCCCCCCTTAGAGATTTCGGCCACAAGGAGGAGCCTTCTCCTTGCCGCCTCCCTCTCTCCATGGTGTGACTCCAAGACCGCCTCCCTCCATCCTCTTCGGTGCGACTCCGGCGAGACTTCCGCGGTGCGACTCCAAGGAAGAAAGGGTGCTTCTCCATTCGGTGCGACGCCGGTGGAATCGTGGAGAGAGCGATTCTCCCACATCTATCTTGTGTGATCATTTTCTTGGTTGGGTAACCTCTCCCCTTTGAGATTCTTTCTACGATTATTTTGTGGAGGTTTTGTCGAATCGTTTTATCCGCGATCTTAAATCTTTTCGCTTGCAAGATCTGAAATAATAGTGTTGTTATTGAATCTCTTGTTGCTCGGATCGGGTAGATCCGGTGCGGGAGCGAAACTCGGCCTAGCCTTGGTTTGCTCTCCAAGATTGGCGCACTTAGCGTTAACAAGGGAGTTAATCTCAACTAGGGCTTAATCGCCGCTTGAATGTTCACCGCCGCTCCAAAATATTGCCGCTGCGTTTTGTAAAGAAATCGATTGACGGAATAGATGCTTGTGTAGGTGCGGTGAGTTGTGTGCTTGTTGGAGAGGTAGGTCTTAAGGACGTTGTATCGAGTCCGGCTAACGGTGAGTTGTGTGCTAGTTGGAGAGGTAGGTCCTAAGGACGTTGTATCGAGTCCCGCATATTAATTTTTCTATCGGATTTGGGAGCCAACCGACCCCTTTTCGTTCGCTCTTGGTCGGAGCCCTCCTATGTTGTTTACTTTTTGGTGATGAATATGTTTCCGTTAGCGTAACGTCCACGTCGTCACGAAACCTCTACATCAATTTGGTATCAGAGGCGGTCGTTTCAACTCCCACGTTGCAAACATCCTCGCTGCGATCCTTGTTGGTCGTTCTAATCAATAGGAAAATCTGAAAATTTTCGGATTGGTCTGCGTTTAGCAAGTTATCAAAAAATTTTTTTTTTTAAAACTTGTCAGAAAAATCTGAAATTTTTCCTGTAGCTTCCTGAAAGTATTTCCAGCAACATTAAAACTGAAACTTTTTCGAGTCGTCCTCGTTAGGTCGGCCTAAAAATTGGAAGCGTCGTAATTCTGTCTAGGTGGTGTGCGAATAGCGGTCTGAAATCTGAAATTTTTGTCAAAATTCAAAAATAAATTTTTTTTAACGAGCTGCGTGTTACGCACATCAGGAATCTATAAAAATTTCTTATGTCAATCTATCAACGGCCCTAGAAAAAAAATCTCCTTCCTGATTGTCCTGACCCTGAATGCCCACTAGGCTAGGAACGGAGTACACGTTACCGTCTACGTCTAGGATGGCTGCGAATCAGCCCAATGATCCCAACACCGAGGCCATAACAGGACTACGCACCGAGCTGACTGACCTTAGGACGATGTTAGAACAAATCTTACGGAATCAAGGAGGACCACCACCACCACCCGGTGATGTTGAAGAGCCCAACCGGCACCAACCGCTCACTGATTCGGATTCTGATGGGGGATATCCCCGAGCGCCTCCTCGAGAGCGCCGCCCCGAGCGTGGTTTCGATATCACTAAAGCCATCAAGATTGATGCCCCCACCTACGATGGCATGGGAGACCCCCAGGTCTTCCTTAGCTGGGTAGTTGACATGGAATGTTACCATCAATGGCACAATCTCACGGATCTCCAAAAGGTCCAAGTCGCCCGCATGAAGTTGACTGACCGAGCGAAAACCTTCTGGCTGAATGAGGAAAGGAGGTTAGGAGCCGGATAGGAAGTCCCACCTATCGGATGGGCGGTGATGAAAAATTTGCTCACCGACCAATACGTTCCCCGCTTACCACCGAACCCAAATGTTCGATGAACTAGCCACCCTGCGGCAAGGTTCAAAGTCGGTGGCCGAGTATATGGGAGATTTGAAAGACCGCATGGTGCGTTGCGAGCTTAGGGAACCTCCAGAGGTCACATTATCCAGGTTTCGTAAGGGGCTTCAACCCGACATCCAGCGGAAGCTCTTGCGTTATGGGGGCACACTGATCTGAACACGACATTCAATGCCACCCTGGACATTGAAAAACACTTAGCCGCCAAGGCTCACGCCCGTTATTCCCACTCGAAGAATAAGACCACCGTTGGAACATCTTCTTCCACCTATCCGGACAGGGGGAAGTCTAGAACCACCGAGTCTAAGTCCGTCGTGATCACCGCTAGGAACACTAGGAATCCCACGAGTGAGCGTGTTCCCATTGGGAAGGTTAGCAAGGCCAATACCACTTGCTATTCTTGCGGTGTTCAAGGCCACTATGCCTTTGAATGCCCAACTAAGACTAAGGCCGTTGCCCTCTTAGACATGGCCGCCGACTCTACTGATTATGTATATGAGGCCGCCGAGGAGAGCGACCCCGATGGGGTCCCAAGCGATTTGGAAGACGATTCCCCCCTCATGGTGATGCGTTGTATTCTGACCACTCCACGTCCGCTAGATGACTGGAAGAGGACGAGTATCTTTTCGCTGATCTTTAAGAGTGGTGACAAGCTGTGCAAGCTCATTATAGATAGCGGTAGCTGTGTGAACGTTATCTCTGAGAATGCTGTTAAACGTATGAATCTAACCACGGAACCACACCCACACCCTACCAAGTAGCTTGGATTAGCAAGGTTACCGTCCCGGTTAGCAAGCGTTGCCTGGTCCCTCTTACCTTTAAATCTTACACGGATGAGGTCTGGTGTGATGTCCTCCCCATGGACGCGTGCCACGTGTTATTAGGCCGCCCTTGGCTTTATGACCGTGACGTCACACATTTCGGTCGAGCCAATACTTATGAATTCAAATTCAACGGTAAGACCATCACATTGAGACCGACCGTTCCAAAGGAGCCGGTAGCTTTGGCTAAAGACACTACTGTCCCGGCCGAGAGGAAGGCTTTGAGCCTAGTAGGTAGGAGAGAGTTTGTGAGAGATCCTTTTCTTGAAGGAGTTATGTACGCTCTAGTTCTTATGAGTGCGAAGGGTGAATCGAACGCGTTGAATGAGTTGCCTAGGGAGTTACGAGCCCTTTTGGACGAATATAAGGACGTGTACCCAGACGAGTTGCCTTCTGTGTTACCTCCATTGAGGAATATACAGCATGCGATAGATCTCATCTCGGGTTCGTCCCTGCCAAACCAACCCCACTATAGGCTTCACCCCGCGGCCCACAAAGAGATGCAGACTCAGATCTAGGATTTGATGAAGAAAGGATTCATCAGGACTAGCATGAGTCCTTGTGCGGTGCCAGCCCTTCTTGCCCCCAAGAAGGATGGTACGTGGCGGATGTGTGTTGATAGCCGCGCTATCAACAAGATCACTATCAAGTACCGATTTCCTATACCGCGCTTAGATGACCTTCTAGATGTCTTATCGGGTGCCACCATATTTTCTAAATTAGATTTACGAAGCGGATACCACCAGATAAGAATCCGCGAGGGAGATGAGTGGAAGACAGCGTTTAAGTCTAAGGACGGGTTATACGAGTGGCTTGTGATGCCCTTCGGGCTATCCAATGCCCCCAGCACATTCTCCCGAATGATGACGCATGTCTTTCAGCCATTCATGGGGAAGTTCGTAGTCGTCTACTTCGATGACATTTTGGTATACAGCACTTCGACCACCGAGCACGTCTCCCACTTGAAAGTGGTTCTTTCCACCCTACGGAAGGAAACTTTATTTCTGAATCTCAAGAAATGCACGTTCCATGTTTCGGAAGTGGAGTTTTTAGGCTACATCGTGGGAGCGGAGGGCATTAGAGTTGACCCCAGCAAGGTTAAGGTGATTAAGGACTGGCCCGAGCCGACCACGATACGTGAGGTGAGAAGCTTCCATGGATTAGCCACTTTCTACCGTCGTTTCATCAAAGACTTTAGCAGTATCATGGCCCCCATTAGCGACTGCATGAAAAAGGGTGAGTTTACTTGGACGAAGTCCGCCACCTTCGCTTCCAACGCATCAAAGAGCTTATGACTGAGGCACCCGTCTTACGTCTACCTGACTTCTCGAAAGTCTTTGAGCTTACTTGTGACGCTTCGGGCGTGGGAATAGGAGGTGTCTTGAGTCAGGAAGGGCACCCTGTGAGTTTCTTTAGTGAAAAGCTGGCGGGCGCTAAATTGAATTATTCCAACTATGATAGGGAATTTTATGCGGTCATTAGATGCTTGCACCACTGGCGGCATTATCTCCTCTCTAAGGAGTTCGTGATCCTCTCCGATCACGAAGCTTTACGATTTATCAATGGCCAACATAAAATCAGCCCGCGTCACGCTAAGTGGGTATCCTTCCTACAGGGTTACACTTTTAATCTTAAACATCTTAAGGGAGCGGACAATCGGGTTGCGGACGCTCTTAGTCGATTAGCCCTCTTAGTCACCACTATGGAAGTTAACGTTGTCGGGTTCGAGCGAATCAAGGATGAATACGCTTCATGCCCGGATTTTCAGGAGTCTTACCTATCTGCCCAGGATAGTTCCCCCACCACTATTACTGCCTTCGTTATCAAGGATGGTTATCTCTTTAGGCATGGGAAATTATGTATTCCGCAGTCATCCCTACGTCTCCATATCATCTGGGAACTACATAGTGGCGGGTTGAGTGGCCATTTCGGTAGAGATAAGACTATTACCCTGGTTGAGGAAAAGTTTTATTGGCCAAAGTTGAAGGCAATGGTAGGGCGGGTAGTGAGTAGTTGCCGTACTTGCCAAGTTTCCAAGGGTACCAAAACCAACGTCGGGTTATATACTCCATTGCCTATACCTTCCGTACCTTGGGAGGATGTGAGCATGGACTTTGTCTTAGGCCTACCCACCACTTTTCGTCGTCACGATTCTATCTTCGTAGTTGTGGATAGGTTCTCTAAAATGGCCTATTTTATACCGTGTACTAGAACCGACGACGCATCTCATATCGCAAAGCTTTATTTTAAGGAAGTTGTTAGTCACCGAGGAGTGCCGAAGACAATTGTCTCGGATAGGGATGTTAAGTATACGAGCTACTTCTGGAAGACACTTTGGATCCTAATGGGTACCAAACTGTTGTTTTCCTCCGCCTATCATCCTCAAACCGATGGGCAAACTGAGGTGGTTAACCGGAGCCTAGGGAACCTTCTTAGATGTCTCGTGAATGATCATAAAGGCACATGGGATCTTATTCTTCCCCACGCTCAGTTAGCCTATAACAATTCCAAAAATCGGTCCACCGGTTTGTCGCCAAATGAGATTGTCCACGGGTACAAGGCCCCTGTGCCTCTTGACTTGGTTCCCTTGCCCCCAACATACAAGGCAAGTCAATTTGCACAATCCTTCGCCCAACATCTTCACGACCTTCATGCACGTATACGAGCTACCTTGACTGCTCAGTATGATTCTTATCAGGCACACGCCAATATAAATCGGAGAGTGTCACACTTCAAGGTTGGCGATTTGGTCTTAGTACGATTAGTTCCCGAACGATTGCCATCTGGCACCGTTAGAAAGTTAGCACCTAAGCGCGCCGGCCCTTTTCGGATCATCAAGAAAATAGGTGACAACGCTTTTGTTTTGGATTTGCCTGCCGAATGGGGAATCTCCCCTATTTTTAAACGTCTCAGATTTAACGATGTTCGTATCGCCTCCACATGAGTTGAGCTCTTTGACGTCTTCTCCTTCCACCAAATCTTCTTATGGGTTGGGGAGTGGTAGTACGGATGACCTCTCTCTATCGGTTCCCACAGGTATTTCACCGGATGGTAAGTCGCATACTTTTATTCCTACTGCTGATATGTTTCCCAGGTTTCCGAAGACGTTTCTCACTCCGGACATGATACTGTCTGCGGAGCCACTTACTACCTCGGAGGGTGCTACATACCGCTTCCTCATCCGTTGGCGTGATCGCCCTCCTTCAGACGATTCTTGGGTCCTCGCGACAGAGCTTCAACGACTGGATGCTGATCTTCTCCGCCGCTACATTTCGGACCACGCATCGGAGATGCTTGATTTTGAGTGGGGGAGGATTGATGGCGCGTCCCCTCCGACACTCCTTGATGATGATGACCCGGCTGCCGAGGCGCTGCGCCATAAAGATCTGAGGTGCCGTGATGATGCTGATGGACGACCGCGTTATAATCTCCGCCCGCGGCGTGCCAAAACCGCCATGAAGAATTAGACTTTTATTTCATGCACTTTTATTTTATATTAATAAATATAAAATTAATTCATAATAGATAATAATTTTATATTTATTAAAGTGATTGTAATTTTAATTTTGAACTCTTATTTTCATTTTGGTGTGTATTTAACCATTCGAGTGGATGAGATTTCATCTCCATCATGGATGGTTAAGATGTTTTGTAAACTCCTATTTAAAGGGGTCTTATGTTGGAATGAGGATTATTGAAGAGTCAAAAAGAAAACCCTAAACTTCCCCCCCCCCCTTAGAGATTTCGGCCACAAGGAGGAGCCTTCTCCTTGCCGCCCCCCTCTCTCCTTGGTGTGACTCCAAGACCGCCTCCCTCCATCCTCTTCGGTGCGACTCCGGCGAGACTTCCGCGGTGCGACTCCAAGGAAGAAAGGGTGCTTCTCCATTCGGTGCGACGCCGGTGGAATCGTGGAGAGAGCGATTCTCCCACATCTATCTTGTGTGATCATTTTCTTGGTTGGGTAACCTCTCCCCTTTGAGATTCTTTCTACGAATATTTTGTGGAGGTTTTGTCGAATCGTTTTATCCGCGATCTTAAATCTTTTCGCTTGCAAGATCTGAAATAATAGTGTTGTTATTGAATCTCTTGTTGTTCGGATCGGGTAGATCCGGTGCGGGAGCGAAACTCGGCCTAGCCTTGGTTTGCTCTCCAAGATTGGCGCACTTAGCGTTAACAAGGGAGTTAATCTCAACTAGGGCTTAATCGCCGCTTGAATGTTCACCGCCGCTCCAAAATATTGCCGCTGCGTTTGTAAAGAAATCGATTGACGGAATAGATGCTTGTGTAGGTGCGGTGAGTTGTGTGCTTGTTGGAGAGGTAGGTCTTAAGGACGTTGTAATCGAGTCCGGCTAACGGTGAGTTGTGTGCTTGTTGGAGAGGTAGGTCTTAAGGACGTTGTATCGAGCCCGGCTAACGGTGAGTTGTGTGCTTGTTGGAGAGGTAGGTCCTAAGGACGTTGTATCGAGTCCCGCATATTAATTTTTCTATCGGATTTGGGAGCCAACCGACCCTTTTCGTTCGCTCTTGGTCGGAGCCCTCCTATGTTGTTTACTTTTTGGTGATGAATATGTTTCCGTTAGCGTAACGTCCACGTCGTCACGAAACCTCTACATCAATTACACGAATTAGTCTCCCCTTAATCTTCTAGATTTCTCCTCTAGATTTCTTCAATTATCTCCCCCTTTTGGTATTATCAAAAGAAGGTGGGGTGAGGGTAGTAAGGAGGCAAAAAAATAAATCATGATCGAGCTTTTGTAATATAGATAATGATAAAGAGTTTAAGCATAGTATATAAGAGCTTTCAAATAAAAGATAAGAGTTGTAAGCAAGCCGAAGATTATAAGAAACATCTTTTGTAAGCATGAAAAAAATATAAATATGAGTTTATGTTCAAAATGTAAAGATGTTTTAACCTTTTTGAAATCTCAAAGTTTTTCATAAAGATACCAAGCTTGAAATGAACATATAAAAAAATAAACTACAATGTTACTTAATTTCAAGTTTAAGATATAAAATATTGCAGAGATCATGCTAGGTTATCTAGTGCATTTCTTATATAAAAGAGTAGTATAGATAAAGCATTAGAATCCAATACTCATGAGAAGAAGTGTTATGAAAGATAATGAAGTGCACATAAAATGTATTTTGAGCAATGTTAACAAATGATTTATATCACAAAAATACAAGACATATGTAGAGTAAAGTGCACAATAAAACACAAGTATATTACTTTCACACACTTTTAATGCACATAATTTTTAAACAAAGTGGTGTAATAACCAAGGTTTACACAATACACTTTACTATTCTTTCCAAGGTGCTCAACCTCACAATGCTTATGAAGACTTATCAGGAGGTTCAAGTAGTGCTTGATGGAGTTATATTTGTCTATTTTTATTCACTTTTGTGAGACACATTCTCCAAATATACTTGTTTTGCAAACCCAACATAAATTTTTTTAAACCACTTTTCTTAATTTTTTAAGTGCAATTCCAATGTAGTGTAGATAATAAACTTATGCAAATTTTAATTCATTGTACAATTACAATACTTCAAGCAAGTATTTTAGATTTAAACACACATGTACATTACCAAACATAAGTGAGTGTAAAAGTATCATTATCAATCACAATACATTTACTCATACTTAGAGGCATGCTAAGCTTGGTTCTACACATATTTTTAAAAACAATTGATGCACTTTAAATAGATATATCAAAGCATGATAAACAAACAATATTCATAGTAAATTGAAGTAATAAATTTTAACATTGTAGATAATTCTAAATGATAGAATTCATACATGCTTGATATTAGCACTAAAGATCATACAGTTTTTTTTGTTTTGAAAATTTTAATGTAAGAAAAAACAGAAAACAATAAAAACATATTTTTGTATTTTTGAATTTTGAACTTTTATAGTTGAGTTTCCATAAAATAAATAAAATTAAAAATAACAAAAGTCAGAAGTACAAAATTAAAGTAGTAATATGAACTAAAATATTTTTGTATATTTTTAGAAATTTTGAAAAAACATAAAATTCAAACACTCACGCTAGCGTCGGCGCTAGCGCTAGCGCGGGAAACAGTAAGTGAAATAATGAAAATTTTAAAATTCTATTTTTTGATATTGATTAGGGGTCTTAAGAGTACTCTTATGCAGAAATTTTGTAATTTTCAGAGATGTCTTGATTGCTTAAATTGCATAAAACATTAGCGTTTTACATGTTATTCATCCTAAGATGTCTATGACTCCTAATTCCACCTTAACATTTGAAACCTTGCATCAAGAAGAGGTTTAGTGAATATATCAGCATGTTGAGAGTCCATGCCAATGAAACTTATTCTAACATTTTCTTTCTTAATGTGATCCCTTATGAAATGATGATGTACATCTATATGTTTGGATCTAGAATGGTGTACCAGATTATTTGTAAGATTAATGGCACTCTTGTTGTCACATTTTAATTCTATATGTTTTAGATGAAAACCAAAGTCCTCTAAAGTTTAGCTCATCCATATTCCTTGCGCACAACAACTCCCTAGTGCAATGTATTCAGCCTCTATGGTGGAGAGTGCAACCGAATTTTGTTTCCTACTAGACCATGCAACTAATGAAGATCCTAGAAAGTGTCAAGTACCGCTAGTGCTTTTTTTATTAAGTGCGCATCCGGCATAGTCCGAACTAGAATAGCCGTGAAGTGTAAATGAATTATTGTGCGGGTACCATAATCCTAATCTAGAAGATCCAATTAGATATCTAGAAATTTGTTTTAAACCGCTTTTAAGTGAGATTCTTTTGGATTGGCTTAAAATCGAGCACATAAGCATGCGACAAACATAATATCGGGTCTAGTTGCACTAAGATAATGTAGGGATCATATCATACCTCTATATAAGGTTTGATCAATTGAAATTCCCCATTCATCTTTTCCTAATTTAAGTGATGCACGTCATTGGTGTAGAAGCATGTTTAAGGTTTTCAAATCCAAAGAGTTTAAGCATATCATAGACATATTTGGTTTGACATATAAAAATACCATCATTTCTCTCTGTAATATTTGAAAACCAAGAAAATAAGAAAGTTCTCCTACTAGACTCATTTCAAATTCATTTTTCATCACTTTAAATAACTTCATTACACAACTCTTCATTAGTAGATCCAAAGATTATATCATCAACATATATTTGCAAAATAATTAAATCATAATTATTATGATTAATGAAGAGAGTATTGTCGGCACTTCCCATAATATAACCGTGCATTAATAAAAATGATGTAAGTCCTTCATACCATGCACGGGGGCGCTTATATTAAACCATAAAGCGCTTTTTCTTGATTATAAACATGATTGGGAAATTTTTCATTAATAAAACCAGGGGGTTGTTCAACATAAACTTCTTCTTTTACAAACCCGTAAAGAAAAGCACTTTTACATCCATTTGAAATAGTTTTATTCTTTAAAGCTTGCAAATGCTAGAAAATTCTAATAGATTCCAACCTAGCAACGGGTGCAAAAATTTCATCAAAATCTATCCCCATCGATTTGTGAATATCCTTGTGCTACTAAGCGTGCCTTATTCCTAGTGATTCTAGACTCACCTTCTAATTTATTTTTAAAAATCCATTTTACACCAACAACCGGGTGACTAGATGGTACTTTCCACTAATTTCCAAACATTATGTCGCTCAAATTGTTCTAACTCTTCATTCATAGCCAAGAACCAAAAATTATCATTTAAAGCGGTAGAAATGGTTTTTGGTTCAATTTCGGAAACAAAACAAATATTTGAATAAGATTTATGAAGAGAAAGAGCGATTCTTACCCCAATAGATGGTTCGCCAATTATAAGTTCCCGTGGGTGATCCTTTGTAAATTGCAAGGTGCTTGGAGGCACATAAACATCTTCCTTGGCCTCCTCTCTTTCTTATTTGGAAGGTTCCTCGTCACCATGCTCCAAAAGGTTGTAATAGATCATCCTCGTTGCCTACGGAAAGTTTTCTACACAAGGAACAAACTCATCAAATTTCACATTTATTGACTCTTCAGCTCTACTAGTTCTTTTATTAAAAAAAATCGATAAGCTTTACTCATTGAAGAGTACCCAAGAAAAGTTCCTTCATCATATTTTTCATCAAGCTTTCCCAAGCTATCTTTTGTATTCAAAATAAAAACATTTACAACCAAAAAGTTTGAAATAGATACATTAGGCTTCATTTGAAAATAAAGTTCATATGGTGTGAGATTAAGAGATGGGCGAAGCATGATTATATTCATAACATAACATGATGTATTTACGGCTTCGGCCCAAAAGGACTTAGGTAATTTATATTCACATAGCATAGTGCATGTTAGTTCTTGAAGTGTCATATTCTTTCTTTCTATAACACCATTTTGTTGTGGTGTGCGTGGTGCGGAGAACTCATGTTTAATGCCTAACATATCACAAAAGGATGTAAATTTTTCATTTTCAATTCTCCTCCATGATCCGAGCGAATGCATTTAATTTTTAAATAACTTTCATTTTGAATACGAGTACATAATTTTGCAAATTCACAAAACGCATCGGATTTGGAAGAGAGAAATAATGTCCAACAATTTCTTGAAAAAATCATCTATTAAAATAGATGTATATAATCTGCCACCAAGACTTGCAGTGCTAACAGGACCAAAAAGATCCATATGAAGTATTTGCAAGCGTCTTGTAGTTGAAATGAAATTTTTACTTTTGAAAGAGGATCTAAAAAAATTTACCTTTTTGACATGGTGAACAAAGTGAAGGTAAAGTTTCCATTTAACCTAGGCAATCCTCTAATTAAATCACTTTTGACATGTTTTACAATGAGCTTTTTTGCTAGCATGCCCTAGCCTTCTATGCCAAAGTTCTAATTCATCATTTTAGTGATAAAACATTTTATAGATGATTTAGCAAGATCATGAAAAGAAACTATATAAACATTATGTATTCTTGGGTGCAATTAGTAAAATATCTTTTGTAGTAGGATTAGATATTTTACATAGATTAGTGGAAGATTCAAATAACACATCTAATCCTTTATCACATAATTAGCTATAGAAATTAAATTGTGTTTTAATCCTTTCACATAAATACATTAGATATAGTACAGGATTCGTTACCAACTATACTAATTCCCATGATCCTTCCTTTTCCGTTATCGCCAAACGTCGCGATCCCTCCTTTCTTCTTTTCTAGGGCTAAGGAACTTTGCTTTAATTGCCCATCATGTGCTTAGTGCATCCAGAATCCAAGTACCACAACGTCTTCATTTTCCTTATCCTGCCTGCACATCTAGAAAGAAGATGAGAGTAAAGATCTGGATACCCAAGTGGTACCACCCATAGAATAAGTGGAAGCCTTAGGTACCCAGATTTGCTTTAAACGTAGTTTGTTTTAATTTCCTGCAAGAACTAGACGTGTGACCCAAACCTATAACAGTTTGCACACGTAATAAAGGGGGTCGAGACCCTTTTCTGGAATTTTTTCTTGCTGGAAGGAATCAGATTTTTAGAAGAAAAACATTTTGTAAAAGAAAATTCAGGCTTCTTGTATGAGGTGCTAAGCGCCGGTGTTAGTGGCTAGTGCAGGGCGGTAGTCCTCACCTCGATATACGAGCCCAATTTTCCACACACCCATGGCACTGGTTCCCTAAAATCATTTCCATTGATTTTTGGCCTATTCCAAATTTTTTAATGCCCCATGGTGAGATCATGAACTTGTGCTTTAAGTGATAAGTTTTCTTTCACAGCAAGACACACCTATTTTCAAAACCTTTTTTAATTATTTTTCATTAGCATAAGAGAGGCTTCTAATTTTCTTTCTAATTCCCCTTTTTCTTTTGTAAGAGTTTTGGCATGAGAGAGGGCTTTAGAAAGAGACTCTTCAATATCTTTTGCCATTTTAGTGGAAAGATCACACTCTTGGCAAGAAACCTTTCTCTTTTCTAAAATAATTAATTTTTTGGAAAGCTTTTGATTTTCTTTAATAATAGATTCATTTTCACGATTCAATAAAATACTATCTTTCATATTTTTATCAAAAGCTTTGCAAGTTTCAAGAAATTCATTAAAGAGTTCATTATAAGTGGGAGGAGTTACCTCAGTGTCGCTAAGAAAACTGGTGTCATCGCCGTTGTTTCCATGTCCCATGAGGCACATGTTTTCTTCCTCATCTTCGCTTGATGAAGACCCGCGTTATCCTTCGAAAGAGGAGGAGTCATCCCATGTTCTATCTTTAGGCACCTTCCTCTTCTCCTTCCCTTTGTGCCGCTTGTCCTTCTTCTCCTTCAAGAACTTTGGGCACTGGCTCCGAATGTGCCCGGTCTTCCTATAATGAAAGCATTCTGGTGGAGGTCTTTCTTCTTCATCGTCGCTCTCCTTTCCCTTCTTTGAAGATGACCCTTTCCATTTTGCATCCTTTTGGAAAAATTTCCGGAAAGTGTTTCTCCTTTCCGATTTCGCATGAACTTTCGAAAGTTCTTTACCAAAAGGCTTTCTTCATCTTCATCCTCATCCTGTTGGCAATCCCATTTTGACTTTAGTGCCAATGCCTTCTTCTTTGGCTCCTTTTTGTATTCATCATATTGGATTTTGAGTTCTACCTCATGGGTTTTGAGATTCCCAATGAGGCTCTAAACTTGGAGCGATCTTAGATTGTGCGACTCCGAGATAGTCGTCACCTTTGGATTGAATTTAGGAGGAAGAGATCGACGAATCTTTCAGACTAAGTCACCATTATAGAAGGTCTTTCCAAGAGCTTTGGAGGCATTGACGATCTTGGTGAAGCGCGTGTACATGGCATCAACATCTTCACTTTCATCCATCCAGAATTTTTCATATTCCGACTCAAGTTGGAAAAGCTTTGAATCTTTAACCTGCGTTGTACCTTCATGAGTAATTTCCAAATGATTCCAAATTTCATATGCAGTAGTACATGCAGAAATTCTATTATTTCATTTCTATCTAACACACACAAAATAAAGCATTCATGGGCCTTGGCGTTATTTTTGCATTTAACTTTATCCCTATCATCCCACTTATCCTTATGTTTTTCTAATGTTACTTCTCCAACTACAACTGTAGGAGGAGAGTATTCCTCTTCTACCATATTCCAAACTTCAATATCTAGGGTCATAAGAAAACATCTCATCCTATTTTTCCAATAATTATAATCTGACCCAGTAAATAGTGGAGGTCTACTAATTCCCTGTCCCTCGGAAAAAGCGAGATCATAAGACGCCATTATTCCTGGTATTTTAAACAATTTGGAATAAACTTCCTCTGATACCACTTGTTGGATCGATAGGCGCCCTTAGGGGGGGGGGGGTGAATTAGGGAATACAATTCTTTTTTAATTTTAGATGATTTACTAAATTATTTAAAGTAAATTAGAATGAAATAGCAATTTAGCTTAAAGGAAGACACAATTGTAATTTGCAATTTATAATTTATGCCAAATAAAAGAAATCAAGTAAACATAAATAGAGACATGATTATATTATATGAAAAGGTGTTTACATAAATTTGATTTCAATATCGCTAGAAATCGGAGGCGTACAAAGTAAAAAACAATTTTTTGTTTTCTATACTGACTCGTATCCCCACGAATCAGTTGGCTTTAAGCCTATCCTTCCACGGATATGGCCTCAAGCCTCTCTAGCCAATCTTTCCCCTGATATGGCCTCGAGCCCCCTAGATCTAATCTGCTAGACCTAGTCACCAACTCACGCGGTGAATTACCCCCTAAGCCGCGCAAGGACCTAGGCGCCAACACAATGAAAAATTCTACTACAAAAATTACAATAATGAAATAAAACAATTAATAAGAACTCCCTCTATGAGATTTCTGAAGTTGAGGATGAAAGATCGTTGTAGCATAAGCGAGGATGAAGCGATCGTTCTTCGGATGCAGTGTGGGGCCTTCCTTCTCCAGAAATCTTCTTGGCTTTGAGTGGGAGATGAACTTTCGGCAGAGTAACAACTCTGGAAATTTTGGCACAAGTAATCTCTCTGGAAGCTCTAACCAAAACGAGAGAGAAGCCATCAATATATTGACTTTGTCGCTAGTGTCTGCGATAGCTTCTAACGCCCCGCGGTAGCGTTCGTGTAGAGCGGTTATGAAACCGTCGCAGCGTGTTGTTGAGCGCACGAACTTGAGCTAGCGCCAGGCGGTAGCGCTAGTGCCTACGGTAACATCTAGCGTTGATGGTAGTGCTTTAGTTCAGTTTGTTGGTTCCAAGCTGCTTTCTACCTATGGAGTATTGCACCTATAGTTCTTGCACACTATAAACACACGACAAGCAAGATCAAATATATTATGGGATTTGTTATTATCAAACAAAGGGATGTGACACACATGTCCAACAAGTGGCCCCTCCCTTAGGCCATTGATCAGGGCAACTCTATAAAGCTCTGGATCAACATTCTAGATCTCCATGATTTATTTCTGAAATCGATCCACAAAATGAGCCCGTGTCTCGTCCTCACGCTGTTTGATTTCAAATACGGCCGCTGGGCCACTTTTCCTTTTCTTCGAGGTAGAGATTCTCAGAAGCAACTCTCTACACAGCTCAACAAAACAATTGATGGATTGGGGGCACAATCCATAAAAGCACTCCATTGCTTGCCCATCAAAGGACGTCACGAGGAGTTTGCACTTGGTAGCGTCGATAAGGGTCTTTAGGTCAACAGCTGACTCAAAGGCTTGGAGATGCGCCACTGGATCAGATTCTCCATTATACGTCGGTAAGTGAGGTTCCCTAAATTTATTTGGATTCGGCTCCCCTCGGACTTCATTAATGAATGGGGAAGTCTCTTCAGTATCCTCGTAAAGAGGAGGAATGGGGTACCAAGCCGCAGTGGTTGTAGCTACCTGAGGATAGGCCGTCGGATAGGGGAAGCATGTTATGGCAGAAGTTATACTCTAGAAGTTGAGAGCCCGCGCCGGAATGTCTTGGGCGGCCCCTCGGAAGAAGGCCTGCCGAGTTATAAGATCGGCTTGGAATAATGGTTGTGGATTGGCGACTTGAGGCAGAGAATATGGAGGAGGAGGAGGAATTGGTGTAGCCACTAGGCCTAACTGCAGTTTGCTAAGAGGTTAACTGCTCGGTAAGCACGACTAAGGCATGATCGACCGCCTCCTATCGCTGATCGGTCAGCATCAAAGCCGCTCAGCTTCTTGGTTTCACTGGTCCAGTGCCTCCCACAAGGTATCATCGCTATGATTGGAGCAATCTCTTTGGGCAAATTGGTGATCTGACATTTTGTCATGTAATTCACAAACAACACAATATCTGAAGGTCGTTTGTTTCTGTTAATGCTGAAAATGCACCTCCACGATCAACACTAGGGAAGCTTGAGAAAATGGAGGCTGCGAGTTGCCGGTTACTACTTGACTTGGTGAGTATAGATCACCTAAAACCGCTGGAAGCGGTCAAACCAAACTTCGCCCATCACCGCGAATGCCACGCCTTTGATGGGCTTTCATTTGATTTAAGAAAATTGGTTACAACGGGTTATAGGGAAAGAATAATTGAAGCCGGGCGAGTAAAAATCCGCAAGGCGCAGAACTCGAGACCACAACTCTTACAAGCGAGCTCTTAGATACAAGTGTCAGTGCATTGGGAATGTCCCCCCTATTTATAGGCTCGGGGGCCTGCCCATATGGGCAGGGCTAGAATAACCGCCTGCCCGGATATAGGAGAATCTGGTAGAGGATGATGGGATGCAGAAGGAGGAAAAAAAAGAAAAGCCGCGTAGCCTGGCGGCTTAAACTCTGGGTTTTGCTGAGCTTGGATTGGAACCAAGTCTTGACTTGAGAAGAGAAGTAGCCCGCGCGGACTGTGATATGAAGCAGTGACTTGCTTTTTGTACTTGAGCCTTGATTGTTGTTAATCCTTTATGGCGGTCTGGGCTACCTAGACTGCCTGGATTGTTCTTAATGAGTCGGGAGACTTGTATGCAAACCATCAATGGTAGATCTAGACGGCTAGGCTTGACAAGCCATCTGGTCTGAGGGAGTTATTACTTTGCACAAAGGTCTTCTGGGTAAACAGTATCATTCAACTTTCAGTAGTCGATGCACACTTGCCAAAACCGTAACGGTATGGGTTAGGATTAGTTCATTGCTTTGGTTCGCCACGACTGTTATATCTCCCTTCTTGGGCATGACTTGTACGGGGCTCACCCACTTACTGTCCGAGATAGGGTAGATAATTCCCAAATCCATAAGTTTTATTACCTCAGCCTTTATGATATTCCTCATGTTGTTATCCTCAAGAAAAATATAATGCATGCAGAAAGAGGGGTTTATCCCCCAGAATATCTGAAATATGTAATGCTATTGCATGACGATGCTTGTTTAAAACTCCCATTAATTCAGAAGTCTCTGAATCGCTTAGGGTAGAAGAGATAATGATGAGAAGTTGTAAATCTTTTTCGAGAAAGATGTATTTCAGGTTATCGGGGAGTTATTTCTGTTCGAGGATTAGTGGTTCTTCGTATGATGTTAAATCTTTTGAATTGAAGGGTCAAAAGGCAAATTTGTCGGTATTTCTTCTAGACAGAATAAATTTGCCAAATCTGAATCATCTAGCGTTAAGGAAAACAATTCAGAAAGAGAAGAAAATTCAACTTCAAACGCGGTTTCCAAGCTGAAGTAAGAATCATCGTTCGATAAAGAGCTCTGCTTCGAGGGATTAATATGAATAGTAACTTCGTCATCTCCGACCTGAAGGAGGAGTTGACCATTACATACGTCAATTAATGTGTGGGAGGTTTCAAGGAAGGGGTGATCGAGTATAATTGGTACCGTCAGCATCCTCCTCGATGTCAGGATGACGATGTCTACCATAAGATAAACTTGTCGACCTTGACCAGAACATCCTCCACTACCCCTATCAGACATTTTATCGAGCGATCTGCAATTTGTGTGCTCATTTTTGTCGGGCTCGGAACACCCAACCGAGTGTTTTGAAAAGGGAGAAGGGCATTAAATTTATGATTGCGCCCAGGACCGCTAGGGACATACTTTATTAACAGATTACCAAAGAGGCACGGGATGGAGGGCCGTCCCGGGTCATTAAAATATGGTGGAAATTTGTTAAGGAGAACCACCGAGCGTTCAGCATTGTGGGAAACACGCAACACATCCTCGAGTCTCTTTTTGTTAGAAAGCAACTCCTTAAGGTATTTCACATATTCAGCATTTGTGAGAGTGCCACGCAGAAGTGGAGATTTATTTGAACTTGTTTTAAATTTAGTAAGAAATTTTATACTGCTCATCTTTCCTCTCATTATTAATTTTCGAAGGGTAAGGAATATGCGAGCTAGAAAAGTTCAGCGATTTTGAAATCGAAAGAGAAGGTGTAGGGGTCGGAGTTGAAATGTGTACCTTAGTCTCAACCTGTTTTGTGGAGGTTAAATCCTTGCCACTGGCGAATAGTTATGGCATTGGCATTTTCTCTGGGTTCGGCTCTGTGTTCCCTAGCAAAGGTCCATATGGCCGCTCGGAGATTATTTAAGCAAGCTGTTCAATCTGGTTTTCCATGTTTTTTATCGATCTTGTAATATTCCAGATATTTAGCGAAAACCTCTTCGAGCGGAAAAGGTTTTGTATGAGGTGACGAAAATCCCTGCGGAAATCCTTGCGGATTCGCATTTGGGGGCATTGAGCATTATTTTGGTTACTCCAGGAGAATTTGGGATGGTTCCTCTAAAACGAATTGTAATTGTTACTATAGGGGTTATTGTTACGGTTGAAGGGGGCCGAACTGGATTTCTTAGGTAATCACAAATCTTCGACTAAGTTATTGTTTTGCGCCCAAACGGGAGTGGAGGAGGAAGCGGTCATCTCTGCTACTTGCTTACATAGCCGCTCTACTTGCGAGGCTAAGTGAGAAGTGGCATCCACTTTGTAAAGCCATGACGAATTGTTAGGGCGCGGCCTAGGAACATTCTATTGATAAGCATTCATGGCCATTTCCTCGAACAGATCTTGGCACCCTCGGGGGTTTTGTTATTTAGCGTTCCTTCGATGGCTGCATCGATCACTTGTCGGGTTTGGAATTTTAAGCCACTATAGAACATTTGGACATGCAACTACGAAGGTAGAGCATGATGAGGAATTCTACGCAAAAATTCATTAAAATGCTCCCAAGTCTCAGAGAGAGACTTAGAATCAAATTGGATGACAAAAGCGATATCAGTGCATAATTTAGATGTTTTAGACGGAGGAAAATATTATTTAAAAAATTCTCCATCATTTTGGCCCACATAGTGATGAATCCTCTCGAAAGAGAACTCAACCACTACTTAGCCTTTGTCCGCAGAGACAATGAAAATAAACGCAAACAAATGGTGTCATCAGTAACGCCATTAATTATGAAAGTATCAGCAAATTCCAAAAAAATTGAAAGATGTAAATTTGGATTCTCATTCGACAAACTGTCAAATTGTACTGACTGTTGTACCATTTGAATGATGCTAGATTTAATTTCAAACTTATTGTTGCCCACCGTTGGGCAAATAATACTTGATCTCCTATCTTCCAAATTTGGGTGCGCATAATATACCATGGTCCGCTGCGGGGCCACATTTAGATTGGGATCAGTCATAGCTTTCGCGCTAGTATCTCTGATAGACTCTTCAAGATTTAAGGGTATATTTGATCACAGAGATTGGAGGCGCTCATGAAGGGTGCGCTCGATTTCGGGATCAAAAGGAATATCTGGATCATTCGAATAGCTTCCTCGGGTCATACACTAATATTAATTAATTCGATAAAAGATAAAATTAATTGTGATTCCTTATTTCAAAATATCAACACAAGTCCCCGACAATGGCGCCAAAAACTTGATGATTAATTAAGGGCTTTTGAAATCTTTTGAATTTTATCCAAACTATTATTCGATGAAGGCAAGTATACTTTATCGCGTATAGTATTAGATATTTTAAAGAATATCAAGGTCGTATTTTTCCACGGACTGGGTTGATTATTTATACATGTAAGGAATGAGCTATTATTTTATCAGAAAAAGATGGTGATTTAGTTTTTTTATTGTAGAGAGCAATAATGATAATATAATTAGGGGTTGGATACGATGATAAGGATAGCGCCCGATTTCGAATTTTGAGACGAAATTTTTTTTTTAGAAGTAAAAATTCTGACTTTTCAATTAATTAAAACAACTTGGTCGTAGAGGTTCCATAAGTATGAATGCACCTCTCTCGAGGAATACGCCCACATGAGATTAACAATATTTGACCAAACTCTCGTTCGTTAATCGAATCTCCCTAATACTTGCTTTATGTTGTGAACCCACCCCACTATTGGTTTTTATTCCAATTCGGGAAACTTACGTCATCTTCTCTCTAGGGTAGTGCGTAGTTCTCTTTACCCGCGAGCGTTTGATCCATATGCACGAGCCTCTCGGCTATCTAGTGTACAGAAACGGAAATGAAAACAACAAATCGATTATATGGTTCTACTCAACGTTTTTCTCGGGTAAACCTTAAGCTCATTAATTGATTTCAAAGTAGAGAGATTTTTAAATTTAGAAAACAATTAATTTGTCCCAATGCTCTTCGACATCGAGTGCTAAAAGAGACTAGCCACTCATCGGAATGGGGACGACTATAGAAATTAAAGTGTTCATAATATAATTTTGTAAGCAGTTACGAGTGTGTTTAGTAAAAGAAATAGACAATTAGAAAAGAAAAAACACACTAAATTAAGAACTCACACACTCTACAATAATTTAAATGACAAGTAATAAATCTAAATTAACACACACACACACACACACACACACACACACACACACACACACACACACACACACACTAAAATAATTTAAAATAAATTTACAAAAGAAGGAAAATGCTATCTCATACACACACCCACTCTACTTTGAATTGAAAACTATGCAATAAAGAAAGATAAAAACTATCTCATGCACACACACACACACACACACACACTCTACTTTGAATTTAAAACTGAATTATAAAGAAAAATAAAATCTAAAACTCAAACACACACGCGCACCAACATAAAGAAAACTAAATTAAAGAAAACAAAAATTAATTCACACACACACACACACACACTACATAAAGAAAACTACATTAAAAGAAAAACATAAATTAAACTCATACACACACCCACACAAACATAAAGAAGATAAGAACAAGTTAAGGAAACAAGCTATTTTATTTCCGAAATGAAGATTACAACTATGCTACGAAAGAGAAAATTACATTTACTAAAAACATAAAAACATAAAAATAACAAGGAAAACACACAAAAGAAGCTCACAAACACACAAAACAAACTAAAAATTGTGACCCTTGGACTCAGCTGAATCCCTATATTTATAAGGAAAATTTTAGATTTACACGCTCTCGGTCACGGGCGTGACCTGGGGCGTGACCTGTGGTGTGTCGGAGAGGCCAGAACAGCTGGCCTTTTAGATGACTCTGGAAGAGTTTGACGGGAGAGGTGGCTGAACACGGGCGTGACCATCATGTCACGGGCATGACATGGGGTGTGACCAAACAGTGTGTCCGAGAAGTCAGAATGGCTGGCCTTCTGGATGGCTCTGGGAGAGTTAGCTAAACACGGGTGTGACATTCTAAACGGACTCAGTAACGGGCGTGACCAAACAGTGTGTCCAAGAAGTCAGAACGGTTGTCCTTTTGGATGGCTCTGGTAGAGTTGGTTGAACACGGGCGTGACATTCTACACGGCCTTTGTAATTGGCGTGACTGAGGGCATGACTTGATCATTTTCAGACTTTGGTTGACAGTGGTCCGTGGGCTGAAATTTTCACATTTTAAGTTTGCACGCTCTATGTCACGAGCGTGACTTGGGGTGTGACCTAACAAAAAAGCAAAAAAAAAAACTGCAAAATAGAAATAATGCTATGTTAGTAAAGAAAATAATAAAATAAACAATTTATTCATTAATTTACATAAAAAAAATTATAATTTAAATTAAAACTATACTAAGAACTATACTAAAAAAAATGTATAATTTACTACTCATCAAAGAGATGACATTTCTGGCATTTATTTACGTACTCCTGCCGCATCTTTACCGATCCAGGGCCAAAAGTAACCTTTTCTTAGCACTCTTTTTCTATGTTCTGACTCCCAGAGTTGCTCTAGCACTCTTCGGAGTGGATCAACACTAGATCTCTCAGGACCTCCTCCTCGGAGACACACCTTGGCGAGGAGCCCGGATAGAGTCTTCCGATACAAGGATCCCTCCTGAAGCGCATAATAATCTTATTTGTACCTGGAGCGCCGCTTATTGGAAACCTCCTCTGGGAACTAGCCCGAGGTCAGGAAAATGATGAAAGCATCCATCTACATGGGTCGCCGATCAATCTCAATCAACTCTCCTTTTTCTATGCATGGCCGAAACAATTATGTCACCGTCCCTCTCACACGAGGGCCATGCTTCGCCAAATAGTTTTCCTGAGTATTTTCTCCCTTGGCCCATGTCGAATGGAAAAGGTTTGGAACAACCCGATGAGCTGCTTGACCTTCATCAGGTACCGCTAGAGAGTCGGTTCTCTGGTCTCGAACTCTAACCTTGTTATGGGATGCTACCACCATCGATTATGTAGGGACCTTTACATCTTAGACACCTCGCTCCCTTGCCAAGTGGAGCCCTGCTACCACTGCCTCGTAATCGACTTGATTATTGGTAAGAGGAAAATAGATGCCGATCGCTTGCTCAATATTTGTCCCTTGCGGACTTACCAAGACCACTCCTCTTTCTAGGGAGTACCTTCTGGATTCCCCATCCACCAACATCTCCCAGGATAAGTGCTCAGGGGACTGGGATTCTTCTACCTTGACCACATACTCTATCAAGAAGTCAGCCACTACCTGCGCTTTCATCGACAATCGGGGTACGAAGGAAATCTCGAACTCGCTCAGCTCCACCGACCATTTTGCCAATCTTTATGAATGTTCCACTCCTTCCATGATGTTGTGGAGGGGATGGTCGGTCAATTCCTTGATCAAGTGTGCTTGGAAATATGGCCGTAGCTTTCTTGCCAAGATGATTAGAGCGAACGCCAGCTTTTAAAGGATAGGGTACTTGAGTTCTGCCTTCTTCAAGACCCTTCTGACGTAATAGATGAGTAACTTCTTCTTTCCCTCTTCTCAGACTAGGACCAAGCTTATCGGCTCAGCTCCCACTCCCAGGTACAGAGCAAGGTCCTCTCCCTCCCTCGGCCCTTGGAGTTGGGGGCCTGCGTGAGCTGTCTCTTCAACTATTGAAAGGCCTCCTCACATTTCAAAGTCCACTCACACTTTTGACATCCCGGTAAAACTTTGAAGAAGGGTGAGCACTTCTCCCCTACCCGAGAGAGGAACCTTCACAACCCTGCCAACTTACCAGTCAGTTGTTAGACCTCTTTCATATTCCTAGGATACTCTAAGTCTATGATCGCCCTCACCCTATCGGGATTGGGCTTTACCCGTACAAGGGTGAGGAGGTGACCTAGAAACTTCCCCATTCCTGCTCCAAAGATGCACTTTAGAGGGTTGAGTCTCATCTAGAATTTCCACAGGTTGGCATAGGTCTCTACTAGGTCCTGTAGGTAAGAACAAACATCCCTGCTATTCACCAACATGTCATCTACGTAAACCTCCAAATTCCTCACCTTCAGCTCCCTGAACACTCAATCCAACATCCTTTGGTATGTAGCCCCTGCGTTTCTCTACTCGAAGTGGATCATCTTGTAACAATAGAACCCATCATCTATGATGAAGGAAGCATACTTGACATCTTGTGGGTGCATTCATATCTGATGGTATCCCATAAAAGCATCTAAAAACTCATCATAGGGAAACTGACGGCTGAGTCAACCAGCGCATCGATTCGAGGCAGAGGATAACAATCCTTGGGGCATGCTTTATTCAATAAAGAAAATTCAATGCATATTCTCCACATCCCGTCTCCTTTCTTTACCATTACAATGTTGGAGACCCAGCGTGGGTAGTGGATCTCCGATACAAAAACAGCCTTCAACAGTTTTCCTACTTCTTCTCAGATGGGCTTAGCTAAAGCATTTGCCACAACAGTTTTCCTTGGCGGATGGGACAGATTCTCGGGTCAAGGTTGAGGCGATGGCACGCCATGTCTGCATTGATCCCTGGTATGTCTGCAGTGCTCCAAGCAAAGATGTCATTGTTCTGTTGGATGCATTCTTGGACCTTCTCCTGGTCCTCCTCGCTCAACTTCCAACTGAGCTGCACCTTCTCCAGCCTCCCAACCTTGGTGATGACTTCCTTCATCCTGACTACCTCTTGAGCCTCCATCCTTGCTAGCCCCTCCATCGCTCTGTCAACCTCCTTTGCCTCCTCTTTCCATGTGATGGTGTTGACAGTCGGGATGTAGCACTGCCTAGCCTCCTTAGGGTCTCCCCTAACTCGAATTTGGACTCCCCCGATGTTGAACTATATGCATTGGTTGTAGGTGGAGGGTACGCACTATATCGCGCTGATGTGGGGCCACAGAATATGGCGTTAGAGCTACTTGGAGAGTCCATAGTGATAAAAATACAGTTCTTGGATGTTCCTCCCAAAGTCATAATGAGCTCGACTCCTCCCTTCACTTCCTTCCTTTCTCCGGAGAATCAGAGGAGAGGTCCATCCGAGGTGAGTACCCTCTTCGCCTACACCTTCATCTCATTGAAGGCCTTCTTGAAGATCACGTTAACAGAACACCCATTATCTACGAGGATTCTGGAAACCATGAACTTCTCGATTGCTGTTTGGATCTCCAGCGCATTGCAGAATGGATCTTCATGCTCAGGTATATCCTTGGTGGTGAAGGTTATGTTCTCCTCTGGGGATGGGGTCCTGGAGGTCGAAGCGACACTCTAACGATAGATGTCATGGAGACTGCCCTTTCGAATAGCCTCAATTCCTACTCCCCCATGGATCACCTCGATCCCTCCTGGGGTTCCCACATCGACCCGGTCCTCACACCGGTCCTCTACCTCCACTCCTCTACCTCTCACATCCTGAAGTTGTTGTTTCCCCTCCGAGCCTCTCCTCCCTCCTCTTACTTCCAAAAACTCAGGACAGGTAGTCATTGCGTGACCTTCCTCTTGATGGAAGTCACAATATGGCAACACCAACCTCCCCCTTTCCTCCCCTCGTAGGCGATTCTTTCTTCCACTTCTCCCTCCTTGACCTATCGTCATGGCATGCTGTGGAGTGGGCTGGAAGGGTCTTGGACCCGGTCGCCACCCCAGAGGGTTGAATCATCCCTGCCCTCCTTGAAAGTGTCCCCCTACTCTTTTGAAAGGTTCCCCGCCCTAAGTGAATCCTCTTCCATGACCTTGAGGATATTCTCCTGGTGGCCTCCATACCGGTGGGTTGACGGTTGGTTTGTGCCTTCCCCCTGGGTCCTGCCTCCCGGGGGACCCATGGAACCCCTGCCTCCTCAGCTCCTCCCTTCTTCTTACATTCTTCTATTGGGGTCCTCCTCCCGCTTCTCTTATACTCCAACAACTTGGCCAACTTTGCCACGAAAGCGGTGTTGGTGGCCTCCCCATTGATCTATCTCCCCGCACGCTTGATCAATTCCTCATATAATAGAGCGGGGTCTCGGGCAAGTCTCATCTTGAACAGCACTTGGCGCAATCCGAGGGATAAGGCAAGTTACAAAGTTTGCCCTGACACCTCATGGACCAAGAGAACCTCCTACTGGAATCGGTCCATGTAGCTCCCTAACAATTCCTCGGCCTTCTGCTGGATTAGAAAAAGAGCCACGAACCCCTCTGTAATGCCCCAGGTTTTCTTTTATAATTAATCTAAGCGGGTATGTGAGGGATGATAGTGGTAAAATGTTTGGTATTATTGTTGCAATGCTTCGGGGAGGGGTGGTTGTAACGCCCCAGAATTTCTTGTTGTGTAGTGTCTTCTAAGTGGGGATGCGAAATGATAATGTCTTACATATGAATTTATTGTTGCGTAGTGTAAATGTGAGGGGAGCGTTACCGTTTCGGAATCGTCATCATTGCCGTCCGGTGAGTTTAATGCTAGGTTTTTACGTATAAGTGCGTATACGTAATTATTATCATTTATAAAGAAATATATATATATATATATGTATAGAATTGAGCAGAGCTATTCGGATTCCTCTCCTCTTCCCGTGCTCCTCTTGTGCTGTTTAGGAGGATTAGGGTTTCCGTCGGGCGGGTGTCGCTAGGCACCGGAGCCGTCGGTGAAGGGAGGTTCTCGATCGTCGGGGGCTTGTTTCGTCGCCGGAGGGGGGTTGCGGATGACCCTAGTTGGCTTCGACAGTGGTGGTGCAGTCTCCTGGCCGTGGTTTTCACTTCGGCGAGTGGTGTCGGCTCCCGATTCTGGCAAGAAAACCTCCTCTCCCTCTTCCCCCTTCGTTCTTTGTTTGAGATGGTTTATGATTCGTCATTCTAAGCTGGATTTACCATGACCATTGCTTATAGTCCTTTCTTTTTTTTTATTTGATGGGGGGTTGCTTCTTAAGTATTGTTCAATGGGGGATGCTATACTTGGTTTTAGTTTGGATTTACAAACCATCTTGGGGGCTTCCTTGTAGAATCTCTTGGGGGGCTGCCTTATAGAATTATGTTTGGGGGGCTGCTGTATATATGTATATTCTAATTGGAATTTTTTAGTGGCTGACTTACAGCTCCAGTCTTAAATTTTGTTGGGCTGCTGCTTATATACCTATTGGATTTATGTTTGTGGCTGCTTCATAGGGTTCCAGTGTGGCTACTGTTATAGTAGTGGTTTGGGTCATTGCTCCAGGAAAATTATTCATAGAAATTTCCTTATGGTGGCTGTTATAGTGGCTGTTGCGGTTAAACTGCCGGAAATTATTTTGTTTTGGCAATCTCATCATTCATTACTTACTGTTTGGGTAAAGCCCCTGGATTTTTTTTCATCTATTAGCTCCAGGAAATTTCATTGATAAGAAATGTCATCACTTTGGGCTATAGTGGCTGTATGGGTTATAGTGGTTGTTTAAAAATTTATTTACAAAAGAAAATCTCATCATTTTGGGTTATCTTGGTAATGGGTGGTGGTTGATTTACCCTTCCAGAAATTCATTTCTATAATTATGCTTGGGTGGGGTGGCTGCTTGCTTTGTTCCTTCCTTTGGGAAATGAGTGGTTAGTGGCCGCTTGGTTTATGTTAGAGTTTTATTTGGATCATGTGCTATTGGTGGCTTTGTTTTAGGCAAGGGTATTGGTCATGCCTTCTTATGCTAGCTGCCTATTAAATTCTTGGCTAGGCCTTGAAAGCTCTGTCCAATCTTGGGCTAATTCGAGAAGACTAAATCTAGGTAGCTCTATTTGGATTATTTTTGGGCTGCTTTGCATAATTTCAGTTTGGGGCAGCTATGTATAACTCTAGTGGACCTTGGGGGCAGCTATATATATATATGGCTCTATTGGCTATATTTAGTTCTATTCTGAATTTTTTTAATATATGGGGGGATACCGTATATAATATTATTCTCGACATTACGTTCAATTGTTGTTATATGACGGGTGGGCCGCCTTCAGGTTACAAGTCTCGATAATTCAAGTTGCGTAATCAACTCATAGTTTCGCACTAGTAGCCTAGCTGTTGAGGTTATTTATTTGCTCGTTTCCCCCCTGGGCTTGCATGATTCTTCAGAACTCCAAATCTTCCTTATATAAATATATCTTTTGATTGTTTATCTCCCTTCTCTGCAAGTGAAGTTATGTTTGTGGTCTTCCTTGTGTTCGGATAGATTCTCTCTGAAAGATCATTTTCTGTGTAATCTGCCTTTTACTTCTTAGTATTTTAAACCCTTTCTGACCCAGTCTTCCATGTAATTTTGTGTTAACTTACTTAGTGAAGGGTAATGCTTCCTCTTCACTGTCTTAGCAATCGGGTTGAATGTAAAGATTTCTTTTTAGTGGTTGTGGGCTGCATATAACGGTCCTTCTCCTTAATGACTTTGTTCCTTGAAGCTTAGTTATACTAGGCTCTCTTGTTGGTTGTGTCCTTCAAGTAGTAGTAGTCCCCGTGGCTTGATTTTGCTGGTTGTTTTGCTGTTACTTTCAGGTTGTTTACGTACTTGCTCTCTAGGAAGCTTTATACTAGGATGCATTAGTTACTTTATTGGTATAAAAATGTCATTTTTGCATATCATGATTTTTATTAATTGTCACATACTTTGAAGATCGTAGAAAATCCTTTCTTACTATACTGAACATAGACATGTGCATATCATTTCTGGGATGTGGATCTTCATGCTCATGTAGGCTAAAAATGAACCTATTTTCCGCTGCGTATGTATGGCTTTCTGCTTGTGGAGTAGTGATCCACCGGACCGAGGGACGCGGTCCTAAGCTAAAAATGTAAATTTTCTTTTTATCTCAAACATATATATGTCTTTTATAAATTTATCGTAAGGACTGTTTGCCTGAGCGTCTGTAGTCGTCCCCTGCAGGACGTGGCATCACGACACGTATTTTCCCCTAAATCTGATAGCATGTATTAAATTCTTGGGAAAATGCGGGTTGTGACAGTTGGCATCAGAGGGAGGTTAGTCGGGTTGCTGGGATAGTCTGGTTGGCCCGGTTAAACGCCTGGAGAGAATCATTATTCATTGCATACACACACCAAAGGGTCATCAGTATGTCATGGCTGAAGCATGAACACTACACTCATAGCATGATAAGAAGTATACGGGGCATATTATGTAGTATGGGATGCATAATATGTGTTTGTATATTGTCCTCATAGGTGACAACATACGACTGTTATGTTGTATGGGATGCATAACGTAGGTCGCATGCGTGTCCATTAGCTCGTTTTTCATTTTCTTTACATGCGATAATATGTAGTATGGGATGCATAAGATCGCATGTGTACGCCGCTCATTGCATGCATTAAGGCCTTTTTAGATTGCATAGCACTGCATGCACATCATATCATAACATTAGCACATGCCAAGTCAAAGACATACATGATGACGCTCGTACACACATGATTTGAAATAAGATTTGGCATTCATGCATTTATATTATATGCACATAAGTTGATAGGATGATGGTATATCATCCTAAGTTAAGCATAACATCATTTCATGAATTCCCAGAGCAAGGTAATAGCAAGAACATGTATCTACACTTTTCTGATCTGTATCGAGTTAGGAAATTCTAGTTCCTAGCTGTTGTGTCTTAAGCTAGGTGTAGTGAGGTGTTTGTTCGTAATTGCAGTCGATGACTTCAGAGAGTAGTGCGTCGGAGTCGACTCCCCAGTTAGAGGGCGAGTCTTAGGGTGCGCACAAGGTAAAGCGTTTGGTCCTTTAGCCGGACATCGGTCTTTCCTTGAGTGCGTTGGCTTTTCGCGCTAGGTTTTTCCTCCGATTCTTTCCGCGGTGTGTGCTCGTAACCTTTTAGTTCCCGGTGGGTTTGCTTACCTCATTTCTATGCTAGAAACCGTTATCAGTTTGCCGTGTATCGAGGTTTTTTCCTATGGCGCGGGAGTTCCCTGATGTCTTCCCAGTTAATCCCCCTAGTTTTTTTCCTGTGAGAGTTGAGGAGTTCGTTTCTAACCTTGAGCCGGGTACCCATCCTATTGCTAAGGCTCCGTACCCTTTGGCCCCGCGTGTGTTGCGAGAGTTGCACACTCAGTTAGATGAGTGGTTATAGTGTGGCTTTTTCCTGGTCTAGTTTCTGGCCCTGGAGTGCTCTCGTCTTGTTCGTAAAGAAGAAAGTTAGTTCGGTGAGATTGGGTTTCGATTATCGAGAACTAATCAAGGTGACCGTCAAGAGCAGATAGTCGTTGCCTCAGATTGATGTTTTTCTTGTCCAGTTGCGTGGTAGTTTGGTGTTTTCGAAGGCTGATCTTCGTTTAGGCTTCCTTTAGTTGGGGATTCGCGAGTCAGATGTTCCGCGATCTGCTTTCTGTTTTCGGCTTGGTCATTTCGAGTTCTTGGTAATGTCCTTTTCCTTTTGGGTAATCTTACCCGCATCTGTTTTCCTAGCCCTCTTCGGTTAGCATTTCTATCTAGCGAGTGTGGGCTTACCTCTCCATTTGCTCTTTTCATTCATTGTTTTCTAAGTTTCGGTTCCAAGTTTCGGGACAAAACTTCCTTCTTGGTGGGGTGACTGTAACGCCCCGGGTTTTCTCTTATAATTAATCTAAGAGGGTATGTGAGGGATGATAGTGGTAAAATGTTTGGAATTGTTGTTGCAAAGTTTCAGGGCGAAACTTTTTGTTAGGAGGGGTGGTTGTAATGCCCTAGAATTTCTTGTTCCGTAGTGTCTTCTAAGTGGGGATGCGAATTGATAATGTCCTACATATGAATTTATTGTTGCGTAGTGTAAATGTGAGGGGGCAATACCATTTCGGAATCGTCATCGTCACTGTCCGGTGAGTTTAGTGCTAGGTTTTTACGTATAAGTGCCTATACGCAATTATTATCATTTATAAAGAAATATATATATATATATATGTATAGAATTGACCAGAGCTATTCGGATTCCTCTCCTCTTCCCGTGCTCCTCTTGCACTGTTTAGGAGGATTAGGGTTTTCGTCGGGCGGGTGTCGCTAGGCGCCGGAGCCGTCGGTGAAGGGAGGTTCTAGGTCGTCGGGGGCTTGTTTCGTCGCCGGAGCGGGATTGCGGAGGACCCTAGTTGGCATCGGCAGTGGTGGTGCCGTCTCCCGGCCATGGTTTCTCTTCGGCGAGTGTTGTCGGCTCCCGATTCTGGCAAGAAAACCGCCTCTCCTTCTTCCCCCTTCATTCTTTGTTTGAGATGGTTTATGATTCATCAGTCTACGCTAGATTTACCATGACCGTTGCTTATAGTCCTTTTGTTTTATTTTTACTTGAAGGGGGTTGCTTCTTAAGTATTTTTCAATGGGGGCTGCTATACTTGGTTTTAGTTTGGATTTACAAACCATCTTGGGGGCTGCCTTGTAGAATCTCTTGGGGGCTGCCTTATAGAAATCTGTTTGGGGGGGCTGCTGTATATATGTATATTCTAATTGGAATTTTTTAGGGGCTGACTTACAGCTCAAGTCTTAAATTTTGTTGGGCTGCTGCTTATATACCTTTCAGATTTATGTTTGTGGCTGCTTCATAGGGATCCAGTGGGGCTGCTGTTATAGTAGTGGTTTGGGTCATTGCTCCAGGAAAATTATTCATAGAAATTTCCTTCTGGTGGGTGTTATAGTGGCTGTTGGGGTTAAACTGCAGGAAATTATTTTGTTTTGGCAATCTCATCATTCATTACTTACTGTTTGGGTAAAGCCCTAGGATTTTTTTTCATCTATTAGCTCCAGGAAATTTCATTGATAAGAAATGTCATCACTTTGGGCTATAGTGGCTGTATGGGTTATAGTGGTTGTTTAAAAATTTATTTACAAAAGAAAATCTCATCATTTTGTGTTATCTTGGTTATGGGTGGTGGTTGATTTACCCTTCCAGAAATTCATTTCTATAATTATGCTTGGGTGGGGTGGCTGCTTGATTTGTTCCTTCCTTTGGGAAATGAGGGGTTGGTGGCCGCCTTGTTTATGTTAGAGTTTTATTTGGATCATGTGTTATTGGTGGCTTTGTTTTAGGCAAGGGTATTGGTCATGCCTTCTTATGCTATTTTCCTATCAAATTCTTGGCTAGGCCTTGAAAGCCCTGTCCGATCTTGGGCTAATTCAGGAAGACTAAATCTAGGTAGCTCTATTTGGATTATTTTTGGGCTGCTTTTCATAATTTCAGTTTGGGGGCAGCTATGTATAACTCTAGTGGACCTTGGGGGCAGCTATATATATATGGCTCTATTGGCTATATTTAATTCTATTCTGAATTTTTTTAATATATGGGGGGCTGCCATATATAATTTTATTCTCGACATTACGTTCAATTGTTGTTATATGACGGGTGGGCCGCCTTCGGATTGCAAGTCTCGATAATTCAAGTTGCGTAATCAACTCATAGTTTCGCACTAGTAGCCTAGCTGTTGAGGTCATTTATTTGCTAGTTTCGCCCCCCCCCCCCCCCCCCCCCCCCCCCTGGGCTTGTATGTTTTTTCAGAACTCCAAATCTTCCTTATATAAATATATCTTTTGATTGTTTCTCTCCCTTTTCTGCAAGTGAAGTTCTGTCTGTGGTCTTCCTTGTGTTCTGATAGATTCTCTCTAAAAGGTCATTTTCTGTGTAATCTGCCTTTTACTTCTGAGTATTTTAAACCCTTTCTGACCCAGTCTTCCATGTAATTTTTGTGTTAACTTTCTCAGTGAAGGGTAATGCTTCCTCTTCACTGTCTTAGCAATCGGGTTGAATGTAAAGATTTCTTTTTAGTGGTTGTGGGCTGCATATAGTGGTCCTTCTCCTTAATGACTTTGTTCCTTGAAGCTTAGTTATACTAGGCTCTCTTGTTGGTTGTGTCCTTCAAGTAGTAGTAGTTTATTGGTATAAAAAATGTCATTTTTGCATATCATGATTTTTATTAATTGTCACATACTTTGAAGATCATAGAAAATCCTTTCTTACTATACTAAACATAGACATGTGCATATCATTTCTGGGATGTGGATCTTCAAGCTCATGTAGGCTAAAAATGAACCTATTTTCCGCTGCGTATGTATGGCTTTCTGCTTGTGGAGTAGTGATCCACCGGACTGAGGGATGCGATCCTAAGCTAAAAATGTAAATTTTCTTTTTATCTCAAACATATATATGTCTTTTATAAATTTTTTGTAAGGAGTGTTTGCCTGAGCGTCTGTAGTCGTCCCCTGCAGGACGTGGCATCACGACGCATATTTTCCCCTTGCTCTGAAAACATGTATTCAATTCTTGGGAAAATGCGGGTTGTGACACCCTCTTCCACTTCATTGATGTGGCAAACCGCATCGGTAAATTCTGGCTGAGGTCTTCGAAATTGTAGATCATTCCAGAAGGGAGCTGACGAAACCAGTCCCTCGCTTTTCCCTTAAAAGAGATGGAAAAATGATTACACTTGAAGGCGTCTCTCATTTGTCTGATGGAGACAAAATCCACAGACCACTGGAGATGCTGGAGGGGATCATTCTTGCCCGTGTAGTAGGACACGACGGGCTCTATGAATCACTCTGGAACAGGAACTGAGCGAATAAGCATGCAGAATGGAATTTCTGACCCTAATATGCGAGTCAGGGTACTCGCCCAGTCCCCTCGCCTGAGTATCGAGCACTCGGTGGGCTGGGAAACAACCCTCGTGCTTGAAGGGCTCGCTCATCCTCACCTGCATGTGCCTCCTTCCCTGGTCACCTCCCGAGTGCATCCTCACCCAGAGCATATGGAGCTTGTACTTAAACCATGGGAGTTGATCACTCTCCCAACGGCGAGAGGGAGATGAACAGGGTCTCTAAAATCGACTTCCTGAACTCGTCAAAGTCGATCTTCCAAACAAACTCGCTTGAAGGGTGTGAACTACCAATGTCGCCTCCTTCCCCATCGCTTTCGGTCATTGGATTTTACTCAGGATTTTCCAAACAACCTACAGTCCATGATGACTGCACCAAAAATGTTGAACCCAAAAACCACGGTTCAACCTCTGAACCAAGAAACCATGGCTCGAGAAGAGTTCAGACTGGTGTAACTTGCGTTTACTTCTCCAGAGTTCAATGACAAGGTTAGGCACTCAGAGATAAGAACCTCACTCACAAAGGGTGGAAAATAAAGAACAGACCCTGTGAGCTGCAGTGAGGAGGTCCCGCCTCTAACCCAAAAGATCTTAAAGAACTTCCCCTCCCAAGCCAAATGATGAGTTGGGCACCTTGGAGAGTGCTAGAGAGTCCCTATCTACCCAACCGGAAACCAGAGTGAGCAGCAAGCCGAAACTCTCCAACCAACCAAAGCAAACCAGAGGAGAGAGAAAAAAGTGAGATATGCTCTCCAAAGGTGCCCATGGGGGTCTATTTATAGTTTTCTTAAAATGGTCTACAGATAGCTAAATCCCACCTCTTGGTTTTACTAAAAGCAGCCTAAATTGGTCTGCCAATAGAGGAATCCCACTGTTTGGAATGGCTAACGTCAAGCCAAAATTGGATCACCTTGGAAAACTGACCACAAACCAAACAGGCGAGTCCGGGCTACTCTAAGCCGACTCGCCGGACTGGCGAGTGCCTGGTAGTGCTGGGACTTGCCACTCACACTGAGCTAGGAGTGAGTGTCGGCTAGAGGCGAGTGAGAGTTGATGCTCCCCACTCGCCCGGATGAATCGTCAAAGCCCATTCTCACTCTAGATCACCTGATATCTTGATGAATCCACTCGATAAACATGGGGTTGTTGATGCGCGGAACTAGCACATCGCTATAGGCGGTAGCAAGACTACGGCACAAAACGACAGTGTACCGATCATTTAAGTAATATAAAATGGGAGAAACTCCCCAAGTATCGATCTCAGAGGAACACAGTAAGGTGGAGTTATCTATCGAGGAAGGACTTGAGATTGATGTCCTTTAGATCGGATGGATTGCGGAAGGGCTGGATAGGTTTGTTGAAAACAAATTAAATAAACTAAATTAACACTACTTTGCAGGCCGTTATACACTGCTTCGCCAGGCGGATGGAAACTATGCAGGCCGCTATGCACTGCTTCACGAGGCGGATGGACGAGTAGGCAAGCGGATGAGGTGAGTGTAACTGCGGAAAGATTTTAGGGCCATTAGCACCTCTTTGCTAGGCGGATGGGTTACACGAGCTGTTAGCACCGCTTCGCTACACAGATGGAAGAGTAGGATTGCCGATGGACTGGTTCGCACTGGCGGAGTCGAGGTGGATTATATGGGTCATTAACACCGCTTCGTTTGGTGAATGGAAGAGTAGTTAAATGGAATGGACGAGTAGGCTAGCGTAATGGAATGGAGGGTGATGGCGAAGTGGATGATGGAATGGGGGCGCACCTCATACAGATATATAAACAAGATAATTTCATAAAAATGAAACTAACATTACAAATAATGGTTTATAGTGCACATCATCAAAATGTAAGGAATCTAACATATACAACCATCAAAACAAAGAGGGGGAAAGAAAAGGAATCAACCCAATCCGAAGCATTGTCGAAGATTCACGGTTGCAATCACTGGGTTGTCAATCCGCGTCCAAGCTCTGTCCTCAACTGCATCCAGGGTAGAGAAGGCTGTCACTACCTCCCAATGGCCCATCTTCTTTGTCTCACGATCTGGCCACAAGACCAAAGCTTCCTTCTCTTTGGATGATGATGGATGTACGACTAGATCCCTCTCCTTGGAGCTTGAGGATGATGGAGGAGTCCTAGAGGATGAAGAGTACCTGAAAACGGCGCTCAAAAAGACCTAAAATGTGGATTAGGGCAGAAGGATTCGTGAAAATGCGTATT
The DNA here is from genome assembly GCA_033032865.1 of Dactylorhiza incarnata. Lineage (NCBI taxonomy): Eukaryota > Viridiplantae > Streptophyta > Magnoliopsida > Asparagales > Orchidaceae > Dactylorhiza > Dactylorhiza incarnata. Next base: position 317,303 of record JAWHQI010000255.1, on the reverse strand, counting down.
TATAGAAAGCGGAATTTTGAACACGCACGATCAGTGGCGCACGACCAGTGGTTGTGCGAGAAGAAAATGCCACTGACCCTGCGGGAACAACCTGTAACAAAAATCCAGAATAACAAAATAGCGCATGATCATAGCGCATGACCAATGGTTGTGCGAGAAGGAATCCAGTGATCGTGCGAACCGCTCGGGTGGAAAATGGGTAATGCGCACGACCAATGGTCGTGCACCTGATCGTGCATGAACAAAAATGCACGACCAGTGGCCTTTTAGGGTAAAAATGGCTCAAACCAACTTCGAGCGTCCACACAACCCCAGTACCTGCAGGAAAACAACCAGGACCACAGGTAGAAACAAACATCCCAAGCATTCACATGAATAAATAAGACTATAAAAATAGCGGAATGAAAGGGAAGGACAAACTATACCACAATGGGCCAAAAAAGTGCACTTCGCGTAATCCGTTGGTATTGTGTAATAGAAATGATTATGATCCAAAAGTGAAGTGCAAGTACATGAAAACTAGCCTAGTAAGTCTGGAAAATCTTATATAAATTGGACTCATCACACCCCCAGACTTACCTATTTGCACATCCCGAGCAAACAAATCTGACTGAGTGGGAAAAACATAGCTAGCTAAAAAATTGCAAACATGGAATAGTATGCGAAGTTGCGCACTTGTGTGCATATAAATTCATTAGAAGGAGTTTCTAAATATGCTAGCTAATTTATAAATGTGTAAATGCGTAAAAAGGAATTTATTTTTTCTCAAATATGGAATGTCGGTGAATCTCGTGGTCACGCGTAGTACGAAAGTAAGCAGGACGCGAAGGGGAGCGTTACCTTAGACCAGAACTCGGAATTATCTCCGTTGAAATCCATCAACGTCGAGAGCCATAAGCTCACCCTGTCACACTCTCTCCACAGCACTAGTGAACTCACAAGATGAATCAATAGGTCTTTAGGTTAACACGAGGCTTAGGTTACGGTTTGGAATGCAAAGATAAACGTGAAGGCTAATCGCAACCCAAATGAGCACACAAAAGTGTTAGATCATAGCAGCCCCAATAATACACGTGTAACACACCCCAGACTTGACTTTGAAACCAGGTGTGCACATGACCTACTCCAATTGATAGAACTAGATGTTTCAATTAAAGCACTACGGATATATATATATATATATATTTCTCTTTCTTTCTTTTTTTCTTTTATCCCCAAAACTATTCGCAAAGATCTCTGTATATAGAAATTATTTAGATATCCACATTAACACAAAAGTTTCTCATCGCCGCACCGCTTTGGCAAATTACAATTCATTAATATTTTTGGCTTATTTTTGGTTGCGATAATGGGATTAGCTTTTAGGCCTTGGTGAAGTATGGTGGAGCTGAACCAAAAGGCCGGGTAGGCACAAAATAGGCTAGCAACGGTTAGCGTATAGGAAATGTAGAACAAAGCTCAATCTTGACAAATAGATGGCCTACGTCACGCTCAACTTGCAAATCATTCGCACCCATGCTTCGAGAGTCGCTTGGGGCAAGTTCTTAGCTCCGAGAAAGGTAATCCTTCCTCCCGACTCCAGTAACATGAACCGCACGCTTACCTACACACAATACCACGCTACCACTAGATTCAACCACATTCACTATTTTGAGTAAAATAAATTAAAATCTACGCAAATCAACTAAGTGTAAAATAGAAGCATAAATAAAAACTAATTCTACTCAAATACCTAAACAAGACATGAGTACTCAACTAGAGCACTACGGGAGTCAACATGTCACTCCATCTTGCAATTTTTTGGCTAATACAGCAATTCCTACATCACAACCAAGAATTGAATATATGGGAGTATACAAACAAGCGAGTGCGCGCTCGTGCGGGTGAAACGGCGTGCGATGCAAATATGAAATTATAAAAATAATGAAAAGTACTACTAGTAAGCTAGAACATGTGCATGTGCAGTGGGTAACACATAGCGGCTCTCCCCCAGACTTAGTCTAAGCAATAGGCGCAAATGATGTAACTATAAAAATTGAATAAAAGGCTAGGGGAAGAAAAGTTACCCATGCTCAGAAATGAGCATACCAGAAGATTGGCGTTAATACTGCGATGGAAATCCAAGTCCGCCACCAAAAGATCACCAACCTACAAAAAGGACGCACCAAGCAATAGCAAAAATAATATATTAAGGCATTAGCGGATTAGAAAAATAAAAACAACCAAAACTGGGTTGTCTCCCAGCAGCGCTTTTCTTTACCATCCTTAAGTTGGACTTAATACCTGTATTAAGCAGTTTATATAAATTTCTATGTATAAAACGAAAATAATAAAGTCTACTTATTATTATTACACAACCATCACAGAAATCAACTAAACGTTGATTTAAAGTAATAACTAACAGTGAACGAAATGGATCTGAAGACCCAGCAGTAGGGGTAAAAATAAGGATTTATCCTCCATCCCCAAATCTCTTTCTTTTTCGCCTTCTTCTTCTCATCCGACATTAGATAAGGATAATAATATCTTTTGCCTCCCTCCAGCCAATCCTTCAAGGGAGACATGGTCACCGCACTGTATTTCCCCTGCCAGAATTAATTTTCAACATTACCCCAAAATTGGTCAACATACTCAAAATCCTGCAGGGATGGAAAAGAATAAGAACTAAGAGCATCAGGAAGAAGAGGTAGAGGTGGATCAGCAGTGGAGAGAATTTCAAATTTAGCTTCACAAAGATTTGCCACTACTGAATCACCCTGAACATGTTCAAGCAAAGAAGGGTGGTCGGGAAACAAAATAGAAGAAAGACAAATAATCTCTAATTATGGGAGTGATCCGGATTTCACTCCTTGCAAGTTCCAAGGATAGATCGCTGTCATCATCGTAAGTATCATAGCAAGGGAAACCCAAGAACTCAAGGGCCTCGGTGGTGAGTTGGTCCTCCTCGTCCCATGAGGAAGTGTAAATCTCCACATCAGAAAGAGTACCCTCATCATCTCACCGGGGTGCACAATCGAGTTCAAAGTATTCATTCTCCCCTTCCTGGAAAATGACATCCTCATCCGACTTTGGAGCACCCTCCGAGTCAGAAGCATCACCCCGCTCCTTTACTTCGATAGGGTCATAAAAAATGTGTGTAGAAAAATCTTGCAAAGAAACCGGAGGAACAAAAATATTTGGTTCCTCCACAAAAAGATCTGCTAACGCCTCAACGATGGAGAGAATATATTCCTCATCCCACTCAGGTGCATCCATAAGTTTGAAATCCTCTCCTTGTTGGCCAACAGATGAGTGATCATCATCACTAGGAGAGAATCCATACACAGGGAGGGAAGAACCGATGCGAGATAAAGCTCAAGGGGTGAGAAGGCAATTGCCTCCACGGGTAAAGAATGAGTGGTAGGGACAATGTCATTGTATGGATCAACATGCACTATGATGGTCAATTCTGTGGCAGTCCCCCATAGACAAGGTGGTGTTGCATACATGTCATCAGAGGATGAAGGGTTACCAATGGAAAAAGAAGAGGAAACGATTCAGATGTACCGACCGTCCTCTTCCTTCCTTTTTGGCATAAGAAGAGTAGGGCAATCCTTCAAGACATGGTCCACATTATGACAAATCAAACATCGCAAAGTCCTACGCAGCTCATCATTCATAATATTTAAGGCATCAATAGCATGGCAGAAAGTGTCATAGCAACTAAGCTTAGGCACAAAATCCATAGCGCAAAATTTACAGATAGAACAAAATTTAAAGTTCTTTGCACAGAAAAGCTACACAATCAATTATGACTAAACTGGGAAAACAAAAAATTGCATTAAAAATGTAAAATAGGAAGAGATAAAAATAGTAAACTAACAATATATAATTAAAAAACAACAAAAATAAAAAAACAGATATACAAACTAGAAGAACTACTATCTCTTGTCTCCCTCTACAGCAACTCACACGACTGTGTTCCCCGGCAACGGCAACAAAAAATTGATGCGCGGAACTAGCACACCGCTATAGGTGGTAGTAAGACTGCGACACGAAATGGCAGTATACCGATCGTTCAAGTAATATAAAATAGGAGAAATGTCCCAAGTATCGATCTCAGAGGAACACAGTAAGGTGGAGTTATCAATCGAGGAAGTACTTGATATTGAAGTCCTTTAGATCTAATGGATTGCGGAAGGGATGGATAGGTTTGTGGAAAATAAATAAAATAAACTATATTAACACTACTTTGCCGGCCGCTATACACTGCTTCGTTGGGCGGATGGAAACTATGCAGGCTGCTATGCACTGCTTCAGGAGGCGGATGGACGAGTAGGCAAGTGGATGAGGTGAGTGTAACTGCGGAAAGGTTTGAGTGTTGTTAGCACCTCTTGGCTAGGAGGATGGATTACATGGGCCGTTAGCACCGCTTCGCTTCGCGGATGGAAGAGTAGGCTTGCGGATGGAATGGTTTGCACCGGCGAAGTCGAGGTGGATTATACGGGCCGTTAGCACCAGTTCGTTTGGCGAATGGAAGAGTAGTTAAACCGAATGGATGAGTAGGCTAGCTTAATGGAATGGAGGGTGATGGTGAACTGGAGGATGGAATGGGGGCGCACCTCATACACACATATAAACAAGATAATTTCATAGAAATGAAACTAACATTACAAATCATGGTTTATAGTGCACATCATCAAAATGTAAGGAATCTAACATATACAACCATCAAAACAAAGAGGGGGAAAGCAAAGGAATCGACCCAATCCGAAGCCTTGTCGAAGATTCACGGTTGGAATCGCTGGGTTGTCAATCCGCATCCAAGCTCGTTCCTCAACTGCGTCCGGGGTAGAGAAGGTTGTCACTACCTCCCAATGGCCCGTCTTCTTCGTCTCATGATCCGACCACAAGACCAAAGCTTCCTTCTCCTTGGATGATGATGGATGTAGAGCTAGATCCCTCTCCTTGGAGCTTGTGGATGATGGAGGAAGCCTAGAGGATGAAGTGTGCCTGAAAACGGCGCTCAAAAAGAACTAAAATGCGAATTAGGGCAGAATGATTCGTAAAAATGCATATTTATAGAAAGCAGAATTTTGAACACGCACGATCAGTGGCGCACGACCAGTGGTTGTGCGAGAAGAAAATGCCACTGACCCTGCGGGAACAACCTGTAGCAAAAATCCAGAATGATAAAATAAAGCACGATCAGTGGCGCACGACCAGTGGTTGTGCGAGAAGGGATCCAGTGATCATGTGAACCGCTCGAGTAGAAAATGGGGAATGCGCATGACCAGTGGTCGTGCTCCTGATCGTGCATGAACAAAAATGCACGTCCAGTGGACTTTTAGGCTAAAAATGTCCCAAACCAACTCCGAGCATCCACACAACCCCTGTACATGCAGGAAAATAGCCAGGACCACTGGTAGAAACAAACATCCCAAGTATTCACTTTAATAAATAAGACTATAAAAATAGCGGAATGAATGGGAAGGACAAACTATACCACAATGGGCCAAAAAAGTGCACTTCGTGTAATCCGTTGATATTGTGTAATAGAAATTATTATGATCCAAAAGTCAAGTGCAAGTGCGTGAAAACTAGCCCATAAGAGTCCAAAAAATCTTATATAAATTGGACGCATAAGTTGTATAACTCAATTGGTCAATGATTGGGCCAATTGAGTTGATATGGTTCATTTTAGCTAAATGCACACCTTGCCCTTTTAAGGGTTCCACCTTCTCTCAATGGTGATGTGGTGCATCAAGTGTTGCACTAATAGCTGATTTGGTTCACTTAGGTTATGAGTAAGAAGATGGTTATGTCAATAGGTCAAGGTTGGGCCGATTGAGTTGATTTGGTTCATTTTGGTTAAATGCATACCTTGCAACGTTAAGGGTTCCACCTTAGCTCCAAGGTGATGTGGTGCATCAAGTGGCTTGCCAATATGTGATTTGGTTCACTTAGGTTTTGAGGAAGAAGATGGTTAGCTCAAATGGTCAAGGGTTGGGCCAATTGAGTTGATTTGGTTCATTTTGGATAAATGCATCCCATGCCCCATTAAGGGTTCCACCTTGTCTCCAAGGTGATGTGGTGTGCCAAAGGTATAGGGTCCTTATAAAAATTGGAATGTTACACAATAAATGCTGCAATAAATATGCTTTATCGGGGTTTCGGAGAATCAAATCAGGAGAGAGAAGGAGAGAGGTGTTGCAGTTACGACTGACTGTAACCTCCCCAACTAAGACGAGCTGAGGAGAGGTTATGATAACACATGCTAAAACCACCCCTACTGTTGAATGCCAAAGGTTGGATTTGGATAGAACATGTTTGAGTGGACACTAGAGGAAAGACGACACTAGCTATTTATGAGATAGTGCTAGCTTAGGAGGTCACTGGAGGAGAGTTTTGGAACTACCCAATTACTGATTTGGGATACGATCACTATCTGTTGACTAGGACTAAGTTGACCCTCGTTGTATAGTCTAAGGGTCAAGGTTTTAGGCTGTTAAGTTAGCTAGAACTTAAGGAAAAGCTAAGGTTCTGCGTTCGACGAAATGCTATCTGCGTTCGACGAAATGCATACTGCGCTCGATGAATGTCTTGCTCTCGGTCGACGAATTTGTTCAGTCTTAGCGGTCGATGAATTTGTTCAGTCTCAGCGGTCGATGAATTGGCTTAGTCTCAGCGGTCGACTAATTGGCTCAGTCTCAGCGGTCGATGAATTTGCCCAGTCTCAGCGGTTGACGAAATATCATCTCAGCTCAACTAATTCAATTCTTCCAGCCAGATTTAGCAGTTTATCTTTCAGTTCGACGAACTCCAACTTGAGCTCGACGAATTCCAGTCTGCGTTTGACGAATCAACAACAGATGTTCAGATCGACGAAATTCATTCTCAGATCGACGAACTAAGTTCTTCTAGGCAGATTTAGCAAATTAGCTCTCAGATCGACGAACTCTAAATTCAGTTCGTCGAACTCAACACTCTGTTCGACGAACTCAATTCTGAGGTCGACGAAATTTCTATTCAGTTCAGTATTTCAGACATATTATTTCTATTCCATTCTCTGAACTCAGATCTACTAATTAGCAACGGATCTATTCCTCCAGATAAGTCAAGTATATTATCTTTCCTTTTATTTATTCTCTCATTTCGAAAAAGAGGCCGTTGACACATTTTGAAAAAGGACATTTTCATGGAAAAGGAAAAGTATTAATGGATACAGTTCCAAGAAAATCTATTCAGAATATTATATTCCTTAATTAAAGAATTTGATTTCAAATCAGTCTGAATATTTCAAATAAAATAAGCAAGAAGAAGATTTACAGAGATCACATTATTACAGTACAGCAAGACAGAAAAAGAGAAGAAGAATAAAGTCGAGAGGAAGAAGATAAAGATATACATAAAGAAAAAGCTTTACAGATCTTTATCTTCCTCAGGCAGCACATTTCATTCTCTGAGAACATCAACATATTATTCTCTTAGTATTCTGCTGCAAGTTCAAAATATTCAAGAGCAACAAACAATCTGAGAAACCTTTGTCTCACAGATTCATCAGCTATCAAGGAAAATCTACATTCAAGAGAAAGCTCTATCCTCAACTGTCAACTATTTTCTATCAGATAGGGGGAGATTTACAAGATCAAATCCACTAGTCTTCTCTAAGATTATTGACAGAGAAGAACTTCATAACCCTCTTTATCCCATCTTGTACAGGGTTATAACTCCCTTCAAAAGTTAACCAGTTGGTGGCAGGGCACCTGATCAAAAACTTGTGTTTGGTGGCAGGGAACCTGATCAAAAACCTGCAGTTGGTGTATTGGGCACCTGATCAAAACCCCATTGGTGATAGGGCACCAGATCAAAAACCTAGTGGATTCCTACCAAGGGTTGTAGAAGAGTAGATGTATCCATGTTTATTGGGGAACTACTATAGATCCTTGTGTCCTCTGTGATTCTTGTTTATTTTATGTAATGTGTTGTGTTGTGCTTTGTTTATATTTAGTTTTTATAAATCACTCAGTATACATATAAATATCATTATTTTAATTCTGCTATAAAAATAAGTTAAAAATGGTAATACTCTATTCACCCCCCCCCCCCCCTATAGAGTAACTTTAAGATCTAACCTCACTTTCAATTGGTTTTAGAGGTTTCATCTGACATCAGAGCACTTTCAATTGGTATCAGAGGTTTCATCTGATATCAGAGGACTTTCAGAGAGACAACACTAGTTGCTGAAGAGAACACGCTAGATGGGGAGGTCACTTGAGAAGAGACAACACCAAGTACTAGAGATATAGCGCTAGTTGGGGAAGTCACTGGTGGAGAGAAGGCACCAACTATTGGAGAGACAATGCTAGTTGTCAAGGTCACTGTATGAGAGATGGCACCAACAGCTAGAGAGACATATCTAGCAGGGGTGTTCATTATATGAGAGATGGAACCAACAACTAGATAGATAGCACTAGTTGTGGAGGTCACTCGAGGAGAAATGGCACCAATTATTGGAGAGACTGCACTTAATATAGAAGCCACTATAGGAGAGATGGCACCAACTACTAGAGAGTTAGCGCTAGCTGGGGATGTCTCTAGAGGAGAGATGACACCGACTACTGGAGAGACAGCGCTAGCATGGGTGGTCACTGGAGAAGAAATGGTACCAACTGCTGGTGGTTACGTAAACATACCAAGGAAAAAACTACACAGGACAACAATTCTCGGATCAGGCATCTCGGGGGAGGTGATTGTCGACTTCTTGGTAAACACCAAATATCATATGGTGTCTACGAATAACGGATATGAGAACAATAGTCAGTATCTATTGACTCGTTATGTTGTAAACACATATAAAACATAGAAAGATTCAAACTCTATACATATAGATAAATATTGTACTTCAAAGCATTCCTACAATCAAACAAACTTGCACAATATATGGACTATATAGACATAATCAAAACTGAAAACCCGAAGAGATGAAGCTAAAGAGATAATGATAAAGAAAAAGATCTATTGGAATCTCTTGATCTAGAAGTAGTCAAGGGATTAATCTTACTTTCAATGTGATACGAGCATATAGGGTCGCACATAAGGGCGTACAAAAATTGGAATGATTGTTTATGTTGTTTTATGAAACAATGTTCTCTTGAGGAATGCAGGTTGGGTGAACGAAATGCGTTGTGTGACAAAGTAGTAGAACCCACCTCTAGCCACAGAACTCATGGGCCCGCATACATCACTATGTATTATACCCAAGAGATCATTAGCCCTCTCATTACAACTAGTGAAAGGAGCTTTCGTCATCTTCCCCGGGGGTGCACCTTTTGCGGGTGGAGGATCTTTTGCGCATGCTGGAGCACGAGCTCTGTCCCATCCGCGCTTACCACTATCCTCACAAACCACTGAGCTCGGAGGTGCAAGGCCGAGGCTGATGGAGGTGGATGCAATACTGATCCCGCTCACGCTCGCACCCGCTCGTCTACCTTTGAAAATGTATTTTTCATTTATTTAAATGCTTTCATTAAACAGCCCTACGAATAGACTTACAATTATTAATTTAGTATTTCTTGCCCGTGATGGGGCCTTCACCTGTATTTATTCGAGCTGTGTGATATTATTGTTTGTCTCGCATTCACTCGCTTTTGACGTTCTCGCACGCGATTTGTAATGGGCTCGCCATGCCCGCCGCGTCCTTGCTTCGCCTATAGCGTGCTTGTTCTACTGGATTGTTGCGAGCGGGTGAGGAAAAGGGGACGGCTTGAGGATCAAAGCATATCGAAAAGAAATTCTGCTAACTGCACATTCACTGCTTCGATTCCTTCTTGCCATTTCTATTTATTTATAAATTGGCCCCGTCCCCACCCCCAACTACCGCATTTATCGCTTTAGCCTTCTACTTCTTTCGTTCTCGAGAACTCGCACCTCTCTTCTCACGCTCACACTCGCTTCTTCAACCTCTCCCAGTATCTGCTAGATGGTTGGTGACGGTTGTTTACCCAGAAATCGGCAATTCCCTCTAAGCTGACCTTTTTCAGGTACTGGGCGACCTCCTTCTAGGCAACCTCCCTCCAGGCGACCTCCCTCCGGGTGATCTCCCTCTGGGCGACCTCCCTTTAGGATATCTCCCTCTAGGCAATGGCCCTCCGGGCGACCTACCTCCAGGCTACTTCCCTCTAGGCGATCTCCCTCCGGGCGACCTACCTCTGGGCCATCTCCCTTCGGGCGACGTCCCTCTAGGCAATCTCCCTCCGGGCAATCTCCCTCCAGGAGACCTCCCTCCGGGCGATCTCCCACTCTGTCGGGCGACCTCCCTTTCAGCCAGGCGGTCTCCTCCTCTGCCGGACAATATCCTCCCTACTGTTCGCATATATCTCAGTCATCCCATCATACCTGGACCTGTCCATTTGTGTAGGTCCCCGCATTTATAAATAGAGGGGCATGGGTACCAGGAAATGGACTTCGGAGAGTTTCCAACCCCTTTCCTGTAACACCCTAAGTTTCGCGGAGCGCGGAGGCTGGAATGCCTATGGCTGATTTAAGTTTTCTGTAACTGGGAGCTAGTGTCGGCGCTAGGATCTAGCGCATATGCTAACTGCCCCGTCGAGTGGCCTAGTGGTTTCGACGGTTGCATCGAGTAAGATTCATCGAGATGGCTTCGTCGAAGGTAGTTCATCGAGAGGCTAGCGCGGGCGGTAGAGTTAGCGCTGGCTCTAGGTTTCGTCGAGTGGTGCAGTTCGTCTGGATGTCAAGACGGCTTCGTCGAATGGATTTTCATCGAGTAGCTAGATCAGGTGATAGAGCTAGCGCCGACGCAAACTTACGGAACCAGATCCATAAGTAGTGATTTTTGGTCGTTCAATCTCCGTAGATCTTGATCTAAAGGCTCAGATAAGTGCGCCTAAGGTCCTTAGTAGGGTAGATGAGGTTTATGCCCTTTCCATTAAAGACTTTTGTGCTTATGGAGGCTAAGGAAAGGAGGAGGGTTTGGAGGAAGAAGAAGGCTAGATCCACCATTGTTGGAGCACCAGAGATCCGTTCGCCGATCTGAAAGCGTATCCGTGGAGAGTACTCGAAGGTGCTCCTTTCTATCTGTGCCTTTCAACCGATCCAGGGAGAGGAAGAGAACTCTTAGGGTAACGACATCTCTCCTCCCGGTTTTAGGATGCATGCATGGCATCTCTTTCTTTTCCTTTCTCTTTTATGAAATTTATGGCACCAGATCTCTCAAATGAGAGGGGTTTGGGTTACCATGGTTCAAGAAGAAACATCGGGTTGCTTGAGTTCGTCCCCGACATGATTTTGCAATAGAGATCTGCTCCGTTAGAGGATTAGGCATAGTGGGTGAATCCGAAATCGTGACCGATTTTCCGATTCGGTGATGTTGCTTAACATGCATTTTAGGGATTTTGTTAGAAATATGATGACGGCGAAAATGTCATATGTGTTGCCCTTATGTTTTGTTTGAGAATGAACGGTGGATCGAAAAGGGTAATTTTGTGCGTAGTGAAATGCTTGTGATGTTGTTTGTATGTGATGGCGTGGCTTTGTCTTTGTGGTCGGCTGGCTAGCCCGTGAATACTTGGATTCATGTGTGGAGAGTGTCCCAGCAAGATAAGTCCCCTTTTGTGATGACTGACGAGAACGTTTGTACTGATGGACAAGCCCGATGGCATTGTGGGCCATGCGCGGGTGGGGTTTTGGCGAGAGTTCTTAGCATCGATTGTTTGGTTTGGTGATGGTGGCGAGAAGTATGCTGATGCGCGCATTGGCTTTGTAAGCCATGTAAGGGGTGAGGTCTTAGTGCAGTTCTTGGCCTTAAGCTTGCATGCCCTGGGGAAATGTTGAGTACCCTTTAATGTTGTCAAATGATGATGTGTGTTGTTATGTTAGAATCATACACGGCATAGGGTGCCTTGGGTGAAACCTAGGTTTGCATACATGCTGCATTGTTAGGCCCCTTACTTTAATTGCTCAACATAGAAATATGGATGATGCTTGTGACACTCATACCTGTTGTTTTATGTTGCTATTATTTATTACATTTGCATATGAAGTGCTGACTTGCAGGGTGATGTAGTTCACCGGGGTCCGCTAGGCCGGCCGGGAGGAGGGGTGTTGTTACACCGTTGTTGGTCAGCCAAAGTTGACCCTTGTTATACCGCTCTTTGTGTAATGGATGCAGGGCAAGGATCGCAGGTTGGACCCAGCTCGCCGGCCAAAATGGCTTAAGCCTTATGAAGTGTACCTCCTCCTGTTTTCATGTCTAATCTTGTTGTCTTTATTTTGATCCAGCTTGCATGCTGAGGTAGCATAGGAAGGTTATTGTCTTTTGAATATTATATGTGTTGTGGTTGATGACTTGCACATGAGTTTTGTGAGGCCTTAAGGCCCTGGTACTCTTATGTAGATGTGGACAACATCTGTGCTTTTTAATGTTTCCGTTGTGTTTGTTTTGAGTTTTGAGTTGGGTAGTCTCTATATCACTTTTTAATACTCAAGCTGTGGCGATTATATGTTGTGGGGTCCCAGCCGGACCTATATTACATAGTCATTGCAGGGGAGGTGTTATGATTTAATATCAGAGCTAGGTTAGCATTCTTGATGAGATTTAGTGTGATCGAATCGCGTAAAGAGGTTATCCACATTGGAGTACTTTACGGGACCATGATTATCCTTGTGTTTGAATCTTGCGAATAAAGTCTAATTCGTTGTTTCCTTGCCTATTCTAGGATGGTGGCGATGAAGTGAGGACATCGAGGCGACAAGAGGAGCCTTTGGCAAGCAGTGCTACTGCCCCAGCCCTTATGAATATAGGTGTGTCCCCAGCTTAGTTCTGTCGTATGCTAGCAGAGGAGATGGTGGCAGCTCAAGTTGCGGTGATGCCACAGATTGCGACTCCTGTTGTGCGGGCTGTGACCCTGGTTACTGTAACACCGGAGGTGCGAGCTGCCAAATAGAAGCTGCCAGAGACCTCTATTCCACCAAACTGCACGGTTTACTCCTGAGACCGAGTGAACATAAACAGGTATGATGACCTGAGAGCTGCCAGACCGCAAATCCAGACTGCACAGACTGCAGCTTTATTCTACTGCTGAAAAATAGAACCTGTCCGCACTTCAGACCGCCAGACCAAGAAGTCTCCCAATCACTGAAGCTACCCGCGAACAGAACCAAAAGAAACTGCACTAGCTGTCGCCTACCCGCAACTCAAGATCGCCTGGCCGCCGAGGTCGCCTGATCGCCAATCTTGTTGCGAACATCACAAGAACTAAACAATCCAGATCGCAGACGGAGACCGCTGAAGAACTGATTATTCAAGCCACAAGAAAGTCACCAAGAAAATAGACCGCTTGCTGCTGGCCGCAGACCTGCGAACACAACAAAAGGTCAAACCGCTTCCAAGACCGCACGACCTCAAATTAAGACCGGCACAAACAATCCAGTCTCTAGTTCTTACATTTCTCAGTTAGAAATGACGGGCCCTGCACCCCTATTTATAAGCACGAGGATGGATGTCATCGCCGCCGAAAGAGGTATGCAATAACCGCCCATCAACCTGCATGCGGTCTCGCAACAGATCTCCCGGCCTTATAAGCACTTAGATAACAACCGTCTAAGGCAAACCCGGCCAGAAGCAAACCCGCAGACAGAGCGGACTCCGCGATCACCTTTCCTCAGATCGCCCAGCGCAACAATAAGGAGACCGAAATAACATGAGCATTCTGACCAATCAAAACAGATCGCCAGAACAACCCGCGCAGACCGCGCGGTCTCTACAGTTATCAAACCGTAGACCGCCCGACTTCCCTCTTCCACTTCAAAAATTCAACACTCCCCCTTTGAAGTGTGAAGTGGAAGTCATCCCAAGTAAATTCCTCAACCGTTTAAACGGCCCCTTGGACAACGGCTTAGTAAAGATGTCCGTGATGTTATCCTTGCTCTGCGCATGCTCCACAATCAGAGATCCCTCAAACACCTTCTCTTGAATGAAATGGTGATAAATCTCTATATGCTTGGTCTGAGCGTGACAAACAGGATTGTTCACCAACTTGAGAGCACTCTCATTGTCACCCCGAAGTAGAGTAGGACCTTGCACCTCTCCATGATCGTCCTCTACAAGCCTCCTAAGCAAAATTTCTTCCTGAGCTTCCAAAGCTGATGCTTTGTACTCCGCTTCTGTAGTAGAGACAAACAGAGAGTCCTGTTTCTTACTGCACCACGAGATTGCTGAAGGCCCAGCCATAAAGATGTATCCAGAAGTCGACTTCCGATCATCTGAATCTCCCCCATAACCAGCATCCGTGTACCCATGCAAACAGAATCCTGAGATCTTCCCATAGAAGATACCCAGATCAGAGGTAGACATCACATACTTCAAAATACTCCTTGCCACCAACAGATGAGGTTTCTGCGGCTTTTACATATACCAGCCCACCACAAAAGCAATATCCAGCCTCGTGATCGTAAAGTATATCAGACTCCCGACCAAAGCCCAGAAAACCAAGGGATCCGGTAAAACCTTCTCATAATCTCGTCGAAGGTGTATCCCAAATTCTAGTGGAGTAGAGCTGCTCTTCCCTCCTTCCATGCCAAATCGCTTCAAAATTCTCTCAGCATAACCCTTCTGGGAAACGAGCACACCGCTCTCTTTCCTCTCCACCTCGAGTCCAAGGAAATGGTGGAGCTCACCCAGATCCTTCATCTCAAATCTAATAGCTAGCTCAGCACGATGCCTAGTTACCTCCACTTCAAAATTCCCCGTGACGATCATATCGTCAACGTACATCAACACCAAGACTTGAAGCTCCCCCAACTTCTTTACGAACAAGCTCGAATCAGAATAAGAAGCAAAATATCCGTAGAACTGGAGGTATTCTGCGATCTTCCTATACCACACCCGAGGCGCCTGCTTCAAGTCGGAAAGAGCTTCTTGAGCTTACACACATGTCTCGGATGCTCTTTGGAAACATAACCAGTGGTTGATCCATAAATATATCCTTATCAATTTCGCCGTTTAAGAATGCATTCTTCACGTTGAGTTGCCAAATCTTCCACCCTTGGTAAGCTGCCAGTGAGATCACCACCCAGACCGAAGTCATCTTGGCAACGGGGCTAAATATTTCTTCATAATCCTCCCCATAATTCTGAGAGAAACCTCAAGGTACAAGGCGAGCCTTGTACCGCTCAATACTTCCATCAGCCTTCTTCTTCAGTTTGAAAACCCACTTGCAAGTCAACGGAGTAACACCCTCAACCTTAGGAACCAAGTCCCAAGTCTCATTCTTCCTGAGGGCAACCATCTCGTCATCCATGGCTCCTTCCCACTCCTTGAATCCAACGACATTTTCATAACAAAATGGCTCTCTCTCATCCAGGGGACCTGTGAAGAAACATGAGACAAAGATCACCAAGTTTCCACCCGTATACCGATCTGGTGGAATAATGGTCCTTTTGGACCTCCTCAGAGCTTTACTCTGATCCACCTCTCCAGCTACCTATTCTGAACTAGCTCTCTTTTCAAGCACACTTAGAGCATCGCGCCCCACGCTTCCTGAACCAGAAGCACCTGACCCAGAGCTAGAAGAATTTGGAGAACCTGGAGAAATAGGTAACTCCACCAGAACTTCCCCTGTAGCTTCTCTTTGGCCACCATCAAACCTGCTCTCCTTTAGCTCCACAAATGAACTACCCTGGTATGACATCAGCTCGTCGAATACCACATCCGTTGAGACCATAGCTTTCAGTATCTCTGGATCCATGCATCTACACCCTTTCTTCCAGTCATCATAACCGACGACGACTAGCTTCCTTTCTTTCGCATCTAGCTTCGTTCAAAGGGCATCAGGAACATACACGTAGAAGGTAGATCCGAACACTCAAAAGTGTTACACAGAAGGCTTATCCTTAAACATCATCTCATGTGGAGTTTTCATGTAGATCGGACTAAGGGGCATCTTGTTGATGACAGAAGCTGCACAAGACATACCCTCCGCCCAAATGGACTTAGGAATATTCTTGGCATGAAGTCAGCACTTCACGGTCTCCGTCAAGGGATGGATCTTCCTCGCAGCAAGCCTATTCTATTGTGGAGTGTGAGCACAAGTAAGCTCTCTCTGGATGCCATGTTTCCTGCAAAAGTGTAAGAAAGCACTTGAGGTGAACTCCCCTCAATTGTCTATTCTCAACTTCTTGATCCGCAGGTTAAGCCGGACCTCCACTAGCTCTTTGAACTCCACAAATTTTCCGAACGCTTCTGACTTCTCCTTCAGAAAGTATACCCATGTATACCTTGAGAAATCATCAACCAAGATCAGCATATACCAGTTACCTCCAAGACTTGCATTCTCGGTTGGTCCACATTGATCACCATGGATGCACTCCAATGGCACTCTACATCTGTTTGTGACTTGTCATATGGAAGATAATGAGATGTTCCATATTGACATCCAGCACAAACATGACCCTCTCCCATGGATGAAAGACAAGGCATGCCTCTCACCAGTCCTCTAGTCGCCATAGCCTTCAGCTTATCCATACTAACATGCCCAAGTCTTTAATGCCAGATAGCAGCGCTATCATTTGTACGCATCTTATAAACATAGGAACTTGTTGACAGAACAAACAAGTCCTTCACCCTTTTTCCAACATGAGTGACATCGGCCTTCACTGCTGATACATTCCGAAGGAACTTCAATTCTGCTAGCCCGAACAGAACATGATAACCATCATCTACATCATTAGGCACCGAGAAGAGGTTTTTCTTCATTCCCGGCACATGATAGACACACCTCAACGTGAGTGGACCTCTATCACTACCCAAGGAAATTACACCCTCCTTCTCAACTACATGTATAGTATCATCAGCAGTAATGATTGCATCATTACCTGAGTATGCTTGCAACGAAGAGAACTTCGACTCATCCCCGGTGAGGTGATGACCACACCTAGAGTCAACGATCCAATCATCCTTGTAGTTAATGGAAGCCATGACCTGAACAAGCGTTCCCGTCATGAAAGCTCCATCTTGCCATCTACAATCAGCATTTGAATCCATCTCTCCCTTTCCTGCAGCATGACCTGGCTGAAGATTAACCCTGCAGTCTCTTTTGAAGTGACCAAGCTGATTGCACCTGTAGCATCTTGCCCCTTCCTTCTTCTTCCCATCACGCATAGGAGCCTTGCTCCTCTCTTGCTGATATGAAGTTGCAGGCCCATCACTATCAGGTGACTTCTTCTTTTTGTCCCATCTCTTCTTATTCCCAGAAAAGAGAACCTCATTATCTCCTCCAGAGACAGTCATCCTAGCCATTTGCTTTTCTAAGCTCTCCTGCGAAGCAAGAAAATTCTCCAGCTCAAGCAACGATGGCTGATTGGCCCAGCCTTAGACAGAAGTAACGAAGGCAACATATTCCCTCCGCAAGCTGCAGATTATGTGCCTCTTCAGCTTCGCTTCAGAGATAGGCTCATCCGGGTCCAATGCTGAAATTTCGGCACATAGGTTCTTCCACTTCAAGAAGAACGAAGAGATAGACAAATCTCATTGAGTTACTTTTGCCAACTCATTTCCCAAGAACTGTAGCATCGCTACATTCTTCTTGTTGAACAAGCCATCTAAGGCTGTCCAAATCTCAGCAGTAGACCTACATCCAATGATGTGGTCGAACAACTCCGGAATGATAGCTATCTTGAGAGTGAACTTTGCCTTAGCATTTGTTCTCTTCCAAGCCTTCACGCGCTCAGCATTCCCCTCAGCAGGAACAACAGGTTGTCTTACTTCTCCTCCAACTACCTCCAAAAGATCCTCGCCAAGAAGATAACTCTCCATGCAAGACTTCCACTTCTTAAAGTTAGTCTGCATCAGGAGTTCAATTCATAGACCTCTCGCATAACCTCCTTCCATTGCTATCACACTGATTGCTAACCACCTTGAGGAACCCGAGAGAAGCAACAATGACTACTGTTCAGCAACTTGGCTCTGATACCATGTTTAAAAATTTGAGAGGGTTGGAGGTGAAGCAAATTAAGCGGAATACTTCACAACTTTCCACAAGTGTAGCAACACAATGACAATGGGAAGACAGGATAATGCACTTGAAAATTGACTACAATTTCCCCTTGACAATGCGAGGTATACATGGCGAGACATGATTCAAAAGAATCACGAAGGAGAGAAGCACATGACAACAAAAATCAACAAAACCCGGTGAACTGCCAAATAGAAGCCGCCAGAGACCGCTGTGCAACCAGACCGCACGGTTTACTCCAGAGACTGCGCGAACAGAAACAGGTATGATGACCTGAGAGCTGTCAGACCACAAATCGAGACTGCACAGACTGCAGCTTTATTCCATAGCTGAAAAATAGAATTTGTCCGCACTTCAGACCGCCAGACCAAGAAGTCGCCCAATCACTGAAGCTACCCGCGAACAGAACCAGAAGAAACTGCACTAGCTACCGCCTACCCACAACTCGAGATGGCCTGACCGCCGAGGTCGCCTAATCGCCAAGCTTGCTGTGAACAGCACAAGAACTAAACAATCCAGATCGTAGACGGAGACCGCTGACGAACTGATTATTCAAGCCACTAGAAAGTCACCAAGAAAACAGACTGCTCGCTGCTGGCCACAGACCTGCGAACACAACATAAGGTCAAATCGCTTCCAAGACCGCACGACCTCAAATTGAGACCGACACAAACAATCCAGGCTCTAGTTCTTACAGTTCTCAGTTAGAAATGACGGGCCATGCACCCCTATTTACAGGCACAAGGACGGATGTCGTCACCGCCGAATGAGGGATGCAATAACCGCCCATTAACCCGCACGCGGTCTCGCAATAGACCGCCCGATCTCATAAGCACTTAGACAACAACCATCTAAGTCAAACCCGGCCAGAAGCAAACCCGCAGACAGAGCGGACTCCGCGATCACCTTTCCTCAGATCGCCCAGCGCAACAATAAGGAGACTGAAATAACTTGAGCATTCTGTCTGATCAAAATAGATCGCCAGAACAACCCATGCAGACCGCACAGTCTCTGCAGTTATCAAACCGTAGACCGCCCGACTTCCCTCTTCCACTTCAAAAATTCAACACTCCCCCTTGAAGTGGGAAGTTTAAGTCATCCCAAGTAAATTCCTCAACCGTGTAAATGGTCCCTTCGACAACGGCTTAGTAAAGATTTCTGCGATGTTATCCTTGCTCTGCACATGCTCCACAATCAGAGATCCCTCCAACACCTTCTCACGAATGAAATGGTGATAAATCTCTATATGCTTGGTCCGAGAGTGACAAACAGGATTGTTCACCAACTTGAGAGCACTCTCATTGTCACCCCAAAGCAGAGTAGGACCTCGCACCTCTCCATGAACACCCTCTACAAGCCTCCTAAGCTAAATGTCTTCCTGAGCTGCCAAAGCTGATGCTTTGTACTCCGCTTCTGTTATAGAGACATACACAGAGTCCTGCTTCTTACTGCACCACGAGATCGCTGAAGGCCCAGCCATAAAGATGTTTCTAGAAGTCGACTTCCGATCATCTGAATCTCCCCCATAATCAGCATCCGTGTACCCATGCAAACAGAATTCTGAGTTCTTCCCATAGAAAATACCCAGATCATAAGTAGACATCACATACTTCAAAATGCTCCTTGCCGCCAACAGATGAGGTTTCCGCGGCTCTGCCATATACCGGCCCACCGCAAAAGCAATATCCGGCCTCGTGATCGTCAAGTATATCAGACTCCCGACCAAACCCCAGAAAACCAAGGGATCAGGTAAAACCTTCCCCTCATCACGTCGAAGATGTATCCCAACTTCCAGTGGAGTAGAGCTGCTCTTCCCTCCTTCTATGCCAATCGCTTCACGATTCTCTCAGCATAACCCTTCTGGGAAACGAGCACACCGCTCTCTTTTCTCTCTACCTTGAGTCCAAGGAAATGGTGGAGCTCACCCAAATCCTTCATCTCAAATCTAATACCTAGCTCAGCACGAATCCTAGCAAACTCCACTTCAGAATTCCCCGTGACGATCATATCGTCAACGTACAGCAACACCAAGACTTGAAGCTCCCCCAACTTCATTACGAAAAAGCTCGAATCAGAATCAGAAGCAAAATATCCGCAGAACTGGAGGTATTCTGCGATCTTCCCATACCACGCCTGAGGCGCCTGCTTCAAGTTGGAAAGAGCCTTCTTGAGCTTACACACATGTCTTAGATGCTCTTTAGAATCATAACCAGGTGGTTGATCCATAAAGATTTCCTTATCAATTTTGCCATTTAAGAATGCATTCTTCACGTCGTGTTGCTAAATCTTCCACCCTTGGCAAGCTGCCAATGCGATCACCACCCGGACCAAAGTCATCTTGGAAACAGGGCTAAATTTGTAACATCCCAATTCGCACTAGAGCCCTCGGAAATGTTTTGACTCGCCTTGGGTCAGTTTTGGGCAAAGGAGGATTGAGTTCGACGAAGTGCTTGGCGTTCGACGAAAGTATTGACTTCAGTTCGACGAAGTTGAAGGAAACAGGAAAAAATAAATCAGTGTTGACAGTTTCAATCGCAACATATTTTGAGTTCGAGTTCTTTGCTTCGTATTAAAATATGAAAATATTGCTCACATTTTGGACTGGTTTGATGGGTATAACAGTGTGCTAATAACTGATATTAGTAGCGGTCATTGATGTATTAATAGCGGATATTGGAATGAAATTAGTGTGCTATTAATGTGGTGTGCTAATAAGGGTTTCCTTATACCTGAAATGGGGTGCTATTAGAGGCTTGTGTTGGCTGATATATGAACTGAAATGTGGGCTTATGTTGAGCCCAATAGGCTGTAGTTGGCATGATATTAGGCGGTGGATTTTGTTTAATGTCGCCTCTAAACCTACCAGATATCATCGACTCTTTTCATTTCTCTCCCTTTCTCGTCGGTGTCGTGCTAGGGTATCACGTATGTGTGCGTATAGGCAATTTTACCATTTATAAAGAAATAGGTGTATATATATAAAAATATGTATATGTAAATATATAAAAATGTGTATATGCAAATATATAAAAATTTGTATATGTATATATATAAAATATGTATTGCTGCCTCATACTTCCCCCCCCCCCCCCCCCCCCCGATATCCTTTGCTGTTGAGCGCGACGAGGAAGGCGATTTAGGGTTTCGGCGTTGGGATCGCCGGAGGAGGCGTTTTGGAGGCTGCCGGGCACTGTCTTCGTCGCTGGGGCTGAGCTAGCTGTTGGCCTTAGTCGAGCTTTCTGCGATTCGGCGGTGTCGCCGATCGATTCGAGGCAAGAAAACTCCTTCATCCCCCTTCTCCTTCTTCTACTACCTCTTACCCCAGCTTACTCCTTCTGTTTCTCTTATGAGAGCTGCTATCTTGGGTTATATTGCAAATTTTATTTGGGGTTTCATTCCCCCCTGCTGCCATATACCTGCTGCTATGCGTGAACTTCGTTGGATTTGTTAATTTGGGGGGTTTGTTCTATCCCTGCTGCCATATACCTGCTGCTATGCGTGAAATTCGTTGGATTTGTTAATTTGGGGGTTTTGTTCTGTTGAAATTTGTTGAAGTGGAGTGGAAAGGAGTCCGGCCGGTCTGAAGGCTGGAGACCGCAGAGACCGCGCGGTATGCGCTGGTGCTCTGGCGGTTTGGTTCTGGCGATCTGGTGTGATCGACCAGCTTGCTTCTTGGGTTTGGTCGCTGGTTCTGGCGACCTGTTGCGGGTTGTTTCCGGTCTTGTTCTAATCGGTCTGTTCCTGGCTAACTGCTGTGACCGGGCGGCTTGGTTGTGTTGTTCTGGCGACTTGGTTCAAGTCGGCCAGTTGCTTCTCTGTGTTGGTGATCTCAGGAAGGGTGATCGCTGTGTTCACACAGCTTGTGCGCGGCTTGCTGCTGTCTTCGGTCTTGGACTGAATTTTGTTCAAGTGCTGTGTTCGCGCGGTCTATCTTTTGAGACCGTTCGCGATCTGATGGGTGGTGACTGTATCCCGGTTTGTGCGGTGACGACATCCGTCCACCCGCCTATAAATAGGGGTGCATGGCCCGTCATTCCTAACGAGAACTGTAAGAACCAGAGCCCGGATTGTTTCTTGCGGTCTCAAGTTTGAGTTCGCGCGACTTGGATGCAAGTTAACCTTTGTTGTGTTCGCAGGTTTGCGGTCAGCAGGGTGCGGTCTCCTTCCTTGGTGATTTCCGGTGGCTTGAATAAATAGTTCGTCTGCGGTCTGTCAGCGAACTGGGTTATTGTGTTCTTGTGCTGTTTGCAGCGGACTCAGGGATCAGGCGACCTTCAGCGGTTAGGCGGTCTGAGTTGCGGTCTGGCAACAGTTTCAGTTCTTTGTTCCTATAAGCTTCAGTTCGTGCGGTCTGGGATTGTGAGTGCAGTTTGTCTGCTTCTGTTCACGCGGTCTCAAGGTGTTTCTGCGGTCTGACTGTGCAAGTGGTATGGGAGTACAGCAGAACAAGCCGGGCGGCCTGAGCCTTTGTTGCAGTCCGAGCGGTCTCTTTCTGGCAGACCGCTGGTTTCTATTTTTTGGTGTGTTTGTTCTTCTCATCTTCGTGATTCTTATGAATCATGTATCGCCATGTATGCCTCGCATTGTAAAGCAGTTCTATTTCAATAAAGATTTCTTGTGTTGCTGTTTTGGCATTGTGGTTGTTTGGCTATAACTCTTGTTGATACAACTCCTGCTTACTCCTAAACGGTCCAATCAAAAATTTTAACATGGTATCAGAGCCAGGTTTCTGGAGTGGTTAAGCAGTGATCAACTAGAGTTGCCATCGTCTTTGTGAAGAAGAGACCACATTGGTTGCCATGGAAGGCGGATTCGCAAGAAGTCTTGGTATTGAACTCCTCACTTCGACTAACTTTAAAAAGTGGAAGTCATGTATGGAGAGTTACTTGCTTGGCGAGGATCTATGGGAGGTAGTTGGCGGAGAAGACACACAAGAGGTGTTTCTAGCAGGAGATAATATGGTAGAGGTGAGACTTTGGAGGAGTTTGAATGCTAAGGCAGAGTTCACTCTCAAAAGGGCTATCTCACCGGAGCTGTTTGATCATATTATCGGATGTAAGTCTGCTGCTGAGATTTGGACATCCTTGGATGGATTGTTCAATAAGAAGAATATAGCGAGGCTACAATTTCTTGAAAATGAGTTGGCGAGAGCCTCTCAAGGCGATCTTTCTATTTCTACCTTCTTCCTTAAGATGAAGAACCTCACGGCAGAGATTTCTGCTTTGGACCCTGATGAGCCAATCTCTGAGGCAAAGCTGAAAAGGCATATCATCCGCGGATTGCGGAAGGAGTATCTTGCTTTTGTAACTTCAGTTCAGGGTTGGGCAAATCAGCCGTCGCTGTTGGAGCTGGAGAACCTTCTTGCTTCGCAAGAAAGTTTAGCAAGACAGATGGCGGGGGTTTCTATCTCCGGGGGAGAGAGTGATGTGATGTTCTCTGGGAAGAGAAAAAAGAAATGGGAAAAGAAGAAGCCGGGTCATGATGGACCCTCTACTTCAGGTCAGCAAGATAGGGGCTATGCTCCTAAGTCTGATGGGAAGAAGAAAGGAGAGGGACCGAAGTGCTTTAGATGCAACAAGACCGGGCACTTCAAGAAAGATTGCCGGGTGAATCTTCAGCCAGGACATGCAGTGGAGAAGGAGATGCCAAAGTCTGGTGAAATTGGATGGGGAGGAGCCTTTGTGTCTAATATAACGGCGATGCCCGTTAAGGCCTTGGCTTCCATCAACTATGAAGAAGACTGGATTGTTGATTCAGGGTGTGGACATCATCTCTCCGGGGATGGATCAAAGTTCTCTTCTTTGGCACCTTACTCAGGTAACAATGCTATCATAACGGCTGATAATTCTATTAATCCAGTAGAGCACGAAGGAGTCGTCTCTCTGAGCAGTGATAAGGGTCCACTCACGTTGAGGAGTGTTTATCACGTGCCTGGTATGAAGAAGAATCTCTTCTCTGTGACCAATGCGGTCGATGCCGGTTATCACGTTCTGTTTGGCCCAACATAAGTGAAGTTTCTCAAAACTCAACCGGAAATAAAAGGGAGAAGTTATTCATATCGGCAAGCGGGTGAAGGACTTGTTCGTTTTATCGACAAGTACCTATGTTGATAAGATGAGGACAAATGATGGTGCTGCCATCTGGCATGAAAGGTTGGGGCATGTAGGCATGGACAAATTGAAGGCTATGGAGGTAAGGGGCCTTGTCAATGGCTTGCCTAGCTTGTCCTCCTATGGAGACGGTCATGTCTGCGAAGGATGTCAGTTTGGTAAGTCTCATCGACTTCCATTTGACAAATCGCAAACAAGGTGCAAAGCACCGTTGGAATGCATCCACGGTGATTTGATGGGACCAACTGCCACCCCAAGCCTTGGAGGCAATAGATATATGTTGGTGTTGATTGACGATTACACCAGATATGTCTGGGTGTATTTCTTGAAAGAAAAGTCAGAAGCCTTTGCAAGGTTTGTGGAGTTCAAGGAGCTGGTGGAAGGTCGTTTAGGCCTGCGGGTGAAAAAATTGAGAACTGACAATGGTGGGGAGTTCACTTCTGGTGAGTTCTCAAGTTTTTGCAGGAAACACGACGTTCGTAGAGAGCTCACTTGTGCCCATACTCCACAGCAGAATGGTGTTGCCGAAAGGAAGATCCGTCATCTGATGGAAACTTGCAAATGCTGGCATCATGCCAAGAATATCCCAAAGTCCTTCTGGGCGGAGGGAATGTCTTGTGCAGCTTATGTCATCAACAGATTGCCTTTAAGTCCTATCAACATGAAGACCCCTCACGAACTAATGTTCAAGGAGAAGCCGAGTGTTGCTCACCTTCGGGTGTTCGGGTCAACCTGCTATGTGCATATTCCTGATGCTCTTCGAACAAAGCTAGATGCGAAAGCAAGGAAGCTAGTCTTTGTTGGGTATCATGAGCGGAAAAAGGGATGGAGATGCATGGATCCTGAGACACGGAGGTCTATTATTTCTCGGGATGTGGTGTTCGATGAAGTGACTTCCTACAAGGGGAGTTCAGGAGTTGAACTACCAGAGAGCAGGATTGATGAAGGAGGAAAAGCTGCGGGTAGTCTTCAAGTGGAGCTACCTGTTTCACCAGGAGCTCCAGTTGTGTCAAGCTCTGAGATGGGGACTTCAGGTTCTTGTAGCAGGGGGAGCGATGCTCCAAGTTCATCTGGAAAAGAAGCTTGCACAGAAGAAGCGGCTGAGGAGGTGGTTAGTCAGGTGCAACCTCTTAGGAGGTCGAAGAGGACTATTCAACCACCAGATCGATACACAGGAGGAAATATGGTGAACTTCGTTTCATGTTTCGTTGCTGGTCCCTTAGATGAAAGGGAGCCGTCGAGATTTGAAAAGGCCAGAGGTGTGAAGGAGTGGGACATTGCTATGCAAGAAGAGATGACAGCTCTCGAGAAGAATGAGACCTGGTCTCTTGTGCCCTTTGCCCAAGGGCACTACTCCTGTCACTTGTAAGTGGGTCTTCAAGCTGAAGAAGAAAGCTGACGGTAGTATCGAGCGTTACAAGGCTCGTCTTGTAGCTCGCGGGTTCTCACAGCAGTATGGAGAAGATTATGATGAAACGTTTAGTCCATTGGCAAAGATGACTTCAGTTCGATTTGTTATTGCCTTGGCGGCTTCGAGTGGTTGGGAGATTTGGCAACTCGACGTGAAGAATGCCTTCTTATACGGCGAGATTGACAAAGATATCTTCATGACTCAACCGCAAGGTTTCATCTTGAAGGAGTATCCGGACTATGTTTGTAAATTGAAGAAGGCCCTGTACGGGTTGAAGCAAGCGCCTCGGGCGTGGTACGGGAAGATTGCAGAATATCTCTTATTCTGCGGATTCGTTGCTTCAGACTCTGATTCAAGCTTGTTCATCAAGAAGGAGGGGGTGCTTCGGGTGATTGTGCTGCTGTACGTGGATGACATGATTGTCACCGGGAATTCGAAGGAAGCTGTTGCAAGACTCAGGGCTGAGCTTGCTATCAGATTCGAGATGAAGGATCTGGGGGAGCTTCACCATTTCCTTGGACTCGAGGTCCAGAGGAGGGAGAGCGGAGAGCTCATTTCTCAAGAAGGATATGCGGAGCGAATCGTGAAACGATTTGGCATGGAGGAAGGAAAGAGCAGCTCTATACCTTTGGAGCAACATCATAAGCTTCGAAAGGATGAGGGGAGAGTCTTATCTGATCCGTTGGTGTTCCGAGCTCTGGTTGGGAGCTTGATCTACTTGACGATCACAAGGCCGGATATTGCTTATGCAGTTGGCAAGGTGAGTCGGTACATGGCGGAACCACGGAAACCTCATCTTCTGGCGGCTAAAGGCATCTTGAAGTATGTGAAGTCGACCTCTGATTTGGGTCTCCTATATAGGAGAGGGTCAAGCTTGGAGTTGCATGGTTTCAT
This sequence comes from Dactylorhiza incarnata, assembly GCA_033032865.1. Classification (NCBI taxonomy): domain Eukaryota; kingdom Viridiplantae; phylum Streptophyta; class Magnoliopsida; order Asparagales; family Orchidaceae; genus Dactylorhiza; species Dactylorhiza incarnata. The sequence goes on along the minus strand of JAWHQI010000255.1, from coordinate 290,877 downwards.
GATTATGGTGGAGACGTGGATGATCGGAGATCAACGTCTGGTTTTGTCTTTATGACAGGCCCCACAGCTATTTCTTGGTGCAGCAAGAAGCAAGACTCGATGTCTGTATCTACCACAGAAGCGGAGTACAAGGCTTCGGCCTTGGCAGCTCAGGAAGCTATTTGGCTCAGGAGGTTGGTAGAGGACGTTCTTCAGGAGGTTCGAGGTCCCACTATGCTACGCGGGGACAATGAGAGTGCTCTCAAGCTGGTTAACAATCCAGTCTGTCACGCGAGGACTAAACATATAGAGATTGAGCACCATTTCATTCGTGAAAAGGTGTTGGGAGGATCTCTTATGGTCGAGCATGTTCGGAGTGCGGACAATGTCGCAGACATCTTCACAAAGCCGCTGGCAAAGGGACCATTTACTCGGTTAAGAGAGTTGCTCGGGCTAGTTTCCACTTCCCACTTCAAGGGGGAGTGTTGAAATTTGTTGAAGTGGAGTGGAAAGGAGTCCGGCCGGTCTGAAGGCTGGAGACCGCAGAGACCGCGCGGTCTGCGTTGGTGCTCTGGCGGTTTGGTTCTGGCGATCTGGTGTGATCGGCCAGCTTGCTTCTTGGGTTTGGTCGCTGGTTCTGGCGACCTGTTGCGGATTGTTTCCGGTCTTGTTCTAATCGGTCTGTTCCTGGCTAACTGCTGTGACCGGGCGGCTTGGTTGTGTTGTTCTGGCAACTTGGTTCAAGTCGGCCAGTTGCTTCTCTGTGTTGGTGATCTCAGGAAGGGTGATCGCTGTGTTCGCACGGCTTGTGCGCGGCTTGCTGCTGTCTTCGGTCTTGGACTGAATTTTGTTCAAGTGCTGTGTTCGTGCGGTCTATCTTTTGAGACCGTTCGCGATCTGATGGGTGGTGACTGTATCCCGGTTTGTGCGGTGACAACATCCGTCCACCCGCCTATAAATAGGGGTGCATGGCCCGTCATTCCTAACGAGAACTGTAAGAACCAGAGCCCGGATTGTTTCTTGCGGTCTCAAGTTTGAGTTCGCGCAACTTGGATGCGAGTTAACCTTTGTTGTGTTCGCAGGTTTGCGGTCAGCAGGGTGCGGTCTCCTTCCTTGGTGATTTCCGGTGGCTTGAATAAACAGTTCGTCTGCGGTCTGTCAGCGAACTGGGTTATTGTGTTCTTGTGCTGTTTGCAGCGGACTCAGGGATCAGGCGACCTTCAGCGGTTAGGCGGTCTGAGTTGCGGTCTGGCAACAGTTTCAGTTCTTTGTTCCTATAAGCTTCAGTTTGTGCGGTCTGGGATTGCGGTCTGGGAGTGCAGTTTGTCTGCTTCTGTTCACGCGGTCTCAAGGTGTTTCTGCGGTCTGACTGTGCAAGTGGTCTGGGAGTACAGCAGAATAAGCCGGGCGGCCTGAGCCTTTGTTGCAGTCCGAGCGGTCTCTTTCTGGCAGACCGCTGGTTTCTATTTTTTGGTGTGTTTGTTCTTCTCATCTTCGTGATTCTTATGAATCATGTCTCGCCATATATGCCTCGCATTGTAAAGCAGTTCTATTTCAATAAAGATTTCTTGTGTTGCTGTTTTGGCATTGTGGTTGTTTGGCTATAACTCTTGTTGATACAACTCCTGCTTACTCCTAAACGGTCCAATCAAAAATTTTAACATGTTCTGTCCCTGCTGCCATATACCAGCTGCTATGCGTGAACTTTGTTGGATTTGTTAATTTGGGGGTTTTGTTCTATTCTTGCTGTCATACCTGTTTTGTTGTATATATGGATTTAGTTAAATTGTGGGGTTTTATTTTACCCTTGCTTCCATGTTTGTGCTTGGGCTAGACTTACTAATTCATGGGGGTTTTCTTTTCTCTCTATCCTAGCTGCCATATTCCTGCTATGCTTGATCAGTTAGTGGTCTCAAAACAAACTTTGTAAATCAAGGGGGATGCCCTTGGAGTTCTCTCTTAAGGGGCTGCTTGCATATAATTTTTTTGGGGTTTTTCCTATTCCTGCTGCCATACAAGTGATCATGCTATTTTGGATTAGATTTATTCAATTTCTCGTATGGTAGTATCTTTTCTTTGATCGGCTGTCTGCTGTTTCTCTTTTTAGTGGGTAATGTTGACTGATTACATGTGTGATATTTCTGTGGATCAGGACCCCTTTAATCATCCTTGGCCAGCTGCCGCCATGCCGCAGAAGAGACGACCGCGAACGTCGGTCAGAAATCAGGTGACTTCCTCCCCTCTCCCTTGGTGCTAGATCTTTAGATCTAAATATTAGGAGAGAAATTGAACTCAAAAGAGTTTGATCCAGTGAGTTTCATGAAGTTTCGTAGGAGGAGACCACGCTAGAACTTTTGTTCTAGGGCGTCGTTCGCCACGGTATTATCTTCAATCAACTCCTCTCTTCAATACGAAGATTTAGAGCTTGATTTCGCGAAGACTGGTGGTCTGTTGAGGGTGTATTGGAGTAGAGAAGGTGAAATATTATTTGTATGTGCTGGGGGAGAAGATGAACAGATGGTGTTCATCTTTCTTGAGTTTTGACCAAATATTATAAATTGGGGAGACGCATCTAGATTGGAGGAGTGTAACTCCCAGAAATTCAGTTTTAGTGGACGACATTGGGAAGGTTTATTATCTTATTATCGTTGTATGTTATACACAGTTTGAATTGCAAGCACGAATAGAATTGGTAATTCTGTGCTTGTTGATGTCGTGATCATCTTAAACTAGATTTAAAGCGATTACTTAATACGGTTGTTAAAGGATGAAGCAACGAGTAATCCTGCGGGAGTGTATAGAAGGATCACCACACTGTATGCACACCACTGCACGAGAGTTGTGTCAACTCGGGATGGGTAGCATCGGCTAAGCGTGCAAAATGTGAAAGGTAATAAGACTCCGCTTGGGGGTCTTTGGGTGCTTATGAGCACGGGTGTGCACAGATTGTTTAGAAGGACTTGGATTAGAAGTCCTGGTGTACGTAGATACACAGATTGTTTAGAAGGACTTGGATTAGAAGTCCCGGTGTACGTAGATACACGGTCTGTATAGAAGGACTTGGATTGGAAGTCCTGGTGTATGTTGATACACGGATACAAATGGACCCCGCTGGGGGGGATTACTTGTGGCGGGTCTACGGGCTTGCTAGTCGTGACACCGACAGAAGCCGGCAGTAGACTCTAGACCGGTTGGGTTGGACTCTTGGTGCTCACCTACCCAAGTCCCCTTCTGTGTCCTTGGAGGCTCCGCTGTGTGTTCTTAGCGTCGAGCAGTACGCAGGGTCTCCGTTGTGTGTTCTTAGCGTCGAGGCGTACAGAGGCCTAGAACTGGTAGTGTTCATACCCTCCTAGTAGTGGAGGAGCTCGTTCCACTGTCTCCGTCTGGCCACGACCGGAGATGCCAGAGCGGTTAGCTACTACTCAAAAAGCGAGAACTAAAGATCTATGTCGACATAACAACATTGCATGGGTGAGTCTTCATATCATAATCATTGCATTGCATTCATCCTTCATAATCATAGCATTGCACCGCATCGGGTCCATCATATAAATTAGTATGGGTTCTTTTATATGATGGGTCCCAAATTGGAAACCTTAACTTATAAGTTTGTATGGGCATTCATATAAGTTAAGGTACGATATGAACTGCTTACTTCTTCCTGTTACTAGTACTTGCTTATTGATACTCTGCTTATGCTTCCTGTTACTAGTACTTGCTTATTGATACTCTGCTTATGTTTCCTGTTACTAGTACTTGCTTATTGATACTCTGCTTATGCTTCCTGTTACTAGTACTTGCTTATTGATACTCTGTTTATGCTTCCTGTTACTAGTACTTGCTTATTGATACTCTGCTTATGCTTCCTGTTACTAGTACTTGCTTATTGATACTCTGCTTACTTCTTTCTGTACTAGCACTTACTCGCATTCGTACTTGTTAGTTAGAGTTATTGCAAGTACTTGGGTACTTATGCAACTGACATGTATATACAACCATTCCTGTCACCTGCTTGTACTTATTATTGATTATATTGCAGCTTTTCTTCCTTTCCTTCCTTTCCTTCCTTTCCTTCCTTTCCTTCCTTTCCTTCCTTTCCTTCCGCCCGGTGCCTTGGAGTCGCCGGGGGAGCGGATGGGAAGCCACTTAGTCTTTATGACTAACGATTGCTACGTACCTCTTTTTAGGAGTGTTCCTTGGAGCAGCAGTGCATGGTGCTGGAGGAGGAGAGTCAGGTCAGGATGACAGGGCCGGAGACCATGATACCTTGGCTACCGTCAGTGACAGAGGTGAGTGAGTGTTTTGAGATGTAGCCCTCGGGGCATTTAGCTTGTTACTCTGATGATTTGCAGGAGCTTGTGTAGCTTTTGGTCTTTCTTGTACTTACTGTTTGGACATTATTACTTATTATTAATCTATGACTTTTAATGCTTTCTTTTATTGATGGGTTGGCGCTGTTTAGTTGGTTTGTCCGGCAGGATAGGCGTCTTGTGGGGGAGGCTAGCTCGTGTGCTGGCACTCTCGCAAGGCGGCTGTCCTGGGCATAAGATTCCCCTCGGCTGTGTCGTGTGTTCCGGGAGGGGGGTCTTACAAATGGTATCAGCTTGCAACGATCCTGAGATAAAGAAGTCCATTAGACCACTAGGCTACCCCTGCTAGCTAGATCAGTTTGAGGACAAACTGATGCAGCGGAAGCGGTGGTGTGCCCATGTGTGATTCACATTAAGTATGTCCTCTTTTTCCTATAGAAAGTGCCATCCTAAGCCAAATTCGTACCCTTACGAATAAATGCTGGTTCACTCTGAGACAGTAATTGGTATTCCTATTCCGCCCGTTAGAGTTGGTGTGGCATAAGGATTGATGCCAACCTAACTAGGATACCATTTTTTTTTTGGATGACTTAGTAGGATATGTCGTGACATACCCTAACCTTATACTGATCTTGGGGATGATTGGACCAAGCAATAAGTGACCTTGAGTGACTAAGGGAAGAGTTTATCGTGAGTGTAAATGCTAGAGACTCACACCCTGAGATTCTATCTCAGATATGGAGTAATATCATCACCTTACCCAAAATATTAGAGCAATCTCAATGAGATTGGTGCCTGAAGTCTATTGTCAGCTTAGTAAGAGACCACCAAGCACGTCGTTTATACTCTATGTGGATACCTCGCACTTCTATTTATGTAGAAGGTTTTATATGGAGAAGATATGATAAGGATTCGGATCCAGAGAAGGCTCATTTTGGGGCGAATGTGTTATATTGGTGGTAGAAGAAACTCAGTCGAAGAGATACGGGGCTTATCTCTTGGTTTATCGGGCTAGTTATGTACCGTCTTGGGATACTTGAGGGTTTAAGAGCATTGTAATTTTTGAAATTGAAAGTGGAGACCCTTGAAGAGTTAATTCACCTTAAACAAGGCAGACTGCTAAGGCCGTATTTGGGTTGATAAGAGTTTTTTTTATTTGCGGAATACGAGAGGAAAGCTTTTTGAAGATGATAATCTTCTCTATATTGTTCTAGGATTATATGGATAAGTAACGAGGAGAGTAATAAATTAACATTTTGGGGATATGCGGCGATGTTATAATGACATTATAGCTGAGAAGTTATTGAACCTTTGTGTATGCATTGTTGGTATGATGATAAACTACCCCTGAGTTTGAAAATTTGTGGTGAACATTCCCTTAGTGTTGTAATTACTTGGTATTGGGAAAGTAATAAGTGTTCGGCGGTGGAGTCAACAAGATTAATATGACTTGTTTCATGATCTATGATCATAAAAGTTTTTAAGAAAATAAACATGCATGCCATGGATGATTGTTGGCAGGGTTGGTAGGGCGCTTGTAGTGGATTTTATTTGTTTATCATATGTGAAGTATGCCCTACTTTTGGTAGTCTGCATAACTCATGTCGAAGGGAAAATCATCCCGAGCCTTGCACCTTGGTTCATGTTAAGTTCAAGCATATATAATTGTATTGGGTGTTTGGATGTTGTTTGTGCATGCTCTCATTACAATGAGATGCAGCTTGGTCGTCGCCGTAAAAATTTGAATTTATACATCACGGCTAGTATATAAGTGCGTCGATACGGGGATCTATAAGGTAAGAACTCTAAGTCGAGGAAGATATTCCCCTAAGGTTTGTGTCCATACGTGAGATGAACGTACCTTATGGGCGGTGGAAGAAATTTAGTCCAAAAATGTACGGGGGCTTGTCCCTTCGTTTATTGGCCTAGAGGATGGGCCAATTGGGATTCTACCAGGAGCCGAAAATCTTTGTGGCCTGCGTCGCTTAGCCTTGCTACAATGAGTTTTTCCCTCTTAAGTCGTTTCAAGCCGTTGATATTAGAAATTTGGCACTCCTTGATGAATGTGTTCATCTTAAGCAAGGGGGATGATTGAACATCAAGTTTTGGTTTGTGGTGAGTTCACTCCCAGAGTATTAGAGGTGAGTACCTTAAGAATTAGCAGGTCTTCACTATAACCGAAGACTATGCAGAGAAGTAAATTGTAATGTAGCGTTGCAGTGTCTCTCAAGGATCAAAGGTCGATCTGACGACCGCATGACAAATTTTGGGGGACGCCTTAAAGTTTGTCAAGTGGGAACTGTATCGATTTCTGATCGGAGAGGTGTGTTTGCAAGCGTCCGTTATAAGATAAAGAATACAGAGTTGTAGCACCCGTGGTGCTAAGGCATTGTTGCGTGATTTGTTAAGTTGACAAATTCATACAATTGCATTTTAAATGCGCGTAGTAATTTTCGGACCATGTGAAATCACGAGATGTACACTAAACCCTTGTAGAAGGCTTGTTGGCTTATCGAACTCGTCCGACGTGTTGTCTGGGAGAAAATGTGATTACCCTCAACTTGACCTCTGATTCTCAGGAATTCAGAGTAGTTGTGACGATGCACTAGACGACGTATATAATTTATGGATATAGTATTTGAGCCAAGTAAGAGTATCGAGGAAGTGTGCTGAAGACTCATGGCACGCAGGAAGGTCGATTCTTAGCAATACCCTTATGCTCGTTGTTATAGTGGATGTTCAGAAGTTAATTTATAAGAAAACTCTTTTCTTTCCCCCTCTTCCTCCTTCATCCCCTTCCATTTGGGCTATGCTCCAGGAGATTTATTTAGTTGCTTTCCACTTCTTATGGTGGTTGTTTGGGTATGCTTAAGCTCCAGGAAATTTCATTTCTTTCTCCTTCTTATGGTGGTTTTTTGGGTATGCTTAAGCTCCAGGAAATTTCATTTCTTTCTCCTTCTTATGGTGGTTGTTTGGGTATGCATAAGCTTCAGGAAATTTCACTTCTTTCTCCTTCTTATGGTGGCTGTTTGGGTGTGCTTAAGCTTTAGGAAATTTAATTGCATACTCCTTTTATATTGACTGTTTGGGTTGTGCACTAGGAGATTATATATAGTATTCTCCTTATATTTTGGCTATTTGGTTATGCTCCAGGAAATTGATACATAGTAATTTCTTTATAGTAGCTGATTTTGTATATTAGCCCTAGGAAATTTCATTCATTATAAATTTCATCAAATTCGGGCTGGTGGCTGTTGATTACCTTTCTAGATTGCACAATTATAAAATGTTTCTTGTTTCCTTTAGATATGGGGGTTGGTGGCTGCTTGGTTTTTGTTAGAGATTTATTTGGATCATATGCTGTAAGTGGCTTGGTTTTAGGCTAGAAATTTGTCCTGCTTTCTTATGCTAGCTGCCTGGAAATTTTTGTTGGCTAAGCCTTGATAGCTTTGTTCCGATCCTGGGCTAATTCTAGATGGTTTACTCTGGATGATTTTTGTTCCTGATCATATTTACTTGGCTAATTCTGGAATACTAAAATCTAGATAGCATTATTCCTGAATATAATTGCATGGCTCAACTCTGGATAGTTTTATTTCTGATACAAATCTCTTGGGAGCATATGCTAAATTTCCTGCTGCTATGCTTGGTTTTTTTTTATTACATTGGGCTGGTTTGTATAATCTCGATTTAGAGCTTGCTATATACCCACCCTGTAAGGTTTTATGTTTGGGTCTGCTATGTGTAGTTTATATCAGCCATTGTTGAAATAGTGTGAGTCACGATTAATTCGTATGACTGTACAAGACAAGAGCGCTCACACAATCTAGACCCAATGTATAAATGAGCTTGATATTGTTAAGGGTGAATCGTCCGTAACTGCATACGGCGAGTCTGTTTCAATCCCATCCGGAAGACCCTCGTAACCCCAACTTAAATTTCGGGGACGAAATTGTTTCTTCGTTTATTGGATTTTAACATCCCAATTCGCGCTAGACCCCTCGGAGACGTTTTGACTCGCCTTGGGTCGGTTTTGGGCAAAGGAGGATTGAGTTCGACGAAGTGCTCGGCGTTCGACGAAAGTATTGACTTCAGTTCGACGAAGTTGAAGGAAACAGGAGAAAATAAATCAGTGTTGAAAGTTTCAATCGCAACATATTTTGAGTTCGAGTTCTTTGCTTCGTATTAAAATATGAAAATATTGCTCACATTTTGGACTGGTTTGATGGGTATAACGGTGTGCTAATAACTGATATTAGTAGCGGTCATTGATGTATTAATAGCGGATATTGGAATGAAATTAGTGTGCTATTAATGTGGTGTGCTAATAAGGGTTTCCTTATACCTGAAATGGGGTGCTATTAGAGACTTGTGTTGGCTGATATTTGAACTGAAATGTGGGCTTATGTTGAGCCCAATAGGCTGTAGTTGGCGTGATATTAGGCGGTGGATTTTGTTTAATGTCGCCTCTAAACCTACCAGATATCATCGACTCATTTCATTTCTATCCCTTTCTCGTCGGTGTCGTGCAAGGGTATCACGTATGTGTGCGTATAGGCAATTTTACCATTTATAAAGAAATAGGTGTATATATATAAAAATATGTATATGTAAATATATAAAAATATGTATATGCAAATATATAAAAATATGTATATGTATATATATAAAATATGTATTGCTGCCTCATACTCCCCCCCCCCCGATAGCTGTCGAGCGCGACGAGGAAGGCGATTTAGGGTTTCGGCATTCGAATCGCCGGAGGAGGCGTTTTGGAGGCTGTCGGGCACTGTCTTCGTCGCCGGGGCTGAGCTAGCAGTTGGCCCTAGTCGAGCTTTCTACGATTCAGCGGTGTCGCCGATCGATTCGAGGCAAGAAAACTCCTTCATCCCCTTCTCCTTCTTCTACTACCTCTTACCCCAGCTTACTCCTTCTGTTTCTCTTATGGGAGCTGTTATCTTGGGTTATATTGCAAATTTTATTTGGGGTTTCATTCCCCCTGCTGCCATATACCTGCTGCTATGCGTGAACTTCGTTGGATTTGTTAATTTGGGGGTTTTGTTCTGTCCCTGCTGCCATATACCTGCTGCTATGCGTGAAATTCGTTGGATATGTTAATTTGGGGGTTTTGTTCTGTCCCTGCTGCCATATACCTGCTGTTATGCGTGAACTTTGTTGGATTTGTTAATTTGGGGGTTTGGTTCTATTCTTGCTGCCAAACCTGTGTTGTTGTATATATGGATTTAGTTAAATTGTGGGGTTTTATTTTACCCCTGCTGCCATGTTTGTGCTTGGGCTAGACTTACTAATTCATGGGGGTTTTTTTTCTCTCTATCCTAGCTGCCCTATTCCTGCTATGCTTGATCAGTTAGTGGTCTCAAAACAAACTTTGTAAATCAAGGGGGCTGCCCTTGGAGTTCTCTCTTAAGGGGTTGCTTGCATATAATTTTTTGGGGGTTTTTCCAATTCCTGCTGCCATACAAGTGATCATGCTATTTTGGATTAGATTTATTCAATTTCTCACATGGTAGTAGCTTTTCGTTGATCGGCTGTCTGCTGTTTCCTTTTTTAGTGGGTAATGTTGACTGATTACATGTGTGATATTTCTGTGGATTAGGACCCCTTTAATCAGCCTTGGCCAACTGTGGCCATACCGCAGAAGAGACTACCGCGAACGTCGGCCAGAAATCAGGTGACTTCCTCCCCTCTCCCTTGGTGCTAGATCTTTAGATCTAAATATTAGGAGAGACATTGAACTCAAAAGAGTTTGATCCAGTGAGTTTCATGAAGTTTCGTAGGAGGAGACCACGCTAGAACTTTTGTTCTAGGGCGTCGTTCGCCACGGTATTATCTTCAATCAACTCCTCTCTTCAATACGAAGATTTAGAGCTTGATCTCGTGAAGACTGGTGGTCTGTTGAGGGTGTATTGGAGTAGAGAAGGTGAAATATTATTTGTATGTGCTGGGGGAGAAGATGAACAGATGTTGTTCATCTGTCTTGAGTTTTGACCAAATATTATAAATTGGGGTGACGCATCTAGATTGGAGGAGTCTAGCTCCCGGAAATTCAGTTTTAGTGGACGACATTGGGAAGGTTTATTATCTTATTATCATTGTATGTTATACATAGTTTGAATTGCAAGCACGAATAGAATTGGTAATTCTGTGCTTGTTGATGTCGTGATCATCTTAAACTAGATTTAAAGCGATTACTTAATACGGTTGTTAAAGGATGAAGCAATGAGTAATCCTGCGGGAGCGTATAGAAGGATCACCACACTGTATGCACACCACTGCACGAGAGTTATGTCAACTCGGGATGGGTAGCATCGGCTAAGCGTGCAAAATGTGAAAGGTAATAAGACTCCGCTTGGGGGTCCTTGGGTGCTTATGAGCACGGGTGTGCACGAATTGTTTAGAAGGACTTGGATTAGAAGTCCTGGTGTACGTAGATACACAGATTGTTTAGAAGGAATTGGATTAGAAGCCCCGGTGTACGTAGATACATGGTCTGTATAGAAGGACTTGGATTGGAAGTCCTGGTGTATGTTGATACACGGATACAAATGGACCCCGCTGGGGGGGGGGGGGGGGGGGGGGGGGGGGGATTACTTGTGTCGGGTCTACAGGATTGCTAGTCGTGACACCGACAGAAGCCGGCAGTAGACTCTAGATCGATTGGGTTGGACTCTTGGTGCTCACCTACCCAAGTCCCCTTCTGTGTCCTTGGAGGCTCCGCTGTGTGTTCTTAGCGTCGAGTAGTATGCAGGGTCTCCGCTATGTGTTCTTAGCATCGAGGCGTACAGAGGCCTAGGACTGGTAGTGTTCATACCCTCCTAGTAGTGGACGAGCTCGTTCCACTGTCCCCGTCTGGCCACGACGGGAGATGCCTGAGCGGTTAGCTACCACTCAAAAAGCGAGAACTAAAGATCTATGTCGACATAGCAACATTGCATGGGTGAGTCTTCATATCATAATCATTGCATTGCATTCATCCTTCATAATCATAGCATTGCACCGCATCGGGTCCATCATATAAATTAGTATGGGCTCTTTTATATGATGGGTCCGAAATTGGAAACCTTAACTTATAAGTTTGTATGGGCATTCATATAAGTTAAGGTACGATATGAACTGCTTACTTCTTCCTGTTACTAGGACTTGCTTATTGATACTCTGCTTATGCTTCCTGTTATTAGTACTTGCTTATTGATACTCTGCTTATGCTTCCTGTTACTAGTACTTGCTTATTGATACTCTGCTTATGCTTCCTGTTACTAATACTTGCTTACTGATACTCTGCTTATGCTTCCTGTTACTAGTACTTGCTTATTGATACTCTGCTTATGCATCCTGTTACTAGTACTTTCTTATTGATACTCTGCTTACTTCTTTCTGTACTAGCACTTACTCGCATTCGTACCTGTTAGTTAGAGTTATTGCAAGTACTTGGGTGCTTATGCAATCGACATGTATATACAACCATTCCTGTCACCTGCTTGTACTTATTATTGATTATATTGCAGCTTTTCTTCCTTTCCTTCCGCCCGGTGCCTTGGAGTCGCCGGGGGAGCGGATGGGAAGCCACTTAGTCTTTATGACTAACGGTTGCAACGTCCCTCTTTTTAGGAGTGTTCCTTAGAGCAGCAGTGCACGGTGCTGGAGGAGGAGAGTCAGGTCAGGATGACAGGGCCGGAGACCATGATACCTTGGCTACCGTCGGTGACAGAGGCGAGTGAGTGTTTTGAGATGTAGCCCTCGGGGCATTTAGCTTGTTACTCTGATGATTTGTAGGAGCTTGTGTAGCTTTCGGTCTAATAAAATGTTTGGACATTATTACTGTTTGGACATTATTACTTATTGTGAATCTATGACTTTTAATGCTTTCTTTTATTGATGGGTTGGCGCTGTTTAGTTGGTTTGGCCGGCAGGATAGGCGTCTTGTGGGGGAGGCTAGCTCGTGTGTTGGCGCTCCCGCAAGGCGGCTGTCCTGGGCATAAGATTTCCCTCGGTCGTGTCGTGTGTTCCGGGAGGGGGGTCTTACAAAATGTTTCTTCATAATCCTCCCCATACTTCTGAGAGAAACCTCGAGCTACAAGGTGAGCCTTGTACCGCTCAATACTTCCATCGGCATTCTTCTTCAGATTGAAAACCCTCAACCTTAGGCACCAAGTCCCAAGTCTCATTCTTCTTGAGGGCAGCCATCTCATCATCCATGGCTCCTTCCCCCTCCTTAACTCCAATGACATTTTCATAACAAGATGGCTCTCTCTCATCCAGGGGACCTGCAAAGAAACAAGAGACAAAGCTCACCAAGTTTTCGCCCGTATACCGATCTGGTGGAATAATGGTCCTCTTGGACCTCCTCAGAGCTTTACTCTGATCCATCTCTCCAGCTACCTATTCTGAACTAGCTCTCTTTTCTGGCACACTTGGAGCATCGCTCCCCCTGCTTCCTGAACCAGAAGCACCTGACCTAGAGCTAGAAGAATTTGGAGCACCTGGAGAAACAAGTAATTCCACTAGAACTTCCCCTGTAGATTCTCTTTGGCCAGCAACCAACCTGCTCTCCTTTAGCTCCACAGATGAACTACCCTCGTATGACGTCAGCTCGTCGAATACCACATCCCTTGAGACCACAGCTTTCCGTGTTTCTAGATCCATGCATCTACACCCTTTCTTCTGGTCATCATAACCGACGAAGACTAGCTTCCTTTCTTTCGCATCTAGCTTCGTTCGAAGGGCATTAGGAACATGCACGTAGCAGGTAGATCCGAACACTCGAAAGTATTCCACAGAAGGCTTCTCCTTATACATCAGCTCATGTGGAGTCTTCATGTTTATCGGACTAAGGGGCATCTTGTTGATGACAGAAGCTGCAGAAGAAATACCCTCCGCCCAAAAGGACTTAGGAATATTCTTGGCATGAAGCCAGCACTTCACAGTCTCCGTCATGTGACTGATCTTTCGCTCAGCAACCCCATTCTGCTGTGGAGTGTGAAAACAAGTAAGCTCTCTCTGGATGCCATGCTTCCTACCTAAGTTGATGAAAGCACTTGAGGTGAACTCCCCTCCATTGTTTGTTCTCAACTTCTTGATCCGCAGGTTAAGCAAGCCCTCCAGTAGCTCCATAAACTCCACAAATTTTCCGAACGCTTCTGACTTCTCCTTCAGAATGTATACCCATGTATACCTGGTGAAATCATCAACCAAGATCAACATATACCTGCTACCTACAAGACTGGCATTCTCGGTTGGTCCACATTGATCACCATAGATGCACTCTAATGGCACTCTACATATGCTTTGTGACTTGTCAAATGGAAGACGATGAGGTTTTCCATATTGACATCCAGCACAAACATGACCATCTCCCATGGAGGAAAGACTAGGCAGGCCTCTCAGCAGTCCTCTCGTTGCCATAGCCTTCAGCTTATCCATACCAACATGCCCAAGTCTTTCATGCCAGATAGCATCGCTATCATTTGTCTGTATCTTATCAACATAGGAACTTGTTGATAGAATAAACAAGTCCTTTACCCTTTTTCCAACATGAGTGACATCGGCCTTCACTGTTGATATGTTCCGAAGGAACTTCACTTCTGTTGGCCCGAACAGATGATAACCAGCATCTACATCATTAGTCACCGAGAAGAGGTTTTTCTTCATTCCCGACACATGATAGTCGCTCCTCAACGTGAGTGGACCTCTATCACTACCCAAAGAAATTACACCCTCCTTCTCAACTGCATGTATAGTATCATCAACAGTAATGATTGCATCATTACCTGAGTATGCCTGCAACGAAGAGAACTTCGACTCGTCCCCAGTGAGGTGATGACCACACCTAGAGTCAACGATCCAATCATCCTTGTAGTTAATGGAAGCCAAGGCCTGAACATGCGTTCCCATCATGAAAGATCCATCTTGCCAACTACAATCAGCATTTGAATCCATCTCTCCCTTTCCTGCAGCATGACCTGGCTGAAGATTAACCCCGCAGTCTCTTTTGAAGTGACCAGGCTGATTGCACCTGTACCATCTTGGCCCTTCCTTCTTCTTCCCATCACGCTTAGGAGCCTTGCAAGCGAAGAATTTCTCATTTTATAAAAGAAGCACATAGAGTAGAGATGAGATAGAATGTCATTTTGATTCTTTTTTCATATAACTCCCATTTGTTTGGAGTTTTCTTCATCTTTCTTTTTCTAGCTTTACTTGTAAAAGGTATTGCAGCAACCCAGGTTCTACCAGCGGTTGTCATCGTGAAGATTTTCTTAACAATCAGAGACATCAGACCTTATATCTAAATCCACTACAGTATCCTCCACTGCAGACATTTATTCAATTATGTCTTAAGCTTTTTTCATTACTTTACTATTTACCTTTTGCATGAATTCCTCTAGACCTGCGTGGATGTGAAGGGTGGAATTACCAAATCTGTTGTTTGATGTGAATTATGGATATACCGTCTCTATTTTTTATTTACGACCGTAATACCCACCAAGACAACATCTCCCTAAAATTATTTGCAGATGTGTAGTGGTAGCCCAACCTATTATTCTGTGATGATTGCCATTAATTGTCATGATACCTTGTCGAGTTAATCGACTTGCTTTGTTTGAATGTAGATGATTCCATTTGGGATAGAATGGTTGTAATAGATTATTAACAACTGGTATTAGGCTGGTGTCATCTTACTTGCAAGAGAAATGGACCAACTTTAGTATGTATCCAAATATACTGCCAAATATCTTGGCAATTATTTGTTGATCACTAATATTTCAGGACCATAAAATCCCAAATGCAACATTCCTGGATTCCTGGATTTCTGGATTCCTGAATTTTCTATCCCGGACTCATAGTTAATCCATATATAACCACAGATTTCTCAAATCATATACCGAGTTGGATTTTCTTGGCATCCGCTGACATAATATAATTAGCACCATAATTATCAGCAAGTCAAAAATTATCTATCCACATTGACTTCACACTCATTGTTCTGGAGTATGTGAATATGAGATTATCAGAGTCTTATCTTCTCTTTCCACAAACATGGGTACTGCCTCATTTCTTCACATAGAGATATTATTTCGTCAACGCCAAAGCAAGTGATTGTGAATAAGCGTTCATACCCTCTGCGAATGAGATGTTCTTTTCTTATACAATTCAAATGTGAATAAAAATAAGTATCAACAAGATTGTCTCAGGTACCTGACATATCATTATTTTTCAAATACCTGTTCTTCATGTCTTTTAAAAATAGATGTTTGCGAGTTATCCTTCAGGAACTCATGTATTATAGTTCATATACCTATTATTCATGACTTTTGCAGATAGAAATAGGTGCTAGTGAGTTCTTTTCAGGTACTCGTGTAATAAGTTTCTTTTATACTTGCTTTGACTACTCTTTTGTAGAGATAAGCAGATTCCCGCGAGTTCTCTTCAGGTACTCATGTAATATGTTTCTTTCATGCCCACTTTGACTAGTCTTTTGTAGAGATAAGCAAGCGTCATGAGTTCTTTTCCAGATACTCGCATAATGCGTTTCTTTTATACCTGCTTTTACTACTCTTTTGCAGAAAAATGTAGGTGCTCGCGAGTTCTCTTCAGGTACTCGCATAATATGTTTCTTTCATTTCCACTTTGACTATTCTTTTGCAGAGATTAGAAGGTGCTCGCTAGTTTTTTTCAGGGACTCGCATTATACATTTTTTTATACCTGCTTCGACTACTCTTTTGTAGAGATAAGCTGGTGCTCGCGAGTTCTCTTCAGGTACTCACGTAATATGTTTCTTTCACACCCACTTTGACTATTCTTTTGCATAGATAAGCAGGTAATCACGAGTTCTCTTTAAGTACTCGCACTCTTCTTGCACATATTCTACCATTACAAAGCATGTGGGGATCCCAATACTCGTGGGTATGTTCTATTTTTTGAAGTTTTTTCAAAACTTGGAAAAATGCGGGATCATGTTTACCTAGAAATCGGCGATCCCTCCAAGGCAACTAATCTAAGTGCCCAGCAACCAGATTCTTTTCCTAGGAGGTCTCAGGCAGTCTCAGGCGGTCTGAGGCATTCTCAGGCAGTCTCAAGCAGTCTCAAGCTTATCCAGGGAAACCTCAAAAGGTGTCAGGCAGTCTCAGTTTGTTCCTAGCGGTCTCAGCTTGTCCGAGGAAGTCTTAGCTTGCCCATAGCGTGTAACACCCTGCTAGTACGAAAAGTATAACAGCGGGTCCGGCCGGGACCCCACGCCATACAAACCACATTAGCTAGGAGTTAAAAGGTGATATACAGAAAAGAATACAACTACACGAGAGTACAAAACGTAAGCGGAAGCATTTGATTAAAACATTTCAATTAGAACTGTCCACAATCATAGGAATGAAACCATAATATAGAGTTACGGCCTTAAGGCCTTACATTTACCAAATGTGATAAAAACTCCAAACATACATCGGCACGCAGGCCGACAATACAAGGAAAACAGAAAAGAGGCTGGCCTTCGAGGGCCAACTCAGCATAAGGGCCACCGCCCGCTATTTTCCGCTAGGCTCACCTGCACCTGCATAAGAACATTCCACCAAGCGGTGGCAAACAAGGTAACAGTCAGCAAAGCTGACCAAATTATAACGACACCACCCCTTTCCCGGGGTGGCGGAGCTTCTACCCTGCAAGCAAGCCATACTAGCACAAGTACTAATATAAAGAAAGTGCAACTACACAAGGTGAGGGTTCAAGCACAATCAATCTTCTAGGTTGAACATCAAAGAGAAGGGAACCTAGGTATGCACATGATGTTGGTTGGGTTCACCCGAAAGTTCCTCACAACCGCCTAAACAACCGCATGAGGCTAACAACATCAATTCATCACAAACGTGGGTACACAAAGCCGCACGCTTCATGCTCACAAGGCATGCAACAAAGGTGCTTCTTCCCGAGCACCAATACCATCATGAGTCCGGAAACTCTAGATGGAAAAGAGCTTTTGGTCGGTCTAGGCAAGACGCCCTTCCCAACCTCTCCCAAGGTCGTTCGGGTTTACAAGAGATAAATCTCCCGACCGCCGCGACTGGAAACGGGTTCAGTTCAGCCAATTCCCGTGCTCTTGTCATCGATTGAACACACGATGCGGGTATGACATTACCTCGGCCCGTAAGGGTTTAGCACTCGCTAGCGCTACACAAAACATAAGTTACAACACCCAAGCCTTCACGAGGACTTAGGCTACACGTAACCAAAAAGGAGGTACAAGACCACTCCTCAAAAATTCTAGTGGTGAAGGTTTGCATTCAACCACTCGCAAAGCATGGGGCTTTCGTAAGGATCTTCACAAGACGCCTACGCTTAAATCCCACAATACTATCGCATATATCGCGGAGTCATTCTCCGGCACGAATTCTAGGCTTAACCTAAATGCAACGTCGCAAATCAAGCATCACTGATTCGGGCTCACGGCCACGAATAGGCTTCACACACAATGCCTAAATCCGCACGACTATTGGATTTTCTACATGCAATATGCCAGGGACGGACACAATCAACCCGGAGTTCCGAAGAACTTGAGGAAATCCTACACTTCACCCATTTGGTGAAAGGGATTCCTCATGCAAGCATAGAGAAATGAAGGAGAGGACAAATGACAAGTCCAAATATCGGGAGGAAGAATCATTAGCCTAGAAGCGTTCTTCTTAGCCAAGGATCTGAGATTTCACACGGAGGGAAATGACCACACCGGCTGCACTCTCCAGATCTGGAAACGGCTCGCGAAATGGAGCTCCGGAGCTCCGTCAATGGCGGGATCTCTCCTTCTTCTTCCTTGCCTCCTTCTTCTTTCTCTAGGTTTGGAGAGAGAAAGTCTTAGAAATTATGAGGATTAACCTCCTCTCATCAGCCCTAAAGACCTCCAGCATCTAATCCTAGCCATTGTATCGGATTCCAAAAGATTTGGACGGACCGATCTCCTTCTCCGCTCAAATTCGCGGAGCAGAATTAACAGGGCGCACGATCACAGGCGCACGATCACTGGTCTTGCGCGAAGAGGAGAAATGGTCGTGCGCACTACCCGAGACAGAACTCCGATTCCTTGCGAATTAACGCACGATCATTGGCGCACGATCACTGGTCGTGCGCGAAGAGGAGAAATGGTCGTGCGCAGAGAACTGCTATGGAATTTTTTAGCCTATCCCGAGCGCAGCACTACTACTCCGCCTACCTCGCTGAACTACAATTTTTGGGGTATTACAACTCCACCCCCCTTAAAAGAATTTCGTCCCGAAATTTTGAAAACAGTAATAGCAGGAATTACAGTTATATACTACCTGAGAGAAATAGCTCGGGGTACTCCGCAAGCATCGTTTGCTCTCTCTCCCAAGAGAGCTCCTCTCGGCCGCAATTGTCCCACCGGACATTTACCATCCGAATGGACTTGTTCCGCAACTGCTTTACTTCGGTATCTTCGATGCGTAAGGGCTTGAATTTCGTCGACAACCCACTATCAACCGGCACTTTGCTAACCACAATGATATGAGTAGGCTCTTGCACTTCCTTCCTCAATACTGAAATGTGAAACACGTCGTGCAGACTGCTCAGCTCTGCAGATAGTGCAAGCCGATAAGCCGCATCACCAACACGCTCCACGATCTCAAACGGTCCTAAGTACCTTGGACTGAGCTTCTTCAAGCGTCGAATCCTTGATACCCCTTTGAACGGTTTGATCTTCAAGTAAACCCGGTCGCCAACGGCGGACTCTAGGTTCTTATGCTTGGCGTTGTAACATTTTGCTTGCCTATCCTGGGCAATCAATAGCCTTTCACGAATAGTTCGGATCGTCGAAGTTGCTTCATCAACATCCTTTCGCTTTAATATCTTAGTATCGCCCGTTTCTGCCCAAGACAACGACGTACGACACTTCTTACCATAGAGGGCCTCGAAGGGAGCCATCTGTATACTGGCTTGGTAGCTATTATTGTAGGCGAACTCGATCATATAGAGATAATCTTCCCACTTCTTTCCAAAATCTATAGCGCACATTCGGAGCATATCCTCCATAGTCCTATTTGTCCTCTCGGTCTGTCCATCCGTTTGCGGGTGGAAGGCCGTGCTGAACTTCAATTTAGTGCCCAACAGTTCATGGATAAGCCTCCAATCTTTCGATGTGAAACGCCCATCACGATCGCTGACGATGCTACGAGGGACACCGTGCAGCCGCACAATACTATCAACATAGAGCTTCACTAGCTTTTCTACAGAATCATCCTTCCGGTTCGGAATAAAATGCGATACCTTCGTCAATCGGTCCATGATCACCCAGATGGCGTCGTTTCTATGTTGTGATCTCGGCAATCCGTGCACGAAATCCATCGAAATATCATCAAACTTCCATTCCGGAATCGGCAAGGACTTCAAAAATCCACCGGGACGTTGACATTCCACCTTCACCAACGCGCAAGTATTACACTTGGCCACGTAGAGGGCAATGTCCTTCTTCATACCCGGCCACCAGAAAAGTTTCTTCATGTCCATGTACATTTTCGTGCTTCCAGGGTGGATCGAGTACTTGGTATGATGAGCCTCGTACATCAACTCCGCCCGTAGAGTACCAATGTTTGGGACGCACAATCTGCCCTCTTTCCACATAAGGCAATCTTCGAAGGAGAAATCAGCGTTTAACCCATCCACGGTTTTCGCTTTAAAGCGTTTCATGCTCTCATCCAGCTCCAATGCTCGTCGAACTCGGTCGGCAAGGTCGTATTGAACCTCCGTACAGTTCAAGCATGCTGAAGTAGACGCTCTTCTATCAACGCAAATGATCTCCATTTCTTCCAGTTCGCGGATTAGACGCTCATCGTGCATCAAAATCCAATTTGCTTGAGCGGGAGCCCGACGACTCAACGCGTCCGCAACTACATTTCCCTTTCCAGGAGTATATTTGATGTCGAATGTGTAGTCCCCAAGGAACTCCATCCACCTCCTCTGACGCATATTCAACTCCCTTTGATCCAGCAGGTACTTGAGGCTCTTGTGGTCGGTAAAGATGTCGATCTTCACGCCATACAAATAATGCCTCCAAAGCTTAAGAGCAAATACCACGGCCGCTAGCTCCAAATCATGGACCGGGTAATTCCTCTCATGAACCTTTAACTGCCGGGAGCCGTAAGCAATTACCTTTCTAAACTGCACTAGGACACAACCCAAACCACTCCCCGAGGCGTCGCTATAAATTTCGTAGCCTTCCGCACCACATGGCGAGCATAGAATGGGCGCCGTGGTCAGACGGCTCTTCAGCTCTTCAGCTCTTCAAAAGCTCGTGCGCACTCGGGCGACCAAACAAACTTATGATCTTTCCTAGTCAGTTTAGTGAGAGGGAGTGCAATCCTCGAGAAGTTTTCCACAAAGCGCCTATAATAGCCGGCAAGTCCTAAGAAACTTCGGACTTCCGCTACGTTTTTCAACAAAGTCCATGCTCGGATCGCTTCTATCTTTGACGGATCAACTGCAATTCCTTCTCCACTAACAACATGACCAAGGAATGCTACAGACGGTAGCCAAAACTCGCACTTGGAGAACTTGGCATATAGCTGACTCCTCCTCAAGGTGCTCAGAACTGCGTGCAGATGCCCTACATGCTCCTATTTCGACTGAGAGTATACCAAAATGTCGTCGATGAAGATGATCACAAATTGATCCAAATACTCTCGAAACGTCCTGTTCATTAAGTCCATGAATACCGACGGTGCATTAGACAGACCCAACGGCATCACCGTGAACTCATAGTGCCCAAAGCGGGTACTGAACGCTGTCTTTGGAATATCACATTCCCTTATCCGCAGTTGGTAATAACCGGACCTTAGGTCTAGCATGGAGTAAACCGTCGACCCAACCAGTTGGTCGAATAAATCATCGATTCTTTGAATCAGATATCGGTTCTTCTAGGTCAACTTGTTTAACTCTCGATAATCAATACATAGACGCAAGCTCCCGTCCTTCTTTTTCACAAAGAGGACCGGTGCACTCCAAGGCGATGAACTTGGACGTACGTAGCCTTGCTCTAGCAGCTCTTGCAATTGGACCTTCAGCTCTGCCAATTCCTTTGGCGCTATCCGGTATGGTGAGCGGGCCACAGGTTTGGCACCTGGCACCAACTCGATACATAAATCAATCTCCCGATGAGGCGGAACCCCAGGGAGTTCGTTAGGAAACACGTCGGCGTACTCCTCTACAACTAGAACATCACACAACCTGGTCTTTGGCTCTGAAGCCTCCAACAAAGTGAAGAACAACTCGGCCCCTTTTCTCACCGCCTTAACCACTTGGAGAGCAGACATCAACGTCTTGCTCGCTCCTCGCATACCGGCAAATGTGATTTCTCCTTCGGTGTTCTTTCCCAGAGTGATCTCCTTTGAATTACAATCTATGCATGCTCGCTGCTCCGAGAGCCAGTCCATGCCGAAGATCACATCGAATTCAGCTAACGGTAATAACGACGCTTCCAAATCGAAATCCTGATTTCCGATCCGCACCTTCACACGGCTCTTCCTATCCGCACTCATGCGAGATCCATTTGGTAGAACTACTTCCAATCTATCCTCTACCAAGGTAGACGGCACTCCGATTCGCACCACGAAGTCCTCGGACAGAAAAGAGTGCGATGCACCCGTATCAAATAGAGCTCTCGTCGGATAGTTGAAAATTAGGAAGAAACCTAATTGTACACAAATAAAGCATATAGTCGTACAACAGTATGAATTATATAAATAGCTGTAAAAGATAGCTTCTAATTCGTACCTGTGACGACATCAGTTTGTCGTATGGCTTCTTGGTGGCCAAGCGAAAAGTCTCTCGGCTGAGTCGGAATGTGCTGGGAAGCCGAAGACTCCGCAGCTTTACCCTTTTCCGCAGCACGAGCATAGTCCAACGCTCAGTTATATGCCTTCGGGGGACCACTTCGACACACCGCGGCCTTGTGTCCCACCTTCCCGCAGGTGAAACACGTGATAGGACCCCGCACAGTCGTTGCTCCCGAAACATTTGAGCGAGTTTGCTCCGCCGGTTTGAACTTCCTTTTGTTCTTTCTGAACTCTGACTTGGACTGAGAGGCCGGCACATGAAACTCAGGTTTCTTTGTCACGGCTTTTGCTTGTACCCTCTTCATGTCCAACTCTAGGGATCTGGCAGTTTGGACCATCACATGGAAACCTAACGTCATTGGGCCTGCAAGGAGCAGCCTCAACTCGTCCCGAAGACCTTCATAGAACTTGTTCGTCTTTGTCTCTTCATCTTCCATTATAGGCCCCGCATAACGACCCAGTTTAGTGAACTCGTGCAAGTACTCATCCACTGAGTTGTCGCCTTGAGTTAACTTCAGAAACTGGTTCTGCAACGCAATGCGTTGGGCAGAAGGAATATACCTTTGAAGAAATGACTTTGAGAAATCCGCTATCATGATCTCGGTAATCTCCTTGCCTCCAAACTTGTGCACTTCCTGTTCGGCCCACCAACGCTCTGCCTCTCCGTTAAGGAGGAAGGTGGCTAAAGTGACCATCATAGCTTCTTCTGTTGCTGTCACCTTTAGAGTTTTTCTAACTGTTGACAGCCAGTCCTCCGCCTCCGTTGGGGATCCGGTCCCCGAGAAAGTTGGAGGGTGGAAGCTTAGAAAGTGTTGCAGTTGCTGATCACGTGATCGTGCAACGGCTACACGCTCTACAGGACTCTCCACCCTTTGCACCACCGCAGGTTCCACTGCAGCCACTGGCACAGGGGTCTCAATCATCGGTTCCACCGCAGGTTCCGCTGCAGGTTCGATCACCGGGGCCGCATCTGTAATAGGCGTAGCAGGTTGTGCAAGCCTTTGCGGTTGAGCATTGATCATCGCGAAGACAGCTTCTGTGATTAACCTGATCATCTCAGCAGGAGGAGTGGTAGCTGGCACTTCAGCCGACCCACCACTTTCAGCAGTGTTACGGGGTTGAGACGGCCCCGCACCACTCCTAGTCACCTATAATCGTGTAAGACACAATTTAGTGACTGAAAACATAGCAAACAACAATCATAGAACGCCCAGGTTCCGCAAACAAGTATGTTTTTTCCATTCCTAAGTGGACATTCTTATTAGTTTTTGTCGTTTTAGGTGAATGCACATCCCGTGCACACCACCCCTTAAAACGAATTCATCCCGAATTCGCTAAACTACGGATCGACGCCTTAAGTCCGATACCAAATTGTAACACCCTGCCAGTACGAAAAGTATAACAGCGGGTCCGGCCGGGACCCCACGCCATACAAACCACACTAGCTAGGAGTTAAAAGGTGATAAACAGAAAAGAATACAACTACACGAGAGTACAAAATGTAAGTGGAAGCATTTGATTAAAACATTTCAATTAGAACTGCCCACTATCATAGGAATGAAACCATAATATATAGTTACGGCCTTAAGGCCTTACATTTACCAAATGCGATAATAACTCCAAACATACATCGGCACGCAGGCCGGCAATACAAGGAAAATAGAAAAGAGGCTGGCCTTCGAGGGCCAACTCAGCATAAGGGCCACCGCCCGCTATTTTCCGCTAGGCTCACCTGCACCTGCATAAGAACATTCCACCAAGCGGTGGCAAACAAGGTAACGGTCAGCAAAGCTGACCAAATTATAACGACCCCACCCCTTTCCCGGGGTGGCGGAGCTTCTACCCTGCAAGCAAGCCATACTAGCACAAGTACTAATATAAAGAAAGTGCAACTACACAAGGTGAGGGCTCAAGCACAATCAATCTTCTAGGTTGAGCATCAAAGAGAAGGGAACCTAGGTATGCACATGATGTTGGTTGGGTTCACCCGAAAGTTCCCCACAACCGCCTAAACAACCGCATGAGGCTAACAACATCAATTCATCACAAACGTGGGTACACACAGCCGCACGCTTCATGCTCACAAGGCATGCACCAAAGGTACTTCTTCCCGAGCACCAATACCATCATGAGTCCGGAAACTCTAGATGGAAAAGAGCTTTTGGTCGGTCTAGGCAAGACGCCCTTCCCAACCTCTCCCAAGGTCGTTCGGGTTTACAAGAGATAAATCCCCCTACCGCCGCGCCTGGAAACAGGTTCAGTTCAGCCAATTCCTGTGCTCTTGTCATCGATTGAACACACGATGCGGGTATGACATCACGTCGGCCCGTAAGGGTTTAGCACTCACTAGCGCTACACAAAACATAAGTTACAACACCCAAGCCTTCACGAGGACTTAGGCTTTACACGTAACCAAAAAGGAGGTACAAGACCACTCCTCAACAATTCTAGTGGTGAAGGTTTGCATTCAACCACTCGCAAAGCATGGGGCTTTCGCTAGGATCTTCACAAGACGCCTACGCTTAAATCCCACAATACTATCGCATATATCACGGAGTCATTCTCCGGCACGCATTCTAGGCTTAACCTAAATGCAACGTCGCAAATCAAGCATCACCGATTCGGGCTCACGGCCACGAATAGGCTTCACACACAATGCCTAAATCCGCACGACTACCGGATTTTCTACATGCAATATGCCGGGGACGGACACAATCAACCCGGAGTTCTGAAGAACTTGAGGAAATCCTACACTTCACCCATTTGGTGAAAGGGATTCCTCATGCAAGCATAGAGAAATGAAGGAGAGGACAAATGACAAGTCCAAATATCGGGAGGAAGAATCGTTACCCTAGAAGCGTTCTTCTTAGCCATGGATCTGAGATTTCACACGGAGGGAAAGGACCGCACCGGGCTGCACTCTCCAGATCTGGAAATGGCTCGCGAAACGGAGCTCCGGAGCTCCGTCAATGGCGGGATCTCTCCTTCTTCTTCCTTGCCTCCTTCTTCTTTCTCTAGGTTTGGAGAGAGAAAGGCTTAGAAATTATGAGGATTAACCTCCTCTCATCAGCCCTAAAGACCTCCAGCATCTAATCCTAGCCATTGGATCGGATTCCAAAAGATTTGGACGGACCGATCTCCTTCTCCGCTCAAATTCGCGGAGCAGAATTAACAGGGCGCACGATCACAGGCGCACGATCACTGGTCGTGCGCGAAGAGGAGAAATGGTCGTGCGCACTACCCGAGACAGAACTCTGATTCCTTGCGAATTAACGCACGATCATTGGCGCACGATCATTGGTCGTGCGCGAAGAGGAGAAATGGTCGTGCGCAGAGAACTGCTATGGAATTTTTTAGCCTATCCCGAGCGCAGCACTACCACTCCGCCTACCTCGCTGAACTACGATTTTTGGGGTGTTACATAGCGGTCTCAGCTTGTCCAGAGTGGTCTCAGATTGTTGCTTATGGTCTCATTTTGTTCCTGGCATTCTCGGCGGTCTCAATAAGTTATCACAGCAAATCTGGGTAGCCCGTTAATCTTAGACCTCCCATTTGGGCAGGCCATCACATCTATAAATAGAGGGTATGGGGTACTCAGAAGAGAACTTCGGGGAGTTTCATACTATAGCTTACGACCTAAGCGGTCTCGAATTTTGTTACCGCGGTGACCTCAACCTCTTCCTGGCGACCTAAACACCTTCCGGGCTTTCTCAAGCTCCTTCCAGGCAGTCTCAAGCTCCTTCTAGGTGATCTTGGTCTTCTCCAGGATACCTAGGTGATCTCTATCACTAGACGTTATCTCCATCGATCTTGGCGGACTCCTCCAGGCGGTCTCCTTCAGCTCTTAGCGATCTCAACAACCTCAGCGACCTCTTTCCTGCTCGCCACACCTTTACTTCAAGCTTTGCATTATTTTTCATGTATTTGAATGTAATCTAAGTTGTAATACATGTTCTAAATTAATAGCATTGCCCGCCTCAAGAGAGGCATTCATCGCGGCAGGTAGCTCTGGTCTCGCCGCTTGCTTGCGGCTATCTATTTTCTTCCTCTCTCGCTCCTTCATTCGTAGCTCAAAGTAACCAGCTACACAATAGTTCTACCCACTCCTCCTTCAACTTGAGCGAGTGTGCATTTGGTACATTTTTGGTGCAAAAAATGGGAGAGCTAAAATACTTCTTAGGACTTCAAGTGAACCATTCTGAGGATGGTATATTCATCTGTCAGACCAAATTCACAAAAGAACTTATAAATAAGTTTGGAATGGAGGATTGAACCTTAATGAAAACTCTCCAATGTGCTCCAATGTTTCTCTATACAAGGTGATGAGCAATCCAACCACACCGTTATAGGCGGGAGAGAGACTGCAGTTCTAAATGACAGTGAATCGGTCGTTGATAAGTAATAAATTTGGGGAAGTAAATCCCCGGATATCGAATCTCTAGAGGAACGCGACAAGGTGGAGTAATCTATTGAGGCTAGAATTTAGATATAAGTCTTTTTATGTCGGTGTTTCATGGGGGGTTTTGATTGTAGACTAACAACTATTTGCAATAAAATAAAACTAACTAACTAACTATGTGGGTCGCCTTCCTCAACTTCACTCCTCCGCGGGACGCAAGCCATTGCTTCAGACTTCTGCGGGTTGCCTTCTCCATGTCTCTTATTGTTGTAGCAACTTTCAACACAACCACATGCACATCACCACGTCACCACATCCAAGCCTAGACTTATGAATATAACAATAATGATTTTAAAAATAAATAAATATACGTGCATGTCATATTCATACAAACTCCACCATCACATACATGAAGAAATTCCAAAGAGGTAAACCTAGATGGGATGAGAAATAGGAAAGTAATACAAATGCTACCTGAGTCTCTTCCTCGGAGGTAAAGGAGGTAGCAAGATTCCTAGCACGATCCTTGGCTGTCATCCGTGGTCCTTGAAGTTGTCATACCCACTCACCCGTCTTCTCTGTGGAATGCAGTTATCACATTGAAATCCATGAAATCAGCTTCTATAGAGATGGAATCCTTGGAGTAAGTCTTGATCTTTGAAGCTTTGTTAATGGGGAGGAGCCTAAGGGCGAATCCTATCTTGGAGGGTGATGAGTAAGATTTGTGCATATTTTTATTATAATATTTAGGTTGATTTTTATATAATTTTGTAAATATTAGTTCTATTTTGGTTAAAAATCATTTCTTTTGCAATTTTTGTTCTAAATATAGTTGTATTTCTATTTTGCATTTTTTTTTGAGTTTTGCTCAAAATTGACAGTAAACGCCCTAGGTCACGCCCGTGACTAGGGGCGTGTAATCATAATGCACGTCCAGAATAGTTGTTGATGAGATTTAAGCCAACATCCATAGGTCACACCCGTGACCTGTGTCACACCCCTTGGTCACGCCCGTGACCAAGGGCGTGTAATATTAAAGATCAATTCATTCTTTCCACATGGACCTATCAGCCACCAAATCCAATGTTGCCGCACAAGTCACGCCAGTGACCCTCAAGTCACGCTTGCGTGATCTTTGACTTCCGGCGCGCCGCACTCAATCCCATGCTGCACTCAATGCAACCACTCAGGTACACTCCCGTGACCCACATGTCACGGGCGTGTAATGTCCAACTTTCTCCCGCCAACACGCAAGCGCCACGCCTCCATCCCAGTCGATGCAGAATAGTGATTACACGCCCTTGGGTGACGCCCGTGACTAAGGGAGTGTAATCTCAAAATTTCTCCTATAATTTCAGGAGTTCATTCATTTGCAGCAAATTTTCCTCCTGCCCCCTGCCCATTTAGGTTGTTCTTGTATAGTTTTCTGTATTTTTTAGGTTTAGATTTAATTTTATGTAATTTTCTAATTTCTTTTTTATGTCTTGTTATTTTCATTTGTGGCAAGTTAGTTTAGATTTACTTTAATGCAATGTAACTTAGTTTTCATTTCATGTAATGTTTTCTTTTTTATGGTAATGAAATTTTTAGTTTTTTTTTCATTTATTCAAAAATCTCTTCCTTCCTTCTTAATTCTCTTTTTGTTATTTTTTAGCAACAATTTAGTTCTTGTTTTTACTAGTTTTGATTTGAAATTATCTTTTCGCCTTATTATCGTATCTCCTCTCCTTCGATGGATTCTCGAAAAAAAAACGATATCGAGTTTATATGCCGGTTATGAATTTTGGTAATTGTTCTCATATTTTTAGCAAATATTTAGTTTTTGGCGTCGTTGTCGTGGATTATTTTGTTGATATTTTGAAAAGAGAGAGAGCTATTTCTTTTATCTTTTATCATGTTCTTTTAATTACATTTATATTTTAAAACACAAAAACAGTATAAAACTCTTCAAAACTAAAAAAAAGTAACTTTTATGTTTTATTTCTTTTTATTTTGGGTTTTGTTTTATGGTTTTAAAAAAATGATTTTGCAGGTGATCGTGGTGGTCGTCCGTCTCCAAATCAGGGATGCACTTCTTTTTCCCCTCCTTGTTCTTTTTCCTTCATAATCATGTGCTTGTATTTTATTTTTCTTCATCATACTTAGCTTTCAACATTGGTGACAATGTTGAATTATAAGTATAGTGGTGCATTTCCCTTTCTTTTAAATTATTAAATCGTAGAAAATTTCCGAATAAATTTTTAAAAGCCAAAATTACAAAGATATTTTGTTTGTACATAGTTATTTTCTTTTTTTTACATAGTGTATTTCCTATTTTGTTGTCTTTTACAAAAAGAAAAATTAGCTTTTTCAAAAAAATTAGAAAACCCAAAATCTTCAAAAAAATAGAAAATAGAAAATTAATTTCATGGAAAGGGATATTTGGGCTATCATCCCAGCACATCTCATAGTAGTTGAGAACCCTTTACGGGGTATACCTCACGAAGTCCAAGAATTAGCAAAAAAAATTAGGCTTTTTAGTTCCTGTTTAGCATTGTTATGTAATATCAAAAAACCAAAAAAGATAAAATCAAAAATCCAAAGAAATAGATAATATAAAAAATCCAAAAAAGATAACATCAAAATAAAAAAAAAGATAATATCAAAAATCCAAAAAAAAGATAATATGAAAATTTTCAAAAAAAATTGAAGAAAACTTAGAAAAATCCCCAAAATATAATAAGATCTTACTTTGGTATTTGTTATTTCCAAAATCATTTTTATGAGTTTATTTATAAGCATATATTTTTTGTTTTTAATTTGATAATCTTTGATTTTATCATGGTTTTCTAAATCTAATTTTTTTATTTAAGTGATTTAGTTGTAAGAAATATTTTATGATTTCAATTTGATTAGAGAAATTTCTTTAGCACTTCTTGCCTTTTATTTTAAATAGTTATAATTTTGTAGTAATTTAGCTTAACACCTTTAGATTTTAATTGTTTCTACCTCATGGTTTTTGAATCTTAGGAAAGTTTAATTTACTAAAATTTACTCTCAAAATAATTTAATATATAAGCTAGAAATTTTTCTCTACCCCACCCCTTTGTTGGAATAAAAAAGTGTGTTTTAAAAGATCATATGTCATGGGAATAAGAGGATAAAATTCATTATTCCCTAAACAAATGCGCCCAAAATCATTTTAAGAGATTATTTGGCATGGAGTAAGAGGATAAAATTTATTACTCCTAAACATATACATTTTAGGTTTTTATTTGAAGAGAATTTAAAGATTATATGTCATGGGAATAAGAGGATAAAATTCATTATTCCCTAAACATATACAAAAAGAAAAAAAAGAGGTGAGAGGATAAAATTCATCACCTCCATTCTAAGATCTCTTCTTTTGCCAAATTTTATGAACTCTCCCCTAAAACAATATCTTTGATCTAGATTTAAATTAAGTCATGGAGAGAGAAATTTTTTGTAGGTTACTTTTTCCTTTAGTTTCTTTCAAAGTTATGGTTTTTAGAATTTTAAATCAAATTTTGTTTACAAATAACTCAATCTTGTTTACTAGTTATTATTTTTGAGAATTCTTGGCTAAACATTTTTCTCTTATTATTCTAATTTCATAATGTAGGACTTAATTCGTTAATCCCTAAAGTTTTATTTTTAGCTTACTTTTGATTAAATAGAATTTTAGCCTTATTAAAATAACCTTATTAATGTCTTATAAATATTTCTCAAATTTTTGCTCTAGAATAGCAAAAGCTTAAGTATGGGGGTATTTGATGAGTAGGATTTGTTTATAATTATAGTATTTAGGTTGACTTTTATATAATTTTGTAAATATTAGTTCTATTTTGGTTAAAAATCATTTCTATTACAATTTTTGTTTTAAATATAATTGTATTTCTATTTTGCAGATTTTTCGGGGGTTTACTCAAAATTGGCAATACACGCCCTAGGTCATGCCCGTGACCAGGGGAGTGTAATCATAATTTATGTCCCAAAATGCTGCTGATGATATTTAAGCCGAGATCCATAGGTCACGCACGTGACCTATGTCACGCCCCTTGGTCATGCCCGTGGCCACGGGTGTGTAATATTAAAGATCAATTCATGCATTCCACGTGGACCTGTCAGCCACCGAATCCAATATTGCCGCACAAGTCATGCCCGTGTCCCTCAAGTCACGCCCGTGACACGTCGCCATGATCTTTGACTTTTGGCATGCCGCACTCAAGCCCATGTTGCACTCAATGCAGCCACCCAGGTACACGCCCGTGACCCACATGTCACGGGCATATAATGTACAACTTTCTCCCGCCATCATGCAAGCTCCATGTCGCTGTCCCATCCAATGCAGAATAGCGATTACACGCCCCAGGGTCACGCCCATAACCGAGGGCGTGTAATCTCAAAACATCTCATATAAATTCAGAAGCACATTTCCAGCAAATTTTCCTCCAGCCCCAGCCAATTTGGGCTGTTCTTGTATAGTTTTCTGTATTTTTTTAGGTTTAGATTTAATTTTATGTAATTTTCTTATTTCTTTTTTATGTCTTGTTATTTTCATTTAATGCATGTTAGTTTAGATTTACTTTAATGCAATGTAACTTAGTTTTCATTTCATGTAATTTTCTCTCTTCTTATGGCAATGAATTTTTTAGTTTTGCTTTCATTTATGCAAAAATCTCTTCCTTCCTTCTTAATTCTCTTATCTTTATTTTTAGCAACTATTTAGTTCTTGGTTTTTACTAGTTTTGATTTGAAATTATCTCTTCGCCTAATTATCGTATCTCCTCTCCTTCGATTCATTCTCGAAAAAAATAACGATATTGAGTTCACATGCTGGTTATGAATTTTGGTATTTGTTTTTGTATTCTAGTTAGCCAAGAGGCTCGTGCATATGAATCGATCACTCGAGAATAAAAAGAGTTGAATGCACCCCTCAAGAGAGGATGACATAAATCTTCTGGATAGGAGTCAAATCCTATAGTGGGATTCACCTCCTTAAAGCGCGTATTAGGCGTTTCGGTTATAGGAGGAGAGTTCAGCCGATCAACTTAATCTCAGGTGGGCGTATTCCTCGAGAGTGGTGCGTTCATAAGCTAGCAATCTCCATGGTCAAGGTTTAGAGTAGAATGACAATATTTTTCTTTTTATTTCATTTCAAAGCAAGTTTGAATCAAGTTTTATTTTCTTTATTTATTTAGTTCTCTTTTAACTAGTTTTAATTATTAACTCTTTTACGCTCTTTCTCCGATAAAATAATTTTTAGCTTTCTCGAAATAAGAGTACTCGAGAAATCTCGTGTTTAATACAACATTGATATTTTCTTTAGTATCCTATACTATAAATGATATGGTACGCTTGACTTCATCGGATATAGAACTAGAGAACATCAACAATGAATCTCTTAAATCTCGCAAATCCTAAATCAATAATTTTTATATCAAGTTTTTGGCATCGTTGTCGGCGATTATTTTGTCGATATTTGGAAAAGAGAGTACGCTATTACTTTTATCTTTTATCCCGTTCTTCTTATTACTTTTAAATTTTAAAACTCAAAAACATTATAAAACTAATCAAAACTAAAAAAAGTAACTTTTATGTTTTATTTCTTTTTATTTTGTGTTTTGTTTTATAGTTTTAAAAAAATGAATTTGTAGGTGATCGTGGTGGTCGTCCGTCTCCAAATCAGGGACATACTTCTTTTTCCCCTCCTTGTTCTTTTTCCTTCATAATGACGTGCTTGTATTTTATTTTTCTTCTTCATACTTTGCTTTCAACATTGAGGATAATGTTGAATTTTAAGTATGGGGGTGTATTTTCCTTTCGTTTAAATTATAAAATCATAGAAAATTTCTGAAAAAAAATTAAAAAACCCAAAATTCCAAAACTATTTTGTTTGTACATAGTTATTTTCTATTTGTACATAGTGTATTTCTTATTTTGTTGTTTTTACAAAAAAAAAATAGTTTTTTTAAAAAATTAGAAAACCCAAAATCTTCAAGAAAAATAGAAAATTAATTTCTTGGAAAGGGACGTTTGGGCTATCATCCCAGTACATCTCCAAGTACCATTGAGAACCCTTCACGGAGTATACCTCGGGAAGTCCAAGAATTAGCAAAAAAAAATAAAAAATTTAGTCTTCTTAGTTTATGTTTAGCATTTTTATGTAATATCAAATATCCAAAAAAGATAATAAAAAAATATATCAAAAATCCAAAAAAGATAATATCAAAAATCCAAAAAAAGATAATATCAAAAATAAAAAGATAATATGAAAATTTTCAAAAAAAATTGAAGAAAACTTAGAAAAATCCCAAAAATATAATAAGCCCTTACTTTGGTTTTTGTTAATTCCTAAATCGTTTTTTATGAGTTTATTTATAAGCATCTATTTTTTTTTTAATTTGCTAATCTTTTATTTTATCATAGTTTGCTAATTCTAAATTTTTTTATTTAGGTGATTTAGTTTAAAAAAATATTTTATGATTTTTATTTTATTAGAGAAATTTCTTTAGCACTTCTTCCCTTTTATTTTAAATAGTTACAATTTTGTACTAATTTTGCTTAACACCTTTAGATTTTAATTGTTTCTGCCTCATGCTTTTTGAATCTCAGGAAAGTTTAATTTATAAGCTAGAAATTTTTCTCTACCCTACCCCTTTGTTGGCCTAAAAGTGTGTTTTAAGAGATCATATGTCATGAGAATAAGAGGATAAAATTCATTATTCCATAAACATATGCACCCAAAATCATTTTAAAAGATTATATGGCATGGAGTACGAGGATAAAATATATTACTCCTAAACATATACATTTTGGGTTCTTATTAGAAGAGAATTTAAAGATTATATTTCATGGGAATAAGAGGATAAAATTCATTATTCCCTAAACATATACAAAAAGAAAAAAAAAGAAAAAAATAGAGGTGAGAGGATAAAATTCATCGCCTCTATTCTAAGATCTCTTCTTTTGCCAAATTTTATGAACTCCCCCCTAAACCAATATCCTTGATCTAGATTTAAATTAAGTTATGGAGAGAGCAATTTTTAGTAGGTTATTATTTCTTTTTGTTTCTTTCAAAGATATGGTTTTTATAATTTTAAATCTAATTTTGTTTACAAATTACTCAATCTTGTTTACTAGTTATTATTTTTGAGAGTTCTTGGCTAAACATTTTTCTCTTATTATTCTAATTTCATACTGTTGGACATAATTCGTTAATCCTTACAGTTTATTTTTAGCTTACTTTTGATTTAAAAAGAATTTTAGCCTTAATTAAAAAACCTTATTAATGTCTTATAAATATTTCTCATACTTTTGCTCTAGAATAGCAAAAGCTTAAGTATGAGGGTATTTGATGAGTAGGATTTGTGGATATTTTTATTATAGTATTTAGGCTGATTTTTATATAATTGTGTAAATATTAGTTCTATTTAGGATAAAAATCATTTCTTTTACAATTTTTGTTCTAAATATAGTTGTATTTCTTTTTTGCATATTTTCTGGAGTTTCGCTAAAAATTAGCAGTACACGCCCGTGACCAGGGCGTGTAATCATAATGCACGTCCAGAATTGCTGCTGATGAGATTTGAGCCAAGATCCACAGGTCACGCCTGTGACCTGTGTCACGCCCCTTGGTCACGCCCGTGACCAAGGGTGCCTAATATTAAAGATCAATTCAAGCTTTCCATGAGGACCTGTCAGCCACCGAATCCAAAGTTATCGCACAAGTCATGCACGTGTCCCTCAAGTCATGCCCGTGATACGCCTGCATGATCTTTGACTTCCGACGCGCTGCACTCAAGCCCATGTTGCACTCAATGCAGTGACCCAGGTACACGTCTGTGACCCACATGTCACGGGCATGTAATGTCTGACTTTCACCCGTCGTCACGGAAGCTCCACGCCGCCGTCCCAACTAATGCAGAATAGTGATTACACGCGCCAGGGTCACGCCTGTGATCGAGGGCATGTAATCTCAAAATTTCTCTTATAAATTTGGGAGCTCATATCCAACAAATTTTCCTCCTGCCCCCTGCCCATTTGGGCCGTTCTTGTATAGTTTTTTGTATTTTTTAGGTTTAGATTTAGTTTTATTTAATTTTCTTAATTATTTTTTATGTCTTGTTATTTTCATTTCATGCAAGTTAGTTTAGATTTACTTTAATTCAATGTAACTTAGTTATCATTTCATGTAATGTTCTCTTTTTTATGGTAATGAAATTTTTATTTTATTTTTTCATTTATGCAAAAATCTCTTCCATCCTTCTTAATTCTCTTTTCCTTATTTATTTTAGCAACTATTTAGTTCTTGGTTCTTACGAGTTTTGATTTGTAATTATCTCTTCGCCTTATTATCGTATCTCCTGTCCTTCGATTTATTCACGAAAAAAATAACGATATCGAGTTCATATGCCGGTTATGAATTTTGGTATTTGTTTTCGTATTCTAGTTAGCCGAGAGGCTCACGCATACGAATCAATCACTCGAGAATCAAAAGAGTTGCACGCACCACTCGAGAGAGGATGACGTAAATCTTCTGGATAGGAGTCAAATCCTATAGTGGGATTCACCTCGTTAAAGAGAGTATTAGGCGTTTCGGTTATAGGACGAGAGTCCGGCCGTTCAACTTAATCTCAGTTGGGCGTATTCCTCGAGAGAGGTGCGTTCATAAGCTAGGAATCTCCACGGTCAAAGTTTATAGTAGAATGATAATATTTATCTTTTTATTTCATTTCAAAGCATGTTTGAATCAAGTTTTATTTTCTTTATTTATTTAGTTCTCTTTTAACTAGTTTTAATTATTAGCTCTTTTCCGCTCTTTCTCCGATAAAATAATAGTTAGCTTTCTCAAAGTAGAAGTACTCGACAAATTCTGTGTTTAATATGACCTTGATATTTTCTTTAGTATCCTATATTATAAATGATAAGGTACGCTTGCCTTCATCAGATATAGAATTGGAGAACATCAATAACAAATCTCTTAAATTCAAAAATCCTAAATCAATAATTTTTATATCAGAGGGGTGAAAAATGGCAAAACCACGCTGAGATATCGAACAGAAAAATAGGGCAGGTGGAAGAAATCACGAAATAGGTTATTTATAGGCAGCGCAGAATTTTGAATAGGCACGAGTAGGTGCACGACGAGTGGTTGCACGCAAAGGAATGTCATGTACTCATGCGCCAAGGAACATGTACCAAAATTGGTAGAAAAATAAGAGGGCACGAGTAGGTGCACGACCACCGGTCACGCACTAAGGAAACTCCTCTAATCGTGCCTAAAGAAACATGGGTCAACAAGAACTCATGGAATAAAAAATTGTCAAGAAAATTTTTAGGACACGACCACTGGTCGTGCACAAAGAAATCCTATACTCGTGCACAAAGAAGGGCCATTACTCATGCGTCTCGCAGGCAAATTCCAGCTAAATAGCGTGCACGACCACTGGTCATGCGTGAAGAGTCCACTGATCGCGCGTGACGGAAAACACACGATCAGTGGCCACAATACAATATGGGGCGAAACTCCCTGGAAATTCAGCACCTGTCTATACCTGCATGAAAAATAGCTAAACCCACCAGAATAATGCATCCACATAGCCACACAACTTAAATCTAAGTATATAAATGAAATGAGAGAGAGAAGAGATCTGCCTCATGTATGAAAATGAAAGCTAACAAGCTCTAAATAGTTAGAAAACGCTCAGATGACATACAATTCGAATATAACAGATTTTATGATTAAGTCTACAAATAGATGAGCGATATCAATAGAAAATAATGCTAGAATATAGCCTAAAATACTATATGAAATGCGCTCATCAAATACCCCAAGACATGAATTATTGCTCATCCCGAGCAATCCATCTACCTACGGGGGGTATGATAGGCTAATTACAAATCAAAGATGAAATAAGAAAGTAGACCAAAAAGTCTTGTGTCAATGAGGAATAAAAATAGGTTAAAGAAAATTTCTAACCATATAATCCAATTACACCGCATTTAAACAAACTATCATACTGCTATATCCACTCCTACAAAAAAGAGCTAAGTGATCTGTCGTTAGCAAAGCGCAGGCGAAAGTAGTAACACTAAGTGTGATATTACAAACCCAGAACTACTATGGTGGCCTCCAAATAAATCATCTATGATGATGTCCATAGGCTTGCCCGGTCACACCTTCTCCAGTACACCCAATACCAACCAACTCTATGAATCATTAGGACTTAGATTAGGATGACTTGTAGGCTTAGGTTTAAGGGTGAGATATAACAAAGATAAACAAGAAGGCTTTTCACACATAAACATGATTTTTTGAGCTTATCAAAGAAAATGACTACCACAAAAAGAAGAGAGTAAAACCCCCAGACTTGCGTTTTGATATGGGGTCACTCTCCAAAGCAAAACCAAAACATTTTTCATTTCTTTACTCTTTTATCAGATATATTTTTTCATTTCAAATTTTTAGAATTTTCATTTTCTTTTCGACTAGGCACCCAAATGTACCAACGTTTTTGGCTTTCTATCACATCACAAACTTACAATTCCAATAATTTTTAAATTATGAAAAGTATGCAATTAATCTCATAAACTTAGGTGTGCAATTGTGTTGGCATTTTAGCTTTGGTGATAGAATGGTGGGGTGAATCAACAAAAAATTATGATAGGCTCAAAATTGTGTACACAAGTGTAGTGAATGTAGGCTAGGATGCATAGGTTCAAACTATCTAAAAGAAGGCCTAAATCATTTTCATTGAGTTAATCACTATTTAGTGCATATGTTTCAAAAATTGCTAGGGTCGAGTTCAACACACTGAGAAATGACACCCCCTCGTTGTGACCCTATAATACAATACTAGTGACACTACACAATGCACTACACTAGTGTTGGACTCGATCGTGTTCTAACGATGAGTGGATATACGACCAAGGATAGTAAGAAAAATACAATGTAATTAACATATGAAGAAAAATTAACTCTTAATCTATTTCTATCCGACAACATGGGCACTCAACTTGGAGCACTTCACGAGTCTACGGTTCACTACCCAATTTCAATTTTTTGATTATAAATTAATCCAACCTACACACCTAAAGATATTGGAGAAAATGACAATAACAATAATTAAAGTTATAGCATAATGGGTGCGAGAAATGAAATGCACTGTGTGATAAAAATTTAAAAATTAGAGAAAAATAAAAAATAAGCACTACCAGAATGAAAAATGGTGTGTGCTCGAGCAATCAGATAACCAAATCTATCCCCCAAAACATAAATGATGCATTGCCCTTAATGCAAATATATATGCGAATGAATGTGAGGAATACATGAAAATAAAGAAGGATATAAATGGGTAACCCAATGCCCGAGAATAGGACATTCCGGAAGTTACCAAATCTGAATCCGAACTTTTCTCCTGGCTCCAGCTCGGCTAAAAGATTTCCTCAATTTTCACCAGAATCTTGCACTGAGATTAGGACCGACAAAACAAAGTAGAAAAAACAAACTAAATCTAGATTAGCATAAAAAAGAATAATAAACATGTAAACTAGAACAAAGCTGAATTTTAACTAATTAAACTAGATTATCAAAATAAAATACAAATGAAATTAAGAAAACTACTGGGGTTATTGTCCTCCCAGCACGACTTATTCAGAATATTAATAGTTCTAGCTTATAGGCGTATAGAAAAGAAAATGAATATGTAATTGTTCTAATATGTGTGTTGGTAACGGGTACCAATACGATAAAAGAACAGATTCTCCTTTGCCTAAATAATAATACCTGGTCTTCATAGGTAAAGGAAGCAAAAATTTTGAAGTGGAGGAGGATTCCTCCTCACTATTCTCATCAAAATATATGTCCTTGCCCAATAAGGTACCTTCTTTTTCCGGATGGATGCAGGAGGAGGTGGCAATGAGTGGAGCTTCCTCTATGGAGGGGGTATCAACCTCCTCACATGAGTGGATGCTCACCTTATTATCATGAGCAAATTGCACCAAGTCCTCCTCAAGTCCCTGTTATGAATCAACCAGCCAGGCTCAGACACTATGGGGGGGGGGGGGGGGGGGGGGGGTAGGAAATTAAAGAGAAGAAAGACTTAAATAAACATAAATTAGGGGAGTGGTCCGGTCTCACTCCCAGTAGGATCCAACGATAGATCGTTGCCGGTTTCATAAAAATCGAAGCGAGGTGGACCCGAGAACTCAAGGGCCTCGGTGGTGAGTTGAAACTCCTCTTTCAATGAAGAAGTGAGTCCTCATCGAAAAGGGCATCCTCCTCATCCCACTTTGCGCACCATCGTGCTCAAAGTAGTTATTCTCCACATCAGAGAGAACAACATCCTCATCCCACTTTGGCGCAACCTCAGGTTCTGGATCATCACTCTTCTCAATAATTTCAATAGGATCAATACAAATAGGTATAGTTAATTTTTGCAAAGAAAATGGAGGAACAATAATATCACAATTAGAGAATATAAGATCTGGTTCCTCCGTGGGTGGATCAAAAAGAGATGAAGAATATGCATGTGGAGATGACTTCATATTGTCATCGTATGAATCAGAATTTGAACGAGTGCAATCAATAGGATAGGGGGACACTGTCCGGATTGCTGGTTCATCGTCTTCCTCCATTTCTCGATAAAAAGCGATGCAATCCTTCACGGCATATCTGTACTATGACAAAATAAACACTTCTTAGCCTTACTCGTCGGCATCAAAGACGACGAGTCATAAGACTGAGAAGGTGCATGTCATGGAGGCACATGGTTATAATTATTTGGCACTCTAGATGGAGATGTTGGAAGTCAAGATACAAAGTTAATAGGCCGAGGGGCTGGTCTCCCAAATAGCACGCAAAATGCTTTATGTTAGGCACTTCCCATATAGAACATATCACTAGTATGACCTGAAAGTAACCTCTGATAGAAGTTGAGAGGAGGTTTAGATCTTAGATTTACTCTAGAGGGGGGTGAATAGAGTATTAAAAAGATTTTAACTTATTTTATAGCGGAATTAAAATAATGATATTTATATGTGTCTAACAGAATGAGTTATAAAAACAAAACACAAAGAGGTCACACAACACAGTACAGAAAAATAAACCAAAACCCAGAAGACACAAGGATTTATAGTAGTTCCCCAATCAACTTGGGTACATCTACTCTTCTACCACCCTTGGTAGGATTCCACTAGGTTTTTGATCAGGTGCCCTATCACCAATGGGTTTTTAATCAGGTGCCCAAACACCAACCACAAATTTTTGATCAGGTGCCCTGCCACCAACCACAAGTTTTTGATCAGGTGCCCTGCCACCAAAGGGTTAACTTTTGAAGGGAGTTAGAACCCTGTACAAGATGGGATAAAGAGGGTTATGATGTTCTTCTCTGTCAATAATTTGAGAGAAGACTAATGGATTGTGTTGTTGTAAAGCTCCCACTGTCTGATAGAAATGGTTGATAGTTGATGGATGGAGCTTTCACTTGAATGAAACAAATCTTCTTTGATAGCTGATGAATCTGAGAGATAATGTTTCTAAGATTTGTTGTTGCTCTTGAAGATTTGAACTAGCAGCAGAATACTGAGAGAATGATCTTGTGTTGTTGTTCTCAGAGAATGATATTGCTGATGTAGAAGATGAACAATGTAAATCTTTTTTACTTTGTGTATTTCACTCTAGAATATCTCTTCTATGTCGATTGATACTGTAATACTGTCTCTTTCTCTATCTTTTCTGTTGCTGATCTTTCTTTTTCTTTTACAATATATTTCTGATTTGAATTTCAAATCCTCTGAATAAGGAATAGAATAATCAGGAGGATTATTACTTGGAACTACAATTTGATATTTAATTCCTTTTCCTTTTCCAATACGCCAAACGGCTACTTTCTTGGGAAGAGAATGGAAAGTAATAAATAATAGGAAGAATTAAAATCTTGTCTTATCTGGAAATGAATAACTCCAAATAATAGAATAAATCCATTGCTGATAGTCGATCTGAGTTCAGAGAATAGAATAAAACTGATCCTTCTGATAATATGAAGCTGAGGAGAAATTTCGTCGAGTTGAGAGAAGAGTTCGTCGATCTAAAAATTGAGTTAGTCGAACTGAATGTTGATTTCGATGAACTAAACTTTTGTTGTTGATTCGTCGAACGCAGATTGGAGATCGTCGATCTCAAGTTTGAGTTCGTCAAACTGAAGAGATAAATCTGAATCGGGCTGGAAGATCTGGGTTCGTTGAGCTGAGAAGCTATTTCGTCGAACGCAAAGAGAAGTTCGTCGAACGCTGAGACTTGGGAAGTTCGTCGAACGCTGAGACTTGGCAAGTTCATCGAACGCTGAGAATTGGCAAGTTCATCGAACTGGAGCA
This sequence comes from Dactylorhiza incarnata, assembly GCA_033032865.1. Lineage (NCBI taxonomy): Eukaryota > Viridiplantae > Streptophyta > Magnoliopsida > Asparagales > Orchidaceae > Dactylorhiza > Dactylorhiza incarnata. The sequence continues at coordinate 249,963 of JAWHQI010000255.1, read as the reverse complement.
AGACGTTCGTTGTATGCAGAATGCAATTCATCGAATGCAGATTGAAGTTTGTCGAACGCAGAACCTTAGAGTTTTTCTAAGTTCTAGCTAACTTAACAGCCTAAAACTTTGACCCTTAGACTATGCATTGGGGTCAACTTTGTCCTAGTCAACAGATAATGATCCTAGCCCAAATCAGTAATAGGGTTGTTCCAACATGACCAGTTGATCCACAATGCATGCATCTCACATTTGTATACACGAGCAATCGTGCATAGGGGCCACGCATGACATTGGTCGAGGAGGCAACATTGGATGGGGGGCGACATTGGTCGTGGGGGGCAACATTGGTCGAGGAGGCCACATTGGTCAATAGGGCGACATTGGTCATGGGGGGGGGGGGGGGGGGGGGGCGACATTTGTCGATGGGCGACATCGATCGGGGGCAGTGACATTGGTCGGGGCAGCAACATTAGTCATCGACAACAATATTGGTCAGGGCACCGAGATTGGTCGAGGGTGGCGACAATGGTCGGGGCGGCAATATAGATCGGAGGCGACGACATTGGTAGTGTGCGGCAACATTGGTCATGGGCGACAACATTAATCATGGGGGCGACATTCGTCTTGCATGGCAACATTTGTCTTGAGCAGTGACATTGGTCATGGGCATCGACGTTGATCGTGGGAGACGACATTAGTGGTCGACGTCATTAGTTGTCGGCGACAACATTTGTTATGGAGGGAGACATTGGTTGTGGGCGGCAAAATTTGTCGTAGGGGGAGGGGGGCAGAAACATTAGGCAGGGGATGATGACATTCAGTAAGGGAGGCGACATTTAGTGTGGGCGGCGACATTCGGCGTGAGCGGCTACATTCGGCGGGGTGACGACATTCAGCATAGATGACAACATTTATCATGTGCGACGACATTTATCGTGAGGGGCATATTTGTCATGAGTGACGACATTTATCGTGGGTGGTGATAATTGGCTGGGAGGTTGACATTCGGCGGGGGTTGCGATATTCATTAAAGTGCATCAAATACAGAAAACATAAAAGAAAGCAGAACAGAAGTTAAAATTCATATTAAAAGCAAAATTACAATTTCATGAGGGCCATACTATTCAAAGAGATTGTATATTTGGGCAAATATGCACCTATTCAATAGAATCAAATTGATAATGCATGAAACCTAACATGAGATTTTTGTGAGAATAGGATGGGGAACATCAAACCCAACATGAAGAAATCGCTCATATGAATACAACTTTTTTTCTCTATGTAGAGGGAATCCACAATAGAGAAAACACATCTTTCTATAATCTCCTTAATGAGATGCCAATAAGTCCCTCTATTTCAATTAGCTTTCCAATAAAGCATTTTTTGGTACTGATCACAATGAAAACATAAGCAAAATAGAGATATAGTCATACAATATAGAAAAAACTATGGAATGATGACTGAAATCTCTAAGGCAATCTATTAAATAGATCACAATCAACATAATGAGCAAAATAGAGATATGCTTCAAAGAACACAATGCAATGGGTTGAGCATAAATCTAAATACATGGAAGGTAAGCCATTTTGAACTAAAAATCAGAGTGTGCTTCCCTATATTAAGTGTCTTAAGAAAGAAGCTTTATGTAAAACCTTTAGATCATTGATTATCTGGAGAAAGAGATGTGTAGGAGCTGCCAACGTTAACAATGAAAAAGAAGCACGGTGAGATAAATGAATAGAGGAACCTTTAGTTCTTACTCTGCTTATATTATTCTAATAGTATCTAAGCATCATGTCATGAGAAAGAAGCTTTATTTAAGCATTAATCGAAAATAAACTTTATGTAATATGTTGCCAATATCCTTAAGTCTCCATTAATCGCAAATAAGAAAACAAAAGGTGATTCATAAAATATGAAATGACATAAATAATGAAAATCTGAAATGGGTGAAGTTCATTTCTATTACTTTCGATTTCCAAATCAGATTTTTCTTTTCTAGATTAGCCGAAATATAAGCCAGATATAAATTCTTGGGTTCTAAATTCATGTGCTTCTCATTCAACAGAAAAATTGTTTGTGCATGGCACAATAAAATGTTAGGGAAAAGAAAAGGTAATAAAAAAATTATGAACTCAAAAGTCATTAATCAATTTGCTACAACTAATGATGGGAAATAATTTTCACGACCTGCAACCAAAATTTCACATACTTGCATTACCCATGCAAATTTCAATAGAAATATTCACTTAACTGCATTACCCATACAACTCTCAATTGATATGCTGGATTTTAGCCATAGGTGTTGGTGAAAAAATTCATGTGCTTGTGAAACAAATGTGCTGAGCATCTCTAGGATGCGTTCATGTGCTTCTCATTCACCATAAATATTGACATGCACAAAAGAAAAACATTTCACATTGATCTGAAATTGATAAATAGGTAAAACAAAGGATCTGAAATAGATATACAGAAATGGAGCTGATGGAACTCGAAGAAAGCACATGAGTGAGAATGAAGGTGTTTTTATCGAGCCCATGCCTTGGTAGTGAAAACTGAGCCCCAAGCAAGGAAATAAAGGCAGAAGGTGAAAACCGCCGGCAAAACACTGCATCAGAAGTAGTTATGAAGTAATGAGTCGGTAGTTCCAAAACCAAAAATGAAACCAAGTGATTTATAGCATCATCTCGAACGGGCTTCACCCATTGTCGATGCGGCATCATAAATTGATTGGCTCCATAAATAGATCGTACGATATCATAAATTGAGGGACTATTCACCTACACTGATAGCCAAGAATGCATGGACAAACAATACTTAGATATAAGCTAACATCAACCATGGAATAAATAAGTAATTTACAACTAAATGTAGTACTATATAACTCAATTTAATATTTCTTACCGCTTTCATGGAGCATAGACTGGTTCAATTGCTTAGAATCTCATGATAAAACATTTGTTTCAGTGCCAAGGTTGTTCCATGCATACAAACTTTGGATGTTTCCAAGAACTACCTTGAACATATCTGTGTTGAACATATTCAATTCTTGCCTAAGAAATGAAAAAAATGTCGAATCAAAGAAAAAAACCCAGCAATATCACCTTATTGGTGGCGAAGTAGTCCTCAACAATCATTCTTTCCTTCCCTGTACATCTTCCTTGTTTAAATAGAATGCATCGAAAGAAGGCACGCCTTATCTCTCTCCTATTACCAAATCGACGCTAGTGTTGCCGATTATTTTAAGCATTATAGATTCTACCCTTTGACCTTAAGTAGATCTAATGTACAACATGCTAAATTGCAATACATACGTACGCCCAGGAATGAATGGATGAAGAAAAAAAATATTTTAGCCCATGAAAAATGAGGGTACAGAGAGAATCATCAAATCAAACCATGAAATTATAGAACTACAATGCAGTATATGATTATAAAGAACATAAAATGTGTCATATTATGATGATTGAAGTATTTGATTATAACTCATATGAGTTACGGGATCTCCAAAAGGAAATCTGCAAGTTATGTTGGCAAGGTGCTGAATCCACATTGAAACAAATCATGTAGAGGTTTACTTACATTGTGACTTTAATTTCATTCCGTGTGTTTGAAAAGAGGGACATGAACCCCAGCGTGTGTTTGAAAAGAGGGACATGAACCCCAACTCCAAAATCATTTCTGCTCTTTGAAAATACAGAGAAAAATATTAGGGCACCGCATAATCTTTGTATCACATGTATTTTTATCTATTAGGCTTCTATGGTAAGAAATTACCTCAAAATAGCCTTGCTTAAAATGGCTTTCAGCGCTTCTTACCACTACTAAGAATGGACTTTAAAGTGGATAGATCAAATATCAGATGTAAGAAAACAACTACAACAAAAATAGAATCAGAACTATGCAGAGGTAGGTGAGGCCACACATATGGAGCATCGAGCACATGGAATGTAACCAAAATAGAAATGGGATGTAGAGGAGATCAAACAATGAAGGATGCAGGGATCGATGAAGCCATAGGGAGCTCTGTGCAAAAGATTGCATATGGAACACTGAGGCCAACACAGCAATGAGAGAAGGTAAAGTGAGAAATAACAATTTCAGCAGGGTAAACACACAACATATAAAACATTCAAATAGCAATTTAATCACTACAATTTCAAAATTACCTGTGCGGGCTGTAAGAAAAATGCAAGATAGTGGGGTACTGAGAATAGGAGAGCACCGAAGGAGATGAATCAGTGATAAGCAGTGTACATCTTCCCTTTCTTGAAGCCTGCTACTTCCCATTTTTGAAGCCTTCTTCTGAAACCTTCGTTGGGTGTTGGATACCGGTTGTTGATTGTGAGAGGGGTCGGCACCGAAGATGCAGAATGTCGCGTGAATTGGAGGACCCAATGCCAAAGATGTGAGGCAAGGTGAAGTGTGGTTCGATCGACGAGCAAGCGTGGAAAATAAGTGGTGATGAGGCTCTGTTGGGGATGAGATGTTCAGGTGGAGCTCCCACGCAAGGTTCTTGTCGAGGAGGAGGCTCTACAACAGAGGTATCATAGGTGGTAGGAGGCTCTATAACAGTGGTAACGTGCAACAATTCTTTTTGGGAGACGGGAAAATAGAGTTGGAGGGAAAAATTGGTGGGAAACAAAATTACCCTAAAACCAGTATGTTTGAATTAATGAGGGAATATAAATGGGGTATTTTGGGGAGGGGAAAGTTACAACATGAGCACTTTTGGCTTCCCTTATATAATAACGATTATAAATTAGATGCGGAAATAGAAAAATAATTTCTTTGCAAAAATTAACTACACACGAAGAATTTTTATAATAAGGAACACCTGCTAAAATTTTTACAACACGATTAGAATGAATTAAATTTACAAGATTCTAGTTAATAATTTAAAACAAGGAAAATGAAAACATACAAAATCAAAACAACAAAATCAAAACAAGCGGTATATACAAATGGAAAAAGACTTTCTCGGCTCTCTCTCCAGATACTTACACGACCATATTCCACGACAACTTGAAATCTGCGAAATCACGTTCAATAGCGCTTGAATCCTTGGAGGAAGTCTTGCTCCTTGTAGATTTGGTGATAGGGAGGAGCCTAGGGGTGAACCCTATCTTGGAGGTGTGAAAAATGGCGAAACGACGCTGAGAAATCGAAAAAATAATAGGGCAGCCGGGAGAAATTGCGAAACAGGCTATTTATAAGAGTGCGCTAAGGATAGTTCAGTACTCATGCACCAAGGAACCTGTACCAAAATTGTCAGAGAAATTAAGAGTGCATGAGTAGGCGCACAACCACTGGTCGTGCGCTAAGGAAACTCCTATACCCGCGCACAGTGAAACATGCGTCGACAAGAACTGGTGGAAGGCAAAATCGTCGAGAAGATTTTTAAGACACGACCACTGATCGTGCGCGAAGAAATCCTATACTCTTGCATGAAGAAGGGCCAATAATCTTGCGTCTCACTAGAAATATCCGAAAAAATAGCACACATGACCATTGTTCATGCGCGAAGAGTTCGCTGATCATGCGGGAAGGAAAACACATGATCAGTGGCCAACAATACAAAATGGTGCCGAATCTCCCCAGAAATTCAACACAAGTCTGTACGTGCATGAAAAACAACCAAACCCGCCAGAATAATGCATCCACACAGCCACACAACTCAAATCTAAGTATATAAAAGAAATGATAGGGAGAATAGGTCTCCCTCATGCATGAAAATGAAAGCTAACATGCTCTAAATAGCTACAAAACACTCACATGACATACAATTCAAATATAACAGATTTTATAATAAAGTCTACAAATAGATGAGTGATATCAATTGAAAAGAAAGCTAGAATAGAGCCTAAAACACTATATGAAATTCGCCCAACACAAGGATGAGAAAGGGAAACCCTTTAATGAAACCAAATAAAGATGTATCATTGGATCCCTGCTCTACCTAACTGCTAGTAAACCAGGCATAATGTTTTCTACATGTGTTTATGCCAGATATCAAGTGAACCCCAAGGAATCTCACTACTCCTCTATCAAGGGTATTTTAAGATACCTTAAGGGTACACCAAATCTTGGCTTATGGTATCCTAGGAGTAATGATTTTGAGCTGACAGGATTTTCAGATGTAGACTTTGGAGGATGCAAAGAAGATAGGAAAAACACATCATGGACATGCCAATTACTTGGTAGAAGGCTAATTTCATGGAGTAGCAAGAAGAAAACTAGTGTGACTTTCTCAACAGCTGAATTAGAATATATCTCTGCTGGAATTTGTTGTACCCAATTGCTTTGGATACAACATCAACTACATGATATCAACATCCAGCTAAGTAAAACTTCATTATTATATGATCCATCAAGTACAATCTAAATTGCTAAAAATTATGTGTCACATAGCAGGACCAAGCACATTGAGATTAGGTATCACTTCATCAGAGAGCATGTTGAGAAAGAAGATATTTGCCTTGAGTTTGTCCCCACTGACAAACAAGTTGCAGAAAAAAAATCAATTTCTTCAAAATTGAATTATGCATGTTAAATTTAGAATAATTTCCATGCCTATCCAATCTTTCAAATCATCTGCCATTGTTTAGTTCAAAAAAATTATTTATTATACAACCATTATGTTGTGCAAGTTAATAGATATTAGGCACTTAACACAGATTGTAGGAAATAAGCCCTAAAAGGTAAAATATCAGCTTGACTGGGAAAAATAGAAACAAATTGTCGTGTAAAAGGAAGGATATCAACACACCATATTAAAAGATATTCTCAAATTTTTTACTTAATAATGTGCGCACAAATTCAACTTCCATTTTATCTAAATAAATCAGAAATTACGGAAAACATTAGGATAAATAGACTGTAAAAACCCCAAAAGTCAGCACCAAGTCTTTCGCTCTCTCTCTCTCTCTCACTCTCTTCCTGTAAAATCTTTCTCCTCAAAAATCTTATGTATCTCTAATGGCGCCAAAGACAAATTCTTCAGACAAGATCAACACCGGAAGTGAAGTAATGCGTGACGGCTTCAAAACTAGTCTAAAGGAGATACAAACTGTCATATTCCTTCTCAGTGTCACAGAGATTGAGATATTACTATCTAAACCAATAAGGATTGTGCTAGAATTTGTAGAAGAGTTCTTCAAAAATGCAGAGATCAGTAACTATTGGAAAAACATCAAAACCACAATCATTGGAATAATCTGAGGATTACCGCCAAGAGCATGAGTCGGCTACTTGACCTACCATCCCTCTCTGAAGGAGAAGAAGATGAATTTTCTAGGGCAGTTCAGGAAGCAAACCTAGAATGGTGTGATTATTCAGCTGAATAGTATGGCTCACTAGAGAGGAGTAACATGAACCCTCTAGGAAAGTTATTAGGTGATATTTTAGGCAAGGTAATATTATGCAAACCAGGATCACATGACAGAATTTTAAAAGAAATGTTCAAACTCATGACTGCAATTAATGTTACCTAAAAGATTGACTGGAGTCGGCTCATCGTCAGGAAATTAAAGTGTCTCTTAACTGCCCTCAACATGTGGACAATTGTCTCCCTATACCTCTCTAAATGCCTAGAAGACAAGCTTAATGAGTCACATGAGGTACCACTGTACTACCTACAAAGAATGGATTACAGGACAATAGAGAGGTGGGAGAAGCAATTTCCCAAATTAGAGAAAACTTGAGAAAGCTCAAAGCAACATCAAGCTGAGTGTACAACCCTCATTCTCCGAGGTAGGACCCACTCAAGGCCACGTAGGCAGGTCAAAGTTAAAGAGGCAAGACAAATCAGCCAGCAGGAGCGAAAGAAGGTTGGCGAGTATTGGCTAAATACTCGCCAGAAGGGCGACTATGGGTGAAGATACGTGCCGAGTATCCCGTATGTCGCCCCAAAGTGTCCGGCAACCACAGAAGCCCTGAGCGAGCAGCAGCAGATACTCGCCAGATGGGCGACTATGGTCGAAGATGCTCGCCGAGTATCCCATATGTCGCCAGGTCAGGGCTGGGCTATAAACCCCCCCCCCCCCCCCTACCCCTTGGTTGCCTATAAATAGGACCCCAGGGGTACTTGGATTGGCACCTGCGCTTGAGCTTCTGGAACCCCATTTCCGAATTCTTGAGCCCGCCACCCCTGCTTGCTAGCCAAGCCGGTGCCTTCCTCGTACCTTGCTCGGCCATTCTTTGGTCTTGGAGGGGAAGTCTCTTCGGAGCTTCTGGGTACGTGGTGGGACCTCCCTGCCGCAGCACCTGGGGTCCTGTTTGTTGCTCTTCTAGCTTCTTCGTCGTTGCCAGCCAAGCCATCTCGTCGGGCTGCTGGGCGAGTAGCCTCCGGCTGCATCGGTCCGAATCTTGAGGTCAGGATTTTCCTGGCGTCAACACTTTGGTGCGGTGAGCGTGGACCGTAGTCGTTGGAAGAAAGTTCGGCAAGAAGGCGAGATGGTCGTAGGTGGCGACCATGAGGAGGAGGTCGGCAACTCGACGGGAGCTGGCAGGTTCGTGACGCTGGAGGTTTTCGAAGCCTTCGCGCAGCGCATGGAGGGAGCCATGCGAGCAGCGCTTCAGCCGCGCGCCGAGGTCACTGCGACCTCGCCGCATCGCCCAGTTCCGTCCGAGGGAGGGAGTCCCCCTCGGCGAGCAGGAAAGGAGCACATGGAAGATGAAACCGAGCGACCAAGGAGGTCGCAATTCTACCAGCCAACCTCGCAAGGTATTCGCTTCCGCGAGCCGTGCGAGCAGGGGAGATACCAGGATCCTCGCCCATATGGCGAGTATGGAGGTGATACTCGCCAGGTTGAGGATCGTCGCCGGGCAGGAGGGAGGAGCCCCTTCTGCGAGGAGATTCTCGCCGCGCCAGTGCCAGAGGGTTTCAGGGACCCTGCCTTGAACTACTATTCAGGGAAGGAGGACCCCGTCAGGCACATCCAATGGTTCGAGGATATAGTCTCTATCCGAACCATGTCGGACGCCTTCAAGTGCAGGTTGTTCGCCATTACCTTCCGCGCAAAGGCCTGGGACTGGTTCCATCAGTTGCCCGCAGGCTCAATCTACTGCTTCGAAGACCTGTGTCGTGGGCTGACGACCCGGTTCGACACGGCACGGAAGCTAAAGAAGGAGGCCACGGCCCTGTTCTACCTCGTGCAAGGGCCGGATGAGGCCTTGGGCCCTTACATCGAGCGTTTCCAAGAGGAGGTTCTGCAAATCCAGGAGGTAGATAGCAACATCCTGTTGCTGGCCCTGACATTCGGCATCAGTCAAGGCCTCTTCAAGTTGGAACTCAGTGAGAATCCTCCCTACTCCCACGACAACCTCATTCAGAGGGCCAATAAATTTGTCCGGGGAGAAGCCTCCAATCCTGACTTCTTGGCAAGGTTGGCACGGGTGACCAGAGGCGACCGTGGAGAGAGGGATGGGATCCCTGAGAAAAGGAAGAGAGAGGAGCCCCGAAGGGAGGGAAGGAAGTGGCCAGAGCGACAAGAGGAGAAAAAGGAGGAGCTCAGGAGGAAGGAAACCGGGAGGATCGTGGAGAGAAGGCCCGTCGAGTCCCCTGAGCGTCAGGAGGAGGGAAGACGCTACCAGGTCCCCGTCAACCGTCCACCTTGGAGGCCGGCTGGACGGCACCAGCGTCAAGACCAAAGAGGGAGATCCCCAGAAAGAAGGCCCTTTCGCCAACCAGAGAGGCGTCAGGAGAGGAGGAGAGATGAAGCAATGGCGGTAGCCGGGCGAGGCCGCCGTCAAGGAAGGAAGAAGCCGAAGCCTAGGAGGCGTCAAGCAGAAGAGGTTCCTCTCTACTGCGACTTCCACCAGGTGGGGGGACATGCCATGGCTGCCTGCCCAGACTTTTGGGAAGCCCGGAGGAGGTTGGCAGCAGGAGAGGCTGGAGGAGAGCAGAGGAGGATAGAGGCCCCTGCCGAACCACAGGCAGGGCAGGCCGCAGTCATTCGCAGGAGGAACGAGGATCGGGTCGACCAGGGAGGCCGGGGAGACCTGGGCCAGGGAGGCCGAGTTGGAGTAATCCATGGGGGAGCAGGGCTGGAGGCTTCCCGCAAGGGGAGCCTTCATCAGATCTACCGCAGGAGTGTCGCCTCGACCTCGCAAGCACCACCCCCGATGGAGGAGATTACTTTTTCCGAGGAGGACATGCTAGGGAACGAGAATCCCTTCCATGATGCCCTCGTGATTCAGGCCGCAATGGAGGACTTCACCGTTGATCGAATTCTGATCGACAACGGTAGCTCTGTAAACGTCATCTTTAAGGGGACGTTTGACGGACTGGGAGTCGAAACTGCCAGAGTTCGAGCATCTGATGGTCCCCTCTTCGGCTTCTCCGGAGAGAAGAAGGAAGTGGAAGGAGGAGCAGATCTCCTTGTAACCCTCGGTGGCACCTCCATCAACTGTCGATTCATCATCGTCGACGCCCCGAGCTGCTACAGAGCCATCTTTGGGAGGCCGATTCTCAACACCTTCAAGGCCGTCCCATCCTCCTACCATCAGTGCTTGAAGTACTGTAAAGGAGACGTCCAGGTGAGGATCAGGAGCGATCCAAGAGCCGCCAGGGAATGCTATCTTACCGCCGTCAGTACCATCAGCTGGATGGCTGACGCGGAGGAGTTCGGGAGAGTGTTGGAGAGCCCGGCCAGGCTGGAGGTGGCAGAGGAAGTGGAAGAAATCGGGGTACTCTCCGCAGCAGGAGTGCCTGGGTTGCTGAAAATTGGCGGGTCGCTGAAGACCGAGGAGAAGATCGAGATGGCGGCGTGTCTGCAAAAGAACGTCGACATCTTCGCTTGGAGTGCCGCCGAGATGCCAGGAGTCGACCCTGAGGTTGCGTGTCATCGCCTCAACCTGGATCCCTCTGTCCAGCCCGTCCGCCAAAAGAAGAGAAGAACCGCCACCATCCTCGCCAAGCCAATTAGGGAGGAGGTTAAAAAACTGCTAGATGCAGGTTTTGTGTCGGAGATCCAGTACCCAGGCTGGGTCTCTAATGTTGTAATGGTGACAAAGGCGGGGGGAGGCTGGAGAATGTGTGTGGATTTTTCCTTAATGAATAAAAGCTGCCCGAAGGATTGTTATCCCTTGCCTCGAATCGACGCGCTGGTTGATTCAGCCGTCGGTTTCTCTGTGATGAGTTTCCTTGATGCGTTTTCAGGGTATCACCAGATCCGGATGCATCCCCCTGATTGCCGCAATGTCTCCTTCATCACCGACGACGGCTGCTACAGCTACAGGATGATGCCCTTCGGTTTGAAGAATGCGGGAGCCACCTACCAGCGGATGATGGACCACATCTTCAAGGGGCAAAAGGGGAGGAACCTGGAAGTGTACGTGGACGACCTCTTGATCAAAAGCAAGAACGTCCAGGAACACATAGCCGATCTGGTGGAGACCTTTGAAACATTGAGGAGGTTCAAGATGAGGCTCAATCCGACGAAGTGCGTCTTCGGAACAGGAAAGGGAAAGTTCCTGGGACATCTCCTAACCCCGATGGGAGTAGAGCCTAACCCCGACAAGGTTAAGGCGATCCTAGAAATGCCGTCCCCGAAGACGATGAAGGAAGTCCAAAGGTTGACGGGAAGGCTGGCGGGACTTAGCCGCTTCCTCTCAAAAGCTGGAGAGAAGTGCTCTCCGTTCTTCAAGACGCTCCGCAAAACAGAAAGCTTCGAATGGACCGAGGGATGCGAGATAGCATTCGGAAGGTTGAAGGAGCAGTTGACTCAGACACCCCTCCTTCAGAGCCCGAAGGAAGGCGAAGACCTGCTCATCTACCTGGGAGTGGGAGCAGAGGCAGTTAGCTCCATCTTGGTCCGAGAAGAGGGAAGGAAGCAGCTACCCATCTACTATGTCAGCCGGGTGCTGAAGAAGGCGGAACTAAAGTATCCAATCCTGGAGAAGCTTGCCTTCGCCTTGGTGGTGTCGGCGCGGAAGCTCCGGCCTTATTTTCAGGCTCACTCCATCCGAGTGATAACTGATCACCCTCTCCGCAATATCCTGGAGGGAGTGGAGCATTCGGGGAGGTTGGCGAAATGGTCGGTAGAACTCAGCGAGTTCGACATTTCCTTCTCCCCCCGAGTGGCGATCAAGGCTCAGGCAGTAGCAGACTTCCTGGCTGACTTCTCGGTGGAAGCGGAACCCGGAGAAGAGGTGCTCAACCCAATCCCTTGGAAGATGTTTGTTGATGGAGCTTCGGGCAAAAGTTCTGTGGGGGTGGGCATCGTGCTCGTCAGCCCACAGGGAACAAGGATCGAGCAAGCCGTCGAGATCCTCTTCCCCGTCACAAACAACCAGGCAGAGTACGAGGCCATAGTGGCAGGCTTGCGCCTTGCCAAGGAGCTGGGGATCCGTGATGTCCGGGCTTTCACGGACTCAATGGTGGTCGCGTCGCAAATCCGAGGAGAGTTCGAGGTGCGTGACACCACCCTGCAGAGGTACTTGGTAAAAGTGAAAGGACTGATTGGAGGCTTCCAGTCCTTCTTCGTCGAGCATGTGCCAAGAGAGGAGAACTCGGCAGCAGATCGCCTCGCCAAGTATGGTCCGAGGGCCGGAGGAACTATCACCGAATTATTCCACCCGTCCATTGAGGAGGGAGAGATGATGGAGATCGAGCAACGCCCCTCGTGGATGGATTCCTTTGTGGCATTCCTGGCCAGCGGTCAGCTCCCAGCAGACGAAAGGGATCAAAGAAGGTTTCGGTACAAGGCGGCATACTATCTCCTGCAAGATGGAGAGCTGTACCGTAAAACCATCTCGGGTCCCCTGGCCAGATGCGTTTCTGAAGACGAAGTACCCCGAGTATTGGAAGAGATCCACTCGGGAGAGTGTGGAAGTCATTCTGGGACTCGCACTTTGGAGCAGAGGGTCTTGAGGCATGGTTACTTCTGGCCTACTATCCGAAAGGATGCTGAGGTCTTCTCAAAAAAGTGCCAAAAGTGCCAGCTCTTCGCCCCCCTTCAGTTGCAGCCAGCCCAGCAGCTCCGATCGATCATCTCCCCATGGCCGTTCGCCATCTGGGGGATGGACCTGATCGGCCCTTTCCCTCAAGCAAGCGGTCAGAGAAAGTTCGTTCTCGTCATGATCGACTACTTCTCCAAATGGATCGAGGCCAAAGCTTTGGCCAAGACCACCTCTCAAGTCGTGAAGAACTTCATCTGGGGAGAGATCGTCTGCAGATTCGGGATCCCTCTCGCCATCATCACCGACAACGGCCCCCAGTTTGCCAGCTTGGAGCTAGAAGATTTTTGCAGGCAGCTAGGAACTGATCTTCGATTCGCCTCCGTACATCACCCAAGGAGCAATGGCCAGGTAGAGGCCGCCAACAAGCTGATCATCAACCTACTGAAGAAGAAGGTGGAGAACCTAAGAGGTAACTGGGCAGACCAGCTCCCCTCGGTCCTGTGGGCTTTGAGGACCACTCCTAGCTCAGCCACAGGGGAAACGCCGTTCAAACTCTCTCACGGGTCGGAAGCTCTCATCCCAGTAGAGTTCGAAGTCAGAAGCCCAAGGGTGGTAGCCGCGGAAGACGGAACCGAAGAATGGCGACTAGAGAACGAAGAGGTTCAGAAGCTATCTCTCGACTACATCGAGGAACTCCGAGATTTAGCTTCAGTCAGGCAAGAAGAAATCAAGCGCCGAATGGCGAAACATTTTGACAAAAATGTCCGCCTCAAACACTTCCAAGCAGGTGACCTAGTCCTGAAGAAGGTGGACGCAGCAGGAAGGTCCGCCGCCGTCGGGAAGCTCAATCCGAATTGGGAAGGACCTTTCATCATCCGGGAGGCGCTCCTGACAGGAGGGTACCATTTGCAAAACCAGGAAGGCGAACTGCTTGGGAGCACCTGGAACGGCGATGACCTAAAAAGGTTTTATCCCTAAGGGGAGATGTATATATCCCATCCTTGTAAATTCATTCCTTTTGAATAAAATTTACGTCGCCCTGAAACATGGGACGAGGAAGCTTCCTTCGCATCAATAAAACCTCAAAATAAGGAAGTCAGGTGAAGTCAATCTCCACGCCAGGTTGGGAAACAGGCCTCCGACTTAACCCTCGTAACAACTCAGAACGGATGATGGGACAGTGCCTCGGGTGTGCGATCCCTTAAGACCAAGCCTCTGCAATGACGGCCGAGATCAGCTCCCCCTTTGCATGTTGGCCGCGGTTCCCACCGACTGCATTTCTCGTCCGACTGTAGAGATTACCGGGAAGAAGTCTGGACGCCGACCTTCCGATTCGGCGAAGAGATGATCGATTTCACTAACTCAGGGGACCCTTGAAAAAAGGCGTCATGTACCCTCGAAAGCTGAAAAGCTCGCAGCAAAGCATTTCATTTTCTAAAATTACTGTGTTAGATCATATGAGTTATTGTGCCTAAAGTGTGCTTAACTCCCTGCTAAACTCCCTGAGCAACAGGAAGCAGGTCCGATCCACATTCAGCATCCAAGTAGGATGGAGGCCTCGGGATGGTGTGTCCCCTTGGATCTCCCCGACTGCCACTCCCTGCTTGACGTCGTCCTACATCAACAATCACCATCGCGAGTTGGAACACGATATTCCGGCTTAACCCTCGTAAAAACTCAGAACGGATGATGGGACAGTGCCTCGGGTGTGCGATCCCTTAAGACCAAGCCTCTGCAATGACGACCGAGATCAGCTCCTCCCTTGCATGTTGGTCGCGGTTCCCACCGACTGCATTTCTCGTCCGACTGAAGAGATTGCCAGGGGAAAGCCTGGAAGCCGACGTTCCAACGATGAAAAGGACAGGACCGATTTGAACAACTAAAAGAAAGGAGATCTTCCGGCATCCAAGTAGGATGAAGGCCTCGGGAAGACGTGTCCCTCCAGGCCTCCCCAACTGCCGTTCCCTATCTCTTTTCCCTAAAAAATTCATTATTGTTAACTCTTCACCAGGTACCAGGCAAGATCTTGAGAGCACGTGTCCCTCTAAACCCTCTGAGTAGCCTCCACAGTTCAACTCCCTCGAGGGAAGCATTGCAGAAGGCGAGCATGCATGTGCGAGTACCTAGGCGAGTATACATGTGCGAGCATGGAGGAGCGAGTATACATGTGCGAGCATGGAGGAGCGAGCATATAAGTACGAGTATGGAGGTACACACAACCTCGCCGTAATCCTAAGAGCCTAGCGAGCACTCAATCTCGCTTCGAGCCTAGGAGCCTAAGCGACATTCAGAAAAAGAAGCAAGCACCAAGGAGACAGGCGAGCAAAAACTTTGTCCTTTTCATATATAAATATTTGATGAATATTACAAAAGAATCTTCAAAGTGTTTACAAAAGGTCGTCGGGCGAGCAAAAAGGAGCCCAGGCGACTAGACGTCATCCTCGCCACTAATATCCACATCTGGCTCGTCGTCATCATCTTCGTCATCCTCGTCATCAACATCATCATCCTCGGCACCACTGGAAGGCGGCGACGATGCTCGCAGAGGGGAGGTGGACTCCTGGGCGAGCAACGCCGGGATAAGGTCTCCCACCGTCAATCCCATAGCCTCCGGCTTCAAGAGATCATCTGCCTTCAGCTGATTTAGGATGACCTCTCCTGTTGCTCGCGCGATCTCCCGGCGAATATGGGGCATGTCGTCGCCATGCATCCTGACCTGCTTGACGAACCGATGAGGGCCCGACCCCGCCGGCTGTTGCTCGGCAGGCCGAGTTTCTAGCTCGGCGATGCGGATTTGGGCGGCCTCCAAGGCCGAGCGAGTATCCTCCAGCTCCTTCTCGGCCTGGGACAGTCTCTTCGCCGATTCCAGCTCGGCAGCCTATAGAAGACAAAAAGAAAGAAGGTAAGCTTGACATCGTATAAAGAGGCGAGTATTCCAGAAAGCACGAAAAGTCGCAAAGACGAAGTACCTCGAACCCCTTGATCCTCTCCGCCATGGCGATCATTTTCGGCCCCTGCACCCTGATCGCCTCCTCGTACATCAGCAGCCGCTTCGCTGTTGAATGTGCGAGCTCGGCAGTTCGCAAGATTGAGCGCGAGGTTTGATGAGCAAGATGCTCGGCAGAGGCCTCCTGCAGGATCTCGGCGTCAGTACGATTATAGATCGCATGGAGCACATCGAAGGCCTCCCCCTTGTCCTCCCAGTCCTCGGACCAAACGGGGAGGTTCGAGCTCAGAGTCACCTCGTGAGCGCGATCAGACCAGGTCACCAATGGGCGACCAAAGTCGTCCTCGCCACGGGTGCCCTCGTTGAAAAAGGGATGGTTGCTCGGCTCGCCAGCCTCCGAGGGATCCGCCTTCTTGCCCAGATCCCTGTAGGCGACCTCCTTCTTCTGTCTCTTGGGCTCAGAGGCCTTAGCCTTGCCCGTTCGCTTCTTCGAGGTCCCGGCCCCGCCACCGGCGACATCCAGACCGTCGCCTCCTGGCGACAAGTCGATTGGGAAGGAGCCCCCAACCTCGCGCGCCGAGGTTCTCGCACCCCCTTGGGCGACAGCGGTCGCCTTCGCCGCGAGAGGAAGAGCATCACGCGGAAGAGCCTGCACGCCTGTAAGAAGATCGAAGATTAGTCGCCAGAACGAAGCCCTAGGGCGAGTATGTCTGATGCTCGCGCGAAAGATACCTTCCCCCGGGCGAACTTCCGTGAGCTCGTCTACTCGCCTCCTCCAAAGTATCACGTCGAAGCGACGATTCCTGAAGCAGGCGAGCAGCTTCATCTGGTCCTCGGTGAGCCAGGGAACCGTGAAGACGTTCTCTGAAGGTTGAATGGGCGAGCTGGAGATGCCCGCGAAGTCGCCCTCAATGGCGACTATCCGCTCGGCCCAGCGATGGTTCTTATTGGAAGTCCCCGCCAGTGTACAGACGTGACTGCACAAGAAGATGACGCCCTCGCCGGTCGCCATGATGGTGAATATTCGCCTAAAGACCGAAAGGTCGAAGACGATGTTCTGCTCCCGAAGGTAGCACAGGAACCCCATGATCATCGCCACTCCGTTGGGATTAATCTGGGCGGGCACTATCCCATAGAACACGAGTATCTTCCGAAACTCGGGCCATATGGGAAGTCGCAGGCCGACCTCGAAGTGTTGGATTGGGAAGATCATCGCCATCTGCGAGGAGGTGTTTAGTCGCTCAGACGGGCGAGGAAGCCTGGCGACATATCCTGGAGTCGCGAACTTGGAGTTGAACTCATCCAAGTCTTTCTGGTTCATGATCGGCTTCTTGAACGAGCTCTCATCGAAGTTCTTCGCATGGTTGGCTCGCCTGATGGCCGCCTCGTCGATCATCTTGGGAAGAAAGGGAAGGGAGCGAGTATCGTAGAAGGGCGAGGATTGGAAACCAGGAAGATGCTCGCTCAAGGAAGCTAGAGATCGCTAAAAGCGTATTTAAGACTCACCCACCCCCCCCTATTTATACTAGTCGGTTAGTCTGGCTTGTCGAACACGACGCCGCGAGCACGACTATGGGTGGCGAGTATCTAAGAAAAGTCGCCCAAAGTTCAGAGCGCGCCAACCGCCGACCTTCATCTAGCGAATACCTACATCACTGAAACATGAAGAAGCTCGCCAAAATATAGGCGACATTCAAACAGATACTCGGCAAAAGGAGATAGAAGAAAAAGCAAAACAAAAGAGGATCAATTAAAACAAAGACAAGATTGAAGGGCGAGTATTCGATTACTCGGCAAATCAACACTGCTTCAAATAAATCGTTCAAAAGATTCAAATAATGCTCGCGAGGAGCTACAAAGCTACATGGGAGATAAAGATGAAGAAGAGCAGCATCTAGGGTTGCGCCTGGATGTTCGCCTGGGGATCCTGGATCTGAGGTTGTCGCCCGACCCATCCCAAGCCGCGAGCTCGCCTGAAGTGCTCAGAGGCCACAGACATCGCGTCCTCGCCTTGTCGCAGCTGGTCTTCGATCCTCGCCAGCCTCCCCACCGAGCCCATGCTCGCGCGCATCCCGACTAGCTCGTCATGATGCAGCTGTTGCCGATGCTCGATCCTCGCCACCCTGCGCTCCAAGTCGCTGACAGACTGGAGGCGAGCTTCAGCACCTAACAGGCGAGTATCAAACTCCTCCAGCCGGGATACTCGCACCTCCAAGTCAGTTAGGCGGCGATGAGGGTCACTAGCCGCCAAGCGCTCAACCCGCGACTCCACCTCAGTCAAACGGCGATGAGGTTCGCAAATCGATAGCCGCTCTATCCGGGATTCCAAGTCCAAGATAGCGCGAGTAGCCTTTTCCTGGTACTCGCGGGGAGGGAGCCCAACGGCATCGATCAGAGCTCCCATCGGAGTATGCGCGCGACCTGCGAAAGAAGGCAAAAAGGCCCAGAACTTCAGCAGAATTCAGAAAACAGTGGCGACTATCCGAAGGCAGCGATCAAATACCTGGCCGAGGACTACGCGATCGTCGGCGAGGAGGGCTGCGAGATCGTCGGCGAGGAGAAGACCTTCCTCGGTGTGGGGAGGGAGAATGATAGACGCCATCTCGGCGAGCAGAGTGGTTGCCGGAATGATCCCGGTTGGAGGGCAGGTCCCCTCGACCGCGACCATCTCCTGGTCGCCCTCCACCCCTTGGAGCGAAGAAGGCCGAAGACCCTCCAGTCCCGCCCCTACGCGAGGACTCCCCTTGGTGGGAAGAGGGAGCAGTTGTGGTAGAAGGACGTTGATCGCCTGGAGGATTCACTGACGGCGGTACTCCAGGAGGAGGAGGCGGCAGCACGATCACAGGCCGCTGTGTGTTGCTCGCCGGCTCTGGTCGCGAGTTAGGTGGAGGAGGAGGCGGAGGAGGAGCGATGTTCGCCAGAGGAGCCCCATGCTCGCTCATCGGCCTCTTCTCCACAGAGGAGTTGTGGAGAATCCTTACCGCTCGACCACTCCGAGAGCCACCCTCAGGCGAGATCATCGGGGACGATCGCAGCGGTATTGCAGCCAAAGGCTCCTCCCGAGCCTCAATATTCGGCGGATCTACAGATAGTAACAAAGACGTCAGAATGTCGCCGGAAGACAGCATAGATCGAAAAAGGGCGAGCAAGGAGCTCACCTCGGGCAGGGGGAGGGCCCGGTTGGGTGTGAGTTTGGATTTCAGCCCTACTCGCCTCCGGGGCGACCTCTGCCGAGAGAGGAGCAGGGGGAGGAGCAGGCGAGAGCCCTTCGAGACCCAAATCCTCCAGCAGCTGCTGACGCTGCTCACTCAGCGGATCGGCGACGTTCTCCTTAGTCGCCTCCTTTTTTTTCTCTCTCTTCTTCTTCTTCGCCGCCCTTTTCCTCTTCTTGTTCGCGAGGAAGGCGTCTACCTCGGCGTCCAGACGAGGAGGAGGAAGGGGCACGCCGATCAGATTCGCAAGGTCGGCCTGGGCCTTTTTTGCAGCCTCAGCAAAAGCTAGCGACATTGTGAGCGAGTACAGAAAGGTAGTTCCATCAGAGACCCCCCCCCCCTCCTTTATATAGAGTCCAGGCGTCGGACAGTCAAGATCCGAGTATCCTCATATACTCGCCAAGGCAGAAGCTCGTCGAATAACGGTTGGATGTTTCTTTCCGAGCAACTACGTTACTCGCAAAGAGCGGGGATTATGTACAACCCTCATTCTCCGAGGTAGGACCCACTCAAGGCCACGTAGGCAGGTCAAAGTTAAAGAGGCAAGACAAATCAGCCAGCAGGAGCGAAAGAAGGTTGGCGAGTATTGGCTAAATACTCGCCAGAAGGGCGACTATGGGTGAAGATACGTGCCGAGTATCCCGTATGTCGCCCCAAAGTGTCCGGCAACCACAGAAGCCCTGAGCGAGCAGCAGCAGATACTCGCCAGATGGGCGACTATGGTCGAAGATGCTCGCCGAGTATCCCATATGTCGCCAGGTCAGGGCTGGGCTATAAAAACCCCCCCTACCCCTTGGTTGCCTATAAATAGGACCCCAGGGGTACTTGGATTGGCACCTGTGCTTGAGCTTCTGGAACCCCATTTCCGAATTCTTGAGCCCGCCACCCCTGCTTGCTAGCCAAGCCGGTGCCTTCCTCGTACCTTGCTCGGCCATTCTTTGGTCTTGGAGGGGAAGTCTCTTCGGAGCTTCTGGGTACGTGGTGGGACCTCCCTGCCGCAGCACCTGGGGTCCTGTTTGTTGCTCTTCTAGCTTCTTCGTCGTTGCCAGCCAAGCCATCTCGTCGGGCTGCTGGGCGAGTAGCCTCCGGCTGCATCGGTCCGAATCTTGAGGTCAGGATTTTCCTGGCGTCAACACTGAGAAAAGGAAGTGTGAAGGCAGTCCTCAAGGAAAGATGAGTGAAAAGAAGAGATGACTGGAAAAGAAGTAAGAACATGCACCAAGCCCCATTTAATCCCCCAGTTATTCTGATAGGGAGCATACAGGGGAAATTAACCCAAACACATCTAGAACTATGGTCCCAAAAGATTTAGAAAGCTCAGCCCATATGGAAGTGTCCAGGGAAGCTTTTGAACATGGAGCTGAGAAAATGGGAGAAGTTGATCTAGAACTTGCTCCTCAACATACTAAAATAGTGGATCTGGGAGAAGTTATACAAGGTTATCTACCCTACATACAGAAATAGAGAAAGAAGAAGAAGTTCACTAGGACCTTGTTGCCCTAGGTGCTGCAACAGTTGAGAGGGGGGGGGGGGGGTATTTCTAGGAATACTCTGCCCAATAGAATGAGCTGCTGGAAGAGGAAGAGAGGTCAATCACTAAGGTGGTTGAGGGGGACACCAAGAAGACTCTATCCAAATTGGTCTTTGCTTGGATGATGTTGAACAGGTCATCAAGAAGATTATAGACTCCACAACACCACCACCAATCCAAGAAGTATCGTAAAAACTAATCCCCACAGGGAAGGAGATAGTTCTAAGGAACGAAAAGAGTGTGCTGGAATGGCCAGACACTCACAAGATCACCTCCCAAACCTCCACTCTTGATTGCCTATATGAGGACTATGAGCCTTATACAGGACCATCACACAGTACTGTTGCGGAAAAGCCCAAGGTTCCATCTCCATCAACAAGTGAAGTACCTCCTGGTTCTTTAATAGCTCAACTTCAAATCCTGCTGGATTGTCAAAGGAAATAAATAAAAGTTTATGTGCAAAATTCAGTTCAAGGACTAAGGATTGAGCCGAATGAAAAGATAACAACACTGCAGGAACAGATGAATCTTCTAAATGCTCAAACCCTTCACTTCTACATGAAGGCTGCATATGATGTAGTTATCACTACAAAGCAGAATGATATGACTCACCAAGGCCCGCAAGAAATAGTGGATAGTCAAGTTTCCATTAGAGAAAATTTACATATAGCCTTTCAAAAAACATCACACAAGATAGCAGAACACATAAAAAATGTACTGTGTAGAATAAACTTCTGTAGTCAATTGCTGGATGAGCAACTACTACAAACAAAGAACACCATGACTGCAGGGGTAAACATGATGGAACAAAAGATATCTGATTCTCAAGAAGCTATATGTCAACATGTATTTGAAGAAATCAAAAAAGGGGGAGAGGACCATTACTCATCATTCTGCTAAACAAGTTATTTGACTTTCCAACGCCACTAGGGATGTCTTGAATTTATCACCAATAAATTTCTCTCCTGAGCCAGAATTCACCCCAGCTAATATGAGTACACTCCTCTAGTTAACTATGAAGAAACATGGAAAGAAAGATACAAAAATACATGAAAAGAAAGATACATAGAGTTAAAAATAACTAAATAATAAAAAACTACAAAATATTATAAAAAGGAAAACAAAGTTAACCAATGGGTGCCTCCCAAGAGCATTTTTTTCAATTAATAAGCTCGACTCTTTGTGGATTAGCTAAAAGGATATTGTTATAAAAGTGCAATGACAACTCCTTTATTTCATGCGTAGGTGAATATTTAGTTGTTCATTGCCCATCGACTCCTTTATTATTTATTTGATTCTTCATTGGTCCTTCGGCCTGAAAAGACAAATCTGAATTACCTATTACAACACATACCTTGGGTAATTTTGGATAGTTACAAATGAGTGGAAAATGAATTTTCAAAGACATGATGTTGCAATGACTCAACAACTAAAATCAAATCATTGTTGTAAGTAGAATAAAAAACATATGATATATAAAAAAACTCACAAGGAGTATCTTATGAAATAAAAGTAAGGTCAGGTTGTTTAATTTAAAATAAATATTATTATCCCTTATTTCTTTTGGTATACCAATTTCATTAAATTCATTGGACATATTAATATCTTGATTCTCATTTTCAAAATATATTATTGGTGTGTGTGAGGATTCTTGGGATATAAAAGTAAGTTAGGATTGTAAATAATTATCTGATATTTCATTTAGTGTACCCATTTCATTAACAAATTCATGGTACAACTAAATTTCTTGATCCTCCTCTTCAAAATATATTAATGGGGTATGTGAGGATTAAAGTGGCTCCGTAGAAAATTTATCTATTAAAGTTTGAAGTTGGAGTCCTATATTTTTAGTACTTGTATCTATTTCATGCGAATAACTATTCAATTGATTAATGTGAAATTATGTGAAATCTCCCAAATTAGATACATAATTATGTGGATTTAGGGTGGAGGAATAGTGATTGTGGTTAAAATAATTTTCTTCTTGGCACCATAAATTATCCGGGAAATCATGCCACCACAAATTAGCCCAAGAAATAAATTCATCATAAGACTATTCTGTAGAAAAGAAATTATTATCTTAAAACTAGAAGAATAACATATCTGGCACTCCTCACAATGATGATCATCTCTACCAAAAAATTTACAAAAAAAAAATTATATGTCTTATTGCGGCTTCCATATTTTTAAAAAGAAAAAAATATAAGAAAAAAAGAATAGGTTGAGAATAAACAAAATAAAAATGATAAAATTAATAAAAAAATATTACTTTCAAAATATCAACAAAATAGTCACCGACAACGACGCCAAACTTTTGATACGAGTAAAATGTGGATATAAAATTATAATTTGAAAAGGTAAGTGTATTAATTATATTATAATATAGTATATTTTAAATAAATATACAAAGTGGTGTATTACTTGGGTTTGTTGATTACTTATACTCCCAAGCTTACTATTATTTTATCTAAAGATTGTGGTTAGGTAATTTATAATAAAAAAGAAAGAGAAAATATAAATTGTGAGAGAATAAAAGAGATAAGTAGTACTTGACCTAGAATCTCTGAAAACGACATAATATGAACTCAAATTGAATCATAAGCATCTAAATAAAACTTTTTAACCATGAAGGTTCCTAAATTGTGATTGCACCTATCTCGAGGAATAAAACTACCTAACCTTATGTTGATCGACTAAAATCTCTTTCTATAATTGAATCTCATAAGCATGACTTATGTGGTAAACCCCTCTATTGTATTTAACTCTAATCTAGAATATTTAGGTCATTCAATCTTTGAGGGTGCATACAACTCATTTTACCTAAGAATGATGTGCACGTATTCATGGATATCTCAACCAACTAGAATATGAATCTTAATTGATAAACATATACTGGAAATATGAAATCAATTTGAAATAAATCAAAGGTAATTTAAATATTTTTTTAAAAGCTTATGAGAACAAAATGAGAATTACATTAATATTTCATTTAAGAGTTCATTATGATCAAGCACTTTAGAATTTTATCTACTCATCTTGATGAAAGAATGATATAAGAAATACAAGAAACATGATCTCTAGAAAATAAAAAAGTAAACATACCATTTCCAAGCCCAACTTCACATGAAAGTTCTCCCTTTCTCTCTAAAAAAACTTAAATAGTAATACAAAATAAAAATAAAAGAATTATGAACTAAAAACTGGATCTTTGTACTTCTGGAATGATGCTTATTATATAACTAAAAATTTAGGTTTTCAAGCCCTAAGTAAATGGTTTGTAGCTGGAAAAATTTCCAACTTGAAAGCTCGGGAAATATTTTAGAGTGAAGGCACTGTTTTGGTCACTAATCAAGGTTCCTTGCCATATTTATATGGCGTGTACCAAGAATGTGTACTTCAGAAACTGAAGCAGTTACCATGACATGACAGAGGAGCTTTTCGATGAAGTTTGCCTTTACAAGCCCTAAGTACACTGCGTGTAACTTGGGCATGTAGTCCATTGACTTCACGGTGTGTTAGATGAGCTTATGGATGAAATTGTCCTTTAAACGCCTTAGGTGCACGCCATGTAACATGGGCGTATAAAATTACACGCAATATTTACACATACTGTAATCAAGGTGTGTAAATCCTTACCCGCCCGTGTAAGAAAAATATAGATTGTTGATGCAATCATGCTCTTTCTGAAATGGGGTGCACATTCTGTAATTCTTCTTAGATTGCAAGTTATGGTCATTTGAACTTCAGCAATTTAAAATAGTAGTGTTGCCTTCATTAGACCTGAAATTACACAAATATGTGAATAAACCCTTTATTTGAATGAATACAAGCAAAACAACTTTATTTTAGTAGATAAAGTATGGTTAATTTTAAATGTAATATATGCATTATTATTGTCACTAAGGTGTATCGACCCAAAACTTGTTTCATTTCTTCAAAATAATTGTAAATAACTGCCACTAGCATTCCCATATGGCCTCCTGACATGACCATGTTATTTGGTTGTGTAGACTACCATATTCTGTAGGTTGCATTTCCTCAACTGCTTGATTATTTCTTCCTTCTTGCACTTTTTCCAATGCTTATTCATTTGTCCTAAAAATAAAGAAAAGGTTAAATAACATATAAAATTTATAAAAAATGATATAAAATGGGTGCTTTATCAAATACAAATGATATAAAATAATAGTATAATTATGCAATCATCGTTAAGACTCTACATCGACTATATAGAATTGAAAAAGCTAATATTGTTGAACACCTACCCTCTGCCAAGGATCGATGAGCTATTCAATCATCTATAGGGTCCTTCCATATTCTTTAAGATGTACCTGCAATTTGGCATTTATCAGTTAAATATGCATGGGGAGGATGTGTCAAAGACAATTTTTAGTTCTCGGTAAGGACACTATGAGTTCATGATTATGCACTTCGAGGTAACCAATGCTCTGTTGGTTTTCAAAACCCTAATGAATAAGTTCTTCAATCCTTATTTGGACCATTTTATCATTGACTTCATCAATTATATTTTGGTCTATTCGGAGTTGAGTGAATCCTATGCAACCCACTTAAAGATGGTCTGGCTTAAGCTTCAAGTGAACTCATTGTACGCCAAATTCAATAAGTATGAGTTTTGGCTCTTAGAGGTTTGCTTCATGGGACACATCATTAGTGGGGCATGAGTAGAAGTATAGAGAGCCAAGATCCATGTAGCTTAAGAAGCATGAGTAATAATACCCATCCCAAAACATGGAGCTAGGGGAATTAGTCTTCGCTCTAAAGATTCTGAAACACTACATGTACAGAATCCATTATAATGTCTTCCCTGATACAAAGAGCATGAATCATATGTATCCCGAGAAGGAGCTCAATCTCCATTAGCATTATTTGTTAGAAATTCTCAACAATTATGAGTTCACCATGCACTATCAGCCGGGAAATTCCAATTCAGAGGCTAAAGCTTTGAGATGATGATTGACAGAGGAAGGGAATTGGGTGGAGGGCATCATTAATGATTTATCAAGATTCCTCAAAATTGTGGACATCTCTGAAGTCACTTGCCTGGATACAAAGGATCGTCAGACTTATATAGATTGGATGGAGGTTAAAAATGAGATCAGGGATACGATTTGGGTGGCACCATGATTGGAATAGGAGACTGCCCAAATTATTCAATCGCTTTCCTACAGTACTCATAAGGGCTGCATACTCCAAGATGAAATCTTATAGTTCTGACACTGAGTGTTCATTAGTTCCACTTGAGGGATCTGGGATGAGATTCTTCGAGAAGTACACAACACTCAGTAATTTATACATTTGGGTGTAGTGAAGATGTACGTGGATCTCGGACATACTCTCTTCAAGCCCGACATAAAGAAATACATCACCAATTTTGTAGCCCAGTGCTAGGCTTGCAATTGGGTGAAGGTTGTGTGCAGAAACCCTTGATGGTTGCATTAGCCATTACCTGTGCTTAAGTGGAAGTTTGAGGACATCTCTATGGAGCTCATTCATGGATTATTGATTGCTAAACTATAATGGTAGTTATCCTGTAGAAATAACATCGGCATTGCACCAGTCGAAGTAATATAAAATAATGGATTACCACCGAGTATCAAATCACGTGGAGTGTGGGTGAAGATACTAGGAATTCATAAACCTTAAGCTATCTAAAGGAACGATTAATTGAAGTTTTATTTATTTCCAACTTTCTCAACCTAAAAACACTAACACATTACAGGCTTCCAAATACCTAAACTAAGGGAAATCGAACCATCCACCATCAACAATGTATGATTAAAATCATAAACACTTTATATAAAGTTATATAATGCAGTACAAGATTTGCAATCAAAATATAAGTTAGAGAATTCTTGCACCCATAAAAATGTAGGAAATAGAGAAGTAGAGACTAGGGCAAAGGTAGCACTGAAGCTGTAGCGAGAATGATGAGACAATTGATTCAAATGAGAAGAGCACAGGATGTCACTCCGACTATCTAGGAAAACCTTGGTTTTCAACTGGGGTAGGGTATGGATTAGTCACCTCCTCCTGATTACCCATCTTCTCTTCAGGTATGATCCAAGAACCATGACACAAGCACAAAACCATCTAGCGACCTCTTCTTATCTAGGAATTCTTCAATAAGGCATAGTATAGAGTGGTAGTGTAGTTTCACCTACATGCAAGGAGGTGAAAACGGCGAATTAAATAATGAAAAATTAAAGAATATCCCATCAAAACCCCTTAAATGGGATATTTATACATGCAAAAATCTGTTTGCGCGCTCCCATGCGCATACGGCTACACGGGGCATGCCTGAACAACAAAAAAATCAATTTAGAGAAGAAAAATAGTGTGCACATTCATGCAAAACACGTACATGGGCGTGCATGAACAAAACATATGTCCAATCATAGGGACCTAATTTTCAGTAAGCAGCGGGCAGAAAAGAAGCATTGTGTTCAGTTTATAGGTCATTGGGACCCTTAATGGGGCTGAATTAGAAAAGGTGTTTTATAAAAAATGCTGTAGACATTGATGTGTACATCTAACATCCCTTTGAATTTCCAAAATCAGAGTTCTGTAGCAAAATATCTAACATCCCAATTTTGAATAAGGACCTTAAGAGTATTTGCACACCACGCCACCTTGAAAACAAGATTTAACCCTTAAAGAGAGTGAAAGAGAGCATGTCGTGCATTTAGTCAAAGTAAACCAAACCAACTCAATTGGCCCAACCCTTGACCAATTGAGCTAACCATCTTCTTCCTCATGGACTATGTAAAACATCACCTATTGGCACACCACATCACCTTGAAGACAAGATTAAACCCATAGAGAGAGAGAGAGCATAGTGTGCATTTTGTTAGAACAACCCTATTACTGATTTGGGCTAGGATCACTTTCTGTTGACAAGGACTAAGTTGACCCCAATGTATAGTCTAAAGGGTCAAGGTTTTAGGCTGATTAGAACTAAGGAAAAGCTCAGTTTCTGCGTTCGACGAAATGCTATCTACGTTCGACGAAATGCATTCCGCGTTCGACAAAATGCATTCTGTGTTCGACGAATGTCTTGGCATGCTCTAGGTTGACGAATTGAGGCTATCTCAGCAGTCGACAAAATTGCTCAGTCTCAGCATTCGACGAAATTGATCAGTCTTAGCGTTCGACGAAATTGTTCATTCTCAGCGGTCGACGATTTTATTCTGTCTCAGCGGTCAATGAATTTGCCAAGTCTCAGCGGTCAACGAAATATCATCTCAGCTCGACTAATTCAATTCTTCCAGCTAGAGTTAGCAGCTTATCTTTCAGTTCGACGAACTCCAACTTGAGTTCGATGAATTCCATACTGCATTCGATGAATTAGCAACAGACATTCAGTTCGACTAACTCAGTTCTCTCAGGTCGACGAAAGTTTCTCTTCAGCTTGTTTATTTCAGACAGATCAATTTTATTCTATTCTCTGTACTCAGATCTTTCAACAACGGCTTTATTATATCAGATAAGTAAGGATTATATCTTTCCTTTTATTATTTCGAGAATATAGTCGTTGACATATAGCTGAAAAGGACACTTTCATGGAAAAGGAAAAAGATATAAAGCTTATCAGATTTGCAGTACCAAATATATCTCTTTTGAATATTTTATTCCTTAAACTAAGGGATTTGAATTTCAAATCAGTCAGAGATTTCAAAAAGGAATAAGGAAGAAGATTTACAGGATATTATCACAGAATAACAAGACGGGAAAAAGAGAGGAAGAATACAGTCGAGAGAAAAGTAATAGGAAGAAAAGAAAGAAAGAAAGCATTCACAAATCATCTTCATCTTCTTCAAGCAGCACCTTTCATTCTCTGAGAACATAAACACCTTCTCTCAGATATCTGCTGCTAGATTAGATCTTCAAGAGCAACAAATAATCTGAGAAATCATGGTCTCTCAGATTCATCAGCTATCAAGGAAGATATCTGTTTGAAGTGAAAGCACCATCCTCAAACTGTCAAGAATTTCAATCAGACAGGGGGAGCTTTACATCAACACATTCCACTAGTCTTCTCTCAGATTATTGACAGAGAAGAACATCGATACCCTCTTTATCCCATTCTGTACAGGGTTATAACTCCCTTCAAAAGTTAACCCCTTGGTGGCAGGGCACCTGAACAAAAACATGTAGTTTGGTTTGAGCACCTGATCAAAAGCTCAAGTGGTGTTTTGGCACCTGATCAAAAACCCATTGGTGATAGGGTACCTGATCCAAAACCTAGTGGAATCCTACCAAGGGTGGTAGAAGAGTAGACGTACCTAGGTTTATTGGGGAACTACTATAAAATCCTTGTGTCCTCTGTGTTGTGTTTATTTTTCTGTATTGTGATGTGTGCTGTGTTTCTTTATTTTGTTTATAACTCACTCTGCAATACACATATAAGTATCACTACTTTAATTCCGCTATAAAAATAAGTGAAAAACTTTTTAATACTCTATTCACCCCCCCTCTAGAGTAACTTTAAGATCTAACCTCACTTTCACATTTAGCAAAAATAACTTAACCCACTCAAATGAACCCGATCTTGGTCAATTGAGCTAGCCACACAATGACACATGACCAAGGCTAGCTAAACCCTCAAAATGTTGACATTGGTCAGTATTGATCAACCCAAATATAGCATGGTCAAACCATGACCTACTTAAGGCAAAATCCCATTTTTGAAAATGCCTTAACTCTACACTCACCTAAAAGCACCCAAATTAAACCCTAAACACATTAAAATCCTAATCTAAAAGACCAAAATTAGATGGCTATTAATTAAACTAAACATCCCCTTAAGAGAAAAATTACCCAAACTGGCAATACTTCAAAATGAAGTAACCATGACCTGTTAAAATTTTGGAGTATGGATCGAAGACAACAACAGAAGACTTCAATTCAATTCACAATAGTTAACCACTGACAATGAAGGCATGAGAATCTCAATTGAATACTATCTTATTACAATGCATTGCATACATGGCGAGACATGATTTATAAGAGCAAACATAGATGAGAACAAGCAACACAAAAAACTGGCGACCAGAAAACTGAGACCGCCCGAACATAGCAAGATCGCCGGCTTCCCTGAGACTGCACGAACAAGACAGGTCGCTAACCTGTGAACTGCCAAACCACTGAAAGCTCAGTCCACACGAGCTGCTCTTGATTGCAACTGCTGAAACCAAACTGTTCGCACTTCTTGATTGTCTAGACCGCACGGTCTCAAGATCACAGAGGTATCCCGCGAACACTTGAGCTTGAACTGCTCACTACTGCACGACAGCACTCAAGACCGCCTGACCTCTTAAGGTCGCCTGATCAACTGAGTCCGCTGCAAACATACCATGAACCTCCAAACACAGTTTGCCCAGACAGACCGCTGGCGAGCTGGTTTATTCAAAGATGGAAAGATAGGAAGAATGCTGACGCAACTTGTTGGCTGCCTAACCTGTGAACATAACAAATGGTCAACAATCTTCAGACCACGCGACCTCAAAAATGAGACCATCACAATCAATCCACACTAGGTTCTTACAGTTCTTGCTTTTTATGAATGTCTACCCCTACACACCTATTTATAGGCAAAAGAATGGATGTCATCACCGCCCAAAAGGGATCCAGTCACCTTCCTTATTGGGAATTCGCGGTCACAATAAGACCTTATTACACTTAAGCAATTGTCCAATAAAGACAACACGCTTATTATAAACCGGCAGACCGTCCGGTCTCATATAGGAGAAGAACCTTATGAGCATCTGACCAGATCGAACAGACCGCCAGAACCAGGTTCATACAACCCGTCCGGTCTCTCATAAGATCGGTGCAACAGCAGACTGAAATAGATAAATGAAGAGACTTCCAGTACTAGACTGCCCGGTCGCAACCCGAACATGAACACTTGGGCAAACCGATGAACAGAAATAGAATGCAAACACATGATTTGGTGCAATGATATTCCTCTTGGACCTCCTCAGAGTTTTACTCAGATCCACCTCTTCAACTACCTGTTCTGAACTAGCTCTCGTTCCATGCATATTTGGAGCATCGTTCCCCCTGCTTCCAGAACCTGAAGCACCTAAACTAGAGCTACAAACACCTAGAGCACCTGGAGAAATAGGCAACTCCACCAGAAGCTCCTTGGTAGCTTCTTCAAGTCCACCATCTGACTTGCTTCCTTGTAACTCAACATAAGAGATACCCTAGTATGATGTCAATTCATCGAATATCACATCCCTTGAGACCATAGCTCTCCATGTCTCTAGATCCATGCATCTCCAGCATTTCTTCTGATCATCAAAATCGACAAAGAGTAACTTCCTTCCTTTCGCATTTAGCTTCGTTCGAAGGGCATCAGGAACATGCATGTAGCAGGAAGATCCGAACACTCGAAAGTTTTCCACTGTAGGCTTAATCATGAATATCAACTCATGAGGGGTCTTCATGTTGACGAGACTTAAAAGCATCCGATTGATGGCATAAGTTGCACAAGACATTCCTGCATAGAAGGACTTTGGGATACTCTTGGCATGAAGCCAACATTTGCAGGTCACCGTCAGATGACGGATCTTCCGCTCTACAACACCATTATGTTGTGGAGTGTGAGCACAAGAGAGCTCTCTCAGGATGTTATGCTTTCTGCAGAAGTTAAAGAACGCACTTGAGGTGAACTCCCCACCATTGTCGGTTCTGAACTACTTGATCCACAGGTTAAGCTGACCTTCCACCAGCTCCTTGAACTCCACAAACTTTTCAAAGGCTTCTGACTTCTCCCTCAAAAAATATACCTAAGTATATCTAGTGAAGTCATCAATCAAGACTAGCATATACATGCTACCTCCAAGACTGACTATTGCGGTATGTCCAAACAGATCACCATTAACACCCTACCTGTTACATAACATATATCAGTAGGTCCGGCCGGGACCCCACACCATATGAAACGAACAGAAGAGCATGTTATTTAATTAGCGTTAAACAGTTAAGAATATAACTATCTCAGCCCATAGAGTTGTTGGAACATGCTTTCCGCATCTCTTGGTTTGACAATAACAAATTCTATTGTATTTGATCAATACTCTACACTTTAGGGATGTTTTTATTCATATTCGTTATTCCATGCTAAGTGCACTCTTAGGCCCGTTTTGGTGTGCGTTTGCGCTCCTCCATGTTATTGGGTGTAAGCACATGGTGCTCCCCAATCCTTTTTCTATGTTTGATTGGTGCTGGAGGTGTATTCCCAGCTGGATTGTTGTGCTTGCAGGTGGTTGGATCATCTCCTTTTTGCCCAGAATTCATATATGTGTATATCGCACGTTCGTCCATTTTCTTGATGCACGGATGGCTGCGGTCGTGCGCTTTCATCTGGGGAGAAAACCAGTGATCTGAATTTGATCGTTCGTTTTATGGATGGGCGGATTCGCCCATGAGCGAAGGAATCGCACGATCACCCTGATCACCGGCTGCTTCTTCCTCAAGTCTATTTTTATCGTAAAAAACAGACGGGCAGCGCACAGTCGTGCGTTCGCCCGTGCGTGACCAAAAATTTGACTGTTTAGTATTTTAGGCAGGGAATCAGCTGCAGTCGGGGAGGACGATTCCCCTCGCGGGAAAAGCCAGAAAAGCCCACCATTTTCACCCTTCCCACCATAGGATACCGCATCCGGTGATCTCCTCCACCATACTTCCATCCGGGATCGTTTGCAAGCTTTCTCCACCACGAGTTCAATCATTCTTCATCTTGGAGACCATAGAAGTGTTGTAGATCGCTGGAGAAGTGACAACCTCCTTCGAGTCCGCACACCATTTGAGGGTCGAGCCAAGAGAGAGCTCGACAACCTCTCATTCCGGCCGAGAACCCAGGATACGGTTACATCTTCTGTTGGGTCCTTTGTAAACCTTGAGCTTGTGCTTCTTTTAGTGTTGTTGTAATGAACTCTTGTTAGATTAATGTTATATATCTTTTGTTTGATGTTCATGTGCAATGATGCTATGGTTGTGAGAATCGCTTTGCTTTTCATTGTGATATTCTGAGTTGCTTGCGTGTGAAGCCATCTAACAATTGCTAGTGGTGATGTTGGCGAAGAGGTGAATACGACACTCGCAAAACCCCGCTCTGTGGTCATTTCTCCCGCTTACCGAAGCGCGGCATCGCGGCCGCTGCCCTCACCCTCATTCTGCGAAGCGGTGCTTTCGACCTGTATTTCTCTTATTTCTGCAATTGCTTAGGACACCAATCACAACGCCCTTTGTTCTTACTTTCTTCGCTCGTGTAACAATCGACTCACAACGCAATTCATTCACCATATACTGCATTCCTCAAGAGATCAACATTCGGGAAAACTATTCCCATAATTATTACTTGACAGCGACCGGTGCACTTATCAAACATGCATCACACTACCGCTGGCGCTAGCGGTTCGACAAAATGAGATGCGCTCGACGAAATTGTGTTCGACCAAAGTAGATGACGTTCGACGAAATTGAGTTCGACAAAATGAAAACAGCGTTCGACGAAATGTGAGGCCATTCGACGAAGAAGCGTTCAACGAAAAGTGATGTGCTCTACCGCGGAGCGTTAGAACTACCGCTGGCGCTATCATAAATGGAAACAATTGACAGGAAGGAAACAGTGGAGAAAAAGGAATGATTGGCGGGATGCATATTTGGCGTGCTCTATCGCGGCGCGGTATGTCTACCGCCCGGCGATAGATTTTAGAATCCTCCCGTCTGCATGTGAGTGAGGAGCAAATATGGAAGGAGATATTGGCTGAAGGAAGGTTATCTCGCTATCATGATGCATTATCGTTACCTAGTCGGAGCTCAAAGTTTGGCGCTCAAAAGTTGCCTAAGATGCCACGTTCTGTGTGCTTGATCATTGCCTAATGTGGCTACCACGGGGTGGTAGTACTACCGCTAGCGGTAGCGATTGATTCTATTTAAAGATGCGCGCTTCCTCCGTTGTTGCTTGCTGTTATAGAATGAATTGAAGCCATATATTCAGAGCACTCGTGAGAGCCTTCTCCAAGCAGCCCGAAGAACTCCGACAACGTTCGTGAACGCAAAGAACTTGAAGACCGATCCGATCGCATCTACATCGACATCAAGTTCTTCTTTTGAGGGAGTTTTTGTTTTGTTTTAGTTTCTAATTGTAATCTTTATATATTTTGTTCGGTAGAGGAACTCGCCACACGGCGACTAGGGTCTTGCGGGGACTAGGGGAAATTCTCCTCGCGTTGGCGACTAGGTCTTATGGGGCTTAGGGAGGAATTTGCCACACGACGACTAGGCCTAGGGAGTAGATCTATGGGGTGCTCTAGGCCTTCCTGGGGAGAGAAAGGCTAGAGCGGCTTGAGGCCTTATGATGCAGGCTACGGTCTCCGACACGATCGCTACGAACAAACACTCGTTCCCTCTCAACGCACCCAAATTTTACCTTCGCACAAAATACTCGGAACGTACTCACAACGCAATAATTATCAATTAGATGCTAACGTACAGGTAGTCACGTCGTTAGATGTTGAATAGATGGCTATATGCTAATATTCTTCCCGACTAAAAGGACCCACCCGGTCCGAACGAGCTTGAGTTGTACCAAAAGAGATCTACCAAGAATTACGATTCAAAAAAAGGTAGATCTCTCCCAACAAAAAGTCGAGGTTCACCAATCCTCTTCGAAAATTAAAAGAAATAAGAAGATCGCACAAATCAATCGAATAAAACCATGATTATCCAAGTGATTCGAAGATCACGCCAAAATTTACCACCACAAGAAATTAACAAGAGGGAAAATCTCACGAGTAGAAATTTTGTTACTCCGCTTGAGATGGGATTATCCTCAAGCATGCACTCGCCCGAATCATTCTTCTACGGATCCACCGGAACCGCATCGAATGGAGAGAAACTCATTCGCCTTGATTGCTTCACGCCGGATCTTGGTTCCACGAGATCACCACTATGTTCTCCTTGGCCGAAATTCCTAAGTAGGAATAGGAGGAGAGGAAGGGGCGGCTAAGGGGGAGGCCGAACCTTTGGAGAGAAGAAAGAAGGGAAGGAGAGGAGGGAGAGGGGGCGGCCAAGAGAGGGAGGAGGAGGGTGGCCGAAATTTCAAGAGGGGGAAGAGGGAATTCGGCTAGAGAGAGGGAGAAGATTTTGGGTTTCAAATTCTTATCATTCAATAGTTAAAATCTAATACAAGATGACCTTTTATAGGCTAGCCAACAAACATGGCTAAACGCAGTCCAAAATTAAAATAAAACATGTGCATGGCTAAAAGAAGTCCAAAATTAAAATAAACATGAACATAAACAAGTCCAAAAATAAAAAACAAAGCTAGATAAAATTTTAATTAATAATTATAATAAAATAATTATAATTATTAATTATTAATCTTGCGCCGCAGACGAAGGTTGTAACGGCGATGGTGACGGTGCGGCGATGGCGTTCTTCAAAATGGTTGTCAAGGCGATGACGTACACCATGATTGTTGTTGTGGCATCGTCCATCCGAGTCTTCAAATGTAGTGTTGCGGCAGCGATCAAAATACTGCGTCGAGTCGGTGTCGTCAAGGAACTGTTCACGAACATATGGCGGGGCGGCATCGCCATCAATCCTCTCCCACTCAAAATCACTCATCACTGATGAGTGGGACATCAACAAACACCTGTCAGACAAAGCAAAGGTCTGGAACCCTTGGAAATGCGTTAGGCAAATAAGGAGAAAAAGTTTCATCATCAACATTAGACGTACCTCCAGTAGGAACCGAAGAAGAGAGCGAACCGGGCACAAGTTCACCCCCCAACCCATTAAAAAATGTAGTGGAACCAAATGGACAGTCGGTTAATACAAGTGGTGGAGAAATATATGGCGTTAAATCCGAAACATTGAAAATAGGGGAGATTCCCCAATCAGTGGGTAACTCCAAAAGAAAAACATTTTCTCCTAATCGCTTTAAGATTCGAAATGGACCCGCTCGCCGATTTGCTAACTTTTTTATGGTGCCCGAAGGAAACCGTTCAGGGATGATACGCACCATAACCAAATCGCCAACTTTCAAGTGAGACGCTCTCTTATGTACGTTAGCATAAGATTGATAAGATGTGTATTGAGTAGCTAGCATGTCCTTAATGTGCTTGTGTAAATTATGAACGTGAGAGGCAAAATCTTGTGAAAATTGACATGACTTATAAGATGAAGGTAACAGAATCAAGTTAAGTGGCACTGGTGCCTTATAACCGTGCACGATTTCATTCGGCGATAAAGCCGTTGATCTATTTTTAAAATTATTATTCGCTAACTGAGCATGAGGAAAAAGTAAATCCCAAGTACCCATGTGGTCAGCTAAAATCATAGACACGTGTAGGTGAATGTGGTAAGCAACTGGAGGAAAAATATGCGCAACTGGACCAGATGAGTAAGTACGTCGTGAAGAAACTAAGTCCAGGGGTTCAGTCGCCACAGAATCATAGTCGCTCGCGACCGCCAACAAATTCGTAGACGGGCACTCAAAAAAATTGTCAATCAAAGGTGACGCGTAATCAGATCTACGAAGGGTGTTGAAAAGACCGAGCACAAAATCTAACAACTCAACAAAACATGTACGATGGGACATGGCCAACGGAGGGGCTAGTAACATAGGCAAAACCAACTGGCTAGGACGCGGCATAATAAATTCATCTTCTAAAAATTCTGCAGGTCAAGTCCACGGGTCAGGAGGGAGGACCGACAAAATCAAACCTGACACAATTTCTAATTTATAATGAGTTTCAGGCAAAGGTGATAACATCAAAGAAATATCTTCCAGGTTCTCAACGTCAAAGTCACCCAAAGTTAACCTTTCCTCGCAAGGTAAATCTTCCAATGCACTAGATACGCCCTCCAAATCAGAATCATCAGACAAATCTAAAACCGGATCAGAGGGGAGGTCCTCTTCCATATCACTAGGGTAACCAATCTCCTCATCTTTGCTAAGTTCTTCCTTAATAACGACATCGCCCTCAGCGGTAGGCTCAGTCAAGGGCACTTACTCAGTATTGTCAGAAGGTTCAAAAACTATATCAGGAATTTCGGGAGGAGACATTCTCGATGCATTGTGTAGAAATTATGGGAGGAACCTCACTAACCGGAATACTCTCACCGCGCGGTCTCATGGCATCCCTAGCCGTAATGACAACCGAGTTCGAGTCAGTGGTCCGGAACTTACCCTTATCTTTTAGGGATAACGGAGGGGGAGGTCCTAAGATGGACTTGCCCTTATGAAAATAACGAGACTTGGACTTGTGAGCAAGATGCTTCTCAATATCCAACGCGCCATTATTGACGGTGCTTAAATCTGTGTGTTCATAACGAAGGAGTTTACCTTGAATGTCGGGGTTAAGCCCCCTACGAAACCTTGAAAGGGTGACCTCAGACATCTCCCTAACATCGCACATAGGCATCATGTCCTTCAGGAGGCCCATGTACTCCGCAACAGATCGATTCCCTTGTCTAAGGGAAGATAACTCATCAAACATTTGCGTTCATAGTATGAAGACAGAGGCGGGGTTCGGTTGGCCGAAAGTTGGGCCACCATTTCCCGAATCTCCCCCAGTTGTTGATTCATCTCACGTCGAAAATCATCAATTTGCGAGTGGTTTTGATTTGGTTGTCGCACGTCGCGATGCAAAGTTGGGGTGCGATTAGCCATAACTTTGGCATACAAGTAATCTAAACTGGAAACATAAACATCATGAGCCATACCCGAAGAGTAGGTGTGTACTCGGAACCAGAACTAGTGAACAGGCAATGATATAAAATTTTTGAATCTGAACTAGACAGATTTATAAAAAAGAATTTTAGAAGGAGAAAATTTTTGAAATTCCAGAAATATTTGAATTTCCAGAAATATTTGAATTTCCAGAAATATTTGAATTTCAAAATTTTGAATTTTAAATTTCAAAAATTGGAATATGAAATTCAAAAATTTCAATTTTGAATGTGAAAATCAAAATTTTGAATTTCAAAAATTTGAAATTTGAATTTGAATTTCAAAATTTTGAATTTTGAATTTGAATTTCAAAAATTTGAATTTGAATTTAAAAATTTTGAATTTAACTTTCCAGAATTTAAAATTTTTTTCCCTGTAGAAAATAGTACGCAGATTTGCAAAAAATTTTGTTTTTAATTTTCGCTGAAAAATTAAAATTGTAAGGCCGCGCTATTCACAGACCAGAAATTTTAATAGGCCAAATTTTATGAAATCTAATTTTATTCCCGCCTAATAACTAAGGTAATGAAAATATTTTTTTTATTTTCTTACTGATAGAAATATGGAGAATTCCCAGAAAATTGTTTTTTTTCGATTTTCGCCGAGAAATAAATTTTTAGGCCGCTATTCGCAGACCAGAAATTAAAATTTTGAAATTTTGATCATTAAATCGTGTGAAGGTGGTGTGTGCCAGCGTTCTAAGAAAACCTTAGGATTGCATCAATTAAGAAGTTGACACGAACCTGGCTCTGATACCAAATTGATGCAGGTTACGGTCTCCGGCACGATCGCTACGAACAAACACTCGTTCCCTCTCAACGCACCCAAATTTTACGTTCGCACAAAATACTCGCAACGTACTCACAACGCAATAATTATAAATTAGATGCTACTGTACGGGTAGTCACGCCGTTAGAGGTTCAATAGATGGCTATATGCCAATATTCTTCCCGACTAAAAGGACCCACCCGGTCCGAACGAGCTTGAGTTGTACCAAAAAAGATATACCAAAAATTACGATTCAAAAAAGGTAGATCTCTCCCAACAAAAAGTCGAGATTCGCCAATCCTCTTCGAAAATTAAAAGAAATAAGAAGATTGCACAAATCAATCGAAGAAAACCACGATTATCCAAGTGATTCGAAGATCATGCCAAAATTTACCACCACAAGAAATTAACAAGAGGGAAAATCTCACGAGTAGAAATTTTGTTACCCCGCTTGAGATGGGATTATCCTCAAGCATGCACTCGCCCGAATCATTCTTCTACGGATCCACCGGAACCGCGTCGAATGGAGAGAAACTCGTTCGCCTTGATTGCTTCACGCCGGATCTTGGTTCCACGAGATCACCACTATGTTCTCCTTGGCCGAAATTTCTAAGTAGGAATAGGAGGAGAGGAAGGGGCAGCTAAGGGGGAGGCCGAACCTTTGGAGAGAAGAAAGAAGGGAAGGAGAGGAGGGAGAGGGGGAGGCCAAGAGGGAGGAGGAGGGTGGCCGAAATTTTAAGAGGGGGAAAGAGGAAATTCGGCGAGAGAGAGGGAGAAGATTTTATGGTTTCAAATTCTTATCATTCAATAATTAAAATCTAATACAAGATGGTCTTTTATAGGCTAGCCAACAAACATGGCTAAACGCAGTCCGAAATTAAAATAAAACATGAGCATGGCTAAACGCAGTCTAAAATTAAAATAAGCATGAACATAAACAAGTCCAAAAATAAAAAAAAAAGCTAGATAAAATTTTAATTTATAATTATAATAAAATAATTATAATTATTAATTATTAATCTTGCGCCGCGGACGAAGGTTGTAACGACGATGGCGTTCATCATGATGGTGCGGCCATGGCGTTCTTCAAAATGGTTGTCACGGCGATGGCGTACACCATGATTGTTGTTGCGGCATCGTCCATTCGAGTCTTCAAATGTAGTGTTGCGGCAGCGATCAAAATAATGCGTCGAGTCGGCGTCGTCAAGGAACTGTTCACAAACATATGGCGGGGCATCGTCGCCATCACCTTATCTGGGGAGAGATAGCTAAAGCCAACCGGTTCTTGGGAGAAGGGTCGGTATAGAAAACCAAAAGAGTTTTCATTAGAACCTCTTTCCAAGCGTCATTGGGAAAAGTTTTTGTAATCATAACTATTTCAATTTAATATTAATGAAAATATGTTTGTTTCTTCATCTCTGATTCGTGCTCTATGATTCTCATTGTTCTAACCTAAAAGTATTTTCACTGTCGCTAATGCCGAGCGGTAACTCTACCGCTGGCGGTAGCAACAGAGAATTATCTTCTTTAATAATCATAAAAAGTTTAAAACCCTTATTCACCCCCCCCTCTA
Source organism: Dactylorhiza incarnata (assembly GCA_033032865.1). Lineage (NCBI taxonomy): Eukaryota > Viridiplantae > Streptophyta > Magnoliopsida > Asparagales > Orchidaceae > Dactylorhiza > Dactylorhiza incarnata. The sequence goes on along the minus strand of JAWHQI010000255.1, from coordinate 210,276 downwards.
AGGGCGCCTATTGATCCAACAAGGGTCGCATAACGGAAGCATTTAATTTCAGATAAAACCAGTTCATACATTGTCCACACTAGCAACTAGGAATGAAATACAACAAGATTTTTACAAGGTTTGTTTACAACATGTTTATAACAAAGGTGGCTTCCAAACATCGGCACGCAGGCCGGCCACACATGGAAACAGTAAACAAAATAACTCGGACTTCGAGGGCCAGCTCAGCACAGCACACACAACAGCAGGGGATTCCGCCCTCTATTTCCCGCTGTCCTCACCAGGGCCTGTACAAACAAATCCACCAGGCAGTGGGAAAATAAGTAACCAGTCAGCTTTAGCTGACCCAGGATTATAGCGACCCCACCCCATGCTCGGGGCGGCGGTGCTCTTTCCCTGCAGGCATGCAACAGCAGTATATATTTCACAGGTGCGTCTAAGCACCACATAGAAACATTCATCACATAGTGACATCAAGTCACACGCTTTCAAGTCACACCACACTTTGTGTACTCTCGGCACGCCATCTACAAGTCCTTTTTTAACTTGGATTTACACTATGAGCTGCGACTGTCAAGGCTAGCACAACCTTACGGTTTCTATCCCACAATTCCCCAGGTGAACACAGAGGAGCGACCTCATCACCAACTTGCTATGGGACGGGTTCGGTTCAGCTTGTGCCCGCGCTCATAAATGTCAGGATTCACCTACGCCTAACACGGGTGCAGCTTCCTCTTGTTCCCGTTAAACTATAACCTCATAGGGTCATTACCTCAGCCTCAGGGGCGAGGTCCAAACACGATAAGCAATCTCAATGATTACTGTCTCTGGCGTTACTTCTTAACGCTGGGCGTTAGCCCTTAACGCTGGGTGTTACTCTTAATGCTGGGCGTTAGCTCATTTCCGGGCAATTTTGGGGCAACATCTCCAGAACTCAATACAGCACGTCTCAGTACTCAGAACCCGAAAAACACAACATATGGCGCTACCGTCGGCGTTAGCTCTAACTCCTGGCGTTAACAAATAGAACAGCAAGCAACATGACCAATCCAGACCAACCTGTCCAGATGGTCTTCTCACAGCATGCCTATGTCCGTACTACCATTCCAGACTCTATATGCAAATTTTGTGGGGATAACATCAACCCACCAGAAGAACCTATCTACTAATTAGTAGAAGTCTCCCTAAGCATGCAAATCAAAGGACGCACATGTCCAAAGATGAAGGGAGGAGAATCGTTACCCTTGGTGCTTGTTTCAGTGCCATAGAACCGAAAGGAGATCGACTGGAATCTTTTGAAATATCCTCCTCTCCTCTAAATCGATGATGGCACAAACACAAAAGAATCTCCTTCACCGATTTGCCTTCAGCACAACGAAAAGCCAGCCCAAAGAGACCTCCTTCCTTCTGGTCATGACTCCTCTTCCTTTGGAAAGAGCTTGGAATCAGAATTTATAAGGGAAAATGATGTTGGCTGCCTTTTATATTTTTCTTAGCTAACGTGGGCGTTAGTCCCTAAGGCGGTGGCTGAACTTATCCACAGCCGCTTAAGGAAAGTCGACGGGAAGCTAACGCTGGCGTTAGCTCTAACGCCAATCGACATCCCGTCCCGATGGTCGGGCTGCGGCCCCGTCGAGATGACGACACGCTTAATTCCTAGGCTAACACCTGGCATTAGCGCTAACACCTGGCGCTAGCTCTCAGATTTAACAATCCGCTGGGAAAAACTGGGTGCAACAAATATTTCTCTAGAAGAACATAAAGAATTTCTCGAGAAGGACCTAACGCCTAGCGTTAACCATAATGCCTGGCGTTAGCGCTTTTCAGCAACCCTCTTTCTTTTGCTGGGGAAATCTGGGGTGTTACAATCCCCCTCCCCTTAAAGAAAGTTCGTCCCGAACTTCCAATTCTAAGAAAGAAAGCAACAGTACAAAACACATAACTTGTACCTCAATGGAATAGTTCGGGGAACTCATCACGCATGGTTTTCTCACGCTCCCATGAAATCTCCTCACGACCGCAGTTGTTCCAGTGGACTGACCATTCAGATCATTTTATTCCGCAACTGCTTGACATCAGTGTCTTTGATGCAAATAGGCATGAACAACGTCTTCAGCTCATCATCGACCGACAAATGATCCTTCACTAGGACCTGGCTAGGCACTGGCATAACTTTCTGCAGCAGAGAGATGTGAAACACATCGTGCAGTCTGCTAAATTCCGTTGAAAGAGCGAGCTGATAGGCAGCTTCACCAACACGTTCCAGTATTTTAAACGGTCCAAGGTTTCTCGGACTCAGCTTTTTCAAGCGATGAATCCTTGGCACACCCTTGAATGGTTTGATCTTTAGGTAAACCCTGTCGCCCACGGCGAACTCGACATTTCTGTGCTTGGCGTTGTAGTATTTTGCCTACCTATCTTGTGCAATCAACAATCTCTCTTGGATTGTTCGAAGAGCCGAATTTGCATCTTTGACTTCCTTCTTCTTAAACAGCTTCGTCTCGCCTGTCTGCGCCCAAGCTAAGGGAGTGCGGCAAGCTCTACCATAGAGGGCCTCAAAGGGAGCCATCTTTATACTCGCCTGGTAGATGTCATTATAAGCGAACTCGATCATAAAAGATGATCTTCCAACCTCTTACCGAAATCCAGGATGCACATACAGAGCATATCCTCCAGAGCTCTATTCGTACGTTCAGTCTGTTCCTCCATTTGCGGGTGGAAGGCAGTACTAAACTTCAACTTTGTACCCAACAACTGGTGGATTAGCCTCCAATCATTCGACATAAAGCGCCCGTCTCGGTCACTAATGATGCTACAGGGCACACCATGCAATCGTACGATGCTATCAACATACAACTTTGCTAACTTTTTGACTGAATCATCCCTCCGGTTTGGAATAAAGTGGGCTACCTTTGTCAAGCGATCCACGATCACCCATACGACATCATTCCCACTATGCGATCTCGGCAAACCATGCACGAAATCCATCAAAATTTCAGCAAATTTCCATTCCGGCACAGGCAACGACTTTAGGAACCCTCCAGGTTTCTGACATTCGGCCTTCACAAGTGCGCAAGTTTTACACTTTGCCACATAAAGGGCGATGTCCTTCTTCAAACATGGCCACCAAAACAACTTTTTCATGTCTTGGTACATTTTCGTGCTCCCTGGGTGAATTGAGTACTTTGTAAAATGGGATTCGTACATCTATTCCTCCCACAATTTACCCACATTTGGGTGCACAACGGACCGTCTTTCCATATTAGACCGTCATCCAACACAAACTCTGTAGCAGACCCAACCACAGAATCTGCCAAGTAGCGTTGCATGCTCGAATCAAGTTCCAGGGACTGTTGTATTCTGTCTGCATGGTCGTATTGCACTTCCGTCCTGTTCAAGCACGCACTCGCACTAGAACTCCTCTCCACACAGGAGATCTCTAAGGCTTCCAAGTCACTGATCAGACATGAGTCATGCATCTGAACGACATTTCCCTTCCCGGGAGTATAGTGTATCTCGAAAGTGTAGTCCCCCAGGAACTACATACACCTTCGATGTCGCATATTGAGCTCTTTCTGATTTAACAGATACTTTAGGCTCTTATAGTCTGTAAAGATATCCACCTTCACAATGTACAAGTAGTGCCGCCACAGTTTCAGAGCGAAGATCAGGGACGCCAACTCCACGTCGTGGACCGGGTAATTCCGCTCATTGATGGCGCAAATCTTAGCACACCGCTAAAGGCGGTAGTAAGACTGCAGCACGAAACGGCAGTGTACCGATCGTTCAAGTAATATAAAATTGGAATGAATCCCCAAGTATCGATCTCAAAGGAACACAGTAAGGTGGAGTTTATTATCGAGGAAGGACTTGAGATTGAAGTCCTTTCGAGCGGATGGATGCGGAAATGGGGGATTTGGTTTGCGAATAATAAAATAAAATATTACAACTACTCCTATGCAATGCCGCTATGCAATGCTTCGCTTGGCGGAATGGAGACTAGGCAGGCCTTGAGCGCGCTGCGTCGCAAGGGCGGATGGACGAGTAGGCAGACGGAATCGAACTATGCAGGCCTTGAGCGCGCTGCTTCGTAGGGCGAGTGGATTACACGGGCCGCTATGCCACGTTTCGCTAGGCGGATGGACGAGTAGGCAAACGGAGTGAGGGTCGTAAGCACCTCTTCGACAAGCACGCCACTAGCAATTGCTAGTGCGGCGACGAACGTGACGACGGGATGGAAGATGGAATGGGGCGCACCTCAAGCAACTCAAACAACAAACATTTCACATAGACATGAAATATATAGAAATACAAACTAGTTTAAGTGCAACTTCATCATAATAATGAGATCTAAAACATATACACATCAATAAGAGAAGAACAAGGCAAGAAATCGACCGAATCCGAAGGCTCGTTGTAGATTCACGGTTGGAATCGCCGGGTTGTCAATCCGCGTCCAAGCTCGGTCCGCAACTACGTCCGGGGTAGAGAGAGCTGTCACTACTCTCCAATGAGCCCGTCTTCTTCGTGTCACGATCCGGTAGAGGTTGCAAACTTCCCCTTTGCTTGATGGTAATGGCGGCTAGGTCTTCCTTTGGAGCGCTAGGATGAAGGAGTAGGCCGGGAGGAAGCTCCGGCTCAAGATTGGCGTGAAGATCAAGCCCGGAGCACCTCCCGATGGTGGGCGGCGATGGAGGGGCGAAATCGGGCGGAACGGCAGAGCAGGGCGAGAAAAACGGCGAGGATCCGACCTAAAATCGCGAGCAGGGCAATTTATAGGCGCTGGACTGAACAGCGCGCACGGTCGTTGGCGCACGACCAATGGTCGTGCGCACTATCATCCTGTGATCGTGCGCCTGACTGGACGGAGCCTGAAAGGGGAGAAAATTATAAAATACAATGTTCGCACGACCAGTGGCGCACGACCAGTGGTCGTGCGCGCTATCGTAAGTGGTCGTGCGATAAGGAAGACAGAACTCAGAATTCAGGGGGTAAGTGCACACGATCAGTGGCGCACGACCAGTAGTCGTGCGCAATAAAACCAATGATCGTGCGCAGTGTTCCTGTACAGATTTGTACCGGGAACACCTGCACGACTCCTGCTCCAGCATACAACACTAATCAAACCACTGAAAGTGACACTTAACCATGCATGAAAACTAATAATGAAGATAAACAGAAAATAACACCAAAACGGGCCTAGAAGTGCACATAGCATGTAATAACAAATATGAGCGAAAACATGCCTAAAGTGTAGTGCATAGACTAGAGAATCGGCCCAGATGAGTCCATATATGTGTATATAATTGGGACTCATCACACCCCCAGACTTACCTGTTTGCGCGTCCCGAGCAAACAAATTCTACGCGAATGAGGAAAGAAAAGTAGATGGCTTAAAATTACAATACATAGTACCCTCCGAAGTCGCATGCTCACGTGCATAAGAAAAATAGTAGAGAAGGTTTCTGATTATATAAACAGTTTATATATTTCTAAAAGAGTAAAAGCATATTACAACCACTCAAAATGGTGAACAACGGTGAATCATTCGGTCATGCATACAGAGAAAGTAAACCAAGCGCTGAGACGAGCATTGCTCAAGATCGGGATGCGGGACAAACTCCACTGAAATCCATCAGTGTCGGTGACCATAAGCTCGCCCGGTCACATTCTCCCCACGACACTAGATTGGTTCATAGCGTGAGTCGGTAGGACTTTAGGTTAGAGATGGGGCTTGGGTTACGGTGAGGTAAATAAAGATAAATATGGAGGCTAAGCACACCTAACCCAACATGAGCATAAGATAGAGCTACCCGCACGACGATAATAAACAAATGCACCACACCCCCAGACTTGGACTTTTGCAACATAGGTGTGTGCATCGCCCACTCCCAATACCAAAATTTCAAAATTTTCAATTCAACTTTTTTCATAACAATCCCCCTTTTTTTTTCTTTTCTTTCTCAACTTCATTCTTCTTTTTCTTTCTTTTTCTTTTTTTCAGCAAAAATATCAATGAATACACCCACAATTTCCACTATAAAAATTACCACATCAACACCCCCCAAAATGTAAATAAAACTACAACTAAGGCTCAGATTTGGGTGTGCAAGTAGGTTAGGCTTTTAAGCTTTTGGTGAGATAAAAGTGGGGCTGAATCAAGAGGAAGGGGTAGGCACGGAGGGGCTAACAAGGGTAGATGATAGGCATGAAATAAAATGCTCAACCGGGCCAAAATAGTGGCCTACGTCATTCTCACGCACTAGAACTATCCTATGCCAATGCTTCAAGAATCGCTTGGGGCAAGTTCTAGCCACCGAGAAAGATTCTCCTTTCTCCCGACTCAAGCAATACGAGTCTAGCGATCGTTTACACACATCCCTACGCTACCGTTTGATTCCACCGGATTCACCATTTGAGTAGAGTAAACAACATTTACACTAATAGAGAAAAATATAAAACCATAGTATAAAGAGAAATCTAATCTACACAAATTTCTATGTAACCGAGCACTCGACTAGGAGCACTACTGGAGTCAACATTTTACTCTGCTACATAGTCCTAAGCCATCGCTTAGACTTTCCCAAATAAGCAGAAGAATTAAATTCACAACAGAGCAAGCAAACAGATGAGTACGCGCTCAAGTGGGTGCTGTGGTGTGCAATGAGAATGAACAACAATTTCCAAAAAATAAAAGTACTTCTAGCATGCTATGCAAGAGTGCACGTGAGTGGGCACAAAAACTGCTCTCCCCCAGACTTAAACTAAACAATCTAATGCAGAATATGACTGTAGAATTCAGAATAAAGCTAGGGAAAGACAATACCCGATGCTCAGCAAGTGAGCATACCAGAAGACGCGTGTAAACCATGAAAAAGCTACAGCATCCGCCATCCAGAAGAAGGATACCTGCAGGGGTCAGCTCCGCAAAAACAAAAGAAAATAGAAAACTGAAATAAAGTGCGATTAACTAAATAAAATTAGAAAAGACATGAAAATGCAGGAAAAATTAAGATAACTACTGGGGTTATTGTCATCCCAGCATGACTTATTCAAAACTTTATAATATCTAGCTAATGGGAGTATGGAAGGAGAAGTGGACAGGTAACTGGCCCAATATCCTTGTCGGTAGCGGGTACCTATACGGAGAAAGAACAGTCATGCCTCTACCCGAATATAAATAAAACCTGCCCATCACAGGTAGAGGGAAAAGAAAGTAAGAAGAGGAGGAGGCCTGGTCCTCACTCATTTCACCAAAACTATCCTTGCCCAGCAAGGAGTCGTCAACAGGGAGGCAGCAGGAGGCGAAGGCAATGAGTGGAGCTTCCTCTACGGAGGGGGAATAAACCTCCTCACATGAGAGGATGCTCTCATCATTGACTTGAGCAAAAAGCTCCAAGTCCTCCTGAAGTACCTGTGAAGATTCAACCTACACAGGCTCGGGTGAAGGAAGGGGAACAAGAAATAAAAGAGAAGAAGGACAAAAATAATCAGAAATCGGGGGAGTGATCCCGGTCTCACTCCCATCAGGTTGGGTAAGTAAAATTATGTTTGCATTGTCATCAATGCTACAAGAATTGGTGGGATCAATGGTGGCCAGGCTTAGGATTTGGACTTCCTCCACCGGTGCTGAAGAAAACTCCTCTTCACCTAGAAAGTTGTCCTCCTCCGTAGGAGTAGGCACAATACTCAGATCACCCACCTCATCCTGCGACACATCATCAACAATGTCGTCGGAGATGAGTATAGTATGCACAACAGGGGGAGGAGTAGTGCTCGGATAAAAGTCAAGCACCGATTCCTCACAAAGAATCGAATCCACTAGAGGTGGTGGATGCACTGGGAGAATAGGCTCAGCAATGTCGGTGCCCAGATCGGCCACACATCTGGTGACTGTGTCAACGCCATACCCTTCAAGATGTGAAGGTGGCAAAGACACAAAACTGGATGTTGAAGGTGTGCCGCCAGAGTTAGGAGTTGGGACGATCCGGATATCCGGCTCGTCATCCTCATCCAATTGGCGAAGATAAGCAGCACAATCCTTCAGGGCATGATCTGTGCTCCGACAAAACTGGCACTGCCTAGCAGGCTTCTTTGGCACAGCGGGTGCTGAAGCCGAAAAGAAGTAAGACGGTAAAGGCTCAGCAGAGTATCCATAAGACTTACGCGCACCATATGGAGTACCAGACGAAGTCAGTGCTCCATATGCTGGGCTATAAGAATTATGCCTACTATTCTCCGTAGGGCATTCATCACTAGAGTGGGAGGTAGCTCCACACCAACGGCAACGGAAATTAAGATGTGCCCACATAGTGTGAAGATAATACGATTCAAAATAAAATTGCTATTGTGCAAAATACTACACCTAACAAAAATTACTAAAGCAACCTAATTAAAACAGGAAAATGGAATAAAAAGAAATAAAACAAAGAAATGCAATTTACAAATGGAAGGGCTTCTCTCTCAGGTTCTCCCTCTCCAGAAAACTCACACGACTGTGTTCCCCGGCAACGGCGCCAAAAACTTGATGGCGCAAATCTTAGCACACCGCTAAAGGCGGTAGTAAGACTGCGGCACGAAACGGCAGTGTACCGATCGTTCAAGTAATATAAAATGGGAATGAATCCCCAAGTATCGATCTCAAAGGAACACAGTAAGGTGGATTTTATTATCGAGGAAGGACTTGAGATTGAAGTCGTTTCGAGCGGATGGATGCGGAAATGGGGGATTTGGTTTGCGAATAATAAAATAAAATATTACAACTACTCCTATGCAATGCCGCTATGCAATGCTTCGCTTGGCGGAATGGAGACTAGGCAGGCCTTGAGCGCGCTGCGTCGCAAGGGTGGATGGACGAGTAGGCAGACGGAATCAAACTATGCAGGCCTTGAGCGCGCTGCTTCGTAGGGCGAGAGGATTACACGGGCCGCTATGCCACGCTTCGCTAGGCGGATGGACGAGTAGGCAAACGGAGTGAGGGTCGTAAGCACCTCTTCGACAAGCACGCCACTAGCAATTGCTAGTGCGGTGACGAACGTGACGGCGGGATGGAGGATGGAATGGGGCGCACCTCAAACAACTCAAACAACAAACATTTCACATAGACATGAAATATATAGAAATACAAACTAGTTTAAGTGCAACTTCATCATAATAATGAGATCTAAAACATATACACATCAATAAGAGAAGAACAAGGCAAGAAATCGACCGAATCTGAAGGCTCATTGTAGATTCACGGTTGGAATCGCCGGGCTGTCAATCCGCGTCCAAGCTTGGTCCGCAACTATGTCCGGGGTAGAGAGAGATGTCACTACTCTCCAATGAGCCCGTCTTCTTCGTGTCACGATCCGGTAGAGGTTGCAAACTTCCCCTTTGCTTGATGGTAATGGCGGCTAGGTCTTCCTTTGGAGCGCTAGGATGAAGGAGGAGGCCGGGAGGAAGCTCCGGCTCAAGATTGGCGTGAAGATCAAGCCCAGAGCACCTCCCGATGGTGGGCGGCGATGGAGGGGCGAAATCGGGCGGAACGGCGTACCAGGGCGAGAAAAACGGCGAGGCGCCAAAAACTTGATGGCGCAAATCTTAGCACACCGTTAAAGGCGGTAGTAAGACTGCGGCACGAAACGGCAGTGTACCGATCGTTCAAGTAATATAAAATGGGAATGAATCCCCAAGTATCGATCTCAAAGGAACATAGTAAGGTGGAGTTTATTATCGAGGAAGGACTTGAGATTGAAGTCCTTTCGAGCGGATGGATGCGGAAATGGGGGATTTGGTTTGCGAATAATAAAATAAAATATTACAACTACTCCTATGCAATGCCGCTATGCAATGCTTCGCTTGGCAGAATGGAGACTAGGCAGGCCTTGAGCGCACTGCGTCGCAAGGGCGGATGGACGAGTAGGCAGACGGAATCGAACTATGCAGGCCTTGAGCGCGCTGCTTCGTAGGGCGAGTGGATTACACGGGCCGCTATGCCACGCTTCGCTAGGCGGATGGACGAGTAGGCAAACGGAGTGAGGGTCGTAAGCACCTCTTCGATAAGCACGCCACTAGAAATTGCTAGTGCGGCGACGAACGTGATGGCGGGATGGAGGATGGAATGGGGCGCACCTCAAGCAACTCAAACAACAAACATTTCACATAGACATGAAATATATAGAAATACAAACTAGTTTAAGTGCAACTTCATCATAATAATGAGATCTAAAACATATACACATCAATAAGAGAAGAACAAGGCAAGAAATCGACCGAATCCGAAGGCTCGTTGAAGATTCACGGTTGGAATCGCCGGGTTGTCAATCCGCGTCCAAGCTCGGTCCGCAACTACGTCCGGGGTAGAGAGAGCTGTCACTACTCTCCAATGAGCCCGTCTTCTTCGTGTCACGATCCGGTAGAGGTTGCAAACTTCCCCTTTGCTTGATGGTAATGGCGGCTAGGTCTTCCTTTGGAGCGCTAGGATGAAGGAGGACGCCGGGAGGAAGCTCCGGCTCAAGATTGGCGTGAAGATCAAGCCCGGAGCACCTCCCGATGGTGGGCGGCGATGGAGGGGCAAAATCGGGCGGAACGGCGGAGCAGGGCGAGAAAAACGGCGAGGATCCGACCTAAAATTGCGAGCAGGGCAATTTATAGGCGCTGGACTGAACAGCGCGCACGGTCGTTGGCGCACGACCAGTGGTCGTGCGCACTATCATCCTATGATCGTGCGCCTGACTGGACGGAGCCTGAAAGGGGAGAAAATTATAAAATACAATGTTCGCACGACCAGTGGCGCACGACCAGTGGTCGTGCGCGCTATCGTAAGTGGTCGTGCGATAAGGAAGACAGAACTCAGAATTTATGGGGTAAGTGCACACGATCAGTGGCGCACGACCAGTGGTCGTGCGCAATAAAACCAGTGATCGTGCGCAGTGTTCCTGTATAGATTTGTACCGGGAACACCTGCACGACTCCTGCTCCAGCATACAACACTAATCAAACCACTGAAAGTGACACTTAACCATGCATGAAAACTAATAATGAAGATAAACAAGAAATAACACCAAAACGGGCCTAGAAGTGCACATAGCATGTAATAACAAATATGAGCGAAAACATGCCTAAAGTGTAGTGCATAGACTAGAAAATCGGCCCAGATGAGTCCATATATGTGTATATAATTGGGACTCATCACTCATGCACTTTCAACTGGAGAGAGCCATAAGCTATCACTTGACCATGCTGAAGAAGTACGTAGCCTAAGTCGCTCCCTGACGCATCGCTATAAATTTCATAGCCTTCTGTACCACATATCAAACACAACATTGGTGTCGTGGTCAGACGACTCTTTAAGTCCTCGAAAGCTTGTGCACACGCTGGTGACCAAACAAACTTCTGTGCTTTCCTTGTCAAAGTTGTGAGAGGAAGAGCAATCCGCAAAAAGTTCTCGACGAAGCGTCTATAGTAGCCAGCAAGTCCAAGGAAACTCCTGACTTCTGCTACTGACTTCAAAATGGGCCACACCTGGATAGCAACTATCTTCGCTGGATCCACTACGATACCCTCACCACTAACAATATGACCAAGGAGCGCTACTGAGGCTAACAAAAACTCACACTTGGAGAATTTGGCATACAACTGACTCCGTCGCAGGGTCTCCAAAACTACGCATAAATGAATCATGTGTTCTTCTTCATATTGAGAGTAGACCAGAATATCGTCAATAAAGATGATCACGAACCGGTCAAGGCATTCTCGAAAGGTCTTATTCATCAGATCCATGAACACTGATGACGCATTCATCAGTCCAAACGGCATCACTGTGAACTCGTAGTGCCCATAGTGAGTACTAAATTCCGTCTTGGGAATGTCGCATTCGCGAATCCGCAACTGGTAGTAGCTAGACTTAAGATCCAATTTCGAATACACCGTTGATCCTACTAGCTGATCAAATAAGTCATCGATTCAGGGAATCAGATACTAATTCTTCTCGGTCAGCTTGTTCAATTCACGATAGTCTATGTAGAGGCGTAGGCTTCCGTCCTTCCTCTTCACAAAAAGGACCGGAGCACCCCAAGGTGACGTACTTGGGCGTATATAGCCTTTCTCTAACAACTCCTATAATTAAACCTTCAACTCTGCCATCTCCTTTGGCGCAATTCTATAAGGAGAGCGTGACACAGGTTTGGCACCTGGCACCAACTCTATTGTGAAGTCAATCTCTCGTTGAGGTGGCACCCCAGGAAGATCTTTCAGAAACACATCAGGATACTACGCAATAATAGGAACGTCACTCAAATGGGCTGAGGCTTTGCAGCTCCCACTAGCACAAAACACAATTCTGCACCTTGCCAAACTGCCTTGACTACTTGGACAGCAGACATCAATGTCTTGCTCGATCCTCGCAAACCAGCAAACGTAATCATACGTTCGGTATTCCGCCCCAGTGTGGCCTCCTTAGAAGTGCAATCAATGTAGGCCTGCTATGCCTACAGCCAGTCCATACCAAAGATCACCTTGAACTCCTAAAGCGACAGTATCAATGCTTCCAAATCAAAATCTTGACTTCCAATTCGCACCTTGACAACACAACCTCGATCCGCACGCATCGAGCAGCTATTGGGCAACGTCACATCTAATCGTTCCTTTTTAAATGACGAAAGCACCCCACACTGTTGTATGAAGGCCTCCGATAGAAAAGAATGCGGAGCTCCTGTATCAAACAACGCTCTCGCCTGAGAGTTAAATATTAGGACAAAGCCTAATACACACAAGGTTAACAAGCAATGCACAAGGTATGTAGTATCAAAAGCAATAAAAGATGTATACTAATGCATACCTGTCGCCACATTGCTTTGCTTTATGGCCTCCTGCTGGCCAAGGTTGTACACTCTGGGCTGGGCTGGAGCAGTGTGGGATGCAGTTGACTCCACCGCCTTCCCTTTCTCTGTCGCATAAGCCGCAGCCGCCTTCTTGCCGCCACGACAGTCTCGGGCTATATGACCCGGCTTACAACAATTAAAACAGATGAGTGGGCCTCGCCCAGTGGTCACACCCGAAGCAGCAGATTGAGCTGACCCAGAAGGTCGCGCTCTGTTCCTCCACCTGCTTCGCCCAGACTTCGAAGAGCTCGGCGCTTTGAACTATGGCTTTACCACCACTAACTCCTTCCTACTCTGGGACCGCTTCATATCCTTTTCTAAGGAATGAGTCATATTGACCAGGGTCATAAACCTGTGTGTCATTGTCCCCGACAAAAGGAACTGCAACTCTTCCCGCAGACCTTCATAAAACCGATTGGTCTTTCGAGCTTCATCAGGAAAGGTCGCTCTTGTGTATCACCCCAACCGGGTAAACTCATGCAGGTAATCATCAATCATACGATCACCTTGAGTTAGATGGTTGAACTAATTCTCCATCTCAATCTGTTGAGCGGGCGAGAGATACCGTGCGAAGAACATTTCTGAGAACTCATCAAACGAGATGTCCGCCAGCTGCCTTCCCGCTAGTTGATGCAACTCTATCTCGTCCCACCACAACTGCGCCTCCCCATCAAGTAGGAAGGTTGCCAAAGTAACCTTCTGCCCTTCCTCCGTATCAGTGGCCTTCAAGGTCTTGCGCACACTAGATAGCTAATCCTCATCTTGCGTCGGGGTTCCTGCCCCCATAAACGTAGGAGGTTGGAAACTCAAAAAGTATTGCAGTTGTTGGTATGGAGCTCTTCGTGCCCTCACCGGCACTGGACTTTCAATCGCAGGTTCAACAACCATAACTGGCACTGGAGCTACCCCAAGGGTAGAAGGCTGTCCAGGGACATGCCCTCCAGGTTGTGTAGTGAACATAGCAAACACTGCTTCAGCTATCATCCTCATTGTCTCAGCAAAAGGAGGAGAAGGCACCTCAGCTGGTGCACTGCTCGCAGTCGAACGCGGGGGTCGAGATGGCCCCGCTCTTCTCCCATCCGCCTATATATGTGCACAAAACACAATTAGCGACTAAGAGATAGCATGGAATAATAAAGGAATTCATAAGTTCCATCACAAGGCTACAATCAAACATGTACTTCATTCCTAAAGTTGACAGTTACTAGTTATTTACATGTCTTAACGGCGATGCACACACATGCTCACCACCCCTGAAAAGAATTTGACCACAAATTCAGACGGAAAGGGAGCGAGACCCGTAGCTGATACCAATTTGTAACACCCTCCCTATTACATAGCATATAGCAGTAGGTCCAGCCGGGACCCCATATCATATGAAACGAACAGAAGAGCGCGTTACTTAATTATTGTTAAACAGTTAAGAATATAACTATCTCAGCCCACAGAGTCGCATAACAGAAGCATTTAATTTCAGATAAAACCAGTTTATACATTGTCCACACTAGCAACTAGGAATGAAACACAACAAGATGTTTACAAGGTTTGTTGACAACATGTTTATAACAAAGGTGGCTTCCATACATCGGCACGCAGGCCGGCCACACATGAAAATAGTATACAAAACAACTCGGCCTTCGAGGACCAGCTCAGGACAGCATACACAGCAGCAGGGGCTTTTGCCCGCTATTTCCCACTAGCCTCGCCAGGACTTGTACAAACAAATCCACCAAGCGGTGGGAAAACAAGTAACCGGTCAGCTTTAGCTGACCCAGGCTTATAACGACCCCACCCCATGCTCGGGGCGGCGGTGCTCCTTCCTTGCAGGCAAGCAACAGCAGTATATATTTCATAGGTGCATCTAAGCACTGCATAGAAACATTCATCACATAGTGACATCAAGTCACACGCTTTCAAGTCACACCACGCTTTGTGCACTCTCGGCACGCCATCTACAAGTCATTTTTCAACTTGGATTTACACTATGTGTTAGGAAACTGACCCTCAATGTTCCCTTGATTTGAAGAAGGCCTCACGCTCAATACTAAGTACAAGTTTATTTGATAAACCCTATTTCTATCTTATAACCATGCAGGGTTATGATTTAACAAGGTGCTTGGGTGTTCAGTTTGTTTACTGACAAAACAGCTGAGACAAGCTCTCAGTCTCAACTGAACCGCTGAGACAAGGCCAGGAGCCATTGAGAAGGCGTCTGGGCAAGCTGGGTTGCAGATAGAAGAAAACCGCTGAGACAGCTGTCTGTCTCAGCGGATCCGCTGGAACGGGATAGAAGAAAACCGCTGAGATGGCTGACCATCTCAGCCCAACCGCTGAGACATTTCAAACTTGATCTGGCGGGTTCTGCTTTTGGCACAAGCTGCAGGAATGTAATATGGGGGCCTCCAATCACTCCCATACCTAACAGGAGGTCAGCTAAGAGCCGTTGAAGATCTCAGCTGTATAAAAGAAGATGTTAGGGTAACTTTGAAGATAGCTGAGTGCTTAACTATTCCTGTTCCATTGTCGGTCAAAAGTTCTCCTCATTCTCCTCCTGCTCACTGAGCAAGGAAGAAGAATCTGAGAGATAAAGATAGCTCATTTGCAAGAAGGAGCAAGGTGATCTTCCACCCTTCAACTGAAGAGGAAGATCAAGTTGTAGTTGCCATCAACATCACCACCTACAAGATAGAACAAGCTGTTGTGGAACTACAAGAGACCTCATTCAACTGTTGTCCACTGTAGTAAGATTCAAAACTTTTGTATGGCATCTTGCCTGAGTTTGTAGGACCATTTGGTCTAAGATTGTAGGAACCTTTTGGTTTTGAGTTTGTAGGGATGAAGGCATGAGATTGTAGGATCTGAGTGATCTGAGTTATAGGGCTGAAGGCCTGAGCTGTAGGAGGAGGATTCCTCTGAGTTGTAGGACCTGGAAGGGGTCTGAGATGTAGGATCAGGAGCTGATCTGAGGTAGGGATGCTAAGCCTGAGTTGTAGGGTTGTTTAGCCTGAGTTGTAGGACCTGTTGAGGTCTGAGCTGTAGGATCAGGGGCTGATCTGAGTTGTAGGGCTGCTGTGCCTGAGGTAGGGTTAGGAGAACCTAAGAGATCCTGAGGGATCTGAGTTGTAAGCTCTTGGAGCTGAGTTGGAGGAGTTGGCCCTGTCTAACACACTGTTAGAAGGGTGAAGGGGGAAAGTGGACTACCTAAGGACACATTGTCTTTGGGGAACCACTATAAATTCTTGTGTGCTTTCTGTGTTTGTTGATTTGCTTAAACTAAATCAGAAATCAGCTAGGGCATTTAGAGGAAAAACAAAAGAAACCTATTCACCCCCCCCCCCCTCTAGGTGATTTAGACTACAAACCTATAAACTTACAAGTGGTATCAAAGCGAGGTTGGTCAAGAAGGACTTAACAGTCTGACCAGATCCTAAAAGGTTTAGTCAAATACAATCCCAATGGCCTCCTCTGGATTGTAGAAGGAAATGAGGTCCATGAAGTTGCCCATATGCAACAAAGAGTATTTTGGCATATGGAAGCAAAGGATCAGGTTGCCTATGGAAGCATCTGATCCTAGGATTTATATTACAGTTATGGAAGGACCTTTCACCTTTCATTCTGCCTCCACTATAAATCCAACTAGAAGAGTGGCCAAACCATTTAAAGACTTGACCAAGGATGAACTTGAGTTGTTCACCATGGACAAAAGGGCCCAGAACATCATAGTTAATGTTATTGATGATTCTACATTTCAAAACTTAGTACATTGCACTTCTGCCAAGGAAATGTAGGATACATTGGTAGTATATATGGAAGGGACAGCTGAAGTAAGGGATGATAGAAAATCACTCCTTAACCAAGAATATGAAGCCTTCAAGCAGCTGGCCCAGGAAAGCATATCCTTGTGCTATGAGAGGTTCTTCAGAATAGTCAATGAGCTGAGAACCTATGAGAGGGCATTCACCAACTATGAGTTGAATGATAAGTTCCTTAGATCTCTCACAAGGGATTGGGACACAAAGGTATGTGCCATCAGGGAAGTGGCCAAGCTAGGTGAGACCCCAACTCACACACTGTATGGGAAGCTGCTCTCCTATAAGATGCAGCTATCTGCAAGGAAGGAAGAGGACACCTCTTCAAGGGCTCAAGCAAGGGAGAATTCTGTAGCTCTCAAAGCTGACAGCTCCAAGAGAAGCCAGGGCAGGTTGGTGTCTCCTCAAACGAGAAGTGCTGAATCAGAAACCAGCACCTCTGATAGCTCTTCCTCTGATGAAGAGTTTTCTGCCTTTTTGAGGCAATTCAAGAAGATGATGAAGAGGGGGCAATGGAAGAACAAGCCCTCTTCCTCATATCATAAAAAGGAGGACAGCAAGGAGTCAAAGCATCACTCCAGGAATGACAGGTATGGCTCTAACTCTAAATTTAATTCCTCTAAAGTTGTCTGCTATTGCTGCAGCAAGCCATGGCGTGTCATTACTGATTGCCCAGTCAAGAGAAAAGAGAAGGATGAGAAGAAGGGTCATCAGCCAAAGGGCAAGAAATGAGAAAAATCCTTTCTAGCTAAGAAGGAAAGGAGATGGAGTGAATCAGACTCCAGCTCATCTGAATCTGAAAAGGAAGAAGCCCTTATTGGGCTGGTTGCTGTTGAAGAATTTGCAGCAGAAGAAGATGAAGATTGCCCAGCTGCAAAGGTTGGAATCAGGGCCCCTCTTTCACACTCAGATAGTGATGAAGAGGAGGATGAAAAAGACTGTGTTCAGCTAGGCCTTATGGCCTTCACTGATGAGGAAGGTAGTTAGAATATGTCTGACAATGATCAGGTACCAATTCATTCCACTTCTATTTCTGATCATGATGCTTGTCAAGAATCTGAAGCACAGCCATCACATGATGGAAGTGATTCAGAAGCTGAGATAGATTTTAATTAATTGATTGACAGATATGGTGCTCTCTTGACTGCTCTGAAAAAGAGCAAGAAGCTTGCCAAGAGGCAAGCCCAGGAAACAGCATCCCTTAAGCTGGATGAAAATAACTGCACTGAATCAACCACCTTGGTGGGTCAGATGAGCAGACAGATTAGCCATCTAAAGGGGATAACAGTTGTGCACCTGAGCACTATTTCCCTGAAGGACAAGATCATCAAGGATCCTGAGGAGAAGCTTGTGATGGAAAGAAGCCTTGTGGCTCAATTCTCCAAGCCCAAATCTGTGCTTCCTATTATTGACACCTTCTCCTCTCAAACCAATAGGAGAGGACTAGGATTAAATAAAATGGAAGTAGGAGAAGGGAGTGGAGAGAAGAGCAAGGGGAAGGCTAAGCCTCAAACCACCTTTCAAAAGGTGTTACTTCCTTCCAATAGGTATATCATGAAAGCATTCATGGTCACTGGAAGAATGAGAGTTTCTATAGGAAGGAAAATACTCCTTCCCATAGTGGAAGAAAGGGGATGGGATTGAGTGTCATGAAGGCTCCCCATTAGGAAATTCAACTGGTCCAACCTGGACCTTTTGTATTTGGTACTTCAGCTCCTCCAATCAAGAATAAGGGTGCAAGCTCTTCCAAATCTGCATCAGCAAAGAGCATAACTGATGTCAAATCTATTGACAAGTCTTGTTGCTCAGTGTCTGATGCTATCAGATCTTGTATGGATGCCAAGCCAAAGCTGGATGATGACATCAGGACAGAGAGCATCAAGACAGCACCTAGATTGACTTTCAGTCAAATCATTGCTGAGAGAAATAGGAAGAATGCAGCTGTCTCCCCTCCTGAACACAGTCTAAGTAATGCTAATTTCTTTGGAAATGTTCAGAAGAGGAGATATAACATTCATGAATGTTGGTGCTGTGTTAAAGTGGGACACTTTGCCATAGATTGTTGGTACAATCCCAATGTACCTAATTCAAAGAAGGGCCTTCCTTCCAAGGGTGCAGCTAGTGTAAGGCCATTTCATCATTCTAACATGTTCCTAGGACCCAAAGCTAATTGGGCTCCTAAGGATAACTAATCTTCTTGCAGGTTAGTCCAAGTACCAACCTCAACCAAATTTGGTACTTGGACAGTGGGTGCTAAAGGCATATGACAGGAAGGAGGTTGACATCTTGGTGCAGCAATAAGCAGACCAGTGTGGCCATATCCACAGCTGAGTCAAAATTCATTGCTGCAGATTTCTCCACATATGTATGCCCTAAGTAGGGGGAGCATTGCTCTCTCTATGGAGAAGAAGATACAGATTTTGCAAGGTGCAAAGAAGATAGGAAAAACACAAGTGGTACTTGTCAATTCCTAGGGAGAAGGCTGATCTCTTGGAGCAGCAAAAAGCAAACCAGTGTGGCCATATCCACAGCTGAGTCAGAGTATATTGCAGTAGGCAGCTGTTGTGCTCAACTTCTATGGATCCAACATCAATTGGAAGATTACAACATCAAGGTAAGTCAATCTCCCTTGCTGTGTGACTCATCCAGTGCAATTTCTATTGCTAAAAATCCTATCTCCCACAGCAGGACCAAGCACATAGAAATTAAGTATCATTTTATAAGAGAGCGTGTAGAATGTGAAGATATCAAACTTGAATATGTCCCCACAGACAATCAAGTAGCTGACATCTTCACAATGCCACTGGATGAGGCCAAATTCAATTCTTTCAAAATTGAATTAGGAATGTTAAATTTGGAATAAGTTCATTTACGAACCAATAAATGTTGTTAACATGCTTATATTCTCAACTGTTATGATATACTGTCATCTGAACTGATCAAACTTACAGTAGGCATAGGCCATATGATAGGGTAGACAATCTCCCTAAGAATGTTGAATAGTATATAGCTGCATGATCAGCTGAATCAGAAATTTCGGGATCAGCTAAGCTTTAGGCTTCCCTTAAATCATAAGATCAACATATATGGTCCAAATGAGTGGGAGCTAAAATGGACTGTTCAAAATGAACAAGATCAGCTATTAAAGATAATAGTTCTCAATTTGAGGGGGAGTAAGTCCCTGCTCAGATTTAGGGGGAGTTGGCAAATGCAGTTGTGGTTCCCTCCCAATTCCTAAGGGAAAAATAATTGAAGAAACCAGAAAGGGGGAGACTGCCAATGCTATGTCTAAATCAGAGCAAGCTCTCTGATCAAGTTATCAGAGATAGTGATTATGAATAAGCTTAATATAATCCAAAGGGCTTATAGCTTAATATAACCTATGAGCTAGTCAAATCTGTCATGAGGTTTCAAGTATGCTTAAACAATATTATCTTAAGCAATGTTATCATGAATGCTCAATAGTTCATTTTCATGATATGTTTTTATTTTGGTATGTACCTTAGCATTGGGTATGTTCTGCCTTCTTCAAATATGAGGAGATTGTTGGGAAATTGACCCTCAATGTTCCCTTGATTTGAAGAAGGCCTCACACTCAATACTAAGTACAAGTTGTATTTGATAAACCCTATTTCTATCTTATAAGCATACAGGGTTAGGATTTAACAAGGTGCATGGGTGTTAAGTTTGTTTACTGACAAAACAGCTGAGACAAGCTCTCTGTCTCAACTGAACCGCGGAGATAAAGCCAGGAGCCACTGAGAAGGTGTCAGGGCAAGCTGGGTTGCAGATAGAAGAAAACCGCTGAGACAGCTGTCTGTCTCAGCGGATCTGCTGGAACGGGATAGAAGAAAACCGCTGAGACGGCTGACCATCTCAGCCCAACAGCTGAGACAGTTCAAACTTGATCTGGTGCATTTTATTTTTGCGCAAGCTGCAGGAATGCAATGTGGGGGCCTCCAATCACTCCCATACCTTACAGGAGGTCAGCTAAGAGCTGTTGAAGATCTCAACTATATAAAAGAAGATGTTAGGGCAACTTTGAAGACGGACGAGTGCTTAAATATTCATGTTCCATTGTCGGTCAAAAGTTATCCTCATTCTCCTCCTGCTCACTGAACAAGGAAGAAGAATCTGAGAGATAAAGATAGCTCCTTTGCAAGAAGGAGCAAGGTGATCTTCCACCCTTCAACTGAAGAGGAAGATCAAGTTATAGCTGCCATCAACATCACCAGCTATAAGATAGCACAAGATGTGCAGGAATTACAGGAGACCTCATTCAACTGTTGTCCACTGTAGTAAGATTCAAAACTTGTGTAGGGCATCTTGCCCGAGTTTGTAGGACCATTTGGTCTGAGATTGTAGGAACCTTTTAGTTCTGAGTTTATAGGGCTGAAGGCCTGAGATTGTAGGATCTGAGTGATCTGAGTTGTAGGGTTGAAGGCTTGAGCTGTAGGAGGAGGATTCCTCTGAGTTGTAGGACCTGGAAGGGGTCTGATCTGTAGGATCAGGAGCTGATCTGAGGTAGGGCTGCTGAGCCTGAGTTGTAGGGCTGTTTAGCCTGAGTTGTAGGACCTGCTGAGGTCTAAGCTGTAGGATCAGGGGCTTATCTGAGTTGTAGGGCTGCTGTGCCTGAGGTAGGGTTGGGAAAACCTGAGAGATCCTGAGGGATCTGAGTTGTAAGCTCTTGGAGCTGAGTTGGAGGAGTTGGCCCTGTCTGACACACTGTTAGAAGGGTGAAGGGGGAAAGTGGACTACCCAGGGACACATTGTCTTTGGGGAACCAGTATAAATTCTTGTATGCTTTCCGTGTTTGTTGATTTGCTTAACCTAAATCAGAAATCAGCTAGGGCACTTCGAGGAAAAACAAAAGAAACCTATTCACCTCCCCCCCCCCTTCTAGGTGATTTAGACTACAAACCTATAAACTTACACTATGAGATGCGACCGTCAAGGCTAGCACTACCTTACAGTTTCTATCCCACAATGCCCAAGGTGAACACGGAGGTGCGACCTCATCACCAACTAGCTATGGGACGGGTTTGGTTCTGCTTGTGCCCGCGCTCATAAATGTTAGGATTCACCTACGCCTGACACGGGTGCATCTTCCCCTTGTGCCCGTTAAACTATTACCTCACAGGGTCATTACCACAGCCTTAGGGGCGAGGTCCAAACATGATAACAATCTCAATGATTACTGTCTCCGTCATTACTTCTTAATGTTGGACGTTAGCTCATTTCGGGGTAATTTCTGGGCAACACCTCCAGAACTCAATACAACACATCTCAATACTCAGAACCCAAAAAACACAACATATAGCGCTACCACCGGCGTTAGCTCCAACACTTGGCGTTAACGAACAGAACAACCAGCAAAATCACCAATCCAGACCAACCTGTCCGGATGGGCTTCACACAGCATGCCTATGTCCGTACGACCATTCCGGACTCTATATGCAAATTTTGTGGGGATAACATCAACCCACCGGAAGAACCTATCTACTAATTAGTAGAAGTCTCCCTAAGCATGCAAATCAAAGGACGCACATGTACAAAGATGAAGGGAGGAGAATTGTTACCCTTTGTGCTTGTTTCGGTGACATAGAACCGAAAGGAGATCGGCTGGAATCTTTTGAAATAGATTCCTCTCCTCTGAATCGACGATGGCACAAAAACAAAAGAATCTCCTTCACCGATTTGCCTTCGGCACAACGAAAGGCCAGCCCAAAGAGACCTCCTTCCTTCTGGTCACGACACCTCTGCCTTTGGAAAGAGCTTGGAATCAGAATTTAGAAGGGAAAATGAAGTTGGTTGCCTTTTATATTTTTCTTAGCTAACGCGGGCGTTAGCACTTAACACGGGCATTAACCCCTAAGGCGGTGGTCGAACTTATCCACAGCCGCTTAGGGAAAGTCGACGGGAAGCTAACGCTGACGTTAGCTCTAACGCCAAATGACATCTTGTCCCGACGATCGGGCTACCGCCCCGTCGAGACGACGACACGCTTAAGTCCTAGGATAACTCCTGGCGCTAGCTCTCAGACTTAACAATCCGCTGAGAAAAACTGGGTGCTACAAACATTTCTCGAGAAGAACATAAAGAATTTCTTGAGAATGACCTAACGCCTAGCGTTAACCATAACGCCTGGCGTTAGCGCTTTTCAGCAACCCTCTTTCTTTAGCTGAGGAAATCTGGGGTGTTACAAATACACTCCAATGGTGCTTTGCATCTGCTTTGTGATTTGTTGAATGGAAGACGTTGAGCCTTACCATATTGACAACCTGCACAAATATGACCTTCACCAAAAGAAGACAAGCTAGGCAGACCTCTTACAAGGCCTCTTCCCACCATAGCTTTCAACTTCTCCGTCCCAACATGTACAAGTCTTTCATGCCAGATAGCAGCACTATCATTAGTCCTCATCTTATCAACATAGGAACTTGTAGATGACACAAACAAGTCCTATATGAGTGACTTCAACCTTCACCGCTAAAACATTTCGAAGAAACTTCACTTCTGTTGGACCAAACAGAATGTGATAGCCAACTTCAACAGCGTTGGTCACCGAGAAGAGGTTTTTCTTCATCCCAGGAACATGATAGAGACTCTTCAACATGAGAGGACCTCTATCTCCGTTCAAAGAAACTACACCCTCCTTCTCAACTATATGTATAGTATCATCAGCAGTAATGATAGCATTATTACCTAAGTATACATACAAAGAAGAAAACATCGACTCGTCTCCGATTAGGTGATGACCACAACCCGAGTCCACAATCCAATCAACCCGATAGTTGATAGATGCCAAAGCCTGAACACATGTGCCCATCATAAAGGCTCCATTACCCCATCTTTCACCTGTATTGGAAACAACTTCTTCTTTTCCTGCAGCATGCCCCGGCTAAAGATTGACTCTACAGTCTCTCTTGAAATTACCAAGGTGATTGCACCTGAAGCATCTTGGTCCTTCCTTCTTCTTCCCATCACTCTTAGGAACATGGCTCTTCTCCTGCTAATACGAAGTAGATGGACCATCATCTCCAGATGACATCTTCTTCTTATCCCATCTTTTCTTCTTGCCTGAATGTAGAACCTCGCTCTCTCCCCCAGAGATAGATATCCCATCCATCTGCTTTGCCAAGCTCTCTTGCGAAGCAAGCAATTTATCCAGCTCTAGCAATGTCGGCTAATTGGCCCAACCTTGAACAGAAGTGACAAAGGCCACATACTCCCTCTACAAGTCGCGGATTATGTGCCTCTTCAACCTTGCTTCTGAGATAGGTTCATCCAGGTCCAAAGCTAATATCTCTGTGCATATGTTCTTCATCTTCAAGAAAAACTTGAAATGGACAAATCCCCTTGAGTTGCTTTCGCCAAATCATTTTCAAGAAACTATAGCCGAGCTACGCCCTTCTTGTTGAACAAGCCATCCAAGGCTGTCCAAATCTTTGCAGCTAACCGACATCCAATTATGTGGTCAAACAACTCTGGAATGATAGCACGCTTGAGAGTGAACTCTGCCTTAGCATTCATTCTCTTCCAAACCTTCACTTGCTAAACATTCCCTTCAGCAACTACAACAGCTTGTCTCGCATCTCCTCCGACTACCTCCCATAAATCTTCGCTAAGAAGATAGCTCTCCATGCATGACTTCCACTTCTTGAAGTTAGTCTGCGTAAGGAGCTCAATTCCAAGACCTCTTGTATAACCTCCTTCCATTGTTATCACAATGGTTAACAACCGTTCAGAGACTGAAGTAGGATTCTGTGGCTGATCACTGCTTCAAACCTCCTCTGATACCATCTTAAAATTTTAGAGTATGGATCAAAGACAACAGCGGAAGACTTCAATTCAATTCATAACAGTTAACCAGTGACAATGAAGGCAAGAGAATCTCAATTGAATACTACCTTATTGCAATGCGTTGCATATATGGCGAGGCATGATTTATAAGAGCAAACATAGATGAGAACAAGCAACACAAAAAAACTGGAGACCAGAAAACTGAGACCGCCCGAACTTAGTAAGATCGCCGGCTTCCCTGAGACCGCGCGAACAGGACAGGTCGTTGACCTGTGAACTGCCAGACCACTGAAAGCTCTGACCGCACGAGCTGCTCTTTATTGCAACTGTTAGTTAATGGGTGTCAACTTATCACCTAGAGGGGGGGGGGGGTGAATAGGTTTTTCAGATTGTTTTGGTCCCCCTTTTGGTGTACTTGATTTCTGGTTAATAGATCTAGAGATTAAAAGCACTGCACAGAAAACATAGAAAGACTTCTAGAGGTTCCTAAAGACCGGGTGTCTTGAGTAGTCCTTTTTCCTTCTGCGTATACCTAGTAGTGTGTCAGGCTCGGCAAACTCCGCAATGTCTCCAGCTCGCAAGACTTACAACTCAGACCCGCAAGTCCCTACAGTCTAGGCCCGCAAGTCCCTACAGTCTAGGCCCGCAAGCCCCTTCACTGCACCCGAGCCCGCAAGCTCGACAGTCAGGCGCTCAAGCCTATACAGCACAGACCCACAAGTCTTGCCTCTTGGACCCACAAGTCCCTACAGCCTAAGCCCGCAAGCCCTTTCACTACACCCGAGCCCGCAAGCTCAACGCGTTTGGTCCCGCTAGTGCTCTGCAGCCTAGGCCCGCAAGCCCCTTCACTGCACCCGAGCCCGCAAGGTCAACACGTTTGGACCCGCAAGTTATCTGCCCTAGCCCTCAAGCCTCACAGATCTCAAGCCCTCAAGCTCGACACTTAGATCTGAAACCAGATCTTACATATTTGGCCCGCAAGCCTTACAAATAAGGATATACAAAGTTTGTTCTTCTGCTTGATGGAGATCAGCTTCTTGTCTTGAAGAAGATGCTTCAGAAGTAGGTGTTGGTAGCACATATCTTCTTCAATTATTCTCCTTTTGCCTGATCTTGACTGGCTTCTTGACTTTAACGATTCTTAACAGTCGATGTGGTTTGACTGCAACTTGGAGAACAGAGGATGAGCACTTTTTTCTCCTCTTCTTTATTTTGATTCTTCTCCTGATCTTTTTGTTGTATTTCTCTGCAGGATTCTTTTTTTTCCTTCATTCTCAACTTCTTTAGGGTATCACTGTTCCCTTTTATAGGACAGAGGGGCCGCTTAACGGTCTCCTATGATGTCCTTCTCTGACAGATGCCCATACCTTAAGAGCACACGCTGATTGGACAATCAGGCGACGACATTAAATGCTGACAGTGCGTTTGGCAATTTTTGAATCTATCTCGACGATATTTCCATGGTTCCGACGACATGGACAATATCTCGACGACAGGACTTGTCATTGTCTTGAACTAGGACAAATCTTCAAATCTCCTTCCCTCTTCTTTAGATAGAGATATCTTAGCGACACGGGACATCCCTTCTACACTTGCACTTAAGATGATATGAAGTCATCTAACTAATGTCGATGTAATATCCTTGATTGCTTGAAATCACTGTGACCACCTTATCTTGTTGACGACATAATCGATATTATGTCGACAAACAATTCTTCAGCAACTGTCTTTGTTCGATCTTCCCTAGTCTTTTCGACGTCAATCCTTCTTTACGACAATATCATTGACATCAGTCTTACTTAGCCTTTTCAACGACATGGCTCTTTTACTACGATATTTATTCTGACTTAGCCTTATCGACATCAAGGCATCTTTACGATGATGTCATCGACATTCTGCCTTGTGTTTGTGATTGAGTCATCTTTCTTCATCTTGGCTTTCTGATTTCATTGTGAGGTGTTGAAGTGTTGATGTCACAATGATATCATCTTATGTATATTTTCTCGATGATAGCTGATATGCTCACTCTGCTTTGCTCTGCATATCATTTCAACGACATGCATATACTTATCGACAATATGTCCAGTCCTTTTCGATGATATTGTACTTGGGCAAGTTATTGAAGTACTCGACATATTGTCTGATCTCTGCAAGCATGAACTAGACATAACATCAAATACAACTTTTACTTATCATTGAGCTGAGCACTTCTTCAAATCAGGAACACTGTTTGGCATTGTTCCCAACAATCTCCCCATATTTGAAGAAGTCATAACCCACTCAATGATAAGGTACATCTTAAGCAAATAAACATATAATAATGACATTGCAGTTATGTTTGAGTGAACACAGAGTTTGATTAATATCACTTCATTGATAATTTATAAATAGTGACAGATGTTTTACAGTTTTCAACATTTCTACATTTTCCCCTAGTGATTCAGCCATCTATTTCTCTGGTTCCTTCATAGCTGCTTCACTCTTTGCTTTCTTGACACTGGTTTCCTGCTCCTTCTCAGTTTGTCTGGTGAAGTATTCAAATGGCTTAGGGTGATACTTGAGAAGCTCATGATGTTTGCAGGGATTCTGCCTGCTTGCTTGTCCCTTCTGTAAGCTCTCCTTGCTTCTTCTTGATCTTCATACTTAGCCCATTCTTGTGGACTGTATACATTGTACCTCTCACCTTTATTTACCTTCACCTGCTCCCATGCTTTTAATATGATGGCTATGGACTTGGGACTGCATCTCTCATAGTTATCCTTTTTCTCCATTTCCTCCCTGTATTTTATTTTTCTCATCTTTACCTCATCTTCTTCCAATATTTCCTTTCCTATATTCTGAAAAGTAGCTACATCAGGAATGTCTGCATATTGATCTTCAGCAGGGCACTCTTCAGCAGGCTCATCAAAATGGAGAGGATGGAGATTCTTTGCTTCCCTGATGGTATTTGTGGTCCAGATGGCATGCTCACCACTGGCATTTATCATTGATCTCTCCCCCTTTGTGACTTCATCAGATATCCCCCTTTGGAGGTTCTCCTGAAGTACTAGTATCTTGCTTTTAAGCATGTGAATTCCTCCTTCCAAATGGTTCTTTGTCTCAAGCAGATGACTGTCTAGATCCTTATTATGGTGATCTAGACCTTCATGGAGATTAGTTTTGTGTTCAACCATCCATCTATTGGTTGCTATGTAGGCCTTCTCTATGTTGTTGGCGATCATTATCTGATTATCCATTGCATCAGATAGACCCTAGTGAGTAAGTGCTATCTCTTTTGCAGTATACTCTTGTAGATTCTTCACATCATTTCTCAGGCTTGCAGTTTCAGCAGATAGTTCCCTTCTTAGCTCATTGACAACATAGTTAACATGATATTCAACTTTTAGCCTTTGTTCTCCCAGGAGCATTTTTATCTGAGGCAGTAGTGAGAACTCCACTGGCCTATTCTCTGGATGTGAACTAGCTTGTCCTGGTTCCTCTTCTTCATTCCCATCCATCATGGGAAATGGAGGTCTTCTGATGGGTAACTGGTTTGACTCATTTTCCTCTTCAGGATTTGGCATATCTCTGCTAGTATTATCAGCAGGATTCTCTTGGTTGTCTTCTTGGGGATCTTCAGGTGGGTCCTTTTGGACTACTCGTCCAGAATGAACAGCATCCTCAGCCCTAATGATCTTATTGATCACATCTACCACTTGAGCAGGGAGATCACTATTCTACTCCCCCTCACAAGTCTTCTCCCCCTCAGTTTTAGCATCCTCTTGTTATGTTCCTGCTGTTACAATTGTCCTGGATTCCAGACTTGGAAAAGAGGTCTAGAGGGAGACATTATTTTTCTCTACATGCATTTCAGAATCAGACGAGTATGAGCTATTGCCTGACTCACTTTCTTCAGACGAGCTTTCTCCCTTCCTCTTCACATCCTCTGTAGTCTTCAGATTCTTGGGAGACTTAGTCAGAACTTTCTCCCATCTCTCAAGTATCTTGATATCCATCCTTCTCATGTGATGGATTTTTACACCATACTTCTTGTTAAAACTTTCAGGGTAAGATAGCAGTAGATACAGTGATAGTATTCTTCCCAGATTTGGAACTTGAAAGCTTTATTGTATCCTCTTGAAAATAATCTGACCCCAGTTGTTCTTCATACTTAGGATTATCCTTGTCATTATCTCGAACATGGGCTTAGATATCCTATCATGCGACCCTACCTTACAGAGGAGGACTTTTCCTACGATATCAACCATAAGCATTCCTTGTTGATTAAAAATCTTCCTTTCCAAAGACCCATAGATCTTGCTGGAGTGCCCGCACCATGCCAAAGCCTTGTTAAGGTCTTCCCGGGTGACTTCCTCATTTTCCTCCCCCTTGGCGCAGGTCGGTAGCTGAAGAACCCTGGCCAATCTCTTGGGATTCACCTTGACCTTCATCTCGTTGATCAAGCTTTTCACAAATGTTCCTTTTGAGCCACCCTTGGCATTCGAGTAGAACACAAACACTTCTCTTTTTAATATTACTGTTGTCTCCGAGAGTGCGAACTCCAGGCCGACGGTGTCTAATAGCTTAATGGTGCTCCGAATCTCTTCTGGCCCTTTTGAGAAACCGTCCCTCACCACTTCGCTTCCTTCATAGAGAAATCCTTCCTTCTTTGGCGCCATCTCTTACTTGATTTGAGAGGATTCTAACGCCATCGACTCATTCACTTTCCGAAGACGTAGTAAGCACGACAGTTTTTAGGGCAAATATAGAATTTGTTTTAACCTTAAGACATCTGACCTTATTTATAGTTTCGGGATTGGAAGCCAAAGTGTCATTTGATAAAGGTCTGATTAACTTAGATTGAGCGGTTATGTTTGGTTAATTTCTGATCTCTTATGTGTTAGATCGACACTTAGGTATCGTCGTGATCCTACTTAGATGTCGAGAAATTATTTCGACGACACCTGTCATTATTTCGACGATATTGTTTTGTATACAAAACGATATTGTTCGTGTTCATTCTTTTGAATTATGATTGTTGTTTAGCTGTGCCATATATATGTGCTCTTTGAGTGACAGGTTTTGCTTACTCAAGTCAAAATTACTTTTACATATCTATTAAGATAAGGTTATGTAGTCAATATTTAACATAGTTACCTTTACCTTTGAGCTAATAGCTCCCCCTAGATGTGATGTCTCTTTTATTTTTCTTTTCTGCTCCCCCTTGACCAGTGCATCTTGGCTTGTAATGGGATTTTTCTTAGTCCAGAGTTATGCCTGGATCACTTATTGTCCATTAGCTTTATTTACTTTTGATTGGCTACATGGACTACCCTGCAAGACAAATTTAATATCCCTTAGGAGCACAAGGTGACTTGGGTCCTAGGTTTTTGTTAGCATGATACGGAATTCTTCTACTCATCTCAGCCTTTTCAGGAGGGCTCTCCTTTGCATTAGGCACACTAAGTTGCCAACAGTCAATGGAAAAGTGTCCCACTTTACCACAGCACCAACATTCATGGATGTTGTACCTTCTTTTATGAACAATTCTTGAGGTGGGTGGAGAATCACAATGCTTATGTTCAGTAGAGAAGGCAACAACATTTTTCCTATCTCTCTTAGCTAAGGGCTGACTAGCTGCTCTAGTATAGTTATTTCTTCTTGACTTTATCTATTTGTCAGCAACAGTTATCAACTTGGTAGCTGACATGGTGTTGATGGCATCAGATATGATCTAGTGAGAGTTGAATATACTGGTGATACCAGCCTGCTTCTTATCTGGAAGAGATTGGGAAGGTGTTGCTCCTTTACCCTTGAAAGTGGAGGCCGAAGCACCAAACACAAATGGTCCATGATGGGCCATTTGAATTTCCTCATGGGGAGTCTTCAATGCACTCAACCCCATCCCCTTTCTCCTCCCATAGTCAGGAGCATTTCCCAAACTATTGGAGCTTCCATTCATCCAGTGACCATGGACACTTTCCTGGTCATACTTATTAGAGGGAAGCACTACCTTCTAAAAGGTGGTATGAGGCTCAGCTTTAGTTTTGCCCCTTTCTCCATTCCCAGCATCAACTGCCCCTTCATTGAAACCCAATCCCCTCCTATTTCCATAGGAGGAGAAGGTGTCAATGATGGGCTGTATGGTTTTGGGCCTAGAGAATTGAGCCACTAAGCTTCCTTCTTTAAGAAGATCATTCTCAAGTTTCCTAATGAGTTCTTCCCTTTTGTTTCTTTCATCATGAAGCTTGTCTATGATCTTCTTGAGATCACAGGAATTGGTGCCCTCATTGTGGGACATACCCATTTCCTCATTCATCTCAGCTTTAATGGGTCTAAGTCATTCTAGCTCCTTAGCTTGCTTCTTAACAAGCTTCTTGCTCTTTCTCAGAGCAGCCAAGATATCACCAAACTGTTCAATTAGATCAGCATGGTTCTTATTGTTGCATGATGAGCTGTCTTCTGCATCATTTTTAGAAGATGAGCAATCATCTGATGCACTCTTCGATTTCTTAATTGAAGCAGGTAGTAAAAGTGTTTGAGTGATGCATACCAGATCGTAATGTGATTCATCATGATTTTCTTCATCTGATAGAGCCATCAACCCATAGACCTCCTCATCCTCAGAGTCACACTCTGTGAGAGTCAAGGGTGCTATTATTATTCTTCTGACTACAGAGCATTCTTCATCTTCAGATTCACTGTCTGAGACAGTCAAGGGTGTTGTGATCCCTGTGGCCCTGCTCCATATACTTCTTTCTTCTTCAATAAGAGAAGAGCTTCAGTTGCTTTCACTTAAGGATCTGAACTTCCTGATGTCAGATTTTTTGACTTTCTCCATGGAGTTAGGATATGATAATCAGTTAATTTGATACACCCAGAAGCAGATCTGTTCAAGCTATTAAGCTTTTCTTTGAACAACCTCGCTTGGATACCACTTGTTAGTTAATGGGTGTTGACTTATCGCCTAGAGGGGGGGGGGGGGGGGGGGGTGAGTAGGTTTTTCAGATTGTTTTGTTCCCCCTTTTGGTGTACTTGATTCCTGGTTAATAGAACTAGAGATTAGAAGCACTGCACAGAAAACACCCTAGGCTTATAGAGGTTCCTCAAGACAGGGTGTCTTGAGTAGTCCTCTTTCCCTCTACGCCTACATAGCAGTGTGCTAGGCTCGGAAAACTCCGCCAATGTCTCTGGCCCATAAGTCTTACAACTCGGACTCGCAAGTCCCTGCATCCTAGGCCCGCAAGCCCCTTCACTACACTCATGCCCGCAAGCTCAACACTCAGGCCCTCAAGCCCTGCACAGCACAGAACCACAAGTCTTGCCTCTTGGACCCGTAAGTCCCTGCAGCCTAAGCCCGCAAGCCCTTCACTGCACCCAATCCTGCAAGCTCTACATGTTTGGACCCGCAAGTCCTCTGTAGCCTAGGCCCGCAAGCCCCTTCACTGCACCCGAGCCTGCAAGCGCGACACATTTGGACCCACAAATCCTCTGCCCTAGCCCTCAAGCCTCACAGATTTCAAGCTCTCGAGCTCAACACTTATATCTGAAACCAGATCTTACAGATTTGGCTCCGCAAGGATTACAAATAAGGATATACAAAGTTTGTTCTTCTACCTGATGGAGACCGGCTTCTTGTCTTGAAGAAGATGCTTCAGATGTAGGTGTTGGTAGCACAGATAATCTTCAATTCTTCTCCTTTTGCCTGATGTTGACTAGCTTCTTGACTTGAATGATTCTTAACAGTCGTTGTGGCTTGACTGCAACTTGGAGAACAAAGGATGAGTGTTTGTGTTCTCCTCTTCTTAATTTGATTCTTCTCCGCAGCTTTTTGTTGTATTGCTCGGTGGGATTATTTTTCGTTCCTTTGTTCTCATCTTCTTTAGGGCATCACTGTTCCCTTTTATAAGACGGAGGGGATGCTTAACGGTCTCCTATGATGTCCTTATCTGACAGATGCCCATATATTAAGAGCACGCGCTGATTGGACAATCAGGCAGCGACATTACATGTTGACAGCGTGTTTGGCAATTTTTGAATCTGTCTCGATGATATTTCCATGGTTACAACGACATCGACAATATCTCGACGACAGGACTTGTCGTTATCTTGAACTAGGACAGATCTTCAAATCTCCTTCCCTCTTCTTCAGATAGAGATATCTCGATGACACGGGACATCCCTTCAGCACTTGCACTTAAGACTACATGAAGTCATATAACTGATGTCGACGTAATCTCCTTGATTGCTTGATATCGTTGTGACCACCTTATACTATTGACAACATAATCGATATTACGTCGACAAACAATACTTCAGCAACTGCCCGTCTTTGTTCGATCTTCCCTAGTCTTTTCGACGTCCTTCCTTCTTTACGATGATATCGTTGACATCAGTCTTACTTAGCCATTTCAACGACATGGCTCTTTTACGACGATATTTATTCTGTCTTATACTTATCGACGTCAATGCTTCTTTACGGCGATGTCATCGACATTCTGCCTTGTGTTTGTGCTTGAGTCTACTTTCTTCATCTTGGCATTCTGATATCGTTGTGAGGTGTTTAAGTGTTGATGTCACAATGATTTCATCATACGTATGTTGTCTCGACGATAGCTGATATGTTCACTCTGATTTGATTTACACATTATTTCAACGACATGCAAATACATATCGACGATATATCCAGTCCTTTTCGACGATATTGTACTTGGGCAAGTTATTAAAGTACTAGACATATTGTCTGATCTCTACAAGCATGAACTAGACATAACATCAAATACAACTTGTACTTATCATTGAGCTGAGCACTTCTTCAAATCAGGAACCTGCTGGGCACTGTTCCCAACAACAACTAGTGAAACCAAATTGTTCGCACTTCTTGATCGCCCAGACCGCTGATGCGCGTCGGCAAGTGCACCGGTCGCTGTCAAGTAATAATTGTGGAGAATAAATTCCCCGGATGTCGATCTCTTGAGGAATGCAGGGTGGGTGATCGAATCGTGCAGTGAATATTGTTACACAAGCGTTTCACAAACACAACAAGGGGTTTTTGGTTGGTTTTCCTAATTTTAACAACAATAAAAGAGATGCGGGTCGAGAACACTGCTTCGCAACGTGAGGTGGATGCAACGGCCGCGATGCCGTGCTTCGTGAGGCGAATGAAGTGGACTCAGGCGCGAGAGAGTGAGGGTCGCAAACACCTCTTCACAACCGTCATTAGCTCTTGCCAACACGGAGCAAACGCCTTGCGTGCGTGTGTGAGTGAGTGCGCTTGAACGTGGTGAATCACAACCAACCCATGAATAAGAACACAGAAACATTCATTCTCATCAAGTAAATATCACAATATTCATTTAGTAAAAGATTCAAAGGGGTACAATCAAGGAAAGAGGAAGGAGATAACCGGCGGTGAAGACTAGCGGCCGTTCACGGCCGGAATGGTAGGTTGTCGGGCTACCTCCGGACTCGGGCGGACGATGCTTCCGGCGTAGAGGGCTGTCACAATCTCCCTACGTGCTCCGTCGTCTTCGACTCAAGGTCTCTTCTTCTTCTCACCGGGCGGAAAGCGAAAATGATTGCTTGGAGGCTTGCGGATGATGGAGAACACTCACGGACGATGGAGGATGTCTAGGAATGGACCGAGGAAGCTTCCCCTTGCGTAGGAGATGAAGTAGGGGCGATCCAAGGGGGCGGTCAGCGGCGTACGGAACAGAAATCCCGCTCCCGGAATGAATCATCCGCCCTAAAATCGCAACAGGCGCTTAAATAGGCGCTGGATTAAACACTGCGCACGATCATTGGCGCACGACCAGTGGTCGTGCGCACTGGAATCCTGCGATCGTGCGCACTGCCTGGACAGAACCTGCAAGAGATGAAATTATAAAATAAAATGCTCGCACGACCAGTGGCGCACGACCGTTGATCGTGCGCACTAGCGTCGGTGGTCGTGCGCAATAGGTGAGACAGAACTCATAAAATTACTATTAAGTGCGCACGGACAGTGGCGCACGACCGGTGGTCGTGCGCACTGGAGTTGATGGGCGTGTGCACTGCACCAGACAGAACTCGTAAAAAGGGGCTAAGTGCGCACGATCAGTGGCGCACGACCAGTGGTCGTGCGCACTAGAACAAGTGATCGTGCGCAGTGTTCCTGTGCAGAATTGCACCGGAAACACTTGCACGCCTCCTATTCCAGCACAAACACAGATCTAGCCACCGAAAGTGGCACTTAACAACATATGAGTACTATGAAAGGAAATAAACACGAAAACACACCAAAGTGGGCCAAAATGTGCACCTAGCATGGGTTATCAATTATAAACTATAATAAGGCTAAAGTGCGTGATATTGACTAAATAATGGCCCGGATGAGTCCATGAAGGTGTATATAATCAGGACTCATCACACCCCCAGACTTAACTGTTTGCGCGTCCCGAGCAAACGAATCCGGCGGAAGTTGAAAAAGATAATTAAAATAGCGAATTATGCAAGGGAGTACAGTGCGAAGTAACATACGCATGCGAGTAGGAATTCTAGTAGAAGAAGATTCTAGCTATGCTAACTAATTTACGTAAGTACTAAAGCGTACTCAAAGATTTAATTGTACTCAGTGGGTGAATTATGAAGAATTTGACGATCATGCCCGGTATGGAAGTGACGAGACGCTGAGGCGGGTGTTGCAAAAGATCGGGGCTTAGGAATAACTCCGCTGAAATCCATCAACGTCGTGAACCATACGCTTGCCCGGTCACACTCTCTCCACGGCGCTAGCAAACTCGCAAATCAAATCAGTAGGACTTATAGGATTAAAACGGGGCTTAGGTTACGGAATGATATGCAAAGATAAACATGACGGCTACGCAACCCAAATGAGCCAACGGCACACTGCACCTTACAAAACCAAACAACTATGCTCGTGTGACACACCCCCAGACCTATCATGAAAACCAGGTGTGCACACAGCCTACTTTACAAATACCAACAGATTTTTCTCTTTAGCTTGGGAGGATTATTTTCAGGATACTCTTCTTTTTTTCTTTTATATATTTTTCTTCTTTCAAGCAACCTCCAGTTGGTTCAAAATCAGCGGATAGACATTATTTTCTCTTCAAAACACAATGACACCACACACCACACAAGTTGGAAATTATGAGCACAGTTAAAACATTTTTTTGGTTGCGGGCGTAGGATAGGCTTCAGGCTTTGGTGGATGAGGAGGAGCTGAACATAAAAATGGTAGGCACAAATTTGTCTTGCAAAGGTGAATGAAAGGGGCATGGAATAGCAAAGCTCAAACTAGCCAAATGGTGGCCTACATCGTGCTTGACTCAACAAGTAGCTCTCACCCATGCTTCAAGAGTCGCTTGGGGCAAGTTCTTAGCCCACGAGAAAGATAAACCTTCCTCCCGACTCGAGCAACACATGTTTAGCGACCGCACACACACAACACCGGGTTATCATCAATTTCATTCGAATTCACCACTTGAGTACATTAAATCTAAATTTACGCAGAGATACTACACATAAATTAAATGCATAAAGAAAATCTAATTCTACTCAGGTTCTACTATAGCATGCGAAGCGACTAGAACACTACATGAGTCGACACCGCGCTCCAAATAATAATTCCTGTGTTAATAGCCTATTTCACATTCCAACCAAACTAGTTTAAACGGAACAACACAAAAGAAAGCACGCACTCAAGTGGGTGAAGTGGTGTGTGAAGATGAACGATACTAAATAACTGAAATTAGAATACTTCTAATATGCAAATGAGATGAGCATGTGCAGTGGGTGACAAAGAAACGGCTCTCCCCCAGACTTAATCAAAACCATACAACATAATGATATGACAGTGAAAATCAAAATTGAAAGCTAGGGAAGAAGTTACCCAATGCTCAGCACGTGAGCATACCAGAAGAATGGCGTTTAAAATCAAGACAATCCGCAGCATCCACCATCGAACACAAAACCTGCAAGCAAAACTCAAAACAATAAAAGCAAAAACAAAAACTGAACTAGGAAAGGTTAGATAAAAGGAAATATAAAAAAAACCGGAAATCTGGGTTGTCTCCCAGTAGCGCTTTCATTTAACGTCCTTAAGCTGGACCAAATACCTGTATTAGCATTGTTTATAAAGAGTGCAGGAATTAAGAAGACATACTCAAAAATAGTTCATTACAGCAATTAAAAACACGCATCAACTAAAAGCGCTCTTGTGGTGCGCATCTCCTGTAGCATGTAGGCGGGAGGTGAAGGCTTTAGGGCCAGCACTGGTATTACCCAATGCTCCCCTAACCTCCGCCATCTTGCTACGAAGAGCGGCAGCACGAGCGTCACGCAGAAGTTTTTCTTTTTTCAGTTTGGTGACGGTTGGAGATTGCCACCGTTGTGAACTCTCAGATTTTTCCTCCTTAGAATCAGGTGGCGTCACTTCCGGTGTCACTGTGACCACCGGATCGGCCCAAGAGACGGAACGCTTAAACAGTTTATTACACGATTCATCATAAGAAGAAAAATAATCAGCATTCTTGACTAAATCCACATCATCATTTCCCGGACAGCCGTCATCCTCCTTCTCGGCGTCGAATTCTTTCCGAAAGTCAATCACTTCCTCCTCATCAGATTTGAGCTCCTCCATTTCCCCTTCACCTGTTTCTTGGAAATGCGTCTTCCCTGCACAACTCAGAAGTTCATCAGAAATAACAAGAGGGGGAGGAGTGGATGTGTCGGCTCTAGCTTCGAGATGAATGGGCTGTAGCGCCGTGTTAGGTAAGATGACACACCCCGTGGCAAAGTCAAGGGTGGCGCCGCTCTCTTTCAAGAACGGCACCCCCAAGATAGGGATGGATTGATTTTCCCGGGGGCCCAACACCTGAAAGTCCGCGACCACAGTTGTCCCCTCAACTATTACTTCCACGTTTCTCACCTCTCCCTCGGATTGAATAATGGTGCCGTTAGCGAGAATCAGCGATTTCTTTTCCTCTGTGTTAATCTCCAATTGAAGTTTCGCAACATCTTGCAGCGCAATAACATTGCGAGAGGAACCGGAATCGCATAGAGCCTTTGTTTCAACCTGATTGATGGAACACGAGATTGTCAGCTCACTCGGATTGGCATCCACCACATCCCCCAGACTTTTCCCTTGATCAATGGGATTCTTTTCCGTATTACTGGGAAGGGACCCCTGCGAACGCTCAGTTAGCGCTTGGGCCAATTGGCCCAAATGCGTCTCCAAGTTTCGCATAGATGCAGTTTGGTTTGCCATATTCGAGTTAGCTACAAGCATGAATTTTTCCATCATTTCTTCTAAATTACTCTTCTTTTGAGTAGGGGGTGCTTGGTTGTAATCCGGGTGCGGCGGCCTCGGTTGGCTCCCGGAGGCGTAAGCATCATTTTGATGCTGCCCCGGTGACCATCGTTGGCCGGGCGTGTTGGGATTCCACGAGAAGTTCGGATGACTTCTCGCTCCCGGATTATAAGTGTTATTATACGGCGCCCCCTTGGACTGATTTCCAACATAATTCACAGATTCATTTAAAGATAAGTGCACGAAATCACCTACCACTTGGTTCCCCGAGCATTCGTAAGCATGGTGGCCTCCACCTCCACATCCTTCACAAGTAATGATGGCAGCAGATGGAGACGGAGAAGGAAGAGAATCAACCATGAAGAGTCCTCAGCTGCTTCTTGGAGCGTTTCTCCCTGCAGTCCAGAAGGTACTGTGGGAGGCAGTGTCACGCAAAATCCGCAGGGCATCTTCAGGGGTGTGGTTCATCAAGGTACCACCGGCCGCAGCATCGATCATTGCCCTATAATTGGGCTCGATCGCGAAGTAGAACAATTCAACCACGTTCCATGGCTGGAGCTCGTGGCCAGGGCAACGGCGAAGGAGTTCATTGAGGCGCTCCCAAGCTTCCGCAAGAGTCTCTTGATCCAACTGCCGAAATGTGGCGATTTCACGCCGCAAGCTTACAATCTTATCCACCGGGTGGAATTTAGCCAGGAATTTGGATGCAAGGGCATCCCATGTTGCAGCAGTCCCGGGCGGGATGGAATGAAGCCATACTTTTGCTTTATCACGGAGGGAGAAGGGGAACAGTCTCAGTTTGACTGTGTCATCAGCAATGCCCGCATAGCGGAAAGTTCCGCAAATATCAGAGAATTCTGCCAGATGCAGATGCGGGTCTTCGCTAGCCATCCCCGAAAACTGAGCATGGTTTCGGATAATGTTTAAGATCGCCGGCTTTATCTCAAACTGATTGTTCATGATATTGGGCCCAAATCCCGGATACACGCTTCCAGCGGTGGGGGTGGTATAATCTCTCATAGTACGAGGCCGAGGTCTCTCCGCCTCCTGTTCATCAGTGGCCGGATTTTGCCCCTCATCGTGCACTCGCGCATCAGCATCATTCGGGTTCACATGATCACCCATGGCTGCTTGCAGAGCCGCAGCACGCCTTCGCGCGCGAGCGGTTCGTTCGATTTCTGGGTCAAAAGGTGCAAGTTCACCTGCAATCTGCCTCTGCATGCACTGTCAACAACAAGAAGAAACGAAAAGATCAAAAACAACTGCTCGTGTAACGAGAGTCACGACACAAGACGATACACGCCTGCGTTCCCCGGCAACGGCGCCAAAAACTTAATGCGCGTCGGCAAGTGCACCGGTCGCTGTCAAGTAATAATTGTGGAGAATAAATTCCCCGGATGTCGATCTCTTGAGGAATGCAGGGTGGGTGATCGAATCGTGCAGTGAATATTGTTACACAAGCGTTTCACAAACACAACAAGGGGTTTTTGGTTGGTTTTCCTAATTTTAACAACAATAAAAGAGATGCGGGTCGAGAACACCGCTTCGCAACGTGAGGTGGATGCAACGGCCGCGATGCCGTGCTTCGTGAGGCGAATGAAGTGGACTCAGGCGCGAGAGAGTGAGGGTCGCAAACACCTCTTCACAACCGTCATTAGCTCTTGCCAACACGGAGCAAACGCCTTGCGTGCGTGTGTGAGTGAGTGCGCTTGAACGTGGTGAATCACAACCAACCCATGAATAAGAACACAGAAACATTCATTCTCATCAAGTAAATATCACAATATTCATTTAGTAAAAGATTCAAAGGGGTACAATCAAGGAAAGAGGAAGGAGATAACCGGCGGTGAAGACTAGCGGCCGTTCACGGCCGGAATGGTAGGTTGTCGGGCTACCTCCGGACTCGGGCGGACGATGCTTCCGGCGTAGAGGGCTGTCACAATCTCCCTACGTGCTCCGTCGTCTTCGACTCAAGGTCTCTTCTTCTTCTCACCGGGCGGAAAGCGAAAATGATTGCTTGGAGGCTTGCGGATGATGGAGAACACTCACGGACGATGGAGGATGTCTAGGAATGGACCGAGGAAGCTTCCCCTTGCGTAGGAGATGAAGTAGGGGCGATCCAAGGGGGCGGTCAGCGGCGTACGGAACAGAAATCCCGCTCCCGGAATGAATCATCCGCCCTAAAATCGCAACAGGCGCTTAAATAGGCGCTGGATTAAACACTGCGCACGATCATTGGCGCACGACCAGTGGTCGTGCGCACTGGAATCCTGCGATCGTGCGCACTGCCTGGACAGAACCTGCAAGAGATGAAATTATAAAATAAAATGCTCGCACGACCAGTGGCGCACGACCGTTGATCGTGCGCACTAGCGTCGGTGGTCGTGCGCAATAGGTGAGACAGAACTCATAAAATTACTATTAAGTGCGCACGGACAGTGGCGCACGACCGGTGGTCGTGCGCACTGGAGTTGATGGGCGTGCGCACTGCACCAGACAGAACTCGTAAAAAGGGGCTAAGTGCGCACGATCAGTGGCGCACGACCAGTGGTCGTGCGCACTAGAACAAGTGATCGTGCGCAGTGTTCCTGTGCAGAATTGCACCGGAAACACTTGCACGCCTCCTATTCCAGCACAAACACAGATCTAGCCACCGAAAGTGGCACTTAACAACATATGAGTACTATGAAAGGAAATAAACACGAAAACACACCAAAGTGGGCCAAAATGTGCACCTAGCATGGGTTATCAATTATAAACTATAATAAGGCTAAAGTGCGTGATATTGACTAAATAATGGCCCGGATGAGTCCATGAAGGTGTATATAATCAGGACTCATCAACCGCACGGTCTCAAGATCACAGAGGTATCCTGCGAACACTTGAAGAAGAACTGCTCACTACTGCAAGACCGCACTCAAGACCGCCTGACCGCGTAAGGTCGCCTTATCAACAGAGTCCACTGCAAACAGACCAAGAACCTCCAAACACAGTTCGCCCAGATAGACTGCTGGCGAGCTGGTTTATTCAAAGCTGCAAAGATAGGAAGAATTCTTATGGAACTTGCTGGCCACCTAACCTGTGAACACAATAAATGGTCAACAATCTTCAGACCGTGCGACCTCAAAAATGAGACCGGCACAATCAATCCACACTAAGTTCATAAAGTTCTTGCTCTTTATCAATGGCTACCCTGCACCCCTATTTATAGGCAAATGAACGGATGTTGTCACCTCCCACGAGGGATCCAGTTGATGAGTCTTGATCATATACACATTTATGGACTCATCCCGGCCGTTATTTAGTCATTTCTCCGCACTTTAGCCTTGTTATAGCTTATATTTGATAATCCATGCTAGGTGCACATCTAGGCCCACTTTGGTGTGATTTTCGTGCTTATTGTCATTAGTAGTATTCATGTGCTGTCAAGTGCCACTTTCAGTGGCTAGATCTGTGGTTGTGCTGGAATAGGAGTCGTGCAAGTGTTCCCGGTGCAATTCTGCACAGGAACACTGCGCACGATCGCCGGTTCTATTGCGCACGACCACTGGTCCTGCGCCACTGATCGTGTGCACTTAATGCCTTTTTCTTGAGTTCTGTTTGGTGCAGTGCGCACGACCATCAATGCCAGTGCGCACGACCACCGGTCGTGCGCCACTGCTCGTGCGCACTTACCATTTAATTTCCGAGTTCTGTTTGCTGTAGTGCGCACGACCATCAACTCCAGTGCGCACGACCACCGGTCGTGCGCCACTGGTCGTGCGAACATTTTATTTTATAATTTCGTATCTTGCAGGTTCCACCCAGGCAGTGCGCACGATCGCAGAATTCCAGTGCGCACGACCACTGGTCGTGCGCCAATGACCGTGCGCAGTATTTATTCCAGCGCCTATTTAAACGCCTGTTGCGATTTTTAGGGCATTATCAGCCGCCGGGAGCGGGATTCCTGTTCCGTATGCCGCCGACCTCCACCGTGGGACGCCTCCACTTCATCTTCTACGGAAGGGGAAGCCTCCTCCACCCATTCCAAGACTTCCTCCATTGTCCGTGAGTGTTCTCCATCGTCTGCAAGCCTCCAAGCAACCATTCTCTCATTCCGCTCGGTGAGAAGAAGAAGGAACCTGAAGTCGAAGACGACGGAGCTACGTAGGGAGATCGTGACAGCTCTCTACGCCGGAAGCATAGTCCGCCCGAGTCCGGAGGTAGCCCGACAACCTACCATTCCGGCCGTGAACGGCCGCTAGTCTTCACCATCGGTCATTTCTTTCTTCTTTCCTCCATTGTACTCGTTGAACCGTGTAAACTCGAATATTATGATGATGTTTGTTGAAATGAATGTTTCCTTGTTGTTCTTCATGGTTTGCTAGTGATTCACTCCGTTCTCACTCACTCACTCGCACACGCACGCAAGGTGTTTGTTCCGTGTTAGCAAGAGCTAACGACGGCTGTGAAGAGGTGTTTACGACCCTCACCCTTTCGCACTAGAACACACTCCATCCGCCTCACGAAGCACGGCATCGCGGTCGTTGCATCCATCTCACCTTGCGAAGCGGTGCTTTCGACCCGCATCTCTTTTACTGTTGTTAAGATTAGGACAAACCAACCAAAAAACCCCTTTTTCATGTGTGTTTCGTTCGTGTAACAAGAGTCACGCTACGCATCTCGTTCAGCCAACCTGCATTCCTCAAGAGACCGACATTCGGGGAGGCCACTCTCCACATTTATTACTTGACAGCGACCGGTGCACTTGCCGACACGCATCAAGTTTTTGGCGCCGTTGCCGGGGAATGCAGGCGTGTTTCGTCTTGTGTTGTGACTTTCGTTATACGAGCAGTTGTTTTTGATTTTCTTTGTTTTTCTTTTTTTTGTTTGTGACAGTGCATGCAGAGACAAGCCGCAGGGGAGCTAGTACCCTTCGATCCTGAGATTGAACGGACCGCTCGCGCACGAAGGCGCGCGGCTGCCGTACAAGCGGCAATGGGTGATCAGGTAGACCCAAATGATGGTGACGCAAGAGCGCCCGGCGTGGGGCAACATCAGCCTGGAGACGAGCAGGAGGCGGTCAGGCCTCGGCCCCGCACGATGAGAGACTACACCACTCCAACTGCTGGGAGTGTGTATCCGGGGTTTGGGCCCAATATTATGAATAATCAGTTTGAGATCAAGCCAGCGATCTTAAACATCATCCGGAACAACGCTCAGTTCTCGGGGTTGGCCAGCGAAGATCCGCATCTGCATCTGGCGGAGTTTTCTGATATTTGCGGAACCTTCCGCTACGCGGGGATTGCTGACGACACGATCAAGCTTAGACTGTTTCCCTTTTCACTCCGCGACAAAGCAAAGGTGTGGCTCCACTCCATTCCGCCCGGGACTGCTGCAACTTGGGATGCCCTCGCATCCAAGTTCCTTGCTAAATTCCATCCTGTGGATAAGATTGTAAGCTTGCGGCGGGAGATCACCACATTTCGCCAACTTGACCAAGAGACCCTTGCTGAAGCTTGGGAGCGCCTCAACGATCTCCTTCGCCGTTGCCCTGGCCACGAGCTCCAACCATGGAATGTGGTTGAATTGTTCTACTTCGCGATCGAGCCCAACTACAGGGCAATGATCGATGCTGCGGCGGGTGGCACCTTGATGAACCACACCCCTGAGGAAGCCCTTCGAATTCTGCGCGACATTGCCTCCCACAGTACATTCTGGACTGCAGGGAGAAATGCTCCAAGAAGCGGCCGAGGTCTTTTCATGGTTGACTCTCTCCCTTCTCCATCCCCACCTGCTGCTATCATTACTTGTGAAGGATGTGGAGGCGGAGGCCACCACGCGTATGAATGCTCAGGGAACAACGTGGCAGGTGATTTCGCGCACCTAACTCTTAATGAATCTATTAATTATGTAGGAAATCAATCCAAGGGGGCGCCTTTTAATAACGCCTATAATCCGGGAGCGAGAAGTCACCCGAACTTCTCGTGGAACCCAAACACGCCTGACCAACGATGGGCACCGGGGCAGCATCAAAACGATGCTTACGCCTCCGGGAGCCAACCGAGGCCACCACACCCGGATTATAACCAAGGTCCCCCAATCCAAAAGAAGAGTAATTTGGAGGAAATGATGGAGAAGTTCATGCAAGCGGCCAACTCTAATATGGTGAATCAAACTGCATCCATGCGAAACCTGGAAACGCAGTTGGGCCAATTGGCCCAAGTGCTAACCGAGCGATCGCAGGGGACCATTCCCAGCAACACGGAGAAGAACCCAATTGATCAAGGGAAGAGTCTTGGGGATGTGGTAGAGGTTGAACCGAGTGAGCTGGTAATTTCTTGTGCCATCAACAATTT
This sequence comes from Dactylorhiza incarnata, assembly GCA_033032865.1. Lineage (NCBI taxonomy): Eukaryota > Viridiplantae > Streptophyta > Magnoliopsida > Asparagales > Orchidaceae > Dactylorhiza > Dactylorhiza incarnata. The sequence goes on along the minus strand of JAWHQI010000255.1, from coordinate 166,172 downwards.
TGAAACGAAAGCTTTGTGTGATTCTGGTTCATCTCGCAACGTCATTGCGTTGCAAGATGTAGCTAAATTACAACTGGAAATGAACACGGAGGAAAGGAAATCCCTTGTGCTTGCCAATGGGACTGTTATTCAATCCGAGGGGGAAGTGAAGAATGTGGAGGTAACAGTTGAGGGGACAACTGTTGTTGCTGATTTTCAGGTTTTGGGCCCGCAGGACAATCATTCTATTCCTATCTTGGGTGTGCCGTTCTTGAAAGAGAGCGGCGCCACCCTTGATTTTGCTACGGGGTGCATTTCCCTCACCAATTTGGTGCTGCAGCCCACTTGCCCCGAAGCCACAGCTGAAACATTCACTCCACCACCTCCGTTTAATTTTGATGAATCGTTGAGCTGTGCAGGGCCTGAAGAAGTCAAAGAATCAAGTGAAGGGAAAACAGAGGAGTACCTGTCTAGTGAAGTAGAAGAAGTTGATCTTCGGTGAGAGTTCGGCTCCGAGACGGAGGAGGACTGCAATTCGGGAAACGTTGACGTGAATGTAGTTCGGGATGCGGATTATTTATCTCCCTGTGTTGAATCTTGTAATAAACAGTCTAAGCGTTCCATCTCCTGGGCCGATCCGGTAGTCACCGCGATACCGGAAGTGACGCCACCCGCCACTAAGGCGGAAAATTCTGAAAACTTTCAACGGTGGCAGTCTTTGACTGTCACCAAACTTAAAAAGGAAAAACTTCTGCGCGACGCTCGTGCTGCCACTCTTCGTGGCAAGGTGGCGGAGGTTAGGGGAGCATTGGGTAATAACAGTGCTGGCCCTACAGTCTTCACCTCCCGCCTACGTGCTATGGGAGACGCGCACCATAAGAGCGCTTTCAGCTGATTTGTGTTTTATTTGATGTGGTGAACTGTTTCGGAGTATCTCTTTTAATTCCTGCACTTTATAAACAATGCTAATACAGGTATTTGGTCCAGCTTAAGGACGTTAAATGAAAGCGCTACTGGGAGACAACCTAGATTTCCTGATTTCGTATTTCTCCTTATCTAACTTCTTTTAGTTCAGCTTTTGCATTTGCTTGTGTTGTTTTGAGTTTGTGCTTGCAGGTTTTGTGTTCGATGGTGCGGATGCTGCGGACTATTCCTGTTCATAAACGCCAATCGTCTGGTATGCTCATTTCTGAGCATGGGGTAACGCTTCCTCCCCTCTTTTAGCTTCAAATTTCTAGATATATTGTTTAGCTTAAGTCTGGGGGAGCGGTTGTTGTATCCACTGTGCACGAGTTGCACTGCATACTAGAAGGTTGTTTCTTATTTATCCTTATCGTTGTCATTGTTTTCATGCTTCACACACCACTTCACCCACTTGAGTGCGCGCTTATCTTTTTGTTGTTGTTCCGTTGTAAACTATCTTGGTTGGAGTATGAAATAGGTTGTTAACGTAGGAATTATTATTTGGAGTGTGATGTTGACTCATGTAGTGTTCTAGTCACTTCGCATGTTATGGTAGAATTTGAGTAGAACTAGATTATCTCTATGCATCTAATTTATGTTTAGTATTGCTGCGTAGATTTAGATTTGTTATACTCAATTGGTGAATTTGAATGGAATTGGCGATAACCCGGTGTTGTGTGTGTGCGATTACTAGTCGTGTGTTGCTCGAGTCGGGAGGAAGGTTTACCTTTCTCGTGGGCTAAGAACTTGCCCCAAGCGACTCTCGAAGCATGGGTGAGAGCGACTCGTCGAGTTAAACATGATGTAGGCCACCCTTTGGCTAGTTTGAGCTTTGTTATTCCATGTCCATTTCGTTCACCGTTGCAAGCCAAATTTGTGCCTACCAATCCTTTGTTCAGCTCCTCTTCATCCACCAAAGCCTGAAGCCTATCCTACACCCGCAACCAAATTGTTTTTGACTGCGCTTATAAGTCTCAAAGTGTGTGGTGTGTGGAATCATTATGTCATGAAAGGAAAATAAAGTCTATCTGCTGATTTTGAACCAACCGGAGGATATATAAAAGAAGTAAAAGATGTTAAAAGAAAAAAAAAGAGTATTTTGAAAAAAATCTTTCCGAGCTAAATAGAAAATCTGTTGGTATTTGTGAAGTAGGCCGTGTGCACACCTGGTTTTCATGATGAGTCTGGGGGTGTGTCACACAAGTATTGTTTGTTGGTCTTGAGTGGTGCTGCGTTCCGTTAGCTCACTTGGGTTGCGTAGCCGCCGTGTTTAACTTTGAATTTCATACCGTAACCTAAGCCCCGTTTTAATCCTATAAGTCCTATTGATTTGATTTGCGAGTTTGCTAGTGCCGTGGAGAGAGTGTGACCGGGCAAGCGTATGGTTCGCGACGTTGATGGATTTCAGCGGAGTTATTCCTAAGCCCCGATCTTTTGCAACACCCGCCTCAGTTTCTTGTCACTTTCACACCGGGCATGATCGTCAAATTCTTCATAATTCTCCAGCTGAGTATAACTAAATCTTTACTTACACTTTAATACTCATGTAAATTAGTTAGCACAGTTAGAATCTCCTTCTGCTAGAATCTCTACTTGCATGCGTATGTTACTTCGCACCGTACTCCCTTGTGTAATTCTCTATGTTAACTATCGTTTTCACACTCCGCCGGATTCGTTTGCTCGGGACGCGCAAACAGTTAAGTCTGGGGGTGTGATGAGTCCTGATCATATACACATTTATGGACTCATCCGGGCCGTTATTTAGTCATTTCTCTGCACTTTAGCCTTGTTATAGCTTATATTTGATAATCCATGCTAGGTGCACATCTAGGCCCACTTTGGTGTGATTTTCGTGCTTATTGTCATTAGTAGTATTCATGTGCTGTCAAGTGCCACTTTCAGTGGCTAGATCTGTGGTTGTGCTGGAATAGGAGTCGTGCAAGTGTTCCCGGTGCAATTCTGCACAGGAACACTGCGCACGATCGCCGGTTCTATTGCGCACGACCACTGGTCGTGTGCCACTGATCGTGTGCACTTAAGGCCTTTTTCTTGAGTTCTGTTTGGAGCAGTGCGCACGACCATCAATGCCAGTCGTGCGCCACTTACCACCGGTCGTGCGCCACTGCTCGTGCGCACTTACCATTTAATTTCCGAGTTCTGTTTGCTGTAGTGCGCACGACCATCAACTCCAGTGCGCACGACCACCGGTCGTGCGCCACTGGTCGTGCGAACATTTTATTTTATAATTTCGTATCTTGCAGGTTCCACCCAGGCAGTGCGCACGATCGCAGAATTCCAGTGCGCACGACCACTAGTCGTGCGCCAATGACCGTGCGCAGTATTTATTCCAGTGCCTATTTAAACGCCTGTTGCTATTTTTAGGGCATTATCAGCCGCCGGGAGCGGGATTCCTGTTTCGTACGCCGCCGACCTCCACCGTGGGATGCCTCCACTTCATCTTCTACGCAAGGGGAAGCCTCCTCCACCCATTCCAAGACTTGCTCCATTGTCCGTGAGTGTTCTCCATCGTCCGCAAGCCTCCAAGCAACCATTCTCTCATTCCGCTGGGTGAGAAGAAGAAGGAACCTGAAGTCGAAGACGACGGAGCTACGTAGGGAGATCGTGACAGCTCTCTACGCCGGAAGCATAGTCCGCCCGAGTCCGGAGGTAGCCCGACAACCTACCATTCCGGCCGTGAACGGCCGCTAGTCTTCACCATCGGTTATTTCTTTCCTCTTTCCTCCATTGTACTCGTTGAACCGTGTAAACTCGAATATTATGATGATGTTTGTTGAAATAAATGTTTCCTTGTTGTTCTTCATGGTTTGCTAGTGATTCACTCCGTTCTCACTCACTCACTCGCACACGCACGCAAGGTGTTTGTTCCGTGTTAGCAAGAGCTAACGACGGTTGTGAAGAGGTGTTTACGACCCTCACCCTTTCGCGCTAGAACACACTCCATCCGCGTCACGAAGCATGGCATCGCGGCCATTGCATCCATCTCACCTTGCGAAGCGGTGCTTTCGACCCGCATCTCTTTTACTGTTGTTAAGATTAGGACAAACCAACCAAAAAACCCCTTTTTCATGTGTGTTTCGTTCGTGTAACAAGAGTCACGCTACGCATCTCGTTCACCCAACCTGCATTCCTCAAGAGACCGACATTCGGGGAGGCCACTCTCCACATTTATTACTTGACAGCGACCGGTGCACTTGCCGACACGCATCACCAGTCACCTTCCTTATTGGGAACTCGCGATCTCCAGAACCAGGTCGCGCAGTCTCAATTAGACCTTATTATACTTAAGCAAATGTCCAATGAAGACATCACGCTTATTATAAACTGGCAGACCGTCCGGTCTCCTATAGGAGAAGAACCATATGAGCATCTGACAATATCAAACAGACCGCCAGAACCAGGATCATACAACCCGTCCGGTCTCCCATAAGATCGGAACCACAACAGACCAAAAGTATAAGACCACCGAAGCGACCTCCAGTACTAGACAGCCCTATCGCAACCTGAATAGGAACACTTGGGCAAACCGACGAATAGAAACAGATCACCAAAACCAGAGACACGTAATCTTCAGCCAGATCGCCATACAGTAGCTCGCGCGGTCTCTACGGTCTCCAATATCAGACCGCCCAGACCCTCCACTTCCACTTCAAAAATTTAACATGACCACCCATGACTCCTTCCCTCTTTGTGAGTCAAAAAAAGCTTCTGATCTTATCCAAGGCTCCAAGGGACTACTAGGTGGCTGATGATACCTGCTAGACATTAGCCATGGCCAGCCATGGTGAGCTTAAGGAGAAAATACAAACCTCACCCCTAGCTTATAAAAGCCTCCCCTCTCCCATCAGAAATCTCACACCATCCCCAAGCAATTACTCTAAGCAAAGATATTATGTGGAAGCCCTCAGGAGAAGCCTAGTCACTTCATCCAATCAAGCCTTGGATGCCCGAACTCGAACCAGGAGAGCAAGGCAAAATTAGGTGAGATTCCTTCCCCTTCTCCTTCTATAAGCATCTTAGAAGTATTTTGAATCAAAATTAAGCTCAGTTGGGCCAAGATTTCATGTAATTTAGTGGAGAAACGCCATCAGAATTACCCTGTAAATCCGGTCGACAGTGGTGGCATCTGGCTGTCGTACCACCGCCAAGAGGTATCCCTCACAAAGGCAAAACTACTAGTAATTGTGGCGATGGGTGGTGATGGCCAGACGATGGTGTAGGAGCCCCGAAAACTCCTCCTAGGTGGAATCAATCTCCATCGATGGCTCAAGGTTGAAGACAAAATCATAGCCACTGATATACTTAAACAATGATTGGGATGATCCCCATAGTGAAGAAAAATAGATTGACAGTAGTGGAAGGATAATTCACCATCTGCCGCCTCTCTGAGCCGCGTGATGGGCTTTAAAACCCGCGTTGTGATCAAATACACGTCAGTCTTTTATGTTAATGAATTTTCTCTATATGCACCCCCCACAATAGAGTTTTTAAAAGTTATTTTTGAGTGCCTTAATGGCTGAACCAGGCCAAGTCATCAGCATGAAATTTGTAGGTCTTGGTCAGACCTTTCCAAAATGGTGTGGCACATTTTCTGAGGTGGTGTATAACTCCCTGAATTAATTTTTAAATATCATGTGACATAAACTATATGGCTTTTATATTTTGTATATTTTTCATCCATATCACATAATTCGAACTTGAAAATTGGTATTTAAGCTCCTTTTGAGCTTATTAAACTATATGAAAAGGCTTGTATTTTGGGGATATGTTTTGCTATAGTTTAAAATAAAATACACTCATTTGTCACACTTGTGTATTAATAAAAGTTTTAATCATAAACATATACATAAATTCCCAAATTTTTATAGCACCCTAATAATTTTATGAATGACATTGGGATAAATTTTGAAGATGTTTGGACTTAAATTGATCTTTCTATGATTTATGCATTTAAATGGTATGGTTTAATTATCCAATATTTCACACTTTCATATAAATGAAATAACTGAGTCTTACACCCTTCAATAAATCCCTAAATTTTTATAGCACTATAATAATGTCATGACTGACCTTTGTTTATGTTTTGAAAAGGTTTGAACTTCATTTGGCCACTTTATAAAAATATGCATTTAATGGGTATGACTTAATTATTCAATATGTCACACTTTCATATAAATGAAATAAATGAGTCTTACACCCTTCAATAAATCCCAAAATTTTGATAACACTCTAATAATGTCATGACTGACCATGGTTTATGTTTTGAAAAGGTTTGAAATTCTTTTGACCACTTCATAAAAATATGCATTTAATGTGTATGTTTTAATTATTCAATATGTCACATTTCATATAAATGAAATAAATGAGTCTTAACCCTTCAATAAATCCCCAAATTTTTATGGTACCCTAATAATGTCATGATTGAACTTGATTTCAATGTTTAAAAGGTTTGGACTTAAATTGACCCGCTTATGAAGTTATATGTATTAAGAGTATATCTTGATACTTAACGCACTTATATATTAATGAAGTGTCTTGGCCATAGACAGTTCTTATAAATGCTCAAATCTCATTCTTGATCTATCGATTTTAACATGTTTAAATCTTGATTTAAGGTTTTAGAAGAGTATCTCATCTATTGTTTGTAAATCGGACTAAACTGTACATGGTTGATAGTTCTTTTTACCGTAGCTTTAAGTTAGTGGAAAGACTAGATTTAACCTTAGCATATGTTAGTGAGACCCACATTTTAATTCGTCTGATTAGTGTCTAGGAAAGAGACTAGGGGTGAGTTAGTATCCCCCGCAAGGAAGATGGTGTATAACGGTATGCAGTGCGAGTACCAACCTTACTCTTACCTGGCCAATGGGCTACGTAAATTTGATACCACAACATATGGCTAATAAGTTATCTAGTGTTTTTCCTGCGTTACTTTCCTACCATCCCTCGAGTCTATATTAGATCGAAGGGTTATAGAGACTAGTTTATAGTCTAGTATGGAGAACGACATTGTAGAAATGTTTAGTTCTATTATATTCTGGAGGGTCTAACCACTCTATCGAACATAACACTCTGTCGGAGGGACTCGAGTGTTAGATCATGTTGACTTCTGGGGCAACTTGTCTGGTGGATATAATCTCAGTGGGTAAATCACCAAAGTTAGTTTCCGCTCTCTACTGTTAGCGAGACCTCAGATAGTAGTGCAAGTATGAAACCATATTTTATATTAAGGCCTAGGATGGTTGTGTGTCACCTAACAAGAAGTGGAGATGTCTGATCCTCTGTTTTCATCCTCCATGGTGATTAGGACCGTGTGGTTATCTACAAACTTAACAAGTGGACTGGGTAGAACATAGACATGTAAAACTAATAATTCATCATATAACCTTACTTTAGCAAACCTTGAATCTTTAAATCTTATAAAAGTTTGTATGTGCATTCTTGTAAGATAACTCTGTATTACGATAATTTCAAGACCCTTAACTAATAAGTTTGTATGGCATTCATATAAGTTAAGGTCTTTTAGTACCATAACTACTACATTCAAATTGTATATTTTATCAAATTACATGCTAGATTCAATATCTATGTTAGAATAAGACCCTCAAGTTATAAGGATGTATGGGCATTCTTATAAGCCGAGACATTTATGCATCCCCTGCTACCTCTTTCATAACATAACACTCTCTTTTCCACTGTCACTCAGTTCATTCATATTATCACTTGTGCTCTTTTACCCCCACCCCAATGCTTTAGGATGCATCTGGGGAAAGGAAGGGAATCCAATTAGTCAAATTGACTAACGGTTTGTGACAACCCCTCAAAGAACCCTAGTCGCAGCAATTATCGCAGTACCAGCCCCAACCAGAGATCTTTGAGATAGAGATGGAAATGGAGTTGATTGTTGTCATGTACCCAGCCCCAACTCCTACAGTAGAGAAAGTAGCAACGAAAGTTAGCTAGTGCCTCTGCAGTATGCATCTCATCATGTTCTAGATAAACATGTAGTAGTTATAGTTTATCCGAGTAGATATTAGCCCCAATTTTGACTTAAGGGCACCAGTTAATCCTAGTGATCCGGGCATGTCATAGCCCTAGTCTTCAGCTGTAATACAAACCCTTATTATATTTGAAAAATGTGATGTGGACTTCATCTTTGTCTTCTATCTACTGTTATAGTTTGGTATTACTGTGATGTAATGATAACTCGCCTTACAGAGCAAGTGTCATACAGTGGAGGTTGGCACTTTAGCTTACACTACTGTATGGCAACTGCTCTGGGCATAATGATCCCCTTGGCTGTGACCAATTACCGGGAGGGGTTCGTTACAAAAGATATGGCTTATCTAGTGGATAGTGTCCAAAATGGGACTTCATTTGGCATATGCATGCACATTATGATCACGGGCATGCGCTTTGTACAAAATTTTAATATTTCATCAAAAAAACTCTCAAATGCACTTCAAAGCATCCAAATTGCTCCTAAGGTGCCTCCACATCATAAAATTAAGAATATATAAAATTTTACACGATTTTAGCATTAATATGGGGTGAAATACAGTGAAAACAAGCAAAAGACACCGTAAAATTGCAATATAAATTATATGTATCAAATACCCCCAAACTCTAATGGTTGCTTATCCTAAGAAAATTACACTCACCACAGCAGATAAAAGATATTATTCGAATGTCTAACATTTAATCTAAGATACTCACTAACTCATAACCAGTGAATACAAAGAAATTCAACGAAGATAAATAAATCAAGAAGTGCAAGCTACGGAGTCCTTATAATTGCAAGGATTATACAATTTCCTAATCCAACTGTGCATGGGTGTTTCAATCATAAACCAGGGCATTGAGGAAGGTACATCACCATCAGATCCATATTCATGGCTCACATGCACCTGAGATGCCCTTAATGGAAGCCACCATTGAATAACTCTCATAGGCTTGCTTGTCTACACCCTCTCCACAAACACAATTGAAATTTCACATTAAAACTCACTACGGCTTGACTAGGATGAAACATTAGGTTTAGGCTTACGGTGGGGTATGCAAAGATAAATATAAAGGGTAACCCACACCTAAACAGGATGAGATGAGCTCACACAACAAAACAATCAGCACAAAGGAAGTGAACTAGACACCCACAAACTTATATTGAACCATATGGGTCTAAACCACAAAGATCTACTATGCCAACATGTAAAGATTTTTCTTTTTCTTTTTTTCTTATCCCTACTTCTCACATTTAAGATAAGGTGGTGATGAATTTTATACTCTCACCGCCACGCATTCTTGCTCAATTTTTTATACAGTTTTATCTTTCTTCACCAATAGGAATGTTGTATAAGTTTTATTTTCATCCCCTAAGCAATGCAATTTCCATCTCAAATAAACAAAAAAAATCTCCAACGTCACAAACAAATTAAAGAATTAGGGAATAGGATCAACATGGATAACAACGCTGAATAATGTGAGGAATGGTGCAAGGCTCAAATGATCCAATTAACAGACCAGATCCCTGTCTTACTGCAAAACCATCTATGCGATGTCGATACTATAGGGGCAAGTTCTAGGAATTAAGTTAGACTTTCCCGATTTCAAGTGAGTGAGGAATTCTTCTCTATGGGATCAGCCACACAATTACCCAAGCTAGAAAATTGGCACCCAACATGAACTAGAGATGGGAATCGTAAAACATGCATATGAATGGGTAGCTCACACCCACATTGATTCAAAATATCTATAAATGAATTCTTGAAATAAATAATGGTTGAATTAAAAGATACACAAACAAATGCATAGGGTTATCTAACAAACACTTTATCCACTAAAATCAGTCAAATCTACTCACAATAGAGCAACCAAACAAAATCTAAAAGCATGTGAAAATAACTATTTTATATATCAATCACGCATATAAAACAAAACTATAAATGAATAACGGGAAAAGAGAAATAACTAGCCTACACAATCCACATACTTAATTAATGAATTATATTTAAGATAAAGAATAGGATTGGAAAGGTTAGATGCTACCCAACACAAAAAATCACATCCCAAGCAAGATGCAGCACCGGAACAAGAAGAATATATTCCACCAAACAAAGATTTGCCTACACCAAGTTATTAGCACAAGATGATGTCGGGCAATCTGACCCACCGGCTGGCGATGGTGGGCACCATCAGCCCGAGGTAGAAAGTGGAAGCGAGTAGGAAGAAAAAGAAGGGGAGATGGAAGAAGAGGAAGTGGAAGAAGGGGAAGAAGAAGAAGAAGAAAAGAAGGACAAGAAGAGGAAGATGTTATGAAGGTTGACCTCTCTCTGGACACTGAGGAGAAGGTGGTGGCAGAGACTGATGTGATGTCAGCTAAGCTGTTTCCTGAAGCCACTGCAAGTTATATGAGAGGAGCGAGAGAGAGGAGAAGAAGAGGATCCGATAGACCGAACCTAGGGGAGGGAGCTCCTCAGGGATGGCCAAAAGAGGCTCAGGAAGCAGTTTCTAGGGCCCGTCGACGCAAACCTAAAAGAAAATCTGTCGTCAAACACGAGGAATCTCCTGCGGGCACCAAGGTTGTCACCATACGGAAGCTGCAGGTGGAGGTGGAGCTGGACGCTATGAAGAAAGAGTTCTGGGCATCGCGCATGTGCATTGTCCATATGGAGAGAGAGCTGAAGGCGTTATAGATGAGAGATGGGCATGTTGTTAGAAGCAGTCAACTGCCCAGGCTACAGATTGACCTAACGTCTGACTTGCAGAATTCTGTGCACCCAAGAGATTATTTGTGGAAATATGCAAAGAAGGTCAAGGAGGATGTCTGTGCCATCCATGTCTCGGGTGCTAAGTTGAACAAGTCCCTGGTGAGTGTGCATAATGCGCTTATCAAGATGACGAATGGCTTAGCATTCATGGGGGTAGAGCAGACATCTTGTGAAGTGACCTAAAACCCGAGCGTTGTGAGGAAATTGATAAGCATGTAATAATAATTGACTTCTGCTTGGTGGGTACTTTATGTCGAGCACACTAAAATGATTGCAATATGATGCGAAAATCTTAGCACACCGCAATATGCGGTAGCAAGACTGCGGCACGAAACGGCAGTGTACCGATCGTTCAAGTAATATAAAATGTCTGAGTGAATCCCCAAGTATTGTTCTCGAAGGAACACAGTAAGGTGGAGTTTACTTTTGAGGAAGGACTTGAGATTGAAGTCCTTAATTCAGATGGAATGCGGGAGAGTTGATTTGGCTTTTGGAAAATAAAGGAAAAATAACTACAACTACTCCTATGCAATGCCGCTATGCAATGCTTCGCTTGGCGGGATTGAGACTAGGCAGGCCTTGAGCGCGCTGCTTCGAAAGGGCGGATGGAGGAGTAGGCAAACGAAATCGAACTGTGCAGGCCTTGAGCGCGCTGCTTCATTAGGCGAATGGATTACACGGGCCGCTATGCCACGCTTCACTAGGCGGATGGAAGAGTATTCTTATGGAATGAGGGTCGCAAGCACCTCGTCGACAAGCACGCCACTAGCAATTGCTAGTGCGGCACACGAACATGACGTCGGGATGGAGGATGGAATGGGGCGCACCTCATACACACATATGAACAAGATAATTTCAATAAAATGATATAAGCATTAGACAACATGGTTCATAGTGTACATCATCAAAAGATAGAGGAATAGAGCTTATACAACCATCAACATAAAGAAGGAGAAAGTAAGGAATCGACCCAATCCGAAGCCTTGTCGAAGATTCACGGTTGGAATCGCTGGGTTGTCAATCTGCGTCCAAACTCGGTCCTCAACTGCGTCCGGGGTAGAGAAGGCTGTCACTACCTTCCAATGGCCCGTCTTCATCTTGTCATGATCTGGCCACAAGACCAAAGCTTCCTTCTCCTTGGATGATGATGGATGTTGGGCTAGATCTGTCACAACCCGCATTTTCTCAGGAATTAAGAATATCAGAGGAAGAGAAAATACGCATCATGATGCCACGTCATGCAGGAGACAACTGCAGACGCTCAGGCGGGAACCTATTACTTGATAGTTGAAAACATGATTTCACGATAATCATTATTTGAAATCATTTATTAGGGGTTAGAGTCAGAACTGTGTCTCTCAGTTCGTGGATCAACTAGTCCACAGAGAAAATTATATATGTAACTGCAGCGGAAAACACTTGATTTAGTTCATTTAAGGTCCTATATGCACGTGAAGGCAGGACATAAAGTAGATGATATGCACTTAACTAGGCGTAGTATAAGTATAGAAAATATCTTTAGGTGACTTTAACACTAAGGGTTTTAGTTGAATATGATGAGATGAAGATGAATGAAAAGCCATTTTATCACTATAATGCACCTAGTCATAAATCATTCCCAGAGAGTAAGGTATCAGATTTAAAAGCAGTGGCATAAACTGGTAAGTAAACTATAAAGTATCAAAGAGGCACAATGAGCGTCAACAAGCTGACACTAACCCATTGGCCCAAACTAGCATGTCTGAACATAAGGAAAAGCAAACAACAACAACTACTACTACCTCGCAGCAGCGGGGTAAACAGCAGCTAAAAACTCCCGAAGACTTCGGGCTACTCCACTAACCGCTACGGCTCTGGACCTGAGGCATTCAATAAACAAGAACGCCTCAGCAAGGGAATTGCAAGTGGCAAGAAAATAAGGAAAAGACAAGCAATAAAGGCATACAGGGTACCAACCCAAGCCTGATTCACTGAAAAAGAAGCTCTGAAACAAGGAGCTAAGCAAAGCACCAAGTGCAACCAAATATCATAAGTAGGAGCAAGTATAAATTAATTATCTTGTAAATTTTTCATACATGAGACTGATCAGCTCAAAATAAACGGGAGCGGTTACTTACCTCCGCAACCCAAGCCCAAAACGAGTGGGGGTGTCTCTAGACCCAACCACCCAAACACGACTACCGTGCAAGGCTATAACATTTTCCCCCACTGTCCCCCCAAACACCGCTACTGTGTAAGGCTAAAGACAGTAGTTCTTATTACTTAAATTTTAATTAAACACGAGACGCTGCCCGATAGGATAATTACTGGAAGGCCCTAAGAAATAGGGTCAAGGCAAAGTACACGCCGATCAAGATGAATCACAAGCGAAACCAAAGATTTGCAAGATCACAGCAGGTTTAAGATTTTGATAGGAGGTAAACATGATCAAAAACGTAATGCAGTTATTAGCAACATCACCGCATACTGCTAACATCACAAATACTAAGAAGAAACACCATAAGGATAGGGTCACCATGAGATAACTGCTGATCAAACAATTCATAAGGGGAAACTCGGAGTCATTGAACCAAAAAGGCAAAGGGGTTCAAGTTCGAGGGATTCATGATCAAGGACACCCAAGCGACTTGGGCAAAACTCCTTGTACCCTTGTAAGAGGCACAAGGTTTCAAGAAGGAGGAGGAGTAATCAGAGGCATAAATCATGACGAATCATAAGAGTAAACTCAAACGTTAACAGACCACAACGAGTAAAAGAATTCAAGCAAAAGGGATTCAAGATGAGGAGCACCGAAGGGATACTGGCAACATCCTTGTGCGCTTGAGAGGACACAAGATTTAAACATGAGAATCGCAACGAAATCACATGCGCTCCTGGCGGGGTTCCAAGGGGCCGCGCCCCTGGCGGGGTCTTAGGGGCAGAGCCTCTAATGGGGTCCAAGGGGCAGCGCCCCTGGCGATGGTCTCGCTGACCGATCAGCGAGCGGGGTCAAGGGGCAGAGCCCTTGCGGGGTGCGGGGCAGAGCCCCGTCCAAAATTTTGAAATCCCACCACCGGAAATCATGCAAAAATCACATCAAAATGAGGACTTCCCGAGAACTACAAAGGACTTCTCGGAAGATAGAAGGTTGAATTTTCGAGTAATAGGCAACCTCTCGAGACATGAAAGGGACCTCTCGAGATATGAAGGGAAATTCTCGAGATAAGAGAAATCTCTCGAGACATGAAAGGTACCTCTCGAGATATGAAGGGAAATTCTCGAGACAAGAGAAATCTCTCGAGACATGAAAGGTATCTCTCGAGACAAGAAAGGTATCTCTCGAGACAAGAAAGGTATCTCTCGAGACAAGAAAGGTATCTCTCGAGACAAGAAAGGTATCTCTCGAGACAAGAAAGGGCCAGAGACAGCTATGTCTCGAGACATCCCTTATGTCTCGAGACATCCAAAGCTGCAGAGACAGATATGTCTCGAGACATCAGCTATGTCTCGAGACATCCCCAAGGACAGAGACAGTTATGTCTCGAGACATCAGCTATGTCTCGAGACATCCAAATCTGTCTCTCGAGCCACCGCAAGAACAAGGGGAAAAAAACTTGATATTTGGGTAAGATTGAGGAGGAGAAAATCAAGGGGAGGTTCTAGATCATAAGTTACTACACCAAACACACAAACTCTTGCTAAACAGCATGACAAGAGCTCAAAACGAGCAAACCAACCGTCAAAAGAATCAAGAGAGAAAGAGGAAGAAACCACTTGCCTTAACCTTGCAAAACTCGCCTAGCTCCGCTCCGAAAGCCAAGGTAACTCCCGAGCACGAAGACCTGGAGCGCTAAGGACCGAAAGGAAGAGTTAGGTCATTTCCATAACTCCAAAACTTCCACGAAGAAGAACAAGCTTACCACTAAGACGAAGATCTCGCCGAGAGCTTTCCAAATCTTCAAACCAAACTCGATTCCGACCACTATAGCCCTAGAAATCGCCGGTTGAAGGCTTCACGAAGCTCCGCTCTCGCCCTAACCTTCGGCGGCTGATTTTGAACGAGGAAGGAGATGAATAGGGAAGGGAAGGATTTTAGGCTTATATATAAACCTAATTTATTATTTAAATAATTAATTAATCCTTCAAAATACTTAAAACTGCGAGGGCGACCAAAACACCTCGGATTTCTACGAAATTCGCACCCTAACTAAAACACGGCGCTACAAATCCAACGGCGAAGTCAGAATTCAATTCCGACAAGCCAAACTCCGGATAAAGCCTCCTGAAGCTAAAATCTTGATAATTACTCCAAACCTTCACTTTAACTCGAAACGACGCGAAATCTCGCACGCTCGATCTGAATCACGAGCTCCAACTAAGCTAAGGCTCGAAACACTATCAAAAGAGCTGACGTAACGCCCTTACGCCAAAATTACGTCACAACGGGTACGTAAAATAATTGACGAAAATCAGGGGCGTTACATAGACCTGCACCCGAGACCTAGTCGCCAACACGAGGCGAATTTCAGCCCTAAGTCCTACCCAGACCTAGTCTCCAACTCGAGGCGAATTTACTAAACGATTACAGAAAGGATGAGAAATAAAAGGACAATAATGTAAAAATCCCTCTATGTGGATCTCTTGGAGAAGTAGACGAAGACGCAGAGTATGATCGTAGTCGATGCGGTCTTTCGTCACGATGATGACGCGTGTTGAAATCTTCTCCACGGATCTCCTTTAGTCTGTATGGATTTGTGGGAGTATCTCTCTGAAACTTCCTCTCTATGTTGTGACACGAAGCTCTGGAATTCTGGATCTCAAGAGGCCTCGGAAGTCGGAGCCAAGATGTCCTTTTTATAGACTTAGCGTTAGCGCCTGCGCTATCGCTACCGCTGGCGCTATCCCAAATTAGGACATATTTTGCGCGGCAGAAACTTCAATCCGAAGAAACAATTCTCCCTTGCCTTCTGTGTGCATCGCTACCCGCCTGCGCTATCGGCTACCGCCAGGCGCTATCTCCTTCCATATGTGCTCCCAGAATTGTGTATCATCGCTAGCGCCAGGCGCTAAGTGCTACCGCCGGCGCTATTGGGAGACTTGGAATTGCTGGCTCAAAATTAGGGGCAACCATCCTTGAGTCATGTAGACTTTGATTTCCTGCACACTTAAACACACAAGATCAAATACACATAGGATTTATTATTCTCAAACCTAGGAGATGCGGAAGACCATGTTCCAACAAACTCCCCCTTTTGATAATAACAAATCCATTAATGATAAATCAGAGCATTAATAAATAAGCATGATGAAACTATATTTGTGTGTGTGTGAGAGTGATGACTTAGGATAATTATTGATTTTAGCATTTAGAATTGCTCCCCCTAAATACATGCTCCCCCTAAGTGAATGCTCTCCTAATATGTAAGCTATCATCTTAATTAAGCATTATAGTTTGATAGTAGATTAATATTTATCATGTTAGTTCTCCCCCTTTTGTTATTAGCAAAAGCGGGTAAGGAAACATCACTAAAAAGTTGTGAAGAAGATAAAAGCATGATCGAGCTTGTAGAGAAGGAAATGAAAAGGAGTTTTAGAATACTTTTTATTTAAATAGATCAGAGTTTGAGTATTATAACATTTTCATAAATCAGAGTTTGTAGTATAACCAAAATGTAATGATTTCCAAGTAACTAAACTACCCAAACAATATGTCTACACCCTAGCCCCGTACTAAAAGACGGATGGGCATGAGGAGATGCATACATGTCGTAGGTTTGGGTGTTAGTCCCATATGCAAACACTAAACACAACTCAACCTAGCACTCTCCCCCCCCCCCCCCCCAAGTGCCTCGCAAGGCCCCACTAGAACCCTCCC
Organism: Dactylorhiza incarnata; assembly: GCA_033032865.1. NCBI lineage: Eukaryota > Viridiplantae > Streptophyta > Magnoliopsida > Asparagales > Orchidaceae > Dactylorhiza > Dactylorhiza incarnata. The sequence continues at coordinate 149,591 of JAWHQI010000255.1, read as the reverse complement.
CGGTTAAGGACAAGACATGACTAGAGATAAAGGTTATCTAATGTCTACAACCCTAAGCCCCCGCTATGGTGAGAAATGAAGTCATGGATAATAATTATTGGAAACATTTAAGCTTTTTAAATCTAATGACATAGCCTATGGATTTAAATTTTTATTTGAATTTGTGAAAACACTCACATAGCTATTTTGAAATCCATTCATAAATCAGAATTTTAGCATTACAATATTTTCATAGAAATAAATAAGAGTTTTTAGCAAAAAAAGAAAATATTCATGTGTAGAGTAACCAATATAAAATCTACCAAACAAGTCTACCATTTGTTGAAAGAAAGGAATTTTGGTATTTATGACTTTGATATAAGCATGAGAGCGCAAGGTAGAAATATATGGTGATGATGCGGAAGACTTATAGAAATACAAGAAACATCTTATTGTAATGATGATCCATAAAAAGATATATGAGTTAAATTTCATAAAGAAGATGTTTTTGTAAATCATTGTTCAATTAAAATCTTCAATAATGTAACCAAGCATGAAATAATGTTATCAAAAAGATTACTACAATGTTATTTTAATTCATAATTTCAAATCATACCAAACATTGTATATTGCATGCTAGGTTATCTAGTGCATTTCATAAATAAAGAGTAATATAGAATTTGCATTAGGATCCAATACTCATGAGAAGAAGTGTTATGGAAGATAATGATGTGCACAAAAGTGTATTTTGAATAGAGTAAACAAATGTTTTAATAAAAAATACAAGTAATATGTGAAGTAAAGAGCACAATAAAACACAAATAATTTTACTTCCACTCACTTCAATACACAAAAAAAATGTACAAAAACCAAGGTGCTTTGCACACACAATGCTCATTAAGACTTATCAGGGTGCAAAGTAGTGCTTGGGGGATCACCTAGTTTTATTCTTCAAGATTGATCTTTATTGTGATCCGGTGTACTTAAGAATAAGTGGTTTTTATTTTGAAAGAAAGTTATGGTTTGGACAAGATACTTTACTATTCTTTCCAAGGTGATCAACCTCACAACGCTTATTAAGACGTATCAGGAGGTTCAAGTAGTTCTTGGTGGAGTTATCTTTGTCACTTTATTTTATGATTTTTGTTTTGTACAAAGTTCTCCGAATACACTTATTTTTGCAAACCAACAAAATTTATGAAAAAGATAACCACTTTTCTTAATTCTTAAAAGTGCAAATAAAGGAGTGTAGGTAAGATACTTGTGCAATTTTAATTCATTGTACTAATACAAAGCATATACAAGCATTCTTTAGATTAAACACAAATGTAGACAATGCCAAAATAAGTGAGCGAATAAAGATCATTATCAAACATAAAACATTTACTCATACTTAGAGGCATGATAAGCTTAGTTCTACACCACTTTCAATATAATTGATGCACATATTAATAGATATATCAAAGCATGATGAAAGCAATGTTCAAAGTAGTTTGAAAAGATAAATTGCAACATTATAGAAGTTCTAAATGATGTGTTAAATCATGCTTGATTTTCTCAATGATGTCCGTATAGTATTTTTGATAATTTAAAGTTTGAACTTATAAGATTGATCTTGGACTTCCCGAGGACTACCTTGTGAGAGGTTCGCCCGGTACTAGGTGATGGGATGGGATAATAGCCCAAATCACCCTTTCGCAAGATACATGTAAAATAGAAAAGTTAAGTTCAAAATAATAATTTTTGATATTTTTTTTTTGTTTTATATTTTGTATTTGATTTTTGCTTTTAGAAGTAGAGTTTACACCAATAACAAAAAACAAAAAGGGCAAAACATATTTTTTGTAATTTGGCTTTTTGTATTTTTGTATTTGATTTTTCAAAAATGTAATAAAAGCAAAAGTGCAGAAATGAATAGTACACATAGATTAATATATTTTTAGGGATTTTTCAAAAAATTAAAAATATAGAAAAACACATAGGTGCACTAGCGCCGGCGTTAGCGCTAGCGTGGGAAACAATACCCGATTTTTGATGATTTTGAAATTTTTAATTGTTGATCTTGATTAAGTGTCATAATAGTAGTTTCATGCTGAAATTTCAGATTTGTAGGAAATGTCTAGATAGTGCAAATTTCATGAAACATTAGCGATTTTGTGTATGACTTTTCCAAATAAACTTTGCAAGTGATATATTTCATTATATCTCCATTTTAATATTTGTCAGGCTTATATTTACCAATGTAGTTTGAAAGTGATATGAAATGTAAGCATGAGAAGTCATGAATGAACAAATCAAATATGCATGATTTTAGAGATTAACAATAATGTTCATGCACAATCATACCATGGATAAGCCCTAGATGAGAATACCCAGCCTGTATATCTTGGTAAACAAATAAAGCCTAATATAAACACAAATATTCTTTAGGTGGCAATGTTAGACTGATGAGTTTGAGATTAATGTTATACCAAGGTTTGATAGTGTTTCAACTTAGAGACCTAGAATGGAGTGACAATTCTATTTGATTTGATATCAAAATGATTCAAAGGTCTAAACTAGAAATAAATCACAATATACACCAACCATTATAATATCAATTGTCATTAGTTAATATATCAATTATAATTCACATAAATGTGTTAGAGATAATTATTTTTAGAAGACTTTTGATATGACTTATGATGTTAGAGAATTTTAGCAAAGGACATCAATAGATCATAGTGGTGTTTGTGAATTCAAAATTCATTATGAAGATAAAATTTTTCAATACATTTTAGTGATTTTCCTTTAATTAAGAATTTTTGAATATATATATGTGATTTTTGATAGGTGAACAATAGTGATGGCTTAGATCATGTTTGACATCAAGGAGTGAACACAATATAATTTTTTGTTGTGAACAAAGACAACCATATTGAAAGTTAAACTCTTATTTAGATCTTGAATTTTCTTTTAGATCATGTTATTTCACTAAACCACTTGTTGGTGAAGGCTAAAACTCTTAATAGCCTAATAACTGGATTTAATTTGAAATATCTTATAACAAATTTAGAGTTTGATTCATATGGATAATATAAGATATTTAGAGTCAATGAATATAAGAATAAAAGATAGGTCATCATAATAAAATATGATTTTGAATTTTGATCAATTTGATTTTATAAACATATTGAGCTTTTAAGAGATAAAATCATATTTTTAATACTGTATAGGATGACCATGACATGATAGATCGAAAGAAATAAGAAAACAAGAAAAATTAAAAGACATGAAAGCATATCATGAAGTAGAACTTTGTATATTTCATTTTGAAAGGATTCTACTTCATGCAATTGATGATACCTTATGAATAAGAGATTTAGGTTTCCAAAGAGGACGGGTGTGACGGTCCTTTGGGTACCCAAAAACATCGTGTTTGCTTTTGAGGAGATGGAGGTGAATGAGCCCTTTTGAGTGGAGTTTGTGTTTCATCTTTAACTTTGGGTCTCCATTCAAATCTAGGTTTAACGTGATTTTTAGTTTTCAAATTTCCAAAATCATTTACTAGAACATTTGGATCAAAAAAGTTTTTGAATTTATACTTTGAAGGAAATTTGTTTTCATTTAGTTTTAGGTTGGGAGAAACATGATTTTGTAAATTATGGTGATTTTGATTTTGATTTACAAATCCTTTATGTTCATTACTCCCATTTTTAAACTTTGGTAAGATGTTCATGTTCATATTCAACTTGTTTTTAGATATAGTTTGATATTGTGAATTTGTATTTACAATTTTCATAAGCAAGTTGATTTTTAATTTTAATTCATCATTTTTAATTTTTAAATTATGTCTAGCTTTGTTAGAAGCGATTGTGCTATTTTTAAGAGTGGAAATAATTGAATCTATATGATCTTGATATTTATTTCTATATTCATCAAATGTTTCATCCATCTCTTTAATTTCAATTTTATAGTCTTTGCACTTAGCACAATCATTTATCAAAGATGAATTTTCTAAACATAATTTTTCATTTTGTTCTTTTACTAAAATAAAATCCTTTTCAAGTTTCATGAGTTTTTCCTTAATATTATAGCAATCAAAACAAGGTTTTGTGTTTTCAAGTAAAGGACAAGATGGTGAAACCTCATCACAATTTGATTCTAAATTAACATTAGCTTTTAATCTCTTATTTTCTAAATGTAAATTTTTAATAGTGATTTTCAATTTCTTGATCTTACGTTTAGCAGTTTTTAGTATTTTGAAACTAGAAATGGAAGTTATCACACAAGAAGAAGATTTTGACTTTCTTACAGCGCTTTTGGTGGAGGCAAAATGTGAGCATGAAATTCCTTCGTTATCTTTTGGCCCTTCCTCCATCATAGATGAATTTTCATCTTCTTTTTCTTTTGATGTATTGCTCTCTTTTTCCAAGTTAGTTTCCATGATTTCCATGGCTTTGCTACGAGAGAGATCTTCTTGAAGAGTAGTGGATGCTTGTATGTCCTTCTCCTCCTGTGTTTGTTCCATACCTGCGAGAGGAAGATCATACATTTCTTCAAGAAATTTCCATACTTTGTATGCAATAGAAAAACAATATATTAATTTGAAAACTTCATTTGATAGAGCACAAAATAAATAGTGTTTAGCTTTTGCATTTAACTGAAGATCTTTTTTATTTGATTCATTTGCAGGTCTAGCTATTGCTAAATTCCATACTTCGATATCTAAAGTTTTAATAAATTTTTCAATTAAAATTTTCCATCCTTTATAATTTCTCCCTTCGAATAAAGGTGGTTTATGAGATTTTTCTTCTTCATAAAAATTTACCCCACTATTAGAAGCGAGATCATGAGACGCCATTATTCCCGGATGTTAAGCCGATTGGAATAACCTCCCTCTGATACCACTTGTTGGATCGGTAGGCGCCCTTAGAGGGGGGTGAATAAGAGTTTTAAAAACTTTAGATATATTTTGAATAACTTTGAAAAAGCTTTGATTATTAAACTAGAGAAGATCAAGACAAATCAAGTGAAGTAAAAGTAAGGACATGATTTTATTAACTTGAGAAGCATGATTACAAAACTTGATCTCTTACCGAAGCTAGAAATCAAAGCGAATAGAAAGACTCTTTTTCTTTTCTATACCGACTCGTATCAACACGAACCAGTTGGCTTTAGACGATCCTTCCCCGGATACGGCCTCAAGCCGCTATAGCTAACCCTTCCCCGGACATGGCCTCGAGCACCCCCTAGACCTACACCCGAGACCTAGTCGCCAACACGAGGCGAATTTCAGCCATAAGTCCTACCCAGACCTAGTCGCCAACTCGAGGGGAATTTACTAAACGATTACAGAAAGGATGAGAAATAAAAGGACAATAATGTAAAACTCCCTCTATGTGGATCTCATGGAGAAGTAGACGAAGACGCAGAGTATGATCGTAGTCGATGCGGTCTTTCGTCACGATGATGACGCGTGTTGAAATCTTCTCCACGGATCTCCTTTAGTATTTATGGATTTGTGGGAGTATCTCTCTGAAACTTCCTCTCTATGTTGTGGCACGAAGCTCTGGAATTCTGGTTCTCAAGAGGCCTCGGAAGTCGGAGCCAAGATGTCTTTTTTATAGACTTAGCGCTAGCGCCTGCGTTATCGCTACCGCTTGCGCTATCCCAAATTAGGACATATTTTGCGCGGCAGAATCTTCAATCCGAGGAAACAATTCTCCCTAGCCTTCTGTGTTCGTCGCTACCACCTGCGCTATCGGCTACCGCCAGGCGCTATCTCCTTCCATATGTGCTCCCAGAATTGCGCTATCATTGCTAGCGCCATGCGCTAAGTGCTAGCGCCGGCGCTAGTGGGAGACTTGGAATTGCTGGCTCAATATTAGGGGCAACCATCCTTGAGTCATGTGGACTTTGATTTCCTGACACACAAGATCAAATACACATAGGATTTGTTATTCTCAAACCTAGGAGATGCGGAAGACCATGTTCCAACAAACTCCCCCTTTTGATAATAACAAATCCATTAATGATAAATCAGAGCATTAATAAATAAGCATGATGAAACTATACTTGTGTGTGTGTGAGAGTGATGACTTAGGATAATTATTGATGAAACTATATTGGGCATGGATCAAGCCCCAAATTAAGAAATGATCTAGCACCAAGGGAGAAGAAGAGGATCGGACCTGTTTGGGTGCATGGATCCTTACCCTTTCTTGTTGGCCATGGTCGTCCTAGAGCTTTTGATGCCATGCCAATTTAGGCCTCCTCTGCACGATTCTCTCTGGAGGGTTGGGGAAACTCTTCCTCTCTGAGTACTGAAGGAAATGGTGGGGGGGGGGGGTTCAATCGGGATGGGATATCTTTATTCCTGATAGCCATTAATGGCCATTAACCCAGACTTCGGTTTCTTCCAATTTTCTCTTAATACAGCCCCCCTGGCCATAGAAACCCCAGATTTTGTTTGTAACTGATGGGGCAAGGTAAATGCTCATCAATTGGAAGGTAAATGAAGGACCAATTGCAATAAATCTCAATGAATGCTCTCTTTCTCTCTCTCCGATTTGGGGGAAACTTCTCTTTTCTCTCTCCTAGTCACCAAACACAAATTCCAAGAGGTATATTCAGAAATCAGCAGGCCCACTAGATGGTGGATCTCCTTAATTGGGCCTAGCCCAAATAGATTGGGCTAAATTAGGTTAAATTGGGGGTATTTTGACCAAAATTAAGCTTGTGTTTGACTTTGGTCAAATTGACCAATTTGGTTGACCCCAAAGGGTGGCTTGGGCTCCATTGACTTCCCTTAAAGGTTAGGAAGGTCTAGGTAGGGTCAGTTTGACAAGGTGAGGGTGAATTTCCCCTTATTATGGCACTTTGACCATTTTAGGGTTTAGGGCAAATTGGTCAAATTGGAGGCCTGTGATGGGGCTTTTTGGTCCATTAGGATCCTAGTACCAATACAAGGGTAGGGGAATGGTCAATTTGGCATGGTAGGGGCCAATTGACCTTAATTGAGCTAGTTTGACCAATTTAGGGTTAAGGTTGACTTTAGTCAAATTGGCCTCTTAGGTTGACCCCAATGGGTCACTGGTGCTTCAAGGAGACCTATAATGGGTTAGGGATGATATTGTGGGGTCAAGGTTCAAGGTGGGGTCCTAAAGTCCTATCCTAGGCTTGGTATCTGAAAATTGCTATTTGCAGACCACTTGGGTTTTCTCCTTCTCACCTATGTTCACAAGGTCTTGAGCTCTTCCTATGGTTTTGTCATGACCTAGTCATGACAAAACCAACTTATGGGTCTAGCTGTTTGGGGGATGATACAAATCCCAATAAACAAAAAGAATAATTTTGTCCTCGAAATTCAGGTTAGGCTTGCGGGGTATCACCGAGAGTGACTGAACGTAACATCCCCTAAGAATTGAAGTTATTCTTGGTCGAAGAGCACCGACTATCTCTGCCACGCCAGTTCTAGTGGCTCCTAGGTGTGCTCCTACTGTCCATAATTTTACAACATGATTTTTACCTACGAAATCTTCTTGCGCCGCAAGACTCACACCGTCGTATCATTTATCCTGATCGGGGTAACCTAGCTACCTTGGTCAATCTATCCTCGAACTTCCACTCTAACCTGGGCAGATTCTTATGCCTCTAAAGTTTTCTTCACATGTTCAAATTCTTACTCCTTCAGGTACGTCCGAGTAATCACTCATCTCTACTCTACAACTTTTCCAGTTCTTACTACTGATGGAACTAATCAGAGCGTCAGGCATCCTAATCATCCTTAAATTTTAATGGGGGCGCACTTGTGAACCTTTATGAGTATATGTTAACCAACCATAATGGTATGGTGACTCCCAATCATTTTCTACATAAAGTTTGATTCATAATGAGCAAAATTTTGATACCTTAGGGTTTTTCACAATTCGGTTTCATCAAGGAAATATCATCACGTTCATTTCACCAAATTTCTATCACTTCAACTTATTCTAGTCTTGATCTCTTTCAAATGGTCTTAAGTAAAATAAACTTAGGCCGTTCTTGTCATACTAAACTCAGATACTATATTCTAATTCCAATAAGTCGTCGTCTAAGATCTCGGGTTAGTCATCATCATAGCTCCCAAGGTGTAAGGGCTATTATTATAGTTAAAATTTTCTACCATGACAGGGCGTGATTTTTAACAAGTCACGAGTTAATCACTTCTGAATGCCCCAAGTCACAAGAACCTCAAATATAACTACAACTTGTATGACCTAGTTTCCATCCATAACTTCTATACTATGACATCGACACCCTGAATGATTAATCCTGACGACTTTACATTTCCAACGATTCCACTAAGGTCAAGTTGTTGTTTGATCAATGACGTCTATCCATTGTCCTGGTAATACTACAGATCATGATTCCCAAACATACTGTTACACCCTCTCATCTTTGTCCAAGTAACATTGAATAAGATCAAATTCAAAGTCATTACTCCCGACATAGGAATTGCTAAATTAGATCTAAGGGGCATCCAAGTCAGTAACTAATTCACCCAATAAACAAAAAGGTAAGCGCCAATAAACAAAAGATTAGCCTCTATCTATTTTTGGGTGAAGTATCTTCAATATCACCATGTTATATTCGTCCCATGTATGCAAACAATTCTTAGGCCACACAACCTTAGACTTGGGGTTCTATCTTGAGACTCATTGGTATAGTCCACACCTTAGACTCCTCTAAGTACCTTCTACGACAAACTTATCAGGGTCAATATGTCACCCAATCCCAAACGGGTCTCTTCCAAACTTGAATTCTTATTCGACCCTCGGTGTTTGGTGTGATGGTTGTCTTAATGTAATCATGTCACGGATACGAGGATTGAGTCTATGAGTCTCATACCATTCTGCTTCTGATTTAATCTCTCTTTCTCTAGTCTCTTTGGGGTATCCTCGTACCTCCACCAAAAGTTATACCTACGGTCTATTTCAGACTAGGTCATGGTATAAATTATTAAGGTAAGTCACGTGTCCTAGTAGGGTTGAGTCTAACTCATTAACTAAGGGACTATCTAACGAGATCTTTGCAGCCATAGGTATTCCCTGCCGAGGGGCAAGGTTCGCCACAGGCTATAAAAGAAAACTTGACACTCGTAGGGGAAAACTGACCAAGAAGATTCAGTTAAAAGTGGACCTTTTATTTCAATGTGATTCACATATGGGCATGATGGTATAAAATCGTATTCTCTAATCTATACTCGATTAAGGCAAGTGTACCTATCGAAATATAGCATAGGATATTAAAAATATCAAGGTCGTATTAGACTCGGGGTGGTTGAGTAATTCTACTTTGAAAATCATTATTATCTTATCAAATACAAATTGAGTTGTGGTTGCGAATAGTAAAAACTAGAAGAAATGCAAACGGAATTAAATCGATGGTTTAAAACTAGCACCCGATCTTTGAATCACCTCGGAAATAGAGAATATTGAAATGAGAATAAAATGCAATTCTCTTGTTGAAGAGGCTTTGACCGTGAAGGTTCCCAAAGTATGAACACTCCTCTTTCGAGGTTTAGGTTCAACTAAGCTTAGGTGTATCGACCGAACTTTCATTCTCAAATCGCATCGCCTAAGACTTGCCTTAGGTTGTGAACCTCACTATTGGATTTTACTCCAATCCGGAAGAGTTACGTCGTCCTCTCTCGAGGGTTGCGTTCTACTCCTTTTACCAATGAGCGATCAATTCGTCTTACGAGCCTCTCGGCTAACTAAAGAACAAAAACCATATGAAGACTATATATTAATGATATAGCCTCATAATAATTTGTTAAATCAATGGTAAATCGTAAGTGTTCAACAATTAGAGAAAAACAATTACGCAAGTAATAACAATATTAACTCACCCTCGGATCATCGCGATCGGGCACTATAGAGATTAGTTTGTCATGGAGATGGGAAAATCATTATTATAAAAATGCGACATCATGAAAAAGAACGAAAGTGACAAGAAAAAAAATTGAAATATGACAAAATTTAAGTGAAATGGAAATATAATTTTATTGCTAGTGGACAAAGGGATTACAAGAAATAAAAGCGCGAGGTTACACGAAAAGTCTAAATTGAAAGGGGGAGGAATACACGATTAAATTAGAAGATCAAAAGACAAACAACCTTAACACCAAAAGTATATAATATTAATTTGAAAACTCTAATAAAATAAACTAACTTAAAACACTTTTATTTTCCTTCTCCCAATCCTCCTCTCCTCCTTCCCGAGGAGACTTTTTATAGGTGCTAAAAATGAATTTATTGGCAGGTACGGGCGGTGGTGGCATGGTAATGTGGCGGAATCTGTAGAGGAGGTGGCGTTACTTTTTTGCTAAAGGTGAAACGGCAGCAACGACGGAGGAGGCGCACATGGAGGAGGCCGGCTGGAGGCGTTACGACTAAAGGGGCTGATGTGGCAGTGTTGACGTGGAGGAGCTTCATGCAAAGGTGGTGGCCGAGCTCCGTGAATGGTGGAGAGATGGCTGAGCGGTTGCATGGAGGAGCTCGAGGTGGCCGATGTTGTTGCTGCGTGGAGATGGCCGGAGCTCGTGCTGCTTGGAGGTGGCGACCTTGGAGGAGGGCTACTGTGTTGCATGCATGGTGACGGCGGAAGTGCACGGGAGAGCTGGAGCTGTTTGGAGGTGGCCGGAACAGTTGCATGGAGGTGTCCGGATGATTTGCTAAAGGGTGGTGGCGGAGCTCCATGCAAAGGTGGCGGTGCTTGAACAATATATATATATAAAGTTATAAACATATATATATATAAAGTTATAAACATATATATATTTATATATATATATATAAAGTTATAAACATATACATATGTATATATATAAACATATACATATGTATATATATATATGTAAATATTGTGAGAGCTTGCGAGTCTTGGATGCGACAGTGAGATTTCACACATAAATTCTCCCAGCCGAATCCTTACAAAATAAAAAATAAATGAGTTAGAACATAAAATATTATTTTCACGAAAATTTATAAAACAACGAACAAAATGCGATAATTTATTTAAATATCTAATAAGATATTAGCCTAAAATGATGACTAAAATATCAGTCATCAAACACCTCCATACTTGAGCTTTTGCTATTCCAGAGCAAAAGAGTGAAGAAAGAATTACAAGACATCGATATTATTTCTAAATAACTAAAATTTCGTTAAACCAAGAGTAAGTTAAAAGTAAATTCTAGGAATTCAAGAATTAAGTCATAAGTTATGGTGATAATTTAAAAAGAGAAATCTGTTTAGCTATATACTTCTCAAGATGACTATTTAGCAAACGAAATCATAGAAATTTTTAAACAAAATTAGATTGAAATTATAAACAATCTAACATAAAAGAAACTTAAGGAAAAGACACCTACCAAAATATTGCTCTCTTAATAATTTAGTTTAGGACTAGAAACAATGAAATTGGCAAGTGATGGGTTTAAACAAAATGGCAAAATTAAGAGATACTAAAATAAAGGTGATGAATTTTATCCTCTCACCTTATTTGAATACGAAATTGTATATGTTTAGGAAAATAATGAATTTATCCTCTTATTTTCCATGCCATATAATCTTTTTAAAATTTCTCTTCAATTAAAAACCCAAAATGTATATGTTTAAAAGTAATGAATTTTATCCTCTTACTTTATGACATATAATCTTTTAAATGATTTTGGGTGCATATGTTTAGGAAATAATGAATTTTATCCTCTTATTCCCATGGCATATGGTCTTTTTTTCTACATTATTTTTTTTAATGCCAACAAGGGCTGAGGGATAAAGGAATTCTTCTAGTTTATAAATTAAACTATTTTGAGAGCAACTTTTTAGTGGAATGAAATTTCCTAAGATCTTAAAGTTAATAGAGAATATAATAAAAACCTAAAAATATTTAGCCAATTTACCACAAAGTGAAGCTATTTAAAATTAAAATGAGAAGTAATGCTAAATAAATTCTCTAATTAAATTATAAACATAAAATGTTTCTTAAAACCAAATTACTTCAAATTTAAATTTAACAAATTTTGATAAAACAAAATATTAGCTAAATTAAAAATGAAAGAATACTTATAATCAAACCTCAAACTAAATTTCTAGAACAATAAAAACAACAAGGCTAGGCATATTTATAATTTTTAATATTTTTTTATAAAATATTTCTTGGACTTCCCGAGGGCTACCTGGTGAAGGGTTCGCAAGGTACTAGCAGCTGTGATGGGAGTTCAAGCCCAAAGCGCTCTTTCCAAGAAATTAGATTTTTATAATTTTTTTACCATTTTTTTATCAAATAAAAATACAGGGAATGCAAAGCTACACCCCCATACATAATATTAAACATTGTCCCCATTGTTTAAAACTAAGTATGAAGAATACTTGAAAGAAAAACTTTTAAAAGAAAAATACATAAAATTAAAGATAAGCAAGGGGTGCCTCCCAAGAGCGCTTTCTTTTTGCCGTCTTTAAGCTAGACGGATAGTGTTAGGAAAAAGGAAATTTAAAAGAGAGGTGGACAGGCAACTGCCTTAATTTGCGCTGAGGCGAATGTGCCGGCGTCAGTCGTCCGGCTACTCCTCCGCTTAACATGTGATTCTTCGTTTGTCTTTGATTTTGAATTTGCAAATCCAAATCACCTATACATACCTGAGGTGATTTGAATTCATACAGATGAGCGGCATATGGATCGTCGATTATTTAGGGTAGCAACGGCTCATCTTCAACCTGAAAATTGTTAGTGTATAAAGAATCACAAATAAATGATTCAGATAATTTTTTGCAAGGAGGAGGCGCTCGCGAAAATATAAAATTAAGCTCCGGTTGTTCCTTTTCTAAAATATAATTTTCATTAGAGAAATCTAGTGTATTACCAAGCGGGATAAAATTTTCGGACACAAAATTTTCATGAATTTCTGGTTGAATTAAAATAGAAGAGATTTGCGAAAATTCATGATAAAGAAAAGAAGATCTGGGTGAAGTAGGGGAAGAAACTTGTTCTTCTTCTAGTTCATCCGGGGTGCCCAAAACATTAAGAATTTCTTGGTAAGAGAATTTTTCTTCATAATTGGGAAAAGAAACTATGGGAAGTACATGAGCAATCATGTTCCTCCATAACTAAATTTTCCAAAGACGAGGAAAAAACACTAGAAGAAAGAAAATTCTCATCTAAATTCTGGGGTGGAGTATCAAATTGAAAAAGCGGACATTCCCAAAAATTAGAGTACGAAAATTGCGGCGCAAAAGAAGAACAAGAATTCGGATCTAAAGATTTATCTTCATTGCCCCGAAAACTATCCGGGTAACCGTGCCACCAAGAATAATTTACTTCGGGGCTAGAAGAAAAATTATTATAAGCCAAAAAATTATTCTCGTGAAAATTAGAAAAATTATTATCCTCTAAATTTTGGGGGGAAGTATCTATTTGGATCTGCGGAATTTCCCTCAAATTAGAGAACGAAAACTGCGGTGTACAAGAAGAAAAACAAAAATTTGGATTTAAAGATCTATCTTCATTGCTCCGAGAACTATCCAGGTGAGCTTGCCACGAGGAATAATTTACTTCGGAGCTAGAAGAACAATTATTAAACGCCGAAAAATTATTCTTATTAAAATTAGAAAAATTATTTTCATCAAAGTTTGAAAAATTATTTTCATTAAAAGATGAAAAATTATGATCGTAATTATTATCAAAATTATTTGCATAATATTGAGGAAAATTATTTTCATAATAATTATTTTGATAATAAGAATGTAAATAACATTTCTCACTTTGATGAGGCGCACCACAATAATGACAACTAAATTGGCGTTCTCGCGCGGCTTGTAAGAGATAAAGTTGGTTTCGAAGCTCGGCAACCTTAACGGCCAATTCAGATTCTTTCATAATAAAAAAATAAAAAGGGAACAACCTTTACTCAAATGAATGGAATTTTTTTAAAATATTTTTATTATAAATATTTTTTGAAAAAAGCGGGTTAAATTAGTCCCGGACTTCCCAAGATCTACCCGGTGAAGGGTTTGCAAGGTACTAGAGGCTGCGATGGGAATTCAAGCCCAAAGCGTCCTTTCCAGGAATTTAGATTATGCCTTTTAAGATTTTTAAAAAAAATTAAAAGAAAGGGGGTGAGAAGAAAGAGAACGATAAAATTAATAACTATTTCTTTTTCAAATTATCGACCAAGGTCCCCGGCAACGGCGCCAAAATCTTGATGGTATAAAATCGTATTCTCTAATCTATACTTGATTAAGGCAAGTGTACCTATCAAAATATAGCATAGGATATTAAAAATATCAAGGTCGTATTAGACTCGGGGTGGTTGAGTAATTCTACTTTGAAAATCGTTATTATCTTATCAAATACAAATTGAGTTGTGGTTGCGAATAGTAAAAACTAGAAGAAATGCTAACGGAATTAAATCGATGGTTTAAAACTAGCACCCGATCTTTGAATCACCTCGGAAACAGAGAATATTGAAATGAGAATAAAATGCAATTCTCTTGTTGAAGAGGCTTTGACCGTGAAGGTTCCCAAAGTATGAACACTCCTCTTTCGAGGTTTAGGTTCAACTAAGCTTAGGTGTATCGACCGAACTTTTGTTCTCAAATCGCATCGCCTAAGACTTTCCTTAGGTTGTGAACCTCACTATTGGATTTTACTCCAATCCGGAAGAGTTACGTCGTCCTCTCTCGAGGGTTGCGTTCTACTCCTTTTACCAATGAGCGATCAATTCGTCTTACGAGCCTCTCGGCTAACTAAAGAACGAAAACAATATGAAGACTATATATTAATGATATAGCCTCATAATAATTTGTTAAATCAATGGTAAATCGTAAGCGTTCAATAATTAGAGAAAAGCAATTACGCAAGTTATAACAATATTAACTCACCCTCGGATCATCGCGATCGGGCACTATAGAGATTAGTTAGTCATGGAGATGGGAAAATCTTTATTATAAAAATGCGACATCATGAAAAAGAACGAAAGTGACAAGAAACAAAATTGAAATATGACAAAATTTAAGTGAAATAGAAATAAAATTTTATTGCTAGTGGACAAAGGGATTACAAGAAATAAAAGTGTGAGGTTACACGAAAAGTCTAAATTGAAAGGGGGAGGAATACACGATTAAATTAGAAGTTCAAAAGACGAACAACCTTAACACCAAAAGTATATAATATTAATTTGAAAACTCTAATAAAATAAACTAACTTAACACACTTTTTTTTTCCTTCTCCCCATCCTCCTCTCCTCCTTCCCGAGGAGACTTTTTATAGGTGCTAAAAATGAATTTATTGGCAGGTACGGGCGGTGGTGGCATGGTAATGTGGCGGAATCTGTGTAGGAGGTGGCGTTACTGTTTTGCTAAAGGTGAAACGGCAGCAACGGCGGAGGAGGCAAAAATGGAGGAGGCCGACTGGAGGCGTTACGACTAAAGGGGCTGATGTGGCAGTGTTGACGTGGAGGAGCTTCATGCAAAGGTGGTGACCGAGCTCCGTGAATGGTGGAGAGATGGCTGAGCGGTTGCATGGAGGAGCTCGAGGTGGCCGACGTTGTTGCTGCGTGGAGATGGCCGGAGCTCGGGCTGCTTGGAGGTGGCGGCCTTGGAGGAGGGCTGCTGTGTTGCATGCATGGAGACGGCGGAAGTGCACGGGAGAGCTAGAGCTGTTTGGACGTGGCCAGAACAGTTGCATGGAGGTGGCCGGACGGTTTGCTGAAGGGTGGTGGCGGAGCTCCATGCAAAGGTCGCGGTGCTTGAACATTATATATATATATAAAGTTATAAACATATATATATATATATTTATATATATATAAAGTTATAAACATATACATATGTTTATATATAAACACATACATATGTATATATATATATGTAGATATTGTGAGAGCTTGCGAGTCTTGGACGCGACAGTGAGATTTTGCACATAAATTCTCCCAGGCCTGCCGAATCCCTACAAAATAAAAAAATATATGAGTTAGAACATAAAATATTATTTTTACGAAAATTTATAAAACAACGAACAAAATGCGATAATTTATTTAAAAATCTAATAAGATATTAGCCTAAAATGATGACTAAAATATCAGTCATCAGGGCACACCACTGCTTCCACTGCTAGTTTGTCCTCAAACTAAGCTCGTGCGGGGTGGCCCAGGGTTTGTGGACTTCTTTTCTTCGGATCGAGGTTAGCTCTGATACCACTTGTAAGACCCCTTTTTTTCTTTCCAAACACCGGGTCTTAGGCCCACAACCGCCGCTTTGCGGTGACACCTTCACTCGGAAAGGTCGCCACTACAAAACGCCGATCCTGCCGGCCAAATCGATCACAAAGAAAAGTGTATTAAAGAAGACAAGTCCACATAATCATCATGAAAAATATAAAAATGTCCACATGATATAACTGAATAAAAAGATAACAAGGGTTACAATAATAAAGAAGAAGGAAGGGCTCATGCCCAGTACATCATATCCTCACTACAAGATCACACGCGGAAGCTAACTCCTAATCACTCACTGATCCTGAATCTTGTGCTCCAGTACTACACTGGTCTGCCTCCGTCTGCATCGGCCTCTGGTGCTGCTCCGTCGTCGCGGTCTCCTAAAATGATAAGGTCCACCGACCGTTAGTAAAAAAGACTAAGCCAATCCCTCTCGGATTAGAAGTCCCATAACCGACTTATACGATAGGGGTAGGGGTTGAAATGCAATGTTTATGCTATGACAGGCAAGGTATGCAGTTATGCTATGTTCATACAAGTGCAACTCACCCACTTCGACTCTATGCGCATAGACCATTAGTTCCCCCTTTTTGGAGCTAGCAAGACTCCCAGGATACTCCCGTAGTGGCAAACGGAAGCGGTGGGTTGGGCCTCGCTCACCTCTAGGTTGGTATTCACACTACCCTACCAAGACCTACCGTACGCCTCAACGCAAAACCGCGGAGCATCTGCGTACTCTTACTGGCTGGACCACCAGACTTTCAAGGCTAAGTGCAAATTCCACACCTGCCGAGTCAACGTATTGACGTCGGTGTGAACTACCATCCAATACCGGAGACCCACAACCTTCATGCATATGCAACATGTTCTACTATATCCCGAGACATAAAATCCCCGGGCTAACCCGCCCGTCATCATTACCTTCCGAGCCACCGGCTCGCCGGACCAACACGTTCGCACCAATAACATTACTGAGTCACAAGCTCACTAGACTAACTAGTCTACTGCTACAACCACCGAGCCTACCGCTTGTACAACCAAACCAACTAACCTCCCGTAACTACGGGGTGTGCGTGTGTGTGTTATTAAGTTTATCTTGTACATCAACTTATCCATACAATTTAGGGTTAATCTTGGACTTCCCGAGGATTACCCTGTAAGGGGCTCGCTACGGTACTAGGAACTATAATGGGATGACACCCCAAAGTTCCCTTTCTCAAGACACTTAGTGTTGATGGTATCTACCCATAGGATTACCCCCTCCTTGTTATTACACTTGGATTACCCTAAGTGACTTATGACTTTCCAAGACGATCTTTCGTCGACCCCGAGTGCAACTTACCTCTAACTCACCAAGCACACCTTTACCATCTATAATCCTTCTTGTTGACCATCACACCTTTTAAACTAAACTAGGTAACCACTTACCTCCCATTACCTCCTAAGGATCCACTTGATTCTCAAATTTCACAATTTTACTATACGCAGACCAAACTAATTATATGAAGCTCACAACTAGAGGTACTCCAAATATTCATCCAACTAATCCAAGTTATTTACTGGAGGTCTATCATGATGTGATAAGACTAATTCCAGAGAATCATATTTTTCCCTAATTAATTAATATTTATTTTAATTTCTCCAAACATTTGCCAAGTATGAAAAAGATCATGAAGAGTAAGTAAATCTTATGATATGTCTCTCCAAAAATTATGATAAATCTATGATGATCAAATAACATCAGAAACAGGATATCATATTTTTACAGTAAGAAATTGTCCTCTAATTTAATTATTTATAACCTATCCAAAATAGTAGTTTTATGAAGGAACCACCAAAAAGATCAACACTAAAATTATGGGAAAATTACCAAACTCTTGTATTCACCAGAAAAGGCTACTGACTAAGTTTCAGGATTTAAGGAAATCATTTTCTCACTAAAATAAATACTTTAAGAAAACCTCAAATTAAATGAATTGTGAAGTAGCCTACTGATTTATGTCTTCAAAAATTCTATAAAAAATCATAGAGCTTCCTAATGTTCTGAAAGGTCCTATCACCAATTTGCACAATTTAACAATGAGTTTTGGACCCTCAAATATTTTTCTTAAGTCTAAATCAAAAACAGGTGCCTTGTGAAAGAAGTACTGATTAAATCATTTAGTAAAATTCACAAAAATTACCAGAGATCTAAACCATGATTATAAGGGCACCACCAAAGTTTCATCATCATCCAAGAATTTTTAAGCATGTAAATGTTTTTATGGGAAGTTTCCCTAAAGGGGTTATGTCCTAATTCAAAGGGAATATTGGCTCCTAAAATTCTTATAAAATTACCCAGTGCCTATTTACACTCTATGAACCTATCCACCAAATTTCATAACCATCCAGGGAATTTTGACCACGGCCTTCACAAGGTTCTAAATGCACACCTAGGAATAAAACTAGTGTTCTAGGGCTTAATCACCTCTACACCACCCCAAACCACTCATGGGGATACTTTAGGTGATCCTAAACCAGTGGACAAGGTTCTTTCTTATGGTGAGGAGATTTGACCCCAAAATTCCAAGATAAACACCATGCCCTAACTTTGACCCAACTTGACCTAACTTGGGTTTATAAATTACTCAATCAAAACAGTCCCAATTGGGCTGAGATTTTTACCTAGGGCATAACTTAACCCTAAAAAGCATCCAAAATTTGGAGGGCATTGGAGGTCTTTTGACCCACTAATTAATTAATATATTATTTATGAAATTATTTCAAAAACCTTAGAAAAATGTTCTCCTAAAAATCCCTTCTTTTATTATGTTGTGTGGGTGCATGAGACTAGCCTAGGTTTTAAATATCAAGGCTATAGCATCTACCAACAAAATGATATGAAGGAAAGAGTGACAGCCCTATCCTAGGGACCAATCCCACCATTTTGTCTCTACAGGGAGCTACATTATTCCTTTTGGGGTGAAGTTAATTTTAAAACACACTAGACTCCAAGGGCTACAACCTTGGTGTTGGACACTTTTTAATCAGAGGTGATCTAGTATTTTTAATAATTAAAACAAACTACAGCAAAAAGGGGTGACAGAAATCATATAAACATTTAATTATATAATTGTTTCTGCGTTCGACGAAATTTAAATAGCGCTCGATGAAAGCAGAATGACTCTGCGTTCGACAAAATTTACTGCGCCCGACGAAGGCAGAACAACTCTGCGCTCGACGAAATCAGAACAAAGCTGCGTTCAACTAAATTAACAGTGCTCGACTAATTAACAAATAACAGCGTTCGACAAAAATAACAAATAACAACGTTCGACGAACGAAGAACTGCGTTCGACGAACGCCGAATATTTTTGCGTTCGACTAATGTTTAACTCAGTTCGACGAATGAAATGATATATACGTTAACATTATTAATAGGATCTGACGGCTCTCTATCATCGTCCCAGCGAAATGGACAGCGCGCGACAGCCAGTACTGGGCTTCCTTGCAGGGTGATTTCCCAGCCACCTACGCCTCTTTCCGGCCGGCCAATGCCACCACCACCTCCATTGAGGTGGTGGCCGGCGATAGGAGGTGGTTGGCCGGCCGGAGTTGGTCGGATCTGAGTTTTAGAGGAGGGAAAAGAGCTCGAAATGAGCCTTTTTTGGAAACGCAATCCGAGCCCTATTGGGCACGGATCAAGCCCCAAATTAAGAAATTATCTAGCACCAAGGGAGAAGAAGAGGACATGTTTGGGTGCTTGGCTCCTTGCCGCTTTCTTGTTGGCCATGGCCGTCCTGGAGCTTTTGATGTCATGCCAATTTAGGCCTCCTCTGCACGATTCTCTCTGGAGGGTTGGGGAATCTCTTCCTCTCTGAGTACTGAAGGAAATGGGGGGGGGGGGGGGTTTCAATCGGGATGGGATGTCTTTATTCCTGATAGCCATTAATGGTCATTAACCCAGACTTTAGTTTCTTCCAATTTTCTCTTCATACAGCCCCCCTGGCCATAGAAACCCCAGATTTTGTTTGTAACTGATGGGAGAAGGTGAATGCTCATCAATTGGGATGGAAATGAAGGACCAATTGCAATAAATCTCAATGAATGCTCTCTTTCTCTCTCTCTGATTTGGGGGAAACTTCTCTTTTCTCTCTCCTAGTCACCAAACACAGATTCCAAGAGGTAAACTCAGAAATCAGCAGGCCCACTAGATGTTGGATCTCCTTAATTGGGCCTAGCCTAAATAGATTGGGCTAGACTAGGTTAAATTGGGGTATTTTGACCTAAATTAAGCTTGAGTTTGACTTTTGTCAAATTGACCAATTGGGTTGACCCCAAAGGGTGGCTTGGGCTCCATTGACTTCCCTTAAAGGTTAGGAAGGTCTAGGTAGGGTCAGTTTGACAAGGTGAGGGTGAATTGCCCCTTATTAGGGCACTTTGACCAATTTAGGGTTTAGGGTAAATTGTTCAAATTGGAGGCCCCGTGATGGGGATTTTTGTTCCATTAGGATCCTAGTACCCATACAAGGGTAGGGGATGGTCAATTTGGCATGGTAGGGGCCAATTGACCTTAATTGAGCTAGTTTGACCAATTTAGGGTTAAGGTTGACTTTAGTCAAATTGGCCTCTTAGGTTGACCCTAATGTGTCACTGGTGCTTCAAGGAGACCTCTAATGGGTAAGGGATGATATTGTGGGGTCAAGGTTCAAGGTGGGGTCCTAAAGTCCAACCCTAGGCTTGGTATCTGAAAATTGCTATTTGCAGACCACTTGGGTTTTCTCCTTCTCACCTATGTTCACAAGGTCTTGAGCTCTTCCTATGGTTTTGTCATGACCTAGTCATGACAAAACCAACTTAGGGGTCTAGATGTTTGGGGGATGTTACAGCCTCCATAAACCATTCCATCATTTCTTCTAAATTGCTTTTCTTGGGGACCGGGGCACCTTGATTGTAACCCGGTAGAGGTGGCCTTAGTTGACTTCCGGAGGTATAAGCATCATTTTGATGCTGCCCCGGTTGCCATCATTGGAAAACCACATTTTGGTTCAATGAGAAATTAGAATGATTTCTCACTCCTGGATTATAAGTATTTCCATAGGGTGCCCCCTAGTTTGATTCCGTACATAATTAACAGACTCATTTAAGTTAAACTGGGTGAATTCACCTGACATCCCACCTCCAGGGCATTCCTAAGCATGGTGACCACCACCTCCGCATCCTTCGCAAGTGATAGTCGTAGAGGGCGCAGCAGGAGAAGTTATAGAATATACCACGAAAAGACCTCGAGCGCCCCTGGGTGCGTTCCTCCCAGCTGTCCAGAAAGTGTTGTGGGAAGCAGTGTCTTGCAATATTCTCAAGGCTTCCTCCGGGGTGTGGTTCATTAAGGTGCCTTCAGCAGCGGCATCAACCATTGCCCGATAATTGGGCTCTATCGTGAAGTAGAAGTTCTCCACTAGCTCCCACGGTTGGAGCCCATGGCTTGGGCACTTGCGAAGAAGTTCATTGAAGCGCTCCCAAGCCTCGGCGAGAGTCTCCTGATCCACAAGACGGAAAGTGGCAATCTCCCACCGAAGGCTCACAATCTTGTCCACCGGATGGAACTTGGCGAGGAACTTGGACATGAGGGCGTCCTATGTTGCGGCTGTACCTGGAGGGATTGTATGGAGCCAGACCTTGGCTTTATCGCACAGAGAGAATGGAAACAGTCTTAGTTTGTTTCATCCGGGATTCCCATATAGCGGAACGTTCTGAAAATATCAGCAAACTCCGCCAGGTGAAGATGTGGGTCTTCACTAGGCATCCCCGAGAACTGTGTATTGTTGCGGATAATATTCAGAATGGTCGGCTTGATTTCGAACTGGTTGTTCATGATATCTGGCCCAAATCTCAGATACACACTCCCGGCAGTTGGGGTGCTGTAATCTCTCATTGTCCGTGGCCTTGGTCGAGCCGCCTCCTGCTCATCCACCATAATATTATGCCCCTCGTTGGGCACTCTCTGGAAACCTCTGTGGACCTCTCCCTAGTTCAGATTATCTCATATTTGCGCTCGTGCGGCTGCAGCACGCCTCAGTGCGCGAGCAGTCCATTCGGTTTTTGGATCAAAGGGTGTTAGATACCTTGCGGCTTGCCCCTGCATACACAAACAAAATACAAAAAGGAACAAAAATAAAAAACACCCGCTCCTATAACAAGGGTTCAAAACACAAAACACTTCACACCTGCATTCCCTAGCAACGGCGACAAAAACAAGATGCGTTGTGGCAAGTGCACTGGTCGCTGTCAAGTAATAATTTTGGGAATACTTTCCCCGAATGTCTATCTCTTAAGGAATGCAAGGTATGGTTAAGTGATTCGTGTTGTGAAATGATTGTTACAACGAGCGAAAAATAGTAAAACAAAGGGCTTTGGTTGGTTGGTCTAAACTAACAAATAAGAAAATAAAGATGCAGGTCGAAGTCACCGCTTCGCTTGGCTAGATGAGTGCGTCAGCCGCTATGCAGGGCTTCATTAGGCGAGTGGACGGAAAGCACGTGTGGAATGTGAGGGTCGCAATCACCTCTTCGCTAATCACCGTTAGACTTTGCTAACGTGAGTCTCAAGTGAGTGAATGTAGTGGATTTGTGTGAGTGGTGATGAAGCGCAACACAATACAATATCCAAGATTAAGAAAAACAATAAGCACTTTCATTCATAGAAAAAGGAGAGTATTCATGTTCATTACAAACTATTAACAACAATAGGAAAGGGGGAGAATAAACCAATAGAAAAGACTAGCCATCGATCTCGGCCGGAATAGTGGGTTGTCAAACCACTTCCGGGCTCAGTCGATGTATGCTTCCGGGACCAAGAGATTGTCACTATCTCCGATCTTGCTCTGTCGTCTTCGTTCGTCAGGTTTTCTTCTTCTTCTTCCAAAATGAAGTTGCAAAACTCGGAAACGGTGTTGTTGACGGACATGAATGCTTCCAAACTCTTGGAATCTGCTAGGGTTTCACTGGAGAGTGGTTCCCGGATGAAGGAGATTAGTGGAGATGGAGGAGGAGTGAAAACGGCGTTGTGCGGAGTCCAAATCGCGGCTGCAAACTTTCCGGTTATCCCTAATTCGCAGAACAGGTCCTTAAATAGGCGCCGGCAAAAAAAGTGTGCACAATCATTGGCGCATGACCAGTGGTCATGCGCACTATAAATCAGCGCTCGTGTGCGCTATCTTGGCACAACCTGCAATGGAAAATTCACAGAAAAATAATATACGCACGACCAGTGGCGCATGATCAGTGATTATGCGCATTATAGCCAGTGGTCATGCGTTTGGCAAGACAAGCCTCAAAATTTAGGGGTTAAGTGCGCACGAGCACTGGAGCACGACCAGTGGTCGTGCGCAATATAGTTAGTGGTCATGCGCAGTATTCCTGGCTGATTTGCACCCGGAACACTTGCACGACCCCTACTCCTGCAAAAATACAAATCACTCCACCGAAAGTGGCACTCAACATTGCATGATAACTTATAAATAGAAAAAACATGATATTACACTAAAACGGGCCTATAAGTGCACTTAGCATGGAATAACAAATAGCGATTAAATATGAACAATAATAGGTCTAATGTGTAATGTTTTGACTAGATTACCGGCCCAGATGAGTCCATAAAAGTGTATATAAATGGGACTCATCTACCGCCTTCTCCAAACACAATCGGCGATACCTCGATGACCCATCTAACACTGCCGAGATGAAGGATCGACTGGCGAGTATCGTACAAAAGAATGAATATATGCTTCGTGAGATCTTAGAGGAGAAGGCTTCAGCGGACATTGACCCCTTGCCTCGCATCCTCTCCCTGGAGCGGCGAATGGAGGCTCTTGAGTGGACTGAACTCTACTCGTGGAAGAGGTGCAAAAGCTATTAGGGGGCGTGCCAATGTTGTTGGAGGATCATTTCAGGCAGATCAATAAGTGCGTGCTCTCCCTACAATGGGAGATCGATGTTGCTCTCCAGCATGCCTTTGCGAGGCGAAGCATAGGGGGACTAATGAGCTGGTGAGGCCCCAGGAGGTGAAGTCGGACGAGTGGAATACCTGCCAGCCCTTGAACACTTTCTTTTTATTTCGTTTCTGTTGCTTTTCTGTGAAAACTATGCTTTGGTATATAACCCTGTCTCGCGAGGATCTCTTTTATTTTTATGTATGGCTCACATGTTGTGTTGTTTCTCCTTTTGCTTTCTAAAGTTATATGATGATGCGCTTCGCTAGACCATAGTGCTCGCTCTCACTCGCCATCGTATGGCTTACTGGCACTTTCATGAGTGTAGGGGTGAGTGGTATCAGGTGAGTGAGTCATGATGCTAGTCGCAAAACCACCAGACCCCCCCCCCCCCCTTCCTTTCATTTTGGTACTCACCTACAACATTAACTGCACCTGTGCCCTGTCTTCTTGACCTACTCGCCCACTGCACTCGCTCACTTCTCAAAGATGACTAAATCTTCCACGGAGGGGGAGGAAAGTGCGTGGCCAACTTTGCCAACCATGGATTCACGGAGGGGAGAGTATCGAAGGAAGATCGACTCTCCTTTGCGACGACGTATCTTCAAGAAGGATACACCACTCGCTGCCCTAGGGGCAGGAGGCTATCGACACTTTCTGCGAGGATGAGCTCGCATTCCCCCTCTCACATTTTGAGGAGGGTCTCCGCATCCCCCTCTGGCCAGAATTGAAGCAGTTTATAAAGTACTTTGGGATTGTGCCCGTGCAGCTCAACACCAACGCGGTGTCCATGCTCATGGCATTCTCTTTCTATATACGCGAGGAGAGGATCAAATTCAGCCTCACCGCCTTCTGTAAGCTTTTCATCTACCGGGCGACCGCAGATGGGGTTGCCATCCTGACCGGCTCGCGGGTCAAGGTTTGCGAGACCTCCAATAAGGTACATCACTGGAATTACCGATTCCTCTTTGTCAAGGTGAACTTCGGCAGCATTCCCTATATGCCAGTTCAGTGAAGTGAGTTGAACAATCATGCTCCTCGCATGGATGGGTACATGGAAGACTTCTGCAAGTTCTTCTTTGAGAAGGAATTCAAGGTCTCCTATCTACGATGACGTCTTGACTCGCTCCCCCCCCCCTCCTACAGGGAGAAGGTATGGGTCTTATTGCATATTTCGTCTCGTCTTTCTTCTACTCGCCCCATCCACATTTTGACATGTTCCTTTGTTGCAGGGGAATGCCTAATCCCAGTGAACCTTCCTTAGCGGGTGAACAGCTAGCCTCTCCGCTCAGCCTGGCGAATGCGGCCGCAGTATCTTGCACTGGAAAATTGGTCAAGTCCAAGTCTGGCAGCGTCAAGGGAAAGAGGGCAGTAGTTGACCTCGACTCCCCGCCCCCTTTCGACTCACAAAAGAAGCTGAAGAAGTCGATGGCGTCTAAGAAGACCCCGATGAGCCGCCGAGATCCCGTAGTCCATGCCAACATCAGGACGAGTTGGGTGGACATGTCAGAGTTGCACCCGCACTTCGGCCTTGGGGAGAAGCCCCTGGATAGCGCGGGCGGCCCTCTGCTCGCTTGGGAGATGGCTGGGGAGGAAGTCTCCCTTTCTACTCGCCTTCCCTTCTGGTTTGAGCAGGACAAGGCAGGCCATCAAGCCTTCTCTATTGCCTATGGGCTGTATGGGAGGTAAGAGGCCGCCGCCTTTGCTAAATCATCCATGCGGGAGCTCGCCTACGAGAGCTCGCGAGCCCAACTGTGCGCCATAGATCTCTCACATTTGGCGTCTCTCTGTGGCCTCTCCTTTATGAAGAGGTTCTACAAGTTCGAGACTGCTCGAGAGCTCGTGGAGGAAAAGGTTGGAGACCTCGAGATGCGACTTGAGGTCGCCGAGAAACTCCTAGGCTAGGCTCCGAAGGAGGAGGTAGATCATGCCACCCTACTCACATTCCCCCTCTCCTTTCCTTTCTTTCCCTTGCCCATTCTGATGGGGACGACGACCCACATCATGATGAAGACGCTGTTGATGATCAACCGCCACCATCCAAGGACTTGCGGCACCGCGGCGATCTTGACGGGCAACGTTACAACCTTCGCCCGCGGCACTTGAAGAATCGTATTTAAATTACTATTTTTATTTTGTTATGTTGGACATTTAATTTGGCCTGCATTTAGCCAATCTTGTTGCATTTACTTATATTGGCCTGCGTTTAGCCGGCCATTGCTGTATTAGTTTATTTTGGGCTGCATATAGCTATTATTGTGTGTAAGGCCATATATAAGGCCAAGACTTGATGTAAAACCTAATTGGATGAATGAAATTGAAAAACCTAAACTCTCTCTCCTTCTAGATTGCCTCCCCCCCCCTCTCCTTTCCTCTCTAGGGTTCGGCCAAGTCCCTTCTTCCCCCTCAAGGCCGCCGGCCACCTCTCTTCCTCCACCCTCCCCTCTCTTCTCCTTCCTCCTACTCCACCTCATCCTCCTCTCTCTCCCAAATACGGATCCCCACACTCTTCTCTCGAAAACCAGCCCTCTTCTAGCAAGGATTCGTCCAACACATAGAGGAGATCCAAGGTGCAACAAAGGAAACGAGAAACTCTCTCGGGTGCGGTTCGGCTAAGACGGACGTGTACATCTTCATCGGCTCATCTCCGGTGGGCTAGTGGAAGGAACGATCGATTGTTGTGGATCCAATATCTCGGATCTACAAACTTTGAGTGGGTAACGAAATCTTCTACTAAAGAGCTTTCTTTTCTTAGATTTTCTTGTGGTGGTTGAGTTTTTGGCGTGACTTTGGAATCTACGAATTATCGTGGTTATTTTCTTGTGGATTTTGCTTTATCTTTGATATTTCGGAAACGTACGAAAAGGATTGGCAATCCTTGCTTTGTTCTTGTTGGGAAAATATCCACCCTGTCCAAATCGATTTATTTTGGTAGATTTTTCTTTGGTACAACACCGCGCTCATCCGGAATCAATATTTTTTCATTTAGCTTGTGTGGATATAGGCCTATAGCCTATATTCATACTCTAGCGGTTGCTACCCGTACGCTGCGTTAACTTAATAATAACCATATTCGAGGGCTGCGTTTATTTATATTTGGGTAGAGCGGAGCGGCGAGAGTTCTTTTGTTCGATGTCGATTGCGACCACCGCATTCCGGTGGCCTACATAAAATTTGGTATCAAAGCGAGGTTGTGTTGAGTTCTATCTCGACACCATCCTTACTCTCAGATCTTTAGGCTATTCACCCACTTTGGTGCGTACGTTAGCACGGTCGAAATCTGAAATTTTCGGATTGGTCTGCGTATAGTAAAAACTTCGGAATTTGAAAACTTGTCAAAAAAATCTGAAAATTTTTTTGTAGCTTCCTGCACTTATTTCCAGCAACATTAATACTAGAAATTTTTTGATTTGTCCACGTTAGGTTGGCCTGAAATAGGAGTCGTTATAATTTTGTCCGTGTCAGCACCGTTCCCTGGTCTGCCAATAGCTGGCCATCACCGTATTGTCACTAGAATTAAATCTGCAGAAAATAACAAAAAAAAAAATTCAAAAAAAAAATCTCCTTATTTTTTTTTAAGCACAAAAGTCTGAAAGGGTATTTTCATTCGCCTAGTAGTTAAGCGCGTAAAGCTATTTTGACTAAAGAAAATCGATTGTTCTCCCGTGTATGCGCACTAGGCGTGGTACGGAGTATTCCCCATTCACTTCACACATGGCAGACGACCATGAAGGTGAGCACGCTCCGGCGACGATCGCGGAGCTTCGGGAAGAGTTTAACGAGAGGTTCGATGCCCTCACACAATTAATACAAGGGCTGGCCATAAATCAAGCGGCGCCTTGTAATCCCGCTGCCAACCAGCGAAATGAGAGACGATACCCTCCCCGTGATCAGAATGATGGGCAAGCGCCTCGAGCTCCATATGAGTTCGACGTCACTAGGGCCGTTAAGATAGATGCACCATCATACGATGGTATGGGTGAGCCCCAAGTATTTTTAGACTGGATCATGAAGATCGAGTGCTATTTTGAGTGGCACAAACTGATCGACGTCGAGAAGGTTCGGGTTGCTAGGATGAAGCTTCTGGGTAGGGCCAAAACATTTTGGCTGAATGAAGAGAGGCGTCTCGGTACCGTAAATGGAGTACCCCCAATTGGGTGGGCTGCCATGAAAGCACTTCTGACTGACCAATATGTCCCGGCGTATCACCGAACTCAAATGTTCGACGAGTTAGCCACCCATCGTCAGGCGAGCAAATCGGTAGCGGAGTACATGGGACTCCTTAAGGACTTGATGGTACGGTGTGACGTCCGTGAAATGCCCGAGGTTACGCTATCCCATTTTCGCAAGGGACTCAACCCGGACATCCAAGGCAAACTCCAGCGTTATGGTCATACGGACCTTAACACAACATTCAATGCCTCCTTGGATATAGAAAAGCACAATGCCCACAAGTCAAAGGGACGGGCATTCCAGAAAACAAAGTCCCTTTTGGGACCCCCACCTTCATCCTCCATGCGGGACAAAGGAAAGTTTCGGTCGACTGATTCGAATTCTATAGTCATTACCGCTAGGAACGTCCGGAGTCCCACCGGTGAGAGAGTTCCAATAGGGCGGATTAGTAAGACTAACGCCACGTGTTTCACTTGCGGGATACAAGGGGACTACGCTAGTGAGTGCCCCACCAAAACGAAGCCCTTAGCACTTATGGGCTCTCCCTCCGAACCCGCTGAAATTATTTATGAGGCCGCGGATGAGTCTGAAGGCGAGCCTAGTGATATGGAAAATGAATCTTACATGATGGTGATGTGTTGCATCTTAGCTACCCCGCGAGTATTGGACGAGTATAATAGGACGAGCATATTTTCTCTGAATTTTAAAAGCAGTGATAAATGGTGTAAACTGATTATTGATAGCGGGAGTTGTATGAACGTAATTTCTGAAAATGCGGTCACTCGAATGAAATTAAGCACGGAACCACACCCCCAACCTTATAAGATTGCTTGGGTCAACAAAACTTCAATTGGGGTG
The DNA here is from genome assembly GCA_033032865.1 of Dactylorhiza incarnata. NCBI lineage: Eukaryota > Viridiplantae > Streptophyta > Magnoliopsida > Asparagales > Orchidaceae > Dactylorhiza > Dactylorhiza incarnata. The sequence continues at coordinate 120,375 of JAWHQI010000255.1, read as the reverse complement.
TCTAAGCGATGTCTAGTGCCGCTAACTATTAAGGGATACGCAGATGAGGTTTGGTGCGACGTTATCCCTATGGACGTCTGTCACGTATTATTGGGGCGTCTGTGGCTCTTTGATTATGATGTGACTCACTTTGGCCGTGCGAACACCTATGAGTTCAAGTTTAATGGCAAGACCGTTACCTTGACGCCCACTCCCCCTAAGGATCCCTCGATCGCCTCTTCGGACACAATTGTGCCCGCGGAGAAGAAAACGTTAACTTTAATTGGTAGGAAAGAGTTCGAGTGTCACTCCTTCGTAGAGGGTATCCTTTATGCGTTAGTTTGTCTACAAGTCAAGGGCGACGAGCCATCGTTCGAGAGTCTACCGCCGACATTGCGTGATCTTTTAGAAGAATATAAGGATGTGTATTCGGAAGAGTTGCCTGCAACATTACCCCCGTTGCGGGATATCCAAGATGCCATCGATCTCATTCCGAGTTCCTCCCTTCCCAACCAACCCCACTATCGATTGAATCTGTCCGCCCACGCGCAGTTGCAAACCCAAATTGCTGAATTATTACACAAAGGATTTATTCGCCATAGTAAAAGCCCATGCGCCGTACCCGCCTTGCTAGCACCCAAGAAAGTCGGTCATGGAGAATGTGTGTAGACAGTAGGGCCATTAATAAAATCACTATTAAATACCGTTTCCCCATCCCGCGTTTGGACGATCTGTTGGACATGTTAGCCAGGGCCACAATCTTTTCGAAATTGGATCTTAGGAGTGGCTACCACCAAATACGGATTAGGGAAGGGGATGAGTGGAAGACAACGTTTAAGTCGAAGGAAGGACTTTATGAGTGGCTAGTAATGCCGTTCGGTCTCTCCAATGCCCCAAGTACGTTTTCTCGGATGATGACTCACGTATTTCAACCGTATATGGGGAAGTTCATCGTTGTCTATTTTGATGATATACTCGTTTTTAGCACCACGACTTTCGATCATGACAGGCACTTGATGATTATTTTGGAGACACTCCGAATGGAGAAACTGTTTGTCAATATTAAGAAGTGCATGTTCTATGTATCGTCGGTGGAGTTCCTATGATACATTATTAGTTCGGAGGGCATCCACGTAGATCCTAAGAAGGTCCAGGCCATAGTAGATTGGCCGAAACCCACCAATATAAGGGAAGTTAGAAGTTTCCACGATTTAGCCACCTTCTACCGCCGGTTCATACGCGATTTTAGTAGCATCATGGCTCCCATCACGGAGTGCATGAAGAAAGGTGACTTTGTGTGGTCCAAATCCGCCACCAAAGCGTTCCACTCGATTAAGGCCCGGATGTCGGAAGCACCCCTCTTGCGATTACCGGATTTTAATAAGGTCTTTGAGTTGTCTTGTGACGCATCCGGGATTGGTATTGGAGGCGTCTTAAGTCAAGAGGGGCATCCGGTTGGCTACTTTAGTGAGAAGCTTGCGGGACCTAAGCTCAACTACTCAACTACGATCGTGAATTTTATGCCATTATTCGGTGTTTCCAACACTGGCGGCACTACCTCCTTCCTAAGGAGTTTGTTATACTTTCCGATCACGAGGCATTACGGTTCGTCAACTCGCAAGGTAAAATCAGCCCCCGCCATGGGAAATGGGTTTCCTTCCTGCAGGAGTACTCCTTTAACATTAAACATCTAAAGGGCAATCATAACCGGGTAGCGGATGCTCTTAGCCAAGTCTCTCTTTTATTGACCACACTAGAGGTTAAGGTCGTAGGTTTTGAACGTATTAAGGACGAGTATGTTCATTGTCTGGATTTTAAAGAGATCTATTTGTCTACCCAGGGCGAGTCACCCACGACCATTTCGGCGTACTATCTCTGTGATGGATATTTATTTAAACACACTAAGCTCTGCATCCCTCGTTCTTCCCTTCGCCACTTTATAGTATGGGAATTGCATAGTGGCGGTCTCGCCGGCCACTTTGGGCGTGATAAAACCATTACCTTAGTGGAGGAAAAATTTTATTGGCCCGGTCTCAAGTCTACAGTTCACAAGGTGGTTGGAAGTTGTAGAGCGTGCCAATTAGGAAAAGGGAATAAGACGAATGCGGGTCTTTATACCCCCCTCCCGATTCCTTCCGTTCCTTGGGAAGATGTTAGCACGGACTTTGTCCTAGGCCTTCCCGTCACGTTTAGACGTCACGACTCCGTTATGGTGGTCGTTGACCGGTTATCAAAGATGGCCTACTTCATTGCTTGTAACAAAACCGATGATGCGTCTCACGTCGCTAAATTATTTTTTAAAGAGGTCGTAGGGCATAGAGGCGTCCCTAAAACTATTGTCACTGATAGGGACATGAAATTCACGAGTTATTTTTGGAAAACTTTATGGAAGATCATGGGCACCAAGCTCTTATTTTCCTCGGCTTACCATCCACAAACGGATGGCCAAACGGAGGTAGTTAATAGGAGTTTGGGTAGTTTACTTCGTTGTATTGTGGGGGATCACAAGGGCAGTTGGGATCTCATCCTCCCACATGCACAATTGGCCTACAATAACTCCAAAAATAGGTCCACCGGACTCTCACCCAATGAAATTGTACACGGCTACAAGGCACCCGTGCCACTTGATCTAGTCCCATTACCGCCATCTTAGAAATCTAGTCAATTTGCACAGGATTTTGCCTCGCATGTTCACGCCCTACATAAACACATAAATCAAACGTTAACCAAGCAATATGCCACGTATCAAGCTAACGCAAACGTACATAGAAGGGAACTCCATTTTAATATTGGCGATTCTGTTATGGTGCGTCTCTCCCCTGAACGGTTTCCAACGGGATCCATAAAGAAATCGGCAAATCGGAGAGCCGGTCCTTTTCGTATTTTAAAGAAATTAGGAGAGAATGCTTATCTCTTGGAATTACCCACTGATTGGGGAATATCCCCTATTTTCAACATTTCTGATTTAACGCCATATAGCTCACCACCACCTCAATTATCTGTCTCCCTGTTTCTGTCCACTACAAATTCTAATGGGTTTGGGGGTGAAGTTTTATCTGGATCGTTCTCTCCATCAGCTGCTACTGGAGGTATGTCGCCTAATGAATTTTCTACATTTTCTTCTTCTTCGACTAACGCCTTTCCAAGTTCCCCCAAAACTGTTTTTGTGCCTGACAGGATTATACAGGATGAGATGCTTCCCTCTCCGCATGGTGACACGCGATGATTCCTGATCCGATGACGTGACCGCCCTGCCACGGATGATACTTGGCTCTCTGCCTCGGAGGTGACCCTTCTGGACAAAGCCCTCCTACATCGGTACCTGCACGCTCCCTCATCGGTGATGAGTACTTTCGAGCGGGGGAGGGTTGATAGGGACGACGACCCACATCATGATGAAGACGCTGTTGATGATCAATCGCCATCATCCAAGGACTTGCGGAGTCGCGGCGATCTTGACGGGCAACGTTACAACCTTCGCCCGCAGCACTTGAAGAATCGTATTTAAATTACTATTTTTATTTTGTTATGTTGGACATTTAATTTGGCCTGCGTTTAGCCAATCTTGTTGCATTTACTTATATTGGCCTGCGTTTAGCCGGCCATTGTTGTATTAGTTTATTTTGGGCTGCGTATAGCCATTATTGTGTGTAAGGCCATATATAAGGCCAAGACATGATGTAAAACCTAATTGGATGAATGAAATTGAAAACCTAAACTCTCTCTCCTTCTAGATTGCCGCCCCCCCCCCCTCTCCTTTCCTCTCTAGGGTTCAGCCAAGTCCCTTCTTCCCCCACAAGGCCGCCAGCCACCTATCTTCCTCCACCCTTCCCTCTCTTCCCCTTCCTCCTACTCCACCACATTTTCCTCTCTCTCCCAAATCCGCATCCCCACACTCTCCTCTAAAAAACCAGCCCTCTTCTAGCAAGGATTCGGCCAACACATAGAGGAGATCCAAGGTGCAACACAGGAAATGGGAAACTCTCTCGGGTGCGGTTCGGCGAAGACGGACGTGTACATCTTCATCGGCTCATCTCCGGTGGGCTAGTGGAAGGAACGATCGATTGTTGTGGATCCAATATCTCGGATCTACAAACTCCGAGTGGGTAACGAAATCTCCTACTAAAGAGCTTTCTTTTCTTAGATTTTCTTGTGGTGGTTGAGTTTTTGGCGTGACTTTGGAATCTACGAATTATCGTGGTTATTTTCTTGTGGATTTTGCTTTATCTTTGATATTTCAGAAACGTACGAAAAGGATTGGCGATCCTTGCTTTGTTCTTGTTGGGGAAATATCCACCATGTCCGAATCGATTTATTTTGGTGGATTTTTCTTTGGTACAACACCGCGCTCGTCCGAAATCAATATTATTCCATTTAGCTTGTGTGGATATAGGCCTATAGCCTATATTCATTCTCTAGCGGTTGCTACCCGTACGCTGCGTTAACTTAATAATAACCATATTTGAGGGCTGCGTTTATTTTATATTTGGGTAGAGCGAAGCGGCGAGAGTTCTTTTGTTCGAAGTCGATTGCGACCACCGCATTCCGGTGGCCTACATCACATTCTCATTTTTCTCACCCAGGATGTTGAGGTCGTGGCCCGAATGGAGATCCGGAATAGTGAGCTGGAGGCCAAAGTGAAGGCCCTTAAGGAGCCGCTCTCCAAGCCACCATGGGGTTTCCGTCGGCGGGGCACGAGGGGGTGCAACTTGTCACCCCTGTCAAGATGGAACTGGCGTGGAAGGTCATGGTGATCAACGCCACTGAGGACACAATCGCTGTGTTGCGGGATTTCAATGCATTCGGTGCGGGTTCGGAGAACAACACCGTGGAAGAGCTGACTCTCGCGCTCTTCCTTCCCGACCCCCGGTGGGTTCATTCTCTGACTCGCTTGTATACTCGCTGGGCAATAAAAGCGACGACGAGTGACGGTCAGCGATTGGCCTCCTTCTCTTTTTTCTTTTTTTCTTTTTTATTATGTAAAGGGCCGAGTCCCCCTTCATTTTTTGATGTATATGTAAGGGGCAACACCCACAATTTTTTGAGATATATGAATGAAAATTTCCAAGTGTTCTTTCTGTTCTTCCTTCAATATTTCTTTCTTGCTCGCATGTATGGCTACTCGCCTCAATTTTTTGGATTGTGCGAGTGCCTCCTCTTAGGGACCCCTGCTGGCTCTCTTGTGATTTTTGCGAGAGCTAGGGACTTAGAAATTTGGAGACATGGGTACTTGTAACTTAGCTATTCGCGAGACCTAGGGACTTGCAAGAGCTAGGCTCTGGGGTCCTCGTTTGCTCGCCTCTCATTGTCATGGGTTGGGAGTAGCTCCCCACATATGATTCAGCGAGGGAATTGAGCTTACACCCTAGTCGCGATCCACGTCACCCGCGCGCCTACTAGTGCCCATGCAAGAGCGAGTGGGAGGGGTGTGGCTGGGGCGAGACCATCTCGACTCGACCCTTCCCCTGTTTAGGTTGGAATATTTTCCCATCCCATCCCTTCTGTCTTCTAGGTGATCTTCCCACCCTACTAACCTTCAAGAGCCTGGTCATCGGGATCATTTATGTGAACCTTTTAGTACAAGTCAACTTCCTGAATTCATCGAAGTCGCTCTTCATAATGAAATCACTCGAGGAGACTGAGCCCCTAAGGTAACTTCCTTATCCTTCACTTCCAGTCATTGAATCTTACTGGGGATTTTCTAAGTAAACTACGTTCCACGCTCACCACACCAAAAATGTTGAACCAAGAAACCACAGTTCAACCTTTGATCCCGGAAACCATGGCTCGAGGAGTTCGGATTGGTGTAGTTTGCTCTTACTTCTCCTGAATTTGATCCTTAGACCGGGCACTCAAGAATATGAAGATCACTCACTGAGGGTAGAACAAGAGAAACACACCCCGTACGGCAACGAGGAGGTCCCGCCACTAACCCGAAAGACCTAAAGAACTTCCCCTCCTAATCCAATTGCTGAGCTGGGCACCTTTGAAAATGCTAGAAAGTTCTTATCCACCCACCCAGAAACCATGGTGAGAAGCAAGTCGGGCCTCCATAGTAGACCAAAGTTGACCAGAGGAGAGAAAAAATAGTAAGAGATCTTCTCCAAAGATGACCTTGTGGGTCTATTTATAGTTTTCTTAAAACATTCTGCAGATAGCAGAATCCCGCCTCTTGGTTTCACTAAATGCAGCCCAAATTGGTCTACCAACAGCAGAACCCCACTGTTTGGAATGGCTAACTACAGGACAGAATGGAATCACCTGGGAAAAATAGACCACCAATCAACCAGGCGAGACTAGACCACTCTGCGTCGACTAGCCGGAGTGGCGAGTGCCCTCTATAGCTAGGAATCGCCACTCGCTAATGAGCAAAGGGTGAGGGCTTGCTAGGGGCGAGTGTGAGCTGGAAACCGACACTCACCCAGCTTACTTGCCAAAGCCTAATCTTGCTCCAGGTCACCTTATGGTTTGATGAATCCACTCGGCAAAAATGGGGTTGTACAAATAAGAGTCCTATAAATAGTCCTAAGTACGGTCCAACAAAGAGTCCTATGAGGACTCCTATGAAGAGTCCTACAAAGATCACTAAGTAGAGTCCCATGAAGTGTCCTACACAAAGCCTGCCTTCAGCAACTTCTCCACTTCTTCTCCGATGGGTCCGGCCAGAGTAGTTGCTATAGCTCTCTTGTTTTGGCGGATAGGGCGGACGCTGGGGTCGAGGTTGAGGCGATGAAATTCCACGTCTGCATCGATCCTTGGCATGTCTGCAGCGCTCCATGCAAAGATGTTGATGTTCTGCTGGATGCACTCGTAGATCTTCTCTTGCTCCTCCTCGCTCAGCTTGCAGTTGACCTACACTTTCTCCGGCATCCCATCCATGTTGATGACTTCCTTTATCCCAATTTCCTCTGCCGCCACCAGCCTGGCTTGTCTCTCCATAGCTTTATCCACTTCCTCTGCTTCCTCTTTCTAGGTGACGGTGTTGACGGTCGTGACATAATACTGCCTAGCCACCTTAGGATCTCCCCTAACTCGGATCTGTATGCCCCCGATGTTATACATTAAACATTGATGAAAGGAGGAGGGCACACACCAGAATGCGCTAATGAGGGTCCATCCGAAGATGGTATTATAGCTGCTCAGAGCGTCAACAATGACGAACTGGCAGTTCTTGAATGTTCCCCCTAGAGTCACGAGGAGCTCGACTTCTCCCTCCACTTCCTTTCTTTCTTCGGAGAATCCAAAGAGAGGTCCATCCATGGTGATTACCCACTTCGCCTCCACTTTCATTTCCTCGAAGGATTTCTTGAAGATCACGTTGACGGAACTCCCATTATCCACGAGGATTCTAGAGACCGTGAAGTTGTCGATCAATATTTGAATCACTAGCGCATCGCAGAATGTATTTTCATGCTTGGTTATATCTTTGTTGGTGAAGGTAATCTTCTCCTCCTATGGTTGAGTCTTGGTGGTCGGGGCAACACTTTGGAAATAGATGGCATGGATGCCACCCTTTCGGATGGCCTCAATCCTTACCCCCCCCCCCCCCCCCCCCCCCCCCCCGTGGAACACCCTGATCCCTCCTCGGGTTCCCACATCGACCCGGTCCTCACACAAGTCTTCTACCTCCGCTCCTTTTCCTCCTCTTCTGGCATCTTGAAGTTGTCGCTGTGCCGTCGGGGCTCTCCTCCCCCATCTCATTTCCAAAAACTCGGGACAGGTAGTCGTTGCATGACCTTACTCCTAGTGGAAGTCAAAGTATGCCAACGCCACTCTCCCCCTTCCGGCCCCTCCCCGGCGATTTCTTCTTCCTCTTCTTCCTCCTTGGACTATCGTCATGGCTTGCTAAGGCGGGTTCTGGAAAGGCCTCGGTTCTGTATGCCACCCCAAGTGGTTGAACCATCCATGTCCCCCTAGATAATGCCCCCCTCTTCCTTGAAAGGGTCCCCCTCCAGGGGCAAACCCTCTTCCCTGACCCGTAGGACATCCTCCTGGTGGCCTCCACAATGGTCGGTTGATGGGTGGTTGAAACCTACCTCCTGGATCCTGCCCCCATGGGCCCCCCGGAACCCCTTCCTTCTTGGCTCTTCCTTTCTTCTCATCTCCTATTGCTGGGATCATCCTCCTTTTTCTTCTCTTCTGGCCAACTTGGCAAACTTTGCCACGTAAGTGCTATTGGAGGCCTCTCCCTCGATCTCTCGCCCTGCCTGCTCGAACAATTCTTCATACGACAAATGGGGATCTCTGGCAAGTCCCATCTTGAACAGCCCTTGCCGCAGTCCGAGGGTGCAGGCCAGTTGCAGGGTGTGCCCTGACACCTCATGGACCAAGAGGACCTCTTCCTGGAATTGATCCATGTAGCTTCCCAGTGACTCTTTGGCCTTCTGCTGGATTAGAAAGAGAGTCTTGGCCCTCTTCTTCTTTTTCTTTGACATGGAGAACCGCAACAGGAAACTCTAACGGAGGTCTTCGAAACTGTATATGGTCCCGTTAGGGAGTTGATGGAACCAGCCCCTCAGCTTCCCCTTGAAGGATATGGAGAACAACTTGCACTTGAACGCCTCCATTATCTGCCTGATGGAGATGACATACACAAACCACAGGATGTGCTAGAGGGAATCAGATCGTAGAACAGAATCCCTGACCCTACCTTGGCGAGCTGGGGCACTCGCCTGTGTAGCGAGCACTCGATGGGATGGGAAAGAGCACTCGCGCATGAATGATTCACTCAACCTCTCCTACCTGGCCTCCTTCCAGGGTTACCCACCGGGTACATCCTCGCCTAAAGATGGAGGGGCAAGTACTGGGACCGTGGGGGTCGACCACTCGCCCGACGGCGAGAGGGCGAACGCAGGGTCTCCATAATCGACTTCCTGAATTCGTCAATGTCGCTCTTCTTAACGAACTCGCTCGAGGGGGCGAGCCCCCAAGGTCAATTCCTTGTCCTTCACTTCAAGTCATTGAATCTTACTAAGGATTTTCTATGCAAACTACGGTCCATGCTCACCGCACCAAAAATGTTGAACAAGGAAACCAAAGTTCAACCTTTGAGCCCGAAAACCATGGCTCGAGGAGTACAGACTGGTGTAGTTTGCTCTTACATCTCTTGAGTTTGATCCTTAGAATGGTCACTCAAGACTAGGAACCTCACTCACTGAGGGTAGAAAACTAGAAACACACCCTCGAGCTGCAGCGAGGAGGTCCCGTCACTAACCCGGAAGAACTAAAGAACTTCCCATCCCAATCCAATTATTGAGTTGGGAACCTTGGAGGATGCTAGAAAGTTCTTGTACACCCACCCAGAAACCATGGTGAGAAGCAAGTCGGACCTCCCTAGCAGACCAAAGTTGACTAGAGGAGAGAAAAACCAATCAGAGATCTTCTCCAAAGGTGATCTTAGGGGCTCTATTTATAGTTTTCTTAAAACATTCTACGGATAGTAGAATCCCACCTCTTGGTTTCACTAAATGCAACACAAATTGGTCTGCCAACAACGGAATCCCGTTGTTTGGAATAGCTAAATGCAGGCCAGGATGGAATCATCTGGAAAAAATAGACCACCAATCAACCAGGCAAGACGAGACCACTTTGCGCTGACTCGCTGGAGCGGCGAGTGCCCTATATATATGGGACTCGCCTCTCGCTAATGAGCTAAGGGCTAGTGCATGCTATGGGCGAGGGTGAGCTGGGGTCCGCCAATCGCCTGACATACACGTCAATGCCTAATCTTGCTCTAGGTCACCTTATGGCTTGATGAATCAACTCGGCAAAAATGGGGTGCACAAACAAGAGTCCTATAAAGAGTTCTATGTAGGGTCCTACAAAGAGTCTTATGAGGTGTACTATTAAGAGTCCTACAAATATCACTAAGTAGAGTCCTAAGAAGAGTCCTTCGAAGTGTCCTACAAAGAGTCCAATGAAAAGTCCTATGAAGTGTCCTGCAAAGATTCCTACGTATAGTCCCAAGAATACAACTAAGAAGAGTCCTATGAATAGAACTAAGAAGAGTCCCAAGAAGAGACCTATGAAGAGTTCTACTATGAGTGCTACGAAGAGTCCTATGAAGAATCCTACGAAGTGTCTTATGAAGAATCTTATGAAGAGTCATATGAGGAGTCCTACAAAGAGTTCTACAAAGAGTCCAATGTTGAGTCCTAATAAGAGTCAGACGAAGATTCCTATCAAGATTCCAATGAAGTGTCCCATGAAGAGTACTACAAAGAGTCCAATGAAGAGTCCAATAAAGTATCCTACGAAGAGTCTAAAGTAGATTCCTAACAAGAGTCCTACAAAGAATCCTACAAAGAGTCCTATGAAGAGTCCTACAAAGAGTCCTAAGTAGAGTCCCAAGAAGAGTCCAACAAAGTGTCCAATTAAAATTCCAATGAAGAGTTGTACAAAGAATCCAACGAAATGTCCTACGAATAGACATACAATATGTCCTACGAAGACTCCTAAGTAGAATCCCAAGAAGAGTACCATGAAGAGACATATGAAGAGTCCTACAAAGAGTCCCAAGAAGAGTCCTACAAAGAGCCATACGAGGAGTCCTATGAATAGTAATATGAAGTGTAATATCCCATTTCCTACTAGACCCCCTAACTCCAATGTTGGGTGAGACAAGTGTGGAGTGTGGTGAGTTTGAGCTAGGTTGCAGCCTTAGGACACATAGGGTTAGGAGAACTCACCTGTGGTCTACTATAAGGCTCAAGTCAACCTAGGTCAAACTAGCTCAACATGAACTCACACTTGCAAATTGACTCCTCCAATAGATGATAAGCACTCCAAGGAATGCCATAGACCCAAAAGCCCCATCATGGGGTCACCAATTGACCCAATTTGACCAAAGTCAAACTTAGGTCAACATAGGTCAAATCCTCCCCAATAAGTTCAATTGAACCCCAAAGCATAAAATTGGCTTCACCCCTAGTTTTAGGGCATCATGAGGGACCTAATTGACTCAAAATCCCCATCTTGGAGTCTTCAATTTTGGCCAAATTGACCAAAGTCAACATTCCCCCAATTTTGGTCAAAATCACACTTATTGGTCAAATTAGCCAACCTAGGTCCTCACCATGACTCAACCAACCTTGGATGGTGCCAATGGACTCAAGACCATCACATTGGACCAGTCAACACACCCAATTGACCAAGTCAACCCAAAAGTCAATATAGGGTCAATTTTGCCTAAATTGGGCTTAATTGGAATTAATCCAAATTCCAATGGATTAAGGCCCTCACCCAAAGCCCATTCTGAAGCCCATGTGCACAATGACCACCCTTTCCCTCTGAATCCAGCATGCAAACACATGCATGGGGGCAAAAGTGGAAAATCTCCCCTTCCTCCTTAAGGACAAGAGGATTTTTTGGGAGAGGAGGCCATGTGGCCCTCCTCTCCTCTGCCCAAGGTGAAGGCTGAACTCCCCATCAACTCCTCAGCCGAATTCCAGCTGAAGAGATGCCACTTGGTGGCTGGGAGGAGCATCCAAGGAGGAGGCCGAAAGTCACCAAGTCCAAAACCATGTGTACAACTCTTATTAGCCCAAACAAACCCATCCATCAGCTTCAGAGGGTCGAGAGGAGTGGAGCTAGCCTTTTACAGTGGAGAAAACCATGGAGATTTGAGATTTCTGTGAGGATCGACAGAGCTCGCCGCCGCCGCACCGCACCACCTCAATACGCGCCACCAAGCTCGTTTAGAGTACGATTTCTCCCCCCTCCCTCTGTGCTAGTTATCTAAGGTCCTAGAAAGGGCAGACGAGCTCAATTGAGCCGTCAGCCATGGGATTTTTCCCTACCAAGCTCCGATTGGGCTTCCTCCAGAGATCGCCGGGAACCACCACCTCCGGCCACCATTCCACCGCCAATCGACGGCCAACCCCTCAACGGAGGTGGTGGCGGCGGCAGATGGCCGGGGAGGGTGGTGGTTGGCCGGGATCAAGGCTGTTTCCTCTGGGCCGTCGGCTAGAGGAAGGAGATGAAATCACAGCCGTTGATTTCGTCTCCTTGATCTTTATTGGCAGACCACCTTAATGTTGCCTAAGATTTTTAAGTAGTTTGCATGCCATATTTGAAGGCCTTAGAGGCCGATTTTGTAAAAAGTGGCAGAGATAGGTTTTGTAGCCCTATGGGTATACTTTCATTTGACACCTTAATCATCTGATTTGGTGCACTGTGGACACCAGGGCACCCATTTTTGTAGGACTGCTCTTTATGTCTATTGGCAAACCATAATAATTCTGCCTAAGATTTTTAAGTAGTTTGCATGCCATTTTTGAAGGCCTTAGAGGCCGATTTTGTAAATAGTGGCAGAGATAGATTTTGTAGCCCTATGGGTCTACTTTCAATTGCCACCTTAATCATATGATTTGGTGCACTGTGGACACCAGGGCACCCATTTTTCTAGGACTGCTCTTTATGTCTATTGGCAAACCATAATTCTGCCTAAGATTTTTAAGTAGTTTGCATGCCATTTTTGAAGGCCTTAGAGGCCGACTTTGTAAAAGGTGGCAGAGATAGGTTTTGTATCCCTATGGGTCTACTTTCATTTGCAACCTTAATCATCTGATTTGGTGCACTGTGGACACCAGGGCACCCTTTTTCCTAGGACTGCCCCTTGTGTAGGGCAGAAATCAAAAAAGGCTATAACTTTTAATTGGCTTAACCAAACCCATTGAAATTTTCTACCATGCATGCATGGTATGATGACACACCTAGGGTTTTAATTTGAGAATCTTTGGATGTGTATCCACTGAGTTATTTCATTTATTAGTAGAAGTAAATTTTTGGTATTTAAGGAGTTGTATAACTCCAAACACCCCCTAATTTGGGGGGTGAGCTCTTCATACATATCTAAGTCACTGGTTTAAATCTAATCTCATGTGCATGAGTAGTTTTCTCTGAACTTCAAAATGAAGTTAGGGTTTAAGAGGAAAAGTGGGGTGCTAATAGTCAATTTGGGCTTTTGAGCTTTTTGATGGAATTGAAGGTGGGAATCACCTTGCATGCCTCTAAAACCTTGGGGTTAGTGTATGTTATGAGGATATACATCATTGTCATAAGTTTCATGATTTTTGGAAATTATTTTCCTAAAGTTTTTAATTAAATGATAATTGTCACACTTTTAAATTAATGGAATAATTTGAATCAAAAACTTAGGGTTAAGTCCAAAACTCTGGGAAATGGATCTTTGACTGGAAAGGCACATTTTTGAATTTTGTTGGAATTTTTGGACCTATTTATTTCTTTGAATTTGATTTATTTGGTTAGGTCAATTTATTCAAATATGACATTTAGGTCTCATATGCATTTGGAGAATTATGAAATTATTCTAGTAGGTTTCCCGGGTGATTCTATAGCTCTGTAAATTTTATCATAATTTTTAGATGAATGTTTGTGGTAATTATCAATTTATTGAGGAAAAACCCCCTTTTGTAATTAATTAATTTAATGGGGAAAAATGTTTGAAAAATTCTAAATCTCTGGATTTAGTGTTTTTAGATGATTATTATACTAGGACAATTTTCTCAGAATTTATAGACATATTAATGGTAGTTGTAGTGTAAATCACTATTTGCACCCCATTTCTGTTAAATAAAAATTATGGTCAAAAATTTCTGTTAAAAATGTGAAACTTAGGATTTGGTGTTTTTAGACCATTATTTTGCCATGATAAGTTTCCCAAAATTTATTGAAGTCTTAACATAGCACTTGTAGTGTAAACCCTTATACGCACACCAAATGTAACAAATGACAATTAAGGGTAAATACTCCTTGGAATAATATGAAACTTAGGCATTGCTGATTTTAGGTCAATAAAAAACTTCTGTGATTTATTCAGATTTTATTTAGACCTTTAGGTGGTGGTTGTAGTGTAAACTCTTATTGGCACACCACTTGTATTAAATGAATATTGTGGATAAATATTACCTGGAATAATATGAAACCTTGGATTTGGTGTTTTTAGAGGATTAGTATGCTAGGTTAATTTTCTCAGAATTTTTGGAATTCTTATTTTAGTACTTGGTGTGTAAAGTCACGTCTTCATCTTTTTCATGATAAATATAAATTATGATTATAAATTTGCTGGAAAAATATGATCTTCTGGAATTAGTGATGTTATGTTCATATGAAGCTACTGTAATTTTTCCAGAATTTTAGGAAGTCAAAATCTTGTACTTGATGTGTAAAATTATTTTTCCATTCATTCATTAAAAATTAGGGATTAGGATTATTTAATTGCTGGAAAATAATGAAATCTTGGAAATCTTTTTATCATGTCACCTCTCATCTCTGGAAGGATTTTTGACAAGTTTGAATTCACTAGCAAGATACCTCCTTCACATTTTAGATTCATATCAATAATTAATGAATTTTTATAGAGGTCAAAATTAGATGAAACATGATTGGATTTTGATCATCCCTTATTTTATCCACTATGAACCTAGGATAAAAATTAGAAGTCATTTGGAAGTAATTTGACCAAGATTCTTTCATAGGAATCTAAGTTAGTTATATGGTGTGGTCTGCGGATAGTGAAAACTCATTATGATGAATAGGTCAATATAATCACAAGGAATTCGGTGAGAATTTGATTATAACAAGAGATGAGTATAGACCACTTAGACGACTAGAAGTTTTTAGAGTTGAGTCCAAAAGATTGATTGCATAGGAGCGGGGTGAAACATAAGGAGTAAGTTATAAAGGGTAATGAGAGGGAGGAAGGTTAGGTCAAGGTAGCCGCCAAGAATGTTAAATGTCCTGGAAAGGGGTTGGGCATCATCCCATCATATACCCTAGTACCTTGCGAAACCTTCACCGGGTTGCCCTCTGGAAGTCCAGGATCCACCCTAAACTTCCAAGTAGAATAATAACTAAACAAGAGCAGTTTAAATAGGAGTTAGAAGATGAGACTACTTGGTGAGCTGCGGGTAAGGTTGTGCTCGGGATTGACGAAAGATCGTCCTTCCCCTTAGAGAGTCATAAAGCGCTGAGGTTAATTCAAGTGAAATGATAAGAGGGTAATCTTATGGGTAGATATCAATAATACAAAGTGTCCTGGGAAAGGGAATTTTGGGGTGTCATCCCATTGTAGTTCCTAATACCGTAGCGAGCCCTTTACAGGGTAACCCTCGGGAATCCAAGATTAAATGTAAACCGTAGGGATAAGATGTTACAAGAATAATCTAATAACACACTCACCCACACCCCGTGGTTGCGGGAGCCTAGTCTGTTTGGTGATGCGAGCAGTAAGCTCAGTGTTTGAAAGAGCGGATTGAAAGTCAGGTGAGCTTGCAACTCAGTAGAGTTTGTTGGTACTGACGGACAGGTTAGCCCGGGGTGCTTATGGCTCGGAGATAGATTGTAGAACATGTTGCATGTGCATTGAAGGTGGTGGGTCTTCTGTATTGGACGGACGTTCACACCGACGTCAATACGTTGACTCGGCAAGTGTGGTATATACACTTAGCCTAGAAAGTCTGGCGGTCCAGTCAGCAAGAGTACGCAGACGCTCCACGGTTTTGTGTTGAGGCGTACGATAGGTCTAGGTTAGGTAGTGTGAATACCAACCTAGAGGTGGGCGAGGCCCAACCCACCGCTTCCGTTTGCCACTACGGGAGTATCCGGGAGTCTTGCTATCTCCAAAAAGGGGGAACTAAAGGTCTATGCGCATAGAGTCGTAGTGTGTGAGTTACACTTGTATGAACATAGCATAACAACATACCTTGCATTGACATAACATGAACATTGCATTTCAACCCCTACCCCTATCGTATAAATTGGTATGAGACTTTTTATACGATAGGCCCTGCTAAACGACCCCTTGGTCTATAGGTTTGTATGGGCATTCCTATAAATCAATGGTTACTTTTAAATTACCTTACTTGCGTCGCACTGCTTCTTTATGCTTACTTCTTTTTCTGCTGCGATATTACTTTACTGCTTTTAGTACTGTTTACTGGTTCATATTACTAGCATAGAACTTATATGTTATACTCTTGATAGCGTAGAATATCTGTCACCTGCTTTTGATTACTCCACTTTGTTGTCCTCCGCTTCTTCCTCCCGCACGGTGCCTAGGAGCCGCGGGGGGAGGCGGGGACAAAATCGTCTTAGTCTTTATGACTAACGGTCGGTGGTGACCGTAGGTAACCGAGGAGCTGGAGCCCAGCTGGTAGGAGAGACAGGACCTGAGGAGCAGATGCCGTGCATTACCACCGCTACTAGACAGGTATTGACGAGAGATGTTTTGTTTGTAGCTTCCGCGTAGATGTATATATATAGAGAGAGAACTGTACTTCTTTTATTCATTCACACATGTACTGGGCGTAAGCCCCTTTTCCTCTTTCTTTACTTGGACTCATTGATGGACAGTGTACATTTGTTATATATTTATATGCAGATGCGTGTGATTGTGGACTTGTGTGCTGGTTTCTCTTCTTATCTCTTATTGGCCTGGTTGTTCGTGCTTGCCGGCAGGATCGGCGTCTTGCGGAGATGGCTAACTTGTGTGCTAGCATCACCGTAAGGCGGTAGTTCTGGGCATAAGATCCGGGAACTCTCCTGGTGCGGGAGAGGGGTCTTACACGAAGAGTCCTAAGTAGAGTCCTAAGAATATTCCTACAAAGAGTCTGAAAAACACTCCTACAAAAAGTCTTACGAAGAGTCCTACAAAGAGTCATTCGAAGAGACCTATGAAGAGTGTTGAAAATGTTGAAGTGGAAGTTTTGTGGAGCTTTTGGATATGGGCGGTCTGGGAGGAGGTCGGGCGGTCTGGTGAGACCGCATTACCTGGCGATCTGTTTTGCGGTCTGGCTTGTCTTAGCCTAGCCGCAGTCTCCTGGCATGACCGCTGGTATCTATCCAAAGCGGATGAAGGTGAGGCCGCGCGGTCTGTCTGTGACCGCGTGGCGGGCTGTTTTCTTCAAGGCTGTGCCGGTCTGGTGTGACCGCACATGTTGGTCCAGGTTTTTCGGAATCTGGTCTGATGACTGTCCGGGGGTTCTGGTGATGTTCGCGGACTAAGAATCTTAGTCGCGCGGTCTCTGTTCGCGGTCTCTGGAGGAGGCTGGTATGCGAACAGGTGTTCGCGGTCTTGTGGGGAACAGGCAGTGTTTGCGGTCTTGGGCAAACACTGGTGGTGGGCGGCTTCTTGGCGGTCTGGCGATCTCACTGTGGAGTCGCGATCTGACTGAGGGAGTGGCGATCTCCCGCGGTCTGGGGTGAAGCCGGCGAGCTCATCAAATGAAGCAGAAAGAACTGTTGCTGATCGCGCGGGTTGACCGGTCTGGTCGCGCGATCTGAAGGTGGTGATCCTAACTCATAGGGCGGTGACTGGATCAGGTCCCACGCCTATAAATAGGAGTCACTACAGCAGCAAATTAACACACCAAGTGTAAGCTGAGCTTTTCCTAATTCCTGCGGTCTGTATTATTGTGACCGGGCGGTCTGCTGATTGAACTTTTCTTGTGCAACTTCTGTGGATAGTGCGGTCTGCAGCGATCACCTCTTCTTCTGAAAGTGTTCGGGAGGTCTGCGGCTTGCAGTGTAGGGTGCTGAAGTTCGGGAGAATCAGTAGAGTTCGAAGGAGGGTGTGGTTTGCTCAGCGGTCTGAGGTGGTGTTCTGTAACCGGCGGTGTTGTGCGGTTAGGCAGCTTGCAGAGACCGTCAAGGAGACTGCGCGGTCTTGAGAGGTCTCATTTATCTTCCTTCAAGTGTTTTGTATTTTTCCTCTTTGGCTTTATATGCTGGCGAAATCATGTCTCGCCAAGCATACCTCATCCTGTAATGAAGTTTATGCTATCAATAAAGATTACTTGTTTACTTCCATTTGTTTCTGGTTGTTTGGCTTGAATCTCTAAGTTGCACGTTTCCTGCTCACTCCATAATGATTCAGAAAATTTCACATGGTATCAGAGCGAGGTTGGAGTGGATAGAGCAGTGAACAACTTAGAGTAGCCATCGCCTTTGTGAAGAAGGAACCAGTGGTAGAGCCATGGAAGCGAGGGGTCTTGGGATTGAGATGCTTACATCGACTAACTTCAAGAAGTGGAAGTCATGTATGCAGAGCTATCTTCAGGGTGAGGACCTCTGGGAGGTAGTTGGAGGAGAGAGCATGGAGGAAGTTTTTCTTGTTGGAGATAACCATCATGAGGTGAGGAACTGGAGGAGGCTTAATCCCAAAGCAGAGTTCGCCCTGAAGAGGGCAATATCACCTGATCTGTTTGATCACATCTTGGGGTGTGCATCAGCTGCAGAGATCTGGAGAGGCCTGGATGGGCTGTTTAACAAAAAGAACGAGGCAATACTTCAGTTCCTGGAGAATGAGCTGGCCAGATCGGCTCAAGTTGACCTTTATATTTCTACGTTCTTCTTGAAGATGAAGAACTTGTGCGCCGAAATTTCAGCGTTGGATCCTGACGAGCCAATTTCTGAGGCGAAGCTGAAGAGGCACATCATCCGTGGCTTGTGGATGGAATATGTTGCCTTTGTGACGTCGGTGCAGGGCTGGGCAAATCAGCCGTCTCTGCTGGAGCTGGAAAATCTGCTTTCTTCGCAGGAGAGTCTGGCAAGGCAGATGGCAGGGGTGTCAGTGTCTGGGGGAGATGGCAAAGTTCTCTTCACGGGAAAGAAGAAGAAGTGGGATAAGAAGAAGACCGCTGGAGGCAATGAGCCTTCAACTTCTGGACAGTAGGAGAGGGGCTATGCTCTAAGGCTGAAGGGAAGAAGAAGGGGGAAGGTCCCTAGTGCTTCAGGTGCGGAAAGGTTGGTCACATCAGGAAGGTGTGCCGGGTGAATCTTCAGTCGGGCATGCTGCTGCAGGAAAGTGGGAAGCTGAAGCCAGGCAGGTTGATGGAGGATGGCAAGGAGCTTTCTCGGCTTCTGATGGAACTGAGTCTCCTATCAACTATCAGGAGGACTGTATCGTGGACTCGGGGTGTGGTCATCACCTCACCGGAGACGAGTCAAATCTTACTTTTGCGCAGCCCTACTCAGGTAATGATGCTATTATTACTGCTGATAATACTGTGCATTCTGTAGAAAAGGTGGGGGTTGTTTCCTTGGGCAGTGATAGGGGGCCAATAACTTTGAAGAGTGTCTATCATGTGCCCGGAATGAGGAAAAACCTCTTCTCAGTGACCAACGCTGTAAACGCTGGGTATAACATTCTGTTTGGCCCAACAGAAGTGAGGTTTCTTCGGAATGTGGAGACGGTGAAGGCTGAGGTAGTTCATGGGGGGAGGAGAGCTCAAGACTTGCTCGTGCTTTCGACAAGTTCTTATGTTGACAAGATGCGGACGAATGATAGTGCCGTGATAAGGCATGAGAGGTTGGGGAACGTAGGAATGGATAAGCTGAAGGCTATGGAGGTGAGAGGTCTGGTCAAGGGCCTGCCTAGTCTATCTTCCTACGGAGACGGTCATGTTTGCGCTGGGTGTCAGTTCGGCAAGTCTCATCGGCTTCCGTTTGATAAGTCGCAGACAAGGAGTAGTGTGTCGTTGGAGTGCATCCACGGTGACTTGATGGGACCAACTGCTACCCCAAGCCTCGGAGGCAGCAGATATATGCTGGTGTTGATCGATGATTACACCAGATATGTCTGGGTATATTTATTGAAGGAGAAGGCAGAGGCGTTTGAAAAGTTTGTGGAGTTCAAGGAGCTCGTGGAGGATCAGCTTGGACTGCGGGTTAAGAAGCTGAGGACTGACAACAGAGGGGAGTTCACCTCTGGTGAGGTCTCTACTTTTTGCAGGAAGGACGGACATCCGGAGGGAGCTTACTTGTGCACATACTCCACAGCAAAATGGAGTTGCAGAGGGGAAGATCTGTCATCTGACGGAGACTTGCAAGTGTTGGCTGCATGCCAAGAGTATCCCAAAGTCCTTATGGGCGGAGGGAATGTCTTGTGCTGCCTACGTCATCAATCGGATGCCTCTTAGTCCCATCAATATGAAGACCCCGCATGATCTGATGTTCAAGGAAAAGCCAAGTGTGGCACACCTTCGGGTGTTTGGTTCCACCTGCTATGCGCACGTTCCAGATGCGCTTCGGACGAAGCTAGATGCGAAAGCAAGGAAGCTAGTCTTCGTGGGTTATGATGATCGGAAGAAGGGCTGGAAGTGCATGGACCCCGAGATGCGGAGATTTGTTGTATCTCGCGACGTCGTGTTCGACGAGGTGACATCTTACAAGGGGAGTTCTGGTGTTGAGCTACCAGAAAGTAGGGTGTTGGAGCCAGATAAAGCTGTGGAAAATCTTCAGGTGGAGCTACCTGTGTCACCAGGTGGTCCATCAATATCTAGTTCTGAGGCGGAGGATTCTGGTTCAGGAAGCAGGGGGAGCGATGCTCCGAGTACGTCTGGAAGGGAAGTTAGGGAAGAAGCAGCTGAGGATACTGCGAGTCAGGGGAAGGCATTGCGGAGATCGAAGCGATCTATCATTGCCCCTGATCGCCATACAGGAGGAAACATGGTGAGCTTTGTCTCGTGTTTCGTCGCTGGTCCCTTGGATGAGAGGGAGCTGTCGAGCTTTGAAAAGGCCAAAGGCGTGGAACAGTGGGATTCAGCTATGAAGGAAGAGATGAGCGCTCTTGAGAAGAATAAGACCTAGTCTCTGGTGCCCAAGCCCAAGGGCATCACCCCTGTGACATGCAAGTGGGTCTACAAGCTTAAGAAGAAGGCTGACGGCAGTATCGAGCGATACAAGGCTCGCCTTGTGGCTCGGCGATTCTCGCAACAATACGGTGTGGATTATGAAGAGACATTCAGTCCGGTGGCTAAAATGACTTCAGTTCGGGTCGTGATTGCCTTGGCGACATGTTGGGGCTGGAAGATCTGGCAGCTCGACGTAAAGAATGCGTTCTTGTACGGCGAGATTGACAAGGACATCTTCATGGTCCAGCCGCCAGGCTTCGTATCTGAAGATTTTCCAGAGCATGTCTGCAAGTTGAAGAAGGCCTTGTATGGGTTGAAGCAAGCGCCGAGGGCGTGGTATGGAAAGATAGCAGAGTATCTCTTATTCTGCGGGTTTGGTGCTTCAGACTCAGACTCAAGCTTGTTCATCAAGAAGAGCGGGGAGCTTCAAGTCATCGTGCTGCTATACATTAACGATATGATCGTGAAGGGGAATTCGGAGGAGGAGGTAGCGCAACTTTGGGCAGAGCTATCTATCAGGTTTAAGATGAAGGATCTGGGTGAGCTTCACCATTTCCTTGGACTCGAGGTGCAGAGGAAGGAGAGTCGAGTGCTGGTGTCCCAGGCTGGATATGCGAAGAGGATCGTGGAGCGGTTCGACATGAAGGAAGGGAAGTGCACTTCCACACCTCTTGAGAAGGCCATGAAGCTTCAGAAGGATGAGGGAAGGATTCTACAAGATCCGTTGGTGTTCTGAGCTCTGGTCGGGAGCTTGATATATCTGACGATCACTAGGACGGATATTGCGTATGCAGTTGGCAGAGTGAGTCGGCATATGGCGGAGCCACGGATGCCTTATCTGCTAGCGGCCAAGAACATTCTGAAGTATGTCAAGGCGACCTCGGATATGGGTTTCCTTTACAGGAGGGATGCAGGCTTCGAGGTGCATGGGTACATGGACGCTGATTACGGGGGAGATTCAGATGATCGGAAGTCGACGTCTGGATACGTCTTCATTGCGGGCCCCACGGCTATATCATGGTGCAGTAAGAAGCAGGATTCCTTGTCGGTCTCAACCACGGAAGCAGAATACAAGGCTTCGGCCTTGGCAACTCAGGAAGCCATATGGCTTAGGAGGTTGGTTGGAGACGTCCATAAGGAGGTTCGGGGTCCGACTCTACTCCGCGGAGACAACGAGAGTGCTCTCAAACTGGTTACTAATCCAGTTTGTCACGCGAAGACCAAGCATATCGAGATCGAGCATCATTTCATTCGTGAGAAGGTGCTGGAGGGGTATCTTTCGGTTAAGCATGTTCGGAGTCAGGACAACATTGCTGACATCTTCACAAACGCGCTGGCGAAGGGCCGTTTACTCTGCTGAGGAGCCTACTGGGGCTATTTTCAACTTCCCACTTCAAGGGGGAGTGTTGAAAATGTTGAAGTTGAAGTTTTGTGGAGTTTTTGGATCTGGGCGGTCTGGGAGGAGGTCGGGCAGTCTGGTGAGACCGCATTACCTGGTGATCTGTTTTGCGGTCTGGCTTATCTTAGCCTAGCCGTAGTCTCCTGGCATGACCGCTGGTATCTATCCAAAGCGGCTGAAGGTGAGGCCGCGCGGTCTGTCTGTGACCGCGTGGCGGGCTCTTTTCATCAAGGTTGTGCCGGTCTAGTATGACCGCACAGGTTGGTCCAGGTTTTTCGGAATCCGGTCTGATGACTGTCCGGGGGTTCTGGTGATGTTTGTGGACTAAGGATCTTAGTCGCGCGGTCTCTGTTCGCGGTCTCAGGAGGAGGCTGGTATGTGAACAGGTGTTCGCGTTCTTGTGGCGAACAGGCAGTGTTTGCGGTCTCCGGCAAACACTGGTGGTAGGCAGCTTCTTGGCGGTCTAGCGATCTCACTGTGGAGTCGCGATCTGACTGAGGGAGTGGCGATCTCCCGCGGTCTGGGGTGAAGCCGGCGAGCTCATCAAATGAAGCAGAAAGAACTGTTGCTGATCGAGCGGGTTGACCGGTCTGGTCGCGCGATCTGAAGGTGGTGATCCTATCTCATAGGGCGGTGACTGGATCAGGTCCCACGCCTATAAATAGGAGTCACTACAACAGCAAATTAACACACCAAGTGTATGCTGAGCTTTTCCTAATTCCTGCGGTCTGTATTATTGTGACCGGGCGGTTTGCTGATTGAACTTTTCTTGTGCAGCTTCTGCGGATAGTGCAGTCTGCAGTGATCACCTCTTCTTCTGAAAGTGTTCGGGCGGTCTGCGGCTTGCAGTGTGGGGTGCTGAAGTTCGGGAGAATCAGTAGAGTTCGAAGGAGGGTGCGGTTTGCTCAGCGGCCTGAGGTGGTGTTCTGCAATCGGCAGAGTTGTGCGCTTAGGCAGCTTGCAGAGATCTGCAAGGAGACCGCGCGGTCTTGAGCGGTCTCATTTATCTTCCTTCAAGTGTTTTGTATTTTTTTCCTCTTTGGTTTTGTATGTTGGCGAAATCATGTCTCGCCAAGCATACCTCATCCTGTAATGAAGTTTATGCTATCAATAAAGATTACTTGTTTGCTTCCATTTGTTTCTGGTTGTTTAGCTTGAATCTCTAAGTTGCACGTTTCCTGCTCACTCCATAAAGATTCGAAAAATTTCACATGGTATCAGAGCGAGGTTGGAGTGGATAGAGCAGTGAACAACTTAGAGTAGCCATCGCCTTTGTGAAGAAGGAACCTGTGGTAGAGCCATGGAAGCGAGGGGTCTTGGGATTGAGATGCTTACATCGACTAACTTCAAGAAGTGGAAGTCGTGTATGCAGAGCTATCTTCTGGGTGAGGACCTCTGGGAGGTAGTTGGAGGAGAGAGCATGGAGGAAGTTTTTCTTGTTGGAGATAACCATCATGGGGTGAGGAACTGGAGGAGGCTTAATGCCAAAGCAGAGTTCGCCCTGAAGAGGGCAATATCACCTGATCTGTTTGATCACATCTTGGGGTGTGCATCAGCTGCAGAGATCTGGAGAGGCCTGGATGGGCTGTTTAACAAAAAGAACATGGCAAGACTTCAGTTCCTGGAGAATGAGCTGGCCAGATCGGCTCAAGGTGACCTTTATATTTCTACGTTCTGCTTGAAGATGAAGAACTTGTGCGCCGAAATTTCAGCGCTGCATCCTGACGAGCCAATTTTTGAGGCGAAGCTGAAGAGGCACATCATCTGTGGCTTGCAGAAGGAATATGTTGCCTTTGTGACGTCGGTGCAGAGCTGGGCAAATTAGCCATCTCTGCTGGAGCTGGAAAATCTGCTTTCTTCGCAGGAGAGTCTGGCAAGGCAGATGGCGGGGGTGTTAGTGTCTGGGGGAGATGGCTAAGTTCTCTTCACGGGAAAGAAGAAGAAGTGGGATAAGAAAAAGACCGCTGGAGGAGGCAACGGGCCTTCAACTTCTGGACAGCAGGAGAGGGGCTATGCTCCTAAGGATGAAGGGAAGAAGAAGGGGGAAGGTCCCAAGTGCTTCAGGTGCGGAAAGGTTGGTCACATCAGGAAGGAGTGCCGGGTGAATCTTCAGTCGGGGCACGCTGCTGCAGGAAAGTGGGAAGCTGAAGCCAGACAGGTTGATGGAGGATGGGGAGGAGCCTTCTCGGCTTCTGTTGGAGCTGAGGCTCCTATCAACTATCAGGAGGACTGGATCGTGGACTCGGGGTGTGGTCATCACCTCACCGGAGACGAGTCAAAGCTTACTTCTGCACAGCCCTACTCAGGTATTAATGCTATTATTACTGCTGATAATACTGTGCATTCTGTAGAAAAGGTGGGGGTTGTTTCCTTGGGCAGTGATTGGGGCCACTAACTTTAAAGAGTGTCTATCATGTGCCCGGAATGAGGAAAAACCTCTTCTCAATGACAAACGCTGTAGACGCTGGGTATCACGTTCTGTTTGGCCCAAGAGAAGTGAGGTTTCTTCGGAATGTGGAGATGGTGAAGGCTGAGGTAGTTCATGTGGGGAGGAGAGCTAAAGACTTGCTCGTGCTTTCGACAAGTTCTTTTGTTGACAAGATGCGGACGAATGATAGTGCCGTGATATGGCATGAGAGGTTGGGGAACGTAGGAATGGATAAGCTGAAGGATATGGCGGTGAGAGGTCTGGTCAAGTGCCTGCCTAGTCTATCTTACTACGGAGACAGTCATGTTTGCGCTGGGTGTCAGTTCGACAAGTCTCATCGGCTTCCGTTTGATAAGTCGCAGACAAGGAGTAGTGTGCCGTTGGAGTGCATCCACGGTGACTTGATGGGACCAACTGCTACCCCAAGCCTCGGAGGCAGCAGATATATGCTGGTGTTGATCGATGATTACACCAGATATGTCTGGGTATATTTCTTGAAGGAGAAGGCGGAGGCGTTTGCCAAGTTTGTGGAGTTCAAGGAGCTCGTGGAGGGTCGGCTTGGACTGCGGGTTAAGAAGCTGAGGACTGACAACGGAGGGGAGTTCACATCTGGTGAGGTCTCTACATTTTGTAGGAAGGACGGGCATCCAGACGGAGCTTACTTGTGCACATACTCCACATCAAAATGGAGTTGCAGAGCGGAAGATCCGTCATCTGACGGAGACCTGCAAGTGTTGGCTGCATGCCAAGAGTATCCCAATGTCCTTCTGGGCGGAGGGAATGTCTTGTGCTGCCTACGTCATAAATCGGATGCCTCTTAGTCCCATCAATATGAAGACCCCGCATGAACTGATGTTCAAGGAAAAGCCAAGTGTGGCACACCTTCGGGTGTTTGGTTCCACCTGCTATGTGCACATTCCAGATGCGCTTCAGACGAAGCTAGATGCGAAAGCAAGGAAGCTAGTCTTCGTGGGTTATGATGATCAGAAGAAGGGCTGGAAGTGCATGGACCCCGTGACGTGGAGATTTGTTGTATCTCGTGATGTCGTGTTCGACGAGGTGCATCTTACAAGGGGAGTTCTGGTGTTGAGCTACCAGAAAGCAGGGTGTTGGAGCCAGAGAAAGCTGTAGAAAATCTTCAGGTGGAGCTACCTGTGTCACCAGGTGGTCCATCAATATCTAGTTCTGAGGCGGAGGCTTCTGGTTCAGGAAGCAGGGGGAGCGATGCTCCGAGTACGTCTGGAAGGGAAGCTAGGGAAGAAGCAGCTGAGGATACTGCGAGTCAGAGGAAGGCATTCTGGAGATCGAAGCGAACTAACATTGCCCCTGATCGCTATACAGGAGGAAACATGGTGAGCTTTGTCTCGTGTTTCTTCGCTGGTCCCTTGGATGAGAGGAGCCGTCGAGCTTTGAAAAGGCCAAAGGCGTGGAACAGTGGGATTCAGCTATGCAAGAAGAAATGAGTGCTCTTGAGAAGAATGAGACCTGGTCTCTGGTGCCCAAGCTCAAGGGCATCACCCCTGTGACATGCAAGTGGGTCTACAAGCTTAAGAAGATAGCTGACGGTAGAATCGAGCGGTACAAGGCTAAAATGACTTCAGTTCGGGCCGTGATTGCCTTGGCGGCGTGTTAGGGCTGGAAGATTGATGAGTAATTTATTTGCTCATATTTTAGTTTAGGTTTATTATGTTTTTCATATAAAATTATGTTAGTTTTAGGAATTTTATCATATAAATCCTTCCATTGTTATTTCATAAGCTAACTTAAGTTTATTTTGTGTTTTCAGGTTTTCTGGGCTGTTTCGAGCAAAAAGTTAAAATTACACGCCCCAGGTCACGGGCGTGACCATGGGCGTGTAACCTACGAAATACTCCAGACCTGCTTCTGCCACTCCAGGGACGCTCCGTGAAGTTTTCGCCAAGTACACGCCCCAGGTCACGGGCGTGACCAAGGGCGTGACCCAATGTCACGGCCACGACCCGCCATAAGCATCCGGAGCACGCCGCCATGTCAATTAAAATTACACGCCCTCGGTCACGGGCGTGACCGAGGGCATGACATCCAGCACACGGGCGTGACTTTTCGCGCGCCAATTTCCCACCGAAGCTTCCCGCCAGCAGCACTTAATTGAGATTACACGCCCTAGGTCACGGGCGTGACCTAGGGCGTGACACGTCCGTAACGCCTGCATTGAAGCCAGACGGCGCCTTCTCCGCCCACAACAAATCACCCCCCTTACACGCCCTTGGTCACGGGCGTGACCAAGGGCGTGTAACACCAAAAATTCAGCTATTTAAAGGGAGATTTTCCAGATGTTTGGTGGACGAAAGTTTTGGAGTTCTAGCCTATTTTCTTGCACTGATATTTTCATTATGTATGTCTTTTTCTTCTTGCACTTTCATTTCAAAAGCTTGTAACTCTAATTTTTCTAGTTGTAATTTCTTTTGCTAAGTAATAAAAATAGTTCTTTCCCTCTTACTTGTCTTCGTATTTTCATTATGCACTTCTTCCATTTCATCATTTCCTCCATCTCTATGAGTAGCTAAATTCTATTAGTACTCGTCCGAGATGATCCAAGGGAAATATAATTCTTGATCTAAATTTTAGCTTCTCTTTCTTCCGTAGAATAATCTTGATTTATTCTTGAACTATTTTTGGATTGAGATTATATTATCGATATATAATTCTCATCTTTGTTTTCGCAATCTTATAACCGAGAGGTTTTCGATTCGAATCGATCATTTCAAGAATAAAGAGAGTTGAATGCACTCCTCAAGCGAGGATGACATAATTCTCCCGGATGGGAGTGAAACCACGATAAGGCGAGTTTTAGATCTTGATTCTAGAACGAAAGTTCGTTGATCAACTAAACTCAGTTGAGTGTATCCTCGAGAGAGGTGCGTTCATAAATCGGGAACCTCCACGGTCAAGTATTTTCATGGGAGATTTAGAAGTTGTTCTTTTTATATTTTTATTTTCCCGAGGTGATTCAAGGTTGAGTACTAACCCTTAACTCATTAATTAAAATAAGCTATTTCTCTTTCTCGCAACCAACCAACCACAAGTTTTATTCGATAAAATAATAGAGATTTTTCCGAAGTAAGAGTATTCAACCGCCCCGAGTCTAATACGACCTTGTTTTAATAACCTATACTACATTCGATACGGTACACTTGCCGTTATCGTTTGCAAGCATAGTTTTGCCCATCAAGTTTTTGGCGTCGTTGCCGGGGACTCGGTTGATATTTCGAAAACCGAAATATCTATTAATTTTATCTTTTTCTTAATTTTAAGGTGCAACTAAATTCCTGGAAAGGACGCTTTGGGTTTGAATTCCCATCATAGCCTCTAGTACCTTGCAAACCCTTCATCGGGTAGATCTTGGGAAGTCCAGGACTATTTTTAAATCACCTAATAAAAAAAATATCTAAAAAAAAAATTTAATAAAATAAAAATAAATTTATTTATCTAAAATCTTATTTTTCCCTTTTTTTATTCCGCTTCTTTCCTTTTCTTTTGGTTTATGACCCGAGGAAACTCTTCAATTGATTTTGAATTTGGTTTTGATCCGGAAATTGAGCGCACCTTACGGCGACGTCTCCGATTTAGTGATCTACCAATAATTCGCGAAGAGTCCGTCGGAGAGACTAACGAAGATATAATGGGTGACCCCGACCATAATGAGGCTCCGCTACGGACTATGTCCAATTATGCGAGGCCAAATTGGGAGGGAACACAATCAAGTATTATTCGCCCGGCGGTGGCAAATAATAATTTTGAAATCAAAACCAGTATCATTCAAATGGTACAACAAACCGTCATCTTTGACGGGTTGCCAGATGAAGATCCAAATTTACATTTATTGAATTTTTTGGAAATTTGCGACACGTTTAAAATTAATGGCGTCACCGATGACGCCATTCATTTGCGTTTATTTCCATTTTCTTTGCGGACTAAGGCCAAGCAGTGGTTGGGATCTCTTCCTAGAGGTTCCATCACTACATGGGCCGAGATGACGGAGAAATTCTTAACGAAATATTTTCCTCCGGCAAAGTCCGCTAAATTACGTACGGACATTCTCTCGTTTACGCAAATAGACTCGGAGTCTCTCTATGACACATGGGAGCGCTTCAAGGAATTATTGCGGAGATGTCCTCACCACGCCCTTCCTTTATGGCAATAAGTTCAAACATTCTACAATGGTTTGAATCTCCAAATGAGGCAAATGATTGATGCAGCAGCTGGGGGAATTCTAAATAACAAAACCCCAGATGCCGCTCAAGAGCTTTTTGAGGAGATGGCCATGAATGCTTATCAGTGGAATGCGCCGCGGTCGCGTCCTAACAAACCGACCGGACTCTTTGAAGTCGAGGCCACCCCGAATTTAGCACATCAAGTAGAATGGCTTACTAAGCAAATGGCGGAGATGTCTGCTTCCTCCGCCATTAACGGGGCTAATAATAATAATAATTATAATAATATTTATAATCAAGAACAAGTAGATTATATGGGGAACTCCTATCGTCCTCCTTATAACCCAAATAATAATATTCCTAATAGTTATAATCCGGGTTTAAAGAACCACCGAAATTTTTCATGGAGCAACCCCAATAATGCTCAACGCCCCCCACAAGTGAATCCACCCAGATTCGCTCCACCACAACCACCAAAGTCCCCTTCACTTGAAGAGGTCTTCACCAAATACGTTGCCACTACTGACTCCAATATCCGGAACCCTTCCGGATCTATTAAAAGTCTAGAAAATCAAATTGGACAGCTCGCCAAGATGTTCTCCGAACGCCTGCAGGGAGCTCTACCGGGCAATACTGAGCCCAACCCACGGGAGAGCGCCAACGCAATTACCCTCCGTAGCGGAAAGGAGGTAACTTCTTCAAAATTGGTCGAGCCAGAGGTAAACGTTTCAACTTCATCTCCGCAAGTTATTTCTTCTCCTACTCTACCTTCTTCTGCTTTAGCTCCGCGTATTCTTAAAAATCCTTCTATTCCTTATCCTTCACAATTTAAAGATGAACGCAATGAGGAGCAATATAGAAAATTTACTGAAATTTTTAAACAAATTCAAATAAACGTGCCATTTTTCGAAGCAATCGCCCAAATGCCCAAATACGCAAAATATCTAAAAGATCTACTTTCCAATAAAAATAAACTTCAAAATTTTTCGCGTATATCTTTAAATGCTGAATGCTTGGCAATTTTATTAAATAAATTACCACAAAAATTAAACGATCCGGGACGGTTTTCCATCCCGTGCTTGTTCGGTAATTTCTTAATAAAACACGCCTTGCAGATTTGGGCGCTAGTATAAATTTGATGTCATTTTCATTATTTAAAAAACTTGGTTTGGGCACTCCAAGCCCAACCAATATTAGCATCCAACTAGCGGACAGATCTATTAAATACCCGATAGGGGTGATTGAGGACGTGCTTGTCAAGGTTGACAAATTTATCTTCCCAGTAGATTTTGTCATCCTAGACATTGAGGAAGACGCCGAAGTCCCAATTATACTCGGACGTCCTTTCCTCGCCACCTCTCGGGCAATCATAGATGTTAGTAATGGCAAACTTCTCCTACGAGTTGGGGATGAAGAAGTAACTTTTAGCATTAACAACTCTATGAGAAATTCGTTTTCTAATGACGACTCTTGCTTCACTTTAGAATCAAATTTTGAAGAAGAAATAACGTCATTTTCTGAATTAATTTCGCCCCTATTTGAAAATCCGGAAATTGAAAATTTATTTTGTCTAAAAGAAATAACTCGGCCGCTCAAATTTGAAGAAGTAAAATTAAATATTTCTAAAATAAAAACATCTTACGAGTAGCCACCGAGTTTGGAATTGAAACAACTGCCGGAACATTTAAGATATGTTTTTTTAGAAAAGGATTCAAAATTGCCTGTGATTATATCTTCCGCGCTTAACGATTCGGAAATTTCCGAATTAATAAAAATATTAAATTTTCACCGCCATGCAATTGCATGGCAAATTTCGGATATAAAGGGGATTAGCCCCTCGTTTTGCACGCACAAAATAAGTTTAGAAAATAATTCTCGCGGTGCTATTCAGCCCCAACGACGGCTTAATCCAAATATGAAGGACGTCGTTAAGGCCGAAATAATAAAATTATTATATGCGGGAATTATTTACCCAATCTCTGATAGCACTTGGGTTAGCCCAGTGCAAGTCGTGCCTAAAAAGGGTGGAATAACGGTAGTCACAAATGAAAATAATGAGTTGATCCCGACCCGTACTGTTACGGGTTGGCGAGTATGCATCGATTATAGAAAATTAAATGATGCTACCCGCAAAGATCACTTTCCGTTACCCTTTATTGACCAAATTTTAGAACGCTTATCCGGTCACTCACACTACTGTTTTCTCAATGGTCTTTCGGGATATTTTCAAATCCCAATTGCGCCCGAAGACCAAGAGAAAACCACATTCACCTGTCCGTTCGGCACCTTCGCATATCGAAGAATGCCGTTTGGTCTTTGCAACGCGCCGGCTACATTTCAACGATGTATGCTGGCAATTTTTAATGAACTTGTAGAAGACGTCATGGAAATTTTCATGGACGATTTTTCTGTTTTTGGCAATTCATTTCAAAATTGTTTAAATAATCTTGATCGTGTTCTTCAACGCTGCGAAGACACGAATTTGGCACTCAACTGGGAGAAGTGCCACTTTATGGTCCAAGAGGGATTAGTCCTTGGGCATAAAATTTCTAATAAGGGGATCGAGGTCGAAAGGGCCAAGATCGAGGTCATAGAAAAACTTTCCCCTCCTACCAATATAAAATCTATTAGAAGTTTTCTAGGACATGCGGGTTTTTATAGACGGTTTATAAAAGATTTCTCAAAAATTTCGAAACCGCTAACTCATCTTTTGGAAAAAGAATCCGCGTTTAATTTTGATGACGAGTGTTTGAAAGCGTTTAACAAAATCAAAAATGAACTAATAAATTCCCCTATTTTAATCGCGCCGAATTGGTCTCTTCCGTTTGAAATCATGTGCGATGCGAGCGATTTTGCTGTAAGTGCAGTTTTAGGCCAACAGGTGAATAAACATTTTCACCCAATTTATTACGCAAGCAAAACACTAACATCCGCACAAGCAAATTATACAACAACGGAGAAAGAATTTTTGGCAATAATTTTTGCGTTTGACAAATTTCGATCATATTTAACGCTTTCAAAAGTTATTGTTTTTACAGATCACTCCGCTCTTCGGTATTTACTACAAAAAGGAGATGCAAAGCCTCGACTACTAAGGTGGATCTTCCTACTACAAGAATTCGATTTGGAGATCCAAGACAAAAGGGGAGCGGAGAATGTTGCGGCCGACCACCTCTCACGGTTGGAGAATCCGGTGGCAGGAGCACTAGTGGAGGACGAAATTGATGAAAAATTCCCTTAAGAGCGCCTCCTAGCCATCGTAAAGGTAACAACTTCTTCCACCCCTTGGTACGCGGATTTGGCCAATTATTTGGTGGGCCGGGTCCTACCGAAAGATTTTTCAAGTCAGCAAAAGAAGAAATTCTTTTCGGATTTGAAAAATTATTTTTGGGAGGACCCCTTTTTATTGTGTCTGCGCGGACCAAGTGGTAAGAAGGTGTATTGCGAGCGAGGAAGGCATCAAAATTTTACGGCAGTAGCACGAGGGACCAACCGGTGGTCACTATCAAGCGAACCGGACTGCAAGGAAGGTACTAGAGGCGGGCTTCTATTGGCCCTCCTTATTCAAAGACGCTCACAATTTTGTGAGAAATTGCGATCGGTGCCAACAGTCAGGTAACATTAGTAACCGGGATGAAATGCCCCAAAATATTTTTCTAGAATGCGAAATCTTTGATTTGTGGGGAATTGATTTCGTAGGTCCTTTACCCTCTTCCTGTAATAACAAATATATTCTCGTTGCGGTCGATTACGTGTCAAGGTGGGTGGAAGCGCAAGCTTTTCCCACCAGAGTCGTCGTACAATTTTTAAAAAAATTATTTTCACGATTTGGCACACCCCGAGCACTAATTAGTGATCGAGGCACACATTTCTGTAACAACCAACTTGCTAAAATTTTAGCAAAATATGGAGTTACACACAAACTATCTACCGCCTACCACCCACAAGCAAATGACCAAGTGGAGGTGGTGAATCGCGAAATTAAGAGAATTTTAGAAAAAACCGTTTCCGTTAATAGAAAGGATTGGGCTTTAAAATTAGACGACGCACTCTGGGCCTATCGAACAGCCTACAAAACTGCCAATGGATGTACGCCGTACCGGTTAGTCTATGGTAAAGCTTGTCATTTGCCGGTTGAATTAGAACATCGAGCTTTTTGGGCGCAAAAATTTTTAAATTTGAATTTA
This sequence comes from Dactylorhiza incarnata, assembly GCA_033032865.1. Classification (NCBI taxonomy): domain Eukaryota; kingdom Viridiplantae; phylum Streptophyta; class Magnoliopsida; order Asparagales; family Orchidaceae; genus Dactylorhiza; species Dactylorhiza incarnata. The sequence continues at coordinate 87,535 of JAWHQI010000255.1, read as the reverse complement.
GATTTAGCCTCCGAACAAAGAAAACTACAACTAAATGAACTCGAAGAATGGCGCGCGAACGCCTATGAAAATGATAAATTTTATAAGGAGCGAACTAAATTCTATCATGATAAAAAAATTAAACACCCAAAAACTTTTTCACCGGGCGATTTTGTTCTACTGTTTAACTCTAGACTTAGGCTTTTTCCGGGAAAATTAAGAACCCGATGGTCCGGTCCTTTTAGAGTAAAAGAAGTTTGGCCGTACGGGACCGTGCTTATAGAGCACCCGGAAAAAGGATCTTTTAAGGTTAACGGACAACGTTTGAAATTATACCACCCCGGCGACCCAGTGACCGGAAATATCGAAACAATGCAATTAACAAATATTTAAGAAAACGCCACTTAGTCAAGCTACGCGACGGTAAACAAAGCGCTCTTGGGTGGCAACCCAATGTTAACCTCATTATTTTTGCATTTCTTTTTTGTTTGTTTTTTCTAATTTAACTATGCAGGTGTTCGACCGGCAACCCCGAATACCATTCAGGGAAGCCCTCTTTACACTTTAGTAATTTCTCTTGATTTTTCTTTATTGACATTTTTTTTGTTTTATCTTTCATACTTAGTTTTAAACATTGGGGACAATGTTTAATTTTACGTATGGGGGTGTAGCATAGCTTTCTTTGGAGTTTTACTTGAAAAATAAAAAAATAAAAAAAATAATAATAAAAAAATGCAATTAAATTTCTTGGAAAGGACGCCTTGGGCTTGAATTCCCATCATGGCCTCTAGTACCTTGCAAACCCTTCACCGGGCAGATCCTGGGAAGTCCAAGAACAAAAAAAATCTATTAGAAAATGTTCTTTTTATTCATCAAAACTCCCACTTGCTATATTGTAAGTTCTAAGCAGACTGTTTTTCATATGGACTAAAAATAATTTTGTGCTAGAATAGTTTGTGAAACTTTTGAGTAAAATTGTTGACTCATGTAGTGCTCCTAGTCCTATGCTTGTCTTTGAGTAGTTTTGGTGTAAAATTAAATTCTTGGCATAGATCTAAAATTATGTTTTATTAATTTGCATAGTAATAATTTATTTTACTTTTAAATTCGAATCCGGTCTTATCCAAAAGTAGTTTAGGCGAGTGTATAGAGGATTGTTAGAAAGCTATTACTCGAATTGAACAAAAGGGTGTCCTTTCTCGATGTCTAGAACTTGCCCCAAGCTATTTTCGAAACATGTGCGCTTTAGACAAATTAACTTTACTGAAATGATTTAGGCCTTTCTTTGGATAGTTTGAGCCTTTGCACCCAACCTAGATTTACCACCATTGTTCACACAAATTTGAGCCTTACACCTTTATTTGATCCACCCTCATCATTTCGGCACCAAAGCTAAAAAGCCCAAAACCCAATTGAACACTTTGAAATTTTGAGCTAAATTGAAAAAAAAAATATTTGGGTACGATTCTATGAAAAAAATTATGGGTATCAATTCAAAAAAATGTTTAAATCTCAAAAAGCAATAATCTCATAATGATATGCGGCCTAGGTATGTACATGCATACTTGGAATGATCCCAATTATGAAGATTCATGATTTAAGTAAAAGAGTATGAGAGTGTTTCCCCTTTGAAAAAATGCGAGTATGGGGGTAAAGCTTCATTATTTTGTGGTGGCAATCATTTTCTTTTAGCTCAAAAATTTTGTTTAAGTGGAATGCGCCTTCATGTTTATCATTGTTACCTCACCCTTAAACCCAAGCCTTAAAATGTACCCTATTTAAGTCCTAAAGATCCATAGAGTCGATTTAGTTCGAAGTGTAGTGGAGAAAGTGCAAACGGGCAAGCCTATGGCCGTCGACATTGATGAATTTCTTTGGAGGCCACCCCGAACGTCTACATCTAGTAATTTAAATCTCAGCAATCACGCTATTTTCTCCCTTCACATAACTTTTTGATTGACCGTCGACTCATTTTTAAAGTAATGATAAATAATTATAACGCATTTTTGAAGTATTTCATAAATTAGCATTTATGCCAAGAACATCTTTTTACTAAAATATCTACACATGCCAGCATAATACTTCGCATTTTACTCTCTAGTATTCATAATTCTATCTTGCATTAATTTTTCTTACCCTTGTGAAAAATGGATTGCTCGGGACGAGCAATGAGCAAGTATGGGGGTATTTGATGAGTAATTTATTTACTCATCTTTTAGTTTAGGTTTATTATGTTTTTCATATAAAATTATGTTAGTTTTAGGAATTTTATCATATAAATCCTTCCATTGTTATTTCATAAGCTAACTTAAGTTTATTTTGTGTTTTCAGGTTTTCTGGGCTGTTTCGAGCAAAAAGTTAAAATTACACGCCTCAGGTCACGGGCGTGACCATGGGCGTGTAACCTACGAAATACTCCAGACCTGCTTCTGCCACTCCAGGGATGCTCCGTGAAGTTTTCGCCAAGTACACGCCCCAGGTCACGGGCGTGACCAAGGGCGTGACCCAATGTCACGGCCACGACCCACCACAAGCATCCGGAGCACGCCGCCATGTCAATTAAAATTACACGCCCTCGGTCACGGGCGTGACCAAGGGTGTGACATCCAGCACACGGGCGTGACTTTTCCCGTGCCAATTTCCCGCCGAAGCTTCCCGCCAGCAGCACTTAATTGAGATTACACGCCCTAGGTCACGGGCGTGACCTAGGGCGTGACACGTCCGTAATGCCTGCATTGAAGCCAGACGGCGCCTTCTCCCCCTACAGCAAATCACGCCCCTTACACGCCCTTGGTCACGGGTGTGACCGAGGGCGTGTAACACCAAAAATTCAGCTATTTATAGGGAGCTTTTCCAGATGTTTGGGGGACGAAAGTTTTGGAGTTCTAGCCTATTTTCTTGCACTGATTTTAATCTTGTATGTCTTTTTCTTCTTGCACTTTCATTTCAAAAGCTTGTACCTCTAATTTTTCTAGTTGTAATTTCTTTTGCTAAGTAAAAAAAATAGTTCTTTCCCTCTTACTTGTCTTCTTATTTTCATTATGCACTTCTTCCATTTCATCATTTCCTCCATCTCTATGAGTTGCTAAATTCTATTAGTACTCGTCCGAGATGATCCAAGGGAAATATAATTCTTGATCTAAATTTTAGCTTCTCTTTCTTCCGTAGAATAATCTTGATTTATTCTTGAACTATTTTTGGATTGAGATTATCTTATCGATATATAATTCTCATCTTTGTTATCACAATCTTATAACCGAGAGATTTTCGATTCGAATCGATCATTTCAAGAATAAAGAGAGTTGAATGCACTCCTCAAGCGAGGATGACATAATTCTCCCGGATTGGAGTGAAACCATGATAAGGCGAGTTTTAGATCTTGATTCTAGAACGAAAGTTCGTTGATCAACTAAACTCAGTTGAGTGTATCCTCGAGAGAGGTGCGTTCATAAATCAGGAACCTCGCCGGTCAAGTATTTTCATGGGAGATTTAGAAGTTGTTCTTTTTATATTTTTATTTTCCCGAGGTGATTCAAGGTTGAGTACTAACCCTTAACTCCTTATTTTAAATAAGCTATTTCTCTTTCTCGCAACCAACCAACCACAAGTTTTATTCGATAAAATAATAGAGATTTTTCCGAAGTAAGAGTATTCAACCGCCCCGAGTCTAATACGACCTTGTTTTAATAACCTATACTACATTCGATACGGTACACTTGCCGTTATCGTTTGCAAGCATAGTTTTGCCCATCAAAGATCTGGCAGCTCGACGTAAAGAATGCGTTCTTGTACGGCGAGATTGACAAGGACATCTTCATGGTCCAACCGCCAGGCTTCGTATCTGAAGATTTTCCGGAGCATGTCTGCAAGTTGATGAAGGCCCTGTATGGGTTGAAGCAAGCACCGAGGGCGTGGTATGGAAAGATAGCAGAGTATCTCTTATTCTGCGTGTTTAGTGCTTCAGACTCAGACTCAAGCTTGTTCGTCAAGAAGAGCGGGGAGCTTCAAGTCATCGTGCTGCTATACGTTGATGATATGATCGTGATGGGGAATTCGAAGGAGGAGGTAGCACAGCTTTGGGCAGAGCTATCTATCAGGTTTGAGATGAAGGATCTGGGTGAGCTTCACCATTTCCTTGGACTCGAGGTGCAGAGGAAGGAGAGTGGAGTGATGGTGTCCCAGGCTGGATATGCGAAGAGGATCATGGAGCGGTTCAGCATGAAGGAAGGGAAGTGCACTTCCACACCTCTGGAGAAGGCCGTGAAGCTTTAGAAGGATGAGGGAAGGATTCTACAAGATCCGTTGGTGTTCCGAGCTCTGGTCGGGAGCTTGATATATCTGACGATCACTAGGCCGGATATTGCATATGCAGTTGGCAGAGTGAGTCGGTATATGGCGGAGCCACAGATGCCTCATCTGCTAGCGGCCAAGAACATTCTGAAGTATGTCAAGGCGACCTTGGATATGGGTCTCCTTTACAGGAGGGATGCGGGCTTCGAGGTGCATGGGTACATGGACGCTGATTACGGGGGAGATTCAGATGATCAGAAGTCGACATCTGTATACGTCTTCATGGCGGGCCCCACGGCTATATCATGGTGCAGTAAGAAGCAGGATTCCTTGTCGGTCTCAACCACGGAAGCGGAATACAAAGCTTCGGCCTTGGCAGCTCAGGAAGCCATCTGGCTTAGGAGGTTGGTTGGAGACGTCCATAAGGATGTTCGGGGTCCGACTCTACTCCGCGGCGACAACGAGAGTGCTCTCAAACTGGTTACTAATCCAGTTTGTCACGCGAGGACCAAGCATATCAAGATGGACCATCATTTCATTCGTGAGAAGGTACTGGAGGGGTATCTTTCGGTTGAGCATGTTCAGAGTCAGGACAACATTGCTGACATCTTCACAAAGGCGCTGGCGAAGGGGCCGTTTACTCGGCTGAGGAGCCTAGTGGGGTTGTTTTCAACTTCCCACTTCAAGGGGGAGTGTTGAAAATGTTGAAGTGGAAGTTTTGTGGAGCTTTTGGATCTGGGCGGTCTGGGAGAAGGTCGGGCGGTCTGGTGAGACCGAATTATCTGGCGATATGTTTTGCGGTCTAGCTTGTCTTAGCCTAGCCGCAGTCTCCTGGCATGACCGCTGGTATCTATCCAAAGCGGCTGAAGGTGAGGCCGCGTGGTCTGTCTGTGACCGCGTGGCAAGCTGCTTTCTTCAAGGCTGTGCCGGTCTGGTGTGACCGCACAGGTTGGTCCAGGTTTTTCGAAATCCGGTCTGATAACTGTCCGGGGGTTCTGGTGATGTTCGCGGACTAAGGATCTTAGTCGCGCGGTCTCTGTTCGCGGTCTTAGTAGGAGGCTGGTATGAGAACAGGTGTTCGCGGTCTTGTGGCGAACATGTAGTGTTTGCGGTCTCGGGCAAACACTGGTGGTGGGCGGCTTCTTGGCGGTCTGGCGATCTCACTGTGGAGTCGCGATGTGGCTGAGGGAGTGGCGATCTCCCGCGGTCTGGGGTGAAGTCGGCAAGCTCATCAAATGAAGCAGAAAGAACTGTTGCTGATCGCGCGTGTTGACCGGTCTGGTCGCGCGATCTAAAGGTTGTGATCCTATCTCATAGGGCGGTGACTGGATCAGGTCCCATGCCTATAAATAGGTGTCACTACAGCAGCAAATTAACACACCAAGTGTAAGCTGAGTTTTTCCTAATTCCTGCGGTCTGTATTATTGTGAATGGGCGGTCTACTGATTGATCTTTTCTTGTGCAGCTTCTACGGATAGTGCGGTCTGCAGCGAACACCTCTTCTTCTGAAAGTGTTCGGGCGGTCTGCGGCTTGCAGTGTGGGGTGCTGGAGTTCGGGAGAATCAGTTGAGTTCGAAGGAGGTTGCGGTTTGCTCAGCGGTCTAAGGTGGTGTTCTGTAACCGGCAGTGTTGTGCGGTTAGGCAGCTTGCAGAGATCGGCAAGGAGACCGCGCGTCTTGAGCGGTCTCATTTATCTTCCTTCAAGTGTTTTGTATTTTTTTCCTCTTTGGTTTTGTATGCTGGCGAAATCATGTCTCGCCAAGCATACCTCATCCTGTAATGAAGTTTATGCTATCAATAAAGATAACTTATTTGCTTCCATTTGTTTCTGGTTGTTTAGCTTGAATCTCTAAGTTGCACGTTTCCTGCTCACTCCATAATGATTCGGAAAATTTCACAAAGAGTCCTATGAAGAGACTTACAAAGGGTCCTAAGTAGAGTCCTTAGAAGAGTCCCATAAAAAGTCCTACAAAGAGTCTTATGAAGAATTACAAAAGAGTCCTATGGACAGTTCTGCAAAGAGTCTTACGAAGAGTCCAAAGTAAAGTCCTATAATGAGTCCTACAAAGAGTTCTACAAAGGGTCCAATGAAGATTCCTATGTAGAGTACTAGTAATTATCCTTAGTAGAGTCCTAAGAAGAGTCCTTTGATGGGTTCAATGATGAGTCTTACGAGGAGTCATACGAAGAGTCCAAAGTAGAGGCCTAACAAGAGTTCTATACAGAGTCCTAAGTAGAGTCCTATAAAGAGTCCTACGATGTGTCCTATGAAGAGTCCTACAAAGAGTCCTATGTAGAGTCTGAAGAAGAGTCCTATAAAGTTTTCTAGAAAGAGTTCAACAAAAATTCCTATGAAGAGTCCTACGAAGAGTCCTAAGTAGAGTCCCAAGAATAGAACTAAGAAGAGTCATAAGAATAGAACTAAGAAGAGTCCAAACAAGAGACCTACAAAGAGTCCTACTAAGAGTGCTATGAAGAGTCCTATGATGAATCCTATGAAGGGTCCTGTGAGGAGTCCTACAAAGAGTCTTATGTAGAGTCCTAACAAGAGTCTGATGAAGAGTCCTACGAAGAGTCCTAAGAAGAGTTCTACAAAGAGTCCTATGAAGAGTCCTACTAAGATTCCTATGAAGAGACCTACAAACAGTCCTACGAAGAGTCTAAAGTAGATTCCTAATAAGAGTCCAACAAAGAATCCTACAAAGAGTCCTATGAAGAGAACTACAAAGAGTCCTAAGTAGAGTCCCCAGAAGAGGCCTACAAAAATTCCAACAAAGAGTCCTACGAAGAAACCTATGAAGAGTCCTAATTAGAGTTCTTCAAAGAGTCCTACAAAGAGTCCTACAAAAAGCCTTCCAAAGATTCCTACGAAGAGTTCTACAAAAATTCCTAAGTCGAGTCCCAAGAAGATTCCTTTGAAGAGTCATACAAATATTACTATGAAGAGTCCCAAGAAGAGTCCTACAAAGAGTTCTAAGAGGATTCCTATGAAGAGACCTAATAAGAGACCCAAGAAGAGTCTTACAGAGTGTCCTTAAAATAGTCCTAAAAACTTCTACAAAGAGTCCTACAAAGAGTCATACGAAGTGTCCTATGATGAGTCCTATGAAGAGTCCAACGAAAAGTCCAATGAAGAGTCATACGAAGAGTCCTATGTAGAGTCCCCCGAATAAAACTAAGAATCTAAGAATAGAACAAAGTAAAGTCATAAGAAGAGACCTATGAAGGATCCTATTAGGAGTGTTACGATGAATCCTAATAAGAGTCCTATGAAGAGTCTTACGAAGATTCCTGTGAAGAATCCTATGAAGAGTCCCACTAGGAGTCCAACAAAGAGTCCTATGTTTAGTCCTTATAAGAGTCCAATGAAGTCTCAAATGAAGAGTCCTATGAAGATCCTTACGATTAGTGCTACAAAGAGTCCTACGAAGAGCCCTACAAAGAGTCCTACAAAGAGTCTTATGAAGAGTTATACGAAGAGTCCTATGAAGCATCCTACTAAGAGTCCTAAGTAGAGTCCTAACAAGATTCCTACGAAGAGTCCTACAAAGAGTCCTATGAAGTGTCCTACAAGGAGGTCTATGCAGAGTCCCAACAAGACTCCAATGAAAAGTCATTTGAAGAGTCACACAAAGAGTTCTACAAAGAGTCCTAAGTAGAGTCCTACAAAGTGTCCTATGATGAATCCTTCAAAAAGTCTTACAATGAGTCTTACGAAGAGTACATGAAGAGCCCGAAAAATAGTTCTAAAAATAGTCTTTCGAAGAGTCTTACGAGGGATCCTACAAAGAATCTTGAGTAGAGTCCTAACTAGAGTCCTACAAAGAGTCCTAAGAATAGTCCTAACAAGAGACCTACAAAGAGACGTACAAAGAGTCCTATGTATTGTCCTCAGAAGAGTCCTACAAGAGTCTAATGAAGACTCCCATGAAGACTTCGACAAAGAGTCCTATGATGTGTCCTACAAAGAGTTCAACAAAGAGTCCTAATCCTACTAAAATTCATACGAAGAATCTTAACAAGTGTCCTAACAAGAGACCTAATAAGAGTCCTAACATGATTCTTAAGAATAGAACAAAGAAGAGTCCTAAGAAGAGACCTACGAAGAGTCCTATTATGATTCCTACTAAGAGACTTACTAAGATTCCTACAAAGAGACCTATGAAGAGTCATATAAATAATCCTAAGTAGATCCCTATGAGGAGTCCTACAAAGAGTCCTAAGAAGTGTCCAAACAGAGTCCGAACAAGATTTCTAAGTATTGAACTAAGAAGAATCCTAAGAAGAGTCCTTCGAATACTTCTATGAAGAGTCCTACAAAAAGTCCTAAGTAGATTTCTACAAAGAGTCCTACGAAGAGTCCTATGATGAGTCCTATAAAGAGTCCTATATAGAGTTATTAGAAAAGTCCTATGAGTAGTCCTATGAAAAATCCTATGATGACTCCTAAGTAAAGTCCTACAAAGAGTCCTATGACAAGTACTATTAAGAGTCCTATGAAGAGTTCTACGAGGAGTCCAATGAAGAGTCCTACAAAGAGTCCTAAGTAGAGACCCAACAAGATTCATAAGAAGAGTCCTACAAAGTATCCTAAGTTGAGTCCCAAAAGGAGTACAATGAAGACTCCAACGAAGTGTCCTATGAAGATTCCTACAATGAGTCCTATGAAGAGTCCTACAAAGAGCCCAATGAAAATTCCAATACATAGTCCAATGAAGATTCCTACAAAGAATCCTAAGTACAACCCCAAGAATAGAACTAAGAAGAGTCCTAAGAAGAGACCTACGAAGAGTCCTACTAGGAGTGCTACAAAGAGACCTACGAAGAGTCCTATGAAGATTCCTATGAAGAGTACTACAAATAGTACTAAGTAGAGTCCTAGCAAGAGTCCTACTTGGAGTCCTACGAATAGTCCTACGAAGAGTACAAACAAGAGTCTTATGATGTATCCTATGAAGAGACCTATAATAAGTCATACGATGAGTCCGACACAGTCCTACAAAGAGTCCTAAGTAGAGTACTACAAAGTGTCCTACAAAGAATCTTAAGTAGAGTCACAAGAAAAGTATAACGAAGAGTCTTACAAAGAGTCCTATGGAGAGTCCAACGAGGATTCCTAAGTAGAGTCCAAAGAAGATCCCAACGAAGAGTCCTACAAAGAGTTTTGCATAGAGTCCTACAAAGAGTCCTACGAAGAGACCAAAGAAGAGCCCTACAAAGAATCCTACGAGGAGTCATGCGAAGAGTTCTATGAAAATTCCTAAGTAGAGTCCCATGATTAGTATAATGAATAGTCCTATTAAGAGTCCTATGAAGAGTCCTACAAAGAGTCCTATAAAGAGTTAAACGATGAATCCTACGAGGAGTTCTACAAAGAGTCCTAAGTAGAGTTCTAATAAGAGTCCTTCGAAGAGTCCTACAAAAGTCATACGAAGAGTCCTACAAAGTGTCCTATATAGTCCCAAGCAGAGTCCTATGAAGAGTCCTACAAAGAGTCCTACAAAGAATCCGTTGAAGAGTCCTACAAAGAGTCCTTCGAAGAGTGATGCACAAATCTAGCACACTGTTATAGGAGGGAGCGATACTGCGGCACAAAATGTCAAGCGCACCGATCGTTCAAGTAATATGAAAGGGGGGTGATTTCCCAAGTATCAATACATAAGATTTATTAGAGTGCTGAGATTCATAATTTAGATGATACATAACGGGAAAAAGTGATTATGGTTCTTAAAAGGAAAGAGGAAAAGTGATTTGAATTTTTTGCGCATCGCCCTCACCACTTCGCACTCCTGACGGTCGCCTTCACCGCTTCGCAATCTTGCGGGTCGCCTTCACTGCTTTGCATTCATTGCCTTTGCAACATTCTTTCAACAAACACATTAATAAACAACTTCTCTCAACATTGACCCAATATACTTATGAAGATTCAAATACAGAAAACACACAATAAGTATATTAATAACTCAAGCTAGGGGTCACTTCACTTCTCACAACAAAATAAACTAATCATGAACTCACAGTCCAAAATAGAAGGCAAAGCATGCTTTGATCAGTTTAACAGAAGTGCCATCAAATATTTCAAAGAACTCAATCGATCAAGCAGCATTACCACTTCCTAAGCACGGGAGAGAAGAGAGTCAATCTCCTAGATTTGCAAGAAGGCTTTCACCCTTCTCCTCCTCTAGATTTGCGTCCACGATGTTGATTCAAAGGGAGCTCTCACATCCACCAGCAGGTTTTCTCTCTTGATTGTCCCTCCAACGCTTAGTGGCTCCAAACACGAAGATCTCCAGTGGGGGTTGCTGATCCTTGAAATATTCTTGAAAAATTCTTGGGAGATGAAGATGAATATCCCCCTAGGGTTGCTGTAGCAATCTCCCTCCAAAAAGGCCTAAAGAAGAAGACCTTGGGCCAAGTACTCCCTCAGGAGTCAAACTATAATAGAACTCTCAGAACTATGCAGAAAATAACTTAAATAGGAGTTAGGCAGAGTGCGCACGGTTAGACGCATGGTCGTGCAGTTTGAACATGCATGAAGGATAATATTAAAATAAAAAACTGCGCCGAAATTTGGCGCATCAATCAATCAACATTAAGGTTGCCCATACCCGTGTGTTTTCTTCATGCACGTTCAAAACTGACCGTGTGAGAAGAAAATGCATGGTCCAAGGCAGAACACTCAAAACTCAAGAAAAACACGCGCATGATCTGAAGTGCTCGTGCGCTAAGGAAATCACACGACCATGCGATTTGTCTAAATGGAGAACTCCCATGTGATTATCTTGACACAAGGTCGAACCCGACCGTGGGAGAAGGAAATGTCTGAGCGCACACAGAACACCAATTTAAGACCAAAACATGCATTCGACTAGAAGGATGCTCGTGCCCGGCCGTCCAAGTCGTGCGAGAAGAAAAATGCACGATCGTGCAATTTCCAAATTCAACTAGATGGGGACACTCGCACTCCCGTGCATGAAGGAAAATGCACGACCGTCCATGAGAATCAATATTAAACCAAAACAACACAACTCGTGCTCACGACGCACAAACGGACCGAGGCGACTAGCCACCGACATGTGCAGAGTGCATAAAAGTGAATAAATGGGAGAGTAAAGTGATGTCTCCACATTACTTTAGAATCTGCAATTCATACACCAAATTATGCATCAAATGTGCTTCAAGCATGAAAAGTGATCAAGTGATGTGCGCGCTCTTTTCATATAAAAAATGAAGATATTACATAATGAAATATGTCTAAATGAGTCAAAATTATGCTATATGAAATCTACTCATCAAATACCCCTAGACATACTCGTTTGCTAGACACATCCCCTTCGAGTTGAGGAGGAAGTGCCATCTCCCTTCACTAATAGAATTCTTTAAGAGTCAATTCCCAATGACTTTAGAGTGCCTCGTTTGCCAGTTTTCTCTGGAGGAGAAGACCCCGTCAGCCATATTCAAGTTTTAGAATCTGCTATCTCTTTGAGGATTATCTCAGATGGGATCAAGTGCAAATTATTAGAAACATCCTTCAGTGGTCAAGCTAGAGAATGGATTTACAAGCTACCACCATAATCAGTTACTTGCGTCACCGATCTTTGAAGAGAACTTCTCTTGAGGTTTTCTATCTTAAGGAAGCGGAAGAGAGGCCCAGCAGCTCTCTTTCAGATCAAGCAAGCGGAAAATGAAATTCTTGCAAACTTTGTTGACAGATTCCAAAAGGAAATACTTAAAATTGTTGATGCTGGTCAGGACTTGTATCAAATCGCTTTAATTCACGGATTACAGGAAGGTCTTTTCAAATTTAAATTCAGCCAAAATAAACCCAAATCTTATGGACATCTTATCAGCATAGCAAATCAATTTATTGAAGCAGAGGCAATAAATCCTAACTTCATTTCTTCTCTAAATCAGATGACCCAAAAATGGCAAAGGAATAATTATTACCAACATCCGTCTTCGTCACAAAATATTCCGCAAGATAAAAACTTCAGATCTTACTCCTTTCCTCACAATACATCTACTCAACTTCCGCAGCAAGATGCACCACCTAAATTTCTGGAAGCTTGTCCTATTCAGTCTTACAATCCAAGAACACTTGAATTCAAAAATTATCAAGAAGAATATACGTAGCTTAATGATACTATGGAAAAAGTTCTTCTGATTAAAAAAGATATGCCAGAGTTTAGAATTTCTCGCCCTATGAGATCAAAAGCTAAGAATCATCATGGTGAACTCTTCTGCAAATATCACTTAGACATTGGTCATGATACAAAATATTATTGAGCTCTTTGGAAGCTAGTAGATGAACTATGGAAAGCATGAAAATTACAGGATTATCTTGCTCAATAATCTGATGATCTTTCCTCCAGCAGAAAAAAAGTTACGAGCAAAGAATTTATGATTCAGTACAAGAAGCACATAAAATAGAGATGAGATAGAATGTCAATTTATTTCTTGTTTCAAATAACTCCCACTTGTTTGGTGTTCTCTACATCTTTCCTTTTCTAGCTTTACTTGTAATAAGTATAACAATAATCCATGTTCTACCAGCATCTGTCATCAAGAAAACTTTCTCAATAGTCAGATATATCAAACCTTATATCCATATCCATTACTGTATCCTCCACTGTAGACATTTATCCAATTATGTCTTATGATTTTTTCATTACTTTACTTTTTGCTTTTTACATTTATACATCTAAAACTGCGTGGATGTGAAGGGTGCAAATACCAACTCTGTTGTTTGATGTGAAGGGTGGATATACCACCTCTGATTATTCTTTCGAGTTTAAAACCCACTAAGACCACAGCTCTCTAGAATTATTCGCAGATGTGCAGTGGTAGCCCAATCTATTACTTTTTGATGATTGTCATTAATTGCCATGATATCTTGTCGAGTTAATCGACTTGCTTTGCTTGAATATAGATGATTCCATTCGATAATGGATTAGTTGTCATAGATTACTAACAACTGATGTTAGGTTAGTGTGATATTACTTGCAAGAGAAATAGATTAAATTTAGGATGTACCTAAATACACTGCCAAATAACGAGGCAATTATTTGTTGGTCACTAATATTTCAGGTACCATAAAATTACGTACTAGTCATTTTGGAATTTCTGTGTTCTTGGGTTTTGATCCCAGACTCATGGTTAATCTATTTATAACTTCAAATTTCTCAAATCATATATTGAGTCGGGTTTTCTTGGCATCAACTGACACAATATCATGAGCAACATTATTATCGGCAAGTCAAAAATTATCTAGCCATATTTACTTCACGCTCAATATTCTGGGAGTATGTGAATATGAGAATATCATAATGTTAGCCTTATCCTTCCAAAAACATGGGTACTGCCTCATCTCTTCTCATAGAGATAATATTTCGTCAAACACCAAAGAAAGTAATTGATAATAAGCATTCATATCCCCTCTATAAATGAGGCGTTCTTTTTATGCACTTCAAATGTGTGAATAAAGCAGGTAACAGCAATTTATCTCAGGTACCTGCCAAGTCAATTTACATAAATACCTATTTTTTATATCTTTTGCAGATAGAAATAGGTTGTTCGCGAGTTTTCGTTCTAATACTCCCGTATTATACTTCATGTACCTATTCTTTATATCTTTTTACGGATAGAAATAGGTGCTCATGAGTTCTCTTCAGGTATTTGCGTATTATATTTCTTTTATTCCTGCTTTGACTACTCTTTTGCATATAGAAATAGGTACTCGCGAGTTCTTGTCAGGTACTCATGTAATATGTTTCTTTTCTACCTGCTTTGATTACTCTTTTGTAGAGATAAGCATGTGCTCGCGAGTTCTCATCAGTTACTCGTATAATATGTTTCTTTTATACCTGGTTTGACTACTGTTTTGTAGAGATAAGAAGGTGCTCGTGAGTTCTCTTCATGTACTCGTGTAATATGTTTTTTCAATACCTGCTTTGATTACTATTTTGCTGAGATAAGCAGGTGCTCATGAGTTCTCATCAGATACTCACGTAATATGCTTCTTTTATACCTGCTTTGACTACTCTTTTACAGAGATAAGTAGGTTCTCGCGAGTTCTCTTCAGGTACTCGCGTAATATATTTCTTTTATACCTGCTTTGACTAATATTTTGTAGAGATAAGTAGGTGCTCGCGAGTTCTCATTAGGTACTCACGTAATATGTTTCTTTTATACCTGCTTTGAATACTCTATTGCAGAAATAAGCAGGTGTTCACCAGTTCTCTTCAGGTACTCGCATAATATATTTCTTTTATACAGGCTTTGACAACTCTTTTCCATAGATAAGTAGGTGCTCGAGAGTTCTCTTCAGGTACTCAAAATCTTTTTACACATGTTCTATCATAACAGATAAGTTTGATCTCGATTCTCGTGGGTAAGTTCTATTTGTTGAAGTTTTTTCAAGTTATGCAGGGATCATGTTTACCCAGAAATTGGCGATCCCTCAAGGCGACTGATCTAAGTGCCCAGTGGTCAGATTCTTTTCTTGAAAAAGGAGTCAACCCCCTCTCATAATGACACAAGAGTCAAGGGGCCAAGTGCGCGACTAGTGAGAAGCAGTTATCCTGATTGTATGGAATAGAGGGCGACCAAAGCAACTTTGGGTGGTCTCGTCGATCTTAGTAGACGCCCGGCATTAGGAGTTAACACCGACGTTAGTTCCCGGGCGGTCTCAGCATTTCCCGGGCAGTCTCAGCATGTCCCGGGAAATCTCAGTGTGTCACAGGCGGTCTCACCTATCTCAGAAAGCAATCTCAGTAAACCCAGGCAGCCATTTATTCATAGACCTACCGATTTGGGTAGGCTCTCGCGTCAAAAAATAGAGGGGATGGGTACTCATAAAAGGACTTCGGGGGATTCCAGCCACTAGCTTAAGGTATGAGCATTCTTGAATTATGTGACCGCGGCGACCTCAAGCCTCTTCCAGGAAACCTCAGCCTCTTCCAGGCAACCTCAGCCTCTTCCATGAGATCTCAACCTCTTCTAGGCAATCTCAGCCTCTTCCAGGCAACCTCAGGTAGTTACAAGAGCTAATGCCCGAATTTAGGCTTAATGTCAGTGTTAGGTCCTAGTGGTCCCCACCAGCTCCCATCGACCTCGGTGACCTCCTTCCTGATCGCCAAATCTTTCCTTCAACCTTGCATTATTTTTCATGTATCTGAATTTATCTTAATTGTAATACAGGTTTTATATCAATAGTATTACCCTCTGCAAGAGAGGCTTTCGTCGTGGCGGGTAGATCTGGTCTCGTCGTATGCTTGCGACCATTTCTTCTACCCCTCTCTCTCTCCTTCACTTGTGACACAAAGTTACTGGCTACTCAATAGTTACCCCCCTCATCCTTCAGCTTGAGCAAGTGTGGATTTGGTACAAATTTGACATCATATATT
Source organism: Dactylorhiza incarnata (assembly GCA_033032865.1). NCBI lineage: Eukaryota > Viridiplantae > Streptophyta > Magnoliopsida > Asparagales > Orchidaceae > Dactylorhiza > Dactylorhiza incarnata. Next base: position 71,861 of record JAWHQI010000255.1, on the reverse strand, counting down.
TTTCCTCTAGTCGAAATCAACTTCGTGAGTCTTGTAGTTTGAAATTAGTTCAAGATTCCCTTGATGTTTTCAGCCACTGCATGGAATGATTCAATGTTGACATCAAATCCTAAGTTCACTTTTGTAGGAGCCATTGATTCTTACAGTAGTACCTACAAAAATAAGACTAGAAAGAGAGAATGAAAACGGAGCAAGAACACACGAATGCAAGAGAGTAAGTGAGCAAGAGAGAGAATTTGAAAGCGTAAGATGATCTAACATCTGGGTTGCCTACAAGAAGAAGATTCTTCATACCTTGGGGTTTTAATCAAAGCAACGTCGAATGGAAATAGATGTAGCGCGCTAAATAAGTCGATGTAGCTTCGAGAAGCAAAACTGTGCTCGTTTAACATGTCGACGTTGTGTCGAGTGGTAATCGACGTGACTTCGAGTTCTTGCAGCAACTATTAAGTCATCTCCTACGTCGATATGAATTCGACGCTGCGTCAAGTGCTTTTTGAAGTAACTATCTCAGACAGCTCTCGAATCAAGCGTTGAGTAGAACTCCATGGTGAGTCGAATTGTATTTGACGCAGCTCTGAATTAGCATTTGTATTTTCTTCAAAGAATTTTGCTATTTTTCCTAGCAATAATTTATATTAAAAATATCATTTATAAGATAATATGTTTAAATTAGAAAGAATCATAAGGGTTTAGATAAGAGATAATCCCCTTTGATCATTTGTAGTTCCCCATTGAAGATTTAGTTCTTCCTTTCTCTACATTATCTCTGAGGAAGGGACCCTAAGTTTTCCTGCACATGTAATTACAACATTAGAGGATACCGAGGTTACCTTTGGCCCTTTGCATTTACCATTATAAGGTGATATGAAAGAATAGAGTGGTCTTTCTTTATACCCTTTTGGATGGCAGAAGATAGGTTTATCAAACCTAGATTTGTTACATTGGTGCTGGAAATTTGCCTAGAATGTATCTTGATATAATAGATCTGTAGAATGCCTAATGATTTTTCTTTTGGTTTTAACCTTTTGATTGTGGTTCATTAGTTTCTCTGGATTGTTCTTGCCAAGAGTTCTCTTCTCATTCTTAGAATTCACTCTATTGAATATAGTAATTTTATTAGAATGATTGTTTTGTTCTTTACTCACTTGATTGTCTTCATTTGTTCGATATTCACTATGTCTAACAAATATTATTGGATTCTTCCAAGATGGTTTGTTAGTGGTTGTTATGCTAGTTTATGAATCTGCTCCTAGACCAAGATATCTAGATATCATATAGGGATTCTTTGTGATATCCTTTAGCTTTTGACTTCTCCCAATGTGTGAGACTTCAAAGGCTTTTGCCTTTGTAAGCACTTCTTTTAAGGTTGAATTTTCAGTGGTTAATTCATTTAATTCTATTTCCTTTTTATATATCTGATTTCATAATTCATAATTGACATAATACAAATTATCTTTCTTAAGGTCTTCTAATTCTTCTCTAAATATTTCAAGTTCTTTTTGACTTTTAAGATAGTCTTGACAAAAATCTTTAAAACAATATTTAAAATCTACTGAAGAAAAATCAAATTCATCAAATAAAGATACCTAATATTATTTAGTTGAATCTTCTGAAGCCATTAGACTGGCTTCTTCAGCAGCACATTCATCACTATCAGTTGAAGAGGAGCTTGACTCAGATTTTGAGTCACTCCTAGTTATAGATATGATACCTTTTCCCTTCTTCTTATCATTCTTCCTGAAGGGCTTCTTTTTATGCTCCTTCTTGTTGCTGCTTCTGTCCTTTTGCTCTTCAGGACATTCAGGGGCAATATGTCATGGTTTTCTGCATGCAAAGCAGATTATTTCCTGCTTTAGAGTCTTATAAAACCTTGGTATGTTTGAGATCCTTTCCTACCTTCTGGAGTCTTCAGGCAAGACCCATCTTATAAATCTTCTGGCTAAGAGATTGAACATCTCTTCTTGAGAAGTGGATGGTTCTCCTTCAGCTGCCTTCAAAGCTATAGTCCTTTCTTTTGGAGTTGAGACTTTCTCCTTGTCTTCAGTCTAAGCTTTGCTCTTCGGTAGTGGCTCTTAGGAATTTAGCTTGCCAAGCAAGGCATTAGTGGAGATTTTTGTTATGGCATCTAAACTCTCTACTGACTAAGATCCTTGAATCCTAAGTGCTTGGGAAGCCTACGAGAAGCTTGTCATTGATCATAGTTAATGAGATCTCTTTATATAGACCCTTGAGCTCGCTAATAATGATGTTGAATCTCTCATACATCTCAGCAACATTTTCTTCAGCTTTCTTTTAGAAGTTCTCATATTGTGATATGAGAAGGGACTTTATGTCCTTTCTTTCATCTGAGCTTCCTTCAACAAATCTGGAAAATGCTCCAAAATTTCTTTTGCTGATTAGCAGTCAACCACCTTCTAGAATATGTCACCTAACATAGTTGACACTAGGATGTTCATGGCATTTGCATCACATGAGTTCACCTTCTCTTCTCAGCATCAGTCCATTAGGCTATAGGGACAAGTTCCTATGTCACGGTCCCACTTGCATCTTTTCTAAATGGTACTTGATGAACTAATACATTGACATCAAATATGTCCACATCAATAGAGTTCATATATAGTTTCATTAGGGCTTTCCAAAGTGTAAACATATTCAGATTAGACATTGGTGGTCTTGTGGATGCATAGTCTTTAGAACTCATTTTTTGAAAATAGTTTTAAAATATAAAATTTTGAGTGAGGGGATCTTTTGATCAAGGTGTTAACCATTTTATGATCAACCTCCCTTTGATACCAATTAAAAGTGCACAGTATGTCATCTGAGTATTCTCTAGAGGGGGTGAATAGAGTTTTAAAAATTTTTCACAAAATATGCAAATAACAATAAAATAATTCTAACAACTATACATTCAGAAATCCATTCAGAATAAAACAAACATAGAATGACAGAAATAAAGAAGGGACAACACAGAAAATTCACAGCTTAGATTGAGATAAGATCTATAGTGGTTCCCCAAAATAAGGGTACACCCTTTTTCTACCACATTGGTAGGAATACACTATCCAGTGTCTGAGTCTTTTGATAAGGAGACTCTTAGAACCAGGGTTTGAGTCTTTTGTTAGGTAAACTCTTAAAACCATGACTAGAACGTTTGATAAGGAGATCTTGAACCAAAATAAGATCTTTTGATAAGAAGATCTTGAACCAGTGCTAGATCTTTTGTTAAGGAGATCTTGAACCACTGAATTCTTTGAAGAGGGATTCTAAGGACTCTTTACTCAGTTTTATAGAAGTGGAAGAAAGAGTAAAGAAGAAGAAGTTGAAGAAGATTCTTCTGAATGAATCCTCTTGCAGCGGTCAATGAGGATTCAGGCACTTAGTGTTTTTTTGGATCATTGTTCAGTAGATGAATCCTTTCATGGGACAGAGTGAAGCAAGGATTGTAAAAGCTCTGATCCTGATGATGATCTATGTATGTCTGTATGCTTCTTGTAGTGAGAGGAAGAAGAAGAACAAGACTTTAGTATTCTTATGTACAAATCTGCTTAGTATTTTCTGTCTGAGAAGAAACTAGAGAAGAGCAACACCGAATCATTATTGTTCTCTATTCCTTTCAGTATACTTATTATTTTGTCGAATAATGTTGAATTACTTTCCCATTTTATTGTTTCCCTAGTAGGAATGTCCAAGAGGTAGTATTGTTCTCTTTCAATTTCTGTTGACAGCCCGTTAAAACCATTTTGAATAACTTCCAAAAATATCTTTATTGTATCTCTAGAGTTCTTCTTTCCATTCTTAGTTATGAATGACCTGTTAGAATTCAAATAACTTCCATTTAAAAGTTCTGAATAAGCTTCAGAATCGAATCTAGGAAGTATTCTAAATCAGTGTATGTATTCGATGTAGCGTCGAATACCTTTGCCTTCTTATCGACGCACCTCTGAGTTCTAATAGAAGCTGCTTCAACATCCTCCTCACCATTGAAATGAACTCTGATATCGACGTTGCGTCGAGTCCTTATCGATGTAACCATCGAGATGAAGACCTAGACTTTTAGCTCTGACTTCTGCGTTGAATATAATTTAAGGTTGCACCGACTTCAAATGTTGCTTTTTCTGACTCTAACTTTGGCATCGAATACAATTTGACATTGTGTCGACTTCAACTGATACATCAACTACCAGTCTGAGTTATCCTTACTTCTATTCGAAGTTACTTCAACTTGAAGTCAAAGTTGCACTGACTTCTATTCGATGCAAACTAACTCAAATAATTTTTATACTCCTTTGGACTGATCTTTGACACACTAATATGAGTGTGACATCCTAGGACATTTAATTACCATATTACCCTTACTATACATCATGGGTAATGACACCTAGATGATGAAATCACATTTACATAATTTGTAAGATCAATCCATAGGACGTTTTTCCCAATGGGGGTTGGTACTGCGGGAGCTTCCGCGGATGGGGTTCCTAGAGAGGGTTATCACAAACCATTAGTCAATTTGACTAAGTGGATTCCCTTCCTTTTCCAGATGCATCCTAAAGCATTGGGGAGGGAGAAGGGGTAAAAGAGTATATGCGGTAATATGAGTGAACTGAGTGATGGGGGAAAGTGAGTGTCATGTTATGAATCAGGTAGTAGGGGAAGCATAAATGACTCGGCTTATAATAATGCTCATACATCCTTATAACTTGAGGGTCTTATTCTAACATAAGTAATTAATTTAGCAGGTAATTTGATAAAATATACAGTACGAATAAGTAACAGTTACGGTACAAAAATTACTAAACTTATATGAATGCCCATACAAACTTATATGTTAAGGGTCTTGAATTTATCATAACCCAAACTTATCTTACAAGAATGCACATACAAGCTTATAGTATAAGTGTTCGAACCAAAAATATACCAGGTCCACACTTGCTCAAGTTGTAGAAGGAGGGGGAAAATTGTTGGGTGACTGCGACCAGAAAAGAGATCGCTGGGGGAGATGGCAGCTGATTGGGTCACTGAGGTCATCGAGGGAGATCTCCCGGCAAGAGGGAGATCGCCCTGGCAAGGGGGAAGAGGTCGTCGCAGTCTTAAAACTGGAGACCGCTCAAGTCACTGGCTGGGGATGGAAACTCTTCAAAGTTTTTTTCCTGGTCCCCTGACCCTCTATTTATTGACGTGAGGGCCTGCCCGAACGGGCATGTCTAAGAACAATGGGGTGCCCGGATTAGCTGAGATCATTTTCTGAGACTGCTGAGATCGTTGAGACCGCTTAGACAGCAGAGATCATTTTCTGAGACCGCTGAGATCGTCTAGACTGCTAAGACAGCTGAGATCGTTTTCTGAGACCAATGAGATCGTCGAGACAGTTGAGACATCTGAGATCGTTTGGCACTTGAAAAAGGTCAGCGCAGAGTGGATCACTGATTTCTGGGTAAACATGATCCCCGCATTTTTTCAAGTTTTGAAAAACTTCGAAAAAATAGAACTTACCCATGAGAATCGAGATCCACCTTTTATGTTAGGATAAAACATGTGTATAAAATGTGTATGTACCTATGGGAACTTGCTAGTGCCTGAAGAGAACCTGCGAACATTTACTTTCTCTTCTACAAAGGAAGGGAGTTAAAGCAAATATAAAGAAACTTATTACTCGAGTACCTAAGGAGAACTCGCGAATACATGTATATCTCTGCAAAAGATATGAAAAATAGGTATATGAAACATAAAATATGCTAGTACCGAAAGAGAACTCGCAAACACCTTTATATCTCTGCAAAATATATGAGAAACAGGTATATGAAACATAGAATACATGAGTAACTGAAGAGAACTCGCAAACACCTATATATCTCTGGAAAATATATGAGAAATAGGTATATGAAACGTTGAATACGCGAGTACCTGAAGAGAACTCGCAAACACCTATATATCTCTGCAAAAGATATGAGAAACAGGTAAATGAAACATAGAATACGCTAGTACCTGAAGAGAACTCGCAAACACATGTATATCTCTGCAAAAGATATGAGAAACAAGTAATGAAAAATAAAAATATGTCAGGTACCTGAAATAACTTGTTGATACTTGTTTTAATTCACGCTTGAAGTGTATAAGAAGGAACATCTCATTTACAGAGGGTATGAATGCTTATTAATATTCACTTGCTTTGATATTGCAAAAATAAAATCTCTATTAGAAGAAATGAGACATTATCCATGTCTGCAGAAGGAGAAAACCCTTATCAGTATTCACATATTCCATATTCACATATTCCAGAACAATGAGTGTGAAGTCAACATGGCTAGATAATTTTTTACTTACGGATTATAATGTTGCTTAAGTACGTCAGTTGATGCCAAGAGAACCCAACTCAGTATATGACTTGAGGAATTCGAAGTAATAAATAGACTAACCAGGAGTCCGAGATAGAAAACCCAGGAATCTAGAAATCCAGAAATCCAGAAATGATTTGTATGGAATTTTATGATAGCTGAAATATTAGTACCAAACAAATAATCGCCTAGTTATTTGGTAGTTGATTTTGTTACATACTAAGATTAGTCAATTTTTCTTGTAAGTAATAGCACTCCAATCTTAACATTAGTTATTAGCATTCTATCACAACCAATCCATTATTAAATGCAATCATCTATATTCAAGCAAAGCAATTCGATTAACTCGACAAAATGTCATGGCAATCAATGACAATCATCACAGAGTAGGAGAAAGAGAGTGGTTGGGCTACCACTGCACATCTATGAATAATTTTAGCGAGACGTGGTCTTAGTGGGTGTTACGACCTGAGAGACAAACCAGAGGTGGTATATCCTTGCTTCACATCAAACAACAGAGGTGGTATTTTCACCCTTTATTTCTAAATATTAGAGGTGGTATTTCCACCCTTCACATCCACACATTTTAGAAATATTAATGTAAATAGCAGAAAGTAAAGTAATGAAAAAAGCTTAAGACATAATTGGATAAATGTGTACAGTATAGGATACGGCAGTGGATATGGATATAAGGTCTGATATATCTGACTGTTGAAAAAGTCTTCATGATGATATATGCTGGTAGAACCTGGGTTGCTGATATACCTATTACAAGTAAAGCTAAAAATAAAGAGATGTAGAAAAACTCCAAACAAATGGGAGTTATATGAAACAAGAAATAAAATGACATTTCATCTCATCTCTACTCTATGCACTTCTTTTATTGAATGAAAAAAAAACCCTTTGATTGTAATATTTCTGCTGGTGGAGGATAAATTGCTAGATTATTAAGCAAGATAGTCCTGTAATCTTCTTGCTTTCCATAGTTCATCTACCACCTTCCGAAGAGCTCGACAGTGTTCTGTATCATGACCAATGTCTGAGTGATATTTGCAGAAGAGTTCTCCATGACGATACTTGGCCTTCGATCCCATAGGGCGAGGAATTCTAAAAACTGGCATATTTTGAATAATCAGAAGAACTTTTTCCATGGGAATATCAAGCTAAGTATACTCTCCTGGATAATTTTTGAATTCAAGTGTACTCTGATTGTAAAACTGGATTGAACAAGCTTCCAAAAATTCAGGTGATCCATCTTGCTATGGGAGTTGAGTAGGTATACTCTGAGGAAAGGAGTAAGATCCAATGTGTTTATCTTGCGGAATATCCTGTGACGAAGACGAATGATGATAATAAGAATTCCTTCTCCATTGTTGGGTCCTTCGATTCAGAGAAGAAGCGTAATTAGGATTTGCTGCCTCTCCTTCAATAAATTGATTTGCTATTCTGATAAGATGCCCATAAGTTTCGGGTTCATTTATGTTGACTTCAAATTTGAGAAGACCTTCTTGTATTCCATTTATCAAGGAGATTTTATACAACTCCTGATTAACATCAACAATTTCAAGAATTTCCTTTTGGAACCTGTCAACGAATTGAGCAAGAGTCTCATTATCTCCTTGCTTAATTTGAAAAAGAGTTGTTGGGCCTCTCTTTCGCTTCCTCGAGGTAGCAAACCTCAAGAGAAGTGCTCTTGGAAGATTAGCGAAGCAAGTGATTGATTGATATGGCAGCTTGTAAAACCATTCCATAGCTTGGCCGCTGAAGGTTGTAACTAATAATTTGCACTTGATCCCATCTGAGACAACCCTCAAAGAGATAGCAGATTCAAAAGCTTGAAGATGGCTAATGAGATCTTCTGCTCCCGAGAAGACAGGAAGATGGGGCTCTCCTAAATCATTAGAAACATACTCCTAACGAACTCTGTTTGTAAAGGGAGAAGGCTCCTCTAATTCAACAATAAAAGGAGGAGTTGAATGATAAGCACAGTTATCCTAAAAATTCAGCACTTCTGCTTGTTCTTCCTGGGAAACTGATCAGAAGTGATCATGACAAGCAGTTGTGAACTCCTCAGATTGAGACGGGAGAGTAGCAATTGGATGTGCACAACTTGAAGGAGGAGGATCCTCCTCAAAATGAGCTTGTGAGAACTCGTGGTCAGCCATGGCTATTCGCCAATGGATGGACGACTCTGAGCCGGTTCTGAAAAGCTACTGTAGGCTGAAAATGGACATGCGGATCAAAAGTTATGAATGTTTTAAGTTTGGGTGTCATTCTCGGCAAAATCCCACATCTTCATCACAACTGTTGTTCATCAACCACTCAAGATCTGAAGGTCGCGCGTTGTGTTCGAACTAAAAATCTACCAGGTCCATACTTGCTAAAGCTTGAGAAGAAGGGGAAAATTGTTGGGTGTCTGCGACCAGAAAAGAGATCGCGGGGGGAAATGGGAGCTAATTGAGTCACCGAGGTCGCCGAGGGGGGTCGCCCGGCAGGAACGAGATCGCCCAGGCATGGGGGAAGAGGTCATCGCGGTCTCAATACTAAAGACCGCTCAAGTCACTGGCTGGGGCTGGAAACTCTTCGAAGTCCTTTTTCTGGTACCCATGCCCCTCTATTTATAAGCATGAGGGCCTGCTCGAATGGGCATGTATAAGAACAACGGGCTGACCGGGTCAGTTGAGATCATTTTTTGAGACCGCTAAGATCGTCGAGACTACTGAGATAGTTGAGATCATTTTTTGAGACCGTTGAGATCGTCAAGACTGCTGAGATAGCTAAGATCATTTTCTGAGACCGTTGAGATCGTTGAGACAGCTGATATCATTTGGCACTTAAAAAAAGGTCAGCTTAGAGGGAATCACCAATTTCTGGGTAAACAATAAGGTTAAAAGATGCAAGGTATGCTAAAGTAATATGGTATGATGAGCTATTAGATTTACATGTCTAAGGCCTACCCAATCCACTTATTTTGTTGGTATCTAACCACACGGGCCTCATCACTGTGGCAGATGATAACAATGGATCGGACATCTCTGCTTCTAGGTAGGTGACACACAACCATCCTAGGCCATAATGTACAGTATGGGTTCATACTTGCACTACTATCTAAGGTCTCGCCAATTGCTAAGAGTGGATGCAAACTTCGGGGATTTACCAACCGGGATTACTTCCACAAGACAAATTGCCCCAGAAGACAAAAGAATCTAACACTCGAGTCCCTCCGACAATGTGTTCTGTTCGGTATAGTGGTTATACCCACTAAGGTTTTATAGGATTAGACATTTCTTCAATGTCGTTCCCCACACCAGACTAAGAACTAGTCTCTATGACCCCTTAATCTATAAATAGACTTGAGGTATGGTAAGAAATTAATACGAAAACAACATTAGATAAATTATTAGTCATATATTATTATATCAAGTTTAAGTAGTCCATTGGCCACGTAAGAGTGAGGTCGATGGTCGCACTGCGTATCGTTATACAACACCTTCCTTGCAAGGGTTACTAGCACCCCCTAACCTCTTTCCTAGACATCAATTAGATGACCTAGAATATGGGTCTCACTTATATATGCTAAGATTAAAGCTAGTCTATTTACCAAATTAACGATACGAAAAAAATTAACTATCAACGATACATAAATTATTCAGATATATAAACAATAGCCGAGGTACTCTTCTCAAACTTTAAATCAAGATTTAAGCATGATAAAATGAAGGAGAAAGAACAAACTTTGAGCATTATAATTAATGTCCAAAGCCAAGATTCTTCATTAATACATGAGTGCGATAAGTGATTAATCAAGCTATACTCTTAACACGTATAAATTTATAAGATGGCCAATTCAAGTCAAACCCTTTTAAACAATGAAACAAAAGTCAATCATGCCACTATTTGGGTGCTATAAAAATTTGGGAATTCGTTGAAGGGTTTAAGGCTTATTTATTTCATTTATTTGAAAGTGTGACATATTAAATAATACCTTTTAAATGCATATTTTTATAATGTCATCAAAATGAAGTCCAAACCTTTTGAAAACTTAAAGCAAGGTTCTTCATGACATTATTAGGGTGTTACAAAAATTTTGGAATTTATTGAAGGGTTTAAAACTCATTTATTTCATTTCTATGAAAATGTGACATATTAAATAATATCTTTTAAATGCATATTTTCATAAAGTGGTCAAAATGAATTCCAACCTTTTTAAAATATAAACAAAGGTTAGTCATGATATTATTAGGGTGATACAAAAATTTGGGAATTTATTGAAGGGTTTAAGACACATATATTTCATTTATATGGAAGAGTGACATATTAAATAATACCATTTAAATGCATATTTCCATAAAGTGGTCAAAATGAAGTCCAACCCTTTTGAAAACTTAAACCAAAGTCAGACATGAAATTATTAGGGTGTTACAAAAATTTGGTAATTTATTGAAGTGCTTAAGACTCATTTATTTTATTAATATGAAAGTGTGACACATTAATTAATTAAACCATACCCTTTGAATACATAAATCATTAAATGATAATTTTAAGTCCAAACATCTACAAATTTTAATGCAAGGTCAGCCATGACATTATAAGTGTGCTATAAAAATTTGGGAATTTATTTATATGTTATGGATCAAAATATTTCATTAATACACAAGTGTGACAAATGATTGTATTTTAATTTAAACTATATTTAAAATATATTCCAAAAATTACATGCTTTTGCGTGTAGTTCATAAGAAGCTTACATATTAATTTTCAAGTTCAAATTAGGTCTTATGACTGAAAGATGCACAAAATATAAAAAGCTCCATGGTTTATATCACCTAATATTTAAAAATTAATTCAGGGAGTTATACACCTCCTCAGAAAACATGCCACCCTAATATGAAAAGGTATGGACAAGCCCTACAACTTCCATGCTTATCACTTGGCCTGCTTCAGCCATTAAGGCATCGTAACATTAGTTTTAAAATCTCTATTAGGGTGTACATTAACAATTTTGTATTTAAAAGCTCTAGAATAAAAATAAATAAATAAATCATTGATCTTGATGCAAATCCAACGACTTTGGAAAGTGGCAGACGGCGAAATGACCTTCCCCACAACAGATCCATTGTCGACTCGCTATGAGGATCAGCCCAATCATTGTTTAAGGATAATCACGACTGTAATTTTGTCTTCAACCTCGAGGTGACGGTGGAGATTGATCCTGCCTGGGAGGAGCCTTCGGTGCTCCTCCACCGCCGTCAGGCTCACCACCAATCACCACCACTACAAATTGCTTAATAGTGGTGAGGGATGGATACCTCTTGGTGTTGGTCGAATGGTCTGATGTTGCCGCCATCGGCCAGAATTATAGGGTCATTCTGATGGCGTTTCTCCACAAATTACATGAAATATTGGCTCAATTGAGCAAGATTTTGAATCGAAAACCTACTAAGATGATTTCAAATGGGGAAGGGGAAGGAATCTCACCATATTTTGCCTTGCTCTCCTGGTTCGGGTTCGGGCATCCAGGGCTTATTCAGCTGAGTTGGCTACACTCCTCCTTAGGGCCTTTGTTAATTTTTTTTGAAGTGGAAGTGGAGTATCTGAGCTATCTGAACTTGGAGACCGCAGAGACCGCGCAGTCTGCGCATCTCTGGTGTTGGCGATCTGCTTCTGTTCGCCGATTGTGACCAAGTGTTCATATTTTGGATTAGACCGGGTGGTTTTGTACTGGAGTTCGCTTCGGCGGTCTAGTACTTTGGTCTGCATGAGATCGCACTGGCGGTCTGTTGTGGTTCGGTTCTTAAGGGAGACCAGACGGGTTGTATTAGCCTAGTTCTGGTGGTTTGTTCTCGATCTAGTCAGATCCTCATATGGTTCTTCTCTTATAAGAGACCTGGCGGTCTTCCAGTTTTGAAATAAGCGTGTTATCTTAGTTGGACAGTTGCCTTAAGTAAATAAAGGTCTTATAGTGACCACGCTGTCTGGTCCGGGAGATCGCGTGTTTCAATAAGGAAGGTGACTGGATCCCTTATGGGCGGTGATGACATCCGTTCATTTTCCTATAAATAGGGGTGCAGGGCTAGCCATTCATATGCAAGAACTGTAAGAACCTAGCGTGGTTTGATTGTGACGGTCTCAACCTTGAGGTCGTGCGGTTTGAAGTTTATTGATCGGTTTATTGTGTTCGCAGGATAGCGGCCAGCGGTCTCCATTAGTATTCTTCCTTCTTTCCATCTTTGAATAAACCAGCTCGACAGCGATCTGTCTGGGTGAACTGTGTTTGAAGGTTCTTGGTTTATTGCAGCGGATCAGTTGATCAGGCGACCTTAAGCGGTCAGGCAGTCTTGATTTGCGTTCTTGCAGCAGTGAGCAGTTCTTCATCTTGTGTTCGCGGGTTACTTTTGTGATCTTGAGATCGTGCAGTCTGGGTGATCAAGAAGTGCAAACAGTTTTCATTTCAGCAGTTTAATAAGGAGCAGATTGTGCGGTCTGTGATTGGCGGTTTGGCAGAGTACAGGTTAGCGACCTGTTCAATTTGGGCGGTCTCAGGGAAGCCGACGATCTTGCTGAGTTCAAGCGGTCTGGGCGGTCTTAGTGTTCTAGCCGCCAGATGCTTGTTGTGTTGCTTATTCTTCTCATCTAAGTGTTTCTCTTATAAATCATGTCTCGCCATGTATGCAACGCATTGTATTAAGATAGTCAATTTGAATAAAGATCTTCTTTCCTTCATTGTCACTGGTTAACTATTTTTTTATTTGAATTGAAGTCTTCCGCTGTTGTCTTCGATCCATACTCCAAAATTTTAACATGGTATCATAGGTTGGTTTGAAGCAGTGATCAGCCACCGAATCTTGCTTCAGTCTCTGAAAGGTTGTTAACCAGTGTGATAGCAATGAAAGGAGGTTATACAAGAGGTCTTGGAATTGAGCTCCTTACGCAGACTAACTTCAAGAAGTGGAAGTCGTGCATGGAGAGCAATCTTCTTGGAGAAGATTTATGGGAGGTAGTCGGAGGAGATGCTAGACAATTAGTTGTACCTGCTGAAGGGAATACTGAGCAAGTGAAGGCTTGGAAGAGAACAAATGTTAAGGCAAAGTTCACTCTAAAGCGTGCTATCATTCCGGAGTTGTTTGACCACATAATTTGTTGTAGGTCAGCTATTGAGATTTGGACAGCCTTGGATGGCTTGTTCAACAAGAAGAACGTAGCTCGGCTACAGTTTCTTGAAAATGAGTTGGCGAAAGCAACTCAGGGAGATTTATCCATTTCAACTTTCTTCTTGAATATGAAGAACCTATGCGCGGAGATATCATCTTTGGACCCAGATGAACCTAATTTAGAAGCGAGGTTAAAGAGGCACATAATCTGTGGCTTGCAGAGGGAGTATGTGGCCTTTATTACTTCTGTTCAAGGTTGGGCCAATCAGGCGTCGTTGCTAGAGCTGGAGAACTTGTTTACTTCGCAAGAGAGCTTGGCAAAGTAGATGGCTGGGATATCTGTCTCTGGAGATAAAGCGAAGTTCTATACTCAGGCAAGAAGAAGAGATGGGACAAGAAGAAGAAATCATATGTTAGCGATGGTCCAACTTCTTCATATCAGCAGGAGAGTAGTTATGCTCCTAAGTTTGATGGGAAGAAGAAGGAAGGACCTAGATGTTATAGGTGCAACAAGCTTGGTCACTTCAAGAGAGACTATAAAGTCAATCATCAGCCCGGGCATGCTACTGGTAAGGAGGAGGCTGTTTCCAATGTTGAAGGTAGTTTGGGTGGTGGAGGTGCTTTCATGATGGGCACTTGTGTCTGGGCCTTAGCTTCTATCAACTATTAGGATGATTGGATTAAGGCCTCAGGTTGTGGTCATCACCTAACCGGAGACGAGTCGAAGTTCTTTTCTTTGCAGGCATACTCAGGTAATGATGATATCATTACTACTAATGATACTATACATGCAATTGAAAAGGAGGGTGTAGTTTCTTTGAATGGAGATAGAGGTCCTCTTACGTTGAAGAGTGTCTATCATGTTTCGGGGATGAAGAAAAACCTCTTCTCAGTGACCAATGCTGTTGATGTTGGTTATCACATTCTGTTTGGTCTAACAGAAGTAAAGTTTCTTCGAAACGTGTCGGCAGTGAAGGCTGAAGTCACTCATATAGGAAAGCGGGTGAAGGACTTGTTTGTGTTATCTACAAGTTCCTATCTTGACAAGATGAGGACTAATTATAGCAAGGCTATCTGGCATGAAAGACTTGGACATGTTGGGATTGATCAGTTGAAAGCAATGGCGGGAAGAAGCCTTGTGAGAGGTCTGCCTAGCTTGTCTTCTTTTGGTGAAGGTCATGTTTGTGCAGGTTGTAAATATGGTAATGCTTAACGTCTTCCATTCAAAAAATCACAAAGCAGATGCAAAGCACCAATGGAGTGTATTCATGGTGATCTGTTTGGACATACCGCAACTGCCAGTCTTGGAGGTAGAAGGTATATGCTAGTCTTGATTGATGACTTCACTATATATACTTGGGTATATTTTTTGAAAGAGAAATCGAAAGCCTTTGAAAAATTTGTGGAGTTCAAGGAGCTGGTGGAAGGTCGGCTTAATCTGCGGATCAAGAAGTTCAGAACCGATAATGGAGGGGAGTTCACCTCAAATGCGTTCTTTAACTTCTGCAGAAAGCATGGCATCCAGAGAGAGCTTTCTTGTGCTCACACTCCACAACAGAATGGAGTTGCAGATCGGAAGATCCTTCAACTGACGGAGACCTGCAAATGTTGTCTTCATATGAAGAATATCCCAAAGTCTTTCTGGGCAGAGGGAATGTCTTGTGCAACTTATGTCATCAATCGGATGCCTCTAAGTACTATCAACATGAAGACCCCTCATGAGTTGATGTTTAACGAAAATCCTTTGGTGGAACACCTTTGAGTGTTCGGATCTACCTGCTACGTGCATGTCCCAGATGCTCATAGAATGAAGCTAGATGCGAAAGCAAGGAAGCTAGACTTCGCCAGTTATGATGACCAGAAGAAGGTCTGGAGATGCATGGATCCAGAGACACGAGGAGCAATGGTCTCAAGGGATGTGGTATTTGATGAGTTGACATCATACCTGGGGTAGCTCTTCTGTTGAGTTACAATATAGTAGGTTGAATGGTGGACTGGAAGCTACTAAGGAAGTTCTGGTGGAGTTGCCTATTTCTCCAGGTGCTCTAGGTGTTTCTATCTCAGGGTCAGGTGCTTCAGGTTCTGGAAGCAGGGGGAGCAATGCTCTAAGTATGCCTAGAAGGAGAGCTAGTTCAGAACAGGTAGATGAATAGGTGGTTCATAGTAAATCTCTAAGAAGGTCCAAAAGGACTATCATTCCACCAGATCGGTCTACAGGGGAAATCTGGTGTGCTTCGTCTCATGTTTCTTCGCAGGTCCCCTGGATGAGAGATAGCCATCTTGCTTTGAAAACATCGTTGGAATCAAGGAGTGGGAAGGAGCCATGCATGAAGAGATGGCTGCCCTCAGGAAGAATGAGACTTGGGACCTAGTGTCTAAGGTTGTGGGGGGTTACTCATGTGACTTGCAAGTGGGTTTTCAAGATGAAGAAGAAGGTTGATGGTAGTATTGAGCGGTACAAGGACCGCCTTGTAGCACGAGGTTTATTTCAGAAGTATGGGGAAGATTATGAAGAAACTTTCAGCCCTGTTGCAAAGATGACTTTGGTTCGGGTGGTGATGGCATTGGCAGCTTGCTAAGGATGGAAGATTTAGCAACCTGACGTTAAGAATGCCTTCTTATATGGCGAGACTGGCAAGGATATCTTCATGGATCAACCAACTGGTTATGTTTCCGAAGAACACCCAAGATATGTGTGTAAGCTCAAGAAGGCTCTTTATGGCTTGAAGCATGCGCCGTATGCATGGTATGGCAAGATCGCAAAATACCTCCAGTTCTGTGGATAGTTTGCTTCTGATTCTGATTCAACTTTGTTCGTAAAGAAAATGGGGGAGCTTCAGGTCTTGGTATTACTATATGTTGACGATATGATCATCACGGGACATTTTGAGGTAGAGGTAGCTAGACTTCGTTCTGAGTTGGCTATCATATTTGAGATGAAGGACTTGGTTGAGCTTCACCATTTCCTTGGACTCGAAGTGGAGAGAAAAGAGGGCGGTATGCTTATTTCCCAGAAGGGCTATGCAGATGAATTGTGAAGCGATTCTGCATGGAAGGCAGGAAGAGCAGCTCTACTCCAATGGAGATTGGTATAATACCTCGACGTGATGAGGGGAAGGTTCTTTCTGATCCTTTGGTGTTCCAGGCTCTGGTCGGAAGTCTGATATACTTAACGATCACAAGGCCAGATATCTCTTATGCTGTTGGTCGAGTGAGTTGGTTTATGGCAGAACCTCAGAAACCTCATCTAATGACGGCTAGGAGCATTCTGAAGTTCGTAAAGTGCACCTCTGATTTGGATCTCTTCAATGGGAAGGACTCGGGCTTTTGCTTACATGGATACATGGATGCTGGTTATGGAGAAGATTCAGATGATCGGAGATCGTCTGCTGGATATGTCTTTATGACCGACTCTACAGCTATATCATGGTGCAGCAAGAACCAGGATTCTCTGACTGTCTCTACTACGGAAGCGGAGTACAAAGCTTCGGCTTTGGCAGCTCAGGAAGCCATCTGGCTTAGGAGGCTTGTGGAGGACATTTATAGGGAGGTGTGAGGTCCTACTTTACTTTGGGGTGACAATGAGAGTGCCCTCAAACTGGTGAACAATCCAGTTTGTCATGCGCCAACCATGCACACAGAGATTCAACATCATTTCATTCGAGAGAAGGTGTTGGAGGGATCTCTTATGGTTGAGCATGTGCAGAGCAAGGATAATGTCGCAGACATCATTACGAATTCATTGTCGTAGGGACCGTTTGATCGGTCTACTTGTGCTGACTTCCACTTCCCACTTCAAGGGGGAGTGTTAAAATTTTGGAAGTGGAAGTGGAGTGTCCGGGAACACAGTCTGCGCATCTTTGGTGTTGGCGATCTGCTTCTGTTCACCAATTGTGCCCAAGAGTTCCTATTTTGGTTTAGACCAGGCGATCTTGTACTGGAGGTCGCTTGGCGGTCTAGTACTTCGGTTTGCTTGAGATCGCTCTGGCGGTCTACTGTGGTTCCATTCTTATGGGAGACCGGACGGGTTGTATGAGCTTGGTTTTGATCTGGTCAGATGTGTTAAAATTTTTGAAAGACCGTTTAGGAGTAAGCAGGAGTTGTATCAACAAGAGTTATAGCCAAACAACCATAATGCCAAAGCAGCAACACAAGAAATCTTTATTGAAACAAAACTGCTTTACACTTCGAGGTATACATGGCGAGACATGATTCATAAGAATCACGGAGGTGAGAACAAAACGCACCAAAAATTGAAACTGGCGGTCTGCCAAAGCAGAGACCGCAAAAAGGTTTAGATCGCCCGGCTTGCTCTGTTGTACTCCCAGACCGCTTGCACAGTCAGACCGCAGAAACACCTTGAGACCACGCGAACAGAAGCAGACAACCTGCACTGCCAGACCGCAATCCCAGACCGCACGAACTGAAGCTTTATTGAACTGAACAAAGAACTGAAGCTATTGCCAGCCGTTGAAGGTCGCCTGATCGCTGAGCTCGCTGCGAACAGCACAAGAATACAATAAACTAGTTCGCTGACAAACCGCAGACGAACTGTTTATTCAAGCCACCAGAAATCACCAAGGAAGGAGACCACACCCTGCTGACCGCAAACCTGCGAACACAACAACAGTTAACTCGCATCCAAGTCGCGCGACCTCAAAACTTGAGTCCGCAAGAAACAATCCGGGCTCTTGTTCTTACAATTCTTGTTAGGAATGATGGGCCCTGCACCCCTATTTATAGACGGAGAGACGGATGTCGTCACCGCACAAACTGAGATACAATAACCGCCCATCAGATCGCGAACGGTCTCACAAGGCAGACCGCGCGAACACAACACTTGGACAAGATTCAGTCCAAGACCGAAGTCAGCAGCAAGCCGCGAACATGCCGCGCGGACACAGGATCATCCTTCCTAGAATCGCCTAGACAAGGACGAACATCTGGCCGACTTGAGTCAAGTCACCAGAACAAACCGAACAGACTGTCTAGTAGCAAAACTTGGAGAGCCCGCAGCAGGTCGCCAGAACTAGTAACCAAACCAGGGAACAAACTGGCCGATCACAGCAGATCGCCAGATCAAACAAGCAGGGAGAGATCGCAGAACCAAACCGCCAGAGCACCAGCGCAGACCGTGCGGTCTCCAGCCTTCAGACCGGCCGGACTCCCTTCTTCTCCACTTCAATAATTTCAACACTCCCCCTTGAAGTGGGAAGTGGAAACTAACCCGAACAACTCCCTTAACCGAGTAAACGGTCCCTTCGCCAGCGGATTTGTGAAGATATCTGCGACATTGTCCGCACTCCGAACATGCTCGACCATAAGAGATCCTCCCAACACCTTTTCACGAATGAAATGGTGCTCAATCTCTATATGTTTGGTTCTCGCGTGACAGACTGGATTGTTAACCAGCTTGAGAGCACTCTCATTGTCTCCGCGTAGCAAGGTGGGAGCTCAAACCCCCTGATGAACGTCCTCCACCAACCTCCTGAGCCAAACGGCTTCCTGAGCTGCCAAGGCCGAAGCCTTGTACTCCGCTTCCGTGGTAGATACAGACACCGAGTCTTGCTTCTTGCTGCACCAAGAGATAGCTGTGGAGCCCATCATAAAAACATAACCAGACGTTGATCTCCGATCATCCACGTCTCCCCCATAATCAGCATCCATGAAACCATGCAACTCCAAGCTTGACCCTCTTCTATATAGGAGACCCAAATCAGAGGTCGACTTCACATACTTCAAGATGCCTTTTGCCGCCAGAAGATGAGGTTTCCGTGGTTCCGCCATGTACCGACTCACCTTGCCAATTGCATAAGCAATATCTGGCATTGTGATCGTCAAGTAGATCAAACTCCCAACCAGAGCTCGAAAGACCAACGGTTCAGATAAAACTCTCCCCTCATCCTTCCGAAGCTTATGATGTTGCTCCAGAGGTATAGAACCTGACAAATAAGCACTCCGCTCTCCCGCCTCTGCACCTCGAGTCCAAGGAAATGGTGGAGCTCCCCCAGATCCTTCATCTCGAATCTGATAGCAAGCTCTGCTCTGAGTCTTGCAACAACTTCCTTCGAGTTCCCGGTGACAATCATGTCATCCACATACAGCAGCACAATCACCCGAAGCACCCCCTCCTTCTTGATGAACAAGCTAGAATCAGATTCTGAAGCAAAGAATCCGCAGAATAAGAGATACTCTGCAATCTTCCCGTACCACGCTCGAGGCGCTTGCTTCAACCCATACATGGCCTTCTTCAACTTACAGACGTAGTCCGGATACTCCTTCGAGATGAAGCCTTGCGGTTGGATCATGAAGATTTCCTTGTCAATCTCGCCGTATAAGAAGGCATTCTTCACGTCGAGTTGCCAAATCTCCCAACCACTTGAAGCTGCCAAGGCAATAACAAATTGAACCGAAGTCATCTTTGCCACTGGACTGAATGTCTCATCATAATCTTCTCCGTACTGCTGTGAGAACCCGCGAGCTACAAGGAGAGCCTTGTACCGCTCGACACTGCCGTCACCTTTCTTCTAGAGCTTGTAGACCCATTTGCATGTCACAGGAGTGGTGCCCTTGGGCTTGGGCATGAGAGACCAGGTCTCATTCTTCTCGAGAGCTGCCATCTCTTCTTGCATAGCAATGTCCCACTCCTTCACGCCTCTGGCCTTCTCAAAGATTGACGGAAACAAAGTTCACCATGTTCCCTCCTGTGTATCGATCTAGTGGTTGAATAGTCCTCTTCGACCTCCTAAGAGGTTGCACCTAACTAACCACCTCCTCAGCTGCTTCTTCTGTGCAAGCTCCTCTTCCAGACGAACTTGGAGCATCGCTCCCCCTGCTTCCAGAACTTGAAGCCTCCATCTCAGAGCATGACACAGCTGGAGCTCCTGGTGAAACAGGCAACTCCACTTGAAGACTTCCTGCAGCTTTTCCTACTTCATCAACCCTGCCATCCGGTAGCTCAACTCCTGAACTCCCCTTGTAGGAAGTCACTTCATCGAACACTACATCCCGAGAAACAATTGACCTCCGTGTCTCAGGATCCATGCATCTCCATCCCTTCTTCCGCTCATCATACCCAACAAAGACTAGCTTCCTTGCTTTCGCATCTAGCTTTATCCGAAGAGCATCAGGAATATGCACATAGCAGGTGGACCCGAACACCCGAAGGTGTGCAACACTCGGCTTCTCCTTGAACATCAATTCGTGAGGGGTCTTCATGTTGATAGGACTTAAAGTCAACCTGTTGATGACATAAGCTGCACAAGGCATTCCCTCCGCCCAGAATGACTTTGGGATACTCTCAGCATGAAGCCCGCATTTGCAAGTTTCCGTCAGATGATGGATCTTCCTCTCGGCAACGCCATTCTGTTGTGGAGTATGGGCACAAGTAAGCTCTCTCCTGATGCCATGCTTCCTGCAAAAACTTGAGAACTCACCAGAGGTGAACTCCCCACCATTGTCAGTTCTAAGTTTTTTAACCCGCAGGCCTAGTCGGCCTTCTACCAGCTCCTTGAACTCCACAAATTTTGCAAATGCATCTGACTTCTCCTTCAAAAAATACACCCAGACAAATCTGGTGTAATCGTCAATCAACACCAACATGTATCTGTTGCCTCCAAGGCTTGGGGTGGCAGTCGGTCCCATCAAATCACCGTGGATGCACTCCAACGGCACTTTGCACCTTGTTTGTGATTTGTCAAATGGAAGTCGATGAGACTTACCAAACTTACATCCTTCGCAGACATGACCGTCTCCATAGGAGGACAAGCTAGGCAAGCCATTGACAAGACCCCTTACCGCCATAGCCTTCAATTTGTCAATGCCTACATGCCCCAACCTTTCATGCCAGATGGCCGCGCCATCATTGGTCCTCATCTTATCAACATAGGTACTTGTCGATAAAACAAACAAGTCCTTCACCCTCTTGCCGACATGAATAACATCTCCCTTTATCTCCGGTTGAGTTTTGTGAAACTTCACTTCTGTTGGGCCAAACAAAACGTGATAACCGGCGTCGACAGCATTGGTCACAGAGAAGAGATTTTTCTTCATACCAGGCACGTGATAAACACTCCTCAACGTGAGTAGACCCTTATCACTGCTCAGAGAGACAACACCTTCGTGTTCTACTGGATGAATAGAATTGTCAGCCGTAATGATAGCATTATTACCTGAGTAGGGTGCCAAAGAAGAGATCTTTGATCCATCCCCGGTGAGGTGATGCCCACACCCTGAATCAACAATCCAGTCCTCATCATAGTTGATGGAAGCCAAGGCCTTATTGGGCATCGCCGTTATATTAGACACAAAGGCTCCTCCCCATCCAACTTCATCAGACTTTGGCATCTCCTTCTCCACTGCATGTCACGACTGAAGATTCACCCGGCAATCTTTCTTGAAGTGCCCGGTCTTATTGCATCTAAAGCACCTCAGTCCCTCTCCTTTCTTCTTCCCATCAGACTTAGGGGCATAGCCTCTATCTTGCTGACCTGAAGTGGAGGGTCCATCATGACCCGGCTTCTTCTTCTCCCATTTCTTCTTCTTCTTCCCAGAGAACATCACATTACTTTCTCCCCCGGAGATAGAAACCCCCGCTATCTGTCTTGCTAAACTTTCTTGCGAAGCAAGAAGGTTCTCCAGCTCCAACAACGACGGTTGATTTGCCCAACCCTGAACTGAAGTCACAAAGGCAAGATACTCCTTCCGCAACCCGCAGATGATATGCCTCTTCAGTTTTGCCTCAGAGATAGGCTCATCAGGGTCCAATGCCTAAATCTCTGCCGTGAGGTTCTTCATTTTGAGAAAGAAGGAGGAAATAGAAAGATCACCTTGAGAGGCTTTCGCCAACTTATTTTCAAGATATTGTAGCCTCGGTACATTCTTCTTATTGAACAACCCATCCAAGGATGTCCAAATCTCAGCAGCTGATTTACATCTGATGATGTGATCAAACAGCTCCGGTGAGATATCCCTTTTGAGAGTGAACTCTGCCTTATCATTTGTCCTCCTCCAAAGTCTCACCTCTGCCATATTATCTCGTGCTAGAAACACCTCTTGAGTGTCTTCTCCGCCAACCACCTACCATAGATCCTCGCCAAGCAAGTAACTCTCCATACATGACTTCCATTTCTTAAAGTTAGTCGATGTGAGGAGTTCAATACCAAGACCTCTTGCGTATCCCCCTTCCATGGTAATCTATGTGGTCTCTTCTTTACAAAGACGATGGAAACTCTAGTTGATCACTGCTTATCCACTCCAGAAACCTGGCTTTGATACAATGTTAAAATTTTTGAAAGACCGTTTAGGAGTAAGCTGGAGTTGTATCAACAAGAGTTATAGCCAAACAACCACAATGCCAAAACAGCAACACAAGAAATCTTTATTGAAACAAAACTGCTTTACACTTCGAGGTATACATGGCGAGACATGATTCATAAGAATCACGGAGGTGAGAAAAAAATACACCAAAAACTGAAACTGGCGATTTGCCAAAGCAGAGACCGCATAGACCGCAAAAAGGTTCAGATCGCCCGGCTTGCTCTGCGGTACTCCCAGACCGCTTGCACAGTCAGACCGCAGAAACACCTTGAGACCACGCGAGCAGAAGCAGACAACCTGCACTGCCAGACCGCAATCCCAGACCGCACGAACTGAAGCTTTATTTAACTGAACAAAGAACTGAAGCTATCGCCAGACCGCAATTCTGATCGCCTAACCGCTGAAGGTCGCCTGATCGCTGAGCTTGCTACGAACAGCAAAAGAACACAATAAGCCAGTTCGCTGACAGACCACAGACGAACTGTTTATTCAAGCCACCAGAAATCACCAAGGAAGGAGACCGCACCCTGCTGTCCGCAAACCTGTGAACACAACAATAGTTAACTCGCATCCAAGTCACGCGACCTCAAAACTTGAGTCCGCAAGAAACAATCCGGGCTTTTGTTCTTACAGTTCTTATTAGGAATGACGGGCCCTGCACCCCTATTTATAGACGGAGAGACGGATTTCATCACCGCACAAACCGAGATATAATAACCGCCCACCAGATCGAGAACGGTCTCACAAGGCATACCGCGCGAACACAACACTTGGACAAGATTCAGTCCAAGACCGAAGTCAGCAGCAAGCCGCGAACAAGCCGCGCGGACACAGGATCATCCTTCCTGAGATCGCCAAGACAAGGACGAACATCTGGCCGACTTGAGTCAAGTCGCCAGAACAAACCGAACAGACTGTCCAGTAGCAAGACTTGGAGAGCCCGCAGCAGGTCGCCAGAACTAGTAACCAAACCAGGGAACAAACTGGCCGATCACAGCAGATCTCCAGATCAAACAAGCAGGGAGAGATCGCAGAACCAAACCGCCAGAGCACCAGCGCAGACCGCGCGGTCTCTGTGGTCTCCAGCCTTCAGACCTGCCAGACTCCCTTCTTCTCCACTTCAACAATTTCAACAAGATGCTCATATGGTTCTTCTCCTATAAGAGACCAGGCGGTCTTCCGGTTTTGAAATAAGGGTGTTGTCTTAGTTGGGGTAACATCCCCCAAACGACTAGACCCCTAGGATGGTTTTGTCATGACTAGGTCATGACAAAACCCTTGGATGCACAAAGAGAACATAAGAGCTTAGGCTTGAGGCGAAAATCGCCATGGTCTGCGGGTAGTGATTTCTAGTTACCAAGCCTAAGGTTGGCCTTAGGGCATCGTCGTGACCCATGAACCCACCATGACGTGTCTAACCCAGTAAAGGGGTTCCCTCATAGTACCTTAATTACCCAACGTAGAAAGAAAGTGGGTATATTGATCACAGCGCTAGCGCCGTTGCTAGTGGCTAGCGCTTGCGGTTGTGGTGGTTTAGGTGAACCACTGAGATGAACACCGAACCACTGAGATGAACCAAATACCATCAAAACGCTAGTGCGGGCGCTAGTGCTAGCGCAGGCACTAGCGCTGGCAGTAGCGGTAGCGCCTGACGGTTGCCAAACCGGCAAGCGTTACGCCGTCGAGGGGCTAACGCTGGCGCTAGCACTATCTCTGGCGGTAGCTAAACCGATGGGAGACGGTCGGGACTCATTTTGCTGGCCCAATTCATGGCCAAGAGAGTCCAAAAGTCCTCCCAATTGATGGCGGTTCATTCCAACCTTTAAGGAGGGTGAAATGAGTGACCTTTGGAGATGGCCGAAATTTTCACCATGAATGGTTTTAATGGAGGAATCCCAAGCTTCATCTCCTCCTCACCAGGATTTGGGTCTATAAAAGGGCTCAAGGGGTGAAGGGAATGAGTTTTCCCCCATTTTCTAGAAGAATTCTCATTTCTAGGCACCTACCGACATGGCACCCAAGATCTCTCGACCAACCATGGCGGACCCATGATCGACACGGCTACAAGCCGCAATTTAGGTCCTCCCATCCTGTCTATTTCTTAGTGGGTAGATCTTATCATTTTGGCCACAATATTTGGGACCAATTGGTCTTGAATCGGCATGGCCAGAAGCTTGTGATCAAGCTTTCTTCCCTCGTTTAAAATTCTGATTCCGGCCACCGCCGGCCGGCCAACAATCGTACATCGCCGGCCGCCACCTCAACGGAGGTGGTGGAGGCATTGGCCGACCGGGAGAGCTTCTAGGTGGTCGGGAAATCACCTCCCAAGTTGCTACAGAACGGGCCAACCGTGGTCGTTGCTGATTGGCGAAGATTATGGGATGCCACCCATTTTTGCTTTAAGATCTATGCATAAATCTGGTAATTAGTTTATTTGGTATTGTATTTTTCTGTCCCTTTACTAGCAGTACATAGATTAATTTATTAAAAATACTTAGGGCCCTCTAAAGAAAAAATGGTTAACACCAAAGTTGTAGCCCTTAGAGTCCACTTTAATTTAAAATCAATTTCAGCCCAAAAGGATCTCTGTAGCTCCCTGTAGGTCCATTTTGGTGGGACTGGTCCTTAGGGTAGGACAGCCACTAATTTTAGAATAACTTTTGATTGGGTAATGAGATTGACTTGAAAATTAAAACATAGGCTATTTGTACCCACACCCTGGTAAAAATTTCATCCCAATTGGGACTGATTTGGTTGGGTATTAATTTAACCCAAGTTTGGTCAAACTAGGTCAAACTAGGCCAAAAGTGCACATGAAGGAATTAGGTGGTCAAATCTCATCTAGGTGAAGTGAAACCTTGGCCACTATTTTAGGATCATATAAGACACCCCCATGAGTAATATGGAGTGATGTGGGGTGGATATGCCCTAGGACTCTAGTTTTAACCTTAAGGTTGCACTTTAAGCCTTATGAAGGACATAGGGGCATATGCCCTTGGATGGTCATGAAACTTGGTACATAAGTTCATGGGGTGTAAATATTCCCTAAGAAATTTTAAGAGAATTTTAGGACCAATTATTCCCTCTGATTTAGGTTATAACCATTTTAGGGAACCTTTTTATAAGTGAAATTTATATGCTCAAATAATCTTGGATGGTGATGAAAATTTGGTGGTACCCTCATAATCATGTAATAGATATCTGGTAACTTTTGGGCTATTATTGAATTAATGTATTTAGCACTTTCACAAGTCATCTATTTGGTCCTAAGAATATAATAAATAATTAAGGGCCAAATATCCTCTGGAAAATTATGAAACTTGGTGGTAGGACATTTTAGGGCATTAAAGAGCTCTGTGAATTTTTGTATAATTGTTCGAATTATTTATCAGTAGGTTACTTCACAATTTTCCCTAGTATGGGTTTACTTGGAATATTTATTTATGTGACTAATTAGTTCTGATAAATTCTGAAATTTAGTCAGTAGACTTTTCTGATGAATATAAAGGTCTGGTAATTTTCCCATAATTTTTAGACAAGTATTTTTGGTGGTTCCTTCTTTAATTTATAATTTGGGGTAATTATTCAATATTATAATTAGAGGTCAACACCTTACTGCAAAATTGTGCTATTCTGTTTATACTATTATTTTGACAACATAGATTTACTATAATTTTATGGGGGCCATATCATGAGAAGACCTTATACTTCATGTGCAATTTCATACTCGGCCAATGTTTGAGAAATTAAAATAAATGCGAAATAATTAGGGAAAAATATGATTCTCTGGATTTAGGCTTGGAACATTATGATAGACTCCCAGTAATAATCTTGGGTCAGTTGGATGAATATTTGGGGTACCTTCTCTTATGCAACTCATATAACTCATTTGGTCTGCGTATAGTAAAACTGTGAAACTTGGGTAAATTGAAGACCAGTATGGTGAAATAGATGATAGATGTTGTATCAATTCTTGTTGGTAAGATGTGAGGTCACCAAAAGGATCTCATGTGATGAGAGTGTACTTGGTGAGTTAAGGGTAAAGATGTGCTCGGGATTGACGAAAGATCATTTTTCGCATGGGTAGTCAGAAAACACTTAGGAGGATAATTCAAGTCTTATGATAAGAAGGGTATACTTATGGGTAGTCACTAATAACATTAAGTGCCTTGGAGAATGAGCTTTGGGGTGTCATCCCATCATAGTTCCTATTACCTGTGCGAGCCCCTCACAGGGTAGTCCTCGTGAAGCCCATGGTTAACCCTAAACTGTAGGAATAAATTGTTATGTAAGATTGTCTTAATAATCCACACACCCACGCCCCGTGGTTACGGGAGGTTAGTTTGTTGGGTCGTATGAGAGGTAGGATCGGTGGTTGTAGAAGCAGACTAACTAGTCTGGTGAGCTTGTGACTCAGTAATGTTTGTTTGTGCGGACAGGTTGGTCCGGCGAGCCGGTGGCTTGGAAGGTTATGGTGATGGGCGGGTTAGCCCTGGGAGCTTATGGCTCGAAAATAGATGGTAAACATGTTTGCTTGTGCATAAAGGTGGTGTGTCTTTGGTATTGGACGGTCGTTCACACCGACGTCAATACGTTGACTCGGCAAGTGTGGAATTTGCACTTAGCCATGAAAGTATGGTGGTCCAGCCAGTAAGAGTACGTAGATGCTCTGCGGTTTTGCGTTGAGGCGTACGATAGGTCTAGGTTAGGTAGTGTGAATACCAACCTAGAGGTGGGCGAGGCCCAACCCACCGCTTCTGTTTCCCACTACGGGTGTATCCTGGGAGTCTTGCTAGCTCCAAAAAGGGGGAACTAAAGGTCTGTGCGCATAGAGTTGAAGTGTGTGAGTTGCACTTATATGAGCATAGCATAAAATGCATAACTCTGCATGTCATTGCATAAGCATTGCAGTTCAACCCCTACCCCTATCGTATAAATCGGTATGGGACTTTGTATATGATAGGCCTTGCTAAACGACCCCATGGTCTATAGGTTTGTGTGGGTATTCCTATAAATCAATGGTTACTTTTCTATTCTTACTTATTGTCCTTTACATGCTCTTTATTATGCTTTATTTACTGCTTTAATTATATATATACACTTGTGTAGTGGTAGTTGTTCCTGTAGCTAGTTAACGTCATATGCTTTGTTTATACCCCCTGATGTCCTTCGCTTCGTCCTCCCACTCGGTTCCTAGGGCCATTGGGGGATGGATGGGGGGAAACGAGGCTTAGTCTTTTTAACTAATGGTCGGTGGACCATATCATTTTAGGGGACTGAGGAGACGCAGCAGCACTAGAGGTCGGTGCAGATGGAGGCGGGCCAGTCTAGTAGAGGAGCACCAGTTTCAGGATCAGTGAGTGATTAGTAGATTATGTGTTGGAACAACCCAATTACTTATTTGGGCTAGGATTACCATATGTTGACTAGGACTTAGTTGACCCCCAATGTATAGTCTAAGGGTCATAGTTTTTAGGCAGATAAGATAGCTAGAACTTAGGAAATCTCTAAGTTTCTGCGTTCGACGAACTCAATATTGCGTTTGACGAAATGCTTTCTGCGTTCCACGAACGTCTTGCATTCTGCGTTCGACGAACGGCTTGCTTCATCCCCAGCGGTCGACGATCTTCAATACTCAGCGGCTCAGCGGTCGACGAATTTTTCAGTTCGATGAACTCTAACTTGAGATCGACGAACTCCATCTTGTGTTTGATGAATCAGTATCAGATGTTAAGCTCGATGAACTCTAACTTCAGATCGACGAAATCCTATCTCAGCTCGACGAATTCTCTCTCAGTTTATTCAGATCAGTTATATTTTTCTCAGAACTCAGTTCGACTATCAGCAATGAATTTAGTCTTCTAGATAAGACAAAATTTTATCCTTCCTTTGTTTATTCTCCTTTCCATTCTCTTCCCGAGAAAGTAGCCGTTGGGATATATTGGAAAAGGATATCTTTTATTGAAAAGGAAAAGGATTAAAGATTTGCTGAATCAGTTGTAGTTCCAAGGAAATAATTAAAGCTGATTATTCTATTCCTATTCAGAGATTTGAATATCAAATCTATTATCATTCTCTTAAAGGAAATAGGATACCAAGAAGAAAGATATCAGTAACAGAAGAAAAAACATCAGAGTATTAGTCGAGAGAGAAAATATTCAGAATGTCAAGAAGAAAGAAAGACACACAAAAAAAGCTTTACAGTCTTCATCTTCTTCAAGCAGCACATTTCATTCTCTGAGAACAACAATTCAATTCATCTCTCAGATTTCTACTGCAAGTTTCAAATCTTCAAAGAGCAACAATAATCTGAGAAACTTATGTCTCTCAGATTCATCAGCTAACAAGGAAGATATCTGTTTCAAGAGAAAGCTCCATCCTCAAGCTGTCAACAATTTCAATCAGACAGGGGGAGCTTTACAACATCATTCCACTAGAGTCTTCTCTCAGATTATTGACAGAGAAGAACATCTAACCCTTCTTATCCCATCTTATACATGGTTTTAACTCCCTTCAAAAGTTAACTCCTTGGTGGCAGGGCACCTGAACAAAAACCTGTGGTTTGCTTAGAGCACCTGATCAAAAGCTCACTTGGTGTGTGGACACCTGATCAAAAACCCGTTGGTGATAGGACACCTGATCAAAAACCTAGTGGAATCCTACCAAGTGTGGTAGAAGAGTAGACGTACCCGGGTTTATTGGGGAACTACTATAAAATCCTTGTGTCCTCTGTGTTGTGATTATTTTTTGTACTGTGCTGTGTGCTTTCTTTATTTTATTTTATAACTCACTCTGTAATACACATATAAGTAATACTACTTTAATTCCGCTATAAAATTAAGTGAAAAACTTTTTAATACTCTATTCACCCCTCCTATAGAGTAAATCTAAGTTCTAACCTCACTTTCAATTGGTATCAGAGGTTGGTTGATTGTATATAGGTTAACACATGAATCAAAAAGATCAATTAGATCTTAAATTTATTTTAGAGTTTTCTTTTTCTAAAAATCATGGCACAAAACAGAGTTCAGAAAGAAGGACTCCAGATCAAGGGAAAAGCCAAGGTATGACAAATCAAATTCTAAGGAAATAATTTGTTTTGGCTGCAGGAACACTGGACACATTCTGCCTGAGTGTCCAGACAATCAGAAGAAGGAGAAGAGAAAAGAGAAAGAAGACAAGAGGCACTCCAGCAAGTCTTCCTCCCACAAGCACAAGCATAAGGGAAGAGGATTTGTAGCTGAAACTTGGAGTGAAACTGAGTCAGAGTCTTCATCCAGTTCATCTGAAGATGAAGAAGAATCAAAAGAAAAAGACCAATGCTTGATGGCTGTCTATGACTCAAGCAGTGAGTCAGAAAAATCATCTTCATCCAGCTCCAGTGATGATGAGGATGATGAAGAAGAAAGAAGCTTCTGTATGATGGCTATCAATGCGTCAGCAAATAATTCAGAAGAATCAAAATCAGAAGCTGACAATGACAGTGATCAGGTAATATCTTATTTTGATTTCAATTCAATTGAATTCAAAGATGAATACAAAGTTCTTGGCTTAGACTTAATCAAATCTGAGAAGGAAATAATCTCTCTCAGAAATAAGTTGGCTGAAATGAACTAACTTAGTGAAGAAAAAGCTATTCTTAAGAAAGAATTGACTGCTTCAAAAGAACACATTGTTCTCATTGAGAACAAGTTATCTGAAGCTATGAAATTTGAAGAATCCCTAAATGGGAGAAGTATCAAACTGATGGACATCACAAGAACAGTGAATGCCAGGCTCAATGGCAAACTGGGCTTAGGTGCATCATCAAGTGAGCCACCTTTTATTAACAAGAACATACTTTCTACACCAATAAAGTTCATCTCTGCCAAGAGCAAATAGGTTGTAGAAGTAGATAAAAACATTTCAAGCAAGGCTATTAAGAATAAAGGAATTCAGCAGAATTCGTCGAACGGAGCTAGACGAAATGAATTCACTTCGTCGAACGGCGATCGACGAACTTTGAAGCCAGAATCTCAGTATATTCATTATTCGAACGGCGCTCGACGAAAGCATGTACATTCGTCAAACGGTGATCGACGAACTCATCCCAGTTCGTCGAATGGAAAACATACTGAAAATCTGAAGAATTCTTATTCTAAATATACTAAGAATCCTTTCACTGAATGGATAATTCCTCCAAGGAGATATCATCCACAAGGTTACAAGGATCAGCCTGAAATGTCTTTTATTTCAGAGTTTTGTGGTAATACAAAAGGACCCGAGGTAGTCTGGGTCAAGAACAACTAGAATGTTTTCTGTTTTGCAGGTACAAGGCTATCCAAGCAAAAATGAGCATTGGTATTTGGATAGTGGATGTTCAAAGCATATGACAGGAAACAAGGCCAACCTGAGCAACTACAAGGCAAATCTTGGACCCAAAGTGATCTTTGGAGACTCCAACTGTGGACAAACCAAAGGATATGGGAAGATCAAAGTTGGAGCAGTTACCTTCAAGGAGGTAGCTTATGTCAAGGGTCTGAAGCACAACCTCATCAGCATAAGCCAGTTATGCGATGAAGGTTATCTGGTAACCTTTAACCATTCCTTATGTCTTATTATCAATAATAAAAACATAAATGTATTATCTGGTATTAGACATGAAAATTTTTATTTAGTCAATTTTGACTCTGCCAATTCTGACATTTGCTTATTCAATTCTATGAGTAAAACAAATGAATTATGGCATAAAAGGCTTGGACATATTAACCTTAGAACTATATCTATGCTTTCTAAGGACAATCTTGTTAGAGGACTGCCTTCTGGTTCTTACAAGAAGGAAGGACTCTGCAGGGCTTGTCAATTAGGTATGCAAACTAGAAGTAGTTTTAAATCTTTATCCAAGAGTGATTCACCTATGATTTTGTATTTATTGCATTTAGACCTTTTTGGACCTACTGTAATACAAAGTCTAGGAGGGAAGCATTACTCTCTAGTTATTGTAGATGACTTCTCAAGATTCACTTGGGTGTTCTTTCTTAGGAACAAGTCTGACACCTTCAGTGTTCTGACAGACTTTCTCAGGTCCATCAAGATTGAGTACTCTACTCTAGTTGCATTGATCAGAAGTGATCATGGCACTAAGTTTGAATCTCTTCTGATGGGAGAATTCTGTGGAAAAGAAGGGATCATATAATGTTTGTCTGCTCCTAGAACTCCTCAACAAAATGGGGTAGCTGAAAGAAAAAATAGAACCCTAATTGAATCAGCAACTACATTGCTTACTTGCCACTCTCTTTTTGGGCAGAGGCAGTGAACATAGCAAATTATGTGTTGAATAGAAGCCTGATACATAAACTTAAGGGCAAAACTCCTTATGAATTACTTAAGAATAAAAAGCCTAAGGTTAACTATTTTAAGATATTTGGCTGTAAATGCCATGTGCATAACAATGACAGGAAGTATCTAAGGAAGTTTGAAGCAAAAGTTGCTAAAGGCATATTCCTTGGATATTCTCTTTCTAGTAAAGCATATAGAGTTTACAACAAATCTACTCTTAAGATAGAAGAGTCCATGCATGTATCTTTTGATGAAACTGACATGTTAATTGAGGAGAGGAATACCACCTCTATCAAAAATATTTTGCAGGTACCAGCTCTATGTAAAGAGTTAAATGAACTAGATCTACAGAAAGAAGATTCTCCACTTCCATCAACTCAAAATCTTGAAGATAGAGAAGAAGAGGATAATCTTGATCTTGCTGACAATTCAAATCAAATGACAGCTGATCAAATTCCCCAAGTGGATACTATTGTTGAACCAACTCCAACAGTTGATCACATCACAGTTAGAGATCATCCAATATCTCAAGTCATTGGTGATATTTTAGCAGGTGTTCAAATAAGGCATCAATTACACTAAAATCAGATGCACACTTGTTTCCTATCCCAGATTGAACCTCAATCCATAAAAGATGCAGAGCAAGATCCAAATTGGATTCTTGCAATGCAAGAGGAGCACAATCAATTTGAAAGGAACGAGGTATGGGATTTGGTTCCAAGACCAAAAGGCCATCCAATTATTGGCACCAACTGGGTCTTTAGGAACAAGCTAGATGATCAAGGCAACATAGTGAGAAACAAAGAAAGATTGGTAGCCCAAGGATATTCACAGGAAGAAGGAATTGACTATGATCAGACCTTTGCTCATGTTTCAAGACTTGAAGCTATCAGGATTTTCCTTGCCTTTGCTGCATTCAAGAAATTCAAAGTATACCAGATGGATGTGAAGAGTGCATTCTTAAATGGAGACATCAAAGAAGAAGTCTAGGTGGAATAACCACCAGATCTCATCTCTCCAACTCACTCCTCCTATGTATTTAAGCTTAATAAAGCACTCTATGGTCTCAAACAAGCTCCTAGAGCATGGTATGAGACCTTAGCTAATTTTCTTTTGGAAAACAAGTTCTGTAGAGGCATAGTTGATAAAACCCTATTTTTCAGGATGCATAAAAATCAAACTTTATTAGTTCAAATATATGTAGATGATATCATATTTGGCTCTACTGATTCAAATTTAAGCAAAAGGTTCTCTAACCTAATGCAATCTAAATTTGAAATGAGTAGTATGGGTGAATTATCATACTTCCTTGGTCTTCAAGTGAAGCAAACTCCAAATGGCATATTCATATCACAAT
This sequence comes from Dactylorhiza incarnata, assembly GCA_033032865.1. NCBI lineage: Eukaryota > Viridiplantae > Streptophyta > Magnoliopsida > Asparagales > Orchidaceae > Dactylorhiza > Dactylorhiza incarnata. Next base: position 38,379 of record JAWHQI010000255.1, on the reverse strand, counting down.
CCAAGTATGCTAAGGAATTAGTGAAAAGGTTTGGTATGTCTGATGCTTCCACCATGAAAACACCCATGCCCTCAAATACTATTGTTGACACTGATGAATCAGGGAAACCTGTTGATCAGAAAGTATATAGAGCAATTGTTGGCTCATTACTTTATTTAACAGCACGTAGGCCTGATATAATGTTTGCTACCTGTATTTGTGCTAGGTTTCAAGTTAACACCAAAGAATCTCACCTAATTTTACTAAAAAGAATTTTGAGATATATAAAAGGTTGTCCTAATATAGGACTCTGGTATCCAACAACATTAGAATTTGAATTAACTGGATTCTCAGATTCTGATTATGCTGGATGCATAGTAGACAGGAAAAGCACATCAGGAACTTGCCAGTTTCTTGGTGATAGGTTTGTGTCTTGGTTTTGTAAGAAACAAACATCTGTGTCTACATCAACAACTAAAGCTGAATACATAGCTGCAGGCAGTTGCTGCTCACAGATATTGTGGATACAAAATCAGCTCCTAGACTATGGTGTCAATCTAAATAATTCAATTATATTTTGTGACAATACTAGTGCAATATCTATAGCACAAAATCCATTTCTCCATAGTAGGACTAAACACATAGAAATTAGGCACCACTTTATCAGAGATAATGTGTATAAAAATAAAATTTGCCTACAATTCATTTCTACATATTTGCAAAGAGCTGATATTTTCACCAAACCCTTGGATGAAAAGAAACATACTTTCTTTATAAATCAGCTAGGAATGATAGATGGAGATTCAATCTGCTAAAAATTAAATTTTCTATTTATCCTCTCATTTCGTCGAACGGAGAACGACGAAATGCTATCGTTCGTTGAACGGAGATCGACGATACTTATTAGTTCAAGATCAACAAAGACAAGCGCGATCGTCGAACGGAGATCGACGAAAATTAACTTTTCATCGAACGCAGTCAGACGAAGCCCTAAGTCTTTTTGACTTCAGCTTCTATTAAGTTTAGCCGAACCCTGTTCTACGAAAGTGTGCGCCCTTCTACGATCTCTCTATATAATCAAAGCTTTCATCCTATTTTATCTTTGCGCCTATAGAACTTGCTTTTCCCTCCAGTTCCTCTTTGCACTTGATCGTTCTCTCTTTTGTAGGTAACAATGGCGATTTCTCAAGCAGTTCTTTCCTTAATAAAGTTTAACGTTGGGTTTGACATTGATATCGAGTCGTTTGCGCGTTCCTATCAAGTTTTCCAAGAAATCCTCAGTTTATTTGAAGAACAACAGTTAAGGAAGATGATGGCAACAAGAATCAAGTTACCAGTGGCTGAAATCAAAGAATGGGCTTATACAGTCAAGTCAGAGAATGATACATTATCAGGAAGCATTTCAGGACACCAGGTTCTTCAAACTCCTGAAATTTTATCAGATGTTTTTGGTTTTGTGAATGGAAATGAAGATGTGGATATATCTTCTGTTGATTTTGATGAGGCTTTGGTTAAAATGGGTCACTCCAGTGGAAACCCTAACCACCTCCTAAAGAAAAACTTATCTGTGGAATATAAGTTTTTAGCTGATGTAGTGGGCAAGGTGTTGCTTGGGAAAACCTCAGCCCATGACTACATTACAAGGCACCAATTTCTGGTGATGGTGGCCTTGGTTGAGAATAAGAAGATTAACTGGGGAATGATTATCTTTGAATCATTAAGGAAGAAAATCAGCAAGGTAAGTGTTGGTTATGGAATAATATTGGGAATATTTCTTCAAGAGAAGCATCCAGACCTTCTGGTCTCTCCTAAGGTGTTTATCAATGCAAGTAAGAGGCTAACATCAGCCTTGTTTGGAAAATGGGAAAGAGTAATTCCTAAGAAGAATCCAAGGGCTGATGCCCCCAGGCCAGCTTCAGAAGGCACAAGGACTGTGCAGGTCACTCCCTTAACCCTTCCAGAATCTCCACTTGTTGTTTCTTCTCCTCCTCTCCCATTTCCACCCCTTGTCTCCTCTGAAGTCATCCCTCCTCCAACTTCTCCAATAAACCTTTCTCCCTCATTACCATCTTCTCCTATTCTTCAGACTCATCCATCAGAAGAGCCTTCATCCTTCATCCCAGATGCTACCCTTACTCCCATGAATGACATTCATTTCCCCATCTCATCTCCACCTCAATCACCTACCATTCCACCTCAGTCTCCTATCCCTCAAAATATCTCTCCACCTCAGTCAGCCATTATCCCTTAGTCACCTATTCATCCACAATCACCTATCCACCCTCATGTTCCTATTCATGACCACTTTCATCCACCCATAGCACATGCTACCAACATCTCTCTCCCTTTCTCCATCCCATCATCTTCTCACCATCACCCAGATTTTGTATATGTTGACTTCTCATCAGCTGCTGATCAAATCTTTGATCACATTGCTCCTAAGCTAGAAGTTCTTCTGGATGCAAAGCTTGCTCCAGTGCTTCAAGCTCTTTCTGACCTTTATACTAAATTAGCTTCCTTCCCTTCATCCTCTTATTCTGTCCCTTCTTCAAGGGGCCTAGCTTCAGGTTTTCCTGAAACTAGGCAGGGGGAGATGTCTAGTGAAGAAGCTCCAGTCCTTGCAGTTTGCAGTTCAGATGCAATTTTGTTTGAAGCTTCAGTTCAAGAAGATTCTGTTATAGATTATGATTCAGAGATGACAGATCTCTCAGAAGAATTAGTGATTCCATCTATAGAAAAAATAAAGAATATATCTATTAATCCATTTGTAGATATTATTTCCTTGCTTTCTCAGTTCAATGCAATTTTCAATAGCTTGCCAGAATTTCAAGTGATTTCAAAAGCAGTTGTTCCTTATACTGCTCCTATTGATAAAGTTCTGTTGAAAGAACTTATCAAGTGTTTTGAAGTAGAAGTTCCAGTTTCAATTCAAATTCCAGTTCCAGATCAGATTCATGTTCGGTTCCAGAATCAGTTTTAATATCAGAAGATGTTGAAGTGATGAATTCTCCTCCAACATTTGTCTTTGATGATTCCCCAAATCCAGATCTTGATGAAATTGATGTTGAGCAAGATGTTACTGTTAAGAAAGTTGATGTTGTGAAGAAGGTTGATGATAAAGTTCTTAAACTTATTGATGATCTATATGATAATCCCCAATCTTCCGATGATTCTGATGATGATGATAGTGATGATGATGATTCTGATGAAAAGTCATCAAAGAAAAGAAAAGCAAGGTATAAGTCTAAGGATGCTCCTAAGCCTCCAAATCCAAATAATAATGTTCCATACTACATTCTGCATAATATCACCTTAACAAAAGATTCACCAGCATGGATGAGGTTCTTCAGGAATGAGAACAATAGAAGGAAGAAAATGAAGAAGACAGGATTCTACTCAGATAAGCCAGTTAAGTTCAACCCTCCTCCTCCTCCTCCTCCTCCTCCAGCAGCAGGTGCAGCTGGATCAGCAAGTGTTTCTTCCTCCTCTCAAAGATCTTATTCTCAGCATTCCAACAGACCAGTCAGTTCCAATGGATCTCAAAGCTCTAGGTCTGCTAGACCTCCTTCTAGTTCTTCCAAATCCAGTCCTTCAGCATATAAGAATCAAGTATCTGATGGATCATTGCATAGGCAACGAAATCCTCCTGCTCAGACATCCTATAAGGCAATGAAATTGATGATATGCCTACTTCTCCCAATTCAGAAGAGGAGAGGATATCTCAAATGGCCAAATTCAAAGAATCTGTAGCAACAGCTCAGATTAATAAAGCAAAAGCTGAAGGCAGAGATTTCTCCCAATACTCTACCATGTCAGAATTTAGAAGAAAAGGATTTGAAAAGTACAAATCAAAGAATTTGTTCAATGCTGAAGAGTATTTAGAGAAGCACCCAGAAGCAGTTGTTCCTCAAGTCAAATCTCAAACTATTCTGGGAGCTCAGGATCTTTACATGAGCAAGAAAGAATCAGAAAATCTCAACAGACAGATAATCTTCAAGCCTACCTCAGCAAAGAAATATTGGTTCTGATTATTTAGTTTTGATTGACATTTCTATTTTAAATTGTAATGTTCATAAACTCAGAGTATTATATTCTCTATCTGCTGAAATATTTAAAATTCTATCAGATATATATATATATATATATATATATATATATATATATATGCTCTGCTGTTTTTCTGTTGTTTATTATTTGAAATTTTGTCAAATAGTATCCTAACCCAAATAGGGGGAGATTGTTGGAACAAACCTATTACTGATTTGGGCTAGGATTACTATGTGTTGACTAGGACTAAGTTGACCCCCAATGTATAGTCTAAGGGTCATAGTTTTTAGGCTAATAAGATAGCTAGAACTTAGGAAATCTCTAAGTTTCTGCGTTCCACAAAATGCTTTCCGCATTCGACCAATGTCTTGCATTCTACATTCGACGAACGACTTGCTTCATCCACAACTATCGACGATCTTCAATACTCAGCGGCTCAACAGTCGACCAATTTTTTAGTTCGACGAACTCTAACTTGAGATCGACGAACTCTAGCCTGTGTTCGACGAATCGGTATCAGATGTTCAGTTCGACGAACTCTAACTTCAGATCGATGAAATCCTATCTCAGCTTGACGAATTCTCTCTCAGTTTATTCAGATCAGTTATATTTTTCTCAGAACTTAGTTCGACTATCAGCAATGACTTTATTATTACAGATAAGATAAGATTTTATCCTTCCTTTGTTTATTCTCCTTTCCATTCTCTTCTCGAGAATGTAGCCGTTGGGATATATTGGAAAAGGATATCTTTTATTGAAAAGGAAAAGGATTAAAGATTTGCTGAATTAGTTGCAGTTCCAAGGAAATAATTAATGTTGATTATTCTATTCCTATTCAGAGATTTGAATTTCAAATCTATTATCATTCTCTCAAAAGAAATAGGATACCAAGAAGAAAGATATCAGTAACAGAAGAAAAAATATCAGAGTATCAGTCGAGAGAGAAAATATTCAGAAAGTCAAGAAGAAAGGAAGACACACAAAAAAATCTTTACAGTCTTCATCTTCTTCAAGTAGCACATTTCATTCTCTGAGAACAACAATTCAATTCATCTATCAGATTTCTGCTGCAAGTTTCAAATCTTCAAAGAGCAACAATAATCTGAGAAACTTCTGTCTCTCTGATTCATCAGCTAACAAGGAAGATATCTGTTTCAAGAGAAAGCTCCATCCTCAAGCTGTCAACAATTTCAATCAGACAGGGGGAGCTTTACAACATCATTCCACTAGTGTCTTCTCTCAGATTATTGATAGAGAAGAACATCTAACCCTTCTTATCCCATCTTGTACAGAGTTTTAACTCCCTTCAAAAGGTAACTCCTTATTGGCAGGGCACCTGAACAAAAACCTGTGGTTTGGTTAGAGCCCCTGATCAAAAGCTCACTTGGTGTGTTGACACCTGATAAAAAACCCCTTGGTGATAGGGCACCTGATCAAAAACCTAGTGGAATCCTACCAAGTGTGGTAGAAGAGTAGACGTACCCAGGTTTATTGGGGAACTACTATAAAATCCTTGTGTCCTCTGTGTTGTGATTATTTTCTGTGCTGTGCTGTGTACTTTCTTTATTTTATTTTATAACTCACTCTGCAATACACATATAAGTAACACTACTTTAATTCCGCTATAAAATTAAGTGAAAAACTTTTTAATACTCTATTCACCGCCCTCTAGAGTAAATCTAAGATCTAACCCCACTTTCATTATGCTTCCGCGAGTGATTTTTGTATTGAGGCTATGATGTACTGGGCATGGGCCCTTCTACAACAATTCAGTTATATCATGTGGACACTTATATATATAGCTTGTGATTTGCGGACTTGAACTTCTATTTGTTCGTTTATACTTTTCTTCTTCTGTGAACGATATGGCCGGCATGATCGGCGCTTTGTTGTGGCAACCTTCCCGTGTGTTGCTGTCACCGCAAAGCGGCGGTTCTGGGCATAAGACCCGGTTTTGTAGCGAGAAAAATTTGGGTCTTACAAACTAGTATCAAAGAAAACCTCGATCCGAAGAAAAGAAGTCCACAAACCCTGGGCCACCTCCCGCGAGTTTAGTTTGAGGACAAACTAAGCAGTGGAAGCAGTGGTGTGCCCATATGGGAAAATCACATGAAAAGTCCATTTTTAACTGATTTTTTTTTGTTAGCCAAATCTCCCTATGAATGGCAAGTTTTCTCTTGTAGCCTACGACGAACCCTGCCCCCAGCAGGGAATACCTCCGGCCACAAAGATCTCATTAGATAGTCCTTAGTCAACGAATTAGATTTAAACTCCACTAGGACACGTGACTCACCATGACAATTTATCTCATGCCCTAGTCTGAAATAAACCGTAGGTATAACTTTGGTGAAGGTACAAGGATACCCCCAAAGAGGCTAGAGAAAGAGAGATTGACAAATAAGCAGATTGGTATGGGACGCGTAGACTCAACCCTCGTACCAGTGACATGATTACATTGAGACAACCACCACGACAAACACTGAGGGTCAGATAAGAATTCATGTTCGGAAGAGACCCGTTTGGGATTGGGTCACATGTTGACACCAATAAGGTTGTCATAGAAGGTACGTTGAAGAGTCTAAAGTATGAAGCATACCAACAAGTCTCAAGATAGAACTCAAAGTTTAAGGTTGTGTGCCCTAAGGATTATTTGCATACTTGGGACGAATATAACATGGTGATATCGAAGATACTTTGCCAAAAATAGATAGTGGCTTATCTTTTGTTTATTAGGGCTTACCTTTTGTTTATTGGGCAAATTAATGACTGACTTGGGTTGCCCTTAGATTTAATTTAGAAAGTATTGCGTCGTGAACATAATGATTTTGAAGTTGATCATATTCGACGTTACTCGGGCAAAGATGAGATGGTGTAACAATATGTTCGGAATAATGATCCATAGAATTACCAGGACAATGGATAGACATCGTTGATCAAGCAATGACTTAACCTTAGTTGAATCAATGGAAATATAAATTGGCCTGGATTAATCACTTAGGGATGCAGATGCCTTTCTGGAAGTTGGGAACTGAAATTAGATCTTACAAGTTATAGTTATATCCGGAAGTTCTCGTGGCTCAGGGCATTTGGAAGTGATTAACTTATGATTTGTTAAAATTCACACCCTATCATGGTGGGAAAATTTTAACCACAATAATAGCCCTTATGCCTTGGGAGCTATGATGATGAATAACCAGAGATCTTAGACGATGACTTATTGTATTTAGAATATAGTGTTTGAGTTTACTATGATAAGAACGATCTAAGTTTTTCTTACTTTGGACTATCCGAAAGTGATCAAGACTAGCATATGTAGAAGTGATAGGGATTTGGTGAAATAAACATGATGATAATTCCTTGAAGAAATTGACTTGTGAAAAATCTTAGGGTATCATAAATTTTGCCCTCATTGTGAATCAAACTCCACATAGAAAATGATTGGGAGTAATCTTACAAACATGGATACTAATAATGATTGGTTAACAGATACTCATAAGAGTTCACGAGTACACCCACTTTAAAATTTTGAGGATAACTGAGACGTTTGACGATCTGATCAGTTCCAGCAATGATAGGAACTGGAAAAGTTATGGAGTTGAGTTGATTACTCGGACATACGTGTCGGAGTGAGAATCGGAATGTGTAAAGAAACCTTATAGAGGCGTTGTCTACCCGTACAAACAAGAGCTTTAGTCACCGGAAAAATGGTGTATTCCGGAGCTTGTATGTCTTCGGAATAAGGAAAGACAACATAAGTTTTGTGACGCACCGTGAGTCTTGTCAGCTGGTGAAGGCCAGGTGCAAGAGTCTTTGGGGAACTACTATAATCACTGCCCATGTTAGAGTGGAAGCACGAGTATATAATTATGGAATTCATACACAGGTTGCCACATCCCCACTCTGGGCACAAGTTCATTTGGAACATCAAGGATAGACTGACCAAGGTAGCTAGGGTCACCACGTGCTGGAAGGATGCTCCCGTGGGTGTTTGGTGGGATTTGACGAGATGTTTTTCCATTATCGTGGTGTACCCAGGACGATCGTGTCGGATCGGGATGAACGGTCTACGTCCAAAAAATGAAGATCAGTCCACGCATATCTTGGCTCTTAGTTGTCGTTCAGCATAGCTTTCCACCCTCAGAGGGACGGAGGCGTAGAATTCCACCATCTTGATCCCATGATTAGGATGTAAAGACACTCGGCTCTGGATTTTTGAAGGACACAGATGCCCAGATGTGACTAATTCGAATTAGGACGCAGGAAGCCCAGAACAGGCAGGCCAAGTTTTATGAGGCACGACATCGTGCAGTAAAGTTCTAGGGTGGAGACCAGGTGTTCTTGAAGATACGTCTGATGCATGGAGTCTCGTGGGTACGCAGGCAAAAGAAGCTCAGTCTAAGATAAATGGGGCTCTGTAGGATCCTGGAGTGGATCGGCCCATTAGCTTACAAACTAGAGCTACCGCCGGAGTTAGCAGGTTTGCATGACGTCTTCCACATCGCCTCCTTTAGGAGAGCTCTACTATGGCCGGAGCAGCGGATTTATACTATAGACATCTCGGTAGCCTCTGATTGATTGATTCACCTGGAGCTGGTCCGGATAGACGATACGGCGGTGCGAGTTTTGCGGCGCAAGCAGGTTCCGTAGGTAAAAGTCATGTGGTAAAATTATGGATAGGAGGAGCACACCTGAGAGCCACTAGAACTGGTGTGGTAGAGATATTTGGTGCTCTTCGAGTCAGAAATAACTTCGATTCTTAGGGGATGTTACGTTCAGTCACTCTAGGTGAAAACCCCTCAAGCCTACCCTGAATTTCCGGGATAAAATTATTATTTTTGTTTATTGGGATATGTAACATACCCCAAATGACTAGACCCCTAGGAAGGTTTTGTCATGACTAGTTCATGACAAAACCCTAGGATGCGCAAAGAGAACATAAGAGCTTAGGCTTAAGGCAAAAATCTGTTGAAGATGTTGATGTGTGAAGTTGGCGGTCTTGGAGGTGATCGCGCGGTCTGGTCTAACCGCACGATCTTGCGGCCTCCCCTGCGGTCTAACCTATTCGGTATAGCCGCAGTTTATTCGGCCTGACCGTCGTTTTCTCTGTCCAAGGTTGCTGAGGTGAGGCCACGCGGTCTGGTTCGTGTGACCACACGGCGAGCTGGTTTCAGTACTGTGTGGCCGCGCAGTCTGGTTTGTGTGACCGTGTGGTGAGCTGTTATTCAGTTCGGTGAGGCCACGCGGTCTGGTTCGTTTGACCGCGTGGCGAGCTGTTATCTGTACTGTGTGGGTTAAGTTGTTAACCGCACAGGGTTGTTGTTCTGGTATCCGGCGCCGACTAAGCTTTTCTTAGTCGCATAGTCTCCCCTTTGTGTTCACATTAGCTGGTCCCTTGGCGATCTGCTGATATATGCGGGCACTGGTGTTGGTCGACTTGGTGGGCTGTTGCCTTAGTCGACTTAGCTGTGTTCGCGGTCTCTGGAGGAGGTCTCGTATATGCGAACACTGGTGGTGGGCGTCATTATCGCGCGGCTTCTTGGAGGAGTGGCGATCTCCTGGTCAGGATTGAAGTCGGCGAGCTCACTAAGCACAGAGCGATCTTCTGCTGACCGCGCGGGTAGACTGATCTTGGTCACGCGATCAGGGCGGTGACTCTATCTCATAGGGTGGTGACTGGATCTGGTCCCACGCCTATAAATAGGTGTCACTGTAGCAGCAATATCATCGCACCAAATGTATGATGAACTCGTGCCTAGAACTTGCGGTCTCTTTTTGTGACAGCCCGGTTTGCTGATTGAATTTCCTTTGTGCAGCTTCTGCGGATTGTGTGGACAACAGTGGTCACCTTTTCTTCTAAAGTGTTCGGGCAGTCTTGCGGCTTGTAGTGTGGGTTGCTGGAGTTTGAGAGAATCAGTAGAGTTCGGGAGGTCGCGGAGCTTCAGTGGTGTTGTTCAAGTCGCTGGTAGACTGTTCGTGCGGTCTCCTCTTCTAGTCGCGCGAACATCCAGGTCGCGCGGTTAGGCGGCTTCTGTGTTCAGACCGCCAGTTATCTTTCTTCAGAATTGTATTTTTCCTTTTGGTTTTGTGTACTGGCGAAATCATGTCTCGCCATGTATACCTCGCTCCGTAATGAAGTTTCATGTTGTTATCAATAAAGATTGCTTTGTTTCATGTGCTTCTGGTTGTTGGCGTAACTTTAAGTTGTACGATTCTTGCTAACTCCAAGATCTATGGAAAATTTCACATGGTATCAGAGCGAGGTTGGAGTGGATAGAGTAGTGAACAACTCAAAGTTGTCATCACCTTTGTGAAGAAGGAACCAGTGGTAGAGCCATGGAAGCAGGTTTTACAAGAGGTCTTGGAATTTAGATGCTCACGTCGACTAACTTCAAGAAGTGGAAGTCGTGCATGTAGAGTTTTCTTCTGGGCGAGGACCTCTGGGAGGTTGTTGGAGGAGATAGTACGCAGGAAGTTGTCCCAGTTGGGGATAATGGTCATAAGGTGAGGAATTGGAGGAGGATTAATGCGAATGCAGAGTTCACTCTGAAAAGGGCAATATCACCTAACCTATTCGATCACATCTTAGGGTGTGGATCAGCTGCCGAGATCTCGAGAGCCCTGGATGGGTTGTTCAACAAGAAGAATGTAGCGAGTCTACAGTTCCTGGAAAATGAGCTGGCTAGGTCAGCTCAGGGAGATCTGTCTATCTCTACATTCTTCATGAAGATGAAGAACCTGTGCGCTGAGATTTCAGCACTGGATCCTGATGAGCCAATTTCTGAGGCGAAGCTGAAGAGACACATCATCCGCGGCTTGCGGAAGGAGTATGTGGCCTTTGTGACGTCGGTGCAGGGTTGGGCAAATCAGCCATCTCTGCTGGAGTATGTAGCCTACTGATTTATGTCTTCAAAAATTCTATACAAAATCATAGAGCTTCCTAATGTTCTGAAAGGTCCTATCACCAATTTGCACAATTTAACAATGAGTTTTGGACCCTCAAATATTTTTCTTAAGTCTAAATCAAAAACAGGTGCCTTGTGAAAGAAGTACTGATTAAATCATTTAGTAAAATTCACAAAAATTACCAGAGATCTAAACCATGATTATAAGGGCACCACCAAAGTTTCATCATCATCCAAGACTTTGTAAGCATGTAAATGTTTCTTATGGGAAGTTTCCCTAAAGGGGTTATGTCCTAATTTAAAGGGAATATTGGCTCCTAAAATTCTTATAAAATTACTCAGTGCCTATTTACACCCTATGAACCTATCCACCAAGTTTCATAACCATCCAGGGAATTTTGACCACGACCTTCACAAGGTTCTAAATGCACACCTAGGAATAAAACTAGTGTTCTAGGGCTTAATCACCTCTACACCACCCCAAACCACTCATGTGGATACTTTAGGTGATCCTAAACCAGTGGACAAGGTTCTTTCTTATGGTGAGGAGATTTGACCCCAAAATTCCAAGATAAACACCATGCCCTAACTTTGACCCAACTTGACCTAACTTGGGTTTATAAATTACTCAATCAAACCAGTCCCAATTGGGCTGAGATTTTTACCTAGGGCTTAACTTAACCCTAAAAAGCATCCAAAATTTGGAGGGCATTGGAGGTCTTTTGACCCACTAATTAATTAATATATTATTTATGAAATTATTTCAAAAACCTTAGAAAAATGTTCTCCTAAAAATCCCTTCTTTTAGTATGTTGTGTGGGTGCATGAGACTAGCCTAGGTTTTAAATATCAAGGTTATAGCATCTACCAACAAAACGATATGAAGGAAAGAGTGACAGCCCTATCCTAGGGACCAATCCCACCATTTTGTCTCTACAGGGAGCTACATTATTCCTTTTGGGGTGAAATTAATTTTAAAACACACTAGACTCCAAGGGCTACAACCTTGGTGTTGGACACTTTTTAATCAGAGGTGATCTAGTATTTTTAATAATTAAAACAAACTACAGCAAAAAGGTGTGACAGAAATCATATAAACATTTAATTATATAACTGTTTCTGCGTTCGACGAAATTTAAATAGCGCTCGATGAAAGCAGAACGACTCTGCGTGCGACAAAATTTACTGCGCCCGACGAAGGCAGAACAACTCTGCGCTCGACGAAATCAGAACAAAGCTGCGTTCAACTAAATTAACAGTGCTCGACTAATTAACAAATAACAGCGTTCGACAAAAATAACAAATAACAACGTTCGACGAACGAAGAACTGCGTTCGACGAACGCCGAATATTTTTGCGTTCGAAGAACGTCTAACTCAGTTCGACGAATGAAATGATATATACGTTAACATTATTAATAAGATCTGACGGCTCTCTATCATCGTCCCAGCGAAATGGACAGCGCGCGACAGCCAGTACTGGGCTTCCTTGCGGGGTGATTTCCCAGCCACCTACGCCTCTTTCCGGCCGGCCAATGCCACCACCACCTCCATTGAGGTGGTGGCCGGCGATAGGAGGTGGTTGGCCGGCCGGAGTTGGTCGGATCTGAGTTTTTGAGGAGGGAAAAGAGCTCGTAATGAGCCTTTTTTGGAAACGCAATCCGAGCCCTATTGGGCACGGATCAAGCCCCAAATTAAGAAATGATCTAGCACCAAGGGAGAAGAAGAGGACATGTTTGGGTGCTTGGCTCCTTGCCGCTTTCTTGTTGGCCATGGTCGTCCTGGAGCTTTTGATGTCATGCCAATTTAGGCCTCCTCTGCACGATTCTCTCTGGAGGGTTGGGGAATCTCTTCCTCTCAGAGTACTGAAGGAAATGGGGGGGTTTCAATCGGGATGGGATGTCTTTATTCCTGATAGCCATTAATGGCCATTAACACAGACTTTAGTTTCTTCCAATTTTCTCTTAATACAGCCCCCCCTGGCCATAGAAACCCCAGATTTTGTTTGTAACTGATGGGGGAAGGTGAATGCTCATCAATTGGGAGGGAAATGAAGGACCAATTGCAATAAATCTCAATGAATGCTCTCTTTCTCTCTCTCTGATTTGGGGGAAACTTCTCTTTTCTCTCTCCTAGTCACCAAACACAGATTCCAAGAGGTAAATTCAAAAATCAGCAGGCCCACTAGATGTTGGATCTCCTTAATTGGGCCTAGCCCAAATAGATTGGGCTAGATTAGGTTAAATTGGGGTATTTTGACCTAAATTAAGCTTGAGTTTGACTTTTGTCAAATTGACCAATTGGGTTGACCCCAAAGGGTGGCTTGGGCTCCATTGACTTCCCTTAAAGGTTAGGAAGGTCTAGGTAGGGTCAGTTTGACAAGGTGAGGGTGAATTGCCCCTTATTAGGGCACTTTGACCAATTTAGGGTTTAGGGTAAATTGTTCAAATTGGAGGCCCCGTGATGGGGATTTTTGGTCCATTAGGATCCTAGTACCCATACAAGGGTAGGGGATGGTCAATTTGGCATGGTAGGGGCCAATTGACCTTAATTGAGCTAGTTTGACCAATTTAGGGTTAAGGTTGACTTTAGTCAAATTGGCCTCTAAGGTTGACCCTAATGGGTCACTGGTGCTTCAAGGAGACCTCTAATGGGTAAGGGATGATATTGTGGGGTCAAGGTTCAAGGTGGGGTCCTAAAGTCCAAACCTAGGCTTGGTATCTGAAAATTGCTATTTGCAGACCACTTGGGTTTTCTCCTTCTCACCTATGTTCACAAGGTCTTGAGCTCTTCCTATGGTTTTGTCATTACCTAGTCATGACAAAACCAACTTAGGGGTCTAAATGTTTGGGGGATGTTACAGACTCCATAAACCATTCCATCATTTCTTCTAAATTGCTTTTCTTGCGGACCGGGGCACCTTGATTGTAACCCGGTAGAGGTGGCCTTAGTTGACTTCCGGAGGTATAAGCATCATTTTGATGCTGCCCCGGTTGCCATCATTGGCCAACCACATTTTGGTTCAATGAGAAATTAGGATGATTTCTCACTCCCGGATTATAAGTATTTCCATAGGGTGCCCCCCTAGTTTGATTCCCTACATAATTAACAGACTCATTTAAGTTAAACTGGGTGCATTCACCTGACATCCCACCTCCAGGGCATTCCTAAGCATGGTGACCACCACCTCCGCATCCTTCGCAAGTGATAGTCGTAGAGGGCGCAGCAGCAGAAGTTATAGAATCTACCACGAAAAGACCCCGAGCGCCCCTAGGTGCGTTCCTCCCAGCTGTCCAGAAAGTGTTGTGGGAAGCAGTGTCATGCAATATTCTCAAGGCTTCCTCCGGGGTGTGGTTCATTAAGGTGCCTCCAGCAGCGGCATCAACCATTGCCCGATAATTGGGCTCTATCGCGAAGTAGAAGTTCTCCACTAGCTCCCACGGTTGGAGCCCATGGCTTGGGCACTTGCGAAGAAGTTCATTGAAGCGCTCCCAAGCCTCGGCGAGAGTCTCCTGATCCGCAAGATGGAAAGTGGCAATCTCCCACCGAAGGCTCACAATCTTGTCCACCGGATGGAACTTGGCGAGGAACTTAGACATGAGGGTGTCCTATGTTGCGGCTGTACCTGGAGGGATTGTATGGAGCCAGACCTTGGCTTTATCGCACAGAGAGAATGGAAACAGTCTTAGTTTGTTTCATCCGGGATTCCCGTATAGCGGAACGTTCTGAAAATATCAGCAAACTCCGCCAGGTGAAGATGTGGGTCTTCACTAGGCATCCCCGAGAACTGTGTATTGTTGCGGATAATATTCAGAATGGTCGGCTTGATTTCGAACTGGTTGTTCATGATATCTGGCCCAAATCTCGGATACACACTCCCGGCTGTTGGGGTGCTGTAATCTCTTATTGTCCGTGGCCTTGGTCGAGCCGCCTCCTGCTCATCCACCATAATATTATGCCCCTCGTTGGGCACTCTCTGGAAACCTCTGTGGACCTCTCCCTAGTTCAGAAATCTCACATTTGCGCTCGTGCGGCTGCAGCACGCCTCAGTGCGCGAGCAGTCCATTCGGTTTTTGGATCAAAGGGTGTTAGATACCTTGCGGCTTGCCCCTGCATACACAAACAAAATACAAAAAGGAACAAAAATAAAAAACACCCGCTCCTATAACAAGGGTTCAAAACACAAAACACTTCACACCTGCATTCCCTGGCAACGACGACAAAAACAAGATGCGTTGCGGCAAGTGCACTGGTCGCTGTCAAGTAATAATTTTGGGAATACTTTCCCCGAATGTCTATCTCTTAAGGAATGCAAGGTATGGTTAAGTGATTCGTGTTGTGAAATGATTGTTACAACGAGCGAAAAAAGTAAAACAAAGGGCTTTGGTTGGTTGGTCTAAACTAATAAATAAGAAAATAAAGATGCAGGTCGAAGTCACCGCTTCGCTTGGCGAGATGAGTGCGTCAGCCGCTATACAGGGCTTCATTAGGCGAGTGGACGGAAAGCACGTGTGGAATGTGAGGGTCGCAATCACCTCTTCGCTAATCACCGTTAGACTTTGCTAACGTGAGTCTCAAGTGAGTGAATGGAGTGGATTTGGGTGAGTGGTGATGGAGCGCAACACAACACAATATCCAAGATTAAGAAAAACAATAAGCACTTTCATTCATAGACAAAGGAGAGTATTCATGTTCATTACAAACTATTAACAACAATAGGAAAGGGGGAGAATAAACCAATAGAAAAGACTAGCCATCGATCTCGGCCGGGATAGTGGGTTGTCAGACCACTTCCGGGCTTAGTCGATGTATGCTTCCGGGACCAAGAGATTGTCACTATCTCCGATCTTGCTCTGTCGTCTTCGTTCGTCAGGTTTTCTTCTTCTTCTTCCAAAATGAATTTGCAAAACTCGGAAACGGTGTTGTTGACGGACATGAATGCTTCCAAACTCTTGGAATCTGCTAGGGTTTCACTAGAGAGTGGTTCCCGGATGAAGGAGATTAGTGGAGATGGATGAGTGAAAACGGCGTTGTGCGGAGTCCAAATCGCGGCTGCAAACTTTCCGGTTATCCCTAATTCGCAGAACAGGTCCTTAAATATGCGCCGGAAAAAAAAGTGTGCACAATCATTGGCGCATGACCAGTGGTCATGCGCACTATAAATCGGCGCTCGTGTTCGCTATCTTGGCAGAACCTGCAATGGAAAATTCACAGAAAAAAATATATGCACGACCAGTGGCGCATGATCAGTGATTGTGCGCATTATAGCCAGTGGTCATGCGTTTGGCAAGACAAGCTTCAAAATTTAGGGGTTAAGTGCGCACGAGCAGTGGAGCACGACCCAGTGTCATGCGCAATATAGTTAGTGGTCATGCACAGTATTCCTGGGCTGATTTGCACCGGGAACACCTGCACGACCCCTACTCCTGCAAAAACACAAATCACTCCACCGAAAGTGGCACTCAACATTGCATGATAACTTATAAATAGAAAAAACATGATATTACACCAAAATGGGCCTATAAGTGCACTTAGCATGGAATAACAGATAGCGATTAAATATGAACAATAATAGGTCTAATGTGTAATGCTTTGACTAGATTACCGGCCCAGATGAGTCCATAAAAGTGTATATAAATGGGACTCATCCACCGCATTCTCCAAACACAATCGGCGATACCTCGACGACCCATCTAACACTGCCAAGATGAAGGATCGACTGGCGAGTATCGTACAAAAGAATGAATATATGCTCCGTGAGATCTTAGAGGAGAGGGCTTCAACGGACATTGACCCCTTTCCTCGCATCCTCGCCCTGGAGCGGCGAATGGAGGCTCTTGAGCGGACTGCACTCTACTCGTGGAAGAGGTGCAGAAGCTATTAGGGGGCGTGCCAATGTTGTTGGAGGATCATTTCAGGCAGATCAACAAGTGCATGCTCTCCCTACAATGGGAGATCGATGTTGCTCTCCAGCATGCCTTTGCGAGGTGAAGCATAGGGGGACTAATGAGTGATAATGCTAAATCTAGTTAGTTTAATTAGGTTATTTTTAGGTTATTTACTCTTACTTTTTGCTTATTGTTGTTTACCTAAATGCAATTTTGGTTCATTTTTCTATTTTTAGTGCTAACTTAAGTTTTCTGAATTTTCAGGTCAAAAATGCAAAATTTCCTAAGTCACGCCCTAGGTCACGCCCGTGACCTAGGGCGTGTAAGTTGCTGTTTCCAGTTAAGCTGCTGCCACCATAATTCAGAAGATCTAGTCAGACGGGCCCAAAGTACACGGCCATGACACACAAGTCACGCCCGTGACACACAAGTCACGCCCGTGACACGCAAGTCACGCCCGTGACCAGCCCGTGAACAGCTCAGATTCGACCAGCTGACCACCGAATTGGTCACGCCACTGTTACACGGGCGTGCTTCCAGTCACGCCTGTGACTTCCACGTCAGCCAGCCACCAGCACCCATGATCGCCGCCAGCGCCCATGACCGGACTAACCACCGAAATGGTCACGCCCTCAGTCACGGGCGTGACCTAGGGAGTGACCCATCAAATCGCGTCAGAATCGTGCGCCGAACCTGATCCAAGCCGCAGAATTGATTAAACAATGTCACGCCCCTAGTCACGGGCGTGACTGAGGGCGTGACCGAGGCAGAAAAATTTCTATAAATTGAAATGACCTCCAAGCTTTCCCCATTCAGTTTTTGGCAGAGAGAACTAGTGCTACTACTCTATTTTCAGTGATTTTCATGTTATTCTCTTTCTCTCTCTCTCTCTCTCTCTCTCTCTCTTATTTCAATGCATTTCCTTTTCTAGTTTTCATATGAATGTTGTAATGCCTTTGTAATTTTCTTTCATAGTGTATTACTAATGCTTAGTAGGCTTTCCATGCAAATGCAATCTCAGTTGAACTTTTGTTTAATAAAAAATGCATGTTTTTGTTCTCTTAAAATCTTCATCATTTCTCTCTCCTACCCCTCCACCATGAGTAACTAAATCCTCATAGTACTCGATCTTGATGATCTGAGGATGAGTTGATCAAGTTATGATCCTTTAGTCTTCTTTCACTTTCTAAAGTTTTGGGCCTTAGATTTACTCTTAATTAAAATTAAGTGGAGCTATATTATCGATGTATAGTCCACACCTTTGCTTTCATTCTTGGCTAGCCGAGAGGCCGATAGTCTGAAGTGAGCACTTAAGAGTAAAGAGAGTTACACACATTTCTCGAGAGAGAATGACGTAAATCTCCTGGATTGGAGTCAAACCCAATAGCGGGGTTCACCACTTAAAGCGAGTTTTAGGTATTCGAATACGGGACGAGAGTTCGGTCGGATTTTCCTAAACTCAGTTGGGCATATCTTCGAGAGAAGCATGTTCAAACTATAGGAACCCCCACGGTCAAGCTACCCTTACTTTATTAAGTTTTAAGTTTGCTTTTGAATTTTGATCAACTTAAGCCGAAGTAAGTCAAGATCGAGTGCTATTTCTTAATCATCGTTTAGCCGTACTTTTATCCAGCTTTTATTTCAACTTAGCAGACAAAACCTTCCAAAAAATTATTAAGATAAAATAATAGTAATTCGTTTGAGTATAAGTAATCAACGGTTCTCGGATTTTAATACGACACTTGTGTTCCTATACTACAGTTCAATTGGTATACTTGCCTTCTCGGATTGCTAGTTCGGATTTTATTTCGTGTAAGCGGAATTTTAATCACCAAGTTTTTGGCGCCGTTGCCGGGGACTCGTATTTTGTTGATATTTTGAAAGAACGAATCTATTACTTTTATCACCTCTTTTTCTCTCCTCTTTCTTGAAAAACAAAATTAATTCAAAAAAAAAAGAGAGACCTTTTCTTTTTCGAATTTCTCAATCTTATTTTCCCTTCTCTCTTTCTAGTTTATGACCCGAGCGAATCCGTCAGAACTTGTAGACTTGGACCAAGAACTTGAGCGTACTCTTCGGAGAAAATCGCAAGTTCAAGATCCTACATTCCAAGAACTGGCTGAGGATTCGGAGTCGGTTGTTAATATGGGCGAACCTAACCAAAATGAAGTCCCCAACATGGTTACGTCCCCTGAATGGACTATGTCCCATTATGCAAGGCCTAACCTGGAAGGGACGGAAACTAGTATAGTCCGCCCTGCCATAAATAATAATAATTTTGAACTAAAGCCAAGCATAATTCACATGGTGCAGCAATACGTGCAGTTCAACGGATTACAAGATGAAGATCCGAATGCACATATTGCCAGCTTCTTTGAAATCTGTGACACCTTCAAAATAAATGGTGTTACGGATGATGCAATTAGGCTAAGACTCTTCCCATTTTCTTTAAGAACAAAGGCTAAGCAGTGGTTGTCAACTCTACCTAGAGGTTCTATCACCACTTGGGCCCAGTTAACTGAAAAATTTCTAACTAAGTATTTTCCACCTGCGAAAACTGCTAAGCTTAGAAATGATATTTCATCTTTTTTCCAAATAGATTTTGAAACGCTATATGATACCTGGGAAAGGTATAAAGAATCTTAAGACGTTGCCCTCATCACGCTCTGCCTGTATGGTTACAAGTGCAGACGTTTTATAACGGGCTAAATCAACATACTAAGCAAATGATAGACGCCGCTTCCGGTGGTACCTTAAATAACAAAACCCCGGAAGCCGCTCTTGAACTATTTGAGGATATGGCCATGAACACCTATCAGTGGAATGTGCCAAGATCCCGCCCAAACAAACCTGCAGGTATGTACGAAGTGGATAACGTCTCCCAGCTGGCACTACAAGTGGAAATGCTAAGCAAAAAGATATCTGAAATGAATGCTCCTTCCGCACCTCAGGTTTGGGAATTCGCAAAAGCCACCTCCGAACAAGCTGATTACGTAGGCAATAGAAATGCTTATAATAATTATTCTGCTTCTAATTTTCATGCACCTGGTTTTCAATTACCGAATAATTATAATCCTGCGATGCGTAATCACACGAACTTTTCTTGGAGTAATCCTGCAAACACAACTCGCCCGCCTCTACAAAATGAATTTACACCACCTCCACCCCCTGTTAACTTTCAAAAACCTCCATCTTTGGAGGAGATGTTTTCAAAATATATAAGTACGAACGAAGCAACCGTCCGGAACTTAGCCGGATCCGTTAAAAATCTAGAAAACCAAATCGGGCAGCTCACCAAAATAATATCCGAGTGACCGCCCGGGACTCTTCCCGCTAACACCGAGCCCAACCCGAGAGAGCAAGCGAAAGCTGTAACTCTTCGGAGTGGGAAGTAAGTATCCGGTCCGGTTAGCGAAGAGCCCGAGGCAAGATCCGCCCCTATTTTAAAAACACCACTCACTCAAACAGATTTTATCACTCCACCTCATATTTTCAAAAACAACCCCGCCCCGCCTTATCCTTCTCAACTCAACAAGGAAAAATTAGATGATCAATATCATCGATTCCTGGAAATGTTTAAGCAAATACACATCAATTTGCCCTTCCATGAAGCGATATCACAAATGCCCAAGTACGCTAAGTACCTGAAGGATCTTCTAACTAATAAGAAAAAGCTAGAAAATCTATCGCACGTAACTTTAAATGCTGAGTGTTCCGCCGTCCTAACAAATAAATTACCGAAAAAGGCTAACGATCCGGGTAGTTTTTCTATCCCATGCCTCTTTGGTGATCTATTTGTAAAGAACGCGTTGGCCGACTTAGGAGCAAGCATCAACTTAATGCCATTCTCCTTGTTTAAGAAGTTAGGAGTGGGCACCCTTAGCCCCACACGTATGAGTATACAACTAGCAGAGAGGACGATAAAATATCCGCTGGGAATTGTGGAGGACGTGCTCGTAAAAGTAGACAAATTCATCTTCCTGGTGGATTTTGTCATTTTGGACATTGAAGAGGATGTCGAGGTTCCCCTAATCCTTGGCCGCCCCCTCCTTGCCACCTCCCGTGCTATCATTGATGTGAGTAATGGTAAGCTATTCCTCCGAGTTGGAGATGATGAAGTAACCTTCTCCATAACACCCTCTATGAAAAATACCCTAGATAATGACGATTCGTGTTTTTTCTTAGATGTGTTAAGTGAAGACCCTTCTTTTTGTATTTCTGAAAATGGTTCTTCTTCTTTTTGTTCATCTTCAAACACCTCCACTGAAATATTACAAGAAATGAAAATGGCCATTGCTCCCGCCCCCTCAAATTTTCAAATTAAATCAAAAATTTTTGAAGAAATTACTTTTGAAAAAGAAAAGTCTTTCAAATCTTCATACGAGGAACCTCCCACATTAGAACTTAAAGAACTACCCAATCATTTAAAATATGAATTTTTAGAAAAAGACTCTAAGTTACCAGTAATAGTGTCGGCCCATTTAAGTGGATCTGAAAATGCCAAATTGCTAAATGTTTTACAAAAGCACCGCCAAGCAATTGCTTGGCAGATTTCTGATATTAAGGGCATAAGTCCATCTTTCTGCATGCACAAAATTCTAATGGAAGATAATTCACATAATTCTATTCAACCTCAACGCCGATTAAACCCAAACATGAAAGAAGTAGTAAAGGGTGAGGTCGTGAAATTATTAGAAGCAGGAATTATCTATCCAATTTCAGATAGCAAATGGGTAAGCCCCGTTCAAGTAGTTCCTAAAAAGGGAGGTATCACGGTAGTGTTAAATGACAATAATGACTTAATCCCAACACGGGCGGTGACTGGGTGGCGTATGTGTATTGAATATCGCAAATTGAACGACGCCACCCGCAAGGACCATTTCCCCTTGCCATTCATCGATCAAATCTTAGAACGATTATCCGGCCATAGCTTTTATTGTTTTCTCGATGGTCTCTCGGGCTACTTCCAAATTCCCATCTCGCCCAAGGACCAGGAGAAAACAACGTTTACTTGTCCTTTCGGCACCTTCGCCTATCGAAGAATGTCGTTTGGCTTATGTAATGCGCCGACAACATTTCAACGGTGTATGTTGGCCATTTTCGACAAGTACGTAGAAAGTATTATGGAGGTATTTATGGACGACTTTTCCGTGTTTGGTGATTCCTTCGATTTTTGTTTAGAAAATTTAGAAAAAGTGTTAGAACGGTGTGAGGAGACCAATCTCGCCCTGAACTGGGAAAAATGCCATTTCATGGTACGGGAGGGATTGGTTTTAGGTCATAAGATGTCAGCAAGAGGAATTGAGGTCGATGAAGCAAAAATAGAAGTGATCGAAAAACTGCCACCGCCAACCAACGTTAAGGCCATAAGAAGCTTTCTAGGACATGCCGGTTTTTACCGGCGATTTATAAAAGATTTTTCGAAAATTACCAAACCCCTCACTCATCTTTTAGAAAAATACACTCCATTTATTTTTGATGATACCTGCTTATCTGCTTTTCAATTAATCAAAAATAAGCTAATAAATGCACCAATTATGATAGCTCCAATCTGGGACCTTCCATTCGAAATCATGTGCGATGCAAGTAGCTTTGCGGTGGGAGCCGTTTTTGGACAACGTATATCTGAAAACTTCCACCCTATTTTCTACGCAAGTAAAACACTTACATCCGCGCAAGAGAACTATACCACAACGGAGAAAGAATTATTAGCAGTTATTTTTGCATTCGACAAATTTCGACCTTATATTACGCTTTCAAAAATTATTGTTTTTACGGACCACTCGGCCCTCAAATATTTACTTTCTAAACCGGATGCCAAACCACGCTTACTTCGCTGGGTCTTACTCCTCCAGGAGTTCGACTTGGAAATCTGAGATAAAAAGGGGGCTGAGAATTTGGCCGCGGACCATCTTTCACGATTAGATAACCCGTTTATTGAAGATTTAAATGAACAAACTTTTAATGATTATTTTCCAGACGAGAAGTTATTATCAATCAACACTACTCCTTCTCCTTGGTTTGCAAACTTCGCCAACTACTTAGTAGCTCGAGTCCTCCCAAAAGAATTTTCCTATCAGCAAAAGAAGAAATTCTTCTCTGACCTGAAGAATTATTTTTGGGAGGACCCGTATCTGTTTCGAGTTTGTGCAGACCAAGTAGTAAGGAGATGTGTTTCTTTCGAAGAAGGACAAAATATTTTCAAACACTTACACGAAGGACCGACTGGTGGGCACTATCAAGCCAATCAGACTGCTCACAAAGTGCTAAGTGCAGGCTTTTATTGGCCTAGCCTTTTTAAAGATGCCCAATCTTTTGTGAGACGGTGCGATAGCTGCCAACGGGCCGGAAATATCTCAAAAAAATGAAATGTTGCAAAATTATTTCCTCGAGTGCGAAGTTTTTGACCTTTGGGGAATTGATTTTGTAGGTCCTCTTCCTTCTATCCATGGTAATAAATACATTTTAGTTGCGGTAGACTACGTGTCTCGATGGGCAGAGGCCCAAGCTCTTCCTACCAATGACTCCCGAGTCGTTATTATTTTCTTAAAAAAATTATTTTCTCGATTCGGTACTCCTAGGGCCATCGTTAGCGATAGGGGTTCGCACTTTTGTAACGCACAATTTGCAAAAACACTTTTAAAATATGGCGTTACACATAAGCTTTCAACTGCTTACCACCCCCAAACTAACGGCCAGGTCGAGGTAGTGAATAGAGAAATCAAACATATTTTAGAAAAAACTGTTTCCACCTCACGTAAGGACTGGTCACATAAATTAGACGATGCTCTATGGGCTTACCGAACAGCGTACAAGACCGCCATCAGTTGTACACCATATCGGTTAGTATATTGGAAATCGTGCCATTTACTGGTCGAATTAGAACATCATGCTTTCTGGGCCCTTAAATTTTTAAATTTTGATCCCCACTCCACCGCCGATCTTCGAAAATTCCAACTCAACGAACTCGATGAGTGGCGCTCCAATGCGTATGAAAATAATAAATTATATAAGGAACGAACGAAATGCTTTCACGATAAAAATTTAAGGCACCCGAAAACATTTAAACCAGGCGACCAAGTATTACTTTATAATTCTCGTCTACGTTTATTTCCTGGAAAGTTAAAATCTAGATGGTCAGGTCCTTTTAATGTAAAGGAAGCTTATCCGTATGGAACTGTTTTGATATCACACCCAGATTAGGGTGATTTCAAGGTTAATGGGCAGCGTCTAAAACTTTATTTTTCTAGTGACAATGTTGACATGGACAGTGAAAAACTTCTTTTGTCTGGACTGTAATAATTTGGATTAACTTTTGAACTATATTCTTTTAGTCGAGCTCAAACGACATTAAACAGAGGGCGCTCTTGGGAGGCAACCCAAGGTTTTTAAAATTTGTTGTTTTAATTTTTCTTTGTCCTGGGCGGCTCCGATACTCTCAACTTCGGCGATCTCCTGCTTCAACATTGCTGGTTTCAAGAAAAATTCAAGATGATATTTCATGAAGATTCAAAGCGCCAACAAGGGGGAGCGGTATCACACATCCTTTCAAGCCCATAAATCCAGGGAAGTACCTGTTTCAGTTTTTCAGTTTTAATTTCTTTTCTTAGTTACCCCTTCCTTCACTCTCCTTTTCCATTGAGGACAATGTCTATCGTAAGCTTGGGGGAGAATGTCTTCTTTTCTTTTCTTTTGTTTTACTAGTCTAAATTAGATTTTGGTAAAATCGATAGTACCCCTTGTTTTATGTTTTGTTTTTCCCAAAATATTTTATATAGCCTTAGTTAATTTCAAAATTTCTAATCCTACTTTTTAATTAAGTTTCACAAGTAAATTGTTGACTCATGTAGTGTTCTAATTCTAGGTAGCATGTTAATGTGAAAAGTTTTTTCTAAAATCTTGTACTTTCCTTATCGTTTTCTCTTTTATCTTCTTTACTTTCGTAAAAATTCTTCATCCACTATTTTCCTTTTCATTTTTAGATATATTTTGCAAGGTTAACTTTTGATTTGTGTAGTAAATGTGAATAATCCTAGACGCTTATTATTCTTATTTTCAGGATAAGTTCATTAGTCTTTATTTAATATCTAGGGCTTACTTTTTGAAATCTTTCAAAACTCATGCTTTAAATAAATTTAGAGAGCAATGAAAATGATTTAGGCCATTTTTTTTTAAGTTTGAGCATTCATGCCAACCCTTAAAAAGAAACCCTTTGTTAGCCTCTTTTGAGCCTTTTCCCATGTTTTATTGTCACCTCCACTTATCAAATTTTTCACCAAAGCCAAAATTTCCAAACCTATTTGAATCACACTAACACTTTGAGTTTTATTTAAATTCCTAAAAGAGTGTGATTGGTTTATTGCATGGAGAGCTTCAAAGAAAAGAATTTGCTCAAAAAGAAGATATTTTAAGCATATTTGTATTAGTTATCTTTGCCAAAATTTCAAAATAAAATAAAATGGCTATGAAAGAGAAAGAAAGAAAATATGCTATATGCTTATAATGAAGGATTGCCTCTTATCATTCATATCAAAAATTTTATAAAACTCATGTTTATGGTTTAGTGTGATTATATCAATCCCTTTATCTTCTATTTCCATTCCAAATCATATGCCTAAACCAAACATTTCGGTCCTAATAAAGTCCTCTTGATTCATGCTCCTAAATTTGCTTTAGCTAAGTAAAGAAGAAAAGTAGAATAGTTAAGTCTTGGGTATGAATTTAGATCCTTGTTCTTAGAATGATATAATTATAATTTGTCTCTTAGGGTTTAGTAACAATTCAATGCACTATCTCACTTGTTACTTTGCTCACTTTTATTTTAAAAACTTTTTAGTTAAAATTTTGGATGATTAATTTTTATTAGTAAAGGGTATAAAAATTAAGCTTAAATAAAGTACTTATTTTAGGTTTCCTTTTCACTATTCTCCCTACTTGGAATTTCGCAAGGTACTCGTGTTTAGCATAATTAAATCTTTTTGATTAGTCATTTTGTTTTATTAGCTAAGCATATTTCTTTGCTTGGGGACAAGCAAAGTGTAAGCTTGGGGGAATTTGATAATGCTAAATCTAGTTAGTTTAATTAGGTTATTTTTAGGTTATTTACTCTTACTTTTTGCTTATTGTTGTTTACCTAAATGCAATTTTGGTTCATTTTCCTATTTTTAGTGCTAACTTAAGTTTTCTAAATTTTCAGGTCAAAAATGCAAATTTTCCTAAGTCACGCCCTAGGTCACGCCCGTGACCTAGGGCGTGTAAGTTGCTGTTTCTAGTTAAGCTGCTGCCACCATAATTCAGAAGATCTGGTCAGATGCGCCCAAAGTACACGGCCGTGACACACAAGTCACGCCCGTGACACACAAGTCACGCCCGTGACACGCAAGTCACGCCCGTGACCAGCTCGTGAACAGCTCAGATTCGACCAGCTGACCACCGAATTGGTCACGCCACTGTTACACGGGCGTGCTTCCAGTCACGCCCGTGACTGCCACGTCAGCTAGCCGCCAGCGCCCATGATCGCCGCCAGCGCCCATGACCGGACTAACCACCGAAATGGTCACGCCCTCAGTCACGGGCGTGACCTAGGGCGTGACCCATCAAATCGCGTCAGAATCATGCGCCGAACCTGACCAAGCCGCAGAATTGATTAAACAATGTCACGCCCCTAGTCACGGGCGTGACTGAGGGCGTGACCGAGGCAGAAAAATTTCTATAAATTGAAATGACCTCCAAGCTTTCCCCATTCAGTTTTTGGCAGAGAGAACTAGTGCTACTACTCTATTTTCAGTGATTTTCATGTTATTCTCTTTCTCTCTCTCTCTCTCTCTCTTATTTCAATGCATTTCCTTTTCTAGTTTCCATGTGAATGTTCTAATGCCTTTGTAATTTCCTTTCATAGTGTATTACTAATGCTTAGTAGGCTTTCCATGCAAATGCAATCTCAGTTGAACTTTTGTTTAATAAAAATTGCATGTTTTTGTTCTCTTAAAATCTTCATCATTTCTCTCTCCTACCCCTCCACCATGAGTAACTAAATCCTCATAGTACTCGATCTTGATGATCTGAGGATGAGTTGATCAAGTTATGATCCTTTAGTCTTCTTTCACTTTCTAAAGTTTTGGGCCTTAGATTTACTCTTAATTAAAATTAAGTGGAGTTATATTATCAATGTATAGTCCACACCTTTGCTTTCATTCTTGGCTAGCCGAGAGGCCGATAGTCTGAAGTGAGCACTTAAGAGTAAATAGAGTTACACACATTTCTCGAGAGAGAATGACGTAAATCTCCTGGATTGGAGTCAAACCCAATAGCGGGGTTCACCACTTATAGTGAGTTTTAGGTATTCGAATACGGGACGAGAGTTCGGTCGGATTTTCCTAAACTCAGTTGGGCATATCTTCGAGAGAAGCATGTTCAAACTATAGGAACCCCCACGGTCAAGCTACCCTTACTTTATTAAGTTTTAAGTTTGCTTTTGAATTTTGATCAACTTAAGCCGAAGTAAGCCAAGATCGAGTGCTATTTCTTAATCATCGTTTAGCCGTACTTTTATCCAGCTTTTATTTCAACTTAGCAGACAAAACCTTCCAAAAAATTATTAAGATAAAATAATAGTAATTCATTTGAGTATAAGTAATCAACGGTTCTCGGATTTTAATACGACACTTGTGTTCCTATTCTACAGTTCGATAGGTATACTTGCCTTCTCGGATTGCTAGTTCGGATTTTATTTCGTGCAAGCGGAATTTTAATCACCAATGAGCTGGTGAGGCCCCAGAAGGTGAAGTCGGACGAGTGGAATACCTGCCAGCCCTTGAACACTTTCTTTTTATTTCGTTTCTGTTGCTTTTCTGTGAACACTATGCTTTGGTATATAACCCTGTCTCGCGAGGATCTCTTTTATTTTTATGTATGGATCACATGTTGTGTTGTTTCTCCTTTTTGCTTTCTAAAGTTATATGATGTTGCGCTTCGCTAGACCATAGTGCTCGCTCTCACTCGCCATCGTATGACTTACTGGCACTTTCATGAGTGTAGGGGTGAGTTGTATCAGGTGAGTGAGTCATGCTGCTAGTCGCAAAACCACCAGACCCCCCCCCCCTTCCTTTCATTTTGGTACTCACCTACAGCATTAACTGCACCTGTGCCCTGTCTTCTTGACCTACTCGCCCACTGCACTCGCTGACTTCTCAAAGATGACTAAATCTTCCACGGAGGGGGAGGAAATTGCGTGGCCAACTTTGCCAACCATGGATTCACGGAGGGGAGAGTATCGAAGGAAGATCGGCTCTCCTTTGCGACGACGTATCTTCAAGAAGGATACACCACTCGCTGCCCTAGGGGCAGGAGGATATCGACACTTTCTGTGAGGATGAGCTCGCATTCCCCCTCTCACATTTTGAGGAGGGTCTCTGCATCCCCCTCTGGCCAGAAGTGAAGCAGTTTATAAAGTACTTTGGGATTGTGCCAGTGCATCTCAACACCAACGCGGTGTCCATGCTCATGGCATTTTCTTTCTATATACGCGAGGAGAGGATCAAATTCAGCCTCACCACCTTCCGTAAGATTTTCATCTACGGGGCGACCGCAGATGGGGTTGCCATCCTGACCGGCTCGCAGGTCAAGGTTTGCGAGACCTCCAACAAGGTACATCACTGGAATTACCGATTCCTCTTTGTCAAGGGGAACTTCGGCAGCATTCCCTATATGCCAGTTCAGTGAAGCGAGTTGAACAATCATGCTCCTCGCAGGGATGGGGACATGGAAGACTTCTGCAAGTTCTTCTTTGAGAAGGAATTCAAGGTCTCCTATCTGCTATGACGTCTTGACTCGCTCCCCCCCCCTCCTACAGGGAGAAGGTATGGGTCTTATTGCATATTTCGTCTCGTCTTTCTTCTACTCGCCCCATCCACATTTTGACATGTTCCTTTGTTGCAGGGGAATGCCTAATCCCAGTGAACCTTCCTTAGCGGGTGAACAGCTAGCCTCTCCGCTCGGCCTGGCGAATGCGGCCGCGGTATCTTGCACTGGAAAATTGGTCAAGTCCAAGTCTGGCAGCGTCAAGGGAAAGAGGGCAGTAGTTGACCTCGACTCCCTGCCCCCTTTCGACTCACAAAAGAACCTGATGAAGTCGATGGCGTCTAAGAAGACCCCGATGAGCCGCCGAGATCCCGTAGTCCATGCCAACATCAGGACGAGTTGGGTGGACATGTCAGAGTTGCACCCGCACTTCGGCCTTGGGGAGAAGCCCCTGAATAGCGCGGGCGGCCCTCTGCTCGCTTGGGAGATGGCTGGGGAGAAAGTCTCCCTTTCTACTCGCCTTCCCTTCTGGTTTGAGCAGGACAAGGCAGGCCATCATGCCTTCTCCATTGCCTATGGGCTGTATGGGAGGTAAGAGGCCGCCTCCTTTGCTAAATGATCCATGCGGGAGCTCGCCTACGAGAGCTCGCGAGCCCAACTGTGCGCCATAGATCTCTCACATTTGGCGTCTCTCTGTGGCCTCTCCTTCATGAAGAGGTTCTATAAGTTCGAGACTGCTCGAGAGCTCGTGGAGGAAAAGGTTGGAGACCTCGAGATGCGACTTGAGGTCGCCGAGAAACTCCTAGGCTAGGCTCCAAAGGAGGAGGTAGATCATGCCACCCTATTCACATTCCCCCTCTCCTTTCCTTTCTTTCCCTTGCCCATTCTGATGGGGACGATGACCCACATCATGATGAAGACGCTGTTGATGATCAACCGCCACCATCCAAGGACTTGCGGCGCCGCGACGATCTTGACGGGCAACGTTACAACCTTCGCCCGCGGCACTTGAAGAATCGTATTTAAATTACTATTTTTATTTTGTTATGTTGGACATTTAATTTTGCCTGCATTTAGCCAATCTTGTTGCATTTACTTATATTGGCCTGCGTTTAGCCGGCCATTGCTGTATTAGTTTATTTTGGGTTTCATATAGCCATTATTGTGTGTAAGGTCATATATAAGGCCAAGACTTGATGTAAAACCTAATTGGATGAATGAAATTGAAAAACTTAAACTCTCTCTCCTTATAGATTGCCTCCCCCCCCCCCCCCCCCCCCCCCCCCCCTCTCCTTTCCTCTCTAGGGTTCGGCCAAGTCCCTTCTTCCCCCTCAAGGCTGCCGGCCACCTCTCTTCCTCCACCCTTCCCTCTCTTCTCCTTCCTCCTACTCCACCTCATCCTCCTCTCTCTCCCAAATCCGCATCCCCACACTCTTCTCTCGAAAACCAGCCCTCTTCTAGCAAGGATTCGGCCAACACATAGAGGAGATCCAAGGTGCAACACAGGAAACGAGAAACTCTCTCGGGTGCGGTTCGGCGAAGACAGACGTGTACATCTTCATCGCCTCATCTCCGGTGGGCTAGTGGAAGGAACGATCGATTGTTGTGGATCCAATATCTCGGATCTACAAACTTTGAGTGGGTAACGAAATCTTCTACTAAAGAGCTTTCTTTTCTTAGATTTTCTTGTGGTGGTTGAGTTTTTGGCGTGACTTTGGAATCTACGAATTATCGTGGTTATTTTCTTGTGGATTTTGCTTTATCTTTGATATTTCGAAAACGTACGAAAAGGATTGGCAATCCTTGCTTTGTTATTGTTGGGGAAATATCCACCCTGTCCGAATCGATTTATTTTGGTGGATTTTTCTTTGGTACAAGACTGCGCTCATCCGGAATCATAATTTTTT
This sequence comes from Dactylorhiza incarnata, assembly GCA_033032865.1. Taxonomy (NCBI): domain Eukaryota; kingdom Viridiplantae; phylum Streptophyta; class Magnoliopsida; order Asparagales; family Orchidaceae; genus Dactylorhiza; species Dactylorhiza incarnata. Next base: position 7,858 of record JAWHQI010000255.1, on the reverse strand, counting down.
CATTTAGCTTGTGTGGATATAGGCCTATAGCCTATATTCATACTCTAGCGGTTGCTACCCGTACGCTGCGTTAACTTAATAATAACCATATTCGAGGGCTGCGTTTATTTATATTTGGGTAGAGCGGAGCGGCGAGAGTTCTTTTGTTCGATGTCGATTGCGACCACCATCATCAAATTTGGTATCAAAGCGAGGTTGTGTTGAGTTCTATCTCGACACCATCCTTCCTCTCAGATCTTTAGGCTATTCACCCTCTTTGGTGCGTACGTTAGCACGGTCGAAATCTGAAATTTTCGGATTGGTCTGCGTATAGTAAAAACTTCGGAATTTTAAAACTGGTCAAAAAAACCTGACAATTTTTCTGTAGCTTCCTGCACTTATTTCCAGCAACATTAATACTGGAAATTTTTCGATTTGTCCACGTTAGGTTGGCCTGAAATAGGAGTCGTTATAATTTTGTCCGTGTCAGCACCGTTCCCTGGTTTGCCAATAGCTGGCCATCACCGTATTGTCGCTAGAATTAAATCTGCAGAAAATAACAAAAAAAAAATTCAAAAAAAAAATCTCATTTTTTTTTAAGCACAAAAGTCTGAAAGGGTATTTTCATTCGCCTAGTAGTTAAGCGCGTAAAGCTATTTTGACTAAAGAAAATCGCTTGTTCTCCCGTGTATGCGAACTAGGCGTGTTACGGAGTATTCCCCATTCACTTCACACATGGAAGACGACCATGAGGGTGAGCACGCTCCGGCGACGATCGCGGAGCTTCGGGAAGAGTTTAACGAGAGGTTTGATGCCCTCGCACAATTAATACAAGGGCTGGCCATAAATCAAGCGGCGCCTTGTAATCCCGCTGCCAACCAGCGAAATGAGAGACGATACCCTCCCCGTGATCAGGACGATGAGCAAGCGCCTCGAGCTCCATATGAGTTTGACGTCACTAGGGCCGTTAAGATAGATGCACCATCATACGATGGTATGGGTGAGCCCCAAGTATTTTTAGACTGGATCATGAAGATCGAGTGCTATTTTGAGTGGCACAACCTGATCGACGTCGAGAAGGTTCGGGTTGCTAGGATGAAGCTTCTGGGTAGGGCCAAAACATTTTGGCTGAATGAAGAGAGGCGTCTCGGTACCTTAAATGGAGTACCCCCAATTGGGTGGGCTGCCATGAAAGCACATCTGACTGACCAATATGTCCAGGCGTATCACCGAACTCAAATGTTCGACGAGTTAGCCACCCATCGTCAGGCGAGCAAATCGGTAGCGGAGTACATGGGACTCCTTAAGGACTTGATGGTACGGTGTGACGTCAGTGAAATGCCCGAGGTTACGCTATCCCATTTTCGCAAGGGACTCAACCCGGACATCCAAGGCAAACTCCAGCGTTATGGTCATACGGACCTTAACACAACATTCAATGCCTCCTTGGATATAGAAAAGCACAATGCCCACAAGTCCAAGGGACGGGCATTCCAGAAAGCAAAGTCCCTTTTGGGACCCCCACCTTCGTCCTCCATGCGGGACAAAGGAAAGTTTCGTTCGACTGATTCGAATTCTATAGTCATTACCGCTAGGAACGTCCGGAGTCCCACCGGTGAGAGAGATCCAATAGGGCGGATTAGTAAGACTAACGCCACGTGTTTCACTTGAGGGATACAAGGGCACTACGCTAGTGAGTACCCCACCAAAACGAAGCCCTTAGCACTTATGGGCTCTCCCTCTGAACCCGCTGAAAATATTTATGAGGCCGCGGATGAGTCTGAAGGCGAGCCTAGTGATATGGAAAATGAATCTTACATGATGGTGATGCGTTGCATCTTAGCTACCCCGCGAGTATTGGACGAGTATAATATGACGAGCATATTTTCTCTGAATTTTAAAAGCAGTGATAAATGGTGTAAACTGATTATTGATAGCGGGAGTTGTATGAACGTAATTTCTGAAAATGCGGTCACTCGAATGAAATTAAGCACGGAACCACACCCCCAACCTTATAAGATTGCTTGGGTCAACAAAACTTCAATTGGGGTGTCTAAGCGATGTCTAGTGCCGCTAACTATTAAGGGATACGCAGATAAGGTTTGGTGCGACGTTATCCCTATGGACGTCTGTCACGTATTATTGGGGCGTCCGTGGCTCTTTAATTATGATGTGACTCACTTTGGCCGTGCGAACACCTATGAGTTCAAGTTTAATGGCAAGACCGTTACCTTGACGCCCACTCCCCCTAAGGATCCCTCGATCGCCTCTTCGGACACAATTGTGCCCGCGGAGAAGAAAACGTTAACTTTAATTGGTAGGAAAGAGTTTGAGTGTCACTCCTTCGTAGAGGGTATCCTTTATGCGTTAGTTTGTCTACAAGTCAAGGGCGACGAGCCATCGTTCGAGAGTCTACCGCCGACATTGCGTGATCTTTTAGAAGAATATAAGGATGTGTATTCGGAAGAGATGCCTGCAACATTACCCCCGTTGCGGGATATCGAAGATGCCATCGATCTCATTCCGGGTTCCTCCCTTCCCAACCAACCCCACTATCGATTGAATCTGTCCGCCCACGGCGCAGTTGCAAACCCAAATTGCTAAATTATTACACAAAGGATTTATTCGCCATAGTAAAAGCCCATGCGCCATACCCGCCTTGCTAGCACCCAAGAAAGACGGGTCATGGAGAATGTGTGTAGACAGTAGGGCCATTAATAAAATCACTATTAATACCGTTTCCCCATCCCGCGTTTGGACGATCTATTGGACATGTTAGCCAGGGCCACAATCTTTTCGAAATTGGATCTTAGGAGTGGCTACCACCAAATACGGATTAGGGAAGGGGATGAGTGGAAGACAACGTTTAAGTCAAAGGATGGACTTTATGAGTGGCTAGTAATGTCGTTCGGTTTCTCCAATGCCCCAAGTACGTTTTCTCGGATGATGACTCACGTATTTCAACCGTATATGGGGAAGTTCAACGTTGTCTATTTTGATGATATACTCGTTTTTAGCACCACGACTTCCGATCATGACAGGCACTTGAAGATTATTTTGGAGATGCTCCGAATGGAGAAACTGTTTGTCAATATTAAGAAGTGTACGTTCTATGTATCGTCGGTGGAGTTCCTATGATACATTATTAGTTCGGAGGGCATCCACGTAGATCCTAAGAAGGTCCAGGCCATAGTATATTGGCCGAAACCCACCAATATAAGGGAAGTTAGAAGTTTCCACGGTTTAGCCACCTTCTACCGCCGGTTCATACGCGATTTTAGTAGCATCATGGCTCCCATCACGGAGTGCATGAAGAAAGGTGACTTTGTGTGGTCCAAATCTGCCACCAAAGCGTTCCACTCGATTAAGGCCCGGATGTCGGAAGCACCCCTCTTGCGATTACCGGATTTTAATAAGGTCTTTGAGTTGTCTTGTGACGCATCCGGGATTGGTATTGGAGGCGTCTTAAGTCAAGAGGGGCATCCGGTTGGCTACTTTAGTGAGAAGCTTGCGGGACCTAAGCTCAACTACTCAAACTACGATCGTGAATTTTATGCCATTATTCGGTGTTTCCAACACTGGCGGCACTACCTCCTTCCTAAGGAGTTTGTTATACTTTCCGATCACGAGGCATTACGGTTCGTCAACTCGCAAGGTAAAATCAGCCCCCGCCACGGGAAATGGGTTTCCTTCCTGCAGGAGTACTCCTTTAACATTAAACATCTAAAGGGCAATCATAACCGGGTAACGGATGCTCTTAGCCAAGTCTCTCTTTTATTGACCACACTAGAGGTTAAGGTCGTAGGTTTTGAACGTATTAAGGACGAGTATGTTCATTGTCTGGATTTTAAAGAGATCTATTTGTCTACCCAGGGCGAGTCACCCATGACCATTTCGGCGTACTATCTCCGTGATGGATATTTATTTAAACACACTAAGCTCTGCATCCCTCGTTCTTCCCTTCGCCACTTTATAGTATGGGAATTGCATAGTGGTGGTCTCGCTGGCCACTTTGGGCGTGATAAAACCATTACCTTAGTGGAGGAAAAATTGTATTGGCCCGGTCTTAAGTCTACAGTTCACAAGGTGGTTGGAAGTTGTAGAGCGTGCCAATTAGGAAAAGGGAATAAGACGAATGCGGGTCTTTATACCCCCCTCCCGATTCCTTCCGTTCCTTGGGAAAATGTTAGCATGGACTTTGTCCTAGGCCTTCCCGTCACGTTTAGACGTCACGACTCCGTTATGGTGGTCGTTGACCGGTTATCAAAGATGGCCTACTTCATTGCTTGTAACAAAACCGATGATGCGTCTCACGTCGCTAAATTATTTTTTAAAGAGGTCGTAGGGCATAGAGGCGTCCCTAAAACTATTGTCACTGATAGGGACATGAAATTCACAAGTTATTTTTGGAAAACTTTATGGAAGATCATGGGAACCAAGCTCTTATTTTCCTCGGCTTACCATCCACAAACGGATGGCCAAACGGAGGTAGTTAATAGGAGTTTGGGTAGTTTACTTCGTTGTATTGTGGGGGATCACAAGGGCACTTTGGATCTCATCCTCCCACATGCACAATTGGCCTACAATAACTCCAAAAATAGGTCCACTGGACTCTCACCCAATGAAATTGTACACGGCTACAAGGCACCCGTGCCACTTGATCTAGTCCCATTACCGCCATCTTATAAATCTATTCAATTTGCACAGGATTTCGCCTCGCATGTTCACACCCTACATAAACACATAAATCAAACGTTAACCAAGCAATATGCCACGTATCAAGCTAATGCAAACGTACATAGAAGGGAACTCCATTTTAATATTGGCGATTCTGTTATGGTGCGTCTCTCCCCTGAACGGTTTCCAACGGGAACCATAAAGAAATTGGCAAATAGGAGAGCCGGTCCTTTTCGTATTTTAAAGAAATTAGGAGAGAATGCTTATCTCTTGGAATTACCCACTGATTGGGGAATATCCCCTATTTTCAACGTTTCTGATTTAACGCCATATAGCTCACCACCACCTCAATTATCTGTCTCCATGTTTCTGTCCACTATAAATTCTAATGGGTTTGGGGGTGAAGTTTTATCTGGATCGTTCTCTCCATCAGCTGCTACTGGAGGTATGTCGCCTAATGAATTTGCTACATTTTCTTCTTCTTCGACTAACGCCTTTCCAAGTTTCCCCAAAACTGTTTTTGTGCCTGACAGGATTATACAGGATGAGGTGCTTCCCTCTCCGCATGGTGACACGCGACGATAACTGATCCGATGGCGTGACCGCCCTGCCACGGATGATACTTGGCTCTCTGCCTCGGAGGTGAGCCTTCTGGACAAAGCCCTCCTACATCGATACCTGCACGCTCCCTCAGCGGTGATGAGTACTTTCGAGCGGGGGAGGGTTCATGTGGGACGACGACCCACATCATGATGAAGATGCTGTTGATGATCAACCGCCACCATCCAAGGACTTGCGGCGTCGCGGCGATCTTGACGGGAAACGTTACAACCTTCGCCCGCAGCACTTGAAGAATCGTATTTAAATTACTATTTTTATTTTGTTATGTTGGACATTTAATTTGGCCTGCGTTTAGCCAATCTTGTTGCATTTACTTATATTGGCCTGCGTTTAGCCGCCATTGTTGTATTAGTTTATTTTGGGCTGTCATATAGCCATTATTGTGTGTAAGGCCATATATAAGGCCAAGACATGATGTAAAACCTAATTGGATGAATGAAATTGAAAAACCTAAACTCTCTCTCCTTCTAGATTGCCGCCCCCCCCCCCCCCCCCCTCTCCTTTCCTCTCTAGCGTTCGCCAAGTCCCTTCTTCCCCTCAAGGCCGCCAGCCACCTATCTTCCTCCACCCTTCCCTCTCTTCTCCTTCCTCCTACTCCACCACATCCTCCTCTCTCTCCCAAATCCGCATCCCCACACTCTCCTCTCGAAAACCAGCCCTCTTCTAGCAAGGATTCGGCCAACACATAGAGGAGATCCAAGGTGCAACACAGGAAACGAGAAACTTTCTCGGGTGCGGTTCGGCGAAGATGGACGTGTACATCTTCATCGGCTCATCTCCGGTGGGCTAGTGGAAGGAACGATCGATTGTTGTGGATCCAATATCTCGGATCTACAAACTCCGAGTGGGTAACGAAATCTTCTACTAAAGAGCTTTCTTTTCTTAGATTTTCTTGTGGTGGTTGAGTTTTTGGCGTGACTTTGGAATCTACGAATTATCGTGGTTATTTTCTTGTGGATTTTGCTTTATCTTTGATATTTCAGAAACGTGCGAAAAGGATTGGCGATCCTTGCTTTGTTCTTGTTGGGAAATATCCACCCTGTCCGAATCGATTTATTTTGGTGGATTTTTCTTTGGTACAACACCGCGCTCGTCCGAAATCATATTATTCCATTTAGCTTGTGTGGATATAGGCCTATAGCCTATATTCATACTCTAGCGGTTGCTACCCGTACGCTGCGTTAACTTAATAATAACCATATTCGAGGGCTGCGTTTATTTTATATTTGGGTAGAGCGAAGCGGCGAGAGTTCTTTTGTTCGAAGTCGATTGCGACCACCGCATTCCGGTGGCCTACATCACATTCTCATTTTTCTCACCCAGGATGTTGAGGTCGTGGCCCGAATGGAGATCCGGAATAGTGAGCTGGAGGCCAAAGTGAAGGCCCTTAAGGAGCCGCTCTCCAAGCCACCATGGGGTTTCCGTCGGCGGGGCACGAGGGGGTGCAACTTGTCACCCCTGTCAAGATGGAACTGGCGTGGAAGGTCATGGTGATCAACGCCACCGAGGACACAATCGCTATGTTGCGGGATGTCAATGCATTCGGTGCGGGTTGGGAGAACAGCACCGTGGAAGAGCTGACTCTCGCGCTCTTCTTCCCGACCCCCCGGTGGGTTCATTCTCTGACTCGCTTGTATACTCGCTGGGCAATAAAGCGACGACGAGTGACGATCAGCGATTGGCCTCCTTCTCTTTTTTTCTTTTTTTCTTTTTTATTATGTAAAGGGCCGAGTCCCCCTTCATTTTTTGATGTATATGCAAGGGGCAAGACCCACAATTTTTGTGAGATATATGAATGAAAATTTCCAAGTGTTCTTTCTGTTCTTCCTTCAATATTTCTTTCTTGCTCGCATGTATGGCTACTCACCTCAAATTTTTGGATTGTGCGAGTGCCTCCTCTTAGGGACCCCTGCTGGCTCTCTTGTGATTTTTGCGAGAGCTAGGGACTTAGAGATTTGGAGACATGGGGACTTGTAACTTATCTATTCGCGAGACCTAGGGACTTGCGAGATCTAGGCTCTGGGGTCCTCGTTTGCTCGCCTCTCATTGTCATGGGTTGGGAGTAGCTCCCCACATATGATTCAGCGAGGGAATTGAGCTTACCCCTAGTCGCGATCCACGTCACCACACCCCACGCACCTACTAGTGCCCATGCAAGAGCGAGTGGGAGGGGTGTGGCTGGGGCGAGACCATCTCGGCGGCTCGACCCTTCCCCTGTTTAGGTTGGAATATTTTCCCATCCCATCCCTTCTGTCTTCTAGGTGATCTTCCCACCCCTACCAAACTTCAAGAGCCTGGTCATCGGATCATTTCTGTGAACCTTTTAGTACAAGTCAACTTCCTGAATTCATCTTCATCGAAGTCGCTCTTCATAATGAAATCACTCGAGGGGGCTGAGACCCTAAGGTCACTTCCTTATCCTTCACTTCCAGTCATTGAATCTTACTGGGGATTTTCTAAGTAACTCGTTCCACGCTCACCACACCAAAAAATGTTGAACCAAGAAACCACAGTTCAACCTTTGATCCCGGAAACCATGGCTCGAGGAGTTCGGATTGGTGTAGTTTTGCTCTTACTTCTC